>OX122895.1:2500000-3750000 GCA_944738655.2 Andrena hattorfiana
AAGCCACAAAATAATCTTTTACATACTGAGGATCAATTTACCAAGGACCAGGCCTAGCCCAGGAACCTATTTAGCTCCGTATACACAAATTCTTATTTCTTTATCGGACACAGCGCTACTTCGACGACAACTAAAATTTCCACGAGATTCTGGTCCATGTCATGCGTCCAGGAGTGAGCACGGAGACGAGCCAGTTTCAAAATAGAATAGATCGATCCGAGAATCGACAGAACTCCCTGGAACGGTCCTCTGCGACGGCTAACCGGATGCTGGACCTCAGGAAGAGGTACTTGGGGATCTCCCCGCAGCGGATGGCATTCGACTTGGTGCTCTTTGTCGAGCAGAGCCGCGGATGGTCTCCATCCACACGCGAAATGCCCATGTACATTGTCCTTCTAGCCCAGGAGGATCCTGAATTCCCATTGGACGAAAACCGTCACAGCCACCACGCCCATCTGGCCTTCTATAGAAGGTTCACCTATACCTTCGGAGAGAGAGACTCTTTCTCTCTCTCCTCCTGTTCACTCTCTCTCCCCCCGCGAAGAAGGGGTTCTCTCGAGCACGTCCAGGTGTTTGTGTGTGTGTGTGTACGCGCGCGCGTGTAGTTGCGCGTGCA
Organism: Andrena hattorfiana; assembly: GCA_944738655.2. NCBI lineage: Eukaryota > Metazoa > Arthropoda > Insecta > Hymenoptera > Andrenidae > Andrena > Andrena hattorfiana. The sequence continues at coordinate 2,500,617 of OX122895.1, forward strand.
CGCGTTCCTTGCACATGCACTGGTCCGCTTGCCCTCTACACCCCCTAGGTCTCAGCCGCCTACCCTTCTTTTCTGCTTGCGCCTCTCCGGCTCTCTCTTGCCACGCCACACCGCTCCTGGTCTCTTATTCGGTTCCGTTTCCAGCCGGAGGGACCGAGAAAGCGTAGGATGAAGAGTGTAACCGGGGATATTCAGGCTACCCTCGCGCTATTAGCGAGGGCTCCGATCCGCCAGCGACGATGATCCGCCTTGGGAAGAATTTATTCCTTTGTCGTACGAGCCAGCCAGCAGACTCCTCGACTTAACGAGACGAATATTCGCGATTGGAGGACGATTGAACGATTACATTTGAATATATTGCGCTGGTTGGGCGGTTCATTTGCGTTGGTCTGATGATACCGAACATACCCAGGCTGGAGCGATGGTAATTAAGCGATTGGTGATTGAAGTGGCGGTGGGACACTCTGCGGCATGGGTATCGGACGTGGGAAGGCTTTTTTGAGGGCGATACTTTGAGGCTCGCGTATTCCCTGAAGACCTCGATGATGAAGTTGGTTCTGGACTTTAGATTTAGGTTTGGGGGTGTGTTGTTGGAACTTAGGGAATATTAATATTGCAGAATGGAATTCATTGGTACAAGTGGAAATGGAAAAAGTCTCTTACAATTAGTGTGACAACGACGCTGATAGTGAAGGGATAAATTTGACACCTAGAGGTGGGAGGGTCTTCTTGGGATTGGTCACAGTTTGAGATTCTATCGTCCCTATTTAAGAAGCTGTTGTGGTAGGTCTAAAATTAAGGGCTGGAAGCTTTAACTCTTCGTTTTGAATGTATTTCTCAGTACCTCCTATTTATAGCCCCCTCAATTTTGTCAGCATACGCATTTTCTCTTGAAATTTTGGGGCAATTAAGTGAGTATCCCCTGGTATTATCAATTCTCAACTAGCTTGACCTAGATCGATCATTAAAATCAATATCCCAGACCCCGTCATGGAGTACAGCACACCACCGTAAGGTACCAATGTTCATCGCGTCATCCTCTCTTGATCATGCATTTGTTTCTAACCGCTGTTGGATCGAAGCTTTCGCTGAGTTGGTCTCCTATGAGGGACAAGGCACATCTAGGAACACTGATGAGTTTTTCGAGTGGCAGCCAAGCTGTTTGTTGTGTTGAACACATGTGAAGGAGTACGAAGGTACTTCGCCCTTTAGACTTCCGTCTAGCTGACCGTACTCATTACTCCATCTTCCGGAGAAAAGTGACTCTGTTCTTCATCCTCCGAGCTTCCCTTCCACGCCCTTCCGTTTTCCACCCCAACCCCCGCTGTGTGTCCCTATAAGTCAAGTGAGAGAGAGCCGAGAGAAGTTAGATGAGAGCGCAGACATTAGACGCCACTCTTGACGCACGGTATAACGGGTGTTGTGCGAAACGAGACTCGCGATCCAGGAAGTGTTTGTCTTCTACTTCAGTCGAACTGTCCGTAACGTTTTTATCACTTTCTATTTTGATTCGAGCCCTTTATTCGCGATCCACCTCGTCACGCCTGAGACTTGACTCCGCCTATTCCACTGCAACATCTTGCCCTTTGTTTCTCAACTTTTGTCAACTCTTCATAGCATTTTTTAGGGGAGTTATAAATTGGACTCTTCCCAGACTGTTACATTCTCCTTTTCACCTAATTTGAACCCTGAAAGTTTACTTTTTTGTCTTGTATTTTTGTTCCAACTGTACTTATCTGTACGTAGAAAGGAAGAAAGGAAAAACGAAGCGTGGGCCGCAATTGTAGAGAAATGGTCAGTAAACGAACTATTAGGTGAAGGGGAAAAGTTAGAAGTGGTGGATCAACTGGGAAAACTAAATGGCGGAGAGAGTCCAGAAACGGAGCTTCAAGAGGCGTACTCGACAGATAAGAATGAAATAACGAATGGAGGCTAGTGTTCTCAGAAGGAGTGCTAATGATCAAATTAATTAATCCAAATAAAATTTGAAAACTTAATTGGAGCCCTGGAGGAAATCCTCCCATTGTTTTAGTTACACAATTAAATCTTCACATTTCTTCCCACAATTGCAGCTTTCTCTTCGTTCAAGAAGACTATAATACACATTTTGACAAAGTTTATCTTCAGAATAGCTTGCCTATAGAAGAAGAAAACGTCAACCGTCGCTCAGGGATCACAGAAGGATCCAAAGCTTTGGAAAATGCTGGGTCAAACTTGATCTGCGTGTTGCAGCTTCTAATTTACCCCCATGGGAGGGTCGCGAAATTAATTTCGTCGGCTTATACTCCCCCGAGAGGGAAGCAAGCTGGTTGGTGGGAAATCCGAACGAGTGAAGCGTCCCATGAGGCATTCAAGTTGGGGTATCCCTCTTCTCCGTTAAGTATATACTCTTAATCCGGCGCTGTATCGGATCTAATTCCTTTAATTAAATATGAGGGGCTGCTTTCGATCGCCCATAATTCCTACGCCACGTGCGTTCAACTCCCAGTAGCCAGAATAAATAGAATCATGATCAAAATATTGAACCCACGACTCTGGCAAACCTTGTTTCGATAGTCGTCTTCAAGTGTCTCCATCTAGCGGGATTCCTCGGATCGATCGAAATTAGATTGGCGAAAACAAGCAGCGCTTCCATGGAAACTTATCGTAACTCGTGTTTTGCTATTTCCTCGACATTGGTCTGCATTTCATGTTTCTCATGCGAATCCTCAAATTCTGACAAGAATATTCTTCACTTCTTCCGCTTTCAATGATCCCGGTAATCCGTACAAGCTTTCTAACCTTATCTCACATAAAAAAAAACACATAATGTCGTATAGTTAATTATACAAGTACTTCGCTGCAAAATTTGCAAGATTCACAAACCAGTTTTGCTTTCTTCAACAAATAAGACCATCGTGTCCACTCGAAACGGCACGGTATCCCAAAATCACTGTTAGTCAGAGATCACCGAATCGATGGTAATCAGACCCCGCGACGGATGTGATTCCCGTTTCTCTGTTTCCTCGAGGATCTACCGGTGAATCCTATCGAGGGCCTGATCGATCACCGGCCGCGGAAACAGCTCCGTGCGACGATTCCTCGGTTATCTTGCTAATCTACGGAATGAAAAGTTGCTCCAGGAGCTCTTTCCCCGGCCTCCGGCATTGTGCTGGCCCCAGGTCAGGTCCTCCTCGAGTGTTTACGCAATAGACGCTTTTGTCCATCGGACGATGAGCATTATTGTCTGTCCATCTGTCTGTCTGTCTGTCTGTCTGTTTACCGAATAGATATCCGTCGCTCAGGGCACTTGTCTTTTTCTCCCACTGTGTGCGCGAGAAGAGAAGCTCCATCCCCGCCTCTCATTCGAGAAAGATGTACTTTTGTGCCTTTATGAAGGAAGCAGAGCCTCGTCCCCCTTTTGTTCTTTGTCCGAGGTTTTCGTTTCCGCGAGGGGTCACGAAGGGGTGGGGCGGGGTGGGCGGTAGAGGATCCTGCAGGACCTTGTCTCTCTCTCTCTCTCTCTCCCCCCCCCCCCTCGTTCCTTTCTTCTCTCTCTCCGGAGGCTTCTTTCGATCAGTGCACCCTTACCAGAGACAGGTTGCCAGCGTTTCTCTCTTTTACTCTCTCTCCCCCTGTGTACCCTACGACCGCGGAGGGTTGGTCGGAAGGATCGATCCTGGAGAGGCCCTGGCCGATGCGAGGACTCGTCTTTTTTCTAATTGGATAGAACGCGATCCCTGAGACGAGTTTTCCTCGGCCGTTTATCCGATAATAAAGGGATGGAAGCGGTTGTGTTTTTTAAACGGGATCAAGGGCTTCTTCTTGCTCGTGCTTCTGGTTAGGGGTAGCAGGAGATGCAACGGCATTCTTGGGCTGGTGATTGGCGGAGAGAGCTCATTTGAATTTGTGAGATGACGATCATCTGGCCGTTGGAAGGTCTTGGGTAGTCTTGCTGGGTGGCTCAAGTCTGAGTGCATCGGGAAAATTGTATTGGAAATTGAAGACGGAGCTCTTCTGTGGCTTTCTCTTGCAAATTCGGTTTAATAGTGACCACGCTGGTAGGGGAACATAACAAGTAGTTATTTTTTGGAACAGTGTTTTTGAAAGGAAATTAGTGCCGCCAAGGTATGTTTGGTGTTAATGAGGTGAGTGAAATAATTCTTTCAAATTAAGGCTCGAGTAATTTAATATGCCATCGGGTGGTAGCTCGATAAAATTGAGTAAAAAACAATTTCTCTACGTTCTATCTCAATCGTGTCCTTTCCGCTGATGGGTTCACCAAGCGAAAAATTTAATACACTGGCTCAGTTTCGCAAAGTAGACAGGTGAGGGTATCCCTTTGGTAAAAGCGTGCGGCGCGTCAAAGAGTAAAATGTCGCGTGGACGCCATTACAGTGGCCATATTTACCCTGATCGTCAACCCTCTGGGGGCTTCTACACTCATGGTGCCCATATTCGCCAGCATAAGTGGTGTACAGTTGCAGCCAAAACTACGCCGCGCGTGTTTCTCCTCCGAGCAATGCATAACAAATATTAACACGAAAGAAATAATAATATTTTATAATTCTCGACCAAAATCCTTTACTCTCTAATATTTAATTCACTTTCATTAAAATCACAGTGACCATAATTTTTCCCTGCTATCGAAATTTTCATCACAAAATTCTGTCTCAAATAACCCATGAAAAACTCGATCAAGCAAAGGATAATCGACCCACGCGGAACAATCGAGCGCAAACTCTGCGATCCAACTTCTGATCTCCGTAACAAGCCACCATAGTGTACAAACTTCACGACGATCCGCGGAGCTTTCATGTCCTTGCATCGACCTGGGCAATCGCGGTCAGGAAAAGCTTAAGGAAGCTCGATGAAGGAGGCGATCGGAGGACAACAATGAAAGGAGGAAGGGGGTAGAGGTTATACAAACAAAAGCTGGACCGCCCTATCCAGAGAGCATTGGACTTGTCGGTTCTCCAGTCGATCGGGGCTCTTCCTCCAATCTCGCAGAAAGAAAAGAGTCCACGAGGAACTTGGGGGATCCCCTACTTCCCGCGACTTCCGCGCTAGCGGGTTCCAGGAAGCCGGAGTAAGAGGCGAAGAAGAGTCTTCCGCTCCCTGTTCTTCTAGTTTCTAGTGGAGTGGCTCGACTAACAAGTTACTGGCTAACAAGCAACCAGCTCCCACCGACTCTTTTCTCTTCCTCGACCCTTTTTTTCTTGGCTACTTTCGCTCCCCGAGACTGCCGCCAAGGAAACAAGCGGGCATCGCGATAATAGGCTGTGGTATCTACGCGAGGATGGCCGGGGCAAACAAACCCTCAGGCAAACGACGAAGAACGGGCGCGTTCGCGAAGGAACAACGAGGCTCGAGTGCTTGCAGGGCCTCGTTTCCACGACAGGGCGATACTTTTCGCGTTTCCAGGGTAAATATGGAGACCCAGATTCTCCCTCGGTAGCTCAGGGTATCCCTCGCGCTGGGGACCTTGGTATAATTGGGACTCCGAGTGGGATAGCTGTACCTGGCTGTTCCTCAACGAGGATCATCAGCTAATTTTCAAGAAACTTTCATACAAATATAACAAAGATTGACACTGGCAACTGACCCGCGCGCTTTCTCAGTTTGCGTCTTAGCATAGGCTAGACTTGTGCCCGACAGGAGTTGCCAGCAATGGGTACCGCATTCGACATTTCCATAAACAGGACCATGACGCGTAAGCTCCGCGTCCAACGAATGTATAGTGCCTGGATGTTTGTGCCTCATGCTGCATGCGTAATGGGACTTAATGCGATAAGGACACGATCGAACGTGTGGCCAGATGGACCGGAGGCACAAGCATCAGCCCTCGCTAGGTAAGCCCCAAGCTGGGAATTAGTAATGCGACCGACCATGTACAAACGTGTGCGCGCGTGTGCACGCGCCGGCTGACCAATCAAAGCCTCCCGGCCACTCTATGAAGCCTATCAGATCCCTTATGTGTTCCACCGTAGCTTCCAGTGCCCCCCTCTCGTGTACACGTGCGTGTAGAAGTAGCTGCAGCCAAGCCCTGTTAACCCGCCTGTCCTTTTCCACCCTCGATTGAATTTCCATGTGTGGAATTAATTGCACGCACCGTGGACGGTTTAAAGCTAGATGGACGCGGCCGCACGCGCCTGCAATACCGGACGTGTAACTTTGTTTGCCGGCAGGAGAGGCTCGATACACGCGATACGGGATGTTTTGGTTCGCCGAGTCACGAGGCTTTTAAGAGATCCTGCAGCCCCCTTTGTTCCTCGCCTGCTCTCGCGCACTTCTTGCTTGATGCCCGCTGGCACAACCCGGGGGTAGTCCTATTTCATCGTTAAGTCACGAGCCTGTTAGAATATCTTGGTTACACCTTTCTTGGCTCTGCTCCTTGCTCGTCACTGCCAGGAAGAACACTTTGCGGAGGATGATACTCGATATTGTTAGTTTAAGTTGTAGACCCGGAACCTACTGTACCTCCGTCAAGGTTTGGTGCTGCTGGGTAGCCTTGTTTCTCTCTTCTTGTTACTCTATCGATCAGATATGCCGAAATTAGGAAGATACAGTAGCCCAAACCGCATCTAAACACAATGCCCCCATGCTTCCGGACTGTTCCTCGGAAAGTATTGAGTTTCGTTCACAATCGTCGATGGAATCTAGCTACGCAATCGTATTTCATTGAATCGCTACTCTTACATAGCAGAGGAGGAGCAAAGTAATAGGTCCCCGGCTCGAATAGATCCCCCGTGAAATCTTCAGCGCCGATCAGTTTCACTCAATGGCATTCCTCGAAAGACAAGGGAATCGATGCAAGTTTCCACGAGTCTATTGCCTATCGTGGCAGATGCTACGGGAGCAGAGAAGCTTCAAGGGCCAAGAAATAGTATTTCACTGGAAGGATACAGGATTGAGTGCCCCAAAATTGAGACGGCTGAATCGCGTTCAAAGAGGCTTCGGTTTTCATAAAAAATTCGTCACGGTTTAATAAACCCCTCCAGGGCGGCGTGCCGCGTGGAAGAGCAATTAATAATGCTCCGACGGAATTATATCGACGGCTCGGCCGGGGCTCAGGTGTGCAAACAAGCCCGCGGCCGAAATTACCGAAAACTCTCGGTTGCACCGGGATTTAATCTCTCGCCTACGGCCGATTGCTTTCGTTCTCTCCCAGTGCACACCTTGTCGCCGACGGCGACACGGTTAATCCCTCCAAAAAATCCGTGCGCCAAATAGCAAGGAGGAAAAGCGCTGGGAAATTTTGTGTTTCCCAACGAGAAAATTGGATTCTCGTCAGTCTCCCATTTTTCCATTTAAAAAACCCACACCGCTTCCATTGACATTTTTATCTTTCAAAATTATACAGGCTGCTTCAAACTTCGGCCCAGCGATGCGACCATCCAACAGAGGCAGCGTTGAAGCAGGAAGTAGAATGAGTAGGGCTAACCATAGAGTCTCGAGTCGAAAATCGGCGCGATTCGAGTGGCTCGATCGGGAAACGACGGCGAGCGAAACGAAAAAATCGCGATAGCGGGTATCCGGTGCTCCCAGGCGGATTTCCTTTACAAGCCAAAGTCAGGCAAGCGACAGTTGGCCCTTTGAAATTTGAATTGTTCGCCAGCGGCGAGTGAGCAAGCGTTTCGTCGGCTTCTCCGGTTTCAACCGTCTAACTGCTTTCAGCACACTTCGGCCTGTGTGAACACCGGTGCGACAATAAAACACACGGGAAAAGGAGAAAAAGAAAGAGTGAATATAAAATAAATCGTGGACGGCTTCCTTTCGTAGATTCGCGAGGTGAGCGGCGGGGGCGGGAAACGGTGGTGGATATTTAGCTGGCAAAATGAAAGGGGACACCAGTGATGGACTTTTCAATCCGTTCCCGTGTTAATGTTCAATCGATTCGGATATTTTTCACCGTGCTAGTCGGGTTTTGTAGTAGAATCGGGATTTATCATGACTTTCAATTCAAGCCAGATTTCCCTCTTATCGCGCCGGAGCGGTGGAGGAACTTGCTGTACGGAAAATTCAAACGTATTTGCGCGACGTGTTTCTCGTAACAGGCCGCGTGAACGCGTCAGCGCCGAGTTTATCGCAAGAGTTTCGATTAATCGAGCCCCGTTCCACTGATTCGCGCCAGTTAATTCGATATAATTAATCCTGCAGCTGCTATAATTTAATTTACGGCGTCATGTGTACGTGCGCGATCAAATTTGCTGGAAAAAGGGGACGGGATTCTGGAAATTCTTGGCGCGGTGGAGATTACTGTGGCAGTTAAGGATAGAACAGCGGCGCGTGAAATGAAATGTTAAAGCTGTTGGATGGTAATTATCAGGCGGGGAATGATGGGAAGATTCTCATCGATTTGATCATGGAAAATTGGTAAAGTTGCAATAAGTTCTGTAAGGGCTCCACGGCTTCATGGAAAATTTTTTTATATTCTTTGTTCCTCTCCACGAGGCTGTTTTTAAACGATTTTTGTTCCTTAAACCAAAAGAAGTAAGTACAGTAGCGGTCGAAAGAAAGTTTACAGCTTTTTAAGTCGCATAACTTTTTTACAATTGGTCCCAACGACATGAGGTTTTTTTTTAGATGCTAGAAGGAATATAGTTTGCTAAGTGACGTGTTCCGTCGTTTTGAAAAAAATGCAATTGGTCGGAATAGCAAAAAAAAATAGTAAATGTCATTTTTTAAACTTTTTTCTGTGAACCTGTAATGAAAATTAAAAAAAAAAACAACGTTTGTAGATTGAAGTAAGTTGCCTAAGCATACATGCCTAAAATTTCATCAAAATCGGTTAACGTTGCTCTGAGCTATAGGTAAACGCTTAAAGATTTCAAAATAAGGTCGAAAATCGCTGATTTCAGGAATTTCTAGGAGAAATTCTAAGAAACTAGGAGAGTCGTTAATTGGAAAACAAACAGAAACTCTTTCCCATGGCCCCAAAATGATTAATGCTAGCGACCCCCAAATATTGTCCGATTAGGATCAAATTTTTCAAAGTTTAGAACAAAATCGACCTGGTGAAAAACCTACATTTTATTCTTGAGAAAAAATGGCTCCTAGTGTGTCGAATAATTGCCAAAAATCATTTCCGTTCCTTTCCTTGTAGTATCTTATTTTATTTCTGAAATATATTCAACAAATTACTTTTACTACTAAAAGCATAACGCTTCATGGCTTCCCGTCATAAATGAAATCTCAAATTCATCGAACAAATCGACGAATCCTCCGGAAAACCTCCCGATGGATTTCCTCTTCATTTCCCGTGCTGAATTTTAATTCCATCCGAGCAGTGGTTACGGGCGAAACGCTGTTTGCTTATTGGAAGATTTGTTAAACAAATTCGCGAAGATCGATTCCCGACGAATCGTCCTCGACTTCTTCGCGGCCCCGAGGACAAATTTTCCACCCGACGTGAATCTTCCTCTCGCCGAACGGGACAAAAAAATGAAAATCCTCGATCGGCCACATGGCAGATTCTTCTGCTGGCCCCGTGCCGCGAGTTAATTCGTAATTCGATCCGCGCGATGGCGTTGGACCGCCACCGTCCGCAGCCAACCTGCAATATTTTCGAGTAGTTATGGCGAGCGCAGCAAAAAAAGAGCGGATGAAAGGAATGTAACTAAACGATCCGCGCAAAACTCCCGGAGGCGGTCGGTTTATTACCTGGATCCAATCGTATAGCGGAGCCGCGTCTAATTTTTAACCAACTGTATATCTTTTGCCGCGATGCTTACTCGGTTGAAATTGAAAAACCGAAACTGTAGTAGAGGGCACAGAACAGTTAGATTGTCTCACTATTCTCTTTGATAAAAGTCTTTGATTTAACCAGCGAAGAAACTGATAAGACTGGGTTGTTTCCTCAGATTTCATCATCTATTTACGATCCTGCCTTTGCACACTATTATTTGGAGGTTAGAATCCCCTAGATCACTTAGTCACACTGACTCCATAGTGTCTTTTGTTCCATCTTGCGACTAAGGAGAGGAATGTCTGCTTCACAGCAACGGGGTATCCCCGGAACATCAAAGACATTCAGGTAGCCAGACTAAAAGAAGAACGATGACTTTCTACCAAGTGTAGTGGCCAAAAACTGTGCAGAATCCATCTCTGGGTTATTGAGCACTGGCACCCAAGCGTGCTACAATTTCCCTCCCCCTGATGCTCGCAACGGACCTCACTATACGCTGTCCACCTAGGCCGCAGCTGCGCGACCATCGCGGTCCCTCAGATTGGATCACTCGGTAGATTATTTGGCTTTATGGTGCGGGGAATATACTATGCCAATATGACGTGGAGGGCTTGTTCACAGCGAGGGTGGTGGTAGCCATGGAAACGCCGGCACCCGTGAGTGTCGGCTCCAACGCCACCCGAGTCCCTCGCCTCCCTCCTTTTCTAGCCGCCCCCGCCCGGAGCCACCCCCGCCCAAGCCTGCAGCAGCCGACAGCCCTCTCGTTCGCCCTCTCCTTCCGGCGCACACCAGCGGAACCCCCTCTGGACCGTAGGGTGAAAGCCACCCCTAAACCCCGGTCCTGTAACGGATCTCTATGTACTCCTGCCTCCCTCGGTACATGCACGCGCATGTACACACGTATATTATACGTTATGTGCACCGTGGGGGTGCGCCCGCCCTCGCGTGTGGGTGCATCGATTAACGTACGTGCAAGGGAACCGGACAAGGTGTGCGTGTGCCCACACAGGCTCGCGAAAGGTTGGTGTGGAGGCAGTCGGGGTGCCTGCGCGATCAATATGGTGGACAGACGCACCGACACCCTCCACGAGAAGGCCAACTCGATTTACGAAATTCCCTCCTAGCCTGCCACCGACGAGGCTCGCCTCCCGCCTTTGGAGCTGTCTTCGTTTTTCCGCGAGGACTCTTCCATGTGAAGCAGTTCTTCGCACAGGATAGGGTAGGCTTTGGGAGGTTTTTGATAAGGATCCGTGGTAGCTGGCGCTGAATTACTGTATCGATGGCTTAGTGCATATTGCATGTCCACTTTTTGGGGAATTTGAGTCTTTATAGGCAAAAAATAGTTCTTGACTGTTTCTTCATGATGTACTAGCAAAATACCACCGCGTTTCGCTTCGGGACTGAGAGATATTAAGGACTCCATGAAAACACATTTCAACCTTTTTCACCACCCTCTTTGGGGTTGGTTTGAGCAAAATCCTGAAATTAGTTTTAGGTATTTATATGGGTTACCTTTCGAAGTAAAAACTATGTTGATATCTAATCGGGCCTAAGAGATTTTGAGGAATCTCTGAAAATACATTTCACCCCCTTAGGGGTTGGTTAGGGAAAAATCCTGAAATTGGATTTTAGGCATTTATGTGGGTAACCTGTCGAAGTAAAAATCAAGTTGATGTCTAATCAGGCCTAAGAGATATTAGGGAGTCTAAGAAATTACATTTTACCCCTTTTCACCCCCTTCGGGATGGAATTTCCAAAAATCCTTCCAAGTTTCACGTTCCTAAATTAAAGAGTTTGAGCTGGGCGTTGATGAATCAATCAGTCAGGACTTCTTTATAGATAAAAATCACATTTATATCTACTTCGTAAATTTGTCAAAAATAATATTTGTCTTCATTCTATGCCCCTGAATCTTATGAGCCATTTTTCTCGAAAACGCTAAAAGTGGACATTTTATTTGTGTCCTAAGCCAGCGATATTCACTGCATTTTCAATTTCCCATCGCCTCTCTTAATGTCTCTAGCAAATTTGACTTTTTCGCTCTTAATTTTGTACTCTTAAAAAATTGTTTACTCATAAAAAATAATGGTAGTAGGGATAGACATAACCTCGCCACCCCAGTTCGGTACTGGAGATAAATCTTCGAGATATTTTGAAGGGATACACCAACCGGGACCGAAAGCTCGTGAACGAGAAACAATTTCGTCGACGAGGATGCACAGGAAGCTCGGTGAACCACGAACAAAGTTACTTTGATCGCTATCACCGAAATCGACGCGCTTTGTCCGCCATTGCACGTGTCTACTCCAGGATATTGGTACTTGATGGCCGTGCGCGATCGACGAGATTATATTTCGCGGGGTGAGAACGAACGATGTAGAAGTCGAAATACAGTCGCCACCCTGCACCACCCCCGCATGTGCTGCGGGTTTGGAGCCAGCGCGAACGCCACCCTCGGGTCATATTTATTTTCGGACATGTCCATCCACGCGTTCCTTTTCCATGTAGGTAATTGAGAATATTCGATAGAGAATATTCAAAGGTAGGTACGCCGGGGGATGTAACTTTTTTTTAAGGGACAGAAATTGGTACGTTTCGGAGGAAAAAGTTGAAATATTTTTAAGTTTCTGAGGATTCAGAAATGATGGGAATTGTGGAGTGAATAACTTGTGAAGATCTGATATTTTCATAATTTTTTCATTATCACATCTCTCTTCTGATACCTTTACAATGCATTGCCTTCACTTTGGCACAATTACCATTATTACGTATCGGCTAACTTCATTGCTGAATCGGAATTCGAGTATCGCGATCTCTGTTACGGAGCAGAATTATTTACATTTTACACCTTATTAAGCTGAATGTTAGCGTAAATAACCATGTCTTAACGAGCACGAACTTCATTTATTTACGCTTTAATTATCCTCGCTTGCTTTACGCTGCTCCGAATAAATACACCCTTAAAAATCTCAACCACACGAAAGAGTTCATTATTTCATAATGTATCTAGTTACATTCGTTATCGCGGGGTAACGCAAAAATCAATTACCCCGCAGTTGTTTTGGACATTACGGTGCCTCGATCGTGTTTTTAACGCAATATAGATAACAAACGAAATTGATTACTTAAAAGTGAAATGTAATTAACGATGATTAAAAGCATCTCAAATTCGCATCAAAATTTCACCCGACGGTATCCCATACCATAAATTAACAAACTTTTATTCTCATTAAATATCAATTCACTTGTAATACCTGTTTTTAATTCAAAGCCCCTGTACAGTTATGGAACTATAAATTCCCCTCAATTTAATTAAATCCCATTCACTAAATTCAGCTTAATCGTTGCGCGAATTTTGTCCATTCTCAGTTAACGCATTATTTTTCAGCTCATTCGGTTCATCCTTTTTTTTTTCTAAAAAAAATTCTTTCTAAAAATTAAGGGCTTTCCCTTCTAACTCTTCATACCGCAAGGTAAAACCATACAACAGGCTCTCTATTATAATTCGCCACATTTCATCTTATTGAATAAAACGTCCATGAAATGGCAGATGCACCCGCGGCGATAAAAATTCATGCGATGCAGTGTGGACCGTTTAAATTGCAATTATTCCACGGTTCTTGGAGCTCCGCGGACGAGCTAATTCAAAGAACACATTACACTTCCATTTTTTCCTACTTCAGTCTTTTGGGATTGGAATTTTGAAATGGTAAACTTCTGAATTAAAATTTTCTCTTCACACAGAAGTGTTTGTTCAATTACTGAAATCTTAACGGATGTCTCAGAAATCCCTTTATCGGTAAGTGTCACTAAATTTCTGTGCAAATTTTTACAGGTTATTTCTGCTACTATGAAAAAGAGTGAAAAAAAAATGGAAAGAGTAAGTGCAAAGTTTGCAAGGTTCACGCGCAAAGTACGCGGGTGGAGAGCTCAGTAACGCGCGGCAAATTGCACGGCAAGGTTACTTTATTTAGTTTCTCATTAATTATTGCCGCTCGTCGCAGATCCAGGCCGCTCTTTCGCCGTTTCACGCACACGCGTACGCGCTCTGGCGGCCGCGGGTGTTCACGGGGTGGGTGGTTACACAGAGGCGTGCACCACACCTATCTGTGCAACGTGTCACCGCCAGTATAAATGCAAAAGAAACCCCCGTGATGGGTTGGTAAGCCCGCCGTTCATATAGATTCCTCCCCTCTGCTCAAATATTCTCTCTACATGCAAAGTATAAAAAAATTATGGAGCAAAATCGCTGTCATCTTACGTTCGGCGGCGGTTAGTTTCCAATTTATTCATTTCCAAATTTCATCGCTGCTCGCCGAAACGTTCGCGGCGCCTGAAAATACACGGCGCAGCGAAAAGCAAACTAACGAAGTGTAACCCAATTAGCGTGCACCTGCAGCAGTTCCAGCCTGCTGTTAGTTGTCAAACAAGCATCGAGCCGAACGCCGAAAAACTATCCGAATTTCGTCCATCGAAAAATCCCGCCGACAACGCAGTCGCCTACGAGAAACACGGGAGAAAGCTGCGAACAATGGAGGAACCCTGAGAGCGGTGGTGAAGGGGTGGAAGAAAGGGGCGAAACAATCGGAGGACAAGTTACAAGCCCGGTGGAAAAGTTTCCCGCTGGACGGAGAGGAGATCCTGACGGGTGGCGCGAATCGTTTTCTCGCTGCTTTTCCCGCGGCTGCATCGGGGGTTGCGGGGAGGGTAAGAAGGGGCTGCATGGCTGCTGGGTGGAGGACGGCGGCTGGCGAGGCTCATTTTGTCGGCGGCAGAGATGGTGCAGTCTCCTCTTTCTCCCTTCCACTAGCGGTCGCACCCTTTCTGTCCCTCGGCGGTCCTTTCACCCTCTCACCCCCGTATATATTCTCTCCGTTCACATTTTCACCTGCGCCCCCGCGCCCCGCCGCCGCCTGCTCGCCTCCCCCGTCTGTTTTTCTCCTCGTCTGCCTCGCTTTATCTCGCCCTCCGCCCTCCTCCCGACTCCCACCCCCCGCGGGCTAGATGGGAGGGTGGCTGGCACGGGGGTGGAACGCGGAACGCCTGACTGGCGACATTATTAGACGCCCCCGATGAGTCAGTGAGGCCAGGGGTGGATGACGACGCTGCACAGGCGACGCTCGGCTACCGGTTCGGGCGGGGGGGGGGGGTTGGGCGCGGGAGGGTGGGCGAGTGAATGGCGAGGACGGGTAATGAGAAGAAAAGACGGCGCGCAAGCGAGATATCGCGCGCCCAGAAATACGCCCGGGAAAAAGGCAGCCTCGCGCAAAAAAGGCGCAATTTTCGCATGCGTCGTCCACCCACCCCGTCGCAACGCGGGGGATTAACCCCTCGTCTAGCCTCGCGGCTAAGAAAGAACGTCGGCGGATGCTCGAATCAGTTCGTTCTTTAAAGATACTCTCCTCTTCTTTGCCGCTTCTTTCTCTGCTCCACCTTTTGTCTCGATCTTTCGCGGGCTAGAGGTGTTGCTGTAATAAGGGGTTTAGGGACTAAATCGGAATGGAGACCAAAGTCCTTCTTGACCCGTTTAGTTGTCAGGAAATGCGTTAGTCTTCACCAGTGGTGGGTAAAGACACGAATTTTTCATTTTATACGCAATATGTGTCTCAAATGTCATAAATGTCGTAAATGTGTCATAAATGTCGTATATCTGGAATGAAGTAAGTTATGAATGGATAAGTTATGAAGAAGTGTCAATTTATTAATAATTATAATTCTGATTAAAAAAATTAAATTAAGTTACACTGACGAAAAATGGATATTGAAAGGTTAGTAAAAGAAATGCATATTGGGAAACCAAGAATTTCGATACGCCAACTAATGACAGACAATTGAACTACTGAGAGTAGGTCTATATCCGTCGAAATCCGTATGATTATCAATGTTTAAATTAGACATGTTGTGAAAAACGAGTGTTTTTAAATTTCCTTTAACACTAAATTTTTACTTATTCGATTAATAAATTCTTATTCGCAATGTTTGGTGGGATCCGGACCTACTTTCAATAGTTTGCCAACTTACCAACAGAGCGCTGAAATCTAAGCCACGCCTCCACTAAGTTTCCCAATAGAATAATAAATATAATTTGCTTAAATTAAAAATTATATTAATAAAAAGACTACTTTTATTTTAGAAAAAGTACATTTAAAAGTGTTGTAACAAATGTTTTTCTCGATGGAACTATATAGTTCTTATTTAGTGCATGCACAAAAGCTTTAAAGTAGCTTGATTCCACCACACTGAAAGGGATATTGCACCCAAAAAAGAAAGTTGATAATAATTTATATTCTTATTTACATAATTTTCAATTCAAATAAATTTGATTTATTATCGTACATTTATTTCTAATTACTTTACCTTTCACGATTCATTTTTTATTAGTTATTGTCTAAACAATTACAAAACAATAATTAACACCACGCATTTGAATACTTTTTTTGGGTTAGGAAAGTGCCGATTATATGTAATTTTCGACGTATTCTACAGTATTCTACAGTATTCGTATGCAACCAACAATCGAATCAAAAAGAACTATATTTTTCCAACACTTTTATTGTTGAAGCCTTAAAATAATAAATATTTTTATTTACTACATTTGCGACAAATGACACGTATGAAATGGGCTTAAAAACGACATATTATACGTACATTTGCGACATGTCGTAAATGCATTTGCGACGCGGTGAAAAATACCGACCCACCACTGGTCTTCACTCATAGAGGAGGAATTCACTGCAAGAAAGCAGTCGTACCAACTTGATTGACTCAGGCTCATCTTCTTCCGCTACCTAACCTCACTTTAGGTCCGTGCTTTTTGAAGCTTTCATTCGTCGAGTATAGTTTGAGTAGACACTATTTAAATCGTGTCTTCAGTAGCTCAAAAGTGAATTAAGGGGTTACCGCAGTCAGTTAGGTCAGAAAAAATAGAATCTTTGGGAATTTATTTCAGAAAGTACATGCATATTTTTATGCAAAGGTTTTTGTATTCAGAGGAGGAAGACTTTAACAGGTTGTTATATTATGTTTTGGTGTAAAAGCATTTATTTATTGCAAAATTACAACTAATTTCCTGACATGGGTTTTTGAATCTTTCTGGAACATTGTAGGTTTCTTCTAGACATTCAAATTTAGTCTTCAATCAAAGCATTTGTTTTCCCAATACATAGTTTTTATTTTATGGATGAAACATGAGTGTTTTTTTTTTCTACGAAAATCGATCCTTCCACTTTAACATCCGCCATTTCGTCCCAGATTAATATTTTATTAAACAGAACAATTAAAGACTAGATAAACTACTGTACTACCTAAATTTTCTTCGTTTTTTGATTTTAGATAACCCAGTTCCAAATAATGTTGGTCACCGCGAAACGTATTTCTAAAAACAGCTTCCGGGAAATCAGTTGTAATTTTGCAATAAATAAATACTTTTACACCAAAGTATAATATAATAACCTGTTAAAGTTTCCCTCATCTGAATACCAAAACTCTGAAATAATACTTTCTGAAATAAATTCCCAAAGAAACGTTCTTTTTCTGACCTTACTGACTGCGGTAACCCCTTAAAACCAAAATCGCGGCTGGAATAAAACTGTACTGCTTTTCCCGATTCACAGTTCACGTATCCTGGGCTCATGGATCGATTATTAACGGCCGAAATTATTCGACGCCCATTGGCATTGTAGCCAACGGTCTCCCCTCTTTGATACCGTTTTAAGCACGTCAAATGCGATAACTGTTGATTACCAATTAACTGTAACCCAACCGTGCTCGATTTGGTTTCGTGATACACTATACCGAGCGAAGCTGTTGCGAATTTGTGACTGTAATGACCATTTTCATCCTCGTGGAAAAGGCGATTTCGGTTTACTTGTCTTTTTAACGAATGACAAAATATTCGCAAACTTTTGAAACTTATCATCCGGTGCAAAATCGGGGGGAGACATTGCAACCGAAACAGACGAGTGCAAATATTCCTTCCCCGTCAACGAACGCATTTCCAAGGAAAAATGGGTTCCTCATCCGTGCATTTGGCGCAGCATTTTAATGCATCGCGTTTGAGCGACGCGCTCCATTAATATCACGGCTCGGGGTCGCCGTGATTGTTTCCATTCGGTGGTTCGTGCCGTACGCAGAAAATATTTTCCAGTCTTCCCGCGAATGCTATAAAATTAATAAAGAGGGAAGGCGTCGAGCTTGCCCCATGGAACACAAAAAGAATCTTAGACAACCCAGCTACGTTTTGATCTGAGTTACCCCCGGCGTGGAGAGCAACGTCTGCATAAAGCCATCAGCATAACCTCCAATATCTCAGCCCACCGAGCCCATCTCGAAAAACGAGGCACGAAAAAAAGAGGAGAGATAACGCAGGGAACAAAAAGAATGAGAAGGAAAGGAGGAGGCAGATAAGGTAATGAGGGAAAAAAATGTGGCAGAAAGTAGGGAAGAGGGTGGAAACGGAGGGAAGGAAGGGGTTCTTTTCATGCCGCCTCCTGTCGCCGAGGTTTTCCGCAGGAAGAGCACAACCCCCGGTTGCGTGTGACAGCCATTTTAATTCCGAGCCCCTAGGGGGGTCCCTGATTTTCATTCCCCATGATGGAACATCAGCCATCCTCCTTGCCTCACCCTGTCTCACCCCATCTCCCTCTCTCTCCCTCTTTCTCGCCTGCTATCGCTTCTTTTGCCTCCATCGCCGATCTCTTTCTTACTCTCCCGGTTCTCTCTCATCCCCCCTCCCTCTCTCTCATCCGTCGTTCGCCTCCCTCTGGCTGTCTTTCTCCCATCCCTTTTCTCCGTGGGGGAAAAGCTTTCAGAGGCGACTCGAGGGGGATGAGGGAGAGCGGCGGATGAACGCCGCGGTGTGTTGGCTATCTCGGCTGTCGCATCGCGAATCGAATAAAAGCTGCCGGCTGAGGGATGAACCGCGCTCGTTTAATTTCGGGGAAGAACCAGCCGAGGCTGCCTAGGCTTTTTTCTCGCCCACCCCAGGGGCCACCGGATCTAAGCGATCTCTCGATGGCACTTCGCGACTTTCGCCCTGAATTTCCTGGCCCGATCTATTTCGTCGGACGTAGCCAGCCGTTTAGCAGAAGTAACAAAGTATTAGGCTTTTTTTATTGTCTCGAGAAATCCGCGGAAGTGGGTACCAAGTGTTCTCTCGCTGGTCCTTCAGCTCGTGAACAAGGGGTGGGACTTGGTGACTTCTACTTCCGCTGGGGGATGAAGCAAGGTTTTACGAGCTTCCCTTGTGCTTGTGGTACGTGCAAGGGAATATGCGACAGTCGCTACATGCGGGTAATAGGTAATTGTGCCACCTTCTCTGATTGCGAAGTGCATTCAGATGGTTCCTTAGTTGTTCCAGTAAGCTTTGAAGACTCGAATCTATTACGCAGATGGTTCAAAATCCACCCCCAGGGAATTCCTCTCGAATTTTCAAAATTTCTCGCGGGACACCCGTTATAAGGGTCCCAGCATTAACGCTGTTACGAAGTCGTCGAAGCAATCTTTCGAAGGGTGCGTGCGTCCTGCAGCCACTCACCCCTGGCTCGCCCCACCCTTCCTGTGGCCCCGAGGGGATTGAAATTAAAATGACAATGAGGGCAGATCCGAAGGGAGGCTAAAAATGCGTACCCTAGCCATCGTCCAATCAGCAACGGATCCGTGGACGCCATGGCGACCTTTCTCTCCCCTTTTTGCTTTCCTTCCTTTCCCCCTTCATCTTCTTTTTTCCTCTCCTTTCCACACAACCCTCTTCTTCCGTGCGCCGAAAGGGAGGAGCAGGGACGAAGCGAGGAATGGGGGAAGACAGCGGCCGCGAAATGAAAACGTTTAAAGCGCCGGGGCGATCTTCACAGAAGTTTTCAACCCTTCTCGCGACATTATTCGAGGGAGACACGCGCGCACGAGGGAAACAAAATACGCGGAGGACCGCTGCTGCGCGGACAGGGGTTCACGATCGAAGCGGAATGCATAATTGAGGGGATGAAGGAAGCCGAGATCCAGCGGATCCTCGCGATTAATATTCTAATTATGGGAATCGGAATGAAGGTATCACCGGGGGATGCTTCCCACCGCCCTACTGATTCTCGCGTCTTCCTCGAGGCCACAGCGTTGCATTCCCATTTAAAAAAGCTTGAAAGTTCTCGTGGCGGCTCTTTGATGAAATAATGAAAGCTTAAAAGGTAATTGAGAAAAATACGCTGTGAATTTTATTCTCCGGGAAACGATGCAGTTTTAGAATTATCCCAATGCGACTACTGAATTGTTGGCCACAGATCTGGCTTCTTAAAACTGCGGTGCGCTTCATTCTCGATTTAGCTGAATTAAGTGCAGTGCAAGCTAAAAAGGAAAATTAACCTCTTTCAATCCGGACTATCAGTTATTTTTGTAGCCTCCACGCTTTCTATAATATACTCGAGCATAAAGTTGTATGCGTTTCAACACAGATTGAAACAAAAACTCTGACCATTGCCAGCGCATTCATTACTGAGAGTTTTGCTTATTTGCTCCGTAATTCGAACAGAATCCGAACGTAAACAAGCAACGTCCCTATTTATCCGCAACGTGGCTCCATATTTCTATACGTTTATCACTCGCGCATTTCGAGGAGGAAGGTAACAAATTACCCGAGTAAAGAGTATTTCAAAATTCCTCTTCAGTTTATCTGGGGATTTTCATCTAGGGAAATATCGACCTAACCTAACTTTTTGCAACAGCCGAATCCCATCAACCGAATCCCCGGTATTATCAGGAAAATTGCCAATCAGAATCCGACTTCTTTCAGGATCTGTAGAAAACCCCCTTTATAGCCGTCCCTTAAAATCTGCCCGCAAAAAAAACGGTGGAGAAATAGATAAAGGAGAACCGGTGGAGATTCATGTTGAACAAAATCGAAGAAACCGCGGGACGAGCGTTTTAATTTCCGCTCTATTTTCCCTCCTTCGACGATTTCCAACCACCGACGTCAACTCTTCCTCCGCGATTTTTCCCCCCTCCCATCCCCTCCCCCCCACCGCTCCTCCTTCTTTCTTCCATTTCCTCCTGTCGGTGGATGCGCGCCATGCAAAGCCGTAATTAGTGGCTTCGCGTGTAATTATCGTGGAAAAAAGGGCTTTGAATGCCCATAGTATTCAGGCTGCCGAGGATGAGTCCTTCGCGATAGAATTGCACCAAGCACCCTTGAGACATGAGCTGTTTCCTTCTCTCTCGCTTCCACCCTCCCGGTCTCGCCCGCGCATCCCCTATTCGTCGTTCGTTTCAAAAGCGATCGCGTTTTTCGACTGTCATCGCTTTTCGAGCACACCAGCCTCCATTTAGTCGGACGTTACTTCGTCATTTAGGAAGACTTCACTTCCCGTCATGTTCCCCTTCCTTCTCTTTACTCCGCAGCGTTTGTTGGATCGGTAATTTTTACTTAATACCAGAGATTTCAAGAAACTGACGAAATGGTACCATTTTGTGGACATTAATACGTCGGGTAGCGATTAATAGTTTTATACGTGGACAGCAAGTTGTACTAGCGACTGCATATGAAAATATTGGTTTGACCACAACTGGAGTTTATTTCCCTTGCCTTTTCACTTGCAAGGAGTCGATAGCGAAACTCTGATACGAAAACAGTAATAACAGAATCGACGATGAAGCTGCAATAACAACGAAGAGGAACGTGGAAGGAGATGTTGGTACAACTAGCTAGCAAACTTTTCAATGTAGTACTTCGATTCTGAATTTTTGAATTTATTTGAAAAATACAGGTATTATTTGGGTTGGGTATTTTGACACAAATCGACTTCACAGCGAGCGATTGAGACCACGGTGCGATCCGTTCCGCCTTAAGCTTCCTTCGTTTTCCCTAAAAAGTTTCCACATTTAGGAATCCCAAATATTGCCAAAAAAATGCTTAAAGAAAAGGGTTGAAATGGACGAATATTAATCATAAATGGCATTGATGGCGATCAGAAACGTAGCGGTTGCATTCCAAGCAACCCAGGGGCCGATGGCAACCCCTCCTGCAACGACAGAGCCGATGAGGGGGGGATCCGGGGCGGGAAGGGGGCGGCCGCGGGGGTTTCGAGAGGGCTTCACGGGCCGCTTTCGATTCATTGTGCAATAATATGACGGAAATGTCAGTCAATTAATAAGCATACCGAACCTGACTAATTTCCGCCTTTGTTCGTTCCACGGCTCGGGGATGGATGAATAAGTGGCCATTATGCGGCTTTTATGATTGGTCAGATCCGTATCACGACAGCCGGTTCCGCTTTTAGAAAGCCCGCGCGCCGGCACGTCGAAACTTCTCTGCGGCGAACCTTTTTAACCGCGTGCACGTGCCGGCGGAATATCGTTCTCGTTTTCTTCCTCTACCTCCCTTCCTCCCCCTCGCCCTTTCTTTTTTTACCTCCTTCCTTCGACCTTCCGTCTCTCATCTCGCGGCCTCAAGCGTACGCTGCATCCACCGTTTGCGCTTTGTTCGATCCCCCGAATTTCGCAAAATTTCAGAGCTGAATCATTGGATAATTTTTTTTTTGTGGTGGTGTACCGATGACATCACTGGGATTGATTTGAGTGATTCGACTGTTCGCGGATGCCCCACCCCTCCACTGTAACCACCCCCTGCTAGAGGCTTCCGCAACAATCAGGAGCAAAGCAGAAATCGTTAAAGAGAAAAGTGAGAAGCAGGCTTGATTGACCGAGCAGTAATCGTCGGACACTTCCCTCGGATCGACTCACCCCCGACTCCGATCCGCTGCATCCCCCGCCGGTGAAAGGGTTGCGAGATGGCGGCTGCTCGATTCTCGGAGGGCTCGGGCAATTACGCGGCTCTGTTAATGACGATGACGTCGGGTTTCGCTGACGCGGCCTATCTTGCGCCTCCACTTATCTCTCCTGGTCGTAAGGGAAAGATATAAGAGGGACGGGGCGTGGCGCGGCGCGCAGGGGGTTGCAGCTGTGCCACGTATCAGCCACCTATATCCTTGTCCGGCTCGCCCCGGCTTATATTGCCAGGGGGGATAATACCACGGGGGTGCCGGAACGGTTTCATTACACGGCTTCCCGAGGGATAATATCCTCGGATATCTCGCTGGCCGTCCCCACGGGCTTGGAATTCCGTGCCACCGACCCTCCTCGCGTCACAGACGAGAACCCTTCTTCCACCGAGAACTCGCAACCCCTTCCCGAATCGGCGGAGGAAATCGCGGGGACGTTCCTGCGACCAAGGGCCGCCTCGGTGACGGAAAATGGCCGATGCACTTCGTGCGAATTCATTAGTCGAGGTCTTCAGACAGGATTTACTATCCGTTTCTCAGTAAAACCTGGTGGGACGTGTAGAGGCGTAAAAAATAAAGAAAAAAGTTCCAAAGAACTTAGTTCGCAGACGCTTAGTTTTGGAGATATGCGGCGATGAATCTGATGCGCGCTGGTGGAGTTAAAATGTGGTGGTCACAGTGGGTGGGAGTGATCAGGATCCATGTGTTATTTGTGCAGTATGTATTTCGTTCAAAAATTACACCACGACTACTGTGTTTGGACATGATGATTGGCAATATTCTTTAAAAAAAAAAAAAAAAAAAAAAAAAAGAACTGACGTACCACAATGGCGGCTTGCGAAGAGAAAATATCGAACCGCAACTTTGTGTCCCTGTATCTTGGAAACTAAGTGATTGAGAGCACATGTTTGCATGAACTTTTCTTCTTATTTTATGCTGCTTTTCAAGCTCTGAAAGTTTCCTCGTCGAAGCCGAAAATATCTTGCATTTCCATTCGACGTCTTCTTAAAGAGAAGAGGTAATACCTCTTCGAGGAGCCGAAGAAAAAAGAAATTAGTCTGCATAATTCCGGGGCGAAAGAAGCGCCGGACAAAAGTGTGTGGGGGAGAGGGTATCGCGGCGATATAAACTCTTCCCTGGGTCTTTCTCTGAAGAAGTCTCACGAGGTCGGCGCGAGTGTTCCATGTGCAAAGCACTTTTACCCCTGTCGGCGGCCTTTGATGATCCCATAGCTCTGGTACAATACGCGATCCTGCTCGTGCGCATTGCGATTAGTATTTAATGCGCACATTGTATAAAGGGAAGGGCCCCGGTTTCCCGTGTATGTATATATCCCGGGGACCAGTTATTAGGCCCCTGACAGGCCCATAATCCTTGGCCCTCTGCCAGCGAAAAATATAATGCCCATTAGCGGAGATCCTTTCAGCCTCCTCGCTGCCCCTGCGATCTGTATTTTCTTTTTCCTCCGCGCCGCCTCCGTCTTTTCTTTATTTCCACCGCCATACACGCCTCTCCGTTCACCGCGTTTCCTTGTCCTCTGTCCTGGTGATAGAGGGTGCTACCGAAACACAGGGATAAGTTTCGACTGGTGGCAATCTCGGGGCAGGATCTGTGAGAAGTCACGCTGCCGTTCGTAAAACAGAGCTTGGGTGCCTTTTTTTGTGGCTGGACTTTGGGGATGATTCTGATCTGTGGGTGAGGTATGCTCTTCGAGTGGACGCTGTGGGCTGGGGACTATTTTCGACCAGGTTTTGACTGGTGTCTTTTGTCCTTTTTTGTGGGAAACGTCATGTTAGATTCAAGTACTAGGTGTTCGACTGTGCTCTCAGTAAAATGGCCAATTGTCTGTTTCAGCTGAAGTCGGAGACCACAACGCGCAACAGGGTGGTGGTGAGTTGCATAAAACAATTTAATCTTTCCTTTTAAGTAAGTTGAAAACTAGACTGTATTTAATTAACTTATACTTGAATCTTCATATTCCTCCACATGGCACCACGACAGCAGACGACTTTGCTTCAGGTTTCTGTAAAATCTGGGCTTCTGGGCTTGTTCTAAACGCATTCGTTAAAAGTTCGCGGCATGCATGTCGGAAAAAACTCTCGTTAAAGGAATATCATCGCGCCGATACCCGAGAAATATTAAAAATAATGTAACAGTCGGCTGAATTACGAGTCGAGGTCAATCCATTTCGAGCGGACGCGGAGCATTACCCAGAAGCTTCCAGGTTTTTGCCTCCATTGTGCTGGACCGAGAACAACGAATATTACGTAACACGTTCCGAGCCGTTTGAGCATGAAAACCCTCGTCGGTTATTATATTTAATAAAGCCGGGGTCGATTTTGCAACATCTGCTTTCCGAAACGGCAGACACGTGGGCTCGGCTTAAAAGGGAAGTCCCGACGCGCATCGATTACCTCGAAAGAAGACAAGGAACCGCGTCGAACTTGTTCTCGGAGCTCTCGTTTATCGATGCCCGTGGAACAGTTTCGGTTTCTACGAAGGTCGGGTTCTTCTTAGATCGAGTTTTACGTAACACTTTCTTCGCTATTTTCCTGAATAATTTAGGGGGTGCATAGGATGAAACGATTTTATTATCGCAATGCTTCGAGTGGTTAAGAGGGATTGATAGATATTAATCCCACGTGATCCATTTAATTTACATTATATGGAATGTGATGATAATGTCATCAAACGATTGTAATTTCGTTTTAACAATCGCGGTGGTCATGTGGATGACTAATTGATATAAAAGTACTGCTTCCACATTTCTGTTATAAAAGAAAACCAAGCTCTAATAAGATCACCCCATACGTGGTGTTTTTTTTATTCCTACGGAAAGCGGAGGAATATTTCGAGTGAGTATACAGATAAACAGAAAAAGAGACTTTTGAAAATTGCACAAAATCACGGGGATGGAAACCAAAGAAACACGAAGAAAACAGACTCCTCCATTCGGGAGTACTCCTGCTCCCCGACAAAGGAACAAGGAGCGCGTAACGTAAGAAGAGCTTTGACTTCGAAACCAGACGGCTAAAATCGAAAGGACGATGACGCGTTCGGCAGTCGGACGTTCTGCCGCATTGGGAGGAAGCATGGAACAGTGAAGAAGAAGGTTGGTGAAGAATCCAAAGAATCAGTCGAAGATGGAGATGAGAAAAATCGGCTGGGAGGGTGGCCGGCTGTAGGAGCGAAGAGACAGCGGAGAAACGAAGATGGAAGTGTGTACCGAGGGACAGGAACCAGTGTTTGGCCGGCGGGGGTTGGGCGAGGAGGGTTCGGTCGCCATGGCGACAAGCAACCCCCGGGACCCACGGAGCTCGTCGCCGGGGTTGGTCGAAAAGGGTGGCCCAGGGCGTCTGTCGGGCAGGTTAGGCCGGGCGCGGTATAGCCCCGAATGTCACTCGACACAAGGGGGACACAAGGATGTCCTGGGGGCGAGGGGTAGCGCGCAGGAGGGACGGGGGTCGGCGCGGAGGGGCGCGGGCGCGCAACGTAGAGACTCGAGTGCGGAGGAGAGGGTGCGGGCAGGCCAAGATGGCCGACGACGCGACACCCACCATGTCAATAACACCCTTCTTCGACGCGAAACCGAGCCAACCACCCTCCTAGCTGCGACCCCTCGAGCCACCCTCCTCCACCCTCCAACCTCCTCCTCCGCCCCTCGTCCCATTCCAGCCGCTTTCCTTCCGCGACCTTTCACCAGCCAGCCTCTGGACTATATTCCACGACGATGATGCGCTCTCTCGCCGCGATTTTCCCCGGCTTCTTGCCTCCGCTCGCGGTAATTAACGCGACGATCCCCTGCCACCAGAAAGGGGTGAACAGAGGGTGGAGAGCGGCAGGGACAGGGCGGTGGCCGGGGGGAAAGGGAGGCACGCTCGGTGGAGACCATTCCTGGCGAGGGCGTAATTCCGTTAAGTGTCTTCGTAAACTTCGTTAGCTGCGTTTCCCAACATTACCCACCCTACCGCGTTTCCACGCACTCCGCGCGCACGTCCGCTGGAAGGGTTGCCTTTCGGACGCTGGCTCGCGGTGAGTGTTGGCATCGCGATGGATCCGGAATATTGGAGGAAAGTTTAGTCTGGATGGCCCCTTTTCAACGGGGCGTTGCTTGTTCAGGCTCGCTGGCGGAATTAGGGGTGTGAAGAAGCTGGAGAGAGTGGTGAAATTTAGGGATAATAGTTTGCGCCGGTAATTCACACAATTCGGGAGTACTCATTTGTCACCTGATATCCCTCAAGTTCTAGCTATTTACAAAACAATCATCGTCGCAGCGCAACAACGCCTCTGCCATGCAGCTTTGGTCCTCATGCGCATTTCCCACTGTCATAGTCCCGCTAATAATTATACTGCGCGTAGCTGCTGGATAACCACGCATACTCTAGGAGTAGTGCTTGCCAAGCAGAACCTCCCCTCAGAACTTCTCCATTCCCGTTTGCCTCCTCGCTCCCATTCTCCCCTTTCGCGTCTCCCATTATTCCCCGGCTCTAGAAATAATATTCTCGAGCGGAGGACTCTCTTTCGCCGTTTCAGCGCCCTTCGCCCCTTCTTTCATTCTCTGCTTCCACCCTCGGCCGGGACTTTCTCGACAACAACTTCTACGTATCACTCAGCGACCCCGTCCAACCCTCCTCCACATCCTCCTTGCTCCCTTTTCCCCATTCGTCGCTATTTTCCACCCTGCCGTGCTCCTAACTGTAAGGCAGAGGGGCCAGCACAGCGACGACGGGTCACCAGGCGGATGCGCGAGCCCGGGCTCGCGCTAATAATGTCTCCATTCCACGTAGGGGATGCTACTCTGGATGTACGAGGCGCATTCTCCGCGACTCTTTACACGTCTTTCTTTGGACCTAGAGTAGGCCTCGATCGCGAGCAACCCGCTTTGTTTGGCGGCCTCTCTCGCTCGGCCCTTTCTCCCCCCGTTGAACTGTAACGTTGCGAAGGGTAGCGATCACCGTGGTCGACCTCCCCACCTCGTCCAGGAATGTAATGATTTCGCAGAGAGAAGGAAACGTGGCCTGAAACACGTTTGGCACCCATTGACGTAGGCACCAACCAATTCCGTCGCAATTTCCTCGGGAACTTTCCTTGGGTTGGGTTCCTTGAACGTGGATGAAAGCTGGGGATGGACCTCGAGGTGTATTCGAATCTAGATATCCAAGACTCTGCGCTGCTCTTAAGAAATTAGATGAAAGCGATTCATCTTCTCATTTATAGCTACTCAAAGAGTTGCTCGCTGGTGTACCAACCTTAAGACAGAATAAAATAACATTATGGTTCGTCAATAGGGGAAGCACGCTTCATGAGCGCGTAACGTCGCACAGTGGGACGAGAATGCCTTATTTATTTGGACATCGGCCAAAATTTGAAGTGTCGAAATTCTGTTCTATAGCTTCATTAAATCTTTATTAAGTGTTCGTAGGATTAGAAAACACAAACAAATATACTTTATATTCACATTAGGTTTGATTCAATTGTATATGAATCTGACCTGTATGAAAGTTTCAGTCTTTTTGTATTTTACTTGCACCACTTTAAACAATTATTGCCTAAATCCTATTACTTCATAAGTTCTCAATATTTTACATATTACTGAGTATCTTATTATTAATGATTTTGTACAAAAAACATTCTGAATTAACTTGGGTTTCATCACTAAACAACTGCATAAAATAAAAGTGCGTTGCACTCAATACTATAATAATTCATCTAGTGATTTAATGTTTTGCTCAAAGACGCCCAAGGTCTAAAATATCTGAATTTAATCCTTTAATGATGAGGTTTTAAAAAGTAGAAAAATTACCTGCTACTAGCTGCGATTAATAAGATAAATCTATTTCACAGTTCACGAGTTATAACACAAAATCGGAAAATAACCGGATTTTCAGGGGTGAATTACACGCCCTTAGAGTGAATTTGGGTAGCAAACAAAAATTGCGTTGTAATCAAGAGGAAATTCCCTACACATTCACAAAGTTTCAGAATTTTTTGAATTTCCGGGTTCGGGATGTTCCCTCGTTATTTGTAGAAAGCCCAGAAGGATTGCAATTTTTTTTTCTTCTAAATCTCAGTTATTCTACTTAACATGAATTGAAAGTGTGCAATTTTTTTACAGTGAAAGTCCAAACCGTTTGGAAGTAATTGCCATGTCCAGTTATTGTCCTTAGGGTGACTGTGCCTAATATCGCCAGGCAAAAGTTAAATCGCTGTCAATTGAATAATAATTGATATTGTTGCATGCAGTTCAATTCAAAGCAAAGAGAAATTATTTATCTTTCATTTAGCATAAGTTAGAATCGTTGAAACCTACAAATTTTTAATTAGGACTCAAAAAACGTAAGACATGCAAAAATCGGGTCCTGAAAAAAGTGTACCTAATATCGCCAACTCAAGAAATATTGATTGATTCATGTATATATGAGTTTTTAAAGTCATTTTCACATGTGCATTTATTAGTTCTTGCACTATAAATGTATTTTTATCCATCTTTGATTTTATTTTTATTAGAAAAATATAGAAATTTAAAAATATAGATTTTTAAAATATTTTATTTTTTACGTTTCGATGTACATATTGGACAAATAAAGTTTATTTCGGTTGCTCGGCACATTTCGTAACCCCACCTGTAACAAACATTGCATCGAAACCATTGTTCTCCGGTAGGCGGTATTAAGAACACCCATTCTGCTAAAAGAAAAACACTATTTTCATCACTGAAAATATTTGAATCGATTTCATTCCTTACGTACATCATTAATTAGGTATTTCTAGTAGATATTCTTGCATGCACGGAATTATTAGACTTACCTTCTCCGAATGGAATGTAAAATTGTGGCAGTCCAATAAATTTTTACACTATTAAGATTCTCTAAAATCCTTCCCTTTCTGTAATTGTTGATCACATGACGCTACAACTACAGTATGTCGTCCTACATATATTTAGGTACTAATTGAGTGCATACCCGATAAATTTTAGTGCTTACTTTGCGAAATATAGCGGGTGGCGATATTAGGAACAGTGACGATATTAGGTACAGTCACCCTACGTCGTTCCACTGTGCGTCGTTCCCAGCAACAATCCCTGAGCAAACGTCAGACTTCATCGACTTGGCCAGCCCTCTCGATTCTTCTTCCTTTCCTCACGCCTGTCTCCCGGTCTACAATCCTTATTGTCTCTCTCGTCCCGAGTCCCGTTGCGTCTTCAATTTTCAAAACGCGAGCCCCGTGCTCCTCTCCCCTTTGTTCTCGCCGGCGATAAATGAAAATCGATCGGTCCGCGGGGCCATTGTATCGGGGTGATTAGAAATTCTGCGATCAGGCTGGTAGCAGCCGACGACAAAAGGATTACGTGAATTTAAGTGATTGATTCTCTGCGTTTTACAGTGCATCGTCCATATGTCGGGGCCAGAGTTGCATTGTGTCCCGTGAGGCGCGCTGCATTCGCCCGCGCAGCGGGTGAATCGCGAAAGCGTGGCAATTTCAATGCGGAATTTCTATGATGCTACCCTCGAACGAGGACACCACGTGACCATTGATTAATTCGCCCTCCCCCAGGGCTCGGTGCTTGTTTCATGGCTGACTGTTCCACAGGAACATGTCCTCAAGACGGCTACTGATGGTCCCGGGGTACCTGAGCTGAGTCGCCAGTCCCGGTACCGTGTAAAAATTATAGCTTTGGGTGTTATCGGAGCTTGCAAACCTCGTCTAGTGGCAGACTTTGATCGGGACGTCAATGTTTGCGATTTTTGTGAAAATGGGATCGTAAATGAATTTTTATCTCTGGGACTATACATCAACCGAGGGTGATTCTTCTTTCATCTTTCAAGTTTATTCTTATTTTTCGTGTACAGCTTTAACCCTTCGTGATCACACCTGCTTATAATCACAAATGAATCACCATTTTCATATTTTTGAATCTTTTAAATTTTAAGTGATAATTGTACGTTCGTAATACTCGTGCAATCATGCTCTGATAGTCTTTTCCTAGAAATGTAAATTTTGGTATCATAAAAATGTCTAGTTGAATAAGAGTGATTTTTCACGGTTGTGAAAAAAAGCGATATTTTTATTTTTTTTCTATTTTTTCTCGGGATAAATCCCCTTTCGAAATCATAAAGGCGCGATGTTTGAACTCGAAAATACACTCCGCGTGAACACGAATGGTTAACAAAAAAAATCGCTTTTATTCACAACTATTTTTTCAAATACAAATTTCAACGTATCAAAATTTACATTTCTAGAGAAAGACTATTGCGGCATGATTATACGAGTAGGGTAAACCAACCAGTAATTGACTGCGTACCAGTGAATGACCATTAGGCAAAGAAATATCAATTATAAACTTAAAAATATTATATGTTTATAAATGGAGTGTAGTTGCACTTTTAATATCCCATATTTTTAGTTACGCGTATTAAGCAAACATTAATAAGTACAATTCTTATTAAAAGTATGCGGTCATTTACTGGGCTTCTACACGTTTTGCATTTTATAATCGTTTTTTTTAAAATTACGATAAAAATAAGTAATTATTTTTATAGTAATTTCAAGAAAAATAAATTTAAATGCAATTTCAACAGTTGTTTTGTTGTTATAAATATATTCAAGTATTAATCTTAATGGTTCATAAATTCAACAATTCGGTCATTCACTGGTTGGTTTACCCTATTACGAATGTATAATTATCACTGAAAAGTTTAAAGATTCAAAAATACGAAAGTGGTAACTCAAAAATTGCGCTGGAGTGCAATGAAAACCAAGTGACCAATTTGTGATTATAATACGTGACCACGGAGGGTTAAGGTCGCGTTTTTAAATCCGATAAGAATGTATCCGGCTTGTGGGAAACTTTCTCTATAATATAAGACTCCTTGTAGAATGAGCGCTTCCAAATTGACTTCACAGCGCACTAATAGGTTCTAAACCTGTATTATTTGGCGTTTTCTCAACTAGCAATTCAGTACTCCCGCCAGCAAAACCGCGAATAATGAATACAACTCTGGAAGGGAGAAATAAAAATCCTGTTCGACGAAATGGTCCCGTTCGAACCCAATAATTGGGATCCGGGAGACGCAATGTCTTCCGGCGTTCTTAACGCGATTCGACCGGTAGAAAAAAGAAGGACGACGAGCAGGCCGAGGGGAACCAACGAGTGGTTTTCTCGTCGACGGGGACTTAGAGGATTTGTTGTCGATGACGAGAGAAGAGGAGCACGGGTGGAAGCAAAGAAAGTCGAGTACCAATTAATTCGTGGCTGCGGCTTGATTTAGCAAATCGTCGCTAATTGGCCGGATTGCGGTGCTTCGCGAAACTTTGCGGCTAGCCAAGACAAAAGCCATATCGATACCTCTGAGTCCCCGCTAATAATCCCTAATTCTCTCGGCAACTTCGGGTCTTCCAGCGACGTCCGACAAAAGGAAAGCCTTGCTGAGACCACTCCAGCTGTGGGGATAGCCTGAATTGTCACAACACTCCCCAACAGTTTCACATTTAATAATCAAATCGAAATAGAAAGAATCGGTATGTGAATTCCCGGAGATCCTATACACTCGCGCCTTTATGTCTTTTCACTCCCGGTAGATCTCGCCCCACTGTGCTCCCTGCACAATTAATTAGCGCGCAGTGAAGGTGGCTCTGTTTCCATAACGAAACGAGCCGAAGAATCGCTGGCTTTATACTAGCGGATCGACTGTTTATTTATTCGCGATACGCGCTGCGCGGGATGAGGGTGGTCGGGGGCGGGAGAGATACGGAGCGAGTGATCGACGTGAAACGAGTTCATTCATACTTGCCGCGATGAATGGAAACGAAATGCGCCACGGGACACGATACCGTATTGTTCCGCTCGATTCTCTTTCCTTTTGGCGGGAATTGTTCGCTGATAAGAAGACGCGCGCTGGTGAACGGCTCTTTTAGCCATTCCTCGATAGCTTATGGCGTTATCGAAGGGATTTCGACCCCGATTCTTGCTCGAGGAAGGTTTGTCACCAATTAATATCGATTTACGACCGTAACCCGACGCATTTATTAAACCCCTTTGCAATTATCACTGAATTAAAATCTGGTGTGATAACAGCCGACCAGTGATCTTCGTTGATTCAACAAATGGCGTGGAATGCTTTTGAAAGGAGGGTATTTTTATATTAGAACACTTCCCTTTTCTATTCCTAGAGTTTTTTCCAGAAAAATCTTGCCCAAATGATTTTTTTAGAAAGGAGGAAAAGCAAATTCAACGTGGAGGTTTCAGTGGATCCAAACTGTCTCTCATGTTCAGCAACAGCCCCACAAGTGTCCGAACGTCGGAGTCAGTAATTCGATGGCGATGTTAAAGGGGGCGTCTCTCAAGGGTGCGATAACTTTCGGCGTCGACTGTATCGCTGGATGATACCCCCTCGGGGTTTTCTCCCCTCGGGTGTTGGGGTGTGTTTCGTTGCCTGGCAACGACACCCTCAAAGTCTCCGCTCTGATTGGCCCCGTCCCACTTTTCCTGTCTTAGCCTCTCTCTTCTCACCCCCTTCGACAATCAGCCCCAGCCGCGCGCGACCATGCCTCCTATCGACGATCAAAACCACCCTCGAGGCAACGGCTGGCCCGTTGCCGCGCCAACCCCCTCGGCTCTCTGTGTTTCCTGCACGAAAATGGAAAGTCGGGCAGCTTTTTGGTTTTATCGCGTGCCGCGGGATTGGTTTAATTATAGGGTCCTTGGGGACGTTTCCCTTTGTTTCGGAGAATTTAATATTGAAATGTGGCACTTCCAAAAATTTAATGATTGGCGCACTCGGCGGAAATTTCAATTGGAATGTCTATATTTTTTGTGACGTTTCTATATGGTGTTGATTTTCAAGTATTATCTACGATTATGGATTTCTCGTTAAAATCAAACTTCTTGAGTGAGTACGTATTAAATATTTTATTTTAAAAATATTCAGTGAAAAACAAAAATGGGCATAAAATCATTGGCACCCTAAAAACGAAGTTTAAACTATTTCATTGTCTATTATATACCTATAAGACTTAGTAAATCTGTATTTCAATCCATTACTTAAATTCAAAGCGACAAAATATACTTACTCCTTATCAAAAATTAAAAAAAAAGAACACTTAAAATTCCGTTGTCCCACCGCTACCTTTAAAACATTTTTTTGTGCCGTTGCCAGATGTAAAATGTGTAGTTCAACAACTGGAATTCGCAGCGTTATAGTGAAAGAAAAATAAGAAACTATAAAAAAGTACTTTCTAAGCTCATACTTTTAATATTTGGCTTTTTCATCAGGAGTGCCAATGATTAGTGCAGTGCCAGCATTACTGCAGATTACCCTGTTTCGTTTAAAATTTTTTGAGAAGTCTCTGCCATCGAATCGAATACATTCCAACGTCTCCTTCGAATTCTTCCTCTTCGACCCCTCTCGAGGGGTTGCTTCCACCTGGGTTCGGCTCGATCGTCGAAATCCGCTTACGAATAAACATCCATTTCATGCCTTTCATCGTCATTTACGATCATTTCTATTTTTCTGACTCGGTAAATCGCACGAAAGGATTAAACCCGGCGGGGGTGGGAGACGGGTGGCTTCTTCTATGACTCCTTCGCGTTGCCCTCCTTCTACCCCCCTTTCTCCTTCGAGTAAGCCGGGCCCCTTTTGTCGATCGCCGTGGAGAGGGTGGATAAAGCCACCCCTATTGATCCCGCTCAATGGACTCCCTGCTCTTTCACCTGCCACCGATCCACGGTGTTTTGACATTCCTCTCACTCGTCCTCGCTCATTTCACGGCATTAACCGAGGGCACCGCTCTCTCGCTCCATCTCCGTGGATCCTTTCAACGGCGAAGATCTTCCTAAATAAGCGTAATCCTTTTCAGTTAGTCGAGACCCCCCCAGCCACCCTCACGAATCGCGACGATGCACCCTTCATGCGAACCGGAGAAAGACTCCTGTCCCTATTCCGCCGTTTTTCACCCTTTTATTTCCTTCCTCCATTTTTTGTTTGGCCCGATTCGACGTCGGATCACAGCCGTTTTTGCTTGTTTCTTCCTTCGCTTTTTGTTTGCCGCACAAAGCTTCGAAGTACGAGGTATTTGGAGCGGAGGGTGGTTTTAGGGGGCGAGTCTTCGGCCGAGGAACGGTTCTTGAGGAGGCTTCTTCGTTGAAGGAGCGAGGAGAAAATGGGTTGACTATGTTACTTCGGAAGAGATGTAAAATGGAGGAGATTGACGTGTGACTTTTTGAGCGGATTGCTGGAAAGTTACTTAGGGGGATTTTGGAGAGGCTTCAACCTTCTGTTAGAGGATTTTGTTCGATGGAAGGGGAGGAAATGAGAAGTTGATTGTTGAGGAACTTGTAAAAGAGAAGTTTTAAAAGATAGATTGTGACAGCAGAAGTTTTCAATTTATTCTGAAAATCTCACTACAGAAGATCGAAGGGTTCTTGTTCAGAAAGATTTGCTTTCAGGGGACCACGAAGCATCGAATTTTCGAGAGGAGGTGGGCAAAAATTTCCCAAACGAGTTTGGTGAAGGATCTGAGGCTGAATACAATTTTTGTTGTGCAGAGGCTGAAGATTGCCATTCTGTCTTAAATGGCATTGCCAGTGCCAACCAGGGTGCAGAATTGTAAGAATAACTTTAATACATATGTTCGATACACTCCCTTTCAGCCATTTTCTTAACCGAAAAAGACAAATTTATGTAGATACTACGCATAACAGAGGGAATTATTAAAATTCTAGGAAACAGTTAAAAATTCCAAAAATATATTACGGTACTCGAACGCACAAGCAGATCGAGCAGGTCGTCAGGGAGCTGAAAAAGACTTGCTATAGGCATAAGAAGTAAGTAGTTCTCGAATTGCAACGTGGATTTTTAATGCTGCGCTTTAAAATTATTCGGTGGCTTTGCAGAATGACCATTTTGAGCAGTCGAGATCAAACATGTATTCAAGAGAGCACCACAAACAAGACAGAGCTTTGCAATGACCTCCTCGATCCTGTAAAGGTGTATTACATTTCCTTAAATTATATTTCACGATTATATTGGTGTACATGTACTCACAGAATGATTGTTATACAGCACAAGGGGTGTCCATATTACAACGAGCGCAACAAAAAGACCCTTTCAACATTTCCTGCGGCTGAAAGGCGTGGATTGGGTCCAGTGTGGGACATTGAAGATTTGGTTGCCATAGGAAAAGAGGAAGGCGTGTGCCCATACTTTGCTGCCAGAAGCTTGATGGAGCAGGCAGACATTATTTTCTGCCCTTACAATTACATTATTGATCCTGATATCCGCGAATCCGTAAGTTCTAAAATATCCCTACAAATATTGAACTCTATATTTCTATAAGTTCTCCTATAAGTTTCTCCTGATTTCCATAGATGCAACTAGATCTGAAAAACCAAGTGATCATCCTTGACGAGGCTCACAACATAGAAGATATTTGTAGAGGTGTGGCCAGTGCTAATTTCCGTGAAGATGACCTTAGAGCTATTGCAATGGAGTGTCAAAGTCTGGCAAATCAGAGAAAAAAATATGACTTCACAACTTACAACAATCTTAAACTGTACCTCGTCCAGCTAGCGGACTTCCTCAAAACTATTACACTTGATAAAGTGGTAAGTATATGTAGACATTGAAAATAGATTGCAATCATATCGACATTTATTCTAATCAGTACGCTTTGCCGGCAGGATTACAACAGCGACAATCGGTCAAGCCGATACTGGACTGGGGCAGAGTTGTTCGAACTTTTTAACATGCATAAGCTTGGAGACTCGGAATACAAATTTTTTTATGCAGCCTACAATGCAGCAATGGCGGATTTGATGGATGCGAAGGAGGAGAACCGACTTCTACAGACATCAGTGAAGCCGGTCATCTCTGACGCCACTAGAAGAATTATGGAGAAGTTGGTGTTTGCAATGCGAATGATAACCTCTAAAGAATTCACGAATGATTACAGGGCCTGTGTAACTGAGACCACTGTGAAGGATTTTAAATCAGTGAGTATATGTTAAAAGTTGTAGCAAGTATTCGGAGTATCTTTCTGCGCGTTAACTCGCGAATAATCTCGAAATGGGCTTTACCTATCATGTTGGTATCACTGATCTGTTCTGGGGAATCCCGTAAGAGTAAACGATATACGTGGTTCGCATATGTGTTTAAAATATCTAAACGAATTGTACATTCTCGAACAATTCATGGCTCATGACAAAATTTCAGGTAACAGAGAACACTTGGCTCTCTGTGAAAAAGCAGGAGCCGCAGCGCGTACGGACCCTGAAATTATTGTGCATGAATCCTGGAGTAACATTCTCGCCACTTGCTGAATCCGCTCGCTCTATAATCCTCGCCTCTGGTACTTTGACACCAACTACATCCTTCCAAAGTGAGCTGAACACAAAATTCACGCACGTACTCAACACTGCTCACGTGATTCCGAAGGATCAGGTTTACGCGACCTGCGTGCCGAGGGGACCAAATGGAACCGCTTTGAGAGCCACCTATCAGAACGTGAATAGCTGGAGTTTTCAGGTATAACTATTAACATCAGTTCAACATTCGATTCTTCCTATAATTTGAGCAACACGCTCCGCAAAAAATTCTATCCTATTCGCAGGATGAACTGGGACAAGTCTTGCTTGATATCTGTAAGACAGTGCCGCATGGGATTCTCTGTTTCTTTTCCTCTTACAATGTGATGAACACACAAATGGATAGGTGGAAGCAGAACTCCACTTGGAGTAAGATCGCCGCCACAAAGCAGGTATTCATAGAGCCGCGTAAGGGGACTGACCTTACTGCCATTATGAAGTATTATCGCGAAGTTATCCGCGACACCGCCGATGGGCCAAGCGGAGGAATTAGCGGTGCCTTGTTTCTAGCAGTTTTTCGGGGGAAGGTCGCTGAAGGGATAGATTTTAAGGATAATGAAGCTCGATGTGTAGTGACTGTAAGCATATTTATACTTATTTTCCTGTTTCGAAGGGACCAAGAAATTCGAATATCCCTTTGTAGGTTGGTATACCATTTGCGGTAATGAAGGACCCGGAAATTCAAATGAAACGGAAGTATAACGACTTAAATACAACAAGAGGTCTATTAAATGGCTCAGACTGGTACTCGATCCAAGCATTTAGAGCTTTGAATCAAGCCCTGGGTCGTTGCTTGAGACAT
The DNA here is from genome assembly GCA_944738655.2 of Andrena hattorfiana. Lineage (NCBI taxonomy): Eukaryota > Metazoa > Arthropoda > Insecta > Hymenoptera > Andrenidae > Andrena > Andrena hattorfiana. The sequence goes on from OX122895.1 coordinate 2,538,212, forward strand.
ATCAATGATTGGGGAGCAGTATTATTAGTAGATGAAAGGTTTGCGAAATTTAGAGAATCATATTCAGAAACTTTTCGCTTTATATCAATTATTTACACGTATTTCAGATTTCTGCAGCAAACGAGCAAAGAGAACCTTCCAAAGTGGGTTAAAACAATGGTAAATTCGATTCGTATGATACCGACTTACTTTCGATCGATATTTTTTACAAAATAATTTTTTTATAGTGGGTCAATCGAAGTGAATACAAGCTAAAGGAAGATCTTCCTAATTTTGTAACGAGACAGAAAGCAAGGGAAACGAAGAACTAATTTATTGTTAAACAAAGATCGAGAAATCTAATTTAAGAAAAAAACGAGTCATAATACTTGATAAAACAGCTGTTGCCTCTCATTTCCTAGGCATGTGGTAGTTTTAGGCTCCTGTTACAAGTTAACCTCTTAACGCACTCGCCCGAGTCAAGTCGGGTTGAAGAATACGCTTTTTTTCCGCGCACCCGAATTAACTCGTAAGAATAACATAGAGAATAAAAAAATTGGTGGAAAAACGACCGCTTTTGACTTTTTAATTGGTGCATTAACCCTTTCGTTACGGCGTACATTTCTGCGAAAGTGATATTTTTTTTTTTTCAACTACCGGAGATGCTGACGAAAGTCGACGCTAGGATCGGCAGCTCGTTTCGTGATGCCAACTGAAGTCGGCGATCGTACACACAGGTTCGTCGCGTAGGTGCCGATTATAGTCGGCGCTCGTAACGAAAGGGTTAACCTTGGTTTTCGCATTTTCAGGTATTTCAAAAGGCATGGTGAAAACATAACAAAAATTATCGTCTTATATTTTATTTTATATCTGGAATTAGTCATACAAATTATCATAAGCCTACAGAAGATATTTAGTTCGTTTGCAGATTGACTGTGTCTCTTTTTTCTATCATTCTCAGCTGTTTCTTCTTGATTTTTTTCAACTTCGAAGTATTTGTGATCTGAAAAAAATATTTAAATGCATTTCTACTTTGTTACAATCTTAATGCCAATACATATATTAAAGATTAACTGAATGAATGCTACTTACCACTTGCACAACTTCACTTTTCTTGCGGTTCTCTTCAGCACGTTTCAAGTTTAAAATTCTTCTCTGCTTCTTGGCTTCCTTGTCTGCGGCTCTCTGTGCCTTGATGGCCTGTGACATTTCTTTAATGCGTTTCAAGCCTTCCCTTAGCTCCTGCTTTTTATCAAGCGACAAATGTATACCACGTGTTTTAATGATAGACGAAAATCTGTTTACAAGAAAGAAGATTATTATTAAGAACCTTCTGTGATTGATAACACATTTCTCCCAGATTCAGTTACCGTTTTCTCTCCTCCTTCCAAATTCTGCCAGATTTTGGTTTGCCCTTTGGTATTTGTTTTTCTAGTGATTTTGCCCCCTTAGTTCTGTTCTTTTTTGGCTCCTTATTTGGTGCAGCTGCGACAGCGTCAGTAGACTTCGCATCTAGAATATCTTCTACCCTCGTCACTGTCTCCGCAGTTTCTATTTCTTCACTAGCAGTTTCCATTTCTTCGCTAGCAGTTTCCATTTCTACGCTGGCAGTTTCCATTTCTTCGCTAGCAGTTTCTCAGTTATATTTACTACACGAAAGAATCAGCGCTTTTTAGTGTATACACAAATGAAATAGGTTAAGGGTTCAGGTAGACAATTTCAAGGCCAAAAATGATTCTGGCGCATCACAGAGACATCTAGCGATGTCAATTGTCTTGTTGCGCACTCTACGTTTAAAAATGAATACTCCGAGACTACATTAAACCGCAGACGATACGTCCGTGCTATAAGCATTCGTGAAATCATTTTAGTTAGAAGTTTCTCTGATAGATGTCGCTAGCAGGCGCTTCTTCCACGTGATTACTTGTCTCTCAATTTTTCTTTTAAACAATTATTTCCGTACAATGGAATCACTTGAGGAAATGTGCCAGTTCTTAAAACCCGACACGAGATTGGATTTAAAAGCAATCACCTTGGAACACGTACTTAGTGAGTAATTATACAGCAAAAACGTTTCCTAACCTTACTTTTTGTGATCCTTTTTATTTGCAACGAACTATTAAAGGATCTTAAATGCTAATTATATGCGACAATTTACACGGCAAGATCTAATATCGATAAATAGGTATCACGGGAACTACTGAGGGACGCGAATTGCTGCTCAAGCTTCCAAATTTATTAACACAGTTGATAGCACTGATGCAGGACTCCGCCGCAGCAATCTCCAAAGACGCAGCTCTAGCTTTGATAAACATAACTGCCGATGAGTCAGGAGCGAATGCATTCGTGTTGATTTCAGAAACCTCGAAGGAGAGCGATGATGCAAAATACAACTACAATTTGATACATGTTTGCATTAGGTACATATGATGTTCTGCAGTCAAGATGGCGTCCTTGTTCCGTTTTAAGTTAACGAATTATCGATCGTAGATTCATAATGGACAAAGAAAGCACACTTGCAGACCCATGCTGCATGATTCTTTCCAATGTAACTAGACCTTTGCATTTAGTAGACAGGGTCACAACCCTAATTGAAAGAAGCGGGTACACCTGGGACAGTATCGTGAATGCATTTACTACGAAGCAGTATAACAACACCGGGGCGAAACTGCACTATTTAGGTCCCGTTTTTAGTAATCTCAGCCAGTCTCCGCAAGTCCGAGGGTAAATTACAAGATATATAATATATTCAGGCATATGATATATAGTTCGTAGTAATTTTTCTTCTACAATCGGGCACAGATATTTAATGGATAGGGGTCGTAGCGTTATCCAACGATTACTTCCGTTCACGGAATACGCGGACAGTATAATAAGACGAGGCGGCATAGTCGGCACTTTGAAAAATTGCTGTTTCGATGTGGATAATCATGAATGGTTATTGAATCCCGAAGTAGATATTTTGTCGTATCTTTTGTTACCATTGGCTGGACCTGAAGAATTCGACGACGAAGATAATGATAAATTACCAATTAGTTTACAGTATTTGCCGGAAACAAAGGAACGAGAGCCAGACGTAGATATTAGGTGAACAAACATAATCCATAGCTGATATTGCTCTCGAGCAGAACTTAACTTTTCAGTATTTTAGGATCATATTGTTAGAGGCATTAGCTCAACTTTGTGCAACCAAGAAAGGAAGAGAAATACTCAGGGAGCAGAACACCTATGTAATACTTAGAGAATATCACAAGTGGGAAAAGAATAAAAACGCGTTGTTAGCTTGCGAAAATGTCGTGGACATTTTAATTAGGTAGAGTAAGATATCCCTTCCGTTCTTTCACACTTTGCAGTCTAACATTACATATTACATAAATTTTAGAACCGAAGAAGAAATAGGTATGGATAATTTAAAGGACGTAGAGGTTCCCTCGGAATATACAGAAAACTTCTGTAAGATGGATCAAGACTTTATTAATAGTACATAATAAAACGTTGATATAATAAACTTTATAAAAGATGTCTTGGTATTTTATTAACATTACACGTAATACTCGTAACAATCATTTATGTGCTGACGGATTATAATAAAACAATGATATACCTCGTAACAAACGAAGTTGCGTGATACACAAAATTGCACTGTTCTCTTCTCTAATTTATTAAACTAATTTCAGTTATATTATCAGGTCCAACGTAGCAACGAAAAACTTAAGACACGTATGCATACAAAATGAATCATCTTTTTGTAGGTTACGTATCCAAAGATATTCTAATTATAAAATTACAATTCCATTTCTATGTTTCAATGTCACTCTCGCTTACGAGAAACGAAAATCGATAAATTTCCCATATGATATCACATAATTGATCTACAGGTTTCACAATGTTGGCATCCCGAGAGTCAGGTTACCCTAGGGATCAAATTTCAAAGGCCTATAACTTTGTTCCAAGATGTCGTACAACACAATGGTATCAGGAAAAGATGATTCCCCATCTATTTCGAAGTTTTGTAAATGTTAGAAGTCGCTGTAAGATTAGTTTATTTGGAACACTTGAGTGTAGTGAGTCTGCTGCGAGAAATCGTCGATAGAAGGAAAATTATTTACGTCATTGTTTTCTATATCACTGTATATTTTTAGCGCAGAGTTTTGATAGACATTGGATTTTCATGTCGGGATAAAATGTCTACAAAGAGGTGTTCACGGTAAATACCCTAGTCCAGCTTCCAAGCTAATGGAACTCCTGATGCTAGAAGCGTTGCTGGCTCGTCTGCTGATCCTGTTCGCATCAGCCCCGAAGATAGCGGCTATCTCTGCACTCTTCTTAATGGAGAGGGCCTCATGATGCGCTCCAGATCTAGTAGAACAGTGGGAGAGACACTTCTTGTCTCTGTCCGCGCCACCAACGTACACCAATCGACCCTGAGTGTCTCTGGCACTGACGACTAACACCTTCTCGCTGTCAGAGGACTGCTGAGACTTCCTTCCTGGATTAAAAAGGTCGTAATCCAGGGCGAGGTTGTTCGAACTGCTGCAGCTTGAGGACGACTGCTTCTAAAAGATAAGAGAAACGATGTTAATGCTATCCTGGATAGAGAATCCTCTTATGCACTGGCACCAGCGTTTCATCTTTATTCAAGTCACAAGATGCGGCCCCTATTACCTTGAGTACATCCAAACCTTGGGATGGCGTTCGACTCCTGTCCGTTTTCGCCGCTTGGGTTCCCTCGGGGCTGCCACCTCTGCTCAAAGTGCTCTCGGACGGTACTATGCCCCTCTGCCTCAGTTGCTCGAGTATCGTCGGATGGATAGATTGGCGCGCACAGTAGCACTTATTACTCTCAGAACAGCTGTCTGTGTCACAAGCGCACACCAATGTATTGGATGCCACTTGCGGTTGCGCAGGAATCCTCCTGGATAGCGAGCAATAGCATTTGTCTGCTGAGATGCAGGTGCAGGACTCGGAATCGTAGCTGCACTCGCTACAGCTCACGTAGCCGCTGCTGCTCCTGTTCGCGGTTGCGCCTGCATTCCGATTTAGTCGTCTACCTGATGAAGATAAATGGTCCATCATTCTTAATGCCAATATTAACCAAGTGTGAACTTACATGTATCACTGTCCTCCGAGGTGGTGTGGCAACCTCCACTCTTGCTCATCCGCCAGGATGACCTCCTCTTCCCTGTTCTACTAGCCAAGACACGATTCCTGTGATTATTCCTGGCATCGCAAGAAGAGCTACTGCCAAAGCTATCGTTCAGCCTCCTGGCTGGGAAAATCACAGAAGTGAACTCCGTTGGCCCACACTTCAGCCTCGACACTGATCTCTTGATGGCCCTGCCTAGGAGACAAGATCGCCGACTAGATCGCCTTCGCTGTGGTCTTCGACGCCTCCTCATAATACTGGCGGATCTCTGGTAGAGTTCGTCCTGGGTTAACGTCGCTGCCAGTTTCAGTAGGAATTCTTTATACAGGGGCTTCAGATCGTTGAAGGACATCCCCTCGGGATCTGTGGATTTAGAGAATGGAAGATTGTCAGTGCTCAAGAGGAATTTGATATCTCGAAGTGCGAAAGTGAAAGAAGAAGCAAAATTATTACCAATAATGGCCGCCAAGATGTCGTCAACGCTAGTGAGACCCTCCTGATTCCTAAACTCATCGAACAGCTCTGTGAATCCCAAAGGGGTTCCACCCTTGATGCTGTTGGGTCTTCTGGCACTCCCAGGCTTCAGGAAGCTACCCCTTCGAGGTAGTTCTACCCTAGTCATCAGATCCCCCCTATCCATGTCCACATCGCTCTGGGACCTCTTCAATTTGCTCTCCTGCATAATCTTCATGGCATCGTCGGATCGACTAAGGGGAGGCTCGCTTCCAGCTCTGCTCCTCTTCCTAACTCTCGGCTCACTGTATTCCGGCATGTTCAAGTTCGACGAAGAATCACTCAAGTGCTTTTTCAACGGCTTGTCCATAGTGACTACCCTGCTGACTTTTCTTCCGGAGGAAACCTTCTCCTGGTCCCTTGAACGTCTGTGTTCCAGGTACAGAGATTCTCCGAAGTTCTCATTGATGATTTGGTAAGTATCATTCCTCGCAGACTTGCTAAAGAAAATGTCTTCCTGGGAACTTCTTATCTTGCCTCTGTCAAGCTTGCTACTTCTGCCACTGTAAGCATCATCCTGAGCAAGGGTGTAGATCTTCTCCGCGTCTTTGAAGTGATCCTCGTACAGCCGCTCCTTGCTGCCTCGTTTGCTACTATGCTCATACACCGAGTTTTCCTCGCTCTTGTAACTGGACTTTTCAATCCTATCGTAGATCAGAGTTTCTTGCCTAGGAGAGTACGCTCCGTGTCTTCCCATAACGTCTTCAGTGGGATTCAAGTCACATGAGCTGTACCTCTTGTCGTAATCCTTTTTCGGATCCACCACATCTTTCGAGGGACTCTTTCCTGGGCTATTCTCCTTTTCAGTAGTTGGTTTCACAGGAAGCTTCTCGTACCTGTTGGACACCCTATCATAGAGCCCGATAGAACTAGTGTTGTAGACTTTCTCCATCTGATCAACAGAATGTTGATCCACGTGTATCTTCTCCGGGGTACTTGACTCTATTTTCATCCCGTACAACTTATTCTTGGAGTTCTGCCGCTCCTCCTCCTTGGACACCCGCAAATCGAAGCTCTTTTGATTGGAGCCGAGGTTCTGAACGATGGGATTTGCTTTCCCTTTCGGGGTAGGCTCTCGTCTCCTCCCCCGCGCCTCTAAGATGTCCTCCGCCTTGATATCAGAGTTCTTCTTTTTTCTTCTGGGTACTTGCTGTACCTCCACTGGTTTCCCAGCCTCCTCTTCCGTGGCGAAGCTGGAAACTGAAGTCTTCTTCGTTCTGGGTGGTCTCACCGGGTGCGAAGCTGCCAGCAGAGCCTGCTCCGGCTGCAGGACATTCATCCTGCTGCAGATCCTACTGTTTGGACTTAGCTCTCGAACGCTGGACGCGATAGACGCCAAACTCACGCAACCAACGCCGTTCGCGTGCCTCGGACGACGCCGATTGCCATCCAAATCGGCGAGCAGGGCTCTGTATAGGGTCGCTGCAGCTGCCACTGCATCCTCCTCTGTTTCGCAGGCGAATGCGTGGCACTCCAACAACCTGGTCGCTCCTGATCGCCGCATTACTACTGCAAATATGGGTGGGTAGTTTTCTGCCGTGGTTTTCAAACCCCGCATTGTTCTGTAAATGATAGTTTTCGTTGACAGCATTCTTCTGTTAACACAAGTGGGTGGATGAACGCGTTAGAATAGAAGGGACAGGAATGGGCCGTTTAAATCTCGGCCGGACATTCCGCGGGCTACTGTTAGTACCCCTGGCGGCAAGCCCGAGAACTATTGTCCCATATATTCTCCGTAACCTAATTCAACGAGATTAATCTCTCCGTGGCTTTCGTCCGACTATATTCACCTGTAGAGATCAGCGTGCTTATCTTCGCTACCTGCGCTCTGATCTTGATCGCCAACTAGCGGCAAGAAAGCGTGATGCAAATCGCCGGACGGCATTCTCTTGCTACGAAGCCTGAGTGCACTCCACACGGCGATTCTGCGAAAAGGGTTGTTTCTCTCGGGTACGTCCGTAGTTCGGAACGCCAATCCGCGTCTCGAGACTTCGAGTTCCGCTCTCACCGAGCACTCCATGCGCTCCAGAAGCTGACGGAGAGGCTCTTGAAGGCCGCGGACGCTCGCCACGCGGCCACCAACCGGGGCTGCACCCATGTACTTCACCTGGGGACAATTAATAATTTAAAAAAATTGCGTGTTTAAGGATGGATCATTTCATTATTTTTTTTTTTAAGCTTTATTCGTAATTAAATGCGACAGATGTTGGATTCAAAATCGGGAACGCACAGACAGCTAATTTGCATGAACTCTTTGCCTATATTTTCAATTTTGCTAGACGGCAATGCGAGACATACATTTGTCTGGGACGTTTATTTTTAGTTCCTAATGTATCTGTTTCTTTCAATATAAATTTGTGCGACATTAAATTAACATACTCGCTTCACGTATACAGTTACCAGACATCTTAGTATGCATACCAAGTCTGCACATTACATCAGACAAACTCGTAACAAGTAACTGCGAAAATGTCACGGAGCGATAAAGAAGTGTCACCCTCTTTCGAGAGACATAGAAAATTTATACACCTTTTTATTGCACTAACGATGGACGACCATTTCAAAGCCTCGAACGTTAAAAGCTTCTGCCTTGGAAGGATAGAAACCTGTTCCTCGCCAGTTTGACACTGAGGATCCGCGACAACATACCGGACACATTTTATTACGCGTTTTAACATTCCTTGAGCACTCTCTGGACATACTCCACGTCTTTGATACGTTTTCCACGAAGCGCCACAAAGGATCTCTCCCGTTAAAGATAGTACTCTTCGCGCAACGGCACGTTGCGGAAGAAGAAGCACATAAAATCGGGCCAATAAGAAAAATCCGCATGCCGATGTAACAACGAAGGAGAATTTTCAGTGCTCCAAATAGGCTCGGTAGTCTGTCACGCTCCACGAATCACGAATGGAATGAAAGTGACGATTAAAAATGCCAGGGCGATGCCTGTCTCGAGGAAAGTCCCAGGCTTTCTTATCTCTGCGTTGGGGTAGCTTCAAAACCTATCACCCCCTTTCTCAAGGAAAGTAGTTATGTAATAGTGTGTGAAAGAAGGAGTGTAGACTCAATTTTGTGATTATAATTGCTTAACAAGTTTCTTTTTTTAATTAAAAGATGTAAAAGTTCTCCATTTTTTATTCTTTTTAAAATTCAACTTCTTGATAACCATATCTGTTAATAGATGGACGAAAGTTAGTTTCGTTTAATGTTTAATTTGCACGTGAGTAACTGAAATCAATTTTTCGAAGCAAATTGATGTGACTTAATTAACTTAGAGAAATTAGCGATTAAAGAATTGAGAAAAGTTTATATTAACTTTCACTAATGGTTTTATTTAATTTTTTGCAGAAAACGAAAGAAATGAGTAGGTGTGGTTACGTTTTTCTTTATTTTTAATGTATATAATTTCTCCAATTACTTTATGCTGTATAAATAAAAAAAAACTATGTAGTGAAACAAGGTTATTATCGCACGCGACGCCATTTTGCAGCAAGATTTTTCATCGCTTCTTAGACATCGAGAATATCATCCTCTTTCTTGACGAAAATTGCGCTCAACCGCGTCGCATAATTAGTAGCCCGTAATATTAAGTGTTACAACGTTCTTAATCTGTAGTGGCACGTTCGTTCTACTTACAGTCTATAAAACATTATTCAATACATAACATAAATTCGATTCAAAGAATACTCCTTCAGATATCCCAGTCTTCTCAAAATTCCCAAAAGAAGCTTCAAGAAAATCACTCGAGACAAATTCATTTTTCAAAAACTCGACCAAGTTTAATAATCATAATTCGTTCATCAATTTTTGTAAGGAGTCTGATATTCGCGAATCGACCGTTTCTCTTTGAAAGCCTCCCAGCGCGGCTTCCTTTTTTCGAAGGAGCAATCAGTTCACGACTAATTATACGTCGATCTAAATTTTACTTCTGTCTGAACCGTTGCTGCTCGAACTCCTCATTTTTTTCTGCTGCTCAAAACGAGCGATAAAACCGCGGTTAGGATAGCATAAATCTTGAAAGCCGTCCAATTTTTCTTGATGATACTGTAGGTGACCGCAATAAATAGAACAGCTTGTATATTTTTTCACAGTGAAATACAGCAATTCACGACTCGTTTCGATCAACACAGGCATGCAAAGTCGACGTCACTGCAAGCTTTCAACGGTGCAGAAGAATTTCATTTCCACGACATACGCTCTGCAACGACTGACCAGGTCTGGTATCTCGCAGAAGGCGCCGTAAAAATCGGAGGTTTTCGTGCCGAGAGATAAAATATGCGACTGATGCGTGATCGGAGGCAGTGTTCATCGACGAAGTAGGTGAATCCTTCGTTAAGAGGCGCAAACTTGTCTCGAGAGTGGAACGAATGGCCGTTCCACAAGATTTTCTGAGGAAGGGAGAGAAGGCCTGGACTTAAGATTCGATTAACATAAGTGAAAATCCTCTTTTTCTTTTTCGATCTTATCTAATTGCAGTGAAATCTTTGTGTGCAGATTAGCTCATGCGATGAGAATGAGGAGGGATACCGAGGTTTACTGAATCGATTTTCTTTGGAATCTTGAAAAAACGAGGGACCATTTTCACTAAATCTCAGCCTCCAAATTGTCCACAAAAAGAAACGAAATTTATGTATCCTCTGACACTAACATAGACCTACCCTGAACGTAGCCGAGACTTATCTCATCGCAGTTCTGCACTGCCTTGATAAGCAGTGGACGTGCTCAGTGACACGTAAAGCAGGAAAAAATAAAGAAGAAAGTAATTGATATATATTTACCGGTAATATCGCGGCGGCGCATTCCCCGGGTGTTCCGCTTTCGGCTTCCACGGAGGCGAACATCGCCTCGATTCGCGCCTGGACGGCGCTGTTCACCCTCTTCTGTTCGTCTGTTCCGACCTCCTCGATGTGGTTCGAATTCATGGTCGAAACACCCCCATACCAGCCACCCATGGTGGATCCGTAAATGGACCTAAAGTGACAAAGTTGATTTTATTTTAAGGAAGAGTGTCCACCACAAGGCACCACACAGTTGAGACAACCCCTCCTGTGGGAACATGGTGTTACAGAACGTTTGAAAAAGGATGTCATACCTAGAGTCTTCAAAAAGCGCATCGATCCGAGCCTTGCTCCTGAGGGAGCATTCCGACGCAGGCCCGGCTAATCGAAAGCCATCCTCATAGCGGGGCATGCCTACACAGGACATTTTTAATTGGCCTGGGCTAATTAGGCGATCCGCAGGTACAGCTGAGTCCCTTTCAAGCTCCCTAGAAATGTCTGAGACGTATTTCCTTTAAACGACGTCATTCGTTCTGAAACAATCAAATCAATGTTCTCTTCAACTCAAATCAAGTGCAGTATGATTATCTTGGACGTGCTTTACAAAAATATTGATGTGGAATTAAAGAGTGGAACCTGGACCACAGGTCCACACGGTTTTTATGACAATTGGACCAACTATCGCAACGATGTGGACGGATATCGATTGCCGCCGCGGGATCTACCTAGGGAGGCTAGCTGCCCCACCCAGTGTTAGCAACGCGAGAAAAAAATGCTGTGGGCTCGCGAGCGGATTGTAAAAAGTTTTACAAAGATACGCGTCGATGAAAATATTTTCAAGGATCGGGGGGCGCCAATCCGGGGGAACTCCCAGGATTTCACCTCGTTTCCACGGACCCTTGCTGCTGCGGAGCGGCGGGCGTTAAATTTATGCGTGAACACAGCACGTCAGACGGTGGCAATTAAAACTGTAATTACAGACGAGATTGGATAGGGCATTTTTGATGGGCTAACTCCATTAGGACGCTTGGTACAGAGTAAAAGTGACCAAGGTCTCGCTATTTTACCCTTCTGAGGACCATTCGCATTTCTCAGGAATGCATTTGACAAAAAGTCTTGATTTTGTATTATATATTTATCTGATAAGTATTTCTTTTCTGTTTAAACTTAGTTCTAAAGGGTTAATTTTTTAATATTGAGATTTAGGTACTATGTTTAAGTGAATTTTTGGAGCGAATTCTAAAGGTATCTAATCCTTGCGGTTCAGAGAGTCATTCACCGCAGTGTTTACCATCTTATGGGTTAGAAATCGTAGACGCACGCAACTTAATACCCACTCGTGTAAAATTATCTCGCGCATGCCATCGAAGTGACTGTTGCACGATTTTCACCGGCGATGCGTGAGACTCGGCACGTTTCTGTACTTAATGGAAAAGATCGAATTGTTGGACGATTAAGGTGAAAAATGTTTTCAGAAGAAACAGTTACTTTACTCGTAATGTTTCCATTTATATATTTCGACAAATGATCATTCTGGGAAGTTGAGGTTACAAATGAATGTAAAACTTAGGCAGAATGTTATGAAATTTTTTTTAACAATTTTCTTCATTGACTAAAAGAGAACGTCACGTGACCCTAAGACCATATTAAGGTTATGAACGTTTTCAGACTCGTAGATAACCCAAAGTAAATGTAGTTTTGTGTCTTTAATTATTTATTCTGATCTTAAAAACTAATATCCCTTTACTTTTGAATTATACATCCCTTTCGACTATCCCTCATTGCAATAGCATTCGTTTCTAAAAACATTCGTCCACAGAATGGTCCGAATAGAACCCGTTTAAAGTCTGCGTCCATAAAATCATATACGTGTGATTTTAATTTCTAATTCTCATTCAAATTCCATCCCAAGACCGAGTCACCTCAGCATACGGCGCTTTTTACAGTTACGCGGATCGCACGCATCGAACGGGGGGTCTTTTATCATAGATGTCAATGTCTCGGCCACCGAATGGCTTGCTCCCAACAGTTTCACCCCGTATATTATGGAATAACTGTCGCCCGAATGTTCGTAAGCTTCTCTCTCGCCTAAACCCCAGCTCATCTCTGCTTACATGTTCCGTTGCACGGGCAGACTCATGACCAGGCTGATTATCGAAAAGTGGCCGGTCATTACGATCCGTTGCCCACCTAATTGCAGCAACGGGAACCGATCGATACGTGGAAGCTCAAGATGTACGTGCTTTGGGATCGCCTCATTTTCTTTTAAACATCACAAGGGCTATTTCGAATGAATTCATGTCATTGTTTATTCAATCAAGCGCAGTTGGAGCTGTAGTAAAATTAAAAATATCATTTTTAGGTATTTCCTAATTGTAGTGAATGTTTGTTATTAGTTTATTTGTGCTCAAGCCTTTCTACAATTTTAAAAACGCGTTTGATTATTGGCCCTGCCCCATGTTAAAAAAAAAAAAAAAAAAAAAAAAAAAAAAAAAAAAAAAGAAAGAAATGATTTTTATCCAAACACTATATTCATTTTTTGTACTACTACACTTAGCCCGTTTTTAGTCAACTGCCTCATCATTTTCCCGAAAGAAATGGGCCCCTCAGAAGGTTCGCCACCTGATACCAGTTAATAATTAAAGAAAGGTTGCTCAATTTTTTCCTCTTAGGAAAGCCTCCTTATCGCAAGTGTCATGGCGTCAATTGACATATGCGGGCGATCGGTATTAGGGTCGACAGACAGATTACAGCATCACGTGTCGGCGGATCGCGTGGCTATCCAATACACTGTGCCCGGGTTTAAGCGTGGATCGTTCAACTTACAATTACCAAGTTCACGGCTCGTTTGCTGTCCGCCTTCGGCTTAATGGAAATCGAATAGACGGACGGAAGCCGCGCAACACGAAACACCTCACGTATTTACCCGCCGGGAAAAATCGTGTCGAGCCACTTCAAACCTTTCACGCAGTAAAAGAAATTACTTTACGACTACTGTAAAATTACTGGCTCTTCAGTGACTGAAACCGATTGTTGACGAAATGGTAATTGATGGAAGAGGAACCCCTTAGAAGACTCCCAGAGCCCAGTCTCAGCGTTACAGTGGTACATACTTAGTAAGTTCTACTTATTAATACCACGAATTAGTACAAACAAATTTCCCTCGTTCCACTTACTTCTACAACGTGCTTCCTCCGCGATATCCTTCGAAAAAGGCCAACCTCGATATCCACTGGTGAACATTCAGAAACCTCCACAAGCTAATCCCAAATTGCACTTGCACATCACCACCGCTAGCCTCATCGTAGAAATGGCACCACATAGACTCGTAGATCCCGAAATCCAAACAGAACGATCGATACCAACTATTTCACTAACATGGAACCTCTGCCAACTGAATTCAGCGTTGAGGTTCAATTGCTGACGACGTCGCCGATCGTTTAAATCCTAAGCCGGCGTCCCGTGGGTGCCACGCGAAGAGGACGTTCCCGTTGATGGTCGACTTTGGCCGCCCGAGTCGATCCGGATGACCGTCGGCCTGAAACTGCCGGGGATGTTCCGCAGGAGAGACTCCCGAGTTCTCTAGTCAGTGAGTCGGCTCCTCCACGGTGGAACGAAGAGGAGGAGGAGGAGGATGAAGATCGACGGAGAGAGCCTCTCCTCGCCTTGAGTGCCCCCGGAAAGGGTGAACGTCTGGTTGCCAGGATTTTCAACGGAAACTTCACGACGCGTCTGGCCGATAACACCTACTTGTCATCATGATTAATTGAATATCCTAGCACTGATCTTCAGCGCCGGCTCTGAGTCTCTCTTGAAACTTTCGATGCCGAAGTGCTCTTTGCTTGCATGTATTGTAATGGAGTAATTTATTCTTCAAGAATCTGGAAGTCCCCCAGGCTAATGAACCTTTGTAGTCTAGCTAGTTTAATAGACATTTGGAAAATACCAGATATGGTACAATGGTAATAATTTATTCAAATTTCTGCGGTTTAGTAGCTCTCAGAAATTCAGCTGCTGGAAAGTGGGTCGAAAACTATATAGTTACGTGTATTACGCTAATTACACCGTCTTTCGGTCTGTAATCTGTGTCTGAACACTGGAATTATCAGGCAGTTGGACAGCCCAGTGCCTTTTATCACCATTATAATATACGCTCGAGATATTTGCATTGAAACGGTGTTACGGGAGAAACCTAGCCCCCATTGTTCCGCGTTACGACAGTGTATGATTTTCGCCGAGGGGAAATTTAATAGTAATTTTTCCATTGCGAAACGGATAGCTCCTGGCCCGGGACGATTTCATGAAGAGAAGCCCGGAGGAACCTCCCGATTATGCGAAGATATAAGTTCCTATGTAGCTGACGTTCTTGATATTTTGTTACAGTTATCGGTGCATCCAGTGACCAACATTTTTACGCTGACCGGAAAAGGACGCGTGGGGTCAAGAAAGCAAGGGGCAAGGAGAGCACGAGGAGGAAGGAGAAGCTGCGTCTGGATTCCCTGGTCCTCCGCGCCGTGGAACGCCGTAACCGATAACGGTACCATACTTCCACAGCACTCACCAATGGGAGAGTACTGTTATCCCGACGATGCAGCTGCCCTCTCGGCTCCACTCCCTTCCCCGCAATTCCTCTCCGTTCCTCTTCTGCTTTCCCCCTTCACGAAAGGAGCTACGCCGACGCAGATTGCCCCTGGTCACTCTTACGTTCGCCCGGATCGTAGACTGTGCTTGGGACACAAAAAGCGGTTGGAAGTCATAAAAAGGTCACTGGGAAACCAGGATTCGGGTGGGTATTGTTTGACGACGACAGATTGGATACCGGATGACCGGTGAAAATCGATTTTGTCATCGGAAAGTTGCGTATGGCAAGGTTAGAGGGATCAGTAGAAGTTTCATTCATGTACATGGGTAAGACAATCAATAAGCGGCACCGTTCGGGCGGCCATCTGGCGGCGCTCTGCGGAACTATGGCTGAAGATATGAATGCACTCTGTGGGCTCCCGATAGAGGTTATTTTCAACGGAACAGAACGTTGGAAACGGACTGTAGATTGATTATAGACTTTTATATTAATTAAAAACGAAGTTAGGGGTAGCAGGGCGGATTTAATTCCAGGAACTTGAAGCTAATTGCAACTGAATGAACTATAAATAGGGCTAGACGTGTGCTTCAGTCTGAAATTGTGGAATCTTCTATAAAAACATGGACCTCGGTCATAAAAAGAAGTGACGCGATTAGATACACCTGGGAAGCTAAAAATATGCTGACTTCACAGAAACGTCCCTCCTTTCTCGTGTTTGCGGCTCTCCTTTCATTAAAACGTGTCACGGGTTTTACAATATGATGTTCAGTTATTTTATACACTGTACCATCACACTGGCTTCTAACTATCGTTGCATCAGCGACAGCTGGTGGGTACCGCTTCGACCGGTCGAAGCCGGAAGTTATCACGACTGCAAGTTCTTCCTTAAGTCGCTTTCGCACCTGTCGTCACTGTGAATTCTTTCACTCCGAATTTGCCATACATGTATGACATTTTCAAAATCAACTTGTCTGACGTAACTTCTTGAAGGCTTTACAAAATATTTTATTTTGCCGAGCGGAGAAGATCATTAATTCGTCGATTAAGCTGGTTTCTGCAGCCAGCTTCATCATTTTCCATTAAAGGTACTGGACACGAGGTTTAAATAACGTTTTCACGTAATCACCCGCCAATTATTTCTCTCCGCGCAAAAGTGGAGCGTACTATAATTGGAGCTGTCTGGCTTTAACGCGGCCTTCGATTCGCGCGCTGAAAGATGAAACGCGATTAATTCTTGATTCTGCAGCGACAATTTTAAATGGGCCCTCGTGTTGCAGAATTACGACATCGATTTTGTCTGCAACCATTGGTGATTGATTGGGTAAATTTATAATTCGACCACGATTATTTTGTTGCAAAAGACACCCTCCCTCTCAAATATCATCGAATAACTCCAATTCAAACTAATTTTCAAAAAGAATTATCCATTATTCTGTTTTAAGAAAAAAAGTGCATCTCGCTTATTGTCCAGCAAAGGAGACCCGTTAACCAGCACACCCTCAGATCCATTCTTCATCCCCTCTTCCTCGTTTATGTATCGATGTTGTGCTCCTTTCGATTCAGACTACAATTACAGCGACGCGTGATGCAATTACACAGTCTGCTTCGTGCGAAAAGGAACGTTTGATCGTCGACGACACAAAAACGTGGATGGAATCGCGTTAATTAAGGGTAATAAAGCACAAGCGATAGAGGAATCTGGTGTTTTTCTGAAATTTTCATTTCATGTCTCTTTTCGACCGAATCAGTGAGAGTACAATTTGAAATTGAAGGTGAACTCGAACCTCAACTTAGGTGCCACCATTGATCTAATTAAATCTTCAAGAATCAACGGAGCTCGAATTTTATGAATGTGAAATTTAAGATGCCATCTATGAGTCTAGTAGTACGCGGACCTGCAGCTGGTGTCGCTAGTGTGCATTTCCCACTAAATATGGTAACTGTGAACTTCGGTCCACAGATCACCTTAATTGTTCGCGTACCGTTAGAAAATTAATTTCGCCGGGAATAATTAGATGTTTAT
Source organism: Andrena hattorfiana (assembly GCA_944738655.2). Taxonomy (NCBI): domain Eukaryota; kingdom Metazoa; phylum Arthropoda; class Insecta; order Hymenoptera; family Andrenidae; genus Andrena; species Andrena hattorfiana. The sequence goes on from OX122895.1 coordinate 2,555,233, forward strand.
CGATACCTCCACGAACGAAATTCATCCTTCCACGTCGTTTCGTGGTTGACCCAATTTCCACGCCAATGTGTACGCTGACTTGGGTGTAACTGTAAACTGTCGTGTTATATTCTAACTGTAATTCGGACATTTAGTGTCCCCCTTATTGAAATTACGCGGGCGTCGATGAATTCAAACGTTTCCTTCCAATTGCGACATAAAATCGCGGAGCTTGAAAATAGTTGAGGCATAAATTCACGACACCATTAACTTATCCTGTATTAGATTTCATTAGTATATATTTATATAAAGATGCCAAGAATCGAACTTAAACATTTGATTTATACATATAATTTATACAGGTAGGATATTTATTCGTTGCACGCACACGTGTACAGACCATTTCTCTATGCTTCAGAGAAACAAATTTTACTTACATTTTTCCGCCGACTTCCCCAGGTCAATTCATCAAATTATTATAAGTTATGCAATTAGTCTTGCTGAGAATGGCTCGCGGAACTCTATGCAGTGAATTTCCCCTGCGATTTCTACCGAAACATCTTTCCCGTCTCACGCGCGTGCGAATCGTACACACGCTGCACACGCAGCTACAACGTAATGAGCCTTCTTCTTCGTATCCTCGATGGCACATTCCTATCGGTGCTCGTCTTTGACATAAGAATAGATATTACACGCACGCTCTCCCATTCCTTCTCACCATCCACTCTCATCAGTGGCGGATTTAAGGAAAATGGCCAAGGTGGAAAAGGAAAAAATATAGTTTGAATAAAATCATAATTTTTGTTTGAATATCGGGCGCCTAGTTAAATCCGCCACAGCCTCTCATATTGCACATGAATACATATTATATTATCCTCTTACAAAGCTACGCGTAATTGCCCTCCATCGGTATCAATAACGAGAATTATCGGACGTCATAACAGTGAAGGTCTTCGAAATACAAGTTCAAACTACCGCGTCGACGCCATGGTGCTCCACTTTCGTACGTTGCTCCAAGCCACTCGAATTAACTCAAGGAAAGTTAAGTCATAAATTTGGGGCAGAGCGAATCGTTTTATTATAATTCAACGCATGCCTCGTCAGCTTGCTGGAATTAATTCGAGAAAATACTCCACATGGGAAGCAGATTGCCGTAGGAATCGCATATTCCGGGAATTTGCATAGCGATATGACGAGCAAGATTATAATTTATGGATTATTCCCGGCGGCTTGCCACTCTTGTTTGTAACTTATAATCTGTAACGGTACTGCTCGTGCTACTACATTTTAGTACTGTTATACTGGCTACTACCACGCGTCGAATGCTCCACAACAGGTGCTAACAAAATCGGGACACTTTTTCCGCAATTGAATTTAGATTTTTGCTCGCGGAACTGTGGGCAGGAATTCTCTACTGACAGTCATACTTTTATTGAACGGCAGTGCTGCAATAGTTTAATAGTCCCATTCGCCGCACTATAATCGAAGTTCCTAGGGAAACAATTTATATAAGGAAAACGACAGTGACGCAAAAGTTATTACGCAATACTGGTACTCATGTTGGCGTGAGTAAAATTATGGACGATGCTATAATTCGCGAAATGTTACCTGCAGGCTTACGCAATTACAGCATCATTCTCGACATCCCTAATGAATATCGCAGTAGGTATCATAAAATCGAAACTTGGAGAGTGTACAATTTTTTGATCGTGAAAGTGGAAGCTGAGATTATTTACTGCACTTCAGTTTTGAATAATGGAATGTTTTATTGAACAGCAGATAATGTAGTCACGTAACTGTCAGAAATCGAAGGAAAAACGTTTAACGGTGAACGTATATTTCATGAAGAGCTGTCAGTAGGATGAGATAAGGAATTTCATGTTCCATCAGGATGCAGACGCTTCGCGAAGGCCGACGCTTACGTGTCCTCGGCAAACAGATATTTTTCCATTTTATGTCATCGCTTAAATTACACAGAGCAATTGTCAATGAGGCTTAAGCATCATTTTTATAATGATTAACTACCTGAATGTAATTTCAAGAAATTCTTATGCAATACCTTACGTTCAATTAACCCCTTCTTATTCTGTCATCATTAGTAAAGGCCAGAGATTTTTAATGCTAAATAGAAGACGGGAAATTGATTTTTAACAAAAAATTAAAGGGAGATAGGTACTACTGTGGCGGTGAGAAAAATGTCACATATTTAAAGAATTTTTTTCAGGAATAATTTATAGTTTTCATATAAATATTGTTTTACCTACTTTTAATACAATGTCTTAAGAGATTATAAAAAAAAGGAAATGGAAAACAGGCATAATTTTTCTATATTAATTAATTTTTTAGCTCCCTCACAAAAAAGCAGCCCTGAAATCAAATTTAATTTTTTTTATAAACTATATGAGCGTAGTTTCCGTTGCGCGTACTGATTTATTAAGCAAAATATTTTTGTAAAAATGGTGCGCTTTAAAAGAAAAAAATTCGAAATCCGCAACTAAAATGGGCACTTTTTTAGCGTATTTAAAAAAATTTGTTTTCGATCAAGAAATCCGTACGTGCATTGGAAGCTACACTCATATAGTTTATAAAACAAAATTTGATTTCAGAACTATTGTTCCATAGTTACCTATGTTTTTTGTGAGGAAAATTAATTCATATATTAAAATTTATGCACGTTTTTACCTTCAATTTTTTTATAGTCTCTAAAGACATTGTACTAAAAGTAGGCAATAAAAATTTTATATAAAAACTCTAAATTATTCCTGAAAGAAATTCTTAAAAAAGGTCATTTTTCCGGCCGTCACAGTGGTGCTCCCTCTGATGCCAGCAGGGGATAGGAAGGGGAAGGAAAATCGCGTTCCACTTAAGCTGCCAATCAAGGCGATTTGCATTCCAGGGACGTTTGTCGGGGTCGCGAAACTAGCGTATCATCGGCTGTGGTTAACCCTGAAAATTATACGCGAGAACGGAATGTGGTCGACGACGAAGGCTCGCGTGCTTTCGTCCAAGAGTGCAGAGGTATGCACCCGTGCGCCGTGCAGGAAACGCTTGACTTCCAGCCACGGTGAACGCCGTCGATCCCATCGGACTCCGTGTGCCCATCGATCCTCTGCAAACGCTGTCCTCGGCCAACACTCTGTGCAATAATAATATTCAAGCGCTACTCTTGGGGACCAGTGTGGCAAGATTTCAGGAACCTACGCAAACTCGTAAATGAAAAAGGGGCCCAATGGCGCCACCAATCAAACCACATGGATCTTTGGATTAGATGATAATAAAAATACAGATATAAAAGTAACTTAAGGACGGGTCCTCGTGTAACCACACTAAAAGCAACGGATAACATACAAAAAATAAATAAAGAAAGAACAAAAAGTGGAAGAACCATTTATTTTTTAGAAATCGCCAAAATTGTTGTTTTTGCAAGGAATTAAGCGCAAATTGATTTTCAAAATCTGCTCACACTACTGGGAATCCCAAAGTGCATCACCACTTCTCATCTCACGCTTCCATAAACGGCACTTTACAAACATCACTTGCATCTCAGGATTATTTGTGAAAGAAGCGGATGGCAATGACTGAATGCTTGATTTTAGTCGCATTGTTAGTTTATTATTAACTGATTTTGAATGGCAATCGACGCGTAACAACATACATAACACGTTTAGAAATAATTCAAGACGAAAGCGCGCATCTCCCGTAGCTTTCTCGACAGAAAGCCGGGAATCCAGCTGAAAGCTAATGGTAAGCTAAGTTTTAAAAAATTAGCTTCGATACATCCTTGTGGAACCGTTTCCACCAAAAGCTAAGCTATACTATGTTTTTTATGTTTCATAGCATAGGTTAGGTTAGGTTAGCTCAGCTCTCAAGTGGATCCCCGGCTTAAGAATCGTTTCGCTGATATTTCCCGCGCGCCACCGGTACACTCCCTTCGATCCCATACCTCGTTGCATCGAGCTCATTCTAGAAGAATATTGCGCGCAGAGAGACAGCGTTCTAGGCGTTGCATTCGAGTCGGTGATCTTTAAAAGGGTTACGTAAGCGCGTCGCGGGAGAACTTCGCACGACTCCGAGCGAAATGAGTCGGGGGGAATGGAACAGGAGATTCTGCCTCGTTTTCGGAGCGATACATGGAATTATGTTAGAAGGAGATAATTATTATTATCATCGAGCTGAAGATAATCCGTTTGGGAGGTTTTATACAATCATCTGGCACATGCGATTAAATAAATAAGTTCCAGTTGCACCTGTCCGACTTGGAACTTAAAAAGCGACTTAAACTCGAGAAGAATCGTTACAATTTCTCATTAAATTAACGCTTCGCGATCTCTCTCAACCCCTCAAACATTCGGTTGTTCAATGGAGAAGCAAAATTCGAGGACCTGGAAGACAGCAAAGTGTCAAGTTACCGTTTAACCCTTTCGCTGTGGAAGGTCACTGTAGCAATTTATTTATTGCAAAATTTTGATTGTTTCCATTAAAACTCGCGTGTCGTTTCTACAATATTAAGCGCGTTTCAGGTTGGCGCAAGAAGTCTCCACTTCTTGGTGGGGTGTGCCATAGCGAAAGGGCTAAACTACCGTCAGGAGCAATAAAAATAGGGGCGTGGTTCGCGAAGTCGGACGCATTATGGCGTTTGGCACTGATTCCTATGCTGGATTTTTTAAGGGGGGCGCTCGAAATCTCGAAACATATTAATAACGAAAGGAAGGCACCGCTGTTATAAAACAGAGCCAGCCCTTGCGTAGAATAGTGAATTGGGTGGCCAGCGAAGTGCATTCTTTATCATACAAATCGCTTCTGGGATCGTGGTATTATAGTCTCTCGAAAGAATTAGTTATTCTAAATAGCCTGCGGCGTGTTAGCATCCACTTCTGATTCATGGTGAACAGTGAAAGGAATTTTCATGGTGTCGCAAGTCAAATATGAGCAGAGTTCAATTCTCTGGGCCGATAAGTGTCAGTGGGTCAGCGTTTCATAAACTGACCGCTAGAGGCTCACGAAAAGTGATCGTGTCTGGGCTGTGCAATCCCATTCCCCTTCGGAGGACAAGACCCTTGATTTGAACCAGAGATGAGCAAGATTTTTATTTAAATAAAATTTCGAATAAGGAATAAAAGTTAAAACACTTTCTCGTTAACCCGAGTTAACATTATTCGACACATGACGAGTAATTTTTTCAACTTTTATTCCTTAGTCGAAATTTTATTTAAATAAATTAGAAAGCAGTAGAAGCTTTCGTTGACTCGAGTAACTAATTTTCTGAAAATGAAAACGATTTCGTTTCACGTTACGCACATATCTATCGATTTGCATATCTCTGAATTCGCGTTCAACTTTTTCATCAGAATCGCAGTGAGTCCACCGAGCAAAGGAAACTATGTCGCGCACGTGGGACTTGATTAGCAACGATTATGCATTCAGAGCTAATTCGGTCCATTGCTCTCGCGATACCTTGAGCTATTACCTGGCCGTTCATCTTTTTTATCGCCTATAAACGTTGTTACGTGTCGCGATATAGCGGAGAGACTCGTTGCGAAACAGAAGCGATACTTTTCACTCGGCGATGAATGCGATCGATGAAGCGCAAATACCGAGAGCCGCTTCCAGAGAACGTTGAATGCTACCGACGCAATTTGCATACGTTCCGCCGATCGCTAACGACGTTCACTCTGGAATTCTTTTGCTCTGGAAACGAAACACGATTAAAAGTTGTTGAGCGTGCGAGTGAGTTGCAGAATTGTTTCTTTGACACGAATGAACGAGACGCCAGGCGCGACAAAAAAAGAAATCGGTCTACAGTTGCGAAATGTGGCGTGTGTGAGTGGTCGACATCGACCGCGAGTCGACGATAATCAAGCCTAATTGTATATGCATACGCGACGGTGGCAATAAGCGCTCGTCGACGCATAAGAGTAAGCAGTTTCGAAATGACCGCGCTTGACATCCACGCAGGTTTATACCTTATGCGCGGCTAATTTGAATCGAGAAAATGTCGATCTTCAGTTGGGGACAGGCTTAATCGATATCTGAAATTCTTAATGTACATCCTAGGTGAATTTTTTAATTTTTTATATACCCAGTGTCCCCCTTTTCAAAGTCTTTAATTTCTCAATTTTTGGCGGCTCAACTTTATGTAGTGATTTTTACTCAAACCCAAAGAAAAAAGAAAATCGAGATTAATGTAACCACGACTGAAGTAATTCAAGAGCTTTGTAAAAATAAAACTGGATTTTATTCCATAAATAAATTTTTATAATCACCTAATGAATTTTCACCTTATTGAATTTGAATTAAAAACATTTTTATCCCTTGAACTCGACTTTCCCCAAGATTAAATCCTGAAAACTAGAATGTATTCGTTAAATAATTTTTTATAATTACCTAATAAATTTTCACCTTATTTTTCAAAAATTTTTTATCCGCTCAAGATTAAATCCTGAATGCGCCACTGCCACTTGTAACCTACCCTCGAATATGTCTCACAAACTTTTCCCCCCCATTAAGCCGCCTTCTAATTACCTTCATCACGTTAATTGTCCGGAACGTATTGCCAACTACGTCAGCTAGTGATGTTGCCGCGCTGTACTCAAGATTACATTAAGATTCCCCAGATTTCGTTCCATGCCGTCCCACCACTTCCAGAGGCAATTATTTACGTCGCGTCAATCGTCATTAAATCGTCGCTGTTTATCATGAAACTTAATTTTCTCACGGAAAAGTTGACGGGATTACAATCTCGACGACATATTTTCTCACAGGAAGCATTACAGTGTCGCCACGTTATACACATAAAGTGGCAAACACCATCGGACCACATAACCTTCAAATATTTTCTACACATTTCATGTATTCTTGCAATTGATTTTTATCAATGGATATGAGAGAAATATCTCGAGTCTGGCTTCATTTAATTACAGTTGCGAAACTCTGATTCACTGTGGAAATGATCCTATAATGAGTTTCACCTTGTAAGCTTTTTTACGGTTATCTGTTTCCTTTTATATGTAATTCTTTTTGTGAGCAAATACGGTGATTGTTTTTCCTCTTATCGACGCGAATGAGAAGACGTAAAATACGACGGCTTGATTCCACGCCACGACTACTTTAGAATCTCCAAGTCTTTTCCCCTGCGTCGTCGTTATTTTTTCTCACGCAATTAAGATTAACGTTCGCGTTCTCACGAGCGAGCCGGCAGAAACTTGCTCGCCGGAGGAATTTATATCGTCGCGTTACCTCCTACCTGGGGAACAAAATTGCTTTTCCACTGTTGCATCTTGAAATAGGAACTAACCTAACTTTATTACAATTTAGGGAAAATCCCCGATTTGTAACTCCTACATTCGTGAATAGTCTCGTAATTATTTATTCCCCTGCAATGAAATATACGGAAACCGAAGTTTTTACGGTGTAGGGACACCTGAATTCTTAGCAAAACTACCGACCCGTTTTCTCGGAGGAGACATCGCGAGGTAGCGGGCTACCATGCCTCCGCGGTTTCGTCGCCTAACGAGCTCTCCAGCCATCGGAACGATCTTCTTGGTTAGGCGACAATAATTCGAGCTGAAGCTAATTAGTCTGCTCGTGTCGTGACAGGAAGGTCGCTACGCTTCGCGTGGACATTATGTCATCCTGATTCTACAATCTCTTCCATGAACACCGATCGACAGAGGTTATATACTCTTAATTGCTTTGGTGTCTAATTGAACAGATTAGCTGGTGACTGAAAGTTGATTAATTCTAACAAAGAAGAATTCTAGACGGAAAGGAGAACTGCTTGAAATTGAGAGATTCTTGGAGAGACAACTTTCTCCCAAAACGTTCGAGTTGACCGATTTTTCATCGTCGACCTATAATTTGTTCTTGGAACTCTCTGGCACAACCTATAAGTCCTTAATTCGACAAAGGCGATAAACTTTCGAGATAAGATTAACGAGGTCATCGGGTAGAGAACCGGTGGGACGAAGATGAGACCAAGCTCCTGTAGCTTTTTGTCCGAGTAATTTTCCTACTCGGGCGAAGGCTGTTCCGAGAAACGAAAACCACCTGAACCAGTTGGACGCGACTTGGCTAGGCCACCCATCACGATTTTCCACACTAACGCTAGCAATGAATAGACCGTTTTTCCCTGGGGGAAATGTTCCTTCCTCCTCAAACGTGTACCCCAATCAATAATCCTTTGTGGACCCTTCGAAGCGAGTCTAAGTTTCGGGCTACGGAAACACTCCCTTCGAAAAATGATTCGTGAACCCTTGGCTCTACTTGTTATTCAAATCGATGCTGCAAGTCAGAGTCGAAAGATCCCTAAAATTATTCATTGATTCGCACTGTCAGTCCATTTGCTGAGTGGAACGCTCTTCGCCTGAACCCAAACGCATACTGTACACGAAAAACGCTCAGCAACTACCGTTCTCAGGCTCTGACGCACTTATCAGTCAACGAGGGGTATGTGGCAAGTCCTAACGAGGCCTGGGCCTGGGCAGCGGCTGGAGCTGCTGCGGCTGGTGATGGGAGTAGCCACTCCGAGAGTTCGCCGTGGGCTGCGTTCTCTCTGGGCTGTCGTCCAGGTTCAGCCCAGCCACCAGTTGAGCGATTTCTCTGTCCTTCTTCTCCTCTTTGGGCAGCGCGTTGCCGTTCTGGGCACTGAATCCCAGAGAGGCCAGGCTACCGTGGCTCCTACTGCGGTGCTCTGCTCGGATGCTGTAAGAAAACGCCCTCTCGTTCAAGTGGCCCTTCCGTCGGTAGATGCCAGTGCCAAATCGAGATTCGTTCTCTGGACTGTCAGCAGAACGATTCATTTCCGCTGTGGTTAAGTCAGCATGAGACACTGCCAACCGTCTGGAAGCACCTAGAGTCGAAGTGTCTCCCTCGGGATGTTGTCTTCTGCCCCTGTTCCCGGCTGTACCGTACGTCCCGCCCGCGTAGATCGCTGCTGCTGGTGGCGGAGGCACCACTGGCAGTGGGGCGTAAACTGGGACAATTGGAGCGGCCGCTGGAATTGGTCTTAACCCTCGAGGATGATGGTGCGCCTTTCTGGGTAGCGTTGCAGCTGGTACCAAGAGCACTGGCGCTGGTCTGGCCAGAGTCCCAGCAACGGATCGACTACTAGGTGGCAGAGGGTGAGGATGATAGTGCTGCTGTCTGACTGGGTGGCCTAGAGTGTGATGTCCATGGCCGTTGGTATATATTCCCTGATGTAGGGGGTGCAGGTGCGACTGTTGTAGGGGATCTTCGTGTACCGCCCTGTTTTTCAATTTCTTCAGCTTCTTGTTAGCTTTCCTGCGGACGGAAGACGATGAAGACTCCTCCAGAAGCAGGGGCTGAGAAGGGGGAGGTGGTGGGGGCGGCGGAGGAGGTGGAGCGACTAGCTGACGAGGCCTCGAACCCTTGGTACTTCTCAGGGTACCTTGTTCTTGGTATAAACCGTCAACCTCGTCCCGGCCTCTGGCCCAGACTTTGTGATTCTCATCTCCATTGTAGAGGCTCAGGTCATCCGTCGAGGTAGCATCCAAACGTGTCGCTTGAGGACTGTCCAAGGTTGTACTAGAGCCACCGAGGGTATGATAGAGGCTGTTACTCGATGGATGGCCAGTTGTCACGCCATTTGTTGTCGCCGTGCTCGGGTCCATACCCTTGGCGTAGCTGCTGTCCGCGTATGCATGGAAACAACACCTGACCAGGGCGTTGGCCGCCATATCGCGTTTACAGATGAACGCATGACACTCGAGAACCTTGATGCCAGTTGTCCGTCTCAACACAGCAGCGAAAAGGGGCGGATGGTTGGCGCTAGGGTTCCGTGCGAACGGCGAGTCCAGGGGCAGGAACCTCGTGTTCGAGGAATCCCCGCTTCCGCCTTTTACATGCCGGACTGCTGCGCAATAATGCAATGCCTCTATCGGGAAAAACCTGGTGACCTTCTTGCGGTGCTCGTCGACATTCTCCAGCAGGAGGCCGTTGCTCCAAACGCTCAGCCAGGAGTCGATTCCACGTGCACCCAATGCACCCTGCTCGGGATAGAGCTCGCGCAGGGGCTCCTGAACACCCAGCAGACCCTCTTTGCTCGCGTGAGGGACAGAGCTGCCCAGATAGAGAACTCTGCACCGACAGTATGGCGTTGCCGTGTCTTGATTGGCACCCCTCATTTTTCTACCTGACTCGCTTGATCGGACCGATGCAGGCAGAGGCAGTCTAGCCTCGCGGTTATCTCTTTCCTCTGGCACAAGAAGAAATCAAACGTGGAACTCAAACAGAGTCTACACGATCCCGATGAAGCTACGACAAAGTCAGAACACCCGAGCCATCGACCACCATTGAACCGTATCAATAATTCAAGCACACACGCGGCTCGTACGATCACCGTGCACACGGAAACCCGAGGACTCCATCAGGCAAAACTCACTCCACTCGCGATTACGCAGTCACTTTCCAAAGACGCGGCCCGTAAGACGTTGCAAAATACGCGTGCGTGGACGACGAGGAGAGCCGCTCTCGGCTATTTCGCAGCAGCTGTAGCCGCCACTCGCTTGAGATCGCGTCAGGCCATTATGGCCGCTTTCTGACGGCTTCCCCACCAGCGTCGACCGCTCCTCTCGCCTCTACCTGGCTCACCTCAACACTACCTCCTCTTCCTCAGTTTCTTTCTCTTCCAGCCAGCTCCCAACAACCTTTTCCAACCTCCCACTACCTGGCCGGGTCCTCCTGTGGTATGCGGTATACGCCAGTGGCGTCGCCGTCCGCCCGGTCGCCCCTCACCTCCACGTGTACCGATCGACAGGTACACACCCGGCACACTAACACTACAGAACGCTCTCACCGCAGCGCACGACGTGGAATTCAACGTCGTACGGTGCGTCGGCGCTGGTGGTATCCAAAGGCGCGGCCGCAGGCGTCAGCCACGCGAACCGCCGTCTCGGACGTTTCTGCGATCCTCATCGGCTTTGAGAATTATGAAAATGGCGCTGCCTCCGCGTTCCTGCGATCCAGCCGCCTAGAGTACCGCAATCCTTCGCTGTCTTGCATCGGCCACGGACGTCCGTAAGCCTCACAGATGTCGCTGCCTCTGCGTTCGCCTGGCTATTCTAAGAACTAGTCGCTGCCGAATCCTCCTGTCTCTTTAAGTTCTCGGGGGGCCGTATTTACCCGCGACAAAAGCAAAGACACCGTTCCACTGGCCTGCGTCGTGGCCTCGACTACCGAACGCGCACGTTTGCGAGCGGAATGACGCGCTGCAGCCGCCTGTACGCTCCTTCTCGGACTGAGGACTGATGGAAGGCGTGAGACTCCGTCGGAGAAGGCCCCACTACGTTCACCGGGGCCCCTCTCTTTCTCGAGTGCCGCTTTTCTGCTTCAGGTAAGGCACTCCCTGGCTCGCCGTGTCGCCGTACCTACCTCGAGAACCCTTCGTTCTATGGGGTGTCTGGAACTGTGCCGAGGGAAACGGGCATTCCTTGGCGGAGTTTATAGAGGAACGCTAATAGCTCTCGCCGTTTTTCCCCGCTGGTGATGCAACGACGCGTTTTGTCTCCGCTACTTGCGCTCTTGCTCGCTGGGTTACTGGACTCTGTCATCGGACTTCTGATAATGGTAGCTCTTTTAAAATATTTCTAATCCTTTACGAGACTATTTAGGCCACTGATCATGTGACCCAAAACAGTACTCTTAGCGTAGTGGTGTACCAGCCGCATCGTTAATATCGTGTTACGACACCTAAGAGGCTTGTAAACTACAAATTTATTATCAGAGGTGTATCGAGCTACTTAAAAGGAAATGGAGTGGCTTTTTTAATTGCATTATACATACGCACCACAGCCTCAAGTAGACGCACGATCTGCATGTATTTACCGAGAAAGACTAAACCTGCACGTGTGTCAGTGAGTTGAATACCTATCGAGCCACATTTACAATTTTAATCAAAGCCGATTAGATCTGACTTGGCGCGTGGAAAGAAAGTAGTACGCGTTCGTTAGCGCAGCACTCGAAATCAGTTGGGAACGCTTCGCCGAGGTGTACCCCTGTTTCGATGATCAAGTACCAGCCATCAATCGAACACAAGGAAAGTTTCTCCGTAGCCATCTCAAAGCCATCCATAAAAAAGGGCCACCGGTAATGAACAATTTACTCAGCAATATAAAATAAACTCGATAGCATGACAATTAAATTAGGTCTCCAATTTATCAAGAAAGTAGTAAAGCTTAAGCACCAGGGATAGTGAACCGTCACAAATTACTCGTGAAAAGAGTACACGGTGTAATTGAATTCACGAACCATAAATTATCTTCATACATATGTATACAAATAGTTCCTCGTTGCATCAGTTTACTAGTGGAAACATTGACGCAGTGGCAACCTATGAACTCTGATCAGCAGAGTATCTATCCACTTGGAGTTTTTCTGTGGAATCTTTACCAAAGATCCATTTCCTACCTAACGCCGAGCCAATGCCTCAACGTTTGCAGACACTTCCCGTGACATCGCGGGCCAGATCTACCTGAGAAGGGAAAGCTCCCACGTTCCAGGCAGGTGGTAGCCTTCAGATAACCACGCACCTGTGCACAACCACACAGCGCTGCCCTTTATAGGTCAGAGAGTGCCCCGCTAACCATGGGAGGCCCGCATACGTGCGATTCTCTTTTGGCAGGAGCCGATTCGAGGTCTCGAGGTCGAGGTGTCTGGACGTCCGTCCTGTTGTGCACCACGTGGCATGGCCGCGAAGGCGAAATCGTGGATATTCGTTGCGCAACCCGCGCAGATCGAAGCGTCGGGTAATTGCCATCCATAAGGGGGACACGCGGAGGTTACTGCAGGGAGAATTGAGCCATCAAGCGTCATTTAATGGTCACCCTTTTCGCACTTGTCTATTTTAATTCATCGCGTTTATATAAAATTGTCGTAATGTAAAATTTATTAAGTATATTTCCCGACATCATTAATTGTAGCGAAGATATATTTTTATATGTATTTTAAATAATTCTTTCTCGAATATCAGGATTTTATTTGAAATTAAAGCATAGTAATTACCGATTTTTATCGCTAATGATAATGAAGGAAACAACGTGTAATGTTTTATATGGCCTACCCTTTTCCAGCACCAAGCTTCGCGTTCCCTAGGCTGATTACTCGTGGCTTTAATTGCCCCCGGTAATCGCTTAATTGCTACAGTGAGCTGCAAATTTGACACAGTCGGTAAAACTGTGGTATACTGTACAGAAATTAGTACTAAAGTGCATTTGTAACATTAGCAATATCTTCTTTAAGTTGTTAAAGAATGTGTGTAATTAGCGATAGTCTTGCGCATAGTTATTTGTGGAGCATCAATGTTTGGAATTACGTTTTATTTCTTACATTAAAATGTGTTGTTCATTTTTATTCGATTATTGGTAATGAACAAAATGCAAACTCGGGCAGAAAATTCTATTCGATTTATTTGTATAAACGGTATAATTTATTTGGGGTCAGGCGAATATCCTGTTTGCAGCGCTGCGAGACGACAAATCTTGCTTGGAATTTCCTGTGCTACCAGACACGTTTCCTCTGCAATTTCTACGTCTTCTTTAGATTAAAAGCGTGGCCAACATGTGATACAACCGGACGACGGAAATGTTTTCTTTGTAATTAGCCGGGAAGAGGAAGAGAAGGCGATCCTGCAGCGCAAGCCCGGTGTCATGTGAGGCCAGAAAACGTGGAATCGGGGTCACGTGACCGAGAGACCCTGACTGTGGCCGAATTGTGAAATTTCGTGTACTTGGGGAGCGGTCAACGGTGCGTTTTGCATGCTTCGTACATTTCGATTATTTTTCAACGCCTTGAACGAGGAAAGAAAAGTAGAACGAAAACTAATGGTAGGAATTGTGGATTTTTTTTGGAAAAGTTATTATTATTTCGGAATGTATTATTTGAACACTATTTCTATATTGTTGCATCACTTTCACACTACTTCCACAACATTCCAACGCTAATCTTACAAGGTTGTTGCATCACTTCCACACTGTTTCCACTTCACTTCAACGCTGTTCCCACAGTGTTGCTACATCACTCTTACTCTGTTCCTACATCGTTTCCACACTGTTCCTACATTTTTCCTACATATTTTTCACACTGCCACTATCACGGGATTCCCTTTCACACTTACAACACTATCACCCTCACAACACTAGCACACTTACTACACTGCCACCCTCACAATACTAGCACTCTTACAACACTATCACTCTTACAACACAGCACACAACACACAATACACAACATACAACACACATCACACAACACACAACACACAACATACAACACACAACACACAATATACAACACACAACATACAACACACAACACCCAACACACATAATAGTTGATAAGTTTACATACTGGTTTTAAGCTTGTCGCGAAAACCCAACAAAGTTGCAAAGGACAAATTTTTTGCAACAATGTTGCAAATAAAATTAGGCTGTTCGCGAATCAAAGGCCCGCTTTGCAATATTGTTGCGTTTTCGCCAGCCTCAACAAAGTTGCAAACCGAAATTTCGCTTCCTGCGAAAAATGCACAAAGTTGCAAACCGGAATTTTATGTCTCGAACACCCAAATTTAATTTATAACATTGTTGCAAAAAATTTGTCCTTTGCAACTTTGTTGTATTTTCGCGAGTCTCAACAAAGTTGCAAAGCGGAATTTTACCTTCTGCGAAAAATGCACAAAGTTGCAAACCGGAATTTTATGTCTCGAACACCCAAATTTAATTTGCAACATTGTTGCAAAAATTTTGTCCTTTGCAACTTTGTTGTATTTTCGCGAGCCTCAACAAAGTTGCAAAGCGGAATTTTGTTCGCGAACGCGTTAGTTTCATTTGCAACATTGTTGAAAATATTTTGCCCTTTACAACTTTGTTGAACTTTCGCGAGAGGACTAATTTCATGTTTGAAGTGTGGAATGTGAAGTGTGGAATGTAAAATGTGGAATGTGAAGTGTGGAATGTAAAATGTGGAATGTGAAGTGTGGAATGTGCAGTGTAGAATGTGAAGTGTGGAATGTGCAGTGTAGAATGTAAAGTGTGGAATGTGAAGTGTAGAATGTGAAGTGCGGAATGTAAATTGAGAACTATGAAGTGATGTGGTGTTGCAACACAGCAATTGTGAGGAAACACTGTGAAACTGTAATATAGGATAATATAGGAGTTATGGAAACATGTAGGATCTATAAAAAATATAAAGACATATAATGTATTACTTAAACTTTATTTATCATTTCAAACAATTCCAGTGATACAATAATCATTTGATCCGAATCCGATCTACTCTACCCACCATCCCTCTTTAGTTTCGCCCAACCCTTTTACTATCACCAACCAAAATTACACAATAAATGTCTCTAAACACGCCCCTCTTGCTCGCTCCGCGTTAAATTAAATAAAATTTCGCACAACAGAGCCGTCGAAGTTTCCAGTTGTACTTTAAAACCAGAGGAGTCCCGAAAATAAACGTGCATTCCGTGGCGATCGAGAACGTCACACTACTATGCAAATTGTCGGAACCAGGCCCCACTCGTCCCAGTATTCATTTCGAGAAGATGGAACCGCTTTATCCTTGGTCGAAGGACGACCACAAGGTTCTACGAAACCGCTTACCGATCGTTGAAATCACCGGTTCCTCCACTAGCGTCGACGTAAATCCTGCCGATTTCCAGGAGGACGCGCACACACGCGCAGTTTACGATCCTCGAATACTCTTATTCGAATCTCCAAAGGAATTTCTGCCTTTCTCCTTACGTTCCTTCTCTTTTGTTTCGCGTAGAGAATCTATCGCCTAGATCGACAGTGGATCAACGATGGCAGGCCCAAATGGCACTGATACACCTGCACAAGTAACAAGGAATTAACTGCATCTACTGTTCGAGAGAAGATTTAAGTATTAAATTACCATGGACCAAATTACATGCTACGTGCCATTTTTCACCCCGATGTTTCGAAGGTTCCTGAAATCGAGGATGGAGTGGGTCAGTGGGTCGTTGTCACGTTAATTACGAGGAATCCGGGAGTTGCAACTCGAGCAATCGCCTCCTCCCGATGCATTTCTTTTTCCTTCCTTCTATTCCATCATACTTTGCAACATTTTCCACCTAATGCATTCTACAATTGAGTTCCCCTGATGCAATAAAAAGCTTGGAAAGAACGAATGTGCCATTCTTAGTGGAAATATGCGGTTCTCGTGTTGGCAGAATCTTTTTGCGTCTATAGCGCGGACTGTAATGCATTCACGCTAGCTGGAAATGAGCAAATAATAAATGGCAGCGAGACCGTGACAAACTTTTACCTCAGAAAGCCCGAAGCCACAAAGAAATTCCACTTTAGACTTCCGGTAAGAGAGCAATACCGGTCTCGAGGCGGCGGGGAAAGCTTTCAAAACACTTGGCAATCTTCTTTCTCCTTTTCCCGGGTTAATAAAATTACAATACTCATTCGTTTCATTTTCCAGCGTACTGGTATTCACAGGGCAGCGAAATACTCTTGAAAATCTGCCCCAACGAGTATATTAATAAAAGCCAAAAATATTCTTTAGGTGATGTTGTAGCCTGTTCTTGTAAAAAATTCATCAAAATCATCTATTTTTCGAGCGTTTCAACCGGAGGGCCCCTTACATGAATTCTGTACCTTGTAAAATAATATTCGAGCGGTGAGAGATTATTCTGCGTCGATAGAAAACCTTCCCGTGAGTAAGAAAAATATCGGTCAAGATATTCTAAGCGCCGATGCATAACAATCTTTTGCCTGGAAGCTTGAAGCAGCGAGGGAACGCCTTCTTTCTGGCATAGAAAAAGTACCGTTTCGAATTTGCCATGAATATCCTTAAAACGATCAATGATCCTTTCCCGAGTTAACTGCGTTAAAGAAACGATGATTTCCCATGCTTCTTTCCTTCTGATTCGATCGAGAATGATGACTGTAATTTTCACCTTTCGATTGCAACGCCTTTTTGCCATTTCTGCGTAATTTAATTGCTTTCTTCTTACCGGCGCAGCGGTGAAATGAAAATAGAGGAACTTTTAATCTCCGACTTGGAACTATAGAATTTCGCAGGCGACTTTAGAAAAGATTCCCAACCGGAGATCCGCTATTTGAAATAAAAATAGAATTTTATTACCATATTTCGTTTCAGCGTGATTTCTTCAGGCTGAGTTAGAGGAATGTGTCAATGGCATCTCACGAACCACTGTCCTGTTTTTTTTACTCGAACGTGGCTAGAGAAAAAGCATGAAATATGCAGAGAATCCTGTCGAGGAAACCTAGTAACCTCTCCGCTACCAATTCCAGCCACGGTGCCTTGAAAGAAGGAAAGAAAGCATCCTTCCTCGTCGGGACGCAGCAGCGTGCATTTTAAAATTCCTCTATACCTTTATTTCTCCCCGAATCGAGAATTATTTCGGGCCTCCTGCTTTGGCGTGCCATTTTTTGATAATTCGAGCCAGTGACGCACTCAAAAGGAGAGTCAAGGGGCCCTGGCACCTCCCAAAGAAAAAGGAAAGAGGAGATTATTGTAACCACGACTGAAGTAATTCGAGAGATTTGTAAATGGAAAAGAAAACTGGATTTTATTCTTTAAATAAATGAATTTTCACCTTATTGAGTTTGCATTCAAAATATTTTTATCGTTTCAACTCCCTCGAAGATTAAATCCTGAAAACTAGGGACTCTTTGGAATGTTTTTAGAGACCAAACTTCCTTCTATCGAATATTCCTTCCTTCCTTTTTCACCTAAAAGACGTTTCAAGGTAGACAGAAATTTAAAAAAGTCAGAATTTCATATTCCTCTCCTGTAAACATTTGTTCGTTGCATTCGAGAAGGCGCTAACTTGCAGCAGCTAGCGACCCATCGCCTCGACTATTTTAACTGCTTTCTACCGTGGTATCGCGCCAACAATTCGAAAGTTCTATGCAAATAAACCACGGCCTCTGCGACACTCGTCAGCATCTACGAATCTTCTCCTCGCTGGACGATCATTCGCCAAGTATTTGCCATTTCATTTAAACAATTCCTACTTTCTTTTACTCCGCAAGGACGCCGAAGGCTCTTCCACGCTCGGGAGATTATTTAATCAGCGACGACACCGCGAGAAAGCTCGCCAAACATAAAGATAGGGGCGGCACGCTGCAGTGGAAATTTTTCTGGAGAGATTCCTTTCGGCAGGAATTGCGTGGACCCTCGTTTAAAGGCGCGAGAAACGTGTAAGTCTCAATTAAAACGATTTCGCCTGACAACCAATGTCATAAATGGCGATGTGTTTTTTAAACATTTGAATGTTTGCCAAATTCCAAAAGTGCTGAAAAGTAATAGTTATTTTCAACTTTACCATTTTTGGTAATGTATTCTTTACCATTATTTCTCCTAATTTTTTAATATTCTTTGTATAATTAAGTATATTTCTCGTTTCCTTTCTTTTTTCTTTTCTCGCCCCACATCTGAGGTTAACGCGTAATACAAAAATATGTAATTATTTCCTTCCGCACAAATTACTTACAGAGAACAACTTACAGAGACTCTGCTAATTTTGCAACAATTCTTCATAGTATTGAAATATAAATCAATATAACATAAAATAATATAAATCTCGATTTTGTTTTTTTTTTACTTACACCACTTTCATAATCCCTGGCATATATATTCCTTAATTAAAAGCAGGTTTTCCTACGCATCTATCGCAAGACATGTTCCGATGGGGATACAAATTCGCGCATGGTTGGCTACCCTTGCGCAGATGGCACATGCGCGCATTGAAGTCGCCGGCCGATTAGAATAACGGGAGCTGGCAGCGCTGGGAACAAGAGATGAAGCGTGTTGTAGCGGTTCACTTTTACTAATGCAATCGGCTGGAGACCCGTCGACCAATCTAACGGGTGTTGCTCGATACAATGTTCCTCCCAGTAATTAAGGCCTCATTAACGAGCGCGAAGTCGTTTAGAAACTCCAGATTCCCATCGCAACTCCAACAAGGGGTCAAGAAGACGGTTTAACAGCGGATTGCGTGAAACTATGAATGGCACAGCGCCATTCAAACTCCCAACGTCTCACTCTTCCCCTAACGACTTCTAAAGAAAAATTTTTAGAAATCTTCATACCTATCCATTTCCGTAGGAGCTGGTCTAAAGAGTTTCTAAAGTTTCTACAATTCAGAATATTCGTTTTTTTTTTGCCGGTCGAAATGGCCTGTGGCTAGAATCGCTTAGACTTGTTGCCTTCGGTTAGATACTTTCAAGCGCCGCTGCTTTTTAATTACTTTCTAATATCACCAAAAGCATCCGCGGAATCTGAACGGGTTCTCGCGAGCACGGCATTGGATCGTGAACGGGCGCGGGGGACAAAGAATATATTCATAACCGCGACGCGAGTGCCGTAGGAGAAACTAAGAAAAATTCTTTCCCGTACGCGCATCGGGAGCAACGGAACTTCCGACACGGAGTATCCGCTTTTCCGTCACGTAGCCGTGCCTCTAGATAGGCAGCAGGCTGCAGCTACATCGACGTGACTATTGATGGCAGACCGGCGCATGGAACTCATGCGAAAGCAGCGCTGAATGGCGCGCATTCTCGACCAAATCCGAGCATCGTTAGAGACCCACCGTGACTCACCGTGTACGGTTTTCAATTCCATTCGGGACCAAGATAGTCGGATCCCTTGGACGTTACCGTAACCTGTTGTTACGATTATCTGGGAGCGATTGTGTTTTTAAATGTATGGTATTTGGGAGATGGTCACGGTAAAAACTGTTTTTTGTGCGTCGTCCCTGAAAAAATGGCCAAAAAATGGGTCTCTAGACAGGAATACCCCCTTAAAGGATCGTCTCGAGGAAGAACTTAAGGGAATGCGCGGTGTCGCCGCCTTTCCCGCGGAATTTTCACGCGGCCGGGTTTGCGTAACGGCGAGCAATATCGAAACACGAATTTCCTAACAGCACAAAGGCTGGCATTTAACCGAGAACCGTCGCACGTGAGCATAAAGGCGATGGGAGGCCCGTGAGAGACTCCTTATAGCAGGTCACTGCCATCGAGAGAAGCGAGCAGGTTCGTAGCACCAAGTCCCTTTATGGTAGAAGGGGATCCACTTTATTCGCGTACGTGCCCGCCGACACAGACACGCTCAGGTTACTTCTTTAATCCGTAAATCTGTTTCTCTCACGGCTCGAACACGGTGGATGCGCTTCAGGTTTAGAAATCGACGTGTCTTCGAAACCTGAAGCTTTATCATGGATAAGAAAGTCCAAGCCACCCTCTTCCCATTCCTCCAACTCGAAGCCTCAATTTTCGTTTGCATTCTTCTAAAGATATCTTATCACTTTCCTGTTAGACGATCTTGATACTTTAATTCAAGGTGCCAACTCTGCTTTTAAACTGCTCAAAAGCCAAGTTGTTCCTGTGCCTTTAAGTTCCTCCCTGAGTCGAAGTATCATCTTCCTCGCGTGCTCGTCGGAACATGAAGTTTCACTCTTTCCTCGCATTCTTCCACAGTCAACTGGTCACTCTTTCTCTTTGCACGCCACCAAGGCCAAGGTGTCTACTCAGAATGCGTTGCCGTGACCGTTCGCAACGGTAATCAAATTTCTGAATTACATTAGACCCGACCGTGCCAATTTCATTAGCAAACGACAACCAGAGCCATTCCGGAATACCGTTCCCCATGCGTATGCCCTAACGGTCACCCGGTATACGGGTGATCCGCGATCGTAGCAGCCACTCGGGCGATTACGGGCCTCGCCAGTGGGAAGAACGCATTGGCAAGCCTCGTTTGGAACATTTTTCGGCCGAGGAACGGTCCCTTGGAATCGTGGCCTCTTATGCAACGAGGTAGTCGCTCCACTTGCGAAATTCCTTCGTCCCCGAGAAACTAGGAAAACCACAGGCCAACCGAGATGCATTAGAAATCGGGGGTAAGTGGATATCGCCTCTGCGGTGAGCACGAGTACTCTGACCCACGTCGGTGGTTACTTTTGCTCTCAGTGATTACGTACGCTGCAAATCAATACACTTCAAAATAATCAGCTTCTATATTAGCATATAGCTAGCTATCAATGGAAAGTGTCGTTGTAACAAGTTTGCCGATGTTAATAGGAGGTTAGGTGCCGAAGAAAGTGAATCACAGGCTCGATCTTGTTGCTCTGACTTTAATCATAGAAATTCCTGCATTTAGTGTTATTTACAGGCTATTGTGTGTTCATCTTTTCAGGAAGAACTGAATGCAGATTGTTCGAAACGTATATTACAATGTTGTAAGGTAAAGTTTCAATGTTATATTAAAGTATAACGGTTTAATAGAACCTGACGTTACGCCTTAGACGAGTTTAACGTAGGAAGAGGCA
The DNA here is from genome assembly GCA_944738655.2 of Andrena hattorfiana. NCBI lineage: Eukaryota > Metazoa > Arthropoda > Insecta > Hymenoptera > Andrenidae > Andrena > Andrena hattorfiana. The sequence goes on from OX122895.1 coordinate 2,576,546, forward strand.
GGTGGCGCCGCCACCGCAAAACGAAGGAACTAATCGAAAAAAGGTTACTGAAGTAGAAAAAGAATCTAGTAAAAGCAATATGTTTCTCTACGCAGGGAATACTATGGAGAAAATTGTTTTACACAATTTTGTGTTAATAACAACGTTGATTTCATTAAAGGTAAAATGGCAATTTTCTGTGAATGGGCTATTAAAACACGAGTACACTACTGTGCGATACAGATAACAAGCTTACATTTTTCACGCGATAAAGAGCGGCTAAACATTGATCTCTGGAGGAGATTAGTGTTTTTCCTCCTCTGTAAAAAGAAAATCCTTTTAATTTCTCCCGGTCTTTAAAACGCAACGAGTCGAGGCACCGAGGAGGAAAAAAACAGAACGAATGAGCTCGAGATTTATTTGCTCCCCGGCACGAAAGACTTTCTATTCATTTGTTATTCGTGCAACAACTATAGACACTGGAACAATGCAAACCGGCCACTTCCTGCTCCGTTAACCATGAAAGCAATTTAACGAGCCGCCGTACGTGATCCCGGTCGGACGTGTGCCGACGGCTTACCAGAGAAACTTTTTCTCCAAATCACTTCGGGAACAATGTTAATGAATTGAAGTTGTTAATGAACAATGTTAATGAACAAGTTAATGCTCGCATCGCATTTTGAACAGGAAATTCCTGGCAACTGATAATCTGGTAAGACTTTATTACTGGAAGCACTTGTTTTAACGAGTTAATGCTTTTTTGCTTCTAAAACGTTCTTTAACGCTATTAAAAATAAACGGCAAGCGGAAGGAAAATAAGTAGTGAGTAGATGTACTGGGTGTCCCATTCGAATCGATCCAATCAGGTACTGAGAATGTAAAAGAAATTGGAAACAGAATTCTACATAGTGCATTTCGTCTCGTGCACATCTGCGAGAAGGTTCTTTCCCCATGAAACATTTATTACGCAGTCCCCTGAGATTTGCATGGCGCATATATTCGGAACCTTTGGGATTCTCTCGTGCATCGTGACGCGAATAGTTGAAGTACGTCTTCGCTGAATAGTCCGATAAAAGGCTTTTCAATATTACTCACAAAACCTCCGAGGAATGAAAAAAAGAACAAGTTTTATTGTTATTAATCTTTATTATTGTTACTCTTGCTGTCAGTATTACTTACTGTTATTATTCCTAGCATTATCGTTAGTCTGGCGTCCGGGCTCGGATAATAATATAGTGGACGGAGTCGCATTCGAGAGGGAACGAGCGATCCTCTGATCGAGGATCTCGATCCTGACGACGACGCAGCGGGACGCGGCGTCGTAGATACAAGAAGAATAATAATTTTCAAATCTCCATTTGTCTCAGACTGAGCACTGCGCCCCCTGCGCAATTCAGCGCAAGGAATGCACGGGTCTCCTTGAACCTGCAAGGGCTGGAGCGAACGCAAACCCTGGACATTCCGCGCGAACAGTACAAAAAGTCTCACTTCTCGGTACAATCGCGTAAAAGTATTACAAATAGTATATACCTTTCTGTGACTACTGTTCGCCCGGACGAAGAAGTCATTCTAACATTGCTTTCAGCCGAGATAACTTCGTCCCAAGGTTCCCATTCGACCAACCCTCCTATTTCTATCAAAAACAATATTTCCATTAAATCTGTTTAAAAGCGTCGCACAGTCTGGTCGAGACACTAGGGTAGTACGATAACGATACGTCGATTAATTAAATAATTTATTAGTCAACAACGAGGCCGTCTGCTCAGTACGGATGCAGCGCCGCCAGGCCGAGCCGCGGCGGTTCAGCGTAGCTGTGGCGGTATCTGCTTGGCGTGGGCACAATCTCCAGGGGCGGTCTGGCACTGTCGCGATCCAAGCCGGGGTATCGCTCGTGTTCGGAAAGTTCCTGGTAGGTGGCAGCTCTGGCGCGCACCTTCTCGCGTATTTCCCTCACGTGCGCGCGGTCGCGGAAGTCCCGAACCTGTCGGCAGATGATCGTTTTTAGATGTGAATCACGACAGATGCCGTTTGCACGGGATTTTAGCACTTTCGTAATCGCTGACTTAACCTTTTAGCTGTTTACTAGATACACAGGGGTTGATAAAGTGAGTACACTGTCCGTTTTCATTAAGAAGAGATTCAGACTTGTAGGTACGATGTTCCGAGGGAGCTTACTATATCAAGAATTTGAAGGGAGAAGAGAGGGAACAATGACCCTTACCTCTCTTGGATCGACGAGGTTCCTTTGATCTCGGAAGTCTCTTCCAACCGCCGGGTTTTCGTAGAAGCTTCTCGGCCGAGGCCTCGAGACCTCTTGCTCCGGTGGGCGTTCCATCGCATAATGATGGGTTCGCGGCCGTGGACGGCCTCTGTAAGAAACTTCGTTCTCCCGTTCTGATACTTCCGAATGATTCCGTCTGATCAGGTGCTCGTGGCCAGTCGTTGAACTGTTGCTGGCTGGATGCTGTCGAGCCGGTTGGTCTTCGTGGGCCTGCCTGGCTGACTCGACCCTGTCGCATTCAGAGGAAGAAATCAATAAAAAAACTACTCCTTACAATTTATCGCGTGCTCTAACGTGTGACTTGGGGTTATGCAACAACATATAGCTAGATGAAAAGCTTCTATTATTTTCCGACTGCAGCATCTTTAGAACCGTAGTGAATCGTCGTGCCACTTCCGAATTCGTTCCACATGCAACGTGCCACTTCTAGCAGCCAGCCGTTCTCCGCGAAATAAATCGTCAACGGAGTTGCAGCTCATCGACAGGGACATATATCATGACTCTTCGAGGCTGCTCGAGAGCTGCGCCAAATCGGTTACAGAAACTTTAAAAGTTCTGAGATGACAGAGTGTGATGTGAACAGCAGCCTGCACACCTGAGGCGAATATCAGAAGCGGCAAGCGTACTCACTGGCTCTCTAAGCGGCCTGACGGCTTTTACTCGAGACTGACACCCGTGGTTGCTGGCCCAAAACGACCGCCGACGGGGAAAAACCATAGGCGCGGATAATACGCGGCCTTTTGAAACTAGTCCGCCTGGTTGGCCGAGAGAAAATGAAGTTGGATAGCTATTTCTTACGGGAGGACATTGGTCCGTCAGGTTTTTCTGGATTAGAAAACGAAACTGACGAAGTGGTTAAGGTCGCCGGTTGACATAGTGATCGTGAGACTTTCATGGCGATTTGAAAGTTAACTAGGATGCAGAAGGACCGGGTCTAGCACAATTCAGGGCTAGGTAGATCCTTATTCACTTTCCCTTCGGGTACTAACATGCACAGGCGAAATATCGAGGAGAAACATTTACGGTCTACCTGTGTATAGGATGATGACTCTCAACTTCTCTCTGCCTGGATAGAAGAGGCCTTCCAATGGCCTCCCTCTCCATAGCTCTGAACATCTCCTTGGCGTCCTGGAATCTCTCCCTGGGACTGGTCACCTCTCCAGGGTTGATTCTGGGTTGGTACTGAGGGCTGGGCGATCGTTGCCTGAACTCTGGAGCCCTGCGGCTTCTATTGCAGCTCGGCGAGACGCCCCTGTTCACTTGGCTGGGCAACCTTTCGGGGCTCCGAGGCAGCCGCGGCAGCGTCAGGCTCGTCGCTGTTGTCTCCGTCTCTGGGAGATAGTCGTTCTCTTCTGCTGGCGCTCCCCAGTCGTCATCTGAACCAAATGGCAATCGTCGCTTTCATTATTCTGTTGAAAGCAGCCGAGAAAAGTTCATCCGAACAATGAACAGCAATAGTCCCCGTCGCCCGAGCAAACCTGTCCCCAGCCATGGCCGAGTCAGTGGGACGAGAAAAACTAGCAAGGAACTTCAAGGTAAAAGCCACAATTTCTCTTTTATCAGGTAACTTGTCGCGACAGCCGGGAGACTGGTCGCCAGAATACTCTGGTATCTCTTGGGGAAGAGGTCATGGAGGTTCGAGAAGAAGTTGGAAACGAAGAAGGATACGAGGTTCGTAGAGACACGAGGAGGAGGCTGAGAGGAGCCCCGGGCTGTGGGCCGAGAATGCGGAACTTTGTTCCCTGTGACCTCCCGCGAGGTCGATTTACACGCGAATTCAGGTGGTTCGTAGGCTAACTCGGTGTCCCATCATCATCGTCATCATCATTATATCGTCGTCGCTGTTATGGCTATTATAGTTATTATCGTCACCGAGTACCAGCGGCTGGTTCGCGCGCCAGCGCTCCCGCATGGAAATGCGCCTTTCGAGAGCTCCTTTGCGCAATAATCGAGAACGTGGAATGCCGTTGCCGCGCTAGGTAAAAGTTAAAAGGCAAAGAGCCTGGGATCTTCTTAATATCATCGCCGAGGGTAATGCAACGCCGGTGTTCGCCGCTTCTGCGAGGCGATTGCAATTACTCGCGGCTGCGCGTTGGGAGATAAGGTGCCGCCATTGATTTTTCAGCCACGCGAATGGCGGGAAATTTAAATGACAGATGAGATTAGATACTTGAATGGGGAACAGTTTAAATTGTAGGAAATAATCAGTATGACGAATCGCAGATAAACCTATTTAAGCATTAAAAACTCCACTCAAACCCAAAAATCCACATTCGGGTATACTCGGCAGATCCCCGAAGTGACTCGTGCGAAAAACTTTGAGCCCGGTTACACGCGATCATCTTTTAATCCCACCACTGAAGAGCCAGCGAAGCCTGAAACCGTCGAAACGGAGTAACATATCCGTGGCAAAGTAGTTACTCAACGGGGCGATAAATTAATCGGCATCGGACTAATCGCCGTTCAGAATCTGGGAAGCTCGGGATAGTTTCACGCGATGCATCGCCGCGCCAGTCCACCGGCACATACGCAAATCTTGAGCACGTCCAACTGGCAAAGTGTGCCAGATCGCGGTCTACATGAGAGGCGGAGGAGGGCAGAGAAGCGGCGCTTATATGGATATATGAACGTGGAAATCGTGATCAGAGTCCTGCACCGTGTCCCCGAGACACCTGTTGCAAAACGGGTTCTTCCTTAACCCTAGAAAGACGAATCATATAACGACACTATTGCTAGCGGGTCTAGCTTTGCTTTTGTGTTCAACAGTTCCCTGTCTCTTCCAAGTACAAAGGAAGTATTTAACAATTCTTACAACAGGGACTCTAAAATCGAGTTCATAGTTCCTTTGAATGATAGTCTTTCTAGTTATGATATCCACCATTTAAGTATTCTACTAGTAACACTGCTAGGCTGTCAAAGAAGAGGTGTAGCATAATTGATGATAACCTCATGCAAACATAAATGGTATTTCGATTTTCATTACCTCTGAAAAGCCGGTTTAGTCGGTCAGTGGCACGTGCGGCTAGAAAATAATCAAAACCCAGGGACATGATGCACAGTCTCGTTAAGGTCGTAAATCTGCCGGACGATTCTTAATCCATTCGCAATTTAATTGCATCTGGCAAGGGAACAGAGTCCCGAGATTTTCCTGCAACTTCTGAATAGTCATCGAACTTTCTACATTTCAATTCTGCTAGACAACCTCCCGCTCGTAGATAAGAAATCAGCTAGCAACAGGCTCTCGTGTATGTACTCCACTGCTTGTACAAATTCCGGTAGCAGGGATCGACACAGGTCCCCCAGTGTCAAAGCAGCTCGATTTTTGCCGGCTGGTACAGCCACGGAGCCAGGATGATGTATGTGTATACCCGTAGGCTGGTACCTGCCGCTGACACGACGTCCTAACGGTATTCCCTCCGCTGTAACAGGTGCCCAACACAATCTCTCTCGTGTACGTAGTTAACGCCGAGTCAGGTCTCTTGGCAGCCGCGGATACAAGAGGAATATCCTTGCTCTTTTTTCCCTCTTTGCGACGAAATTTATTCGTTTACTCTATATAGGTCAGTCGTCCGTTAAAAACGTGTTTCCCCAGAGGAAGGCACGCCCAACAAAACTCGTGGGCTAACTTTGAAGCTTCGAACCGAGGCCACGCTCGCCTCCCTTCGATCTTGCTTCTTCTTCTTGAAGCAGGAGTACCGATTCTTCAAGCAAACTTATATACTGGCGGACTGCAGTCTCATCCGTTGCACCCTTCAGTGGCAGGGACCAAAACTTTGAAAGAAGTGGGCCTTCTTTTTGGGAGGGTAGTGACCAAGCTAGCTTTAGGTGCTTTAGTTGGATCCTTATCGACGAAGCTCAAGTGAAAACGAGTTGCCACACGGAAATTCATAGCAGTGGCGGTGACAAAAATTTGGGCGCTTTCTACCAGCTGGAACAGGTGTGTTCCGCCTCGAATCTTATCGGCGCTCGTAGAAAACCGGGCGGAAGACGACCCGGTAACCCAGTTTCACGTCGGCTAAACGAAAAATCGTTTCTTCGCCCGTGATGGCGAGCCTCCTCGATTTTTCTTTCTCCTCGTGTCCGCGCTGGGAATGCGAAAACGTCCACCGCCAACGTGGACGTCCGTCTAACAACGAATTCGATCGTCCACTTTCACTTCGATCTTTCAACACCGATCCTGGCACTTCGTTGACGAATCTCAACGGAGGCCTCGTCCCGACTACTAAACACGGTCCTAGCCGGAGAAAGTTTGCGATTTTGGAAACGAGAAAGGCGCGTCGAATGAATCAATTGGAATGTCCCCGTTCTCTCTCATTTCGAATTCTTGCGATTGCGCAATCATCGAATTCCATTGATGGCTGAAGGTAGACCCTAGTCGTGTGGGGAACTACGTGGATTACTTCTTGGATTTAGATGAGCCACTCTAGTGCATGGCAATCAAGCTTCTTCATTTTATGTAATTTATCATAGACACTTCTGGCTGATGTATCATCCGCGATCCCAGAACTCCGAGTCATCCCACAGCCACAAGGGCTGCGCAGAACACGATGGATCTCCAAGTGTGCTCAAGGAAAAGGAGCCTTCCACGCTCCATCTGTTTCGCCATGGAGAGGATTATTATGGGACGCGGAATCGTTTCCTGACTGGGACCAGGAAGACATGAAGCCCGGGACTTTCACTTTCGTGCAGCATCAGCTGCGGGTGCAATCGCTTAGACGACGTAATGATGCGTTCAAGCAGACCGCCTAATTTCCTAGTAGAGTGACGATCCACTTTCCACGGCGTAATTAGCGCGATAATTATTTTACTACCGCCGGTTCGCGACGAAGCTGGACAACAGGTAGGAGCGCCAGCGGCGGTGCGGAATCGAAACGTCATTTGCATCGCAGTCACGATGGATTCTGCGCTCACTCGCGCCTCTCATTCACGGTAAACCTCACACGGCATGACTATAGAGTCGTTACAAAAGTTATTCACACGCCCACGTTACGTCGTAATCCTCGGACGCTCCGCACTACTTAACGCGGTATCTGTCGCAAAGCACTTTCAATGCCTCGCGCGTGACATCATTTTTACACACACCCCCATAGGTTGGCTAATCCACCAAAGCCGGATAGAACATTCTCAGAACACGAGAACAGCAGGATGATGCGACGTAACTGGCGACCAAAATTCGATATAATCCACTCACCCGAGGAAGAATCTCTGGATGGTCTGGACGGTCTTGGGCCCAGAGGATGATGGCTCTGATAAGGCGGGGGCGTAGCAGCACTGTCCGACCCTATTCCACTGCTGGCGGCGCTTCTTGTGCCGCCTCTGTCAACCATAGTACTACCACCTACGATCGTTTGATTCAGGCAACGCCTGAATTCGATGCCAGCCAAATTACCACGGTGTCTGTGAACGGTATCGTAATCCCTTGGAGGCAGAAGAATCGGACCGACATCATTGTCCCCCGAATTGCCCCTGCCTGAAACGAGACAAGTCGTCCCTTGTTAAGACGCTTTATCCCCTACATTTCTATCCATCTTTACCTGTTGATATGTTTGCGTGTGATCTTAGCTCTTTAAGTTAGGTATTTAGGTGAGGTCCCACAGACCCACCCAAATAATGTATAGGGGGTAGCTAGACTGAGACACGACTCACTGCCATGCTTTGTTAAAAAGTTATAGTCAATTTAAAAATTTTGGGGTCTGTGACATCCCATCTGACTAACGCCGGATTAGTCAAAGTTTCATTGCGCTCATTTCTTTACGCGTCATGGAAGCTCGACGACGCCTGACCATTATGCAACCTTCGTTACGCACCCGCAGCTCCTCCGCGCGTTTTTGCTGCCAAGACGTACCGCTGCACCGCGCGCGGCGCACGCCTTCGTGTCACGTGACGCGCTTGCGTGCGACGTGCGCATGTGGCGCACGCAAGGGAGTCACGTGACACTGGTACTGCGTCACAGGCGGTCCGCGGACCGAGATTTAATTGCGACCGCTCTCAGCTTGCAATTGCGATTACTTTTACGTTTTTGGTTGTGGCTACGCTTGTGTTGCATTTTAATGAAACTTACAGCTATTTCAGAAGAATTATTTTATTTATTTTAATGTAATATTATTTATTTTAATACTACTTTAAGATGATTAAAGAAGGATTTGCAAAACGCTTGAAATTTTCTTGATCAAACAGCAATAGCCACTTTAAAAAATAGTACTTACCCAGTTTAGCGCGTAGCTCGGCAGCCAATGATTCATATATCGTGGTGGTCTGCACAGGGTCGTGCCTAAGCTCGCCGCTGCCCTCCGAGGACTCCGACTCCCTGGTGCTCCTACCATCGCTACCCAAATTACTACGAACTCTGCCTTCCAGCGAAGTGACCCTGGCCAAATTGTCGGTGTGCGAGGCCAACGCTTTCAACTGACCGCCCAGCAATTCGGCCGTTTCCACGGAGTCGCATCTGAAATCAGAAGCATGAAACGTTTGTCAAATACAGAGAGAAGTTTATTAAACCGGCACCGAATACTTTTTTTTCAAACTGGCTTCCTATATAGCCACAAAGGTAGCCGCGAACTCGGAGATACCGATCTAACAACACAGATCCAACGAATTAACCTTTCATGCCGCGTTCCCAAGCGGCCAGCTTTTAATTTCTAATCAGCCACAATTATCATCGCATCTCGTAATCAACGACCTTTATTATTTACCGTGAACTCTGCAAGAAATCGCGGTCAGCGAACTATCACGCGGCCCCGATGAACCATTTACCTGGTTCCGATCGAAATCTTCGATTCATGGATGCAGCGGCCATATTGTATAATCGAGCGTTACGCGGCAAAGAAGCGAAGAATAATCCGCGAACCTTTTTCCCACGGATCGGATACAGAATGAAAATTATGCCGATCCTCTTGTTTTCCAATGCCAAGGTTGTTCTCGCGGCCACGGAATTAGCATGACGCGAGCGTGAACTCGCGCGCATTATTAACGGCCCGTTAGAATCGTGGAAATTGTTAATTAGCGAACAGAGCACGGCGTATAATAGTTGGGATCTGAAACGATTTATATAGTGGAAGAAGTCAATTCCACTTTTCCGTGGGTCATCGGAAAATTCTTGCAAATTGGTTTGACACTACCGACGAAGAGAAGAAGAATTAACGAGTTAGCCTGCCCAACGAAGCTGCAACCACAAATTAACGTGCGTCGGATAATCCCAGGAGAGTCTAAGGAATCGGTAATGCGATTATGTTGCTCTGTAGGCAATTATTTGCTAATTAATATCGCTGCCTATTATTAGACTGTGCGAACGTGTTGCGTTATTTTGTTTTACAGGCTTCAGTTTAGTTATACTTTGAGGAATCAATTTGTAGTAACACCGCGATGTTTACTCTCAAGTTTAAAATTCAATTCTAGTGTAATAAGGCAATCACGTCTGCAGCACCTCCACTATGGAACATTGTAATTCCCTCTGAATTAAGGAGGAATAATTGACTTTTACTGACCTGTATGCATGGACATGTACCGGATTGTTGGTGGCTGGATTAGGGAGCAAAAGTGTGGCTGCCACTACATCCTCCCGTTGCACAGCCGCCAGCACAGCGTGGCCTGGTACCAAATGTTTAACAGCAGACCTCGTCGATCCTCCTGGATGGACCGTCTGTATAATCTTCAACCCCTTATTGCTCACCTGGTGATCGTAAGACGATCATTTTAATAAACTACGCGTGTGGCGCGCGGAATCACATATTTTTAATCGACTTCAAAAAGGAGGAGGTTATAGATTCAAGCCGCATTTTTTTTTTAATTTGTCCTCAGCATGTTGTGTCAATATATATAAAACTAAAAAGTTAAAAATAAAAAAAAATAAAACCGACTTCCAAAAAATAAAATTGCACTATAAAGTAAAAAGTAATTTTTTTCCTTATTTAATCCACGACTCTCATATTTTTTAAGTCGGCGCTTCATCATTTGCACTGTGTAAATCTGGCGCCTTCTTAAATAAATTGAGAGTGGTAGATTAAATAAGGGAAACAATTATACTTTACTTTTTAGTGCAATTTTATTTTTTTGAAGACGGTTTGAATTTTGCATGGGCTCTAAAGCGGAACGTTCCCTTAAGGCGTCCGAGAAAATAATACTTTTCAACCCCTTGGCGATGGAATTTCAAAAAATCCCTTCTTATCGGAATATAAAAGAAATATACTCTCCGAATTTCATGTTTTTAGTTTCAGCGGCTTAGACTGGGCGTTGATGAATCAGTAGTGACCCAACGGTTTTACATATCAAGATGGAAAAGCACTGACCGTATTGTGAATGGATGGCCACAGCGAGTTTAATAGATACATAGCGCGACTGAAGTTCAATATCCCTGGATCGCCACGTTTGATGAATAAACTTGGTTTATTATTAAAAAGGAAAGGCTTTCCCCAGGACAATGCAACGCGTGTACCGTCCACGGGCGCGTAAAAACACAGTTTCCTTTTGGAAAGCAAATAATAACAGCGGAACGATGAAAGTGAACACGATATTACAAAAATAGAACTTTCTCTATTTTACGACAGCAACGAGCATAATAGCATATCGATAGTTATTATATAGTCGCCCAGAGCATTGAAATTACCCAGAGGCCATCGAGCATTTCATCAGCGTGGCCATTAGGGACCATTGCCTCATTTCGATGAGTGATGGACGATTTTTTGACGCGCTTCAATTGCGAACATGATGTAGCACAAAAGGCACTCCTCCTCCAGTGGAATTGCCAAAACACAAACGAGATTTCTAATTTTTTTCTTCGGCCCACAAAAGGGAAACAGGCGAGGGTTCTTTTTGAGGCGAGGAAAGCACAATCCCAGGCGAAAGGACCAGAGGTGCGACGAGCGCGAATGCTCGTCGTCAAAACGGGAACGAAGAGACAATCACAGTGTGTCCTCGCTTCTGCGGTCGCGACGAAATCGACCGCAGAAAATGACATGCAATTTTCACTCTGCAGAAAATTGCTCGCCGAGGCTCGGTCGTGGCCCTCGCGAAAATTCACGGCTGTAAAGTATTCTCAAGGCGTGCGCGTAGCTCTCTCGCAACTCTACAATTACACTTACACAATAATTAGCGGGGGCCTCGGTATTTCGTAATATTTCTTTTTAGGCAGCGACCTACGACCACCGAATCTACCTGGAAACACAACCATTAAGATGGAGCCACTGCGATAAGGACACCTTTGTTTCACGGGTGTCAAACAGCGCGAAAACAACGCAGAGGTCCTCTCTGGGACATGAGATACATTTCTGACATACGTTCTTTCATCTACATAGATTGAATCAGTGATAAAAAAGGGACATTAATTCAACGAATGTCCTGGTAAAAATTGTGGTCCACCAAACCGAGGCTAAATAAATAAATTCTTAAATAAATAAATCCATAAATAAATAAATTCTTAAATAAATAAATCCATAAATAAATAAATCTGTAAATAAATAAATAAGACTTCGATCTCCCTAAGTATCCGCCATCATGCGCAAAGAATCGGGGACGAAATACAATTCTGCTCGAGAAGTGCGGTTTTTACCAACCCGAAGTTTACCAAAGAAATCTCTGCCCTTTAAGAATTGCGAGATTTGAGGCGAAAGAGTTGGATACAAAGGTACCGGAGGGCCATCCATTTTCTCGCCGTCAGATTTCACGCACGCGAGTAGCGTGTCAGCAATTTGCTCCGTGCGGCTACGATGGCGAGCAATGAGGGCTTTTTCAAACTGACCCGCGAGCTCCTTTTGCCAATTTCGATTGACACGCAACGGGAATGTCGAGCAAACATGCCAGCTTAACGGTCGCGGGACAATTTCGGTGTCATCCATTTATTTTCTCTTTCCCATATCGAACCAGCCGGATATATTAGCGGCGTGCCGGTTTCTGTAAGATTCGGGTCAACGAATTTGTTACTGCGCTTATCTAATTAGCTAGTGTGCGGCGTTTTATTAATTTTCTCTGGCAAATTAATTTCTGTCTCTGAATCCGCGGGAGACGGTACCACACCCACAAAGACGAGAGAGTTGTAGAAAGATACACTGCTCGACTCTATTTTCTGCCGGGTGTATGATTATGTATACATTAATTGAAACATAAATGTCCAAGAAAAGAATGTACATGTTTCTTAAAAATCATCTAAGAAATAAATAAGATAGAGAAAACAAATTAGATACACGAAATTTAGGTATATACAACTTCAGAAAACTTCTAACGAAGGTTGATTTATTAAGATTGTCCCTTTGAATAGTCACTTGTTTACTGATTCTTAATCCTTTCGGTACGGCGTACATTTCCGCGAAAGTGATTTTAACTAATTCTTTTTTGTTTAAACTATCGGAGATGTCGACTAAAGTCGGCGCTAGGAACGGCGGCTCGTTCTGTGCCGCCGGATATATCCGGCACTCGGCCAGACAGTTCATCAGTTGGCTGCCGGATATATCTGGCACTCGTACCGAAAGGGTTAAAGATCTTCTTCAACCTAATAATTCATAATTAAAAATAATGCCATCTATGTATTAAATGATTACACATGAATGAATTTCATTTAACTTTCCCCTAACCGATCGGCAAAAAATAGTGTCCAGTGTATCGTGCAGTGTAACCCAAGACTAACCGTACTATATACGCGGTTATATTTTAGAGACTTCAATGCCTGGGATTGACAAGCATCCTCAGAAGAAGACTATAATCCCGCGCGCAGAAAAGAAAACTCTAGAGAAATCGAATTCCCGCACGGAAAGAGCCCGAAAGCCGAAATTATATTTGCAAATAAACCGTCGATCCTCCCATTATCCCGCCCCAAAAATTCCTTTACCGTCGATCCTGGAAACGAGAATATCCCCTGAGATTTAGCCATCAAGGGAATTTGCATATCGCGAGTCTGCGCGGCGTTTGTTGGGTCTCCGATTTCAGAAGGTTGCCCGTCAAGGACCGGGCGATCGTTAATCCGGGGCCCTCGCCCCTCCAGTTTCCCCGCTCGGGGACCATTTGGGCCGAAAAACACGACGGTTCCCGAGGAAGCTGGTAACCGTCGCGAGCGGGTCGAGGCTCGGAGATTTCGGTATGTAGGCTGAGGTCATAAATCCGTGATTTTTATATTCGACCCGCGGACACTGCTTTCACTGCCACCCATGGACAAGCCACTCTCGAGAGGGAGAAAAAACAAGTACGTAGAAGAACGGACCCTCCGTTCTAATCTCCCCCAGCGGACAATTAATTCTGCTTGCCGCGATATTTTCGGCTGTACGAACCGGATCTCTGAATGGTATCGCTCACCTGCAGCGTGACCTTGAAAGGCTCCTGAAGTCGTTCTCGTTCGAGCAGGTAAGCTATGGCACCGGGCATAGCGTCCACCCCCTTGGCCTCCCTCGCGCCCAGGTACCAAACGTAGTACGAGCTCTTCTTGACATCCTTGCTGCTCCTCAACCGCAGGGCCATCACTCACTGCTCCATGCAACAGAAGACGCGCTCCGCTTTAACTTCGTTGATAGACGTATTTTAGGATAGGGATTCCCTGTTCTCGAATTTGATTCTCGGAATGACAAGAGGAGATAGAGATAGGTACTAATGGCCATTTGTCACTGCTATTTTTCTCAGCCTTCGGTTAGGTGTCCAGAACTTTTCTCGCGAGTAAAAGGAACGATTTTCCGCGAGGTAAGCTTACACCGTTCCTGTTTCCCGAAGAACACGAACAGCCTGCCTGCTCATCCACTTCCTCAATTACTTTCACGCTTAAACCCGTTTCTACGTTATCCGTCTCGCGAAGAATCGGTTCCCACCGATCTGCATCGCATCGATGGCGTGTCTAAAGCGGAAATACCTAGGGAACCGGAAGGAATCGCGTGAAGATCAGTGTCAACCTTCTATGAACGATTATTAATTGGGCCTAGTCATGCAAAAACTTAGTTAAACACAGTACAGATCCCATGATTTTATTCTGCAAAAAATTACCAACCCATGGAACAACTCTTACATTATACAATTATTAAAACTACCAAGCCATAGTTCCATTTTAGTCTTAAAAAAATACAGAAAATCTAAAATAATATTAATTATAGTCAATATTAAATAATCCATTAAAAGTCATTAAGGCAATAAGAAGAAATAAAACATACCCAATAGAAATAACGCTATTTTTCTTTAACAATTAAAATCATTGCGATGTAACCGAATTTGAGTTACCCGATGCGCATGCGTGTGAAAGTATGAAAAACTGTACACTTGTACGGTCCACTACTACGGTATACGTTTATTCTCTTTACTTATGCATTACACGCGTTTCGAAATCCCATACGCTCGCATGTAGCCGTAAATATGTAATAGGCTCCGGTATACCTAGGGGCACAGCACCGTTTACAAGAAGAGTTATGTTTCTTTTAATAATGAATCGCATTCGGTTACCTGGTTGCACACCGTTAAATGCGTCACACTTAAAGCAGATTTTCGCCTTTTATATTTATTGCGTATGTCCTGTACGTATGTCAATATTTACTTTCGCATTTGTTTGCTTAGATTGAATTACGAAATTCAAATTTTAATACTAACATCACGTTCTCAGATGTTGAATAATGTTTGCTCTTACTGCAAATAACTCCACACCGTTGAATCAAAAAGTTTATTTTCATTATTCATGAGACAAACATGTTTTTCTCCTGCTCGTATTTCACGGAAGCTTTCCTACGCGAAAGGAATTCGAAAATATTATGCGAATCACCGATTAACCGAGTCATCAATTATTTCTTAACAGACGTTGCAGACGTCTTGGCGAAAGAATTTTAAGCGTGGCCGTTTAAATGTTACGAAAATACAATTATTCGAATGATTCAATTAAGCGCGGAGCTTGCGTTCACCGCAATTGAAAATTACAGCCTTCAAATCTGCCGCTTTCATCACCACAATGGAAGTAATTAAGTTCGAATCTCCTCGGCTTGGGAACGGTTTATCTCTCGATCGATAAATTAATCCGAGGAATTTAATCTCTCACAAATCTTTCGCCAGTAACTCCATAAATAATTTCAAAAGGTTCAAAGAAGCAGATCGGTGGTTTCAAGTAATCCGAGTACTCGTATTTCCCACATTCTGAAATCCTACCGTAATTACGCCGACCGAGCTGTCAATTCTCGTAGCTACTACGCGATTCAAATCGCAGCAGTACTTTAGCGTGAACCCAACTCACAATCCTCAAGCGCGCACTGAACTTGATCCCACCTCTACTGCTATTACTCGAAAGCATTCGCCCGCACTCTTCTCCGGAGCCACCCAAGATGGGTTAGAAAAGAAACAATAAAAAGAAAAACTAACCGCCAACGAATGGGTCCAAGATGTGCAGCGCTGGCGGCGAGGCGATTTTCGCAGAAATTGAGCAACACCGGGGAGCAGTCAACGGGTCTTCGTACGTAGGCCGTTGGTTTCGTCGAGGCCGGAGGGAACAAGTTGTACGGTACGCACAGGCGGCACGTATGTGTGCGCTACTCGATGCACACCGCGTATATACACGAAACCTGCGTGCACCACCGGATAAAGAGGCAGAGGAGCCTCGGTTGATCTGACAGCTGCGGTAGTAGCTCAAGTACACTCGCGATATCTGCGGGTGTGCGGGCGCACCGTTGAGTGGACCAGCCGGCGGAAACCGACGCGAGAACGGAAGCGACCCCTCCGTGGAATTTCGGGCCCAAGCGGGATATATCGAGGGGAAAACCGCACTTGAGGGAGAGTGTTCACTCGTCAGCGACGCGGCGCGAGTGGTTTCGCGCGTACCTAACCATCACGGGATACTGACTCCATGGCGGTGATCCTCCGTGAAGAGCTTGAGTGAAACGCGAACGAGGGAGAGTGAGTGTGAGAAAGAGAGGAGTCCAGCCACCTTGGCGGCTGAATGGGGGAGAGAGACCGACCGAGCAACTCGTCGAGCCTGCCGTGTGTCTGTCCTTTGCTGGGAGAGGGCCCCCCTTCTCGTTTCGAATGCTCGTTTCGACGGGTCTCGATCTTCTCCGCTCGCTCTCTTCTCTCCTCTCTCTTTCGGACGGGCCGCCACACCTTGTGGTGATCGGCTCGCGATCAGCGGGTAATGCGCGTTCTCTGCCAGCAGGCTCCAACTAACCGGACGGTTTTCTGTCCTGAATTTAGTCCCGGGGCCCTCGCGGGACAGAGGTGGGCACCGTTGCGCCGGTGGGAAAGAGAGGCACTGAGAGAAGTGGTGGTAGAACCGGGCCCCTTCTCCATTCCCTCTTTCTCGTTCTCTCTCCCTACCAGCTGGTCTTCGCCGCCTGTCCCCCCACCCTGCCCGCCTGGGTTTAGCCTCTTCGCTACGTTGCCCCTGCAGGAGGATGGCAGGTTAAGCCGGGCAGGTAGAGAGAGGCCCCGATTGATTAGCGATGGAGACAAAATGCAACCGATGTCGAGATTACTCGTCGACCGTTCTTCTCGGGCCCGCTAAATGACGTGTCAAGTTCAATGTTGTATGAAATCGAGTAGATGCGCCTGTATGTAAGTGGACGTTCACCTGCATTGCACTTACTGCAGATTGCTGCAGATGGTAGTAGCCCACATGAGTGGGCTAACAGACATTCGCACGTTCAGACAGCTTATTCTGCCCAGTAGAGCTGAACATCAGCGATCAGGCGAGTTCTGGTAGTATTGTCAATGGTCGAATAAAATTCTTTGCAACCCCTAAAGTTAGATTACACGGGCCACTTATTACATCCCAAGTGGAGCTTCCACTGTCAAACGACAGCGGGCGCTTATTCGATAGTACCGCTCTGGTGCCAAGCTACGAATTTGGGTCCCACGTGGGAGAAAGTTAAAGCTCTTGGTGATATATATTCCCTTCAAGTTCGAGCCTGAAATCCTTCAGACGAAATTAAGATATTCCAATCGTTTAGAGAGTTTTGTAACTTGACAAACATTACGTCGATCCCATCGCTACCTCTAATACAACCAACAGGCCCATGATTCCTCCTGCGGACACGTCTCAACTAGCGCCATCTCGGTTCCACTTGCGCCTTTCTCCTTACTCTTTCGCCCCGGGTAAGCGCTTCTCTCTGTCCATCCTGAAACGGTTCCCCAATACGATTTTCTGCAGTGTCGACGAGGCCTCTGAAGTCCCCCCCCCCCCCTCCACCTACGCGTTTATATAGATACTCCTCGACTCGCTTAACCCGATGCCAGGTGCCTCTATAGGGTGTGCGGATCAGCGAATGATGCTCAACATCAAAGGGTTTGATCCAGTAACGATGCCGAAGCAATTTCACCTCCCGCGGATTCAGTTTACTGGACCCCGAAGGAGAAGGCGCATTTAAGCTAGTCCTAGAACTGCACTTGGGGCCCTTCATGCCTCCCACCTGCCTCCCTTGTTGCTCAAGATGAGTCTAATGCAATTAAGCTTGCCGAAGAGACCCCGACCTGTGTGGTCTTATTAAACGAAGGCCGAGGAAGACGATTCTGCAAAGGTGAATGCGTGAGCGTCCGCGATCACCGGTGTACGGCTGTTCGGAGAATGATATCATCCGAGTAGCGTAATCCGATTATCCGATCCGCGGGGAACCTACATATTATTACATTACGTAGGTACTTAAATTGGTAGGGAATTAATTCGGAGTGTACCAGTTCTGCAAACAGGGAGGATGAGATACCTTTAAACTTGAATTCCTACGAATCTTTCTCATCCTCTCATCCTATCCCGCTACACAACGTCATTCATAATTCATAAATACCATAAACATTACATACCAGTCGTAAAAACGTATTTATAGAAAGCTTCTTACCGCTTTTACAATTTGTCGCGGCTTCGAAGGCTGAATTCATATTCACCAGCGTCACACGATAATTTCATTCAGGGTCGAGCTTCATCGATAGTGTGATGATTTTATTTCTTACTGCACTAATTCCGTTAGAACACCCGCGCACAAAGCTAATGGGCTAGAAAGTATCCATCCTTCGGTGTGACCGCTTTTTTTGGAACATGTTACTTAATCAACCAGGAAGGCTTCCTAATTTCTGGGTGCATTTCTGGGTCGGTGAACAAACAAGACTGCGTAATTCAGAGGTTGTTGATGCTTATAGCGAATTTTATCCCATAGCTTGCCTCGCCCGTGCAACATATTCTTCACGAGGAAGCATATCAATGTGATAATCAGCTTAATACAGTAAATTATGCCCCGGATCGTCAATTTTCAAGGAGCAACGACCACAGATCCCTCGATACGCTCTTGTATAATCATTCATCATCGACTCGAGCCGCGATAATGGCGGTATCCGTCGTTTTATCCTCAATTCTACCGCAATATATGCCGGGTTGGAACTTTCGCTGCCATTTGAGCCGCATCGCTCGGGACTCCGACGCTCGCCAGGGATAAGCGGTGCTATTTTATTTTCGTTCGTGCGCGGCAGGGTGTATCATTGCCGATACGTGATATATTTCGTTTTGTATCTTTCCCATGGCGCGTGTGTGCAGCAACGCTGCGGTTTCCCTATCAGAGAACACGTTGGCCTATAATTTGAAACCGTAAAGGCGGGCATTGCGAGGGTATGCGCGCGCAACTCGTGGAAGATGCGCGCGCACCTCACTCTACGCAAGATGTTCGCAAAGGAGTCGTACAGTGCGACACCTTAATTTTTTATTTAAATTCGTGCACTTTATGCTATGCTTTCAATTTTACTACAAATCATAAAATAATAAAAAAGAGATAGGAGTACGTTGCATTAGGTGAAAGTAATTTCCGAGTTGCATTACTTTCGACGCTTCGAATTGGCTATATCGTATTCGCCACTCTTTCCCACCTTTTCTGCTTTTGGTATTATTTAATTAACGCGTGTATTTATTCCGTTCAACACGGCGTACCATGGGGCCATTTTTAGTCATGGATTTCACTAATCCGTTACGCGTGGATCAGAATCAATTGTAGAATATAAATGAACGCCCACGATGAAATGAAATCTCAGTGTTTCTCTTTGTCATTTATTCAGGTCAATTAATATGTGAGACGATTCGCAAGGACGGATTGCATATGTCCGATGCGTGAACCAATTGAATCAAAGACACAAAATTAGACGTGATTTAAATCGGCTTAAAATAAACTAGATGTCAAAATATATAAATAAGAATCTTAAGGGGCTGACGAATAACAACCTCCGAATTCCTCAAGTCTATGTTATCCGGAGAGGCAACATAAATTAAGTTTTCAACTCCTACCACGCGACTGGAGAACTAATTTACACCTCCGCGAGCGATTAGACGAAACAAAATGCAAAAGAGCATGGCATGCGTACCCTCTCCGGTTGCGCGGAATGTGAGACACGTTTTGCGAGCAAAATCCAACGGGACTGTGGTAGAAAAGCGACAAAGTAAAGGGGGGAAAAAGGAAAAAGATCCGCTGGATGACTGAAAAATACAATCCTGAAGTTTTGCTCATCGGTGCGGAAACGACGAGACAATTCACTTAAGCCGTAGAAGACTAAAACGAGTTACGTATACTGTTAACTCGCTATGTACGTAGAAGAAAAGGAGACATTGTTTCCTGCATATTTGGCATTGGTGCATAACCAAGCTTCGGTGTTTTTCAACTACCGAAAGATATCCTATATATGAAAAACGATTATACGTCCCGGAAAACACTAATTCTCCGCCTGTGTTGCTTGCAAATGGGTATCACAATAGCTTCTTCGCCCGTCAGCTTAATAGCAACCACTGATCGACGCCATTATTTTCGTACCGTTACATTATCCGACCTATTTGCTGCAGTAATAAAATGCCAACAAAATCGCGAGCTGTTATTGCACAATCCTACGCACTTTTTCGACAAAACCCATTAACATGCCGGCCAGTTACTTGCCCTATAACCTATAAATCGGCGAGTCGCGTTTTCATGAAACGACAATACTTTTTTTTTTAAACAGGATACGGACACGGTGTCCACGAGCATTATGCTCGGTCGTCGAAGGAAGTTCAATCTCATCAAAGTAACGGCTTACCGCGATTACCCGGCAATACGCTCTGAAACTCATGGAAACGAGCTTGCGTAATTCCACGTAACGTTCTGCGGCGTCTAATCGCGGGGTAATGTCACGGGAAAAAGACAGGGAAAACAGGAAAAGGGACACGTGCGGGAATGGAATGACGGTAAAACGCCGCTGAGAAAGTAAATGGTCTCGAGGTAACGTCAGGCGCGAAAACACCGCAGAAGGACGTTTTAAGGACGATCCGCAATTTGTGGGAAGCTTCAACCCTCTGCGATTTTAAAGCCGTGAACTTCAATCGCTTTTAATAGAAATTGCCAATTACCAATTCCAAGTATTTATGGCGCCAAAAAAACAGATCCAATTACGGTGGAAACGGACTTAACTTTTACTGTCGCTATCCTCGATATTTCCGGTCGATCGGAACGTATTGGTAATATTTTTTCGTAATCGATGAGACGGAATTCCTTCATCTTCACTTCCCCCTTTAAATCACAGGAGAGAGCCTGTATTAAGCTATTGCGACGTATTAACGACGAGCCAGGGCTCGTAAGATTCCTTTCACGTGATTAAATGTCGAGGAAATTTTTATAACAGTACCACGAAGAGGATGTAGAAAGCCGCGAGAGGTGACGTAATGATAAAATGTAGCATTAACGCTCGGCGCGAGATTCCCGCTACCTTGACTAACCTCAAAATCGGATACAAGTGCAGTCGATAAATTTGCCATGTCATATGAGCTGAGAAAAAATCGTTAAAGGAGTATTCAGACTCGATCGCAACCCTGACATTTCGCCAATCACATGAGGTCGAGTGGGTTAATTTACATTACGCTTGTTAGTTCCTGATTCTTACTTTCTCCCACCTAGTAAACGTTAAAGAGAGAATTGTAAGCATTTATGTATTGACAAACATGAGTAATGTTCTATATTGTTGTCACGTGTACTTCAACAACATAGTACTGTGAAAAATTAGAGAAAGGTATTTTTAGTACTAAATCTTCTATTCTGCAAAATTAATGACGTACATTGGAAGCGCATAAGCACTACGCTATTTTGTACCCTCTACCAACTCCACTAATAATGCGCGACAAGTGTATATAAATACACTAGTGGCAAACCCCAAAATATAGCCCACAGATATAAGATGTATACCTAGGAAACCAAAATCAGAATCGAATAAAAATTCTTGATTTTACAAGCAAAAAACTGATTTGTATCAAAGAAACACGAATTAACCCCTACCCTCCTTTTTTCAAGACACTGATATCCACTGCATCGCTGTAGCACTGTACTACTTACATACTCTCGCTGCGCAACATTACTTGCGAGAAACGTAGCCCTCTAGAGTGCAGTGTAACGAGTATATAGAAAAAAATCAACTTTCCACTGTGATAGCGTGACACCGGGGAAGCACTGCCACGATCTAGTACAGCCATCTATGGAACTGAATCAAATGATCGATAAATATGACATCTACCGTTCCGACAGACGGTATTTTATCTTAATCACAATTAACTCGTAATTTGCATGAAAAATTCAATACAATAAATATTAATTAATAGCGTCCAAGCCTAAACGTAATTATTGCCAATTAGTCGATGCTTTGAAGTCTAATATTCGACGTTATCGACTAGATTGTTGCGAGGCCGGTTGGGAATTCTTCTGGCTTAAGGGACTTTCTGTAAGGTCCGGCGTCCGTGGAGCCCTGAAGAGCTCTGCTCGCGAACGCGTAAATTTAAATAAACGAAATATCGAAGTGTTTTGTAACAAATACTTTAGAACTGAATAAAACTTATTGAACTGAACTAAATTGAATCAATTAAATTATTCGGAACGATTAAGAACAAAACGAGAATATTTCAGGATTGAACAAGGCTGAATTTATTATGACACGTCTGGACTGTTATAACGCCGAAGATCAAATGCGAGGAGAAGAAACAGGCTTCTTCTTACGCTCGTTCCTCTTTTCTTTATCAATACATTGTTTTTCGAGCGAGAAGGAAGGAGGCGAAGATAGATTTCTAATGTGATAGAGTTCATCCTTAACTCTATCCTGTTTAAACTTCGCGCTTTAGAAGCTTGCGCTGAATGCCGCTAGAGCGAGTATCGCAACTCGCAACAAGATACGCACGCCAGCGCTATAATGTGTAGGGGTCGAGCTATCCCCCCCCCCAGCGGATTGTGCAGCGGTGGGGACGCGCCGAGCTCGTGCGAGCGTTCCATGCGGACTCGCCCAGTCCGCCGAGTCGAGTCAAAGAGACAACGTCATAGGGACGTCGTATACTTTTGGTGCACCACGTGCTCTCCACGGCGTACCCTGTTTATTGAGCTTGTAGTTCTGTTGGTTGGGCGTGTAGCCCTGTTGGCTAACGCCCGCCAGGTTCTGTCGAGTAAAACCTTTATCACTACAATAAGAGGCACTCGCTTTATTACCCTCATCACCCTCGGTACACGTTTGCGGGTGTAGGACCGCTAAAGGATGGGGTCTCTACCTTCCTCTAACCCCCATCTACCTAAAAATGCGCCGCAAATTCCGCCATCTGCCGTAAGTTCTGCCGTTTCTCGGCGTCGGAGTTTTTGAATCACAAACATGGAACGTTACGCTAGTCAACAGAAATGAGCACATTAACCTCCTCGTAGTAAAACAGTTCTGTTATCAAATGTTAGGATAATTCAAAACGCACTGAGAAAATAGTATTCCTTAACAAAGAACCTACAAATGAAAGATAAAGAGAATGGATTGTAAGAATAAAGAGAAAGAATTCGAAGAACGTTACAAGAAGATTTGTGAAAGGAGGCTGTCTTCCAGGTACAGGACTCGCGAAGAAGGAAATGCAGAAGGGGGTGAAGGGTCGACAAGTGGGAGGGAGAAATTCGACAGAGAACTCAGGACAGCGAAATGTGAACTGGCTGTGATTCGGAGAAGCATAGGTAAAACTCCGTTGTATCCGATCAGGGGCGTCCGGTGACTTCTTTCTAGGGGGAGGGGGGAGTAACTTTGCGATGATGGTAAAGAAAAATATACCAGTCTTGCTTTTTTTAAACCCATTTTAAAGTGCCAATTTAATAAAAAATTTAAAACCGAAATTTAAAAATATTCCCTTTTTCAATATAAACTTAATAAAGAACAGTTTTGAAAAATAAGCGATTTTTCTCAAAAGCCAGGGGGGCAACTGCCCCTTCCCCCCCCCCCCCCCTCTGCGGACACCCATGTATCCGATAACTATTATAAAGTCATTTGCCTAAAAAATGAAGGGACGTACATGAAGATCTCACTCCACACTGCTCTTTACTGGATATTTCACATCCGTTGATTGCGATTTGTTGCATTTACAGGCACAGACGAGAAAAGCATTCCTGCACGAGAATCAGACGACTCTTCCAACAATCTGGCAAAAGAGAGTTCGCCCATCTCTGAATTTAAGTTTCACAAGCGTCGCTCGTCACAGTTCGATAAGTTTTCCAAAGAAAAGAGCGAACTGGAGTCGCAGTTGGACGGTGTTCGCGCAAGAACGTGGAGCACCAACGCACTTGTTTTACCGCGCAGGAAAAGTGACTGCACGTCGCGATGTGTTAAAAGTATTAAGACTAGTTTGTAAAAGCAATGTAACGGCGGTACAATAAACGAGTACGTCTATTATGGATCGAAGCGAATCGTACGCTTATTATTAAATTAAAACTAGGGTTATTTACAAACTGATAAACGCGCACGTGCGCGTTTTTAACTGGAGAACGTAGCTCTCCTTTTGTATTATCGGGGCACCGATTGTTCTTTGCTTTAGAGCCACAGATAAACGCGATGTGTCTAGGCACGCGGATTCACAAGCAAGAGGGCGGTCGCGGAGACGACACGGGCCAAGCCACAGGTTCGGAAGATCGGACACCTGGCCAATCAGCGCGGACCACGTGTGTGTCGCGCGACAATGCTAATCAGGAGGGAGAACAAGCTAATTAGTCCAGGTGTCAATCCCGAGATGGCTCGACTAGGCCGTCACCGCGATCGCCCGGTCGCTACCCCGGTAGCAGAAAACCGCGTTCAAAAAACCCGCGCTTCTTAGCGAAAGCGAGCATGCGCCCATTGGTCGTATCTCGGCGACCAATCCCAAACATTCCCGCCCGTCTCGTCATAGTCTAACGAAATAGACAGCTGGCCGCTGTGCATATCAATTCGAACTGGAGGATAAAGTCAGCCAGATGACACAATTGGAATATCAGCTTGAGGAGGAAACGAAAAGATTGGAGGCGTTTAGTAAAGAGAGAGATATGCTGGAAAGGGAATTAGTCTCGACGAGATCCGAGATAACTGGAATAAAAAGAACCCTAGGTAATAGAATTATTTATAAAGGAACTATCTATTTTTAAGAAGAAACTAATAATCTGTGGCCTCTACTAATCGATGCAAGGGTCATGAAGAATTACCACCTGGTTCGTGACCACGATTGTTGAATCTAAATTTCCTAGCTGTCATAGTTCAACCATTTTAATCCGATCTTACTTAAACGCGGTAGTAATTACAGCTTCCACGTTCGTCTACATTACATATATCCTTATAATGACAGAGTTAGAACGCCTAGAGAGAAGAGATCTAGAGACCAGGGCCCTTAGTTTAATAAAAGATGCGAAGCGTAAATGGGAAAATGCAGAGAAAGATAAGACCGCGCAACTTAATAAGCACATCGAAGCTCAAACTGTAAGGATCACAGAATTGTGCACAAGCAATAATGAAATGAGCTCTAGATTACAAAGAACAGAATGTGAACTTCAAACCGCAAACGCGGAATTGCACAAGCTTAGAGTATTTCAGGTTAGTAATACACAATGCTGGTCAGAAGCCATCGGATTAAGCGATATATTTTGCGAATTCCACCTGCCTGGCAGAGGGAAACCGAAAGTAGATGTCGCTGTTCGACCTATTCATGGGAAAGTATTGTCCAGCTTAATTCCTAAATCCTAACCTCAATTTTAACCTTAAGTTACACTTGGCGTTGCATTAACGCGGCTTTCATTTCCTCTACTTCCACGGTTTGTCCATTTAATTAGATCGTATAAATACCTTTGCAACAAGCTCGATGAAATCTAAGCTGTAGCTAACAGTGGTCTCGGATATTCGTATAATACAGGGCCTATATAGGTCGAGCGTGTGGCCAATACTTTCACTGTCGTGGCGTATGCGCCAATTCCAATGTTCAGTTAAGAACGCAACGATACTGTTTTATTAGATGCAATATAAAGAGTCTCTAGCAAAGACTAGAGAGCTTAGTCGGCAAAGCGTCCAGGGCGTCGAGACTAAATTGGAAGAAATAGCTACGCGGGCGCACAATCAGCTTGCCGAGTTGAGAGCGAAATTGGATTTAGAAACGGCGAAAAACACCGATTTGGAGAGTAAACTGAGGAATGAGCAAGATTCCAACCACTGTCGTCAGTCGAGGTTAAACGTTGCTTTAGAACTGGCGCAGAATGAGTTGAAAGACTGTCAGGAACAGTTGCGGAGTATACAAGCCACGATACCAGCCAGAGACACTGAAATAGAAGCTTTGAAGAAACAGTTGCAGGAAAGATCGAAGCAGTTGGAGAATGCTATGGCATCGGAGAAGAGAGTGGCCACAATGCAGGAGCAGTTGAACCGATCGAAGCTCGAGAGTGAGCAGCTGAAGCAGCAGCTACAAGTATGCGATTAACATCGACTGAAATTCTGCGTATAACTTTTTCTTTCTATCGATGTAAGTGTTGTTTCCAGGTAATGAAGTCGGACTTGAATGAAACTATGATGAATTTGGAACAGAGCGAAAATCTCGCGATGAACTTGGAACAAGCTGCTCAAGATAAGGAAGCGTTACAAAAACGGTTGCAGGATTCTCTGGAGAAGGAAGGTGTGCACCTAAAAAATGACCACTAATTTTTTTAAGCGTATCTGTAGCGGTAAATAACTTCTCGGCTGTTTGCAGAGGAGCATTTGCGTAAAGTTGGCAACTTAGAAGAATTGTTACGACGCTTAGAACATAGCGTGACTAAACTGGAAGCGGAGAATTCTAGTCTTAAAATGGAAAGTGTGCGACCAAACGTTAGCGCGATGCCCAGCAGAGATGTCGTAAGAACGGATAGCCATTTGGAAGAGAAAACACAGAAACTACAGCAAGAACTTCAAACGGTGAGAGAAGGTTTAAACGCCGAGCATCAAATATCGAAGCAGGCGCAGATAAGTTTATGGAAGAAAGAAAAGGAACTGTCGGATGCAAATTTGGATAAGAGAATTGCGTTAAGGGAGGGGAAGAAGGCGGAGGATAAGATTAAAACGTTGCAAGAAGAGAAGCAAAAATTGTCGGAAAAATTGGATAATAAAATAAAAGAGGAAGAAGAGAAATCTAGGAAGCTGCTTAAAGAATTGGATAGCGCGCAGGCATCGTTGAATGATATAACAAAGGAGTCCTCGAGGAATAAAATGCACGCAGATTCTGCCCAAAGAGTAAATATTTTCGAAGTTTATTTCAGTTGTAACTGTATTTATTTGATTTACCCTGTGTTCTTTATTTTATTATCTTTTTGTTATTTTCTTTTATTTCATCGAAGGCGTTAACTCAGGCTAATCATCAGATAGAAGAGCTTCAGTCTTCCAGCGCCTCGCTGCGAAGGGAATTGGACGCAGCTCGCAAGCAAGCGCGAGCCAGTCAAGAGAGAGCCGACAGCTTGAACGCGGAGAACAGACGATTATCGCAAAAGATTACGAAGTACACTGAAGAAAATACTGAATTGGGATCCCAGATAGAGAACCTGGAGCAGGAGATCAAGGGGAACGAATTGAACATCGAACTTTTAAAGGAAACGTGCACAGTACTCGAGGAACAGCTAACAGATTACGAGAGATTGACGAGCGACCACGAAACCCGAGAAAACATCTTGATTCAGGACAAAATGAGGTTGCAAAAAGATTTGGAGGCGACTGAAACGAAGGTTCGCGAGGCGCGCACCGCCCAAAATGAAGAGAGGTCGCTGAGATTAGCGGCCGAACGGAATATAGAGAGACTCGAATCGGAGACAAGCGACATAGAAAGCGAGAGAAACGGTCTAATTGCCCAGAGGGATCAATACAAGAAGCTCGCGCAAGCACTGACCATGCAAGTCGAAGAATTAACCAGCAAATTTGACGGAATGGAGTGCGATCTCTCTGAAACGAAACGCACGTTGGATGTAGCGAAGGCCGAGGCTAGAGTCGTCAAAGAAGAGAGCAGCCAGCACTTGACGAGATTCCACGAACTAAAGGAAGCCAATTTCACGCTGATGAATGACCTGCAGAACAGCGTGGATCAGGGCCAAGAGCTTCGTACGAGAATCTCGGAGTTAGAAAGTATCTTGGAAGAAATGCGCCAATTCTATCAGGAAAGGGAGGTGAAAGCTGAGAGTACGAGGCAGCAGCAGACGAAGTTGATAGACTACTTGCAATTCAAGTTGGAAGAATGTAGTAAGAAGAAGAAGACAGTTTGCGACAAGATACTGGGTACTAAACAAAAGGAAAATATACCTCCCAGTGGTACTGGAATGCCAGTTGGATACAGAGAGCTGGAGAACCAACTGGCGAAAGAGCGCGCTAAAGTTAAAACGTTAACTGACCAGTTATTAGCACTGAAAGCTGTTCGCGCCTCCGCCTCTGCGCCCTCGTCCCCCACAGCGCCGGACACGAAAACTAGCAACTACGCGATGGAGCAGCCGACCAATTTGGTGTCTAAACGAATGTCTCCTCAGAGAATAGGGCACAACATTCCTCATCGATTCGAGATCGGTTTACCCATGCGTGCAGGAAAGTGCTCGGCATGCCTGGATTCCATTCAATTCGGCAAACGCGCCGCCCTCTGCAGCGAATGCCAGGTGATGACGCATTTGAAATGCGCCGTCAACATTCCTAGCAACTGTGGCTTGCCCGGTGGCTTCGCCAAGCAATTTGGCAAAAACTGGAGGAACAGCAATGAAAGCTTGTCCACTATATCCGGAAGCGTTCAGACTTTAACCATAGATCAGCCGGATAAACCGGATACGGTATGAAATCTGAAACACCCGTACAGAATCTTGCAACACAAGCAAGGTATCCCTTTGACTCCTTTAGCCCTTTCGGCCCGGCGTTCATTTCCGCGTTTTTTTTTTTTTTTTTTTTTTTTTTTTTTTTTTTTTTTTTTTTAGTCGACTGAAGTCGGCGCTGGGAACGACGGCTCATTCCGCGCCGCCGGTTATATCCGGCGCTCGTACCGAAACGGTTAATTATGTAGACATCGAAGACCACGATCGTTCGTGGTCATAGTTCTGGGCCACCTTTTAACTGTAATTTAAAGGAGATCATTCGGTGTTCTGTTTCTGTTAAAACACCATTATATCTGTACCTTATAACGCTTTGTATGAAATGTTAATGTAGGTTCTATATGATACTAAAAATAAGAACAGTGGCGTGAGAATGGAGAGCTGGGTCAAAGTTCCGGAGCGCTCGAAAACTTGCTGGGAAAGAAAATACCTTAGATTAGAAGGAACCTGTTTATGTACTTACGAGCACCAGCCATCTCCTAATATGGCGCCTGTGAGTCGGTTAGATCTAACCGAAAAGGACGGTTTCACTGTGTCCGAGACTGTACAGCAACCAGAAGTTATGGGAACAGCGAAATCGGACATACCGTTCATCTTCAGAATAGAATCTAACTCTCCGACCACTTGCTGGCCAACGTCGCGTTTGGACGTGATGGCTCTGATCCAAACCGATAAGAGAAATTGGTTGAAAGCATTGAAATCTGTGACTAGTCAAAATTTATCAAGCACCGTTTACAAAGGCGAGAGATATCAGACTATATTGAAGCTAGAAAAGAATCAAGTAAGCACTAATTTACTTGTTCCGTGTAATGGTAGTAGTAGAGGGATACATTTTGGATGTACCAACGATTCTTATATCTTCCAGCTGGATTTGAATTGTGCCGTACACTTGGCGGAAGAGAATGTACTCTTGTTGGGCGCCGAAGAAGGCCTGTTTTCGTATCGTGGTGCTAAATCAAGAACGCTCACTGCCATTCGCGGAGTGAAAAGGGTGCACCAGCTAACATTGCATCCACATTTGAGCATAGCTTTAATGATAGCCGGTGAAAATAGGCAATTAGTATCTTGCTGTTTAAGGCAATTGAAGAGCAACGCGGTAGCTGCCGAATGCTCCAGGCCGGCAATTAATACCAGACCAGTTCTAACTGGCACGGACAGCTGCCATTTGTATCAGTTGCAGGGGGATATGCTTTGCGCAGCAACAGCGACCCATATAATGTAAGTTCGATCTACATTACACGGCATGCTCTATTTGACGAACCTCTTAAACACAGATTACTCAAGTGGTACACTGAAGAGGACTCCGGAGAATTTGTTGGCGTTCGCGAACTGGAGACAACAGAGCCATGCAGCTGTGCCATATTTACCCAAAACGTGCTGATCGTAGGATGCAACAAGTTCTTCCAAATCGACCTTTCGAACTACTGTGTCGATGGTATACAATCGAATCGATCGTTTGTGGTAGGAAAATATTCGTTTATTTATTAACGTAGGAAATTCGCGCACGATGTTGCAGACTTCCCGGAGGAAGACGATAGCTCAGTAAAAGCTGCCCTGTCGGGAGTAGCCAGGCTAGGCATATTCCCTATCTGCGTTTTAAACGTGTCTCTTGCACCTGGAAAAGTAGAGCTCCTGCTTTGCTACAACGAGTTCGGAATGTTTGTGAACGAAAACGGCGAAAGAACTCGTAGCGTTGAGCCCATGTGGAATCATTTGCCCTTTGCCTTCGGTAAGAACAACTTGCAAACTTGTTAATGTACACTGATTTCATATGTCGACCTCATTTTACATTTTCACGCAGCTTTCCGCAAACCCTACTTGTTTATCATTCACTTCTCGTCCGTGGAGATCGTGAAACTCGATCGAGATTCTTACACCTCGCCAGAAAAGAATCCGGAGCGAATACTAATCGAGTTGTCTAGTCCTCGTTACTTGGGGGTAGCTGGATCAAAGGGGATTTACTTGGCAACAGTAAATGCCTTCTCATTACTATTAAAAGTAGAAGGACCATCCAATATACCGGAATTAAATGGCAGTTTTTCAAGCTTGGATACCCTGTACGTCCATGCATTATTTCTGTCGACCACGCGTCCGTGCTTGGAGAACTGTGAAGTAACAATTGCCACGTTTTGCGTTTTACAGAGAACAAGAGGACGAAAGCAGTTCAGAATTTAGCTTCACGTCGAGCTTGATGGAAGCTTTAGACGGCCAAGGAAAGAAAGTACATTTCGCTGGTGTTTCGAAGCATTAATATATTTTTCTGTTCAAGCTAATAGACATTCTAGGCTTCCGCGCGATTGTAGGAATTAGGATGCACAAGCATTTATAGAGATCTGGAAGCAAAGTGAATCGCGAAGAATAGACGAAATTCACGAACTGAATTTAATTTAATTTATACATATGCTTGCCGATGCGCAATCCCCGTTATTAGTGCATAATCAGCGACCATGTATTTACTATGTGCTTATTTCATTTCTCTTTTCATTTTTCGCGAAAGAATCGCAGACTCGGATCTCGACCGTTTGCTACGACGAAGCATTGCTACGGTACTATATAGTATTAATTCACCAAATTTGATATATATTTATACATATCGGGAAGTAATTTATTACTCTCCGCGAGCTTGTTTTTACTGGACTAAGTAATTGGAGGTTCTATCGAAAGAAGAATGGGATCGATACTTAGTAGTGGTAACTACGCATTAGACTTAAGTATTCTATCTATATTATTAAAAAAATATTATTGTAACAATAATATATTACTGACTACGCCGACAAAATTTTTTGTAATTTTGTACTTTAAAATAAAACACTTTAGTAGTGACAAAATAAATATTTATAGAAGATACACGTATTGTTCTTCGCTCTTTGTTTTCAAGGCGCATTTCCCTTACTAACGGTCCCGTGGATTTGATAAATAAGTAAAATGCAATGAACCGTTCTGAATATATGAAGAGGTATAATTGTAAAGCTGTGAGGCGGAAGCCAGGAAAACTATCGTACCTACATATGGTGAATAACTTGAAAATAGACGACCGATTATTCATACAGTAGAATCAATAATTATTACAGCCAACTCTTGGATTCATTTTAAGCTAATACGAAAAAAACTGAGATTTACTGTTGTTTTTTTCGTTGACACGTAAACCTTAAAGCGGGGAATCCACCGGGAACCTAAGCTATGCTATGCGATGCGATGCTACGTTATGCTATGCTATGCCATGCTACGTTTTAAAAAAATTAGCTTCAATACATTCTTATGGAACCGTTTCCACCAAAAACTAAGTGAAAACATAGCATCGCATAGCATAGCTTATCTTAGCTTCCCGGTGGATTCCCGGCTTAAGGCAGAAACTGGGAAACATCATTTTACAATCTCATGTACGAAGCATTGAGAGCAAAGACGGACTAAAAATAAATTTTTCCTATTTTATATGATTAGTAAAGCCTATTGGAATACATTACTGCTGCTAACTGAATTTCGCAAAAAATTAGGGGTTAGTCCGTTTTTGCTCTCAATGCTTCATATGCATACTAGTGGTGGAGAACTATCGATGGTACTATCGATAGTTATCGATGGTCCTCACTATCGAAAACTATCGATGGCTTATTTTCACTATCGATAATTATCGGTATTGAAAATTTTGGGTTCATATCCGTGCAGTTCTGATCGCTTTGCTTAAGAACTGCTGCTAAAGCTGATAAAGCATTAAACTGGAAAAAATCATTTTTATCCTAAAGAAATGATTTCTACTTAGCACAATAATAACCAAAGCCATCGATAAACATTCATTAGAAAAACATCGATGGTTTCGATGTACTTACATATCGAGCTTTAAATATCGATTATAAAAACATCGATGTATCGTTATCATCTCTACTTCAAGTTTAAATTTTATTGTAAATTATTGAAACTCAAGGTTCGTAATACGGTTATTAAATTTTGTAAGATCAAAGAAAAGGATGTTAAATTTTATGAACATTTTTTAAGTCAGTTAAAACAAGGGAACAGCTCAAATTCAGAATCTAAATATTAATTTATAATATTATTACTTGTATTAAAAATAAATTGTTTCTTACATATTTGAAAAGCGGTAATATCACCGACGGTATAAGATACCTCTATACCTCACTCAGGTAGCAGACGACGTCTATAAGCCGTCTTTAAGACGCCTTGAAAGTGTGAAAGACATCTTAAAGACGACTTATAGATGTCGTGTGCTATCTGTGCATCCCCACATAGAGAGACGTCAATTGTACGTCCGTTTTAGGTCTGAACGGCTTTAGGACGTCTTTTGGGCTACTTTAGACGTCTGTGTGCTATCTGGGATCTGTGATAATAAATCATACTATCACTTTAATCACTTTATCACGATAACTATCGATAACTATCGATGGTCCATGGTCCAACTATCGGAAACTATCGATAGTTCTCCACCACTAATGCATACCTAATAAAGCGTACATAGAGAGCAGCACCTCTCAGAGAGAGAGAGAGAGAGAGGGAGAAAAGATATCTCACAACTTTAATCCTATTTCAGAATATTCGTTACAATAATACGCATTATTGAACCGATTTCCGACGATAATGAAAGGCTATATTTCATGGAATTATCGGTATATATAAATTCATTAAAAAGTTCAAGGCCGTCATTGCAATGGGAGGCACTAACGATAACTTATACGTATGCAGAATAATGCGACTTCCGGCAACCCCTGACATTCGTGCCAACATACCAACGAATATTCATTGGGACGGCCGATACAGTTGAAAAATACTCATTGTAAAGCAACGACTAGCAACTAATATTCCATTATCAAGATCAACGCTCGGTTCCAGAACGAAATACTTTCGCTTGGTTAATTTCTTTCGATCGTCTTTAGAGGTTAAAGAATGGAAGTTTCCATTCCCAGAAAGTTATTTCGACAAAAATTAATAATCTTCGCGACAATGTTATTTTCTGATTGCAAATGTTGAATTGTTGTAAAATGACGACGTAAAATTATTTGTAACACTCTAACCGTTTAAATAAAAATAAAAAAATAAATTTAATGTTTACTCGAGTTTTTTCATTTCCAGTGAAATTGCATGGTATTCATGCCTGCTGGCATTATATAATGGGCAGTGGGTATTTTATGACACGGAAAGTCGTTATGTTTTGTAACAAACTGCAGTTGACTGCATGCATTATTCATAACAATTGCCATTAAGCGTAATTTAGTTCACTCATGCCATAAACGCCGCAATTCAGAGTTAAAAGTCTGTAATACAAGGTATCGAGTCGTAATTCATTACGATGAAGCGCGGACAAAGTCCTGAAAACATCTTAATGTTAAATAAGTGTTCAATGTTACAAAACAGTACGTCTTTAAGGGGGGAACCCTAATCGACGAGCTCAAAATCGGGTGAATCGATGTTTCTCGTCAAACTGCTGCCATTTTAATAATTTTACAGTTTCTCCTGGGAACCGAGGTTCATTACCTGCGCAATTTCCTAATGAACAAAAATCTTTTTGGTTTCCTTTTGTTTCAAATAAATAGAAGAGCTGCTATGCTGCACGCCGCACAGAAGCGGGGCGCCTGACAATAATTGTATAAATAATTCTTCGAATTAATTTTTTGTTGCTAAATAAGTATAAAAAATACCTTCCCAATTTGAAATAGATCCTGTGCTCAGTTTGCGGGAAAAAACACTCACAAATTTCCATGTGAATTTGCGCTCGTCAGTTGGTGTTCCCCCTTCAGGGGAATTCTATTTCCTGGGTTAAAAACATAGCAAAATTTTTTTTTTTAAGAAACTAGCGATTCGATTCGTCTGAAATTGGGATCATGTTTTTATGCATCATTGAAGAAGTTGCAGTTTTTTGTATTAATTTTTAATAATAAATATAGGAGTTATGCAAGATCCACCAACACGCGGCCCAAAATTCGTCGTCCGCTGGCGTGCATGATATTTATCTCCCAGATAATCGGAAACAGAAAAATGAAACGGCGTTTTACTTTATACATATGTAGCTTCAGTATAGTGAACCAGAATAAAAAAAAAATTATTGAGAAGTTTGAATTTTCAACCTGAAGGGTCTGAACCTTTAATTTTTGCTATTCAATTTTGCGTCAACTTTCTCATGTAACAAACGAAGTATATAACTTATCGGTATTCTAGTTTCAGATGAATCGATCCACTAGTTTCTTAAAAAAAATTCCCAAATTTTGCTATGTTTTTACCCCCAAAAATAAGATTCTCCTTTAAGACGTTCAAGCCAAAAAATGGATGTAAAGTGGACGTCTCTATTCGTCGAAATTTCAGGCTTTTTCATGTCACCTGCATTTTCCACGTTACCTTTAGGAGTACTGGTATTTGACGTTAATGAACTATGGGCAATGAATCCCATTTTCAGAGGTCATTTCGAGCGAAGCTGATTATGCAGATCACCTTAAGGAATATTCAGAGGAAATTTTGTGCCTTCCCCTACCACAATGGGAGGGGCAGCATTTTTATAAGAGGACCATGTCCGTTTTTTCGTCCTCCAGTCCCATAAGTCGTTTCATCGCTAAGCGCAGCGATACCGATTAATTACACCGCAAACACTGGACCGATCCGAAAGACGCCGAAAATACAGTGCTCCTATCCGCACCGCGTGTCCAAGATTAAATAACAACTACACGACAATAATCGAGGAAGGAGGTAGGACACTGATTCATATTCCCTCGCGGATTGCCCTGAAAGAAGCCGAAGAATGTCCGGCAGCACGCAAACGAAGCCGAAGATGAACTACGGTTCACCGGAACCGGGAGAGGAGGTGGTGATCACCGGTATCGCCGGCAGATTTCCGGAATGCGCCAATATGGCAGAGCTCAAGGACAATCTGATGAACAAGCTGGACCTCGTCACAGACAACGATTCGAGATGGATGATAGGTGATACTCTAATATTCTTACGTAGCATTGGCAAGCTTAGCACGCAAGTGAGGCAAAGTGTATTTGGCTAGATCACTCGGAAATTCCACGGGATGGCGGCAAGGTCACCGATATGAGCAAGTTTGACGCGATCTTCTTCGGCGTGCACTACAAGCAAGCTCATACACTAGACCCCATGTGCAGGATGCTGTTGGAGCACGCTTACGAAGCCATTATCGACGCAGGAATAAATCCAAGGCAACTACGAGGAACTAACACCGGGGTCGTTATAGGCTCGTGCATCAGCGAGTCCGAGAAGACATGGTTCTACGAGAAGCTGCAGGTGAATACCGTACACCAGAGATGCACTAAGAGCCGCTGGGAGTCGGATACCTCTTCGCGCTTCTAGGCGCCGGGTCAAGAGCCCAGAATCGCGAGGAGGTAAAAAGCGGTTCCGCACCTCTGGCTTAAGGTGGGTTTCCCTATACGCGACTGGACGCAACGTGCACAATTTCAAAGTCGATTTTCTCGAAAATGAAGCGCAATATCAAAAAATTATATTCTTTCTTTTCGACTTATTTACACGTTATAAGTCGAAAAGGAAGAGTAACTTTTTTCGATATCATGCTTCATTTTCAAGATAATCGACTTTGAAGTTCTTGACGTTGCGCACAGTCCCGTATAGGAAACCTACATTTAGGGCCTCTGAAGGTTTTAATGCAGCCCTGCTCCAACTAGAGCTCTTTAAACCGCGTTCCCGCATTTAGGCAAACGGCTTCGGCATTACCGGATGCAGCAGAGCCATGCTGGCGAACAGAATCTCTTACTTCCTTGGACTGCACGGTCCATCCTACGCCTTAGATACAGCCTGCAGCTCCAGCCTGATGGGGCTGGATCAAGCCTGCAAAATGATTCAAACTGGAGTGTGCGATCAAGTGATCGTCGGCGGCTCGAATCTCTGCCTCCACCCCTATGTGTCGCTCCAATTCGCGCGGCTCGGTATGCAATAGCAGCAGCTTTTTTCACTTATCCGGTCTCTTGGCCGGATTGATATCGAGATACTCTGTGTCGCCTAAGAGATGCGCAAGCACCAGTCCAATTTCAGGTGTTTTATCCACGGACTGCCGCTGCAAATCCTTCGACGCGAAGGCCAACGGCTACGTGCGCAGCGAGGCAATCAGCGTGATCTTCCTGCAGAAAGCAAAGGTGGCCAGAAGGATATACGCGACGGTGGTTCACACGAAAGGGAATTGCGACGGCTACAAGGAGCAGGGTATCACGTTCCCCGCCAGTAACGTGCAGAAGATGCTCTTAGAGGATTTCTACAAGGAGTGCAAGATCGCTCCGTCGTCCTTATCATTCTTGGAGGCCCACGGCACCGGAACCAGTGTAGGCGATCCCGAGGAACTCAGAGCGATCGAGCAAGTCTTCTGCAAAGGAAGAACCACCCCGCTTCGAATTGGCTCCATCAAGTCGAACATGGGGCACACTGAGCCGGCCAGTGGCCTCTGCTCAGTTGCCAAGGTGTGCTTTATATTCACTATTGAAAGTGGCGGATTTAAGGAAAAAGGTGCCAAACATTCTGGGCCCATTTTTTTGGAAAATGAAGGGATAGTTTACTAAAAACAGGCTAAGTGTGGTAGTACAGAAGAAAAATTGGGGGAGTTGGGACCTTAGGGGCCTTATGGGTAAGGGCCTAGGCGGTAACTTCTCATTCACCTGTTAAATCCGTCACTGACTATTGCCTATAAAAGTGGTTACAGGCGATCAATGATTAGGCAATGACTGCTAATTACTTTTTAAGGTTGTCATCGCGATGGAAACGGGATTAATCCCACCGAACTTGCACTACCAAAGTCCTATGAAGGGTATGAAGTGTATAGAGGAAGGAGCGATCCAAGTGATTACAGAACCAACGCCATGGGAAGGGGGTTACGCGGGAATAAACTCCTTCGGATTCGGTGGGGCGAACGCCCACGTTTTATTAAAATCTTATACCAAAGAAAAAGTCAATAATGGGAGGCCGTCTGACGACTTGCCCCGACTCGTGGTTGGATCTGGGCGCACTGACGAGGCTGTAGAAACGCTTCTAAATTATGTACGATAATTAATTAACGTCCCTAATGAGCACTGCAGACATTCGATATAAAATAGTGGATAAGATAACTAACTATAGTGGATAATAACTTGCTCTCTAGGTGGAAAGTATTCCAGTGGACGTGGAATATGTACGACTCCTGCATGAAATTCATGCTGAAAATATAACCGGCCACTCGTTTAGAGGCTACACCGTAGTTGGATCTAAAGTGTCCGAGAAGCCATCGAGGGAGATTCAAGAATACACGGGCATTAAGAGGCCCATTTGGTTCGTGTTCTCTGGAATGGGATCCCAGTGGGCTGGCATGGGTATGCATATATTAGAACCCATTAAAGGTTACACTATTTCCCTTAAGGGTTTACATACCCTTAAGAGGTCCTAAAATAGGGCCACTTCTATGATTTTATTTTTCATATAAAGAGACGTCATATTTAAAAATCAAGGTATACACTTTGTTGTGTATAAAGTAAGCTGTACTCTCTTCAAAAAGATATTTGATATCTTAAGAAATGGTGCCGTAGCAGCTCCTTCTCCCAAAACCTCTTCATAGCCACAACATTTGCGTTACCAAAAATATTTCAGAGATTAGTGAACCGATTTGAATACAATTTTGCACGAATATTCTTAAGACTGCAATCTAGTACTTATCTTCCTCAATTCCTGTATCGTGATTTCTAAATATGAAATTTCTTTATATTAAAAAAAAATTATAAAAATGATAGCACTTTGGTAATGAATTTGAAATGTAACAGGTGAGGCATTAATGCGATTCCCCGTCTTCGCTAAGGCGATACAAAAGTGCGATGCAGCCTTAAAACCACATGGCGTTGATATTGTTAACATCATCACCAACAAGGATAAGAGGACTTTCGACAACATCTTGAATTCCTTTGTTGGAATTGCTGCGATTCAGGTACAATGACTATATGGAGTAGAATTAATGCCTTCCACGACCGTAACTAACATTAACACCCGCACAGATCGGTCTCGTCGATCTGCTCACATCCGTGGGTATAGTGCCAGACAACATAATCGGCCATTCAGTGGGAGAGCTTGGATGCGCTTACGCTGACGGGTGCTTCACCGCTGAGCAAATGATTCTCTCCGCGTACTCCCGAGGTCTGGCGTCTATCGAGACGAAAATGATTCGTGGATCAATGGCAGCGATCGGGCTTGGGTACGAAGAAATCAAGGACATGTGTCCACCGGACATCGAAGTGGCGTGCCATAATGGCCCCGATAGTTCTACCATTAGTGGGCCAGCGGAGTCCATGAAGCAGTTTGTGGCTAAGTTACAGGTACGTGTTTCGCGATCTCAGCGCGAATGAGTCAGCTCGGGTGCCCCGGGATCGCTAGTTCCCGCCTCGAGGACATGCTTCCGGGGAAGAATCACCCGCAAAACATGTCTCGAGCCCTGAGGGTGTACGAAGATGCAATTAGCGGGTTGAATCGTGACTCAATGTTCCAGGCAAACAAGATTTTTGCCAAGGAAGTGCCGTGCAGTAACATCGCATACCACAGCCGCTACATCGCGGAGGCGGGACCAAAACTCCTGGCGTACTTGCGGAAAGTGATTCCCGTGCCGAAGCCAAGAAGTCCCAAGTGGGTAAGCACATCGGTGCCTCGTAGCCAGTGGTCGACGCCAGAGGCACAGCTGTCTTCCGCCGAATACCATACGAACAATCTTCTCAACTCCGTGCTGTTCGCGGAAACGGCCACTATGATTCCTTCGGACGCGATAACCATCGAGATCGCCCCTCACGGTCTCCTCCAAGCTATCCTCAAAAGATCCTTGGACTCCAACGTAACAAACGTGCCGCTGACTCTACGCGGCCACAAAGACAACGCCGAGTATTTCCTGCAAGCTCTTGGGAAGCTGTATAACGTGGGCTTGCAACCGCAGCTCGCAAATCTGTATCCCCACGTTTCATTCCCCGTTAGCCGTGGCACGCCAATGATCTCACCTCTCATAAGGTGAGCCAAGAACTAGCACCCGTTTATTCACTCAATCCCCAGATCCTTCGTATAACAGCAGCACCGTGTTTCAGGTGGGAGCATTCTGATGACTGGTTCGTGCCACTTTACACGCAGCGTCAAAAAATATCCACGTGGGAGAGAACCATCGAGATCTCCCTTAGCGATGAGAATTTCGAGTACGCGGTCCATCACGTGATCGACGGAAGGAACCTGGTCCCAGCTACGGGATACCTTGTCATGGTGTGGGAAACTGTTTGCTTGCTGCTGGGGAAACTGTACGACGAGGTGTCCATCGTCTTCGAAAACATCAAGTTCGAACGCGCGACGAACATTCCGAAAGAGGGTGTTATCAACTTAACAGTCATGATTGAAAGAGGTACACTATTTACTTTGTACTTTAAACAGATCCTTTACAATCAACAGCCATATAATCAGTGGCGCACTCCAGATTTTAATTTTAATTTTGGGAACAACAATATTTTCAATGCAAATTCAATAAAATTCACTGAGTGATTATATCAATTACTTTAAAGCAGTATTTCCCAACCTTTTGTGGAAAAGGGAAAACATCTTCGCGACCCGGAAGTTAAAAATCACTGCTTTAAAAAATAAAATCCAGTTTTCTTTTTTTTTCAAAGCTCTTGAATTACTTCAGTGGGTACATTAATCTCCTTTTTCCCTTTTCTTCTAGAGTGCGCCATTGCATATAAAAGCCAAATATTTTAATATTATAACACGTGTTCAGGTTCCGGAAAATTCGAAATATCGGAAGGATCCACGACCGTAGTATCGGGGATGGTGCGCACGACACAGAACCCTGCGCAAGAGATGATCCCAGCCAGCAGCCTGGAAGAGATCGAAGAAGAAGAGGTTCTAACCACCAAAGATATATACAAGGAATTCAAACTCCGTGGCTACGACTATACGGGAATGTTCCGCGGACTGAGGAGCACTTCGATCGGGGGTAGAACGGGACACATTGCGTGGATGAAGAATTGGGCGGCATTTATGGATAACATGTTACAAATCAAGTTACTAGGCCTGGATACCAGGGCACTGTACGTGCCAACAGCGATCATGAAAATAGTGATAGACGTGACGGTTCATAATGACAAAGTCCGAAACTTTTCGGAGGCAGACGTTGGTATGTTTCAAACTACTGTGGAACGAGGCCCGATTTTTTGCCGCCCTTTGTATTGAATTATAAATAATTATTTTAGAATATAATATTTGATATTGAGTGAATTTTTTCTAGGTATTTGTTGAGTAACAAAAACCCTCTGTTTTTTAAAAAATTTAATATTCATAAATTACCAATTGACCAATTTTACGACCCCCAAAGTTGCCGTTTTAGGCAGTTGCTCTGCTCACGCCTGAAGTGGATCGAAATTTCTCATTCCCACTTAACAATGTACACCCTTTTTATCTTCCAGTGCTCCCCGTCAAAATGTATACGAATTACGACATGATAAAATCAGGCGGCATAGAAATTCGCGGGCTCAAAGCGAACTCCATTCAACGTAGGAAGCTAATGGCGGACCCGGTGTTAGAGGAGTACAAGTTCGTGGCTCATCGCGACAAAGCGCAAACCACGCTGGAGGAGATGATCGTGCTATCAACTCACCTAGCCCTGGAAAGTCGCATTATAACGAGCCCCAAGATCACCGAATTAATCGACGACACCGACAACGTCCCCGACGAGGAAGTTCTAACTCCCACCTTGTTCAAGGTGCTGGGAGACCTGCCGATGATTCGTTCGAGCATGATTCTCGCTGCCGGTTCCCAGCGATACGAGAAACTGTCACTGCCTCAAACTGTGACCAAGATTGAGCCAAACAAAGTACCGGAAGACGGCACTGTCTTCATGGCGGTGGCCTACAATGTCCTGTCGCCGAAGAAACAAGATTCTTTGGACCAACTTATGCTCGTTACCGCGGACCACGCATTCATTTTAACGCGAGAAGTAACGGTGAACGATGACACTTACTCGTACATCGAGAGGTATGGCTTGAATGTTGTGTTAGAGAAGAGCTTCGGGAATGACACACTACTGCTCTTAAAGAAGCAGGAGAAGCTTCCCAATAGGACCGAGGTCGTGTACCTGAACAATAATGAATTTAACTGGCTGAATAAAGTGAAGGAAATCTTGAAGAACGAAGTAGAGAAGAAGAGTGACGAGACGGTGAGGCTGGTACTGGTCGCGGAGGGTGACATGGAAAATGGCGCTCTGGGTTTAGTAAAATGTTTGAGACGGGAACCCTGCGGCGAGATCGTGAAGACTGTAATAATTCAGGACGAAAATGCCCCCAAGTTTTCTCTGAACGATCCATTTTTCGCCAAACAGCTCGATATTGATATTGGCATTAATATTTTACGGCCAAACAAAGTTTGGGGTACATACAGACACCTGCCTCTGGCGACAGTGAAGTCAGTCCCAGTC
This sequence comes from Andrena hattorfiana, assembly GCA_944738655.2. Taxonomy (NCBI): domain Eukaryota; kingdom Metazoa; phylum Arthropoda; class Insecta; order Hymenoptera; family Andrenidae; genus Andrena; species Andrena hattorfiana. The sequence continues at coordinate 2,618,238 of OX122895.1, forward strand.
CCTCATGGTTATGCAACTGTTAAGGTATGCGAAAATTCATAGGTGGTAGTGTACTGGAGCTACAGAATTTCCACAGCTGCAGTGAGGGACAAAAAAGTTACCATTTCTCCGATCTGTTTTATTTTTATTAATTTTTAGCACCAACTTGGAACTGTGATATATGTTTAATATACATATTCTAATGGAGAATTTAGTGCTGTATAAAACCCAGTTATTGGGCAGATGCGGCAGGTTTGAGTTGGTGGTAAAAAGTGATAGAAGTAGAGTGGATCGAAAAAGTGGTAACTTTTTTGGCCGCTACTATATATGAAATTATTCCGCAGATAAGGGGAGACTTGAGTTCCCTGGAATGGGTGCAGGGCTCTCTCCAGCCTGACGTGAAAGATGAAAATCTTGTAAAAGTAGTATACGCTTCTCTGAACTTCAGAGATGTGATGCTGGCTACTGGCAAGCTGATGCCGGAGACTATAACGAAAAAGCGAGAGCTTCGCGACTGCTTGATCGGATACGAATTCAGTGGAATAGATGCCAGGGGTCGTCGAGTGATGGGATTCGCCGAAAGCAGGTATGGTAAAACATTGTGTCAAATATTGTGGGATTAGGAACCCCCAACATAAGAGACGGCACGGAAGAACCAAAACCCGGGGTGTCCGCAGTAGCCGAGGTGACTAAGGCGGCTGGTCAGCGCGCAACGAATCTGGAGAATCACGGGTTCGAGTCCCGTCACCAAGGCTCCTATTTTCCGTGATCCTATAATATTTTCAATTGCTCCCTCAATCCTCAAATTCGTTTACAGTAAATCCTCGTAATGAACCCATTTCTACCACGCGTTTAAAACCCGGCGACTATCCCCACCATTTCTTGGAATCCTTCGGACGAGGGTGAGGGAACCCGGGAACGAGCCAGAGACTCATTCGTTTCTTCTCGCCCGCTCTTGTGTTTTCTCACTTGCGCCATTGGCCGCGCGGAATAGTTTCCTCCACAGTGTTCGTCGGGCTCATAACGAGGATTTACTGTAATCCGCTGATTTTTCCAGGGCTATGTCGAACCTCATCGATCCCAACAAGCTCAATGTATGGCCCGTACCAGACGAGTGGACCCTAGAAGACGCAGCCACGGTTCCGGCCGCGTACTTCACGGTCTTCTACGCCTTATACTACTTCGGAAAGCTACGAAAAGGCGAGAAGATTTTGATCCACGCCGGTAGCGGTGGCGTTGGTCAAGCTGCGATCAACATCGCCCTTTTCGAGGGCTGCGAAGTATTCACTACCGTAGGAACTCCCGAAAAGAGGAGATTCATTAGGGAAACATTCCCCAGCATTAGCGACGACCACATCGGTAACTCTCGGGACACGAGTTTCGAGCAGATGGTGATGAAACTGACGAACAGTAAGGGAGTGGACATAGTCCTGAATTCTTTGGCCGAGGAGAAGCTCCAGGCGTCGGTTCGCTGTTTGGCTTATCGAGGCCGTTTCCTCGAGATTGGCAAATTCGACTTGGTTGCGAATAATCAACTGGGAATGGAAATCTTCCTGAAGGAAATCAGCTTCCACGGAATCTTGATGGACAACATGATTGGCGGCGTCGACCCGCGTGTACAGGCAGAGGTGCACGAATTCCTTAAAACGAAAATTCACAGCAAGGCAATCAAGCCTTTGAATAGAAAATGTTTCGAGAAACATGAACTGGAGGCTGCCTTTAGATACATGGCAGCCGGTAAACATACTGGAAAGGTGAATACTCCATTCGTCGTATTTCATAAATTTAATATAACCAATTTTTTCAATGAATGTCAAAAATTAAACCTTCGATCTTCTACAGATCCTAATCAAGGTAGGGGACGAGAAGGCACCCTTGGACACGCCGATACTCGCCTATCCACAATTCTACGCCTTACCAAACAAGAGCTACGTGATCGTTGGAGGTCTGGGTGGTCTGGGACTAGAGCTCAGTGACTGGCTGGTGCTTCGAGGTGCCAAGAACCTAGTGATAATCTCGCGCGGCGGTATAAAAAACGGCTACCAAAAGTTGAGGACGGAATTATGGAAATCATATGGCACAAAGGTCCTAATAATTTCTGGCCGGGACGCTTCGAAGGCCAGCGACTGCGAGTTCATTCTGAAATCGGCGCAGAAACTGGCACCCGTCGATGGTATCTTCAACCTCGCAGCAGTGCTAAAGGACTGCCTGTGCGTAAACCAAACCGAGAAAGATTTTGAGGAGAGCCTGAAACCGAAGGCCTTAATCACCAAGCAGTTGGACCAGCTGTCGAGGAAGATCTGCCCGACTCTTCGCCACTTTGTCGTGTTCTCCTCTCTTTCCTGCGGACGGGGTAGTCCTGGTCAGACCAATTACGGTATGGGTAACGCGGTGTTGGAGAGGATCTGTGAAAGAAGGGTCGAAGAGGGCCTGCCGGGCATGGCGATACAATGGGGAGCCGTAGCTGAAGTAGGGCTGGCCGCGGATCTGTTGGAAGAAAAGAAACAACTCGTGGTCGGTGGAACACTGCCGCAGAGGATATCATCGTGTTTGGAGGAACTGGACAAGTTCCTGACGCATAGCAGACCGATTGTGGCTAGCATGGTGGTTGCGGAGAAACGACCCAGCGCTAGCGAAGCTAGCAGTGTTCTAGAAGGTGTACTGAATATCATGAGTGAGTAACAGTATTCCAAGTATTATCATTTTTTAGCTTGCTGTTTGAGCTACATCTAGCCCACTTACGACATGCTGTGATTGCAGGCATAAAAGACATAAAGGGTATCAGTCAAACTACTTCGCTGGCAGATCTCGGGATGGACTCCATGATGGCAGTGGAAATAAAGCAGACTTTAGAACGAGACTTCGAAGTGTTCCTAACGCCACAGGATATTCGTGTCCTGAACATAGCTAAGCTCATAGAGATGTCCGCGAAGGATACCAAAAAGCAGAAGAAGCAGAGTACCAAGGCCACGGCCGTCGTGGAACAGTTGACTGGGATGAAGCTACTGATGCGCACGCTGAACGTGTCGTTACTGAACGCTAATTACTGCGTGGAGCTTCGCGTTAAACCTAACACGAAGAAGAATCAAACATTCCTTGTCGCGGGTATAGAAGGATCTGCAGAGATATTCACCACACTGGCAGCGAAACTGAAAGCCCCAGCTACCTGTCTACAGTTAGGAATATACGATACTGGTATCTCTGTAGAAGAAATGGCGGAGCGCCTTCTACCTGTATGTATCTGAAACGGTCAGGAGGGCCGTTAATCTTTGCCCCAATTTTACTTATGCGTCTTGTATTTCTCTGTAGTATGTGCTAGAGAGGAGTAAGGGCCGAAGGGACTTTGTGATTGTCGGGTATTCTTACGGTTCAGTGATAGCCATCGAACTAGTGAGGAGATTAGAAGCTCATGCCCTCGTCGGCCACCTCATACTGATTGACGGCTCGCCCGACTATATGAAGGCCATAAAGGCAGAGCACCTTTCGCCCTGTACGGACGACGAGTTCCAAAATAGACTTCTAGTCGACATGTTGAGTGTTACTAAAGCGCCTTCGGTTATAAAGGTAAGCGTTTAGATGATTCATATCCTGGGGCTCTTTTTTATCAATGTGCCGGATTTAAGAAAAATGGCCCAGGTGGCAAAGCTTCTGAGGGACCCATTGTTGGGGAGGGAATGAAGAGCAGTTTAATAAAAATGGGCTAAGTGTAGCAGTACAGAATAAATATGATCTTTGAATAAAATCATAATTTGGGGAGGGGGCCTTCTGGATACGGGCCCATGCGAGATATGCTGAATGATTTCTACATTTTTGCAGTACAAATTGGAATTGAATAAATGCGCAACGTGGGAGGAGAAGTTGGACAAGCTGGTGAGCCACACACCGGCTGAGATTCATAAGATTTATACCCCAGATGCCCAGAAAGCAATTTGCACGTTCATTTATAAACGTCTATGCGCACTGGACAATTACAATTGTGACTCTCTGCCACCGCTCAGAACGCCCATTACATTATTGAAGCCAACGCCGTCGGCCGTCGCGATGCCTGACGATGCGTACGGTTTGCGCAAGGTAACTTGGCGATTCGTTTTCTTCGCTGCGGGAAATTATTCGATCACCGAGCGCTAACAGGATACTAAGGATTATCGTAATGAATATTTGTTTTAGCTAACTTACGGAAGGGTAACGATACACATGGTTGACGGCACCCACCTGTCGATGTTGGACAGCGACACGGTGGCGGCAGCGATCAACGGCGAGCCCTTAGACGGCGCGGACATGTTCAAGGAGAATCTAAAGGTCGTCAGCCCCGATTTGGAGCTACATGCCAAATCTGAAAAAGTCGCGGGCATGTCGTGAAGAAATATACATTTCGATCGTGTATAATATAAGAGAGGAATGAAATGCGAAGGGAACGTTGTCGAATTGTGTATGTAAAATCGTTGCTCGTGCGAGACATGTTCATTCATATGGTGCGAATCCACGATGACGTTTTCCATGAGACTTTTCTACAATGAGACGAAAATCTCAACAATAATTAAATGCAAATAACGGATTGTTGAAAATACATCATGAAACTTGTCTCGTCTAGTCGCGTGAAAAATTAAAATTTGCTCATCAGTGGAAACACATCGTGAAATAATTGCCTCGTGAGACAAAATCTCACGTGAGACGCGATATTATTTTTCTCGTCGTGGATTTGCGCTTGCACAACGAATCGAAATTTTATGTCATACATTCATACGTTTCCATGTTTCAATTTATACATACAGCATAGAAATAAATCTACCTTGATAGAAATTACTTTGTTTGCCTTGAAAATTAATTTATTTGTATTTTAAGTGCGAGAGAAATAGGAGCAACAAGCACGAATGAAATTGTGGAATAATGTAGCAGACTGGACAGTCCGATTACAATGGTATATATTACCTATTGTCTCTACTGTGGGCAGTTTAAAGATACAATTATTCATGCAGCAGTGGACTATTTAAGAGAACAGCGTACCGCGTTACAGGAACTCACTGGGTTCTTTCATATCTCGAACGTAGAAACAATTTTCAACTTGTTAACTTGGACAAACTTTACTCGTGCCTTCAAGTTGACCTTAAAGAGTCATGCCTACCTGTGAGATCTGATAACACATGTATTTTAGGGATTTTTTTTTTGAAAAGCTTGAAGACTTTTTCAAATAAACGGTTTTCTATTTGAAAGTATATATTTGCAGATTTTTGTAGTATTTTTCGCAATGCGATATATAAATAAATAAAGGAATTATATACTTTCGAATATACAACCGTTTATTTAAAAAAGTCTCCAAGTTTTTCAAAACAATAATCCCCAAAATACATGTGTTTTCAGACCTCACAGGTAAGCATGACCCTTAACGACTCACTGAATTTTAAAGAAACGTCCAAAAATTACAACCCTCTTTTAAGTATTTCAAAAGAAGCTTTGATTTTTGTATATATAATAAGAAATTATAGATTTTTGTATATATGATAGAAATTAATAAGAAATTATTTCCATGGTAGGAAAAAACTGAAAATTCTAACAAAGCAATACGATACATAAATAATGTAAAACATAAATTAAATTCGAAAAACTGGCGGTGATAAAAGTTAAATGTTCTTCAGAGTGTATCTCTCAAATTTTATCATGCAGGTGGAAGTTTGAGGCGGCTCGCAAGAAACGTAATATTACGGAAATGGATCACAATGGGTTAAGGAAATGAGGAACCCAGATTAGAATAGAATTGTACATAGTATCTAATAGTAATAATTTAGTTACAGTCAATTCGATGCGCAAACGTCATTTCTTGCGAAAGCTATTACGCAAATTACTCGCAGGAATATTCAGTAAAAGTACCTACTATTGTTCCCGGTATTTCTCGGGGATGGCGCGATTATAAGAACTCTTGGGCACTACGTTGTGCTTTAATTAAACGAACAATCTCAGAGCGAGTCATAGCAGTTTTTCCTTAAGTGCCAAATTAAACGCGGTAATTAAACAAGTTTGGCGACAGTTGAAGGAAACGTACACTCTCCACTTTGGATCGCCCTGAGGAAAGAGAAAAATGCCTTGTAGCGTGCTAGCAACCCCATCAGGCGTGGGATACACCCCGCCGGAACCAGGGGAGGAGGTGGTGATCACCGGTATCTCCGGTAGATTTCCGGAATGCAAAAACGTGATTGAGCTGAAGGAGAAGCTGATGAACAAGGTGGACCTTGTTACAGATAACTATTGGAGATGGAAGATAGGTGACACTCTAATATTCTTTCCTAGCTCTGGCCAATTTAGCATGCAAGTAAAACGAAATGTATTTGTGTAGAACATGCGGAAATTCCACGAGAAGGCGGGAAAATACCCGGCCTGTCCAACTTCGACTCGCAGTTTTTCGGTGTGCATTATAAGGAAGCCCATACAATGGACCCGATGGGCAGAATGTTATTGGAACACACGTACGAGGCCATTATCGACGCCGGAGTAAGTCCCAAGCAAATACGGGGAACAAACACCGGCGTTATTATGGCCGCCTGCATCAGCGAGTCCGAGAATACATGGTACTACGAAAAGCTGCAGGTGACTATTGCCGTGTTAATTCGAAATGGCGTATCTGCAACTTAAATTCAGTTAGGGTAAACGTATTCACTATGGAACACCTGATTCCAAAAACTTGCCAAAAGAAAAGGAATATAGGTTTTTTATTAAATCTGACATTAGGGGGCATATTTAAATAGTCAAATGTAAAGGAATTCAAATGTTCAGAAATTATACTTAAAAAAAATAGAAAGAGTGAAAATCGGCAATTCGAAAAATATAGAACACCCAGGAAAGTTGTAAAGAAAACTGAGAACACTTCACTTTTGTTACTAAAAATGAAGATTTAGTAAGAAGAAGATACGTATAAACAAATATATCCGTGTGCCCTAATAAATAAGAATTAAAAACTAAAAATGAGTGAGTGAATCAGTCAGTGGTATTTGAATTTTATATATATTTTATGGGTTTGTAAACGCTATACTTCATACTTATCTTCAACACCTCCCGAGCTCTATAAACGTGCCCCACGACTTAGGCCAACGGATTCGGTGTCGCTGGCACCAGCAAAGGAATGCTGGCAAACAGGATCTCTTACTTCTTCGATCTGCACGGTCCATCATATACGGTAGATACAGCCTGTAGTTCCAGCATGATCGCCATAGATCAAGCATGCAGACTGATACGAACTGGAACGTGCGACCAAGTCATCGTCGGCTCCGCGAATCTGTGTCTTCACCCCTTTTTGTCGCTTCAATTTATGCGACTAGGTACGAAGTAGCAGCAGCTTTTTTAATTCGCCAGGCCCTTGGCTGGGTTAATGTCGAGATACTTTGTGTCACCTAAGCGATGTACAAGCATCAGTCCGATTTCAGGTGTTTTATCCAAGGAATGCCGTTGCAAATCCTTCGACGCGAAGGCTGACGGCTACGTGCGCAGCGAGGCCGCCTCTGTGATCTTCCTGCAGAAAGCGAAGGTGGCCAAAAGGATATACGCGACGGTGGTTTACACGAAATCGAATTGCGATGGTTACACGGAGCAGGGTATCACTTTCCCTAATAGTGCCATACAGGCGAAGCTCTTGGAAGATTTCTACAAAGAGTGTGGAATTCCTCCGACATGCCTGTCTTTTCTGGAGGCGCACGGCACTGGGACCGCTGTCGGTGACCCCGAGGAACTCGGGGCGATAGACAAAGTATTTTGTAAAAACAGAAGTACACCACTTCGAATTGGTTCCGTCAAGTCGAACCTGGGACATACCGAGGCTGTCAGTGGCCTCTGCTCAGTTGCCAAGGTGTGCTTTAAATGATTAATGCCATTCACGGGAAATATGCATTTGGAATAGGGCTGCTCAGAATATTCTAAGTATTCAAGTATTCGAATACCAGAGAATTCGAATTTGAGATTCGAATTTTCGAAGAATTAGGAGTATTCGAATATTCAGAGTGATCGAACTTCAGATAAAACCGAATAGGAATCTGAACATGAAATACCGCTTCACACTTTATCATAAATTAATAGCCCTAATACTTTGAATAATTCGAAATTATCTGAATTGTTCGAATGTTCGAATATTTACAGCTCTACTTCAGATGACATGCCATAATACAGTGACACTATACACTTTTTAAGATTCTCATTGCAATGGAGACCGGCCTACTTCCGCCAAACTTGCACTTTACGAGTCCTATGAAGGGTATGAAATGTTTCGAGGAGGGAAGGGTAGAAGTTATCACAGAGCCCACGTCATGGGAGGGTGGATACGTGGGATTGAATTCCTTCGGCTTCGGAGGTGTAAATGTTCATGTTTTATTGAATTCTTATACCAAAGAGAAAGTCAACAATGGGAGGCCTTCTGACGACTTGCCCAGACTCGTGGTTGTATCTGGACGCACCGAAGAGGCAGTAGAAACGCTTCTAAATTATGTAAGATAATTAACTATCATCCCTGCTGAGCACTACGGACATTCGATATAAAATAGTGGATAAGGAATAACTTACTCCCTAGGTGGAAAGTATTCCAGTGGACGTGGAATATATTCGACTCCTGCATGAAATTCATGCCGATAATATATCTGGTCACTTGGTCAGAGGGTACACCCTAGTTGGATCTAACGTGTCTGGGAAGCCACAGAGGGAGATTCGGGAATTCCCGGGCAAAAAGAGACCAATTTGGTTCGTTTTCACTGGCATGGGATCCCAGTGGGTTGGAATGGGTACATGATAAACTATTGCTGAGCAAAATTATGTTCTCATTAAAAAGGCCAATGCCTCGAAACGTTGTCAATTCTAATCTCGAATCTAAACGTAACAGGTACGGAATTAATGCGATTCCCCACCTTCGTAAAGGCGATACAAAAGTGCGATGCAGCTTTAAAACCGCGTGGCGTTGATATCGTTGAAATTATCACGAGCAAAGACAAGGCGACGTTCGACAACGTCCTGAATTCTTTCGTTGGGATAGCCGCAATTCAGGTACAATGACTATGTAGCTATATGGAGTAACAATCATTGCCTTCCACGACCTCAACTAACATTAACACCCGCACAGATCGGTCTCGTCGATCTGCTCACATCCGTGGGTATAGTGCCAGACAACATAATCGGCCATTCAGTGGGAGAGCTTGGATGTGCTTACGCTGACGGATGCTTCACCGCTGAGCAAATGATTCTCTCCGCGTACTTCCAAGGTTTAGCATGTATAGAGACGAAAGTAATACGAGGATCAATGGCAGCGATCGGCCTTGGGTACAAAGAAATCAAGGACATGTGTCCACCGGACATCGAAGTGGCGTGCCACAATGGCCCCGATAGTTCTACCATTAGTGGACCAGCGGAGTCCATAAAGGAGTTTGTGGCTAAGTTACAAGTACGTGTGTCGTGGTCTCAGCGCGAATGAGTCAGCTCGGGTGCCCCGGGATCGCCAGTTCCCGCCTCGAGGACATGCTTCCGGGGAAGAATCACCCGCGAAACATGCCTCGAGCCCTTAGGGTGTACGAAAATGCAATTAGCAGGATGAATCGTGACTCAATGTTCCAGGCAAACAAGATTTTTGCCAAGGAAGAGCCGTGCGGTAACATCGCATACCACAGCCGCCACATCGCAGAGGCGGGACCAAAACTCCTGGCATACTTGCGGAAAGTGATTCCCGTGCCGAAGCCAAGAAGTCCCAAGTGGGTAAGCACATCGGTGCCTCGTAGCCAGTGGTCGACGCCAGAGGCACAGCTGTCCTCCGCCGAATACCACACGAACAATCTTCTCAACTCCGTGCTGTTCGCGGAAACGGCCACTATGATTCCTTCGGACGCGATAACCATCGAGATCGCCCCTCACGGTCTCCTCCAAGCTATCCTCAAAAGATCCTTGGACTCCAACGTAACAAACGTGCCGCTGACTCTGCGCGATCACAAAGACAACGCCGAGTATTTCCTGCAAGCTCTTGGGAAACTGTATAACGTGGGCTTACAACCACAGGTCCATAATCTGTATCCCCCCGTTTCGTTCCCCGTCAGTCGTGGCACACCAATGATCTCCCCTCTCGTGAAGTGAGTCAAGCAGTCACACTAGCTCCTTGAAATGATCACCTAATACTTTACAAAACATGAATGCTCTATTTCAGGTGGGAACATACTGCAGACTGGTTCGTTCCCGTTTACGCACAACGTCAGAAAGTAACCACGTCGGAGCGACTTGTGAACATCGAGCTTACGGATGAGAATTTCGAGTACATGGCCCATCACGTGATCGACGGAAGAAACTTAGTCCCAGCTACAGGATATCTCATGCTGGTTTGGGAAAGTGTGTGTTTGATGGAAGGACAGATGTGCGACGAATCATCGGTCGTCTTCGAAAACATTAAGTTCGAACGTGCGTCGAATATTACGAAGGGCGGTACTATCCCACTAACAGTCGTAGTACAAAGAGGTAAATCCCATTGCACTTTGAAAGCAACCCATGTATAAATTCCAGCTGTTTTAAATACTCTAACGCGTGTTTAGGTTCCGGGAAATTCGAGATATCGGAAGGATCTACGACCGTGGTATCAGGAGTGGTGCACGGAACAGAGAATCCAGCGCAAGAAATGATTCCGGCCGAGTTTTTAGAAGAGATCGAAGATGAAGAAGTTTTGACTACAAAGGACATATACAAGGAGTTGAAACTCCGTGGGTATCAGTACACAGGGGTATTCCAAGCACTAAAGAGTGCGTCGATCAGCGGAAGAAAGGGACGCATCGCATGGATGAAAAATTGGGCCGCCTTTATGGACAACATGCTGCAATTGAAGTTGCTAGGCTTCGACTCCAGGTCGTTGTTCGTACCAACGGCGATTAAGAAGCTGGTGATAGACGTATCAGCTCACGCTAATGTGATTCTGGCTCTTACCGAAGAAAACACAGGTATGCTATTTTTCTACACGTACCTATGCATTTTTACAAGTATAAAGGGATGGATTTGTGTATAGTCTAGGTAGCCTGCAGCCTAGGGCGGGAAATATGGGAGAGGCAGTAAATTTGGAGAGCCACGAACTTTCGGAAGCGGCAGTTTTTGCTAAATTTGATATTTTCTTGGGGAGACCAAATTTTCCGCTCCCAAAATCTTGCCGCCCTAGACTGCAACCTACATAACGAAACCCAAATCCGCCTCAGATAGGGTCCTTACCAATTCTACCGATATTGCAGAAATCCCAGTGCGCGTGTACTCTAGTCACGATGTCGTGAAATCTGGAGGTATAGAAATTCGCGGGTTAGCAGCCACTGCCATCCAGCGACGAAAGCCAATGGCAGACCCAGTACTGGAGGAGTATAAATTTGTGGCTAATCGTGATAAAGCGCAAGTCACGTTAAATGAAATGATTGTACTGTCGACTCAACTGGCCTTAGAATGTCACATGAGAAACAGTCCAAAGATCGTTGAACTGATCGAAGTCGATGACAACGTCCCCGACGAAGAAGTCCTTACGCCTGATATCCTCAAGGTGTTAGAAAACCTGCCCATGATTCAACCAAAGATCACTCTTGCTGCAGATTCTCAGCGAAGTCAAAAGCTGTCGTTGCCGAAGTCAGTGACAACGGCGGAGCCAAAGAAACTGCCGGACGATGGCACTGTCTTCATAGCAGTCGCCTACAATATCCTGTCGCCGAAGAAACAAAATTCTTTAGACAAACTTATCCTCGCGATCATGGATCACGGATTCATTTTAACGCGAGAGATGGCGGTGAACAATAATACTTACTCACACATCGAAAGGCGTGGGTTAAATGTTGTGTTAGAAAAGTGTTTTGGGAATGAGACGCTACTGCTCTTAAAGAAGAAGGAGAAACCTCCCGGTTGTACACAGGTTGTATATGTGAACAATAATGAATTTAGCTGGCTCAATAAAGTGAAAGAAATTTTGAAGAACGAAGAAGAGAGTGACGAGACGGTGAGACTGGTGCTGGTCGCGGAGGGTGATATGGAAAATGGGGCTCTGGGTTTAGTAAAATGTTTGAGACGGGAACCCTCCGGCGAGATCGTGAAGACTGTAATAATTCAGGACGAAAATGCCCCCAAGTTTTCTCTGAACGATCCATTTTTCGCCAAACAACTCGATATTGATATTGGCATTAATATTTTACGGCCTCAAAAAGTTTGGGGTACATACAGACACCTGCCTCTGGCGCAAGCGAAGCCAGTCCCAGTCCCTCATGGTTATGCAAATATCAAGGTATGCCAAAATTCTTAGTTCGTAGTATACTAATGCTACAGAATGTCCACAGCTGTATGAAATTATTCTGCAGGTAAGGGGAGACTTGAGTTCCTTGGAATGGGTGCAGGGCCCCATCCAGCCTGACGTGAAAGATGAAAATCTTATAAAAGTAGTATACTCTTCCCTGAACTTCAGAGATGTAATGCTGGCTACTGGTAAACTGATGCCGGAGGCTATAACGAAAAAGCGGGAGTCCCGCGACTGCTTGATCGGATTCGAATTCAGTGGAGTAGATGCCAGTGGTCGTCGAGTGATGGGATTCGCTGAGACCAGGTAAAACATTGTTTCCAGTAATCTGGAAACCCATAATCCCAGAATCTGTAATATTGTGTCCAATATTTTGAATTCCCGCCCAATTGCTTTACTATAGCTAAATGTAAAAAAAATGAATTCAATATTCAAAAAAATTTTAATGGGAGTGTCCCCTTAATCCCCCAATTTTTCCAGAGCTATGTCAAACATCGTCAGTCCCACCAAGATGACTCTATTTCCCCTATCAGACGAGTGGTCCCTAGAAGACGCAGCCACGATTCCAGCCACGTACTTCACGGTCTTCTACGCCTTATACTACTTCGGAAAGCTACGAAAAGGCGAAAAGATTTTGATCCACGCCGGTAGCGGTGGCGTTGGTCAAGCTGCGATCAACATCGCCCTTTTCGAGGGCTGCGAAGTATTCACTACCGTAGGAACTCCCGAAAAGAGGAGATTCATTAGGGAAACATTCCCCAGCATAAGCGATGACCACATCGGTAATTCTCGAGACACTAGTTTCGAGCAGATGGTGAAGAAATTGACGAATGGTAAAGGAGTCGACATAGTCTTGAATTCCTTGGCAGAGGAAAAGCTCCTGGCGTCGGTTCGCTGTTTGGGTTATCGAGGTCGTTTCCTCGAGATTGGCAAATTCGACATGGCTGTGAATAATCAACTGGGAATGGAAATCTTCCTTAAAGGAATAAGCTTCCACGGAATCCTGTTGGACAACCTGATTAGCGGCGTCGTGCCGGAAATACAGGCAGAGGTACACGAGTTCCTTATAACGAAAATTCACAGCAAGGCAGTCAAGCCTTTGAATAGAAAATGCTTCGAGAAACATGAACTGGAGGCTGCCTTTAGGTATATGGCAGCCGGTAAACATATTGGAAAGGTGAATAGCCCCTTCGTCGTATTTCATGAATTTAATATAATCAATTTTTTCAATATTTGTCGAAAATTAAACCTTCGATCTTTTACAGATCCTAATCAAGGTGGGGGACGAGAAGGCACCCTTGGACACGCCGATACTCGCCTATCCCCAATTCAACGCCATACCAGACAAGAGCTACGTGATCGTCGGAGGTCTGGGTGGTCTGGGACTAGAGCTCAGTGACTGGCTGGTGCTTCGAGGTGCCAAGAACCTTGTGATAATCTCGCGCGGCGGTATAAAAAACGGCTACCAAAAGTTGAGGACGGAATTATGGAAATCTTACGGCACGAAGGTCCTAATAATTTCTGGCCGGGACGCTTCGAAGGCCAGCGACTGCGAGTTCATCCTGAAATCGGCGCAGGAACTGGCACCCGTCGATGGTATCTTCAACCTCGCAGCAGTGCTAAAGGACTGCCTGTGCGTAAACCAAACCGAGAAAGATTTTGAGGAGAGCCTGAAACCGAAGGCCTTAATCACCAAGCAGTTGGACCAGGTGTCGAGGAAGATCTGCCCGACTCTTCGCCACTTCGTCGTGTTCTCCTCTATTTCCTGCGGACGGGGTAGTCCTGGTCAGACCAATTACGGTATGGGTAACGCGGTGTTGGAGAGGATCTGTGAAAGAAGGGTCGAAGAGGGCCTGCCGGGCATGGCGATACAATGGGGAGCCGTAGCTGAAGTAGGGCTGGCCGCGGATCTGTTGGAGGACAAAAAGCAACTCGTGATCGGTGGAACACTGCCGCAGAGGATATCATCGTGTTTGGAAGAACTGGACAAGTTCCTGATGCATAGCAGTCCGATTGTGGCTAGCATGGTGGTTGCGGAGAAACGATCCAGCGCCAGCGAAGCTAGTACTGTTCTGGAAGCAGTAATGAATATCATGAGTGAGGAATAGTGTTCCAAGTATTTTCGTTTTTTACCTTGCAATTTGAGCTACATCTAGTCTACATACGATATTTTGTCGTTGCAGGTATGAAGGATCTAAAAGGTATCAGCCAATCTTCGTCATTGGCAGAACTCGGAATGGACTCCATGATGGCAGTAGAAATAAAGCAAACTTTAGAACGAGACTTCGAAGTCTTCCTAACTCCACAGGACCTTCGAGCCCTGAATATAGCTAAGCTTATAGAGATGTCCGCGACAGACAAAAAGGAATCGAAAAAGGGTGCCAAGTCCACGAGCAACACAGAATCGTTGAGTGGTTTGAATGTGCTCATGCAATCGATAAACATACCGCTTCTAGACGCTAATTACTGCGTGGAGCTTCCCGTTAAATGCCACGAAAAGAAGAACACAATATTCCTCATCCCGGGAATAGAAGGAGCTGCCTCGATTTTTTCAACATTGGCACTCAAATTGAAATCCCCAGTTACCTGTCTACAGACGGGATTACGTGAAGCAGATCTATCTATAGAAGAAATGGCGGACCGTCTTCTACCTGTATGTACCTACAATTGTCAGAAGGGCCATAATCTCTCCCCTAATTTTACTTATTTATCTTGTATTTGTTTGTAGTATGTATTGGAGAGGAGTAAGGGCCGAAGAGACTTTATCATTGCCGGATATTCGTACGGTTCACTGATAGGCATCGAACTAGTGAGGAGATTAGAGGCTCATAGTTTCATCGGTCAACTCATACTGATTGACGGATCACCTGATTATATGAAAGCCTTAAAGGCAGAGCATCTTTCAGCGCCTACGGATGAGGAGTTCCGAAATAGGCTTCTCATTAGTCTCTTGAGCTTCACTAACCCCTCTGCTATCCCAGAGGTAGTCTCGTCACTTTTCCACTTAGAATATACAGATCTTTTGATTCTTCTCCATCAGACATCAAATATAATAAATACTTTCCACATTTTTGTAGTTCAAATTAGAATTGAATGAATGCACAACATGGGAAGAGAAGTTAGAAAAAATTCTCAGCCACACACCGCAAGAAATTGATAACACTTACAATCGCGATACTAAGAAAGCGATTGGTACGTTGCTTTACAATCGCCTATGCACATTGGACAAGTACGACAGCAATTCTCTCACACCCCTGAGAACACCGATTACGCTACTGAAACCAACACAACCAGGCGCGAAGATGTCTGACGATGCTTACGGTTTGCGCCAGGTGATCTTTGTGATTTAGTTTTCAGTTATAGAAAGCAGTACGCTTGTTTACTGAGTGCTGGAAGAATATT
The DNA here is from genome assembly GCA_944738655.2 of Andrena hattorfiana. Classification (NCBI taxonomy): domain Eukaryota; kingdom Metazoa; phylum Arthropoda; class Insecta; order Hymenoptera; family Andrenidae; genus Andrena; species Andrena hattorfiana. Next base: position 2,633,869 of record OX122895.1, read on the forward strand.
AAAATGTGTACGAATTATTTTGTAGCTTACCAGCGGAGGGGTTACGGTACACGAGATCAAGGGTAACCACTCGTCGATATTAGACAGCAATAAAGTCGCAGCGACCATTAATGGCGAGCCCTTGGAAGATGAGGAGGAATTTAAGGAACATCTAAGCGTTAAGTCGCCCGCCATGCAATTAGATGACACGCAGTCAAGTCAATAGGTTTATCATAAATAAATAATCCCTTCATGGTTGATTTCAGAATATACTTTTTTTTACTTGTGTATGCCTTCCAACAATCCCTTATGGACAAAGAGTTCAGTATGAATGAGACTTTACCATGCCTATGCGAAATCAGCATCATGCAGAACATGCTAGTCGTTCATAATGAATAATCGACAACTCGACTATATTACTGGGCATGCGTGTTCCACTACCTTCCTGCCTTACCTGTCAAAACACGTTCGGGTATAGGGGAAGGTTGCCTATGTTGGACCACATTTTTATTTTTCTCTCCTACACGGACATAACACATTGAAGAAAGCAAACAGTAACGGGAAAAAGATCTACATTTTATGTAGATTTTATCATGCATTTAATGTGTTGATAAAATATGTGATTAAAATAATATCTCAAAAAAAAAATAAACTAATGACTTCGGTCCATTCCAGGCAACCGGTTTCGTAATTTGGACCACCGGTTTCCTACTTTGGACCGCTCCTAAAAATCAATGAATTTAAATATACAATCTAAAAAACATAGATCAGGGCATTGAAAAAAAATAGTAACAGGAAACAACAAGCATCTTACGGTGCACGTAGTGCAATAGTACGTTGTTTTGATGTTTTTTTTATATTTGTCCTCGCATAATTCCCCAGAATATGGGCCGATTTTGATGATCCTTTTTTTATTCGAAAGAGGGCGATGTGCCAGTTTTGATTAATAATAAAGACTATTGTCACCTAATTATTATTATTTTAAGTATGTACGCATATATCTCCTCAGCATGTTGTGTCAATATATATAAAACTAAAAAGTTAAAAATAAAAAAATTAAAACCGACCTCAAAAAAATAAAATTGCACTAAAAAGTAAAAAATAATTTTTTCCCTTATTTAACTTACGGTATTCTCATATTTTTTAAGTCGGTGCCTCATCATTTACACTGTGTAAATCTGGCGCCGCTTTAAAAATATGAGCGTCGTAGATTAAATAAGGGAAAAAATTATTTTTTACTTTTTAGTGCAATTTTATTTTTTTGAAGTCGTTTTTAATTGTTTTTTAAATTTTTTTAGTATTATTTTAACTATTCGCTACCATAACATAGATTGTATCCTAAAATGGACCGGCCCAATTCAAGCAACTAGTGATGGTCCAATATTAGGCAACTGGTTGGTTGCGTAAAAAAGATATGTTTTCATTGATATACTTATATAAATATGGAGAAGGACATGAAGTTGTAGCTAAGACAGCACACTTTACACTAGTATCATTTAAAATTATAGTTGTAGAAAGAAATTCACTTGAAATAGCACGAAAAATAATGATCGCGCGCCACGTGTTTCTATATTTCGACGACGGTGAACGACAAACTAATGAATAACCGTATCGCTGTTCTCGCAAGTTCCATCTCCACTTCCTAAATCAATGTAGCCAAAAAACCCGCTGCAAATATATTTGTTTATCGAGATATACAAATGGTCCGATCTAGGAGCCGGTCCAATATAGGCAACTCTCCCCTATATAAAAAGCGATTATTCTTTTCGTTTTACGTGCAAATACAGTGATTCGTCGTTATTGTCCTGTTTTTACCATGCGTAATAGTCCCGCTCACTATCCCCACCATTTCTTGGAATCCTTCGGTCGAGAGTGAGAGAACGAAAGAGACGACGGCAACTTCGTGTCAACTGTTTCGTTCCCTCTCGCTCGGCTCTTGGGTTTTCTCACTCGCGGCATCGGCCGCACGGAATAGTTTTAGAGCATATACTACTCTAAGGGAATAGTGTCGGCATCGCGTTATTGTCCCGCCGCCAGCCCCGTTCGTCGGGACTTTAACGACGAATTACTGTATCTTGAAATCCCGTCAATGTAACTCTTTGCTAAGTGCATAACCATTTGGAGTTAGAGAATTCTGATTAGCTGAAATTGTGAACATATATGTCGAAAACCTCAGATGCCGCCAAAACAAAAGTCCCGGAACCCAATACGAAAAAATATGTGCTATTTCACATTCATTAATGCTACGTAAATCCGTGTAGCTAGTGGTAGCCAAATTACTTGGAAATACTGATAGATACAATGAAAAATTGTATCTACATTTCCAGATGGAACCTGATAAAATTTTGAACAAAATAAATAGTAAACTACGTGTCATGGCAGAATCGTAAATGTCCCGCCGGTACAAATGAAACCAGTTAGCAAAATGGCTTGCACTTTCAGTTAGAAACAACTAAAAATTTAAGTCGATTTCGCCCGGAAATACGTGTGTTTCCACATACATTTATGATATGCAAATCTTGGTAAGGACTGGTAGCAAAATAACTTAAACAGATATAGATTCTATATTGGTTTCGATCTGGATTTCCTACGTAACAAGTGGATACCCACCTTTACGCTGAGCGGTATTGGATGCGCCCGCCGACGTTGAGTACCACTTTCTAATAGAAAGTTTCTATTTCGTTTCTGTATTGAAAACAAAACGTGACTTAGGATTTCTGTTGACGTTTTCCGGAGGAAAAATGTCCACTGCTTCGCGTGGAGTAGTCAGATTTTCTCTTAGTCCCTTAGTTTTTTAAATAAATTGAAAGATATCTGTTAAAATTGGTGCAACTCGGGGGTGTTTTTCCCTTTACAACTTATATCGTTGTATTCGGGAGGATTCATAGAATAGTTTCATGGAACAACCAACTGAATAACTACTATTGCTTGGACACAAAAGATGTACAAATTTGAAAATTTACATTTTTGTTCAAAATCGAATTTCTCGAAAACTGAGGGTGATGGCGACAAACGGATTGCGGATTTGTTTTCAGCGTACAAAAATCTATAAGCAGAGTCGCTCTTAGAGTTCGCAGGGTCCGGGCCAACAGTCGATATTATTGAAAACATCTAATTGAAAACAGATAACCTTACCTCTTTACTTCATGCGTCACTTCGGCTTGCCGAAAATCTATTCTAGAAAAATTGATACCCTGACAATTATACTTAATTCATTTAATTTTTACAAAGAAATTAAAACCGACTCCAAAAAAATACAAATACACTAAAAACTAAAAAGTAAAAAATAATTTTTTCCCTTATTTTCCATCATTTGCATTGTGTAAATCTGGCGCTGACTTAAAAGGATATGAGAGTCGCAGATTAAATAAGGGAAAAAATTATTTTTTAAAAATTACTTTTTTAGTGCATTTTTATTATTTTGAAGTCGGTTTTAATTTTTTTTTTAATATATTTATTTTTAACTTTTTAGCTTTATATATATATATATATTGACACGACATGCTGAGGAATTATGCGGCGACAAACATAAAAAGAAAAAATGCATACGGGTCGAATCTAGAACCTTCTTCTTTTTGAAATCGATTAAAAATGAAGCCCCTAAGCGCGGGGCCAGTTCAACAGGGAATTATTGGCAAAAAGATATGTCTCATTGAATAATCAGTTGTTTACTCATTCTTAAATTTGAAACAATAGGGTAGATGTACCATTTGTGGCCACTTGAAGGATTTCCGTATCATTTACTGATACATAACATAAGGAAGAATACGTTCACAAAAGTAAAGAATATATAAGTGTAATCCAGAATATACAGATTATTAAAATATTCTAAGTTGAACAATGTTTTAAACATAATTATTTAAAATATCATTATATTATCGTGCCAGACTGTTTTGCACCATTTGTGGCCACTAGAGTACCATTTTTGGCCAGCCGGCTTTCCATTTGTGGCCACTTATAGAATTGGTAATACGAAAGACCCACAGTAAGAATTGTAGCTTTTAATTCATTACAAATGTAACACTTTTCGGCATTGAAATTGTTTTTGTAGAATTTCTCTTTCTACGCCCCATTATTATCTATGGCAGTTTAAAGTAATGAGTCTATTTTTCAGAAAAAATTAAATTAAACTTTAGAAGATTTTTTTCGCTAACGCCATTGTCAATACTATTGTATAATAATTTTACAATAATTAGGTTCTACGATCAGTTGCTAATGGGAATGCCTACTGACCAAAAATGGTTGTACCGTGGACTGTTTATGGCCATTACGTGGCCACAAATGGTACAATTCCATTTACGATGTACCATTCTTGGTCAGTGCCTAATTCCAGTAGAATTTAGATTATATCGTTGAAATTCTTTTTTAAATCTCAAAAATATTTGTTTTTTAATATAAATATGTATAAAACTTCATCCATGCTCTTGTTAAATACAATAACTAATTGTTTCCTCACCAGTCGTATGCTAAGCACCGTTTGCAAGGATATGGGAAGTTATCAAAGATTTGCACATTCACGTATGATTCTTAAATAAAACGGGACAACAAAACAGTAGAAATTAATAGAAATTGTGCCAACATAACCCACCCTTAGACAGCTTCATTAATTGTAATGAAAGTAACCTAAGAATACTTAATATATTGGAATAAATAGGACAGTGGCCACAAATGGTGCAGTGGCCACAAATGGTACATCTACCCTACACCATCCTCTTCTAAGTAATAACTGAAAATTTACAACAATGCCATCCATGTATCAGATGATACACTATTTGATATTAACTTTACATCAATTTCTTTTAACTTTTCGTGTGAATGATCGGCAAAAAATAGTGTCAAGTACTATAAGCGGCAGTTCCAGCAGGAGATTACAATAGTATACAATTACCTATTGTCTCCACTGTGGGCAGGTTAAAGGTACATAGAGTCTATCAATTATTCATACAGCAATGGAATCATGAAAATAGCGTACTATGTGTTCAGTTTAGATAAGAAAACAGGAAATCACTGTATATCTTTATATTTCTAATTTAGAAACAATATTCAACTCGTTAACTTCGACGAACGTTAGCTACTCGTGCTTCGAAGTTTTAAAATGACCTGGGTGGTGCCTCCTAAAAGATTAACCCCTCAACCCTTTCGCGACGGGAGATTTAAATACGTAATGCGTTTCCCTTCTATTGTGCTTTCTACACATTTTCGTCTCGACTCTTTTTCTCCCAACCGGGTCACCAAGTGTTTTCTGGGGGCCGCCACTTTCTTTTTAATATTATTAAGTTGGAATAAAATATTCTGAAACAGGTATATATATAATGTGTTTTCCTTATCTTATTAAATTTACCTTACGTTATATATGCGAGGGAGGAGTCTGCAGGTTATTTGAATATTATTAAAGGGGATCGCGACTTAAAAAGGGTTAGAAAACACTGGATTAAGGAAATGAGCAATGCAAGACTAGGCCAGAAGTGTACATAGTATCTAACAGTAATAATTCAGAAACAGTAAATTCGATGCGCAAACGTCATTTCTTGTGAAAACTATTATGCAAATTACTTTTAGGAATATTCAGTAAAAGTACCTGCTATTGTTCCCGGCATTTCTCGCGGGATGGCGTGATTATAAAAACTCTTGTGCATGACATTATTCTTTAATTAAACGCGCGATCTCAGAGCGAATCGCAGCAGTTTCTCGGTTATGTGCCAAATTCCTTTGCGAGTCCTTTTACATACCCGTGATAATTAAGCGAGCTTAACGATACTTAAAGGAAACGTACACACTCCACCTTGGATCGGCCTGAGAGAAGTGAAAAATGCCTTGCAGCGTGCAACCAACCCCATCGGGCGTGGGATACACTCCGCCGGAAGCAGGGGAGGAAGTGGTGATCACCGGTATCTCCGGTAGATTTCCGGAATGTGACACCGTGACTGAGCTGAAGGAGAAACTGATGAACAAGGTGGACCTCGTTACAGAGAACTATTCGAGATGGAAGATAGGTGATACTAATATTCTTTCCTAGCTCTGGCCAGTTTAGCATGCAAGTAAAACGAAATGTATTTATGTAGATCATGAGGAAGTTCCACGGGATGGCGGGAAAGTCTCTGGTGTGTCGAAATTCGACGCGTTCTTCTTCGGTGTGCATTATAAGCAAGCCCGTACAATGGACCCCCTGTGCAGGATGTTGTTGGAACACACGTACGAGGCCATTATCGACGCCGGACTAAATCCCAAGCACATACGGGGAACAAACACCGGCGTTGTTGTGGCCACCTGCATCAGCGAGTCCGAGAGGACAGGTACCTACGAAAAGCTGAAGGTGACTATTGCCGTGTTAATTCGAAATGGCGTATCTGCAACTTAAATTCAGTTAGGGCAAACGTTTTCAATATGGAACACCTGATTCCAAAAGCTTGCCAAAAGTAAGGGAATATATAATTTTTAATAAAACTGACATTAGGGGGCATATTTAAATAGTCAAATGTAAAGGAACTCAAATGTTTTGAAATTATACTAGAAAAACAGGAAAGAGTGAGAATCGACAGTTTGAAAAAGTGGTATCGGTAAATATTTACTTTAGGGGTGGCATCCTCGATGACCTTGACCTATCTTGACATATATTGTCAAGGTCATCATTCTAAACAACATTTCCCTCTAAACTTTTTGGCGGTCGGCTTTGGTTTCAGAGATATTAATAAAAAAAACTTTCGGCAAAATATATATTGAAATCTGTTTCACAACCGACGGTATTAGTATTGCTTGAGGCTACATTAGGGCGGAGGTGGGGCAGGGGGGAGGGGAAGCATGGTAGGGAACCGATGTGAGTATGTGTTAAACTCGGTAGTTCTAGTGTTAACTAAAGTTTTTTGCGAATATCTCGTAAGCTAAAATCGCGAAATTCCCGAAATCAGCAATTTTCAACCTTGCTCAGCGATCTTTAAGCGTTTATAGCTCAGAACAGCGACAACCGATTTTGATGAAATTTTAGGCATGTATACAACTTACTGCAATCTACAAACAGATTTTTTGAATTTTCATTACAGGCTCACAAAAGAATGTTTAAAAAAAACGAGCTTTACTATTTTTTTCTTGCCATTTCGACCAAGTGCATTTCTTTTCAAAACGACAAAACACATCACTTAGCACACTAATCCTTCTAGCTTTTCAAAAAAAAAATCAAGTCGTTTGGATTAATTTTAAAAAAGTAATGCAATTTTAAAATGTGTCCGAATATTTTCGCTACTCACTGTATCTACGCGTGCCCCCTGCGCGTGCGTGCGAGGGGTCACTGCTCGCGCTCAGCTGTTTCGGCTTTAAACTGCGCGACCCGGAAACTCCACCGCTAATATTCAACTGTTGATATCTCAAGAACGAAGCCCCGAATCCGAAAACGGTAAAGGACTTTTCGATGTCTTCTTGCATCAGGATATTGCATGTTCCGCGTTGTCCTTGAATTTTAGAACACTCTGTATATCTTTTTTGGTAAAGGGGTGGAAGTAATCAAAAAGAGGAATCTACCTACCGAATTTCATGGTCATAGGATCAGTAGTTCCATAAAAAGTGTGATGAATCAGTCAGTCAATCGTATTTGAATTTTATATTTTATGAATTTGTAAACCGTACATTTCATACTTACCTTCAACACCTCCCGAGTTCTTTAAACGTGTCCAACGACTTAGGCCGACGGATTCGGTATCACTGGCAACAGCAGGGCAATGATGGCCAACAGGATCTCTTACTTCTTCGATCTGCACGGTCCATCGTACACGGTAGATACAGTCTGTAGTTCCAGCATGGTCGCCATAGATCAAGCATGCAGACTGATACGAACTGGAACGTGCGACCAAGTCATCGTCGGCGGCGCGAATCTGTGTCTTCAGCCCTTAGTGTCGCTTCAATTTATGCGACTAGGTACGAAGTAGCACCAGCATTTTTAATTCGCCAGTCCCTTGGCTGGGTTAATGTCGAGATACTTTATGTCGCCTAAGAGATGTACAAGCATCAGTCCGATTTCAGGTGTTTTATCCAAGGACTGCCGTTGCAAATCCTTCGACACGAAGGCTGACGGCTACGTGCGCAGCGAGGCAGCCTGTGTGATCTTCCTGCAGAAAGCGAAGGTGGCCAAAAGGATATACGCGACGGTGGTTTACACAAAATCGAATTGCGATGGTTACAAGGAGCGGGGTGTCACTTTCCCTAACAGTGCCATACAGGCGCAGCTATTGGAAGATTTCTACAAAGAGTGTGGAATTCCTCCGACGTGCCTGTCCTTCCTGGAGGCGCACGCCGCTGGAACCAGTTTCGGTGACCCCGCGGAACTCATGGCGATCGACAAAGTCTTTTGCAAAGACAGAAGTACACCACTTCGAATTGGTTCTATCAAGTCGAACCTGGGACATACCGAATCTGTCAATGGCCTCTGTTCGGTTGCCAAGGTGTGCTTTTAATAATTAATGCCACTAACGAGAAAGATGCCGCGATGTGAGTTTCGGAACATTCTAAGCATTTGAATATTCGAAAACCAGAGAATTCGAAATCGAGATTCGAATATTCGAATACTACAGAATTCGAATTTGAGATTCGAATAATGTTCGAATAATCGAATAAATAGGATTTATCAAATATACGGAGTGATCGAATTTCGAATTGTACCGAATAGGAATCTGAACATGAAATACTTTTTCACACATTATCATGAATTAATACTCCCAATTATTTGAATTAATCCAATGTTGGAATATTCACAGCTCTACTGCGGAAGATCTGCCATAATACAGTGACACTATAAACTTTTTAAGATTCTCATTGCAATGGAGACCGGCCTAATTCCACCAAACTTGCATTTTACGAGTCCTATGAAGGGTATGAAATGTTTCGAGGAGGGAAGGGTAGAAGTTATCACAGAGCCCACGTCATGGGAGGGTGGATACGTGGGATTGAATTCCTTCGGCTTCGGAGGTGTAAATGTTCATGTTTTATTGAATTCTTATACCAAAGAGAAAGTCAACAATGGGAGGCCTTCTGACGACTTGCCCAGACTCGTGGTTGTATCTGGACGCACCGAAGAGGCAGTAGAAACGCTTCTAAATTATGTAAGATAATCAACTATCATCCCTGCTGAGCACTACGGACATTCGATATAAAATAGTGGATAAGGAATAACTTACTCCCTAGGTGGAAAGTATTCCAGTGGACGTGGAATATATTCGACTCCTGCATGAAATTCATGCCGATAATATATCTGGTCACTTGGTCAGAGGGTACACCCTAGTTGGATCTAACGTGTCTGGGAAGCCACAGAGGGAGATTCGGGAATTCCCGGGCAAAAAGAGACCAATTTGGTTCGTTTTCACTGGCATGGGATCCCAGTGGGCTGGAATGGGTACATGTTAAACTATTGCTGAGCAAAATTATGTTCTCATTAAAAAGGCCAATGCCTCGAAACGTTGCCAATTCTAATCTCGAATCTAAACGTAACAGGTACGGAATTAATGCGATTCCCCACCTTCGTAAAGGCGATACAAAAGTGCGATGCAGCTTTAAAACCGCGTGGCGTTGATATCGTTGAAATTATCACGAGCAAAGACAAGGCGACGTTCGACAACGTCCTGAATTCTTTCGTTGGGATAGCCGCAATTCAGGTACAATGACTATGTAGCTATATGGAGTAACAATCATTGCCTTCCACGACCTCAACTAACATTAACACCCGCACAGATCGGTCTCGTCGATCTGCTCACATCCGTGGGTATAGTGCCAGACAACATAATCGGCCATTCAGTGGGAGAGCTTGGATGTGCTTACGCTGACGGATGCTTCACCGCTGAGCAAATGGTTCTCTCCGCGTACTCCCGAGGTCTGGCGTCCATCCAGACGGAACTGATCCGTGGATCAATGGCGGCGATCGGCCTCGGCTATGAACAAATCAAAAACATGTGTCCACCAGATATCGAAGTTGCGTGCCATAATAGCGCCGATAGTTCTACCATTAGTGGACCAGCGGAGTCCATGAAGCAGTTTGTGGCTAAGTTACAGGTAAGTGTTACGCGGTCTCAGCCTGAATGTGTCAGCTCCTGTTTCCCCGGTGTCGCCAGTTCCCGCCTCGAGGACATGCTTCTGAATCGTAACTCAATGTTCCAGGCACAGAAGATTTTTGCCAAGGAAGTGCCGTGCGGTAACATCGCATACCACAGCCGCTACATCACGGAGGCAGGATCTAAACTCCTGGCATACTTGCGGAAAGTGATTCCCGTGCCGAAGCCAAGAAGTCCCAAGTGGGTAAGCACATCGGTGCCTCGTAGCCAGTGGTCGACGCCAGAGGCACAGCTGTCCTCCGCCGAATACCACACGAACAATCTTCTCAATTCCGTGCTGTTCGCGGAAACAGCCACTATGATTCCTTCGGACGCGATAACCATCGAGATCGCCCCTCACGGTCTCCTCCAAGCTATCCTTAAAAGATCCTTGGACTCCAACGTAACAAATGTGCCGCTGACTCTACGCGGCCACAAAGACAACGCCGAGTATTTCCTGCAAGCTCTTGGGAAGCTGTATAACGTGGGCTTGCAACCACAGCTCCAGAATCTGTATCCCCCCGTTTCGTTCCCCGTCAGTCGTGGCACACCAATGATCTCCCCTCTCGTGAAGTGAGTCAAGCAGTAGCAGGAGCTCGCTGAAATGATCGCGCCTAATACTTTATAAAACAGGCATGTCATATTTCAGGTGGGAACATGCTGAAGACTGGTACGTTTCCCTTTACAAAAAAAGTCAGAAAATGACCACGTCAGAGAGACTTGTAAACATCGAGCTTAGTAATGAGTCTTTCGAGTACATGGCTCATCACGTAATCGACGGAAGAAACTTAGTCCCAGCTACAGGATATCTCATGCTGGTTTGGGAAAGTGTGTGTTTGATGGAGGGAAAGGTGTGCGACGAATTATCGGTCGTCTTCGAAAATATTAAGTTCGAACGTGCGACGAACATTACGAAGGACGGTACTATCCCACTAACAGTCGTAGTTCAAAGAGGTATATCCCATTCCACTTTCAAAGCAATCCCTGTATAAATGCCAGCTGTTTTAAATACTCTAACGCGTGTTTAGGTTCCGGGAAATTCGAGATATCGGAAGGATCTACGACCGTGGTATCGGGAGTGGTGCACGGAACAGAGAATCCAGAGCAAGAAATGATACCGACCGAGTTTTTAGAAGAGATCGAAGATGAAGAAGTTTTGACTACAAAGGACATATACAAGGAGTTGAAACTCCGTGGGTATCAGTACACAGGGGTATTCCAAGCACTAAAGAGTGCGTCGATCAGCGGAAAAAGGGGAAGCATCGCATGGATGAATAATTGGGCAGCCTTTATGGATAACATGCTGCAAATGAAGTTGCTAGGCCTCGACTCCAGGTCGTTGTTCGTACCAACGGCGATTAAGAAGCTGGTGATAGACGTATCAGCTCACGCTAATGTGATTCTGGACCGTACCGAAGAAAACACAGGTATGCCACTTTTTACACTAATATTTTCCATAAAAAATTATCCAGGACTCGATTTGTGTCTAGACTAAGTAAGCCGCAGCCTACCGCAAATTTGGAAGCGCGGCAATTTTTGGGCGCGACATATTTGGTCAAATTTCTTGGGGAGACCAAATTTTTCGCTCCCAAAAATTTTACACACCCCAAAATTTGCGGATCCTCAGAATTTACCGCCAAGGGCTGCACCCTACTTAGTGCGTAACCAAATCCGCCTTAGATAGGGTCCTTACCAATTCTACCGGTATTGCAGAAATCCCAGTGCGCGTGTACACTAGTCACGACGTCGTGAAATCTGGAGGTATAGAAATTCGCGGGCTAACAGCCAATTCTATCCAACGACGAAAGCCAATGATGGATCCAGTATTGGAGGAGTACAAGTTTGTGGCTAATCGTGATAAAGCGCAAGTCACGTTAAATGAAATGATTGTACTGTCGACTCAGCTGGCCCTAGAATGTCACATGCTGGCCGGTCCAAATATCGTAGAACTGATCGAAGTCGATGACAACGTCCCCGACGAAGAAGTCCTTACGCCTGATTTCCTCAAGGTGTTAGGAAACCTGCCCATGATTCAACCAAAGATTACTCTTGCCGCAGATTCTCAGCGAAGTCAAAAGCTATCGTTGCCGAAGTCAGTGACAACGGCGGAGCCAAAGAAACTGCCGGACGATGGCACTGTCCTCATAGCAGCCGCCTACAATATCCTGTCGTCGAAGAAACAAAGTTCTTTAGACAAACTTATCCTGGCGATCATGGATCGGGGATTCATTTTAACACGAGAACCAACGGTGAACAATAAAACTTACTCATACATCGAAAGGCGTGGGTTGAATGTTGTGTTAGAAAAGTGCTTCAGGGATGAGTCGCTACTGCTCTTAAAGAAGATGAAGAAACCTCCCAATAGTACAGAGGTTGTATATGTGAACAATAATGAATTTAGCTGGCTCAATAAAGTGAAAGAAATCTTGAAGAACGAACAAGAGAAAAGGAGTGACAAGACGGCGTGGCTGGTACTGGTCGCGGAGGGTGACATGGAAAATGGCGCTCTAGGTTTAGTAAAATGTTTGAGACAGGAACCTTGCGGCGAGGTCGTGAAGACTGTAATAATTCAGGACGAAAATGCCCCCAAGTTTTCTCTGAACGATCCATTTTTCGCCAAACAGCTCGATATTGATATTGGCATTAATATTTTACGGCCAAACAAAGTTTGGGGTACATACAGACACCTGCCTCTGGCGACAGTGAAGCCAGTTCCAGTCCCTCATGGTTATGCAAATATCAAGGTATGCCAAAATTCTTAGTTCGTAGTATACTAATGCTACAGAATGTCCATAGCTGTATGAAATTATGTTACAGGTAAGGGGAGACTTGAGTTCCCTGGAATGGGTGCAGGGCCCAATCCAACCTGACGTGAAAGATGAAAATCTTGTAAAAGTAGTATACTCTTCCTTGAACTTCAGAGATGTAATGCTGGCTACTGGCAAGCTGATGCCGGAGGCTATAACGAAAAGGCGGGAGTTTCAGGATAGCTTCATCGGGTTCGAATTCAGTGGAGTAGATACCAGTGGCCGTCGAGTGATGGGATTCACCGAAAGCAGGTAAAACATTGTTTCCAATAATCTAAAAACCCAGAATCCCAGAATCTGTAATGCTGTGTCCAATCTATACATGTAAAAAAAGAAGTCGATATTCAGAAAAATTTTAATGAGTGTGTCCCCTTAATCCCCCGATTTTTCCAGGGCTATGTCAAATATCGTCAGACCTAACAAGTTCAATGTATGGCCCATACCAGACGAGTGGACTCTAGAAGACGCAGCCACAATTCCGGCCGTGTACTCCACGGCCTTCTACGCCTTATACTACTGTGGAACACTACGGAAAGGAGAGAAAATTTTGATCCACGCCGGTAGCGGTGGCATTGGTCAAGCTGCGATCAATATCGCCCTTTACGAGGGCTGCGAAGTATTTACTACCGTGGGAACTCCCGAAAAGAGGAGATTCATTAGGGAAACATTCCCCAGCATTAGCGACGACCACATCGGTAACTCTCGGGACACGAGTTTCGAGCAGATGGTGATGAAACTGACGAACAGTAAGGGCGTGGACATAGTCTTGAATTCTTTAACTGGAGAGAAGCTCCAGGCGTCGGTTCGCTGTTTGGCTTATCGAGGCCGTTTCCTCGAGATTGGCAAATTCGACTTGGTTGCGAATAATCAACTGGGAATGGAAATCTTTCTGAAGGAAATCGGCTTCCACGGAATCTTGATGGATAACATGATTGGCGGCGTCGATCCGCGTGTACAGGCAGAGGTGCACGAGTTCCTTAAAACGAAAATTCACAGCAAGGCAATCAAGCCTTTGAATAGAAAATGCTTCGAGAAACATGAACTGGAGACTGCCTTTAGATACATGGCAGCCGGTAAACATACTGGAAAGGTGAATATTCTGTTTGTCCTATTTCATAAATTTAATATAACCAATTATTTCAGTGTTTGTAAAATATTACACCATCGATCTTTTACAGATCCTAATCAAGGTAGGGGACGAGAAGGCAACCTTGGACACACCGATACTCGCCTATCCGCAATTCTACGCAATACCAGACAAGAGCTACGTGATCGTCGGAGGTCTGGGTGGTCTGGGACTAGAGCTCAGTGACTGGCTGGTGCTTCGAGGTGCCAAGAACCTAGTGATAATCTCGCGCGGCGGTATAAAAAACGGCTACCAAAGGTTGAGGACGGAATTATGGAAATCTTACGGCACGAAGGTCCTAATAATTTCTGGCCGGGACGCTTCGAAGGCCAGCGACTGCGAGTTCATCCTGAAATCGGCGCAGAAACTGGCACCCGTCGATGGTATCTTCAACCTCGCAGCAGTGCTAAAGGACTGCCTGTGCGTAAACCAAACCGAGAAAGATTTTAAGGAGATCCTGAAACCGAAGGCCTTAATCACCAAGCAGTTGGACCAGCTGTCGAGGAAGATCTGCCCGACTCTTCGCCACTTTGTCGTGTTCTCGTCTATTTCCTGCGGACGGGGTAGTCCTGGTCAGACCAATTACGGTATGGGTAACGCGGTGTTGGAGAGGATCTGTGAAAGAAGGGTCGAAGAGGGCCTGCCGGGCATGGCGATACAATGGGGAGCTGTAGCTGAAGTTGGCCTGGCCGCGGATATGTTGGAGGACAAGAAGCAACTCGTGGGCGGTGGAACACTGCCGCAGAAGATATCATCGTGTTTGGAAGAATTAGACAAATTCCTGATGCATAGCAGACCGATTGTGGCTAGCACGATGGTTGCGGAGAAACGACCCACCGCCAGCGAAGTTAGCACTGTTCTAGAAGCGGTAATGAATATCATGAGTGAGTAATAGTGTTCCAAGTATGATCATTTTTAGCTTGCTATTTGAGCTGCATCTAGCCCACTCACGATATTTTGTCATTGCAGGTATAAAGGATTTAAAGGGTATCAGCCAATCTTTTTCATTGCCTGAACTCGGAATGGACTCCATGATGACAATGGAAATAAAGCAAACTTTGGAACGAGACTTCGAAGTCTTCCTAACTCCACAGGACCTTCGAGCCCTGAATATAACTAAGCTTATAGAGATGTCCGCGACAGACAAAAAGCAATCGAAAAAGGGTGCCAAGTCCACGAGCAACACAGAATCGTTGAGTGGTTTGAATGTGCTCATGCAATCGATAAACATACCGCTTCTAGACGCTAATTACTGCGTGGAGCTTCCCGCCAAATGCCTCGAAAAGAAGAACGAAATATTCCTTATTCCGGGTATAGAAGGATCTGCCTCAATCTTTTCAACATTGGCACTCAAATTGAAATCCCCGGTTACCTGTCTACAGACGGGATTACGTGAAGCAGATCTATCTATAGAAGAAATGGCGGACCGTCTTCTACCTGTGTGTACCTACAATCGTCAGAAGGGCCATAATCTCTCCCCTAATTTTACTTATTTATCTTGTATTTGTTTGTAGTATGTATTGGAGAGGAGTAAGGGCCGAAGAGACTTTGTGATTGCCGGATATTCGTACGGTTCACTGATAGGCATCGAACTAGTGAGGAGATTAGAGGCTCATAGCTTCGTCGGTCAACTCATACTGATTGACGGATCATCTGATTATATGAAAGCCTTAAAGGCAGAGCATCTTTCAGCGCCTACGGATGAGGAGTTCCGAAATAGGCTTCTCATGGGTCTCTTGAGCATCACTAACCCCTCTGCTATCCCAGAGGTAGTCTCGTCACTTTTCCACTTAGAATATACAGATCTTTTGATTCTTCTCCATCAGACATCAAATATAATAAACACTTTCCACATTTTTGTAGTTCAAATTAGAATTGAATGAATGCACAACATGGGAAGAGAAGTTAGAAAAAATGCTCAGCCACACACCGCAAGAAATTGATAACACTTACAATCGCGATACTAAGAAAGCGATTTGTACGTTGCTTTACAATCGCCTATGCACATTGGACAAGTACGACAGCAATTCTCTCACACCCCTGAGAACACCGATTACGCTACTGAAACCAACACAACCAGGTGCCAAGATGTCTGACGATGCTTACGGTTTGCGACAGGTGATCTTTGCGATTTGGTTGTTAGCTATAGGAAACTAGTGCGTTTGTTGACTGAATGCTAGGAGAATATTAAAATATGTGCTGAATATTTTGTAGGTCACCTACGGAAGGGTTACAGTACACGAGATCGAGGGTAACCACTCGTCGGTGTTAAATAGCAGTAAAGTCGCAGCGGCCATTAATGACGAGCCGTTGGACGATGAGGAGGAATTTAAGGAACACCTAAGCGTTATGTCGCCTGTCATGGAATTATAGGTCGCGGGGTCAAGTCAATAGGTTTATCATAAATAAATAATCCCTTCATGGTTCATTTCAGAATATACGTTTTTTACTTGTGTATGTCTTCCAACATTCCCTTATGAACGAAGAGTTCAGTATGAATAAAACTTTGCCATGTGTATGCGAAATCAGCATCATGCAGAACATGCCAGTCACACAGATCAGGTACAGACCATAGACATGTATAGACGGAGCCTAAGCTGAGGGGCGGGGGGGGGGGGGGGGTGGCACGGTTCGCG
Organism: Andrena hattorfiana; assembly: GCA_944738655.2. Classification (NCBI taxonomy): domain Eukaryota; kingdom Metazoa; phylum Arthropoda; class Insecta; order Hymenoptera; family Andrenidae; genus Andrena; species Andrena hattorfiana. Next base: position 2,650,484 of record OX122895.1, read on the forward strand.
GTAAGGGGAGTCCAGTCGATTGCATGTAGACGGCATCCGAAGCTACCCGACTTATCTGTATCTGACCTCTGCCTTTTCCCCTCCAAGCCTACCTGCTCCCCTCGCCGGTAGTCACAGCTTTTGCTCCGTCTATATATGTCTATGGTATAGACCAAGTATATCCTATACCTGGTCTGTGATGACACTACTACCGTACTCAGTCGGCATGGCTGACAACTGCCTCTCTGTATTTGAATTAATTCCTTCGTGAGCAAGTCGGCGTCAAAGCACCATAATCGGGACACGTACCCTACTTTACTGTGACTTCTCTTACTTTAATTTTGCTGGGTGAAAATTTATATTGCTTTCTTGAACCTTTCTCTTTATTAAGGCATTTTTGTGGGGTTAAAAATGTAAATTTTTCATATTTTTTTCATTGAAATAAAAATACATGTTTTGTCCCAATTACCGTGCCCTAAAAAGTGCGTTGTCCGCATTACGGTGCCCCCAGTAACGATGCCCTTTTTTTTTAATATTGTTCCCGCGGTTAGGTTGTCTTCGAACTTTGAACTGTTCAAAAAAATTTTCTCTACGAGAGGTATTTGTATGTAATTTTAATATTACCTTTTCAGTACAAAACCAAAATATGCAAATATAAATTTCTGTTCACCCGTTCTGAGAAACGAAAATCAGGTTAGGTTTAGCAGTTACAGAGGAATCCAATGGGTACCGAAGGACACGGTAACAGGGACAAGCGTTAAATTCCTGTCCCTATTACCTACGGACTTCACTTTAACAATTACGAAAACGTTTCAGAAGTGCTCATTTTCTTATTTTGTCATAAAGTTCGAAACTTTTATGAATAACTCACTCTTTACGTAAGTGCAAATCATGATGATTATGAATTTAATCACTTCTGTAAAGTATTATCATATATAAATAGTATAAATTGAATTTCGACGTAAAAGGCCACTTTTGATTGGGACACCATTTTCCATCTATTCCAACTGATTTTTAAATCTGTCAATTATACCAATTTTAATTGTAACACATTTTGACATCGGACTACGTCTAACAAGTCAGAGAGTAGTATTAGGGCGACTTACGGCCGACCGCCTGTGACGAAAATATGTTACAATTGAAATCGTAATATCGTTAAAAATACCTGCCGTACAGTAATCACGGTTGCATATTCGTAAAGAACATAAAGTGCAATTCACGTACTTCATAATGTATGTATCTCGCGCCCAACGCTCTCCCCACTCCCAGTGCGCGGGGGAAATGAGACAAAATTTTTAGGTGTTCCGCCACTTTGACTTACAATATCTCGGGAACTGTGAGCGCAAAACGGCTGTGCAAGGTAAGTATCATTTTCAGGCTCTCGACGAGATCTACTCAAATATATAAACAACATATCGCAGTGGTTTAAGGGGGCATAGTACCTTTTTTGCTCGAAAATTAAGCACTCATTAGGCCTTTTTTTTATGTGAAAATGAAAAGCTAGAAAGATGGGGTTCGTTGCAAATGAAAGATCACTGTTTGAAAGTATTAAAAGAATTTTTATAAAAATAAAGCACTCTCCCTCCCGCTTTAGTCGCTGAAAGTTGGACCCTCGCGGAGCGAGTAGAATTGCGGGCCATAAATTCCGCCTTCTGTGCTTATTTGAAACGTAAAAACAAATTGAGATATTAAAATTTATTACATTTTGCGGTCGTTGACCAAGCCGATTCTTAAATTTCGCGTTTAAAACAAAATGACGAATTGTCAGGCTGTAGGTATTAATTTTCGCGGAAATTTTTAATTTCTTTTATGGTGTGAAAAAATAGAAAAAATTAAAGGATCAAAAAAAAAACGTCAGTCAAATTTTTGTGAAATTTTACCAAATATCGAACGAAAATTAAAAATTCGATAGTTTAAAGTATCGCCTACGGGCACTATCACGTCACTAAAACTCTTGACTTCCTCCGCTGCTATCTTGATCGTTTTTATCTGATCCTCTAAATTCCACTTGTAGGGTGGTTTTGGCCGTTTCGGGGTCTAGCCTTTACGATATGTGGGTACCACGAGCTTCTTGAGAACTCTTCTTTTTTTATTCATAGTGACAAATGTTGTAATAAACACGAAACCAATCGACTTATTACTTACTAGCTTAAAGTACCCGGCGTTGCCCGGGTAAAACTTTGATCGTCGCAGAATGTCAAGGGTGTGAAATCAGGGGGAAGATGTGGAATGTCCAGATCATGGTAGTCTATGTTTTCTAACAGGGTTCTAGAGTGTAATTATGCAAATTTTGGTCCAGATTGGTTATAGAAATCGGGATAAAAATGTATCCTATATGTTATTCCAAGTCCTAGACTACGTGTATACAAAATTTCAGAAAGATCCTTTGGATGTACGGTGCTATTTGTGTTGTAGTCATTATGAGTGTGGTTATCGTTGGGAGCAGAATTATTTTGACAGATAAAAAAACAACGAGATGATGGGGGTTTAAAGGTAAAGTGTCGAAATCCGGTGTCGAAATACGGTGTCGAAATTCATCAATCATTTTGCCTTGTAAAAAGTATGAAATTGTTAATCAAAAATGGTTTCCGAGGTCCCTGCGATACCCACTGATCTGTTGAATAACGTGTGAAAATTTCAGACTGATTGGTCAAATAGTTTTTTTGCAATCACCTGCACCAGATAAAATCTGCCGTTTTGAAATAATCACGTTTATAGTTTTAAAACAAATTAAAAAAATTCTTCCAAATTTTGTTTTGCTTAATATAAAAGTAGCTTAATAAATACCAGAAAGATTTATTGCCTTATATGTTGTACCTACGGAGAAAAATCTTAACTTTTAAAAAAAATAGATTAACTTTTCGACCGATCACAGTAGAACGACACCTTAAATTAACAATGGTAATTGTTCATAAAAGATCACACCGATTTTGGTGAAATTTAAATATGTTCTAAAAATGAACATTCTGAACAAGTTTTCCCTACACATATATCCGCCACTCGGCCTTAGTTTCCAAGATATTCGCGAAAAACTGCTGTCTTGCGTGCATTGCAATAAATTCTGCGTATACCTACGCGTTCAGTGGTGACATATGGTAGATTATGTGTCAGCATGGGCACCGCCGCTTATCTACCGTTTCTATAAAAACATCGCAACGGTCAAAAACAGAACAAATTGTTAAAAATTACAACAGGCGATTACGCGATTAAAAAAGGCGACATGGGAGGGCCATCTGGTAATTGTTGCGCTCGTAGAGGACATCGACGACATTGGGCCCAGGGTGAAGGGGGGTACCATGGGTGGCTCAGGAAGACATTGTGGAGACAAAGCAGGTCCTACATAAATCATCAAATAGGTGGAAATGTTGACCATCCACAATGTTTTACCACCCTTAAAACTTTCACCTCAACCTCCAAGGGTTCTTTAAAACCAAAATTCGTATTCTGGGGTTTCTTAAAATGTAGAAAGCGAATATGAACTGTATTTTGTAGAGAGAAATTCCTTACAACCACGCTATTTAAAATGAATTACACATTTTAGCTCCTAACGTCACCATTTTTGAAGATTTAATTATTTTAATTATGTATACAAATTATGTAGAGCTGCAAATATTTGCAGCTATAACTTGTGAATATGTACTCTATAAAGCAAATAGAACAAAACAGCACAAAAAGAAAACGGACACCCTCCACCTTGGATCGACCTGAGAGAAGAGAAAAATGTCCTGCAGCGAGCAAGCAACCCCTACGAGCGTGGGATACACTCCGCCGGAACCAGGGGAGGAGGTGGTGATCACTGGTATCTCTGGTAGATTTCCGGAAAGTGACAACGTAACTGAACTGAAGGAGAAGCTGCTGAACAAGGTGGACCTCGTTACAGAGAACTATTCGAGATGGAAGATAGGTGACACTCTAATATTCTTTCCTAGCTTTGGCAGCTCAGCATGCAAGTAAAACGAAATGTATTTGTGTAGAACATGGGGAAATTCCACGAGAAGGCGGGAAAGTCTCCGGCCTGTCCAAATTCGACGCGCACTTCTTCGGTGTGCATTATAAGCAAGCCCATACACTAGACCCCATGGGCAGAATGTTGTTGGAACACACGTACGAGGCTATTATTGACGCTGGAGTAAATCTCAAGCAAATACGGGGAACAAACACCGGCGTTGTTGTGGCCGCCTGCGTCAGCGACTCCGAGAAGACATGGTACTTCGAAAAGCTGCAGGTGACTATTGCCGTGTTAATTCGAAATTGCATATCTGCAACTTAAATTCAGTTAGGATAAACGTATTCAATATGGAACCCCTGATTTCGAAAGCTTCACAACAGTATGGGAATTTATTTTTTTTAATAAAACTGATATGAGGGAATGTAGGAATCATATTTATATAGTCAAATGTAAAGGAATTCAAATATTTTGAAATTACTAAAAAAAACTGGAATGAGTGAAAATCGGAAGTTCGAAAAAGTGGTATATAATATAGAACACCTAGGAAATTTATAAAAAAAACTGAAAGAACTTTACTTCTGTTACTAAAAATGAAGATTAATTAAGTAGAAGATATAAATAAACAATTATATTCGTGTGCTCACTGAAAGCGGCGGACACATTGCGTCTACATTGAAAAAAAATAAAAAAATAAAAATGAATAAATAATAAAAAAAAATGATAATGAATTTTTATTAGATTTAACTATTTGATTCACTATCCAAAAACTTTCAATAAAAACTCTTTCAATAATGGATAACTGTTTCTATTTTTTCTAAAGAACTAATATACATACACGATTGTTTGTAGAGTTTGTCATTTTTTTATCGAACTTGTATGATCCATATTGCGAGCCGTTCCATATTACCTACCTTTACCCTACTACTGCAAAATGGCACAAAAATAGTTTTTCTGTATGTATATTAAATAAGAATGGCATAGGACTGCCTTGGAACTGAGGCTGTAACAATTTATATTTCGGACGTGTGTGACATCGATGCCTGATTTAGAGCGTATCTACCAAAGCCTCCTTTGGGGTTTATGAAATACCAGCTTAACGTTGCCGGCGTTGTCCGGGTTATACAGGATGTGCCAAAATTCAGGGACTTCCGTTCACAAAAAAAAGTTTAAAAAAACGACCTTTACTATTTTTTTCTTGCTATTTCGACCAAGTGCATTTCTTTTCAAAACGACGAAACACATCACTTGGCAAATCCTTCTAGCTTCTCAAAAAAAAACTCAAGTCGATTGGATTAATTTTAAAAAAGTAATGCAATTTTAAAGAGTGTCCGAATATTTTCGCTATTCACTGTATCTACGCGTGCCCCCTGCGCGTGCGTGCTAGGGGTCACTGCTCGCGCTCAGCTGTTTCGGCTTTAAACTGCGCGACCCGGAAACTCCACCGTTAATATTCAACTCTTGATATCTCAAGAACGAAGCCTCGAATCCGAAAACAGGAAAAGACTTTTCGGAGTTTTCTGGCATCAGAATATTGCATGTTCCGGGAAGTTCCTGAATTTGGTCAAATCCGGTTTATCTTTTTTCGGTGAAGGGGAGGGAGTTTTTAAAAAGAGGAACCTACCTACCGAATTTCATGATCATAAGATCGGTGGTTCCAGAGAAATTGTGATGTGTCAGTGAGTGAGTGAGTGAGTCGGTCAGTGGCATTTGAATTTTATGTATATTTTATGGGTTTGTAAACCCTACACTTCATACTTACCTTCAACACCTCCCGAGCTCTTTAAACGTCTTAGGCCAACGGATTTGGTATCACTGGCAGCAGCAAATCAATGTTGGCCAACAGAATCTCTTTCTTCTTGGATCTACACGGTCCATCGTATACGGTAGATACAGCCTGCAGTTCCAGCATGGTCGCAATAGATCAAGCATGCAGAATGATACGAACTGGAACGTGCGACCAAGTCATCGTCGGCAGCGCAAATCTGTGTCTTCACCCTTTAGTGTCGCTTCAATTTACGCGACTAGGTACGAAGTAGCAGTAGCTTTTTTTAATTCGCCAGTCCCTTAGCTGGATTAATGTCGAGATACTTTGTGTCGCCTAAGAGATGTACAAGCATCAGTCCGATTTCAGGTGTTTTATCCAAGGACTGCCGCTGCAAATCCTTCGACGCGAAGGCTGACGGCTACGTGCGCAGCGAGGCCGCCTGTGTGATCTTCCTGCAGAAAGCGAAGGTGGCCAAAAGGATATACGCGACGGTGGTTTACACGAAATCGAATTGCGATGGTTACAAGGAGCAGGGTATCACTTTCCCTAACAGTGCCGTACAGGTGATGCTGTTGGAAGATTTCTACAAAGAGTGTGGAATTCCTCCGACATGCCTGTCCTTCCTGGAGGCGCACGGCACTGGGACCATTGTCGGTGACCACGGGGAACTCACGGCGATCGACAAAGTCTTTTGTAAAAACAGAAGTACACCACTTCGAATTGGTTCCATTAAGTCGAATCTAGGACATAGCGAGCCTGCCAGTGGCATCTGCTCGGTTGCCAAGGTGTGCTTTCAATGATTAATGCCACAAACGGGAAAGATAGCGCGATGCGAGCTTCGGAATAGGGCTGTTACGAAAATTCGAATATTCGAAGACCAACGAATTCGAATTTCAGATTCGAATATCAACGAATTCGAATTTCAGATTCAAATACCAACGAATTCGAATTTCAGATTCGAATACCAACGAATTTGAATTTCAGATTCGAATATTCGAATATCAAAGAATTCGAATTTCGGATGCGAATATTCGAAGAGTTAGGAGTATTCAAATATTCGGATTATTCGAAGAAACTATTCACATTTGAATATACGAATTATTCGAAGAAACTATTCGAAATTATTCAATTCTTCGAATATCCGAATATTTACAGCTCTACTTCGGAGGACATGCGATAATACTGTGACACTAAACACTTTTTAAGATTCTCATTGCAATGGAGACCGGCCTAATTCCACCAAACTTGCACTTTACGAGTCCTATAAAGGGTATGAAATGTTTCGAGGAGGGAAAAGTAGAAGTTATCACAGAGCCCACGCCATGGGAGGGCGGATACGTGGGATTGAATTCCTTCGGCTTCGGAGGTGTAAATGCTCATGTTTTATTGAATTCTTATACCAAAGAGAAAGTCAACAATGGTAGGCCTTCTGACGATTTGCCCAGACTTGTGGTTGGATCCGGGCGCACCGAAGAGGCAGTTGAAACGCTTCTAAATTATGTAAGATAATTAACTATCATTCCTACTGAGCGCTACAGAAATTAGGTATAAAATAGTGGATAAGGAATAATTTTCTCCCTAGGTGGAAAGTATTCCAGTGGACGTGGAATATATTCGACTCCTGCACGAAATTCATGCTGATAATATATCCGGCCACTTGATCAGAGGGTATACCCTAGTTGGATCTAACGTATCCGAGAAGCCTCAGAGAGAGATTCAGGAATTCCCGGGCACAAACAGACCAATTTGGTTTGTATTCTCTGGCATGGGATCCCAGTGGGCTGAAATGGGTACATGTTGAAGTATTTTTGGGCAAAACTATGCTCTGATTAAAAATTAAAATGCCCCGAAATTTTGCCATACCTAATTTCGAATTTAAACGTACCAGGTAAGGAATTAATGAGATTTCCCACCTTCGTAAAGGCGATAGAAAAGTGCGATGCAGCTTTAAAACCGCGTGGCGTTGATATCGTTGAAATTATCACGAGCAAGGACAAGGCGACGTTCGACAACGTCCTGAATTCTTTCGTTGGGATAGCCGCAATTCAGGTACAATAACTATTTAGCTATGTGGAGTAACAATTATTGCTTTCCACGACCGCAACTAACATTAACACCCGCACAGATCGGTCTCGTCGATCTGCTCACATCCGTGGGTATAATGCCAGACAACATAATCGGCCATTCAGTGGGAGAGCTTGGATGTGCTTACGCTGACGGGTGCTTCACCGCTGAGCAAATGATTCTCTCCGCGTACTCCCGAGGTCTGGCGACTAGCAACACGAAAATGATTCATGGATCAATGGCGGCGATAGGCCTCGGCTATGAACAAATCAAAGGCATGTGTCCACCAGATATCGAAGTTGCGTGTCATAATAGCGCCGATAGTTCTACCATTAGTGGACCAGCGGAGTCCATGAAGCAGTTTGTGGCTAAGTTACAGGTAAGTGTTACGCGGTCTCAGCCCGAATGTGTCAGCTCCTGTTTCCCCGGTGTCGCCAGTTCCCGCCTCGAGGACATGCTTCTGAATCGTAACTCAATGTTCCAGGCACAGAATATTTTTGCCAAGGAAGTGCCGTCCGCTAAGATCGCATACCACAGCCGCTACATCGCGGAGGCAGGACCAAAACTCCTGGCGTACTTGCGGAAAGTGATTCCCGTGCCGAAGCCACGAAGTCCCAAGTGGGTAAGCACATCGGTGCCTCGTAGCCAGTGGTCGACGCCAGAGACACAGCTGTCTTCCGCCGAATACCACACGAACAATCTTCTCAACTCCGTGCTGTTTGCGGAAACGGCCACTATGATTCCTTCGGACGCGATAACCATCGAGATCGCCCCTCACGGTCTCCTCCAAGCTATCCTCAAAAGATCCTTGGACTCCAACGTAACAAACGTGCCGCTGACTCTACGCGGCCACAAAGACAACGCCGAGTATTTCCTGCAAGCTCTTGGGAAGCTGTATAACGTGGGCTTGCAACCACAGCTCCAGAATCTGTATCCCCCCGTTTCGTTTCCCGTCAGTAAGGGCACACCAGTGATCTCCTCTCTCGTGAAGTGAGTCAAGCAGTAGCACTAGTTCGTTGCAATGATCTCCTAATACTTTACAAAACAGGAATGCCATATTTCAGGTGGGAACATACTGAAGACTGGTACGTTCCCCTTTACGCACAACGTCAGAAAATAACCACGTCGGAGAGACATGTCAACATCGAGCTTAGTAATGAGTCTTTCGAGTACATGGCCCATCACGTAATCGACGGAAGAAACTTAGTCCCACCTACAGGATATCTCATGCTGGTTTGGGAAAGTATGAGTTTGATGGAGGGAAAGCTGTGTGACGAATTATCGGTCGTTTTCGAAAATATTAAGTTCGAACGTGCGACGAACATTACGAAGGACGGTACTATCCCACTAACAGTCGTAGTTCAAAGAGGTATATCCCATTGCACTTTGAAAGCAATCCCTGTATAAATGCCAGCTGTTTTAAATACTCTAACGCGTGTTTAGGTTCCGGGAAATTCGAGATATCGGAAGGATCTACGACCGTGGTATCGGGAGTGGTGCACGGAACAGAGAATCCAGAGCAAGAAATGATACCGACCGAGTTTTTAGAAGAGATCAAAGATGAAGAAGTTTTGACTACAAAGGACATATACAAGGAGTTGAAACTCCGTGGGTATCAGTACACAGGGGTATTCCAAGCACTAAAGAGTGCGTCGATCAACGGAAAAAGGGGACGCATCGCATGGATGAGGAATTGGGCAGCCTTTATGGACAACATGCTGCAAGTGAAGTTGCTAGGCCTCGACTCCAGGGCGTTGTACGTACCAACGGCGATCAACAAGCTGGTGATAGACGTAAAAGCTCACGCTGATGTGATTCTGGACCGTACCGAAGAAAACATAGGTATGACATTTTTCTACACGAATATTTTCCACAATAAATTATCCAGGGGCCGATTTGTGTATAGACTATGTAGGCTGCAGCCTACAGCAAATGTTGGGAGGCCGAAAATTTTGAGGATCAGCAAATTTTGGAGACCAAATTTGAATTTTCTTTGGGAGATCAAATTTTGTACTCCCCAAAATCTTTCGGTCCCTCAAATTTTACACTCCCCAAAATTTACTGATCTAGGCTGCAGCCTACTTAGCGTATATCCAAATCCGCCCAGATCGGGTCCTTAACAATTCTACATGTACTGCAGAAATTCCAGTACGCGTCTACTCTAGTCACGACGTCGTGAAATCTGGAGGTATAGAAATTCGCGGGCTAACAGCCAATTCTATCCAACGACGAAAGCCAATGATGGACCCAGTATTGGAGGAGTACAAGTTTGTGGCTAATCGTGATAAAGCGCAAGTCACGTTAAATGAAATGATTGTACTGTCAGCTCAGCTGGCCCTAGAATGTCACATGATGACCGGTCCAAAAATCGTTGAACTGATCGAAGTCGATGACAACGTCCCCGACGAAGAAGTCCTTACGCCTGATTTCCTCAAGGTGTTAGGAAACATGCCAATGATTCAACCAAAGATTACTCTTGCCGCAGATTCTCAGCGAAGTCAAAAGCTATCGTTGCCGAAGTCAGTGACAACGGCGGAGCCAAAGAAACTGCCGGACGATGGCACCGTCTTCATGGCAGCCGCCTACAACATCCTGTCGCCTAAGAAACAAAATTCTTTAGACAAACTTATCCTCGCGATCATGGATCACGGATTCATTTTAACACGAGAACCAACGGTGAACAATAAAACTTATTCATACATTGAAAGGTGTGGCTTGCATGTTATGTTAGAAAAGTGTTTCGGGGATGAGACACTACTGCTCTTAAAGAAGAAGGAGAAACCTCCCGGTTGTACACAGGTTGTATATGTGAACAATAATGAATTTAGCTGGCTCAATAAAGTGAAAGAAATTTTGAAGAACGAAGAAGAGAGTAACGAGACGGTGAGACTGGTGCTGGTCGCGGAGGGTGATATGGAAAATGGGGCTCTGGGTTTAGTAAAATGTTTGAGACGGGAACCTTGCTGCGACATCGTGAAGACTGTAATAATTCAGGACGAAAATGCCCCCAAGTTTTCTCTGAATGATCCATTTTTCGCCAAACAACTCGATGTTGATATTAGCATTAATATTTTACGGCCACAAAAAGTTTGGGGTACATACAGACACCTGCCTCTGGCGCAAGCGAAGCCAGTCCCAGTCCCTCATGGTTATGCAAATATTAAGGTATGCCAAAATTCTTAGTTCGTAGTATACTAATGCTACAGAATGTCCACAGCTGTATGAAATTATTCTGCAGGTAAGGGGAGATTTGAGTTCCCTGGAATGGGTGCAGGGCCCCATCCAGCCTGACGTGAAAGATGAAAATCTTATAAAAGTAGTATACTCTTCCCTGAACTTCAGAGATGTAATGCTGGCTACTGGTAAACTGATGCCGGAGGCTATAACGAAAAAGCGGGAGTTCCGCGACTGCTTGATCGGATTCGAGTTCAGTGGAATAGATGCCAGTGGCCGTCGAGTGATGGGATTCACCGAAAGCAGGTAAAACATCGTGTCCAATATTTTGAATTCCTCGTCCAATTGCTAAAATCATTTAAAGGTACATCCCCCTGAAATCGCTCAAGAAATATGTGATATGTAGGATTTTTTTTTTAAAAAAAGTATATGAGCGCCTTGGAAGTTTTGCTTGAATGTTATGGCCGTTCGGATGTCGGTGCGCTTCTATCGTTCTAGAATCTGTACCTCATCGAATTTCGTCTTATAACTTTTACTGAGTATTCTTCAGATAATATACTACAGATCCATATAGAAGAAGAAATCAATTTTCAGAAAAATGTTAACGTAAGAGTCCCTTTAATTCCCCGATTTTTCCAGGGCTATGTCAAACCTCGTCAGTCCCAATAAGCTCAATGTATGGCCCATACCAGACGAATGGTCTCTGGAGGACGCAGCCACGATTCCAGCCGCGTACTTTACAGTCTTTTACGCTTTATACTACTTCGCAAGGTTACGGAAAGGCGAGAAAATTTTGATCCATGCCGGTAGCGGTGACGTTGGTCAAGCTGCGATCAACGTCGCCCTTTCCGAGGGCTGTGAGGTATTCACCACCGTGGGAACACCCGAAAAGAGGAGATTCATTAGGGAAACATTCCCCAGCATTAGCGACGACCACATCGGTAACTCTCGAGATACGAGTTTCGAGCAGATGGTGAAGAACTTGACGAATGGTAAGGGAGTCGACATAGTGTTGAATTCCTTGACAGAGGAAAAGCTCCAAGCGTCAGTTCGCTGTTTGGGTTATCGAGGTCGTTTCCTCGAGATTGGCCAATTCGACTTGGTTGCGAATAATCAGCTAGGAATGCAAATCTTCCTGAAAGAAATCAGCTTCCAAGGAATCCTAATGGATAACATAATTAACGGCACCATGCCGCATGCACAGGCAGAGGTGCACGAGTTCCTTAAAACAAAAATTCACAGCAAGGCAATCAAGCCTTTGAATAGAAAATGCTTCGAGAAACATGAACTGGAGGCTGCCTTTAGATACATGGCAGCCGGTAAACATACTGGAAAGGTGAATATTCTGTTTGTCCTATTTCATAACTTTAATATAACCAATTCTTTCAATGTTTGTCAAAAATTACACCTTCGATTTTCTACAGATCCTAATCAAGGTAGGGGACGAGAAGGCACCCTTGGGCACACCGATACTCGCCTATCCGCGATTCCACGCCATACCAGACAAGAGCTACGTGATTGTGGGTGGTCTAGGTGGGCTGGGTCTAGAAATGGCTGACTGGTTGGTGCTTCGTGGTGCCAGGAACCTAGTATTCATCTCTCGCGGTGGCATAAAAAACGGCTACCAGAAGCTAAGAACAGAAGTATGGAAATCGTACGGCGTGAAAATCCTAATAATTTCTGGCAGGGACGCTTCCGAGACCACAGAGTGCGAGTTTATCCTGAAAACCGCTGAGAAACAGGCACCCGTCGATGGTATATTCAACCTCGCAATAGTGCTAAAGGACTGCCTGTGCGTAAACCAAACCGAGAAAGATTTTAAGGAGATCCTGAAACCGAAGGCATTAATCACCAAGCAGTTGGATCAGCTATCGAGGAAAATCTGCCCGACTCTTCGCCACTTTGTCGTGTTCTCCTCTGTTGTCTGCGGACGGGGTAACCCTGGTCAGACCAATTACGGTATGGGTAACGCGGTGATGGAGAGGATCTGTGAAAGAAGAGTCGAAGAGGGCCTGTCAGGCATGGCGATACAATGGGGAGCCCTAGCTGAAGTAGGGCTGGCCGCGGATCTGTTGGAGGAGAATAAGCAACTCGTGACCAGCGGAACACTGCCGCAGAGGATATCATCGTATTTGGAAGAATTGGACAAATTCCTGATGCAGAGCAGACCGATTGTGGCTAGCACGATGGTTGCGGAGAAACGACCCACCGCCAGCGAAGTTAGCACCATTCTAGAAGCGGTAATGAATATCATGAGTGAGTAATAGTGTTCCAAGTATGATCATTTTTAGCTTGCTATTTGAGCTGCATCTAGCCCACTCACGATATTTTGTCATTGCAGGTATAAAGGATTTAAAGGGTATCAGCCAATCTTTTTCGTTGCCTGAACTCGGAATGGACTCCATGATGACAATGGAAATAAAGCAAACTTTGGAACGAGACTTCGAAATCTTCCTAACTCCACAGGACCTTCGAGCCCTGAATATAGCTAAGCTTATAGAGATGTCCACGAAAGACAAAAAGCAATCGAAAAAGGGTGCCAAGTCCACGAGCAACACAGAATCGTTGAGTGGTATGAATGTGCTCATGCAATCGATAAACATACCGCTTCTAGACGCTAATTACTGTGTGGAGCTTCCCGTCAAATGCCTCGAAAAGAAGAACGAAGTATTTCTTATTCCGGGTATAGAAGGATCTGCCTCAATCTTTTCAACATTGGCACTCAAATTGAAATCCCCGGTTTCCTGTCTACAGACGGGATTACGTGAAGCAGATCTATCTATAGAAGAAATGGCGGACCGTCTTCTACCTGTATGTACCTACAACCGTCAGAAGGGCCATAATCTCTCCCCTAATTTTACTTATTTATCTTGTATTTGTTTGTAGTATATATTAGAGAGGAGTAAGGGCCGAAGAGACTTTGTGATTGCCGGATATTCGTACGGTTCACTGATAGGCATCGAACTAGTGAGGAAATTAGAGGCTCATAGCTTCATCGGTCAACTCATACTGATTGACGGATCACCTGATTATATGAAAGCCTTAAAGGCAAAGCATCTTTCAGCGCCTACGGATGAGGAGTTCCGAAATAGGCTTCTCATGGGTCTCTTGAGCATCACTAACCCCTCTGCCATCCCAGAGGTAGTCTCGTCACTTTTCCACTTAGAATATACAAATCTTTTGATTCTTCTCCATCAGACATCAAATATAATAAATACTCTCCACATTTTTGTAGTTCAAATTAGAATTGAATGAATGCACAACATGGGAAGAGAAGTTAGAAAAAATGCTCAGCCACACACCGCAAGAAATTGATAACACTTACAATCGCGATACTAAGAAAGCGATTTGTACGTTGCTTTACAATCGCCTATGCACATTGGACAAGTACGACAGCAATTCTCTCACACCCCTGAGAACACCGATTACGCTACTGAAACCAACACAACCAGGCGCCAAGATGTCTGACGATGCTTACGGTTTGCGCCAGGTGATCTTTGCGATTTGGTTCTTAGCTATAGGAAACTAGTGCGCTTCTTTACTGACAAGGGAAGATCCCGAACCCGAAAATTCAAAAAATTCTGAAACTTTGTGAATATGTGGGGAGTTTCCTCCTGATTACAACGCAATTTTTGTTTGCTGCCCAAATTCACTCGAAGGGGGTGAAATTAACCCTTGAAAAATCGGCTATTTTCCGAATTTGTATTATAACTCGCGAATTGTAAAAGATACAAAAAAAGGATCAAGACAAAAGTTACTTCTTTTAATGAGATCTATCATTCGGTAACAAAATTATTTTAGAGTTCACGAGTTATAACACAAAATCGGAAAATAACCGGATTATCAGAGGTCAATTACACCACCTTAGAGTGAATTTGGGCAGCAAACAAAAATTGCGTTGAAATCAGCAGGAAATTCCCTACATTTTCACAAAGTTTCAGATTTTTTTGAATTTCCGGGTTCGGGATGTTCCCTTGCGGGTGCTGGGAGACTATTAAACTATGTACTGAATATTGTGTAGGTTACCTACGGAAGGGTTACAGTACACGAGATCGAGGGTAACCACTCGTCGGTGTTAAATAGCAGTAAAGTCGCAGCGGCCATTAATGACGAGCCGTTGGACGATGAGGAGGAATTTAGGGAACACCTAAGCGTTATGTCGCCTGCCATGGAATTATAGGTCACGGGGTCAAGTCAATAGGTTTATCATAAATAAATAATCCCTTCATGGTTGATTTCAGAATATACTTTTTTTTACTTGTGTATGCCTTCCAACAATCCCTTATGAACAAAGAGTCCAGTATGAATGAAACTTTGCCATGTCTATGCGAAATCAGCATCATGCAGAACATGTCAGTCATTCATAATGAACAATCGATAGAATACACTCAGCCTGTACACTTCACCCAACATACTTAATATTACAATACACATATATTATATAATATAGAAATCAAATTACCTCGTTACAAGTTCTTCCTCTTGATTCATCCACTCGACACATTCCATTTTTTACAACACATTCTAACTGTGCTAAAACTCAGATCACATTGGAACCAGATGCAACACACTTCATACAGATCGAAGAAAATAACGTAGAATTAATAAAATAGTACGCTCGACGCGTTATTGATAATTACAATGATACTGAATCCGACATTCAGCTCGCGATCGCATTTTCCCTTCTTTTTTCTTTCTTTAAGTATTTTTGCAATTGTACCATCTCTTAATTAGTCGCGATAAATGTATCCTAACTTAAGGCGCAATAATAACGAGGTCTTCCCGAAGAATTGGCTGACCGGTAGAGTACTTTCAC
The DNA here is from genome assembly GCA_944738655.2 of Andrena hattorfiana. NCBI lineage: Eukaryota > Metazoa > Arthropoda > Insecta > Hymenoptera > Andrenidae > Andrena > Andrena hattorfiana. The sequence goes on from OX122895.1 coordinate 2,666,231, forward strand.
TCGCACAAAGGCTTCGGGCCATCGTTAAATTAGAATATTACACAACCACGGCAATGTCGAATAAGAAATATGAAACGTGACAATTTCGCTCTCTTTTTCTAACGATTTAAGGAAATGTGAAAACAACATACTAAATGGCTTACCTTCATAATTCCATCGGCTCGAAAACTGACGCACTACTCGATAACGTTTGATTTAAATCAGGAATGGCTTCGTTGTTATTATTATTACTGTTATTGTTATTATTATTATTATTATCGTCGGACGTATCGGGAATCGGAGTTGGGGCATCCCTTGCTGGTAAAATACGCAGATGCTTATTGGGTGGTTCCCACAAAACTAGAGCCATGGAGGGCCTCTCCCTGAAAGGGAAAATCTGTAAAGCTTTATCTCTTTTGGTAGAAAAGTTTGAATACGCATTAAAAACGGCAGCAATAAAGGCCGTCGCGCATTTCGGCGAATCGAAGAAATTAATAATAATTAATTAATCGTCGCCCCGCTTCGGTGACCAACTATTTATAAACTTTTCCCTTCGTAACGCCGAAGCGCGCGACGGCCTCTACGCTACGGTATGAAATATCCATCGCAACGACGCAAGCAAACCTGTTTTACTTACAATTTAGACAACAACGACGTCGGAAGAATGGGCTCTTGTTGGAGTCTCTTAAGCTCCTCGGAAAGCATCAACCTGGGGTGCCCAGATTTCGCCCGTTCCGCGTCCACGGCGTTCGCCGCTTCCAGTTCCAGATCCATATTCAGATCTCTGAGAGGGGCTGACTGCGCGTTAGCTGCCGACGTCGAAGCCACCGGGGACCTCGGCGGATAATTGGAGCTGATGTGCAAATCCTTGAAATGCGCGGTCATTTTCTCCTCCGTTATAAACTGCTTCGCTTTCCTCCTGCGAGATTACAACGACCCGTTGAGAACCGGCTCGATGCAATTGTAGAAGCGACCGTGTCTTTAATAATATCCCTGCGCGTTCTTCGAATACTTACGTATCTAACATGTCGGAGGCCTCGAGCTTTCTCTTCTGGTGGAGGACCGGCTCGTAAGTAGCTCCTCCGGTGAACCTGACCAGCTCGGGCTGCTGGAGCGCCGGCACGCTCCACGGTATCGACATCGGGGGCACCTGCGGCATATGCATCCACGGCCCGAGCTGGTGCGAAGTGCTCTGCTGGCCCATCATGTGTTGGAATATCGACGGCGGTGTGTGGAGGTTCGCTCCTCCCATTGCATTCTGAACCGGAGGAGAATACATTTGATGCGTAGACACAGCTATCGTACTTAAGAGCAACAAGCGGCTAGCGTCAGCTTTTCTATTTATATAACAACATTTGCGGCGGAGGCAAGGCTGCCTTACGCGGACTAGATCTACGCAAAGTGAAATGCAATTATCGGCAGAAAGTCATACGGACCCTCGGGGTTCTCGCCGTATTGTTCGAAGCAACGCGCGGAAATTTTATAAGCGATTAGCTGCCTACTGTCATTTGTGGCCACCGAAAGACGACAGGACGTGCTTGAGGTTTGTTGTGCGTTGTGGCGAGCAGTGGTTCTCCCGTGAAATCTCACGAAAGCCTGTTGCGTAACATCCGAGTTTTGGCACCGGTCTCGAGGGAACGATGAACAGACGCGAGATAAACACGCCTCGCGTCACTTCGTGTAGGAATTCTTCGATCGTGGTGCACCAGACGCTAACCTCTATCCGCCACTTGCCGCGGCAGTGTAGGGGAGCACCGTGAGTTTAAGTAAACCGACGTGCGAACGCACGCCAACCTTGGCGGAAGAAATTCTGGAATGTTGCGTGCTCCGGGATATATTTATCCACGCAACGTGAGATCGTAAGGGGGAACTCAGATTAGTTGTTTTCGTCTCTCACTCCCCCCTCTCTCTCTCTCTCTCTTTGCACGACGAAAGCACAGGATTGTCGAATTATCTGCGGAAAATTTAGCGAATATTCCGCGATGAACGGGCGACGAGATCCTCTACGTTTTTCGAACGTAGTTGTACCGAGTTCGCGTGCACACACAGATCATGAGACTCACTAATCACTAACACACAGATGTCAACATTCTGCGCTTTTAGCGTCCAGACTGCGCTAGAACTTTATGTTGAGTTAGGGACTTGAGTGGCTTGTGCGCATGTGCGCGCCTGATCGCGGCAACACTTCAGACGAAAAGTCTGGAGATAAGTACTACACGAATGAGAGCGGACTCAACCGTTGAGTAGCCGCTTACTGATTTTTCGCCGAACGCTACCGCTAGGTTGCTCACTTCTCAACATGTTTATAGTGTTACTCTATACTACATGTTTAGTGAGCGGCCGCCATTTTTTTAAGCGGAGATAAAGTCCGCTATTTTTACGGTACGTGTTGAGTTGCTGCTAATATCTCAAACCCCTCCCCAAGTGCTGTTCAGCGGAACGATCACTGATCAGGAGCGATCACCGTTGAGTTCTTAACGGTTGAGTCCGCTGAACGCAACCCGTGTCCGGGAAATGTAAATTAGAATTATATAGCAACAGCTGTATGAATCGATGAGACGAGGTGCGAACATTTTGATAATATAATGGAGGTAATTCCGTGACATTTTTTCGCGACGAACGAAAATATAAAGGCAGGCTCTCACTACACCTCGGTTCATTTTATTCTTCTTATGCTTTTCTTGTGTATTTTGACAATTTGACTCGCACCGCGCTTCGCCTCGACCCGACGCGACTCCGGGCCGCGAATTCTTCCTCGAGAATATTCTGAGGAAGAGAAGCGAGGGGTAGTGTGAGTGGATGCAATGCCATCGTAGAGGAAGAGATTCTCTGAGCAACTGACCAAATACATGAACCGAGGCAAGCTCAGATAACTTAGAGTACGGAAAAATCGAGGTGACGCGAGCCTAGATGTGAGTGCGAAAAAAGTTGTGCCTCGCCTCGTCGAGGCTCATTTTATTCTTCCTATTTTTTTCTTAAGTATTTTTGACAATTGATTCACACTGCGCCTCGCCTCGCCGCGACTCCGAGCCGCGAATTCTTCCTCGAGAATATTTTCAGGGAAAGAGGCGAGGCGAGGCGAAAGCCTACCTTAAAAGTTATTGACGCTGTTCACCACTTGCCGGTCATGGAGCGCAACCAGGTAGACGCAGCTGTATAGAAATCTCGGGTTGCCTGGCGCCAGGCTGAAGCAATTACTGCTATAGAAAATTAGTACATAATTTTGCAAATATATGTGTCATTAGCGGCTTCAATGAATCTTTTACCTATATTTCGGAAATATTCTGTTATACAGTTCCGTAGTACCGCGTAACGCAATTACACGAAATTAAGATCCTTTTGCCACTTCAAACAGTTCCGGCAAAACTGTACGTACAATTACGCATGCAAATGAGCCGCGGATAGATAAAACTTCTCCGATAAATCGCCGATGGCACACATTCACACGGCTCCTTGGAACCTGTCGCGCATCCGTCATCCACTTAGGCAGTGCACAGAACATAAACATGTTCACAAATCGTGTGTCTTGACGCGATTCATACGCCAGAATGGGAGGCCTTTTGTATATATAATTCTGTTGTCCTCCACAGCGTGATTACGATCAGAAATGGTTTTTTCGTCGTAATTCCCCGGGTATTTCAACGGATGTGGTCACAGCACGCATGGCGCATGTGCAGGTGGACACGCGACGAAAATGCCCCTATCGCTTATGCAGTTCATCTCCCATCAGCTCCGATTTATCAGAACCTAAATTTCACCGGCTCCGAGGCGCTCTTCGTACAATAAACCATTTTCAGCTAGAACTGAAGCAAGAACCGCGTCAATTTTACATATATCCTGTTCGTGGGATATCCGTTCATTACACTTGGGAAGTTCATCGATCAGAAATCCCACGATCATATACACACGCTAAGTTCCAATCAGAAGTTACATAACTCCAATTCTGATTACCCTTGAGATTAGAAAATAGCTCCGACGTGCCCTGACCTTGGGCACCCAAAAACGTCAGACCCAACGTTCAACCTCTACACTTATCTAGTCCCAAGGAGAGCCATCGGCAAAACACGCTGCAGGACGTGGTGACAATTAGACTACCTCAGCGCGCGTTCACATTTGCCGGCTCATTCTATTTAAGAGCGTAATTAAGGAAGTGAAAAAAGCGCATAGTAACTGCACCCGAAATCAGTCGCAGCCTGAGGCTTCCCCTAAAAGTCGCGAATTAATGGCATTATTACTATAATCTCGCCGGCTGGATTCGCCCGAACGGATATCTGCTCGCGATTCGTCTTATCGCCTCCTCGAGAGGTGAGAAAATAAGCGTCATTGGCCGCGGTCGCATCTTTCAGTGGATGCCATGTGTGCCAGAGAGAGGAGAGAGGAGAGAGGAGAATCAGAGGTACACACACGTACACAGGTGTGCTATAAGGCCACACACGGTCGGTTATTATGTATCCGATATATGGCTTTGAAGCGATTAATACTATTGTTATGATTCAGACGAGTATACGTCATGTGTATTTCTCAGCGGTGCGACGCCAGCCTTCGGTCAGTGTTCCACCGTGGATAGTTGCAGATACCCGGTTTCCGTCCACGGGACGCCACACCGAACGTGCCACTGCTCCGCCGCGCGTTATCCTCGACTATGCGGCTGCTTCGCCGCCTGTAGCGCTCGGTGCTGTGCCTGCGGAGGACGATACTTATAAGTGACTATCACCGGGCGCGACCACCCGCGTAGCTTCCTAAAACTCGGCGACACCAACCACGGAGCGCGATGGCAGAGCTTAAGTGCATGATAATCAACAACGTGATTGTGTAAACCGTACGTATGGCCGCGGTGATTCAATCCGAGGGAAACAATGATAACATGTGAGCGTCCGTGAAAACTGTGCCCACGATTCTTTGACTGTTCCGCAGGAGGAGGAGCATCCATGACGCAGGGAGATACTATCGGGTGCCTGGGTCTCGGAGGATCGAACATTTGAGGAAGCTAGAACTACAGGCGCGAACTATGCCGAACAGTAATCTTGGATCTATCACAGAGAAGGATAGCTCGGCCAGGAACGGTGTTCTTAATCACGATGAAAAAGCAACGACCGAGAGGCACGGGAAGAGTAACGCCACCTCCGGGCAGAAGAGTGCCGAAGAGATAACAGGGAAGTTGAGTAAATACACTCAGATCGATTTCGCTCAATTGTCTTACGGCACACAGAGAGTAAGACCTACTTCTGTAGCTTACTTGCCGAAGGAGACGCGTATCAGCGAGCCGAGTTACCCTTACTACACCTCTAAGGGCACCTTGTCCCCGGCTCAAAGCGAATTGGCCCTGTCGTCTAGAAGCAGGCAAAATCGTTATGTGGCCTTAGATATGAGGTCGATGAGTAGCCTCCCGTTCTCGAGTCCCCATACCAACAGTTATGTCCCGGGAAGTACCGTGCCTTACACATGCTGCTGTACATGCGTCGGACCATCTGTACCGCCGACACCTTCGTCTCATCACACGGAAGAGCAAGATGGTCCTGAAGGCCTCTCGTGGAGAAGGCTTCACATGAGCAGGGCTAAATTGAAAGCGACTGCAACAACGTCAGAATTGTTAAGTGGATTTGCCATGGTGAGTACTTAACTTGTGAACATTATGATCACAGTATCGACATCACAGTGAACACTCGCGGATGATATAATGTTCGCAATCAATCAGTCAATGCATTCCTTCCGAATCTATAATGTGCAATTATCAAATGCCAGGTGTGTAATAAGATGCACCGACGCGCTAAGCGTCGCGGAAATGAGAAATGACACTCGCGTTAAAATTCAAGTATTTGCCGTGTCGCGGATTCTTTGGAGTTAATTTTCCAAGAAAATCTTCTGCTTGTACGAGCAGAAAATCCGCCGGGGGATTACACAACGTTTCCTGAAAATCATTAAACAGACGCGGACGACAATTCTGTGTAATCTTCAGCCTCATCTATCATTACATAAGGCAAATATCACTTTCTTCAACAACATATTACCGGCTCGCGCAAGAATGCTTGGTTTTCGAATATTCGATTAGTGCCTTTTAAATTACAAAGTATAATTTGCCCGAGGGAACATGCGTTTCAGGAGAACGCGGCGAATTAACGCGTAACTAGTAGCATCGTATCTTCGCGCTTACGTGCATGCTGGTAGGCTGCTAGCTGTGCGCGAAGCAACCGGGGCATAATTGCGCTTTGTCAGTGGCCATTCGCGCCTTTTATCGGTCTCTTTTCCAAATTTCAGGTGGCTATGGTAGAGCTGCAAATAAACGAGCCGACCGCAGTACCGGAATGGCTGTTCGTGATGTTCGCTGTTTGCACAACCGTCCTAGTATCAGTGCACATCTTTGCTTTAATGATAAGCACGTATTTATTGCCCAATATTGAGGCCATCAGCAAGCTTCAGGTGTCGCGATTGGTGACGGAGTCGCCGCACGAAAGGATGCGCGGCTTCATCGAGCTAGCTTGGGCATTCTCCACGGTTCTAGGGCTGTTCCTATTTCTGGTAGAAGTAGCTATACTCTGCTGGGTGAAATTCTGGGATTACTCGTTCACAGCCGCCACTGCCAGCACTATCATAGTGATCCCGGTGCTGATAGTGTTTATAGCGTTCGCTGTTCACTTCTATCACTCGCTGGTAGTTTACAAATGCGAGTCGTCGGTGACTGATATGAACGAATTAGAGAGCATAAAGAGGAATTTAGATAACGTGGCGATGCGACAGAGCAGCGTGTAATCGCCGGCTTGTGTAATAAATAATTCCGCGAAGAATTGCCATTTTCATAGTGTGTCGCATCGTTGTTTCCTACAATACATACCAGACTGTGTACTTAGTGTTTACTCGTAGCATACCAAACAGAAAGTATCGTAATCGTTAGAAACCAGATACTGTACTTAAAAATCGAATGCGCGCGCTTAAGGGGTTAGGACACTTTGGACGGAGCAAAATTGTAGTCATTTTCGGCATTTTTTTTAGGAATATAATGAATTAACCAGAAAATTCAATATGAAGCCTGTTATTGTACAACTCTCGCCGGAAAAAATACGATTTTTTTTCCTACAAAATGGCGACGGTAGAGCAAGATCTTGAGGAGTGACATTTTCCACGGTGTTCAATCTCACGGCTATACAGTTTGACTTAGAACAAAAAACCAAAAAGTTTTATTTTCTACATGCCTGAAACTAGAGAAGTCCATAGCGGTTTTGCGATATCTTGAACATATTCCTTGCAATTGACACTTTTATAAAAAAATGCATTTTTTCTCTCCATGGTCACCATTTCGAGACAAATTAATGTTTATGAATTTCCCTACGTACTTCTCTAGTTTTAGGCATGCAGAAAATAAATCTTTTTGATTTTGTGTTCTAGGCCAAACGGTATAACCATGAGATTGAATACCGTGGAAAACATCGCTCCTCAAGATCTTGCGTATTACAGCTCTATTTTGTAAGAAAAAAAATACGATTTTTTCTGGCGAAAGTTGTATAATAACAGGCTTCATATTAAATTTTCTGTTTATTTTTTTATCTTCCTAAAAAAAAAATACTGGAAATGACTGCAATTTGGCTCCGTCCAAGGTGACCTAACCTCTTAACATGTTCGTAACAATGGCGGAAGAAGAAGACACGTATGTTTATACAATAACTTTACTTCTTTTTTTTTTAACACAATCATACGGAAATGATCATGTTTTTATTATATATAAAAATGTACATAGCTGTACACATGCAAGTCAAGAGTTGCAACAGTACAAGCAAAGTGCTCTTAGTATATTAGCTATATTATTTTTTTTAGCATTTAATTATATCCTATTTACGACTTAATTCCCAATTCATTTTTTAAATGTTGTTTCTCGCTCGCTTTCGCTTCGCCGGTACGCCCGTATCGCTAATTATATGTATAGACTTTTATTTTGTCACTTAGTTTGTGGAAAAAACTGAAGGACAGTTACGAGTGACTTGATTTATGTACATGCTTTCATTCCAGAACTTGTTATCCTAGTCAAATAAATTATTCTTTTTCAGACTTGAAGACTCTCATTAATCGAAAATGAGCGTGGCCTTGTTACTTAAACTATAAATGAGAAAACACAATTTTCTTTTTGTTCCACCTTTCATTTTCACCATAAACTAAGTTGCGACCTTACAATCGACGCTCCCTACGATATTACGCCTTAAATTTCTCTCTCTTTTGTTTGTACAAAAAACGATACGAATTAAAGGAAGAAGGGTCGTAATTAAAGTAAGGGCATAGTACAGTAGTTCGTTCTCCCGGAACGTTTCGCCAAGCTCCCCGTAACAATGAAAGCGTTCAGACGTATTCCTTATATTGCGCGACACCTCCGGTCGCGCGTCCGTTTCAATTGAAATGCTTACGGTAAAATTTACAAAAGTCGATTTGTCGTTTTATACAATGAGCCGGAATATTCGATTGCAGGACCGGGCGCGGGAATTCCTCAATGCGAAACCAAACGTTCAGACTTAATAGTATATACATTGAAAAGGGAACGGAGGAAAGGAATTAAACCGTCCATCACAGTAGAATGAACCCTGTATCGCGATGCACGTTCATTCGATTTCGAAGGGGATTCGTTGAAACGAGCCGCAAAACGAGTCTTACGCCTTCCCGAGGATCTAACAGAAACGCATTCGTCCCCATCCCCAGCGAGGATGGTCAAGTCTTCTTTTCTATTCGTTTAACGGAAGTAGTTAAAATATATTTTATCACTTGTGTCCTTATTTTACGAGTGAAGCCTGGCTTTCCTTTACACGTAAAAGATCGGTATCCTTAGAGCGAGCAATGAATAAGAAACTGCTTGTGCTATGGACAGGTAAACGAACAGAGCTGGGAAGAATCATAGTTTTATACAAAAACTAATCGCGAACCGTATCAAAAGGAGTATTTTATTTAAGAGATATAAACTGCTTCGACTGCATTAACGTAAGTAGAAAAATATTCTGTTTACGAATCAATTCTTCCGAGGTGGATTAAAGTAGTTAGTTTTTGTATAACACCGACAAACGTTGATCGATTGGTACTATAAATAAGGATGAGATGCTTAAGATCGCTAAAATTTCGCCAACAAATACCATTGCGAATTTAACATTTTCTCTCTCTTTCTCTCTCTCTCTCTCACACACACACACATCGCGGGTTAAACTCCACTTTCTAAAGTCAATATACAAGTGTACAAGTTAAATTATTGTAAATCGATACTGTATTACTGTACCCAATAATTTATCGCTCCTAATACCGTTATACCTTTCTAGGTGCAAAACAGATTACATTTAAAAGGTGTACTAATGCTCTTAAAATATTCCTATCGATAAAATATATTCACAGACTAAAATCCAGATATACATGTAATTTGTTTGTACCTCTAGAATGTGATGAATAAAGTATTGTAAAAGCAAAGAGTAAAGAAACCAACCCCCATGCCTGCCTCTAAATTTTCACGTAGACTACCGCGGAATTATAGAAATATATGACGAAAGCGATCACTATTCCACTTGTCTCGCATTGCGTAATAATGTATCGTATATAGTACGCCGTTATACCGATCTATAGTACTGCTAAACCGATACAAGAGAAGTCGAACAAAAGGGATCGATTGTTTCGGAGAGACCTCTCGATAAATTGGCTTTATTAGAATATTATCTTCAGTCTTGTTTTCAAATAAACGTATAAAGTCTTTCTGATGCCTATCCATAGCAAGAGCTTAGTTAGAAAACTCTATTCTGCGATAATAAACTCTTCCTTATCACGAGACAGCTCTTGAGAAATCAAGAAGCAAATATGCAATTCAATTCATTTCCGAGCTCTAAAACTTCCCGCTTTCATCCCCCAAGTCATCATCTTCCAAATCCCCGGCCACGCTATACAAAGCTAGCAAGACGCTTTTGGCAAGTTGAAATGCTTGCTGTTATTCTAATAACAAACTGTAAATTTCTTTTTAACTCTTAAATTTATAAAAACGAAAGGTTTTATATATATATACACGCTTGCATAAACGATGCTTTGCCCGATGCTAGCCCCCAAATAATAGAATGTCACAACCTACACACATACGTTCGCTAGATCTCCATGGAAATTCTCGAATAATCGTCGAATTACTCTATTCATAACTACGCGTTACATACAATTATTCTGATATCCATCGAATAATAAATTAAAACGAAACTTTCTGCACTGGGTATATCACGCGCATGTATGACGGAGTTAGAGTGAAATTATTAACACGTAAGCACGTCGTTGGTTCGATGTCGAATACGAACAAACGCCTCGAGCGGTTAAAAGGTAGTCTCGCCCTCGAAATTAGAAAAAGACGTCCTCGTTTTTAAGCGAACCTCTCGCGCGTTTCAGTAAACTAACTAAACTGTGAGATAATCGATATCATTTATTTCACCTACTATATATAATCCATTTGTTTACTCAACATTGAATATAAGACGCGAAAGGAATACCAACGATGTTAGTATTCCGAATACGTTTTTAGAAAACTGTTTCTTTTTTTTCTCTCTCTCTCTCTCTCAATTCGGCAAAAGGATTCTCCCTTCAGCGGTGTTAAATCAATTTCGTGATATACCTTCGCAAATCACTCGCATCGTTCGCCGACCACGGGCTCGTAATTTCCGTATTGTGTATAGAAAAGAAATTACTCACAGTAAATGACATCGATAAAAATAAGGGCATGATGGTAAGTGATAACAGGGTTCGTACAAACAGTTCTCCTCCCGCGCTGTGTAATATACACAAACCCATGACTACTGTCAAACTTCCATGTGCTTAGAAGGTTGCTGAGATATGAACGGTTCGCTCCACATTCGACGTAAATCTCCCTGAAACATTGAAACATCGAGCTTTAGCGCTTCCTCGCGCGACGGGGACCGTGAACACCGGGCGATCGATAAATACCTTCAGGTATGCCATCGTAAGCAGTGGCAACAAGGTGAAAGGTACAAGGTACAATAAGGCAGGCTGCGCAGCTTTGAACACCTCCGAGCTTACAGTAGCGGTAAGTAAACCAAGAAAATAACCGATTAGAGAACAATGAAAATAACTAATACGATTAATGTGACGTGGGGGTGGAACTCCTGTTTCGCAACCACCGGGCAACAGTTGCGTTTTTTTATACGCATCGTAACGCAGGACAAAACAAAGCAAGAGACCTGGCATAACCACATCGCCGAGCCCCAGCATAGAAAAATGCCCTGCCTGATGCATCGACGGGAAAACTAATTTCCCGGGCAGAGAAAGCTTCGGCGCTTCCCTTGCCACGCCACCTAAGTGCAACCGTCTAGCCACGAGGTTCACTGGATTATCGGCCGGCCTGGTCGCTACCTGTTAATAAAATAATTCTCATCAACCTCCGTTCCTCCTGTACGATCCACTCGATCAGAAATTATCTGAACGCTCCGAAGCTCACCTTAACCATTACGTTTGTGCTGAATATGTACGACGAGAAGAAAACCCAGAAGACATCGTAAATCAGTAGCCCAGTCAGGAGTATAGTGGACACTTTCAAGCTGGGTAATCGAATGAACGCGATGAACGCCACGCAGAGTCCCATACCCATCGCGTCCATGAGTAGCCAGTGTCCGGTGAACACCCAGATGCATACTATACTGACGCTCAGCGAGAATGAAAGTAACTCCGCGCCCGTAAACCTTCCGCAAACGCCGAAGGATATTTTGTTACCATCCGAGCACGGTCTAATTATGTACTGGCACATGGGCAATAAAAGGAATGCCAATGCGACCGAAGCTACGACTGCGAATAAAGAAGCAGATTGAACGTCGACGCTGTTAATCCGTACTCAGCTTACGCTAGGCGAGACTTACTAGCTGTGCAGAGCGCGACGAGCATCTGCATGCTGTCGAAAAAGAAGAACATGACGAGCAGAGAAATGGAAGCAGCCAGAGGTAGACAGAGGGCGTGCATCGTATTCAAGGTGTGAACTCTTCCACTAGCGCCGTCCGCGCTCGCCGCGTTACTATTACTCAGTATCCCGGTCAATAAATTACTACGCTCCTTCTCCCTCTCCCTTTCTCTAGCTTCCTGCTCCATGTTCAAAGATCGGAAACTGCCGTAGACTATCAATAAGATCGATATTAGGAAAGTGGATATCCTAGACGAATCCATTATGGTATATGCCCTGTAACGAACGTTGAAAGCGGATTAGAAATCGTCGCAGCTCGATGGTACGGGCGGAAAGTAAACGGAGACTGACCACTGGTAGTCGACTTGAGACGTGGCCATTTTTAAGAATGCCTGGCCAAAGCATGTAACCCTACGCTGGGGCGCCTCCTGACATTTAGATGTCCTCTTCTAGAGAGCTTCTCGAATTCGTTCGCCTACATCAGAGATCACCTGCGATCGCTGGAAAAGCAATAAGTCAGCTGCGGTGTTAAGCGGGGAGGGCCGGGAGCGGGGAGGGCGGCGTGTAAAGCGTACCTGCAACGTTGCGAATTCAACATTGTTGGTAACGAAATTAGGCCTCGCGGAACTTTGGTCAGCCCCTTCGGAAAACGAGAACGTTACGCCGCTGCTGGTGGACGGCCACGTGACGAGGTAACGAGGATTGCCAGCCGGGGAAATCGCGCGAGACAATGGGATTCCGATGACCAGAAATGGAACGCGGAGAAAAAAAAGTGGCACTTGCTACGGGGGGTCAATTGACGCTAAAGGGTCTCGTAATTAGCGCGGCGGTGGTTGCATCGCGGGCGAGCGGGCTCGGGGAGCTGGGGACGGGCTGCGAGCGTTCGCGGGTGCGATTGATTGTCACCGAAAGATTTGCACGCGGAAGACACTTTCGTACGAGCACTTTCAAACTTTCGCTACAATCGAGCGAACCGAGACGCGACTCGACTGTAACGAATCGCAGGCTGGTGCTGTTCGTCTACGACATATTACTGTTAACGGTACAATCACCATAACCCCCCCGTTGTTCTCTCAATCGGAGTATCGCGGGCGAACGGACGAACGTTCGACGGAATAGAGTATCATTTGTAAAACATAGACGTTCACCATTTTGGTAAACAGAGGGGTCACGTGACTCTCTAGGCCCCGAGAGGTTGCTACTCCCTTACCCCAGATTATGTCCCCGACATTTGCGATATGTTGGTGGATCCCCCGCGTCTTCTCACCTGGGCGGTCCGGAGTCTGGGCCTTTCGTAGCCTTTCTCATCACCTCATCGATGCACGAACCGGGTTCGTGTGGTGTACCGAGGAAACGGGGAAACGATACGAGGAACAACACGCGAGAAATGTATATTAGCGCGCGATCGGTCGGACAGCACAGCCGACTGCTAGTATGTATGTACAGGTCAACTGCTGGTTGACAGGCGCAGGCCTGCGTCAAACTCCTCTACTGGGTGTTCGAAACGCATTGGCTTTAATGGATTAATGTACGCGCGCGTCTACTAATTGCTGAGAGATGGGCGCGAGCGAATTCTAGCTTGGATAACGAATAAAAGTTCAAGGATTCATGTGAGCGCCACGCGTAGCCCGTGTTCGGATCCGAAACACGGCTCGTGGTGACGTTTCGCTTAGAGGTTAGGAGAGATAGCTTCTACGATTATATAATTAGATGCGATGGAACAGAGGACCGATAACGGCCCCCTCTTTCCCTAGCCGAAAAGTTACTTATCACTAAGAAATGATATCCTCTTCGTCTGTGAACGTAAGGAGGTTTTATTCGGAGGAGAAGTTACTCTTACTGGACAGAGACTGTGGGACATAGAGCACAGTGTTAGATCACTTTTATCGATAACGTGAAAGTAAATACCAACATTATCGACGTCATCTTTTTTTTTCTTATTTGTGTAACCTAGGATTTTGCACAGATTTCGAACGAAATCGCTGAATTCTGTGTGAGAATGGGAGAATCGAAATTAAGGATACGGATGAATTTAATAAAGGTGTTAGAAAGATAGTATTAGGCGGTAATGCGCATTCTTTCAATATATAATGTCACGGTTCCCTATAATCTTGCGCATGCTCCACGGGGAATGCGCTTGCAGTGTATAAGTGGAGGGCCAGAGGGTTTCTCGTGGTTTCTCGCGTCACTCTCACTCGGTCGGCTAAACCTGATCGCCCGTGTTTATCCTATACCCCATATCTGACGAAAGAACCCAGTCTTATGATAAAACTTTCCAGAAATGTCGCAGCCATCGGCTCGTATTATTCGCCATATAATTAATAATTGTATTACATAGTTATTTGCGATACGATTAGTACTTATATGCAGAGGAGGTTGCTGCGAATGGAGACCCGCCCTAACCATCATCCCACCCACTCCTCCATTTATGCAAAATTAAATTTTTATTTTTGCAGAACGTTCGATGTGAATAATGTATAATTTTCAAAACAAAATTTCGTTCGTGAATGAACATTTAAATTGAAAAGAGGACGTCTATAATTCGAGTTGTAAGCTATTTCTAATTTGAATTAAAATCCACTAACTTTGTTTCAAATATGTGTATCATAAATATAAAACAAAGTGAATAAAGGCTCAACTTAATCTTAGTTCCGTATAATGCTTAGAACTCGAGATAATTTGGCACAGAAAACAGTATAAATATAAACGTAACTCCTCTGTTGTCGTTCACTCAAACTTTACCAAGTATCATGGCGCTAGTAGCATCTATCCCCGCCATTTGAATGGCTCCCAAACATTTGTGACAGGAAGAATTCAAATTTAAAATAATCGTGTCAAAATAAATACATCCATATCGTAATCAAGCAACTCGGAACATTGTAATTTTATTGTTTGAAACGAATAAATGCATCGATTAATATTGATCGGAGAACAGAGAAGCAACACGAAAACTCATTAAATATGTCTATTTATGTTCAGTCTCGCGAAGAGAATCGAATTAATTTATAATTAAAACCGAAGCCGTAATAGAAGGTAAACGAACGTAGTTATTTCATTCTAGAATGTGTGAAGATTAATAAATAGATTACGCGGAGCAGTAAGTAAACACGTCTGGTTGTTACAAATGGCGGCATGGTATTGGTAGCTAGACGACCGTGCCGCGGGGAGGGGATTGGCAAACGCGCCACTGTATGCAGCTTGGCCCAACTTGGCGAGCCCCTACCAGCGATGTTTCCCTTTCTAAGAAATTGTCGTCACATCGAAATACGTATGATACACGAAGGCATTTATTTTCGTTCGTTTCAACCATGAACAGTTAAATTCTCCGTACTTCGAAGGTTACGAAAAAATTATTAAAGGCGCTTCAGCAGGCGCCACCATACAGTTAAAGGTACCGAGTGATCCCCACAAATTCACGAACACTGAAAATCATTCGAAATAGCTTATAATTCTATAGTAAGAATTTTATTAACCTTCAGACCCTCCGTCGAAATACCCGAAGACATTTATTTCCATTCAAATTAAGAGAGGGGGTAAAAGCTTAATCGTAGAATTTGCATCATAGATGTCGCCGTTGCTTTCCAGCAGCGCAGGCGCACGAAATACAAATTTTTACTCGGATACATTAAATCCTAAAAACTTTTTCAACTTGAATAGTATATTATTTCAGATCTTGGTACATTTATGGTTTATTGATTATGAACGAAGTTATTGTGCTTCGAGAAAAAAAGTCTGCCATCGAATTTTTATAAGTTCTTATAATAAACAAACGAGGTACGTGACACGTCAAATATGCAATTTAAAGTTTTGTTATATATAATTCGGCAACTCCAATATCCCTTCCAAAGTTATCGGTTGAGAAGAGAATGAGATTACAACGCTATTAACGGTAAGAATTAAAACTAAGGCTAGCAGTTTTTTTACGTTGAGGAATAAGTTGGTAATTCAGTTCGCATTACACAAATTCCCATAAGATGTTAGGTCTATCGTATTCCTGGTCTGTGATTCAACTCCACCTCTCATCGACTCCTTTATTCAATCGCCTTATCGATAGGATGGATATTAAATTATCTTAATCAGACAACAAATACACGCAGCCAATACGAAAATTCGCGTGCCTGCGTTTTATATGCCTATATTACGAGCACGTGAAGTGTCTAGATAACTATTAATACATTGAAATTCGTAACATATTCTTCGTGCAAGTAGAATAAGGAGGTAGTCAAGCAGCCGCTGCGTTGTGCGATCTGCTCAGATAAATTAAGAGCTTGGTTTGGTTCGAAGATAATGGTCAGTATCGAGCATCTAATCGAAGAGTGTGCCGAGTGCTCTTTCTTCATGACATCTCTCTCGAGCAGAACGATCCATCCGAGCAGACCGTACAAACATCTCGCCAAATGACAGAACGAACGTATTTTCGCTGGCGTTATCGCTTCAAGTTCAAAAAGTACGTAAGAATTTTGTTAATCTCCGCGGTGATGCGAACTCATTCGCGCAGTATTATGAGAAAATCAACACACGCTGTGTGCCCCGTAAGAACGTTAAATTATAATTTGAATCGCGAATACACTTTGCACGAAGATCTTTCATTACCGAAACTATTGATTATCAATTCCTTCGATCAACGTCGTTTCGTCCGCGAGGATAGAGAGGGAAACACGGAAGAACAGAATGTCAAGAAATCTGCAAGATCACAGATTACCCGTAATCAGATTTTCTATTGGGATACATACATATATACGAGCACTATACAGGATGTCCCAGAATACACAATTTATTTTTCTTTCTACATACAAAACATATAATTTTTTTATATGAACTTGCGTCATCATAAAAATCAATTATGAAAGTTCGCTGTAAACAGACACGTGTGTCCGAGCAAAAGTCGTTTCGTCGGGCTCTCTGAATATCGCTCGAGTGTGCACATAAATAGCAATGTATAATAAACAACATATTTCACTGGTCAAATTTCGAGAATATATCGCAATTAGAAATGAAAAAATTCGCGGACGCTCGCAGCCTAAACCGAGGCCACACTGAGCAACGCTGTAAAAGCTACAATTTTCTCGAACGATCACGAAAGTTCGCACGAGAGAATTCGATTCCAGAAATCCAATCCATTTCTCGGCACGTCGTCTCGCGCGTTTCGCGACACCCTGTATAAGTGACTCGAGTAATAAAGGTTAGGCGCCGTCACCGAGGAACGTGGCGGTCTATCACGCCGCGCAAAACGGGGTATTCATACCCGTTTCCAAATATCGGGGCAGTTTACGCACACAGGTTCTCGGGTACCGTTGGCATCGCTGCTCTCTGGTGTGCCTCGACGGATCGACGGGAACAGTGTTACAATTCCGACTCTAGCCGAGCGCACAAGTCCGTGGGCCAAAGGGGAATTCATCAAAATGGTGGCTGTACGACACGGGTGATGTGTACGCAGATATTGGAGTGTATTGTAATTTCAGGAGAAACGCGTGTGAACACGCAACGTATTTTAAAATGGGTGACCCAAAGGCTCAGCACAATGCGCAGGAGGTGAAAGGATGGCTATTTAAGTGGACTAATTATTTGAAAGGTTACCAGCGAAGATATTTCGTCCTGTCCAATGGCCTACTGTCGTATTACAGGTAGTTTCCTACGTGTCAGTACGCTTGGTTTTTTTGATTCACCAATTTAGCGCTGCGTAAAAGCCACGCTAGAAGCTGGCGCGAATTAGAATTCTCGTCAATTCGGCCGACACTCCGCGACGGTTTTCGTCTCGTAGTACTGCTCTTTTTTTTTTTGCAACAAATACAACAATAACTATTACTGCGAAGAGACTTTATTGTTTGTGTACGATACAGGGTTGTTCCCCGTTTTAAACTTCACCCAGATTCTTGCACGTCGAATATATCTAGTCTGCAGTGGGATGACAGCTTTACATTGATTTTATGTGGAAATGTAGTTCGAGAATTAACAGCAGTAACTTGTATGTTTAACCTACTGTGTCCATCTGTTAGGCAAATACATAGTCACAGTACAACTGGAAGCTTGATCGTGTACGTGAAATATAAGGAAAAAATGTATTCATTAACACTGGATTTACGGAACCCGTCAATTTGACGGGTTCTCAAATTGGGTTATGTAAATGTAATGTTAAATGTAACAAGTATATATGCGGAAAGTGTACATCCAAGATAGAGTTTACATGTAAAAAATGTATTGAAGACAACGCTAAATAAAAATCTATAGATTTTAAGTAAATAATTTACAAAAAAATTGCATTTTAATATACCCGTCAAAAAGACGGATTTAAGTAAAAAAAAGGTATATAGTCAATGTCGGTAAATCTGGTGTTAATAATTGAGCTTGAGGTGTCGAGAAACAATGGGGAACAGCTTTTTATCGATATCCAACATAGTATCAAATTATGCTTGCAATTCTATCAGTACCATGAACCATGTCTACATCGAAAGTGTAATAAAGAAAGTACCGTACTAAGCATCTAACGGTTTGAAGTATGCATGTATATAAGCAGCCAGTGCAGGCCCAGTTCTGGATACTATCATCAATACGGTTTATCCAAGTGCCTTTAATTAAATTAAAATTGTAGTCTTCTCCGATACTTATTCCATACTTATCCATTTTAGTTGGACCAATGTCCCTGGCATGTACACGAAGCTGTACATGTTGTAATATTCCAATACCTGTTTAAAGTTTGCCTTGAGGTACTCCGAACACTTGAGAGAACACAAGGGCCGTGTACTTTGTACATATGTATAGATTCGCTTACATTTGCCACACGCATCAGAGAACTTTTATTGCATATTTGCCTTCTATATTCTTTTTCGGCGCGAGAGATTTTTTCCGTTGAGTTTACCTTCAACTTGGCTTTGTTAATATAATTTTCGCTGCGGACGGTTGCCGGAGCGGCGAGACTTTGCCGAGGCCCCGGGGGCCCGGAAGTCCTGTGATCTCGCGATCGTAGTTACCGATCGCGGATACAAAGCAATTCACTTCCGACGAGGACGAATATAACGCACATCACGCCGAAGATATTCCACTATTCTGGTTCTTTATATTTAGAACATCCGCGTTCCCTGACGACACGCAATGCCTTTCAACTTCTTTTGATTTTCCGCTTGGCACAGTTATGCGATTTGAGTTTGCAATGCCTTTACCGGATCGCAGAAGAAAATATGGAGCGGAACAGAATGCCCCGCGAATTTTTATTCTCTATCTTCTTCTTTCTTCGCACGATCCCCGAAATGTGATCACGTCGGTGGCTTCTCGCACGAAAACTGTATACACGCAACGCACGGACGCTGGTGTGCGGTGTTGCTGCACCGTTGCCATTCAGAAACGAAAAGAACAAGGGAGATAGATAGGTAAATAGATAGATAGAAGGATAGAAAGAGGAGGAGAACGATGTAACTGAATCGGAAGCGACGAACGCGACCTCTAAAGAATCCGCGAAATAGGGCGAGACGAGAGAGGCTATATTTTTTTTATCGAAAAAAAGAGAGAGAGAGAGAGAGAGAGGAAGTAGTAAAATACCGTTTCGCCACACTATTGCACAATGTGAACGGGGTCTATTTGTTTTGTGGATTGTTTAGGGCTGAACCAACAGGGGGGCCAAAGATATCAACACGACGCAAGCGGAAGGCTGGCAGAGCCTCCGAGTAAGTAGTAAAATTATCGAAAAAAAAAAAGCCGAAATTTCCTGACTCTTCTTTTGAATCGAACTTTGTAATTAAACAGATAAAGACGATGTTGGAGTTTCATTCACGTTTCATTATATACAGTCCTTGCCTACCATATTACCGTATATATAGACTATACACACATATATCAGAGCTCTACGTATTATTGATACAATTATCGTCAGTGTTTCTAATGAATTTACTTGCTTCCTGTCCACCGTTTAATATTTACACGACACCCCCTCTCCCGAACAAGACAGTTTCTCTTAATTAAAGCATCGTTACTCTGAAAGGAAAGTGGCATAAAATCCTACACTTCTGTGTCTCTGTGTGTACAGATGTACTTGCGTATTATCCCTGTTTGCTACGCGTTGTTGGACACGTTGCTTCGATTTGTTGTTAAATCCAGTTCCCTTCGGGAGGTATCGCGAAGGCCTTAGGGGTGCAAAGCTTTTACTGGCCCGTTGGTAATGTTCCAAGAAGTAGTTATAGTATAGATGGGTAACCTGGTATTAGTGGGTACCGAGTATTTTAATCTCTTGTCACTTTACAGTAATTATCCTACAATTTCTAAGTAGATCGTTCTCGACCGTTTTCGATCACCGTAGTGGTGTAGCGAGACACTACTCGTCCTCGAGGGCGCGAAATTTAAATTTTGAACTTGAGGTCAGTAAGAGCACCCGTTAAGCCGCGCTCCTGCGTGTTTAATCTGGAACTCTACGCGTTGGAACGTGGCTTTAGGCCTTCCGTGACACGTTGCACGACAATTCCGTTCCCTACAATTTATGTCGTAATTTTGTGTTCAGCAAAATGGTTTCCACTCGATCGTGTTCTCGTCGTGCACAGGCCGACTTTTGACTGAACGACGAATAAATCGAAAACGCGCTTTCCATCCCACCCCATCCCTGCGAACTCGATGACCCGTACTCGTACCTTAAATTCACGTCTCATTTATTCTCGCACAATTTACGTTTACGTTATACAACAGGATCCCCACTTTACAGGAATACTTCCGAAACTACGTACGATCGATTACACTTAAATATACACGCATTTAATAGAGGAAATGTCAGTTGACGGTTCCACGAAGCGTAAGACGAACGGTATTAGAAATCGGAATATATCGATCGTTGGAAATTCAAACGCGTTGGTCTTGAACCTATGCGGACAATATGCAATAATAATTTCTGAACGCGTTAGCATGTTCACGACGACGATGATCGTTCCTTTGCCGAGTACGATGTCTCGATCCCTTGCGTGTTAGATTTAATTCCGCTGACCCCAAAGTGCATGGCACGATCCGCGGAGCTATCTATCCCCTTCTCTCGACCATCAGGCAGACTCTCGAGCATTGTTTCTATATATTCCTTTGGTTGCTAATTGTTTCCCACGATGTCACATAGGTCCCTCGTCAGAGTAGATCTGCGCAAATAGAAACGGTGGCGTGTCGGTAAATGGTAATGGGAATACTTCTACGGAGAAAATCGTAATCGATTCCGCTAATCTACACCCCGTTACCTGGGCTCTAACGCATTAACGCAGATTATCCGTATTCATTTGATCGTTACGCTTGTATACAGTGTTCCACCATACGTGGCGTAAGCAAGTGATTCCTCTGCCAAAAATAAGTCGAAGACGTAAGATAAACGTTTTTCTTTACTAGCCTTCGCGCACGGGGAGTCCCCCCATGGGGGGTGGGGGAGGGGGTACGCTTGGGGGCTCAGGCGCGCGCATGCTCGGACGCGCTTTCGAAGCCGATTTCTCAGAAACGAAGGATCGTGCTGAAAACATTCATTCTACATTTTCGACTCGTCTTTTGGAGACGAATCCCCTCTGTAAAACTATGCTGTTTATTTCGAGATAATCTGTACATGTTACGGTGAATGTACCCCGATCGGCGACTCTATGAAATCGCGGACAATCTCGCGGAATCGTTGCCTAAAATCGATGTAAATCTTTTTTTTTTTTTCTTTACGCATTCACTTGACCCGTTTGATTGCATGGAATCGCCGACGGTCAAAGCGATACCGATTGCTCTCTGTCACGGTGACGCGTGTGCACATTTCATCCTGCGGGCGACTCGGGAAGCGTTCTTTCTGGCTTGGATAAACCTCCGAACGCAGCAAGCGACTAATTGCAAACTCACATCTGTCTTTCTCTGTGTCATCCGACTATCCAGCGGCTGAAGAATCTGTCCGCGGAACTGTCGCGTTCTATCTTCTCTGTTTAGAAATCCCGCGGAGATGTCGCACACGTGCCGCGGCACGATATCCTTGCACGGGGCCTTAATACACACCGTGGACGCATGCACGTTCGTCGTGAGCAACGGCGGCACGCAAACCTTCCACATCAAGGCAGGGACAGAGGTAGAGCGCCAACAATGGGTCACGGCCCTCGAGTTGGCGAAGGCCAAGGCCATCCAAGCCATGGAATCTGGTTTGTATGACGATATATTCCCTCTATTCACTTTCGTTAGAGCTAGTCACTTGGGCTTTGGCAATAGAAGGGGGTACGCAGTGGCGGAATTAAGTAAAATGGCCCAAGTGGCATTACAGAATTACAAATAAATTTACGAAAATTATGGGAAACAAAAAAAAAGTAGCCTTCGGATAAAATCATAATTTTTTTGGAAGATGGCCATTCTGCGCAGGGGTCCAGGCGGCAACTGCTCATCGGCCGCCCGTTAAATCCGCCACTGGGGGTACGGCCCAATAATCAGCGCCAACTCGATCTCTCGGTCCCTTTACGTCCTTCGCGTTCTAGAGCAGAAAGTGCCGTTTTAGTTATTTGATATGCTAAGCTTTGCTCGTAGCCTGTGACGATCACATTTGTCAGGCTGATCAAACAGTAGGCAGTAGCCATTGGGAATATTAGGTTGGTGGAATCTATTAATAGTCTGAACGGCTAAATTGATAGAGCAGTCGTTTGGTCCAGCAGTCACAGAGACTGATTCTTTTTAGCTCGCCAGGCAATCATTTTGTTTGCAAACGATTGAATACTTCAAGGAGGAGTCTATGCACCCTCGCCCCACTAATAAAGTCAAGTGGACATTTAATTAAAAATTTCTTTAAATAATGGCCCCGGGGGATGTATGACCGAATGATTCTATCCCTCTGTGCTGTACAATGGCTGCAAATTCTGAGCAAGAATCAATTGCTACCTTCAGCAACGAACCTATTAACACGCTGCAGACCATATAATGTAGTATTAAAGGCAATTGCCTGTAGCGGCTCTTTTGAGATGCGTGTCATTGAGAGCAAGTACATTTTTTCACGCACTGATCAATGAACAATGATTTAGGTGATACGAAATCTGATTAAATAATGGTGCAAATTATAGTCAATCACGGGTCAAAATTTCTTGCGATTCTGTATTCATTGCTCTACCTACAGTCAGTAAAAAAAGTATTGGCACACTTTTTTAGAATTGGTCCAAACGACATGAGTTTTTTTTTTAGTAGGTAGAAGGATTAGTTTGCTAAGTGACGTATTTCGTAGTTTTGAAAAAGAATTCAATTTGTCGGAATAGCAAAAAGAATAGTAAAGGCCGGTTTTTTCAACTTTTTTTTCTGAGCCTGTAACGAAAATTCAAAAAACCCGTTTGTAGATTTAAGTAAGCTGTATACATGCTGAAAATTTCATCAAAATCGGTTAACGGTGCTCTGAGTTACAAACGTTTAATGATCGCACAATAAGGTCGAAAATCGCGAAATACCCGAAATTAAACGTTTGTAACTCAGAGCACCGTTAACCGATTTTGATGAAATTTTCAGCATGTATACAGCTTACTTAAATCTACAAACGGGTTTTTTGAATTTTCGTTACAGGCTCAGAAAAAAAAGTTGAAAAAAACGGCCTTTACTATTCTTTTTGCTATTCCGACAAATTGAATTTTTTTTCAAAACTCCGAAATACGTCACATAGCAAACTAAACCTTCAACCTTCTAAAAAAGACTCATGTCGTTTGGACGAATTCTAAAAAAGTTATGCGATTTTAAAAAGTGTGCCAATACTTTTTTTACTCACTGTATGTGTCCATTAGCTTTTCGTAGTTTCTACTTTACAGCAGAAAGTATAGCAGTGCCACGTCGGTGACCACCTAGAAATAATTAGCGGTAAAATTCTCTGAAGTTCTTTTGGTAAAATTGGGATGTTGTTGGTACATTTGTGCCTCCTAAGCTTCCAAACTGTGTTTACCCTCTCGAACGATAACAAAACTAAATAATTCGTCGCATTTTGTTCTTTCGAGTCCCTGGTCAAATAAAGCGTTTCGATAAGAGATAATGCAGAAGAGCATAACAGAGATAAACGCAACCAAAAAAGACGAAAATTGCGGTCCTGAATAATTGGCCCCATTTCGCGGTCTTTGTTCTATTCCGCGTTGTCCACGCCGACCTTTAAATCATGACTCAAAATAGATAGCCTGATTAGTCCCTTTCGCTATCTCGAACGTGACGGCGTGGTATGAGGTCATACGTTACTTTGTCTTCCCCCTTTTCAGAAATCTTTGAAAAATCAGACCATTGTAAAAAAAAGCACTATAAGATAATCGATATACACACGTCATTAGGGAAACCATTTGTATTCCCAACAAACGAATTAATGCGAGTGATGCATCGGAATTCCTCATGCACCAACTTTCCGCATTTCTTTAAAACTCGTCACGGATAACCTGTCCCAAGGTTCGCGCGACGTTTGCAAGGGGGCGTACGTAATGCGAAGAACACTTTGTTCCAGAAGAAGAGGAGGAAGAGTTCCAGGACAACGACAGTCAAAAGCCAGAGCAAGTGTCGGTGATAAAGGATCTGGCCCAGCGCCGGGAGAACTTGCACGCCATTAACGATTTAATAAACAAAAGGGAGACTATGCTTCAGCGAGCATTAAATGACCTCGAAGCTTTCGAACCTCCATCGCCAGAATTAGCGGCAATAATGAAGACAGTCAGCGAGCGCGCCAGGCTATTTCGCATTACCGCCAGCGCTATGGTTAATGTGAGTTGAATCTATTAATTCGAATCACAGCGTCGATAGTAGCGTACGGGTGAAAGTGTCTGGCGGCTGATGCGCGGCAACATGCCCCGCCGCGGAAGACAGTAGCGCTTCGCCACTAAATGCTTGTTGCATGCGAGGGGGCATCGTAAAGGCTAACGGCGCTTCCCGAATAGCGACGGTTGCAGTAATCGATCGCGGGAGGGGGGGGGGGGGGGACTAAACATAATTTAACGATTGACTCCGGTCGATCCTAATCGCACCGTTTACTAATCTGTTTCTGTTGAAGGTGTAACAGTCGCGTAGAGAAAATAGGGCAAATTGTGATTTCAGGAGAGCAATGAGTATTTGCAACTAGCGCAGCTGCAGGAGCCAAAGTGGAAGAAGATGCTGCAGCACGAGCGGGATCAGAAGGTGCGGATAGAGAAAATGGTTGAGCAGCTGGCTAGGCAGCACTCCCACCTGGAAGAGGCCGCGCAGCACGCGATCCCCTCGGTGGCGCCGGCAGGGGGCCACAGACAATCGCGTAAATTTATTTGCATTCTTTTCTCTAACATTGGTAGTACCGCAACTCGTGTTCCGATGCAAGCGCCCCGAGTTCGTGTGTATGCTGAGAGAAAGATGAATTGGAATATTTGCCCATTGTCCATGGTTGCGTTGAGCTTTTACTTTCTTCTACACCGTCCGCGAGACACGATGCTGATCATGCCTGTTAACCCTATAACGGTCACGCCCCAGTTCTAATAGAAATCCGTGTGAACTGATTGGAAAATCCGTGGGTGAAGGGATGGCGTAATTGTTGCACGAAATATCGCACATATCCTCGTTCCCCGCCTCAAGATCCGCTTCGATTTCCACGCGGAACGTGCATTTGAATTTTCGCGGCTCCCCGTGCCTCGTGGCTCTCCTTACCAGATGGCGCTCCGAGAAGCTTCCCGCTTGGTCCGAGTGGTGTCGCGACCCCTGCATGCAAAGCGTGCACTGTACATATATTCCACTTATATTGTGCTGATTGTACATACAGTATAGTACAGCAACAGAGCACGGACGGACGGACGGACGAGCTTACGGGAAGAGGGTGAGGGAGGGAGGGAGCGCACATATAATATATACGTATACACACGGGTGTGCTGTCGTTTCTCCCAAGCTTGGCGCTTAATCAGGCTCAGATGGCCTTGCAAATCGCTGTTTCGTGCGAGTTCTTCTGACCACGATTGCTTCTCCGTGGTGTCCCCCACCGCGTAAAAATTCGATGTGATAATTCGTCGAGCTTCGGAGTTCTCGGCGATCGCGCCGAAAAGAGAGGAGCACAGCGGAGGAGATGCTAAACCGATAGTGTTTTAAAACCAGTCGAAGGGGAGGAGTCTCCGTCATCGTCAACGGCTCCGAACGGTCCGCGGCTTCGATCAAGTGCTCTAGCGACGTCCGAATATATGAGAGCCGTAGAGCCGATCTCGGGACACGGCATAACCTGATGCGCGGTATATTGTACTAGTTGCCACTGTGTTAAAGATATGTGCGTGTGTGTACACCCTAACAGCACTTTTCTAGTGATTCGGCATTCGTTACTCTTTCGCACCAGTACTGCAGGTGTGGACCGAGATTGAGTGGTAAAGGACGGGTACGATTTACAGTGGCAGTTGTCATACCCACGTTTCGCGGTTCGGCGAAGGGGGAGGGGTCGGGGCAGCGGTGTAGTTTTCGGGATAAATCCCCGCGGGCTTCCCGGCGAATATTCCGTTCGTTCCGTCGCACGCCCGTTATTGGCGCGAAATACACTTCTCCGTTGCGTAACTAACCCGCGTCGATAGCTTTCGCGGGCACTTTGTGTTCCGTGTAGTCGCGCTTTATCATCAATCTTAACGGCTACGATGACTCACAGACACGTGAAGGTTTTCTCCATCTGAGGTTCCGATGTTTACCACTGGGTTTGATAATTAAATCACCGTGTCATTGATCACCTTAATCTCATTTGGATTGCATATATGTGCCACCAAATCCTTTCTGCTCCTGGTATCTTAGGCTGGTGCAGCCAAGTCTCGAATCCTCGCTGTGCTCTGTACTTCCACACCGACCTCCTCTCAATTCTTGTCTTTCTTTGTCGATTCCTCTCTCAGGTGAGGTTTAATAACACCTAAACCGAGCCTTGCCTGTTTCACCATTCTCTCTCTCTTCTTTGTATATTAATTTGTTTTTCTTTTTTTGGTTTTTCGTGTATTAAAGTTGCTTTATTATTGTATGCGTGAACCGAACGAAATTCTGGTTGTTGTTGCAGATACAACTGGTACATCTTCCCCATCAGAAGACGAGGAAGATAATGCGGAATTCTATGACGCGCAAGAATCAGACACATTCACTTTAAGTATTCCTGGTGTTGCTACAAGCAATTCGAGAGATCGAACAGATTCTCAGGGCAGTGACGATGGCTCTAGCTCAGAAGGAGATCAGACACCTTTACCTCTGTCAGATAACGCGGGTGCAAATTCCTTTCTTATCGTGACCGATTCTGTGGTAGTGCAAACTCCCACCACTGTTGCAAATACAGACAATCTGGACAATGTAAGCAGATTACCGAATTCATGATTTAAAAGAGTAGGGCGAAGGACCCAATTGCTGCCACCTACTAAATCACTGCCACCTTAAGCTGTTCCGCTTAAAATAACGAAGGAAACCTTGTGAAGTCGTCCATAAAAAATAACAATAGGATATAAAAAACAGGACTTGATTCTACCTTCATTAATTTTGACAAAACGATCGAGGATTAGAAGCGTGAAAACGGTGATTTCTTTACTAATAAAAGGCATTTAAAGAAAATCGTAATGTAACGAAATATAATTCTTTTTTGGAAAATAACGATCGAAATTCAACGATTCAATTTTTTTTTCTTTAATATTTGAGTGACGGTGATTGGTACGAGCGTTTCAAGCATTTTGGAATTACTCTCGCGGCAGTAATCGCTGGTGTACGAGAAGCGACATAACCTGAAAATGAGGTAAACAGTATTTGGTTAGGTGGCATTAATTGGGGTGCAAGCAGTGATTCCAGAATCGTGGGATTCCCACTTTCCTCCCGTCGCGCTGCACACAAGCATATCTCTACCTATATCTGTGATAGAGATATGTTTGTGTGCAGCGCGATGGGAGGAAAGTGGGGAGTCCCACGTTCCACGATTCTGGAATCGCTGGGTGCAAGTACTGCGCGTAGCCGAGGTGTTGGCGGGAAGAAGGAACGCGGGTCCGATTGGTCGCATCTGGTTATATCCCGAAAGTCCCCACAGAATTGTTCGTTATTGGCCGACGCGAAAACATCGGCGAATCAGATCGCGACACCGCGTGGCGAGGTGTACCCCTCTTGCCCCTGTGCCGTCCCGCCGGACATCTTCTCAGCAACGCACTGTAGAAGCTCCCGACATATTTTTTTAAATCAATGAATTTATAAATGAAAATAGAGGTTTCGAGAGTCACAAACATATTAAATAATAGTGAATGAATAGAAACACGTATACTCTTTGCCAAGAAGTACAAAAGCTGCAATAATGTCAGTGTCAATCCTCAAGGGGTCATATACGGTATGTCTGGTTTGTTCGTATACACGCTACTAGCTTTACTTTTTCTCCCAAAATTTAAATTCTGATTTTATAAAAGAGATTTTTTTTAATAGCCGCATTTTCTGGATTAGCCAGGCATAATGAGTTGAGGTACATTTCGTGACCCCAGAGTTTACCGTTCGAAAGTTTTTAGGCGACAAACACACAAACATATAGAAGCTTTCTGCTTTATATATTAAGATTATTTTTCAATAATTAGAAAGATAATAGTGTGTATCTAAACAAACCGGACATTTCTCGGCACTAAAAAATGGCCAATGTTTGTGAGTGATTCGGGGATAAAATATTAGGCTGATTTTTTATTTTTTTTTTTTTTTCTTTTTCAAGGTACATTTATTCTGCGATATGCGCGAGAACCGTATATGACCCCTTAAGGTGACAGTAATTGGGTTCTTTACCCTATGTAATGAGAAAATGATAGACATGGTTTGTGATTTCTTGTAACAGACAACTTGGCAGTCTAATAATGGCAGCAGTGGCAGCGCCGGGATGACAGGCTCTAAAAGAAAACGGAGAACTAGGGTACCTGAGAAACCAAATTACCCCTTAAATTTATGGAGTATCATGAAAAATTGTATCGGCAAAGAGTTATCAAAAATTCCAATGCCCGTGAATTTCTCCGAGCCGCTTAGTATGCTCCAGCGGCTCACGGAAGATTACGAATACGCGGATATTCTCGACAGGTACACTCAGTCCGAATTTCTCCTTAAATCGCTGTACACATCGAGGGCAACTCTATTTCGTTTTAATTTAAAACAGGGCAGCAGAGTGCACAGATAGCTACGAGCAGATGGCTTACGTGGCAGCATTTACTATATCCAGCTACTCCACGACTGCTTCCAGAACCGGCAAACCTTTCAATCCTTTACTAGGCGAAACGTTCGAATGTGATCGCGTGGATGATTTAGGATGGCGAGCAATATCAGAGCAAGTTTCCCACCACCCCCCGATGCTGGCGCAGCATTGCGAGGGGCGGAAGTGGCGTTGCTGGCAGGAATTCACCATGGCGTCTAAGTTCCGCGGGAAGTATCTCCAAGTAAGTTTCTCGGATCGCAACCCGTTTCCGATATCCAACTCCGCGATACTGCGAATCGCATTTAATCGATTTACGTATCCGCGCAGGTGATACCGTTGGGAACTGCTCACTTAGAAATGGACGATGGCATGAAGCATTACACGTGGCGGAAGGTCACAACTACTGTCCACAATATCATAGTAGGGAAATTATGGGTTGATCAGAGCGGGGACACCGACATTGTTAATCACGAGGAAGGTATAAAGTGCCATTTGAAGTACACGCCGTACTCGTACTTCTCGAGGGACAGTCAACGCACAGTGAAGGGGGTAGTAATGAATTCTAATAACGAGGTGAAGTGGGTTGTACAAGGCACGTGGGATTCCAAGATAGAGATTGCTCCTGTAATTGGTACGTCTGGCGCGCCGGACAACCAAGTGTATAAAACAGGCCCGCATATACTCGCTTGGAAACGCCGTATGCCGTCGTAAGTATCGTCGCGAGATTATCGCTACGGTTTATCCTTGTATCGCGCGGATATTAACGTCGGCGATTGTAATTGGATGTTTCTGCAGCGATGACAGCGATAAGTATTACAATTTCACGGAATTAGCGTGTCAGCTTAACGAGCCCGAAGAGGGGGTCGCTCCCACGGATTCCCGAAACAGGCCTGATCAAAGGCTAATGGAAAACGGCCAGTGGGACGAGGCGAATGTAGAGAAGCTTCGATTAGAGGAGAAACAGAGGGTTGTACGACGCGCGCGTGAACACGATGCCGAGAAAGCAGCTGCCCAAGGTACACCGCTTTCTTCTATTCATTTGCGATCTCCGACGTTTCCGTGGGAAAGCACCACTAAAAGATTTAATCTACATTATTAGGTCTACCGTACGAAACTTACGAACCGTTGTGGTTCAAAAAAGAGCAGGATCCATACACAGACAGTCTATGCTACGTGTACGGTGGCGAGTATTGGGAGTGCAAGAGCAAAGGTGATTGGTCACGATGTCCGAACATATTTTAGCTTATTATATAATTATACCGATTAATAATGTGACCGCCAATATACAGTACAGAAATGTTTGGATTCGTTTAAAGTGAGGATAGATGATATTAGAGATCACATTCGTGGAGATCGTTGCTTCTGAGGCATGTTGACGCGATAGCGGGACTGTTAGGGAACACAGTTTAGTCATTAATTCTTCCAATGAACTGATCAATGTTGGCAATTCTCACGCAGAAGGCGAACGTTTTTCTTTTTTTTTTGTAGCATATCATTGCTCCCCCTCGTTATTCTTACACATCCTTCTATCTTTATAGTACCTATCACCGCATCCTTATCCTTCGCCCACTTTTCTAAACAGCCACGAACATTACACCGCATTCGATCCACATGGCCCAATTTAATTAATGCTTTTGCATACGAGTTTTATATAGACACCGAAATTTCCTGTATTCGCCATTCGGCTCTGTCACTAGCCTGAGCGTATAATACATTCACAGAACTATTAATAAGCGAATGAGTTTGCAAAAGCTTTTGTTACTTCAATTTAAAACTGAGATAGCAATAAGATCGAGGATTTTTACGAGAAACCCATTCGGCGGTGTTAACGGGAAACCACAGCCGTCGCGAGTTGAACAGGAGAATCCACTTAAATACTACCGCAGTATTCGTGATTTGTTCCAATCGAATTTAGTATGTAACTGAATTTCCTCTTCTTTTTTTTTTTTAGAAAACGGAACTGACTGTAAGTTCTAACGAGATCGATCGTAACACCAAGTATGACAAAAAAATTCCCGCGAACTTTCTGATACACACGGTTCTTACGTTATCTGTCGCGAAAGGTACTTACACCTAGATTTTAAAATGTATTTTCGATGCTTGACGCGATGCTCGATCAGGTTCAAAAGAAAGTCACGCGAAGGAAAAGAGCAGTAAATTTTAAAATGGTATTTACCGAGTAAATCAGAAAGTAACGAATAATCGCGTTTGAATGTGTCCGAAGCCTTATTGAATTATTTAAAAAAAAAAAAAGATAGATATCGGTGGACGACATTTTTTACATATTGGTCACTTACGCGTGTGTGCGGTGTGCGGCTAGACTGTTCACCCTCGACTGCCACGTCTTAAGATTCGCGCGAAAAAAAAGAGCAGAGATTGTATTAGAGGGCGGCGTTCGTTCACTTTTCGTTGCGACAATCTGTAACGGCTACGAAGATATGTTCCTGTGGATGATGGAGTGTGTGACGAGAGAAAGGGTTAGGTGCGTCGAGACGGTCATCCCGACGTGCGATAGCGATGGCCCGACACGGTGGTCAGTATGCACACTGTAGGCGTGCAGCTGAGGAGGAAACGTAAGATGGATGGTAATAACGTGTACGCTTCCAAATTTCTGCAATATTCCGTGCAGATGTAGACACTTGAATGTTCCATAAATTTAGGCTGTTTCGCCCTGCGGGCTAGCCTAAGTACTATACACTCCGTCGAGCTAATGTTAAACAAATGTATAATCGATATTAATTAACTGGAAGTGTGTAAAGAGACTTTAAAGTCATACCTGATGGTTGAGATCGTGTGTTGTAAAAAAAGATTTGTGTTCTTTTCAAGAGGGACTCCCCCAGCGCGCCCCGACTGTTTTTGAACTGGAAGCAGATAACAGTCGTCGCAAACCGAAATCCGTTTTTCCAGGCTACAGTACGTAGACACGCACACATCCATACACAGGTACAATCGCTCGAGATTCGAGCGCGTATGATTTTGCGTACGTACGTATGTATGCATGTATGTATGTATGCCTGTATGTACATATGATAATTAATAAAAAAAGAAAAACCCATCGTGTATCCCTCGTACGAGTACGTCGTACAGCTGGTTCCGTTCATAGTGTTTGTATATTGATGATGATGATTACATATATTCCGGTCTGTATAGGACGACATTGGACGGAACACACCATAGCTTGCAACCAATGTTTACAATTGATTGTTACGATTAAGTATTCGGCTGTATTATAATTTTAATAGATGATAATAATCGGATATATGTGTATACATATAAATACAAATTAACTATAAAATAAATAATTTAAATGAAGAAAGCATACGCTAAGGCGGATAGAACAGACGTTCGGATTACATAGTGCTTGTACATTAGCTACTCGTGTGGAACGATAAAACGCAAATGCTTCGCTGCAAACAACAAAAAAAAGAAAGGAAACGAAAATATCTCTTTGTAGCATTCACATGATTGCCTTTCGGCATCTCCTATGTAACACCCGTTGGTCGCACAAATGGTGCAATTATTTATACGATAAATAACCGTAGCCTTTTTGTTCCATTGAACGAATTGTATTGATTTATTGTAACAAATTAAAAACAGACGATCTGAACGGGTAACGCTTGCCGTCTAATGTTTTATTACTACTGCCCAGTGATCGTTCAGTTTGCTTATTCTTACTTTCGTATTTCGCGCGCTAGCCGCGAGACAACTCCGCGGTTTGTAATTAGTCCCGTACGCGGGAGGTCCCTAAATGGAACACTTTTGATATTCGGTCTTTCCCGATTCTTTGAGTAAAATCAACTTCCACCGAGTATGAAGCATTCCCTCCATTAAAATGTATTCAAACAGAACTTTCTAGAAGTACTTTATGTTTCTAGATTTCATTCTGCGCCTCTTTTTTTTCTAGTTCCGTGCGCCAGAAAGCCCTCGCGTGTCATCGATTTTATGATCCGCGAAATATATCCTCGAGCATTTGTCGTTTAGTATAATTAACGATAAAATTCGATGGGTTTCATTTAGTACACTAGAAGCCTATAATCTTGAATAGGTTACTTCAGCTCGTGATAATATAGTATCTTCTTTATTTTCTTCGTTCGTAATCGCCGTTAGTTTCTAGTAAATCGATATCCCGTAAAATTCCAACGCTATCGGGAATAAAAGGGCGAGACGTTATTCCTTCCGTGGCTTTTAAATGGAAATTCGGCCACCTCCGGCACCGGATATTCAGCGAACATTAACCGACATGCGCGTAGCGTCGGTAACGACGGATGACGTCACGCGTAGTAATACACGCCGGGTAGCGCATGGCGAGTGGAGTGTCTGCAGAGGCTGCGCGAGCTGGGAACTGCTTTCGATTGTTGGCGGGCGCCGCCATCTTGGTCAGTGAGCTTGCGAGTGGCTGTACGACGAGGTGTACGTATTTCAGTGGAAACGAGGATTTCGTGCGATTTCCCTGAAACCCTTCGTCTACCCGTGAAATCCACGAGCATCGAAGATGTCCGAACGGGAGGACAGCGTTTACAAGGCGAAATTGGCCGAGCAAGCGGAGCGCTACGACGGTGAGTGGATATTTTTCGGGAAAGGACCCGGCCTGCACCAAAATGAAACCGACGAAATCCGACACACAGAGAGAGAGCACGGCCTGCAAAGAGAAAGGAGCCTAGCACCGCCCTCCTCGTGGCTCGTGAACCTCTCCGGGTGTCACGATTTCGATGAATAGAACCGCGAGCCCTTCGTCGGGAGCCGAGAACCTTAAAACTCCGTCCGGGTGGATCAGGTTGGGATCTGTCAAAAGCGTGGAAACGTCAAATACGAGGATAAACCAGGCGATGGTGCGAAGGAGTCGCCGGCCCCGCAACCGGTGTTTCCTTTACTTAAACGACGGTGGATTTATAGCCTCTGTCACCGCTCCGGCGGATCTTGTCACGATACCCGCACGTACTATCGTGGGCCCCATTCAGCAGCACCGGTGGCGGAGGCCGTGGAGGAGCGGTTTCGTCGCTCTCGGGTCTTGCCGTTGTTTCGTCGAATGCTGGGTAACGCCGTTGCTAGGCGTGCTGTGCTCGGTACTTTAGGGGGCCCCTCGGCAGATAACCGACAAGTCGGTCCTTCCCGACGCGCGGTGACGCATAGACACGGCACGATACTTACCAATCGCTGCCGGGTTACTCCTTTAGACACGTAGTAACGCGTGCTCTGCTCGTGGCATTCGGCCTTGAAAGCAGAGAGAAATCACTTGCGGCCGAATCGGCCAACAGAGAGATCTGCCGAGTCGTTCACTACGCTCTCGATTAGCGTAGCGTTTCCCTATTGTCTCTCTCCAATTCAGCCCCGTACTTCGTTATTACGCAGTACGAGCCGTTACAATTTCGGCTAGGAGAGATAAGTTTTTTTCTCTCCGCTTCGCTCCCGGCGAAAGCCGTCTCGCAGTGGGGACCGGCCGCCGGGTAGAAGGGGGAACCGTCAAATCGGTGCCTCGTTTTCGTACATCTCCCTGGAAATTGTTACGCGGCCGAGGCCTACGTACGCTCCTAGGGATCTGACGTTTTGCGAAGGCGAAGTGTTATCCCCTCCCGGGTGTATGGTTTCGAGTAACGCTATTTAACTGGCCTGTGTCTCCCTTTCCCTCGGGTCATTCTCATAGCGTGGACGCGCTCTAAGAATAAGTTACGCCCGAGCGAGGTGCACGTTGTGTAGTTGGTCGTAACGCTTCTTTCGGTACAGCCTTCTGGAGCTCGTTCTCGAGCTGGCCGGCCAATAATAAATACATGGGGGGACCGTTTCACGCTGCACCCTAGGCCCCGAAATTTCGAAATCGGGTTTCACGCTCCGG
Organism: Andrena hattorfiana; assembly: GCA_944738655.2. Lineage (NCBI taxonomy): Eukaryota > Metazoa > Arthropoda > Insecta > Hymenoptera > Andrenidae > Andrena > Andrena hattorfiana. The sequence continues at coordinate 2,700,998 of OX122895.1, forward strand.
CGGATCCAGGAGGACTAACCAATGAAGCGGACAAAGCGCGCAAAGAGGGGCCGCCTCGCATTCATCCAGCGGAGGAGGCTGCTGCTTTTCATAATTTCGTCGCCGCGTGGGCATGTTAATCGGCGGAGGCACGCGTGTATTTAAAGTGTGTTGTCTGTGGTGGATCTTGGGCGAAGAACGGCCGGCCAGCGTGGAGAGGAATGACAGAAGGGCGGAAGGGAGAGGAGGCGACGCTGTTTGCCCTGGATGTAGAGAAGGATGGGTGCAGAGCAAATTTGAGGGTTGCGCGTGACGGCGAGAGGGGAGCAGGGGGGGAGGAGAGATTACGAGTGGAGGGTGAGAACGGCAAGGGGGTGAGTGAGACACGGCAATGGTTGGAGGGAGAAGAGGGACCGTAGCAGAAGGAAAGTATTGATCTGTGCCTGGCTATATCCTACGTCTCTGTACACCCTCTTCGTCACGGGTATACCGCGTTCGCGGTAATTCTCGCCCCGGGAACCACCATGAACTTGATTTTGATCTCTACGTAAATGGCCCCATGACGCCTTCCTTGACTTAATAAACAGAGGGTAAATATCAATCCCCGTGAGCCGAGTATTTCATTCGGCACAGCTTCGTTAGCAGAACTGACCAAGGAGATTGGCGAGACGGTTAAAAAAAATTTACAAATCTTTCGCACTGCTTGCAGGCTCGCGATCAGACGCGAATGTATCGGGGCGCGCGTATATCGCGGTCGATGTCATTATTCTTGAATGCCGTACACACCTATAGATAATAAATACATAATACTAACCAACTTCCTCGGAAAGTTCAAGGGGCAGCGGGTTAATATATGCCTGTGTGCTCGTCTTCCTTGCACACCGGCTCTCTGACATCCCAGATGAAACTAATAATACATCCACACCGGGGTGGCCGCGTATCAATAATCGATATAGGTCATTTCCAATTCATTTACCGTGATTTCATACGATACCCCTCCTCAAAAATTTAAAGCACCCTTTCTTTATTTTACCAAAAAAAATAAAAAATTATTTAACACCTCAGCGATGAAATTCTATCGGCTCCCAGAACTTCGCCCTATTTTTTTTTTCTCGTTTATTCTGATTTCGCACATCTGCTCAATTTAATGGCACTGTCGTCAACGGCGACGCCCGCCGGCGTGATTTGCAGAAATGGTCGAGGCGATGAAGAAGGTCGCTTCGCTGGACCTGGAGCTGAACGTCGAGGAGAGGAACCTCCTTTCTGTCGCGTACAAAAACGTAATCGGCGCGAGGAGAGCCTCCTGGAGAATAATCTCGAGCATCGAACAAAAGGAGGAGAACAAGGGCGCCGAAGGGAAGCTGGAGATGATCCGTCAGTACCGATCCCAAGTAGAAGAGGAGCTGAAAGATATCTGCGCCGACATCCTCGGGGTTCTGGACAAACATCTGATACCGTGCGCCTCCACCGGCGAATCTAAAGTCTTCTATTATAAAATGTAAGGAGCTTTTGCAGTTCCCGTGGCCAAGGACGGCCTGGCTGCAGCTTGGAAAGCATTCCCCTCTTAATTGCTTTAAACTTTGATCCGAGTCTCGTAACGCACATCCCTGTTGCAGTAGTACACCGTCCAAAGTAAAGGAAGGATTCCTCGCTATTCGATCGAAACCTACCATTACTTCGAGCAGCCTGTGAAATAGTATAATTAAATAATAGTATCGCGAATTTGTTTAAACGCCAACCGCCTCCGTAACACGGTAGCCAGCAATACGGAAGAACGTTCCGTCCCGGTCACTGATTTTCGAGGCATTGCTTTTTAAAACATCCAGCCGTCTGGCTCGATAACTCCGCGAGGATAATTATCGCGTCACGGATGTAATTTACAAATAACGATCAATCCTTAAAATGCAATTCTCGTTGCACCGGGGCCGCCGCTTTCGCGGTGTCATAAAAATCTTGGGAAAGCTTGGCGATAATTAATCTTGCGCAACTCCCACGAAAGCGTGCCGGCTTCGCACGATTAGTTTTTCTTTAATATTTTTATACAATGACCGCCGCGCATGTTCTCACCGGTGTCGCATATTTATAGGAAGGGCGACTACCACCGTTACCTAGCTGAATTCGCCATTGGCAACGACAGGAAGGAAGCAGCGGAGAACTCTCTCGTGGCTTACAAAGCGGCCAGCGACACCGCTATGACGGATCTGCCGCCGACTCATCCCATCCGCTTAGGATTGGCGCTCAACTTCTCTGTGTTCTATTACGAGATTCTGAACAGCCCGGACAGAGCGTGCCGCCTGGCGAAGGCAGCCTTTGACGACGCGATCGCGGAACTGGACACCTTATCCGAGGATAGCTACAAAGATTCTACCCTTATCATGCAGCTCCTCAGGGACAACCTTACTCTGTGGACGTCGGATACGCACGGAGAGGGTTAGTATACGCCGTTACCAGGAAAGCCGCGTTGTTCCGGGGCGGGGAAAGGTTTTTAGCCGCTTTCGAAACGCTCCCATTAGGCTGTAGAAGCGCCGTGGCGCGATCAATAATATGTATTGCAGCAGCGCGATAAAATCTTCCCCGGTTCTATCAGATTTTTCTTTCACACACACACACACACACGTGTATCCACGGTCGCGCAGGCAAAGCGTCGATGATATGGAAAAGCTTTTATATTTATTTTCCGCTTCAAATGGTACTTTCGATGATCGCGTGTTCCCGGACGAAGAATCATTGCTTCATAATTTAGAGATCGAGCCCGATCGCGAAAACGAGGCTGCGGCCATTCCCACCAATGCTTGAGCGTAAAGGCGCGCCCATTTCGATACGCCCTTGCACCGTACGATCACCTGGTGAGCAACTCAAACCTTCCTTGCTCCTTGAAAGTACAAATACTTCGCCGCACTTCTCCGTTCATTTGACCCCGGGGGTTCGGCGAGGGTAATCCGTTTAACCGGTACGGTGGAGATGGATTTGTCATTGGAGAATCGAAATTGCTCCGCCCTACTCGTTGATGGGTTACCGTTGCCAGAAATTGTTCGCGGGTTAATGTGTTATGTGGCTTGGCTAACGGGAATTGTTTCTTCCTGGACAGGGGAGGGAGAACAGAAGGAGCAGCTGCAAGACGTGGAAGATCAGGACGTATCGTAACTCTAACTGTAGTGAGTGTTATCTTGCGCATATAAAACTGAGACACAAGAAAGCAAAAAAAACTCTTAATAACTTGTAAGCAAACGAAAACAATTCAGCAGGTGGCAGTTCGGGGTGGGAAGGGGAGATCTTTAGCGATTGCGTGAGTCCTAAGCACGCACGTACGTACGATTACTCCAAAAAAAAAGAAACAAAAAAAAATATATACCAAATCATTCGATAAACGCATCATTGAGTTACGGAGCACACAGAAAATAAATATAAAAAAAGAAAAAAAGAAAGGTAACATGCAAAAGGACACGCACTCCGCGCGGTAAATAGAGACTGCAGAAAGCATTTAGAGAGGCACTATCCTTTGCCGTCTTCTCGCGTATCTCGAAGAAGAAATCGACGCTGTCTTTACATTCTTCTGTGCATGCCCGATCGAAAAGAAATCACGCGAACGATGTCGAGAGCGTTGAGCGGATTTGCCGATCGACGGCGTAACGCGTCAACTAATCATTAAAAAAAAAAAGGGGGTATACGAAAATTAAGTAAACGCCTGTCTGTCGGGATTTGATCCCTGGCTTTTATCGGTTTCAGTGAGTGAGAACGAATTAATGTGTCCCCGGCACGTTGTTTCACGTAATGGCGAAGCACGCGCCGATGCTCGACGTCGATCGAAGTGCAGCATTGTGTTCGTTTTGTTTTTCACCCGCTCCCCCCCCCCCCCCCCCCACCACCTTCCCCTAAATCTCCTCCTCCTCCTCGTCCTCATCTCCTCCCCGCTTTTTTACTGCGCGCATGATCGTCGCCTCTCGCATACTATGGCTAAATAACGATGTTAATAATGTATGCGTGTAAATCGAATGTAAATCATCAGTTTATCGTAAGGATAAACGGCGCTCTCCGACAGGACGAAGATGGAAGTGGTCGCGGTGGCGCTAGCAGTCACTTCCAACCACGCATCTTCCTCGCTGCTTTCTGTAATAAGATATTATTATGAATGTACTTCCGAACGGAATCCGGCTCAAGTAATAATTGCGTGCATAGTTCAAGCACGAGTTCTCGTGCGGTCATTGAAGGATTTATTAAAACGAAGAAGAAGAGATACGCTTGCGCGAAAGCGTCGTACTTAACGCAATAACGATCGGTCACTGGTCTTAAGTCTGGCTTTCGCGAACGAAATTTTGTGTTGAATAAAAATTTGGAAAAAGAACGACGAGGCAGTAGTGTCATCATTTCGAACGCGGTCTTTTTTTTTTTCTCTCTCTCCTCCGCTCAGAGAGTGCGTCCCGCGCGATCGACGAGAAGGCACGAGAAGGTGTGTCGTGGTAGGCGAGGCTTCTTTCTAAGGAAACACACACGCAGAAAGGAAGAAAAATTACGTTTAACGTTAAACGAGGAAAGGAAGCAACAAGTAGCCGTCTAGCTAGTCTGTAATTTGTGGTTGTACTTTTTCATAATGCCCCCACATTGTGTAAACTATAACGATCGCTGTGGTATAACGAATTACAGAATAAACGATTGTATCCCGACTTTTCTTCACCCGCGCTCACTTTCGATATCACCGTCCTCGATTCCATTTGTATCTTGGCTGATCTGCCCGCGCGTTAGTCCACCCATTTCTTTTCTTCTTATCGGCGAGCTGTTCCGTCGACTTACGTCCAAACATTCCAAACGACACTAGAGAGCTGATTTGTTAAAACGCGAAATTTGTTTGCGCATATTGCCGAAGGCGAGCTTAGCGGTACGGCACATCGGCCATTTATTACAGAGGCGGTCAGAGATTTATGGTGTCGCACGCTCAAATAATTTGTTAAAGTACTCCTAAGTCCAGAGGCATCTCTCCCCGAGCGATTTCGAACGCAAATTACTTGCAGCGCCGAAGTACCAAGATCCGCCGGAGCTTCGCTCTTAAAATCCTGCCGTAAGTTTCTGACCGCCATTTCGTGCAAGCAGCAAAACTGAATCCGCCAGACTGGCAGAGTTTCGACCGAAGGGCAATCCGTACAAGCGTGCAGCAAAAAAGCGAGGTGCGTTATATCGTATATCAAAGGCGAAGGGAACGCGCAGAATCAAGCTCCCCCTAGAAATCGGTGTGCATCGTGCCCCCCCTTGTATTTAGGTATTAATAACGATAAAGAAAAAAAAAAATTGATAATCATGTTATAAAGTACGTTACAAAGAATAACTCAAAGTAATATCAACGGCACCGTAAGTAAGTATATGCGAGTAATTTTAAGAGCGTAATTAAGGTATCGAGGATAACCGGTAGACTCGAATCGTTCGTGCGATAACGGTGAGAGAGAGAGAGAGGGAGAGAAAGAGAACAGTTTTGGAGTGTGTTCGAAGCGATTCGAATCGCGTGTGGAGTGCGACGGAAGGCGATGGGACTGGCGTGAAAGAGGATGAAGACAGAGAGCATAGGAAACTGGAAACATCGGTTAGGAATTACACAGAGTGTTTCAGAATTACAGGCGCAGGCTTGAACTATTAAAAAGGAACAGAAAGATATACTTAAACGCGGGCCGGTGAACCAATCGTTCGTGAAATATCCAGGACCTTCTTTAGCGCTTAGTGATACGATCAAGCTGCCAATATCGCGTTATCATTCATAAAGTGAACTCGACGGAGCACGAAGGGCCATTTTACAGTAACACTCGGATTAAGGGAGAGCCGGGCATAGTGGTTCCGAAGTCATTAGTTATTAACACGTTGAAGATATCATTTATTAGTCTTCTAGCGTGTGTAATCGTACAAGGAACTATCGACTTGCGACCAAAAATACTGAATACCTCACAAACGGTCAGCCCCCCGGCCTGCGTTTCAGCCAAGCCTCTTCATCTGCGGCTTCGAAACACCCTGCGTACAGCTTACGAATATAAACATGCATATACACGCGCCACGAGCGGCAAATCTTGAAAATTTAGGTATAACACCTTTGCAGTGGCAACGAAAACGGCGTAGCGAATTCCAAAGGACGATAAACTGTGTGATACCTCCTCCAATTACTTGCTTACACAATGGATTAAGGAACAAGATGAACGAGTAGCCGAGCGCGATGATATTTACTGTTATCGCTCGGGATATAGCGTGACTCGTAAACGAAGCAAAAAGAGTGAGAGAATGTAGAGCGTGTTCCGACTAAATAAACTTGTAGATAGGCATTGACACCTGGGTCGTTCGTGAGACCATTAAGAGGAGATAGCCGCGATCGGTTGTGTCGAGCGAGACCGCTTTTGTCCTTTATTCGCAGTATCGTTGTGCGTGCTTAGTCGATTTTTATATAACACACACACACACACACACACACACACACATCTATTACTCCATCTCTCTAGATGTACTACTCGCCCTTGTCTCTGTATTATAAATATTAGTTGTATCTGCAATTATCTTCGGATCATTCCATCTTGTCGCTAACCCAAGGCCCACGAGCGAATAATTAGACACGGATATCGAGACTTTTATCGTCATTTGGAGGAGACCAATCGGCCCCTTTTATTTCGTTTCCTCGATTCGTATGCGTTCTCACGCTCTGTACTACTACGATCAATGCGATTACACCGGATACGACCTTTTTCTGTAAAACCACACACGTGAAAGCTACAAATAAAGTAATTACAACTCTCTACTCGTGTCGTCCGAATCTTTATTATCTTAGCGAGCGTCGTTACATATCTCGGAAATTAAAATCTATCGTTCAATGGGCTCTCCTTATATCGCACTGTTCTGTACAGAGTGAGTCACCCGATGCTAGAATCTATACGAGACTTTGGAAGCAACGACGTGAAAGGTGTGATAAGTGTCTTCTGCACCTCGGTCAAATGAAAATGGTGCCACTGGTCTTTTAATTTACATTCAGCTCAATGTCTTTTACCGGATGCTATATAATACATCGGAATGAGTTCTGCGATGTGCACGAGAGCAGCAGCTCTAACTAGTATCTTCCATAGAATCATAATTAAATGTAGCCATTGGAGATATGCATTGTTACAGCGGGCGTGACCTTGAGATTCACGAAACCATGTAAATCTGCTGGGCACGTTTTGCAAAATGCAAGTATCTTGCCATCATGCATCAAATTATGTATAATCCTGTAGAAGATATTCGTTAGAGGCCGTTACATAATACACACTGTCAAACCTTTGTCGAATGTGTGCCAAGAACTATACCGATAGAAAAAAAAAATGGCACTTTTTATGTTACCGTATCAGGTGACCCAGTTTATACCTATCGCGTAGCGTTAATCAATTAACAAAACGATGTCGAAGTACGCTAATATTGGACGTGCGGCGTTTCCGTTGATCGTCCAAGTTACCCTTGCAACGTGATTACACAATCGCGGACTGCGTGCTGCTATCTCTCGCGTCCGCATTCTGTGCTTGATTATCTCTCGCGATACTGGTCTCGCGAAAGCTCGACGTGCCGGATAGCAGACGCCTTGGTCCACGCCTGTTAACGTCCACCTGTTTCAGGATCCGCCTCAACGTGCTGTCACCACCCGCCATGATCGGGGACAGGCTGAGGCTCGGCGCTGTCCGGGTTTTAATCATCCGGGCGCTCCGCGGAGATCTCAGTATTTGATCGGTTGTTCTGCGCCTGGCAGACTTTAATTTCACGCTGCGCAGCATGTCTAAAGAAACCACTGGCCCTCTTGGCCCTGGTATGGTATTCCTTCTGTTCTCCTGAAACGTGAAATTTCGCCTTTAATCGGTGTACAATCTTTTTCGCAGGTGGAGTACGAGTGGTGGGACGAGTGCTGTCGAGGGCAGAAAATTCAAGAGACACGATTAAAGGAAAACGCTGCTGCTGTGCTAGCGGAGGATGTATGTTTTATTTTGTTTTGTAAGCTGGAGCTGAGAACCAAGGGATAGTCGAGGAGAGCTTTGATAGCTTTTGAAAAATAAGAGATGCGGGTATTTTTATTTTGGCTCGTTTTCACATTTTGGGGGTGGAACCACCCCTCAAGGTTCTCAAGAAAAGGCGGTGTCAGCTTCTAATTTGGTTTTTGGATATGTTTTAGGCGACTGAAAAATAAAGAGATATGTGTTTTTTATTTTGGCTCGTTTGCATATTTAGGGGGTGAAACCACCAAAGAAGGGGCTTCATAAGAAGAAAAGAAACCTGGATTTTATTTTTCAAATAAATTTTTATAATCACCTAATGAATTTTATTGAACTTGCACTAAAAATATTTTTATTCGGCTTCAAAATTAAATCTTGAGTGCGCCACTGGAAACCACCCCTCAAAGAACACAAGAAGGGACAGAAAAGTTCCTATTGTTAGTATAAAGAATATTATAACATTGCGTTGAATAAAATTTGATAGGTATAAATATTCTTTAAACAAAAAAATAAACTATGGCAACTCTTCTTACGAACTTTGAAGGGTGCTTTCACCCTCTAAATATGCCGAAAATAAAAAGATACGTATCTCATTTTTTGGTCCTCTAAAACGTATCCAAAAATCAAAGCTCTCCTTGACTATCCCTTGGCTCTCACCAAAAAACCTCTACTTGTAAGTCAAAACCAGAGATGAGCAGAATTTTTATTTAAATAAAATTTCGAATAACGAATAAAAGTTGAAAAATTACTCGCCATGTGTCGGATAAAGTTAACTAGGGTTAGCAAACGAGTGACGAATAATCTTTTTAACTTTTATTCGTTATTCAAAATTTTATTTAAATAAAAAGTTTGCCCATCTTCGGTCTAAACACATGCTTTTATATTGGACAATCGTCGAACTTGCCTTAACATTCTGCGGTGCCTTTTTTAGGGTGACTTTCAGCAGATCCTCGACGGTGATAGCTGGCCTACCAAGCAGCGGCGTCGAGCACTTTCTCGAGGGCGTCCTGACGCTTCTACCGCTGCCGGGGGTGGTTGGCGTCATCGGCTGTGCCGGGGACAGGAAGGTCGGAGGGGGTGGTGGAGGAGGCGGAGGCGGTGGAGGAGCACCTAGGGGCGATGATCGCCTCAGGATCGATGGCATCGGCGGTGGAGGTTTCGGGGAGCTTCTCCGCGTATCTTCCAACGCCTTCTGTAGTTTCTTCAACTCCTGCATCAGTGTCTCATTGTTTTCAGCCAACTTCCTGGTGACGTCCTGCATGCTGCCAACCTCCGCGGTTAAAGCGCCGAGGGCGGTTGCGTGGCTCGCGCGCACCTGCATCGAAGACAAGGCTAACATCTCCCGTTCAACATGTACCATCGAAGAAATTGTCCAGCAACACCCACTCACCTGAGTAATCTCTTCCGACAAGTGGCTGACTTTCTCTAAGAACGTGTTAATCATCTGCTGGTTCTCCGAGCGCAACTTTCTCATAAGCTCGTTAAGCTCTTCAAGCTTCGATGCTCTCCTTTTCGAGGAACACATTAAGAGACTCCTCTTGAAGCCACCGCAACTCTGAAACAATCGATAGATTATTAGAGGAATATTTTTTAGTCACAGAAATATCTTACTTTTTTAAACGTGTTTGTCAGCCTCTTCGTCAGCCAGACGCAGAAGAGGACGACTTTCACAACGGGTTTTTTAGAAAGTTGAAATCGCGGGGATTTCGGGGTCCGAGAGCTGCAGCAGCTGCACTTTTTATGGTAGTCGGTCTCTCGTTCGTGCTGCAAGAACAGATTACAGGTTTATCGGTCTTGCTTAATTATAAGATTGAAATTTGAAAGCGGGTCGACGTTCTATTGAATCACCTCCTGCAAGCACCTACTGCAGCAACCAGAATCTGACACAACCGGTAAATCCAGGGTGAGAGTGCTTGGTGAATCTGGTGTGCAGGTGCTCCAAGGCGTCTTCGTAATTATGGCACTGGGGCAAAAGGAACTCTGCCCAATTTTCGTCTCCTCTGGCAACAGATCAGTTATCATGGTGGAGACGGCTGGTTTCTGAGACTGATCTATCTCTTCGTCATCGTCGAATTTTAACGTAGTCCTACACCTCTTAGCAGGAGGCGGCGAGCCACTGCAGGGTGTGGTCGAGCGGGCCCTTATTCTCGTCACGTTATTCTCTACATCCTTGTATTCTTGTCGCTCCTCGACTTTACCGTCAGCTTCGTCAGTCTCCGCGAAGGGACGCTTATTCGCCCGCTCGTTGGAATCTTCCTGCGACTCTAGAGGCGATGGCGTGCGGCCACAGAAGGACGTCTGCGCCGACCTTGCCTCGTCGACCTTTTTGTACTTCGATAGGAAATTTGTAATATATTCCTGGGTGGTAGCTCGCATTTTGGAGCTATTCAGTTGCCGCAGGTTCGAAATGATCCGCTTGCATTCGCTCAAGTTAGCGGTAAAGCGAGTGCCACTTGGATCCTGCGAGATCTCGTTGACTACCTCAAACCGAGCACCTTCCCCTTCACGCCACTTGTCACCTTTGCTCTCCTCCTCGAATTGGCCGATAGGCTCGCAAGCGGAAACAGCGGACCTAAGCTCTGTCAGTAACTGAGAGAACCCCTGATTTTGGGCCTCCACGTCGGAATTGAAGGTAGCAAGCTGCGCCGGTTCCGAGACATACCCGCAAGGCAAATCGTAGGCTGGCTTAGAGGAGTGGATGTTACTGTCACAGGCGCGAGCCTCGAGTCCTGTTTCTGAGTAGTATTTGTCTTCCCGCAGGGACTCACAGTCATTCATCTCTAACTTAATCGCATCACTCATTGATAAGGTCTTGTCCATTGGGAAGCATTTGCCTGTGGGCATATCAGTCGCTTCCTTCGGCGACCCATCTTGTTCTTCCTCCGCCAATTCTGCTTCTTGTCGACTGCCGCAACCATGCTGTTCATTATCTTTATCCGAGCCATTCAGATCCAGCTTTCTTCGTCGAACTCTGGGCGCAATCTCTGGGCTCAGGTCATCGTAGCATGATAACTCTACTTGCTGCGTCTCGAAGAGTACAGACTCGGGGGAACGTTGCTCCAAAAGCCGCTCAGACGATCGCCCCTTTCTCTTCAGGGGAGCAACTTCGTTCCCCGTGTCGTCGTCAGAAGTGTCTGACTTCTGCAGGAGCATTTCCTGAGAATGGTATAACGCCTGCTTGCGGCGAGGTCTCTTATAATTCTTGCGCTTTGCCATGGCATTGAGCTCTGTAAACACTTTATCCTCTTCGATCAATTTTTACGTGTAACGAGCTCGTGGATCGTCCACAAACGAGGTATTAACATTCTGGGAGTAAAAGGTTTCTAAGGTAGATAAATTTGTTCCCAAGAACCACGCGTCACGTTTTGAACTCAGAATTATTAACATACATCGACCGTTGTACTTGTCGCATTCGCGGATGACATTGCACCGAAGGTTGCCCGCTATCATTGGTTCGAAGTGATTATTTGTTTTGATCCTGACAGAGGAGACGATGTACTAGAGAGTCGCCTGACTGTTGTTAACGCGATCTATGGATCTAGCTCTTCGTTTCAATAAATATTGGAGGAAAAATGGGAAAGGAAATAATAGCAACATTTGTATTTTTCTGCTCAAACAACGTTTCTTCTCGAATATGCTACATCATACTTCACATATCGACATTTTTTTTTTTTCATGAGGCCTATGAGTATTTTCCGCATATGATAAAATTCTTTATTTTCGCCTTCCCAGTATTGTACGTTTACTTATTGGTGTTGATCGTTACAAATGTATTTTAATATAATCTATATTGTACACGCCACGCGTTAATCTACCGATTGACAGGTATAAAGGATCCACCTTTTCTGAATATTTTCTGGTTCGCGTACAACGCGAGTACTCTGACGACAAATACTGAAACATCATTGGCTCCATCCTGATTTTCGTTGACCACGCTTCTATCTAGTGTTCGAATATACAGCATTCACTTTTTGTTCACGAAGTCCTCTCCCTTCTTGATGTTCTTCTTCAGCTCGGGAATAGCTTCGTCCAGCAGTTTCTTCTCGAAGCTGCTGAGCGTGCCGAGACCGAGATTCTTCGCAACGCCCCCTTTCTGAAACGCGGCATGTGATATATTTCATACGTAGCCATGCAGCCGAGGCTAGATAAAACTACTTACACCCAACAGAATAGGCGTCGAGAAATATTTAGCGTCGGTGACGTTCGATTTAACGTAGGAGCACTCTATGACTCCCTGCTCTCCGTTCAGCGCTCTGATCAGTGACAAACCGAATCGGGCGCCCGCGTATGCCATCGAAAGCGTGGCAGAGCCTGTGCCAGCCTTCGCTTTAACGACCTCCGTGCCGGCCTCCTGGATTCTTCCAGTGAGAGCCTTCAGTTGGTCTTCTGGGAAGGAGACTGATGGCTTGCACTGTGAAATCAGCGGGATAATGGTGATACCACTGTGACCTCCGATAACGGGCACGGATACCGCCTGCGGGTCGAGACGCTGAAAAAGAAACGCAAATTAGGTATTTACATCTGAATCGTTTTCTGGCCTCCATCAATCGCATTTTAAACTAACTTTTGCTTCGGCAATGAACGCATTTGATCTGACAACGTCGAGCGTGGTTACGCCGAACACTCTGTTGGGATCGTAAACGCCAGCTTTTTGCAATACTTCGCTGGCAATTGGCACAGTGCTGTTAACCGGATTGGAAATAATGGCGATTAACGCTTTCGGCGACGCTTCCGCTATAGCCTGGGCGAGGTCCCTTACGATGGAAGCATTAGTGTTGAAGAGGTCGTCTCTGGTCATTCCTGGTTTACGTGGCACGCCAGCAGGGATAACGACCACCTAAGGATACCCGTCAATGAGAAGAAGCTTCTTCTTTTAATTTCAAACACAATTCTCCTTGGTTCTATTGGAACACGTACTTGCGCTCCTTTAACCGAGTCCTTCAGTTGGTCGGGGCCCGTATAGGCTTTTACTTTTGCCGCGGTGTCGATGTGCGAAAGATCGGCAGCGACACCTGGCGTGTTCACAACATCGTACAAGGATAATTCGGTGACAAGAGGGGATTGTTTCAAGAGCAGTGATAACGGTTGGCCGATTCCACCGCTCGCTCCCAAAACGGCGACCTTGACATCGCGCTGAAAAATGACATCATTACGAGAAGCCGATCGAGATAAAAGCTGCGGAAAACTGCCGCCTATAAGGGCGGTATTCATAAACGTGTCTTAAGATTAAGCAAATGCTTAAGCATGCGGCATTCTCTACTAACCTAGTAGCATAGTAAAGGATGCGGAATGCTTAAGCATTTGCTTAATCTTAAGACACGTTTATGAATCCGCCCTAAGTCGCCGAGAACCATTGAATACAAGTGGTTTCTCAAGAATTCCACGTTCCTCATGTTGGTACCAATAATGTCAACGATCGCGTGGAATAACACTGGATCGTGATGCGATGGATACGTTTGTAGAATGTTTCTTTATCCTCGTTAACAATAGCACTTCGTACTACACAATACCGAATGCTGAATTTTTAATAGCCGTTCAAGCTTTGACATTTCCAAATCGTTTCGAAAGACGTTGCATAACTGTACTTCGTTTCTATAGTCGCGAAGCGCAGTGGAAATTATAGTTTGCCGTAATCAAAGCAGCACGTAACGATCGCGGTATTCACGAAGAATTTCAGTTGCTCGGAGGATATATGGTATAATGCGCTGATAGAAGTGAGGAAAATTTATTGGATCGATTCTGTATTGTAATTCGAAAAACTCACTCTACTGCTGGTCGAGAGTTGCCTTGCTCCTTGCTGAGCAACCGCCAACGTGGGCTTCACAAATCGCGGCAGCATCTTGTTCGCAGTATTCTTCGTGCACGAATGTGGCTGATTTCAAATTCGAGGAGACGACGTTCGATAACCTTTCAAAGACACCCTTGTGACCTCAATGATATTCCACACTCGTTCTGTTTCACTCCCTCCAATCCTCTGCTACATGCAGTAATACGTATGCAACCATGCGCGTTTTCGCATTGATAATATGCGCACGTCTGCGATCGTTTGTGGAATATAACGCGGGAATTTTTGAAGATGTCGTCAGTTCTCGCATGCTGACGTTTTGATCACTTTTTTTTCACAAAGTCAAACGTACCGTTTAACGTTGCTGAAAGTTGGTATGATAATTTTTGCCACACAAGGTAGAACCAGGAATACAAAATATTAATTCTTTTACGAACCCTGTACGCATAAGTTAGTGGTTCGGCTCTCACAGGGACGCATAGTTTATTTGCGGAAGGATTAAACGGTCATTTATTAAAATTTATCGCAGTAATGAGGCAGCCACGATGAATTGTTATAAAAACTTGTCGTAAGACTCTGTTTATGGTCGATAAAACCAGTAATTGCATAAATTTACATTAATTCAAAATGTCAAGTGGTAAGTTGAGGTTATCTAACCTCTAAACAAGCCAAATGTTTGTCTTTTTAACTCTGCCTGGCAGTGAGAAATCGGAAGTGGACCTCGAGGTTGGCAGGCTTCGTCGCGCTTCCGCTATTTGGGGGAAAGTATTGTCCAGCCAAATTCCTAACCTAATTTATCTTAGCTGCTGCGCAGATGTAGTTTTCATTCTCCAATTATCCATTCTATTACAAATTCATTTACGTCAAGTCTCATAGAATTTACGATGTCGTTAATACTGATCTCAAATGTCCCTAGATCAAATATCCGATCAATACTTTCCCCATTGCGTTGGCGGGAAAGTACGCCAATGCCAGGGAGGGGATACAGACTCTCGACGCGAAAACACGCCACTGCCAGGCTTGGAGTTCCGAACAAATGAATGTATTTAAATTATTGAATCATTGAATAAATCGCTCAACTCATTCCAGAAATAGAGACGAGTCTTTTATTAATCATACTAGACGTGAACCCCGTCCAAAGAATTATAAAGCAAGAAACAAGGATATTGACGCAATGCTTGGACTCCACTATCGTTTTTGCAAATGCCCATCTAATGCAGTCATCCAACAACCAACTGGCTCTACTAGTCTGCCATAGTCACGGAGTAAAATTCTTGTATCCATGCGAAAAGTCGTCGGAGATCAGGCAAATGGATGGGCAGTACGAAAAGTTTACTATGGTCGAGCGTACTGTAAGGCAACAACTGCAGCAGGTCATCAATGAGATCACCATGGACAATCCATTGAACGGAGAGAGCCTAATATCTGGGGCGTTGACCATGGCACTGTGCTATGTCGCGAGACTAGAACGAGAGAAACTTGCCGGCGAAAAATTGTATTCCAGAATCCTTGTGATCACAGCCAGCAATGATTCCGCGACTCAGTATATGAATTACATGAATATATTCTTCACCGCTCAGAAAATGGTGCGTTACCATTTTTCTCCTTTAATAGCTTGCAGATTGCAACGTAAAGCTAATAATTTTCTTTGAAACCTTTAGGGGATAATATTGGATGTGTGTAGTTTAGATCAGGAATTGACTTTGCTTCAGCAAGGCTGCGACATAACTGGGGGAAATTATTTGAAGGTTCCACAATTAAGTGGATTGCTGCAGTATTTACTAGTAAGAGAGGCATAATGCATTTACTTTTATCGTAATGATGAGTCTCTTTCATTCATATGCAAGGGTTTCCTTTTTAGTGGATATTTCTGCCAGATCCAAATATTAGGTCTAAGCTAGTGCTGCCACCACCAGTGAAAGTGGATTACCGGGCGGCGTGCTTTTGCCACCAAGAGCTTATTGATATTGGCTATGTATGCTCCATATGTTTATCAAGTAAGAGAGAGACAAGTGAAATTTTTTTATTATCATTACTGGATTTACACTAAATACTAATCAATAATTTTTGTTTACAGTATTTTGTAAGTTCAGTCCAATCTGCACCACGTGCCAGTAAGTATATTCGTCGCATTAATTTACTGAAATATTTTTTTCGAAGCGCTAAGCATTAAATCGCACTTTTTCTTATTTTCTTGCAGTACAGTATTCAAAATGCCAGGACCTATACCTATCAAAATGAAGAAAAAGAAGAAAAATTTGGATATAGTGCATTAATCATATTTAACATGTTATCTTCTTGTAATAAGAACTTTTTACCTCGATACATCTATTTTCTCACCACAAATGTCATATAAGGTTACAACAACGAAATTGTATCGAAACATCCCGCTCACAGCCCCTTATTATAATAGAGTTTGCCCACATGGTCGCCGACATTTGCTTCAAATTTTTTGTATTCGGATGGGCGTAGCTTCAACCATTTTGGGCTCATGGAGCTAAACAATTAAAGCGTGTTATTTATCGAATCTCTTTACTTCGAGATCGTTAACTGAATATTACGCAGTCGCTTACTTGCATTGCGGGAAAATCGCAAGGGACGAGGGAATCATGAACATGCAGCTGTAGAAAATAAATAATTACAGCGAGTAGCGAATTGTTCGAACAGACGAGAGGAAATTTACCATATCGCACAGATAAGGGTCTCGATCGGAATTTTCGCCCATGGCTGACGCTGGTAAAAACAGTACACCCTGATGTGCTGCGTTGCTAATGGAAGGAAGACCAAGCACGGCAGGGGCATAACAATTCTCGTGATAAAGCATTCGGTAATGCCCTTTATCGCTGCCACCTTGGAATTCATTACGGGATTCTCTGACTCTCCAACGTACAAAGGAATGCCATTTGCTAATTCCTTGTGGCGCATGAGTGGCAAGTTTACAGCGTGGCCGGTAACCACCGCACAATATGGCACAAGTCTCTAATAGTAAAGAAAGGCCTATTAGAGTGGTACAAATTTGTGTAGAAGATGGAGCGTTACTTCGCCGCAAAGTAACAGGAAACTATATAACTTTTAAGAGAGGTCCGCTGCAACGCAGCATCCTTCTGCAGCCGGCGGCCATCACAGAGCTCGCTAATACTGCACACACGAAAGCACAATTCACCGTGTTTTTATTGCCCTGATCGTCGGCCGCTGCATTTCTGTTCGTGTAATTTAGGATGGCGTTGTGGGTCTGGTTTGCTATCTGGCATAACACCACGGCAGTGGTACTTCTGAGGAATGCACACAACGGTTTCTTAATTGGTGGCATGGGAAGAGAGCTGTTTCTCACAGAGACTTTAAACGATTTACTTGTAAAACGTGATCATTGCTGTTGTGAGTATGACGGAAATGGGCAATTGGAACGATAGTCGGCCGAGAATCGGCATTAGTTCACCTGTGTCTGGATGAAACGCACTGTCTCTGAGTTTCTTCGCGCGAATAAGCTGCGCCATTGGGACATCCGAAGGTACACTACCGGCTCTAGAAAGTGTTTGAAATCAACTGGAAGCTCTGTTGATTTAAACAGTTCACTCACTTGTAGTCCTCGCATAACTGTTTTGCCTCCCATAATTTCTTTTCGGGCACGATAATTGTGCGCCAGTCTGTGATAAAAGCAAAGTGTTTCCATCTACCAATATAGGTGGACTGGTCCCACAATGGTTGATCGATGTCAAACTTATCGCCGCTGTCCGACGTCAAATCAATCTTCGGCGGCATCGTTTAGAAATTTGTATCTGCTACTTTTTAACGAACAATAGTTGATTCAATTATAATTCGAAACTGTTTGACATAATGACACTAGAAAAGGGATACTCATGGGATTCATAAAAGTTGCATTTTTATGTAAGTAAAATGAAGTTAACAGTCGGTTGTCGCGATTATGTATTGTTTATGCGTTTTCAATCGTGAGTGGATCCGCTTCGTCGTTTACATGGTACAGATTATTTTTCAAAAAATTTTGCGATCTTTATTTTCAATATTCTAAAAATGTGCAGGCTAAAGCGACGACCTGCAAAGAAGCTATTCAAAGATGGGAGGAGAAAACTGGTTTAACCGCCAGTGAAGAGAAACAAATCATTTTGTCCTTCCAGTGGCCTCCTATCGAGAGAATGGACAACAGTTTAGCGGCGCTGGCCGCAGTAGAGTCAGTTATTTTCTAAATTATGCTTG
This sequence comes from Andrena hattorfiana, assembly GCA_944738655.2. NCBI lineage: Eukaryota > Metazoa > Arthropoda > Insecta > Hymenoptera > Andrenidae > Andrena > Andrena hattorfiana. The sequence continues at coordinate 2,718,947 of OX122895.1, forward strand.
CTTAAAAATACGATTAAGTTATTCAGGCGGCCGTAAAAGGTTCTTTTATTCCAAGGACACTATCGCTTTCGACAAACATGATAGAAAAGATCAGTGGTATCAATGCCTTGAAGAACTTGCGGATTCTGTCTTTGGGTCGTAACAACATTAAAACGTTTTCCGGGTTAGAAGCAATTGGGGAGAACTTAGAAGAATTATGGATATCTTACAACCTGATTGAGAAGATTAAAGGCGTGAATGTTTTGAGAGCTCTTAAAGTGCTTTACATGTCCAATAATTTGGTGAAAGATTGGGCGGAATTTAATCGTTTGCAAGAAATACCGCAACTGCAAGATTTATTGTTCATTAACAACCCTATTTGCGAGAATATAGACGTAGAATCTTGGCGCAGTCAGGTTACTAGAAGACTTCCCAAGTTAACGAAACTCGACTCGATACCCGTGGTGTAACTATTCTCAATATCGAGCTACGATTTAATCAGCTTCAGTGATACTAAAATTAAATGCTTTTTTCATTTTTCAGGAACGTCGGCGATTAATAGAAAACGAAGGCTTCATAAAAATTTTGCAATTTCATTGCAAAATATGTATTTACACGACACAGTGTACATTTATAATACATTATTTGCATTCAAATATAATACATTATGTTGACTCAGTTGTAGATCTTTACAACGAATGATTTAGTAGTGTTCAACTTTCATATCATTCAATCCAAGTTCGTCGTTTTGCTCGAAACTCCTTTCGTATTTGGTAATCACCAAGCCGCTGTCGAGTCCATCGTCCGAGAGACTCTGCGCGTAACTGTTACCCGCTGGATCGTCTAATACCAACGTTACTTTCCGTCTTCCTTCTAACACCTCGCTCAATTCAGATATGAAGACTTCCATTCTCTTCACAATTTCGGGATTACTACTGTCGCCAGTGAAGGCGGTCGAGCTCGACAACTGTTCCTTAATCGCCACTAAAATACCCTCTACCGTGGTGAATCGTCCGCCTAGAGCAGAAGGACCAATCTCCAGTTCCAATTCGGGTATTTCCAAGTAACAGGTCTCGGACTTCAATAAATCGCGACTGAAGTCGGATTTCCCTGCTACTGTTACTTCTATTTTCATTCCCTCGGGTTCGATACCTCCGCCACTTTTAACTTCGTTAGTTCTGTGGCCGCAGGAATCGCAAACTGTTGCCATGATTACCACTTCCTTAAAGTGCGGAATGTCTGTGTATTAAATTAAAGAAAAAATAATATGAGATGTAATTGAGTATTAGAAAGAAAATTTGAACGAGCGAGAAATCGGAAGTAGGTCTGAAGGTTGGCAGCCCTTTTTGCGCGGGCGCTATTCTGGGGTAACTATTGTCCAGCTTAGTTCCTAACCTCAACTTCGATCTAGATCGTAATCTTTAGCCTAACCTTAACCTACGTTGCGATAGTACTTTTCACTTCATTTATTTAACTCGCTTCTATAAATTCACCTACATCAAACCTAATGAAATCTACGTTGCAATTAACAGTAGTCTCAAGATCCCCAAATCAAAGTCCCTAGATTCACCGGGTGGGACAATATTTTCCCCGTTGCTTCGGCACGAAAGTACGCCAATTTCCGGCATAGCTTTAATACCGTAGAAAAGGATACTGGTCATTTTCATATTAGTTTCGCATGGGGAATTGCATTCCGGGCAATTTGTTCTGAAAGAAAGAACTTCCCCCTCAATTTGCTCCAATGTATATTCCCCTTCCTTTATAGGTTTCAGCAAAACATCTTCCGAATTTTCCGCATAAATTCCTAAAATATGATCTTGCTCTGTTGTCCTCCTAAATCTTGTTATTGTACATCCCTCATCCTTCAAAGGTGCATTCGGATTTTCTAAGTGAGATTCTCCTGATATATCCTCAAATATAATTGTGAAAGGCTCGTCCAAAGATTTAAGCTTTCTCAATTTTTCAAGAAACTCGTCAATTTGAGTGGCAGCACTGGGATGCTCTTTCCTTCGTTCGGATTGATCCTGTTCTAATCCATTGATGGTTCTTTCTATTATTCCTTCGACCGTAGTGATCTCCCCTTTCTGTGAGCCAGAGGGTATTTCAAAGTCCAAAGACGGAATTTGAACGCTAGTGTAATCAGATTTAATGACTTGACGGTTCAAGTCTGTGGGCGTTGTAACTTGGAGTATTATTTTAATTCCTTTGTCCACGATTCTTCCACTATTCTGTATCTCATTGTTCTGATAGCCGCAATGTTCACAGTCGAAGGACATTACTACGATCTCCTTGTAATGGGGAATCTTCGTTAACAGCAACCTAGTGACACCCTGTACGTACAAAAGAAGAAAATTGTAAACAAGTTTTTTTTAAATGTTTAATTATAAAATACTTACATTCTGTCCGCAATTCACGCAGAGGCTTTCTATCTCTGTTGTTTCCGGTTCCGGATCATCTGCTGTTAGGCTGCGAAATATTGGTTTCATTTTCTCCCCGGTTATTTTTTTTTTAATCTCCGACATTTTTAGGTTATGTATATTTTGCACACTTGGTCGCCGCTAAGAATCTATTTTCGAAAGGACCAAGCTTAGTTATTGCTTCATAATTATACACGTCTCTGATTTATTATTCTAGAGGCACTTATACTTACTAAATATCAAATTATAAACAAAAACAACCATCCCTCAATTTCTTCGAAAACGTAATGACCAAAACATACGATTCAGGGGCAAAAAAAAATCAATATAGGGTCCCTAGGTGTGGAAAATCACTAAACATTGTGCCATTAAATTACTAGATTTCAGTAAACGCATACGGACCAATACGGACACATACGTATTACAGAAAACAGTGAATTGTACAATAATACACTGTGCGATGAACTCCAGAATGAATATCTCATTATATTCACCTAATATTAAAACATTTTAAAATGGGAAACACCTGTGCCATTGATCGTAAGTTGTGGCGCCAACTCATTGTTACCTCACTTCATGCCTGTCATTTTGAACGCCTTTCAATCTAAAGTTGCGTTCATTACATCGAATAAGAATTTTGTACATAACGGGGTAAGGAAAAGTAAAGAATTTCTCTTTGTTCATAATATTTTCTCATCGTAGTTTATTCGGGCGCAGAATAATTCGCCAGTTTTCCCGTTGATTAATCTTATTCAGTGCTACCATAACATGCCAAGCTACCAAGCATGGTTCCAATTATGCTAGCACATAACTTTCACAATATCCGTTCGCAGGTTGCATTGCGTGCGCAATGCCGATGGCAGGCGGTATTTTCGCGTTTAAATAACATTAGACACGCGAAAAGAGGCCTGCGGTGGAGGTTTGAAATGCTAGGGAAAAAGGGGAAGCTCGGAAGCGTTCGCGGCGAGTGGCGCGAATCGCTGGCCAAAAGGTTCAATCGCTAAGCGTAGCCAATGGCCGCCAGCGAATGAGTGTCTCGTGTCGGCTCCTCGTTTGCTGCTGTGATCGATGTGTTTACTACGTGGCTCCGCGAAGTGTGCAATCCCGCGTACAGCACGATCACGCGTAGCCATTAAACGCGAACGATAGAACGATCATGTCGAGCCGGCAGTCAAAAAAAGATAAGGTGCGTTTATCTTGTTGCACGGTCACTCTCCTGTATCTCTGGTCTGGGTCTGAATCGTGCGTCTCTCCTTACGGCGATCGGTACCACACGTATACACAGAGGGACACGTACGTGGAAAGCGGAGTTCCTTCGCGACGAGGAGAGATCGCGGGCACGCGCGCGCTTCGGAGAAAGACAGAGAGAGTGAGAGAGGGAAAGAGAGAGGGAGTGTGTGCAAGAGAGAGAGAGAGAGAGAGAGAGAGAGAGAGAGAGAGAGAGAGAGAGAGAGAGGGAGACGATGACAGGGATAGTATAGGAGAGAGAAAGGGAAGAAGGGAGAGTAAAAGAGAGTTCGGGGAAACAACCCCGGTAGCCGAGACACCGAAGGGTGTAGCGTGATTTCCGATTTCTCGATAAGCGTTTCGCTAGCACGTTTTCACGGCCGAGCTGTACCCAGGGACCTGACACCATGGTACATCTCCGCTAATTCTCGTTTCCGTTCCGTGACATTGCGCGAGCGGTGAATTTTTTTTTCCGAGCCAGCCGTATTATCGAATACGCGGACCCGTGTGCTGCCGTCGTGGCATCGTGCATCGTGCAGCCGGTGATTAACTCGGTTTTGTTCCAGGATGCGACCAAGATCGGCAAGGAGAAGGGAAAGAACGGCAAGGATGGCGAGACGGGCGATGAGGTGAGGTTATATCGTCCCTCCTATACGCTCCCGTCCTACCGATCGACATCACTCGATTAGCCCGTTAGGAATTCCCGTCACCTCCTGTCATCCTCGATCCCTTTCCTACCGTGGGCTTACTTTCGCTTCATCTTTGCCCGCCTAACGTCTCGACACCTCGATCATCGAGCATTTCCGTTGGTGTCACACTGTACAGGCCTCTCGTTTGAAAGATACACTTCTCCCGAGAATGGTGCGGTGTCCATCTTCGACACCTTGTGCCACCTGAAATGTTTCCCTCCGCTAAGTTGTGTACACACGCATATTAGTTGAAACGCGCGCATACGTGTATGTATGTCCCGTTATGCAATTGTTCAGCGCGCTTTTTGCATGGAAGATCGCCTCGTCCATAGGAATACGCCTCCGTGACGGTTTTAAAGTCCCCCTTTGAAAAAAATCTTATTTGGCATAGGTGGCGCTCGAAGCGCCGGGGCTTACTTCATAAATACAGAACGATGTACACGAAAGGCATGAGAACACCCAAGTTTTCTCGCCACCGTCTCTTTCACCAGCGTTAAGTAGCTTTGATTAACAATTTCTATCGTTCGTAAAAAATCATACATTTCCTATGATACACTTCCTGATTGTAATTAATGTATGCTCCACGCGCGGAATCAATCTCCTCGCGCGATACCAATGGAACGAACTCCCGAGCACGGAATTACCCGCGCAATTATAAATGTACAGTGAAGAAATGTTAATTGATCGTTAAGATCAACGTGTTAATCGTTGTATGACGAGTTAATACCGACTCTCGTGTTTCTTCTTATTATTTCACGTTATCTAATAAATTCTTTCATAAATCCTCCGTGTAATAAAATCGTATACGGAGCTTTTACTGTAGGATTTTATTAAATTTCGTAACATTATGCTTTATGAAATTCGCGGTTAGCGGTGGAGGGATACGAGACCGAGGTGAAATTATAAAATCAGTGGCGAAACGGTAAAACTGTACGGTATTATTCATTTTACTTACGAAATTCCGCACGACAACGTTGAATTACGAAACTGCATATCGCACCAGTTATCGATCGACGATAATACAAAAAATTGATTAATTAACGATTAACGATCGTTGATTTTTTAAAAATATTCTGTACTATATTGAAATAAATTTTTCGTTTCCCCAAATCGATCATCATGTACCCTCGATTTATTAAATTAATGTTAAGTACGAAATGGATATCCCAACGATTAAAAATTATTTGTTACATTGTATATCGTTGTAGTCGACCACTAACTTATTTAGATTGTGATTAATTATTTAAAAACGATGTAGAAATCGGCAAACGTTCCAGAAATACACTACTGCCTTTTATCCGAGGCATGCAAGTTATACATATATCTGTAGTACCACTACACGTTACTAAACTTCCGTCGAGTATTAGTATTTTATTTGCAAAAGTAATATGGAAAGGTAGAGAATTATGATAAAAAAGTGCAGTAGAGAGTATAAAATATTCATGCATGTATTTACAAGAATATTCAATCAATCACAAAAATATTTAGTGGTGTAAAGATTCCATGAAAGAACCGCACGCTGAACGATAATACAGCTCGAGAAGAAATTGATATTAGAATCGCACATGTTAAACAAAATTCGTCACTTACAAACAAGAAGGACAAATACTATTTCGTTGTTCTGCGCCACGCCTCCTCAAAGACTTCGCTAACGGTCAGGGCTCCTCGTGAAGAAGTTTTGTGATTGGTGTTGAAGTCATTCTTGCGCATCTGTATCACTGTTTTTCATTTGACGAGTTGTGGGTATTTTTTAGTGTGCCAGAATGAAGTAGACCCGAGAGACTAATATAAAACTGTTACACTATCCTGCGCATTTGCCGAACGTATCTTCAAGTAACTATCATCTTTTTTGGCCACTAGAAGATGCTCAAAAAGGACATCACCTCAGATGAAGGGTCAAGATCATCAGTGCATAAATGGTTTCAAGATCATCTGCAAAACTTCTCACAATGGAAGCCAGGCATTAATGCAACGCTGGAAGAATTGTGTCGAATGTAATGAGGATTACGCATAGATTGGCATACGCATTCGCTTTTAAAGAATAATTTTTTTTTTTCGAACACCTTCGAACTCTGTGTGGATTTCATTGGAAGTGTGTTTAAAAAGAAACAGAAGCTTTCTGGTTAGCGATCCTTCTGTGTGGTGTGAATACGAGAGTAATGCGGACATGTTCGTTTTTTCATGGGGATTTCTAACGTACGCGAGCTATCGGAGCGAGTGAAAGTTTCCCTAGACAGCTTCGGTGTTCATTCATTCGGAACGATACGGAACAGTTTGGTCGTCGAGGAAAGTGTATCGTTTGAGAAAAAGATTTTCTGTTCTATTGCTTTGTGTATGCTGTTTTCATGCATGTATTGTGTATAGGGACTTCGCTCCGTTTAATTGATATTGTATCTCTTTGGATTTTACGATTATATTGCACTGTGACAGTTCTAGAAGGTTTCCAATAAGAAATTCTTCGTGCTTAGGCCGATCGCGCTACAGAATTCTTCTTGTCGTTTCACAGACCAACAAGGTAGCAGGAGGGCCGCCAGCTACGAGCACACCGCCGCCGCCAACCTTGATCAACAAGGTCAAGTATCAGCCCGGCGGACCTGTGATAAAGAAGGACAAGCGGCAAAGTAGCTCGAGGTTCAACATATCGAAAAACCGAGAACTTCAAAAGTTGCCGCTGTTGTCTGGTGAGTTATCGAAATAATTCCTTACGATTATAGAGCTTAAGGTTGGCAACAGTGCGGCAGCATGTAACCTGTTAACCGTTAAACCGTGCGACTAAAAATCCAGCGCACAGTCCGCAGTTAAAGATATTCCGATCGCTAAGAGAAGAACGTAAAGGTTCCCGATAAATTAATAAGGAGGGATGCGCTAATAATTGTCAGAACTTAATACACGTGGTAGTATAATTACGTACGAAGTATTTCCCGCATTGTACTACACTCATTGGGACTTGCAGTGCCTCTGGTATTTTCAAGGAAACCTACTTTGCTGCGCAGTAATAATTGCCACGTGATGATTAATTAGTGTAACACTACCAAAGTAGGAGCAATAAACTGCAATCTGCTTAATGAACGCAGCGAGGGTAGATCCGAGCGGTTACCTACCGCTGCTTTACGTAAGACAGTGCAGCGCACTCTGTTGTTTCAATAACCACACGTTCGGTACATTCGTTCAATACATAATATGCAAATACATTTCCAATTTTCCGTCCGATAAAAAAGCGATTCCTTTTCTTCAACGCCGTACCAATGTTTCGTCATTTTCATAGAAAGTGCGATACTAGTATCTTTAATCGGGATAGTCGTTCTTTAACGTAATCCTGTAATAAAAATATTACCCGATACGATCGCGATCGGTATGATCAAAGAAAGAAATGGAACTGCCGCGTCGCGTGCCGTTATTGTGAGAAGTGAATTAATCAGTTACTATTGCGTTTTTAATTCCGGTCAGTCAGGATTGCGAAAGTAGCTACGTCATAGCGTATCGATTGTAAGGCGCGGTGGTTCACGCATGCGCGCTCCCATCGCTCGGGATTCCTGGTTTTCTAACGTAAACAGTCCTTGCTCGTTCAAACGGCCTCTGATATCGGCGGCATTTCCCCAATTTGAATCTGACCAAGCTTATCCAATTTCTGGACGTGGTACAAGAGTGGCGCGTGCGACGACGATACACGGATAAATCTCCGCGCGACCTGCGTCGCCGTAGGCAGCAAGATATGTGTAGTTTTTGCTCGGAAGAACGGCCAGTTACGTCTCGAAGCAACAGATTGTTATGTGAATAAGGAAGCCGGTGCGTAATAGGTATGCCGTGCGCGCTCTAATTTATCGGAGGAGGAAAAAGAGCAGAGTACCGGTGATAATATTGGAAACTTAAACGCGGAAAGCTACTAGGAGGGCAGGATGGTTCATGTGGACGGATATATTCCATTCTCGTCCGGCGGTCTGCCGAAAAGCCCGAGCTTCCACCAGGGGCTTGCCCTGGCCACTGTACTATCCCGTGAATCGAACAAATCTTACTTGACCAACTTCACTTCGCCTTACCAACCGCTACGGCCCCTGCTAATCGGTAAAGAGACTTCTTTGTCGTTAGTCTAGGAATAGCCTTTACCAAGTAGGAGTGAATATTAGATACGAGACGGGAGAGCTCGGCGAGAAGTGTGGGTGTGAGAGAGTATGCTACGTGGTGTGGTAAAATCTGAGAGAAAGAGGGAAAGCGTATGGAATTGTCGAAGACCGCCGAGGGTCCGTTTTAGAGTCTATGCCGAGAATTAATGCGTGAGGAAGTCTAAGAATAGGGGGAATAATGTCCAAAGGGTGCTTATAGTGGAAAGAGTCTAAAGAGGAAAGAGTTTTTGCTCGCGAAAGTGTTTGGCAGGAGAAGGGAAAGAATCCACGAAGTGGACAAAAGTGCCAAAGCATGTGGGGACCTAAAAGTGAAAGAATGATAGTCTCTGGAAGAGCCTATAAGGGGAACAGTGTTTAAGAGAGATAGACAGAAGTGAAGTGGAGGGAGTCAGAGGGAGGGAGAGAGAGAGAGAGAGGAATGGATGAGATTCACAAGAGTGCGCGCGCATTTGTATGCTCCGCGAAGTGTAGTGTACGGAATTTGTGTGCGATGTGAGGTATGTGACATTGTGCGAAGCCGGGTGCGCGCGCATGGTCCGTGTTGCGCGCGCACCTTTTGTGCGCTCTGCGAAGTGCGAGCATGCACAGTTTTTCGAATTACACGTACCTTGTAGTGCGACGTATGCTTGTGTGCATTTTGTGCGAATGCGTAGGGGGGGAGGGGGGCATTTTTGTGAAGCGCGCGCGCAGACGTCTCCTCCAAGGTAGGAGACAATGTAGCGGAGGCAAAGAGCGCGTGGAAGAGAGTGTGGCGTTCGTGTGAATGAACTCGAGGAAAAGTGTGCACAAAGGGGTGCTCTCCACAAGTGCTAACTCTAAGATCTGATACATTCTGCTCGCGCAAGTACCACTTTCTTCCCTTTTGTTACTTTAGAAACGCAACAAGGGAACGAAAGGGAGGAACTTTTTATACAGAAGCTACGACAATGTTGCGTGCTCTTCGATTTCGTGCCCGATCCGCTGTCGGACTTAAAGTGGAAGGAAGTGAAGCGCACCGCTCTGCACGAGATAGTCGAGTACGTTACCAAAAACAAAAACGTAATCACGGAAGCTATATACCCGGAAGCCGTGAACATGGTAAGTGCAGGAGACCTGACTGCTCGCTAGCAAAACGCGCATCGCCAATTCGAATACGTGTTTAACACTTTGGTCAGTAAGAAGCTTGTCGGTTCGGCGACACATTTAAGCTTACACGTCGAGGATGAATAAGAGTTTCTTCTAACGAAATCAAGCGTTTGTAGTTCGCAGTGAATCTGTTTCGTACACTGCCGCCCTCGTCAAATCCGAATGGCGCCGAATTCGATCCGGAAGAGGACGAGCCGACGTTGGAAGCAGCCTGGCCTCACTTACAATTTGTTTACGAGTTCTTTCTCCGGTTGCTGGAGTCCCAAGACTTTCAACCCTCCATCGCCAGACGCTACATAGACCAAAAGTTTGTGCTGCAGCTTTTGGAACTTTTCGACTCGGAGGACCCGCGGGAGAGGGATTTCCTGAAGACAACGCTTCATAGGATTTATGGGAAGTTCTTAGGGCTCAGGGCGTACATCAGGAAGCAAATAAACAACGTTTTTTATCGATTTATATACGAGACCGAGCACCACAACGGTATCGCCGAACTCCTTGAGATTTTGGGGAGGTAGCTGTTGCCCACTTGTAAATAATGTCAGAAAAAAGTCCCCGATGCACGCTCAGTGATGGCTTTCTCTCTTCTTCCAGTATAATAAACGGGTTCGCTTTGCCATTGAAGGAGGAACACAAAATCTTCCTACTAAAGGTGCTATTGCCTTTGCACAAAGCCAAATCCTTGTCCGTGTATCACCCGCAGTTGGCGTACTGCGTCGTCCAATTTTTGGAGAAAGATCCGTCGTTGACCGAGCCTGTGATTCGAAGCTTGCTGAAGTTCTGGCCGAAAACACATTCCCCTAAAGAAGTGATGTTCTTGAACGAGCTCGAGGAGATTCTGGACGTGATCGAACCTGCCGAATTTCAGAAAGTTATGGACCCGCTGTTTAGGCAATTAGCGAAATGCGTCTCGTCTCCACATTTTCAGGTATTGCCATGCTTTCCCTCTGTTACAGCGATCCGGTGTTATCGGCGCTGTTGCTTTGTTAACTTTGTGACCTTCCCGCTTAGGTGGCTGAAAGAGCTCTTTACTACTGGAACAACGAATACATAATGTCCCTAATATCGGATAATTACTCGGTCATCTTACCCATCATGTATCCAGCATTTTATAGAAACTCGCGGAATCATTGGAACAAGACGATCCACGGCTTGATCTACAACGCGCTGAAGCTTTTCATGGAGATGAACCAGAAGGTGTTCGACGAGTGCACTCAACAGTATTATCAAGTACGTTACACCATTTTGCATGACGTGACAGCGAAATCCCGAGACTTAGTGCCACGTTTTTAGGACCGTCAGAGGGAGAGGAAGCTGATAAAAGACAGGGATGAGGCGTGGATGCGCGTGGAAGCTTTAGCGATGAGACATCCAAATTACACTATGAACGTTAAGGGTCTGACGAACAGCACTGCGAGTACCACGATATCGCAGCAACAGTTAGACAGCCCCCCGCCGGATGACGACGGCGACACCGATCAAGCGCCGCTCACGTTGGAGAAAATAGAGGCAAAAGCGAACGAGGTACGGTCGATTGAGATTTCCCCTTTTCTGCTCGCTCCCACTCGCCGGCCCTTAAACGTCGTAAAGTGATCCTTCTTTTTTTTTTTGTTATTGTAGGCAAAGAAAATGACAAACACCAATAAAACAAAGCCACTTTTGCGAAGGAAAAGCGACTTACCACAAGACACGTACACAATGCGGGCATTGTCCGATCACAAACGCGCGGACGAGTACCTCGTCACGCCACCGGATCCCAACAATTGCTAGTCTCTACCGCAATCTCTTCCCGTGTATCCTCTCTTCTGCTGCAGTGATATTGGGAGTTAGCTTTTTTCGGAGAGAGCGAAAAAGCGTGCACGCCCGGCGAGATCCGTCGAATCTAATCAAGCGGCGAATAACCGTCTACAACAGAGATTTTCGTATAGAGGCCACGATGTCGTAATCCCCCCCCCAACCCCCCTTATATCAAAACTGTCAAGATGTATGTAATTGTTATTTCATTGCGGTAAACGAAAAGAAAAAGCTTTCTCTCATTGCACCCAGCACTTTCGGAAGATGTATCCGTGTCCGTAGTAATCTACAAGAAGAAGAAAAAGAAAAAGCTGATAACTTCCTATATATATATATATATATACATACATACATACATACATACATACATATATATATATATATATATATATACACACACACACACACGCGCAAACACACACACAGACACAACATTCTTCGAGTTGATTTACATAAAGTATTGCGAGAATTATTATGCAGATATTACATACTCGCTACTGAAACCACGTGATGCGAGAAGAAAACCTAGCGAATAAGGGTCCTAAGTATGTATACATATGTATGCAGAGTATTTTATAAATTGTAGATTTCTTGCGTATGGGGAAGTCTATCGCTGACAATAAGACAGTCTTTTTTTTTCACCGGTAAGTACGCGTTCGTCCTTTTAAATTCGTTGCGGAAAACGTCCAGGTTAATTCGTAAAAGGGACTGGAGATGGCGTACCAGTGACGCACAGGATGTTGAAAGCCAGATGATTCTCGATCGTTTTCAAGATGTCTTGCTTTTGGCGGGGGATTTTCTTCATATTATAGGAATTTATGGTTTATCGAACACCCTATATATATGCTCTAAGTAAACAAATTTTATACGAACGCGACAAAGGTCAGAAGAAAAATGGCCGCGTGCTTGATGTAATAAGGAGAGTGAGAGAGAGAGAGAGAGAGAGAGAGAGAGAGAGAGCGAGAGAGAGAAGAAAATTGTAGTATGCAAGTTTGAGGCGCTACTCTTCTGAGCGAGATTTCCACTGATGCGCAAAACGACAGACATTAATGAAACAAGTGATACATAGTTGCTTCAACGCTACACCAGCTCATAATTTAGCGGCAGAAAGAACAAAAAGAGACAAAAAAAAATGGAAAAAAGACAAATGAGAACGTCGTTTTAGAGTTAGATATGAACGTGATAGCACTATTTTAGAATATCGATTGTTATGAAATCTGAATATTCCTGAACGTACTAACTTTTATATCTGTCGTGCCTAGATGCCTGTGGAACGCATTCGCAAGAATCGCCTCTGCCAGAGGCCTATAATTTAAGAATCGTTAAAAATGGAAAGCAACGAGTTATGCGTGACGTTATCAGATGGTATGATAATATTCACATCACGAATTCTGTTTTTTTCCTCCAGGAACGCTTAAAAGTGAACGTTGCGCCGTCGCCTCGTCAGTTTCGCGGTTAATCGAAGAAAGAAAGGAGAGAAGTTATTACACTGTTTTGTCGCTCACAAAAAAAGGGAGGTCACACGAGAAGGCAAAAGAGGCAACCGAAGAATAGAAACGAATGAAATTTAAAAAGCGATCTAAGTAAAAAAAAAAGAAAAGTATGTTTAGTCTTTTGCGCTGCTGGCAGGCTGTTATGTTAAACATTGTGTAAGGGATGGAACTTGTTGAGAATAGATAAACGATTAGCACTTATTATTAAAGTAACGGAAATTAAAGCCAAATGAGATAAATATAAAAATTATTTACTATTTAATCGTCCCTTTAAGAAGGCGAATGGCTGTTTTTGTTACACGAACCATTTTCGTAACACGATGAGTATTCTTATCGATAATAATTCTTATTATCAAACGCAGTGTTATCTCGAAGGGGCTCATTGATCCGGAATTTTATTACAAAAGTAAAAAGATCATTGTATTCTAAGTGGGAAGCTTTCAACAATGAAACTATTTTTGGTTCAACTTTCCATTCGAATAGGTTATACCTTCAATGAAACGCCTTATTTAAATAAACAGTTGGTAGATACAGCGAGCTTTTTAAATTTGTTTTATTGTTGCTATAATCCTGCAGATATAAAGGGGGATTATTGGGATTACATTGTACTTTTCTATCGTTGAAGTCAATCGAAAAAAAAAAAAACACTAGAAAATAATACTCGAGAGAAGCGTCTGTCGAGTACTGCATGTTTCGAGCTATCGTCTATTACTGCGTCTATTCGTTCATACTAGCAACATCTAAGATATATTTTTGAAGTTTGTAAAATTCATAGTAGTCATGGCGCTTCATTAAACTTCTCGTCCTTGAAACTTCTGAAGACTGTTACTGGCTTATCGATGGAGTATCGAATGCTCGATCATTTCTTGTTGCACAGTGGCAGGCTTAGATTGTATGAAAAGAGAAGTGCAAATTTCCTTTTAATGTACATGAGTTTCTTGTGGCACGAATGGTTTAGCTCGGATAAGTTGAAGCATTCATTTTCAACAATGTTTTATACGTTTTTTATTATAGTGTGGGAATGAGCCATAAATCGAGTACATTCTAAGTGAACTTTAAGTGAGAAATAGTCGAACGTTTTTATGTAAGGGGGAGTAAGGATGTCCTTAGGAAAAAAAATCACTAGGCAGCTTGAATCATGTAGTATTGTCTCTTGTTCTTCCTTACGTAAAATTCGTAAGTTATGCGAAAGGCGTTCGACCGAAGAGCAAGCATGTTCGTAAGAGATTTCTAGAAATTTCGTGTACAGTGAATCGCTTCGAAGTTAGAGATACCAGTTACAACGGGTCGCATACAGAACCGTGTATCACTTTTCGATTACGAAATTTTTTTCACGATCGTCTGTCTGATCGATTCAATTCCATGCATGCATATATTCCTTTACAATTTGTTGGAAGCATAATTTTATAATAAATATATAATTATAACGAAACGAGAAAGTTTTCCTTCTCATCTTCACGGAAATTGAGCACTGTGCATTTCTTATTTTCTTATTTCTTAGTTTCTGAAATATTTTTCGTACCTCAATAAAATATTGTTCAAATGCAATTATTATTTTTTTATAGAAGACTGTATACTGATCTCTATTAGTTGAGGATTCTCCTTATTTCAGAGTTTATTTCATAGTTTCTCCTCGTTAGTTGAAATTGAATAGGTAGTGTGTAATTCAAATCTTCTGATTTGCTTGGAGTTTAACATAATAATAATATATAGACGGTAGTTACAATCCTCCCACTGTGCTAAGTTGGACATAAACTTTTAGTTCAAATTTCACGCATAGATGGAGACTTCCGAACCGCATAGAACAACGTCAGATTGCATAGTTTGAACATAGCTTCGTATTACGTAGATGGCACCATAAGTGGTTTCCGTTGGGATCAAGATTAAAATCGATTCGAGTCTACTAATCGCTTTCCAGCATCTCAAAATCCTCCGTATATATTTTCATCCTCTATATGAATATTTATAACCCTTTCATTTCTCTTGAAACGTTACAAAATATTTATTAGTATGAAACTTATTCCAGAGCCCATTTTTATAAAAATGAATATTGTTCATTTTGAGGTTCCTATTGAAGCACACTATGGGAATTCAAGCGGATGCATCATAAATTCCAGTTAGATGTTCGGGACATCGACTGCACCAAGGCCTCCAATAGCTTTTGTTTTTCTTTCCCGCGTACGTGCCGAGAGAAACCACATAGTTCCAGACTGCGGCTGTTGCAGGGGCAATTGCAAGTTTCAGTTTCCTCGGTTTTTGCCTCGGCGGATAAATTATGCACCATCGACGCGCCGGGAATATTCCCAGGATGCGTCTGTGCTACAATACCTCGGGAATGCATAAAATTAAATGGGTGATGTTACGTGGATAGTACGTAGACGGGTTTTGCCAGCGATCGTACAGTTGTTTATTATCTCCTCTGTTTGAATACCATTCGTTTACTCAGTTCCCGAAGCAAAACAGGTTGGGACGATACCCATTCCGAGGGACGAGGCAGGTATGACCCCCCCGCCCTTGGTGCCATCGCACGTTACCTCTATTTGCTAGTCAAAGCGACGCGCGGAGCAGGTATGCGGCATAGGGGACACAGCAGTGGAGAGATTCCGAAAATTTATCCCTCTCAGTTTTCCGCGTGCCTTGATAGTGGTAGGATGTGCTCGCGTAGTGTAAGTGCCATTACTGCCATTCGTGTCTGGCATGATTGACGATGGGGAAAGTGACCTATTGACTCGCAGCGACGGGTCATCAGTGAAATCGAAGTCCACAGATACTTTCTCTAATATTGTTACACTCCTTACTGGCATTAACGTCGCGAAAGTTAATACAAAATAATAGCGCGATTCGATCGGGAAGGAAGGCTCGGAACACCAAAAGTGGCGCGCAGCATGCAGTTTAAACGGCGCAGCACAGAGCAGCGTAGTAAACAACACGTTAAGATCAACACTGCTGAAGCAATTGCCAGTACTGTCGAACGAGGCGTAACACTCGTCAACATCGATCCAGAGGGCCGCATAACCGGATTAGGAGAGGTTGCTGTACTTTCCACGGGTTCGTTCGTCCCTTCTCGATGCCAGTTGACCACCAGCGTGTCGGCGAGCTGGGCATTCAACAGGTATCTATACAATCGATGTGTGCCGCGGTATCCCCCTCGGCGCCGTTGTGTTGGTATCAGTGATCTGCGCCTCCTTCGAAGAGACGAGTGCGCCGGTAAGGCAGACTCTGCTGCTCCATGGACACCCGCTTCCATAGCAGTACGCCGCCGACCGTCGAAGTAGGACTGTCTTTCGTCGCGGTTCCTACGGTGAGTCGCGTTATTTTTGTTTACTCCCACGACTTCTCTATTAAACTCTGCTCGCGAAAGCTCGCGCGACGCGTGCCGCAATTACCCGCACGCGTGTATTGTGACAAATGTTAGTGATCTATTCTTTGGATCTGCACCGTGTGGTCGATGACCGTCGATTAAACTGAGGGGTGTTCGATCACCGTAAGTGGGGATCGGTATCTCGTAAATAATTCGAGATTGTCCAGTCTTGTTTACAATTAGAATAAAGATATGTTGTGATGGATCGACGGGGATAAGGTTTAATATCTTTTTGAACGATGGCTTGTTTGGGAATGGTACGCGCGCGATACTAAGAACCCGGAAACGTTGCTCGTGAAAGTGAAATAGTGTCACAGCGGCTGTGCGCGCGGCACGTGTACAAATTTAACGGGGAATCGTAGAAGTTTGCCAAGCGATGTTTCGCAATCGTCGAAGACACCGATACACGTAGCGCCCGTAAGTGCCTTGGATGTTCCTCGAACGCAAATCCACCGTGTCAGGCACGTTTCCTCATTTTCGCCTCTTTGTATTCCCGCGCCTCCTCCGGCCGCGAATCGCTTATTAACTCGTCGCCCCCCATTTCTCTTCGTCGCTCTTTCTGGTCTACGCGTAGGCAGGTTTGCGCGTGCGCGCAAATCTGGCAGATCTGCAAAGGATGCGATTTCAATTACAATTAAAGAGACAGAATACTAAGTTGAGGAATGGCCACCACTAGCTTTCCCTAGTCACGTTCAATGAAAATACTTAAACATCAGCAAATTTTCGTCGTCGTTTATCTTATCTAGGAAAGTTTACATCTGTGGGGAGCACAGCCCGACCTTTTGACGCCTTTATGATATCTCACGATTTGTCAATGAAGTAAATTGCGTAAGCCCACAGCGAGATTAATGTAAAATTATCAAGCGGCTTTAAATAGTTGATTCTGTCTGTTGCCTGGGGCAATTTTCGAATCACTTGTGGTTTGGTTGGAAGCTTTGCCAGATGTATTAATATTAAATATTTGAAAGCAAGTAATCGGTGTAAATATAAATTGCATTATCATCGGTGTAAAATATTTTACGGGCTCTGAATGCGCAAAGCTTAGATTTTAATTCTGAAGTTTAATTTACCATTTTAGTATGCTGTCAGGCTAAATGTTCCCTGAAAGCGGCAAAAAGTTAGCTGGATGGAGCGAAAATTTTAGATTTTTAATTAAATCTATGTGAAAAGAATCCGTATCTGCTTTATCTGGAAATTGCTCTCTGTCAAAATCAGGATTAACAATATAATGCAACGCATTAGGCGGAAAGAAGTTAAAGAACACGATAGTAGCTGGAATTAAAGGGATTTCGATTAAATCCTTCTACCTCGATAAAAACTGCGAACGAGGCGCAATTATCACAGTATTACTTTGATAACATTTATGGATTTAACAAAGGGCAACATAAAGTACTTAATCCACCGATCTGAAACGATTTTCAATGACTATCGAGTATTTACAAACGATATTAAGTGGCCGATAATTATTATATCACGTTACGATGCGTTGAAAACCGATTCTCTTTAATTATCGAAAAACTTAAAAGGCTAGGGGGAATCCTGGCAGAGAAAAAAAGGTAATTCAGAAGTTCCGTGATTAATGAAGTAATTCATTCCGAGTAAGAAGTTATATTTCATTTCACCCGACTTTTGTTCTGTGGGTTGAAATAATCTCCGAGGAAGGGGAGACTTATACGAAGTCGACGGGCCTTGCAAAATCCCCAAATCTGCCCAAACTTTTCTAGGACATAATCAGAATACATTTACGTGTTTTAGTATCAATAGAAATACAGACGCATTCTGAAAAATAATACTATTCCCAAAAAAGTCACTAATTGAAGGGGTCCAATAATCGAGGTTAACCGCTGGGGGGAGGAAGGTACAAAAAAACGAGAGTGTAGACTGCAATGTGCAAGAAAAAAAGTGTGTGTGTTCCTGTTAACAACATCTCAAAGGAAACTCGACAACGATGACGGAAGGCGGGCCAAACATAACTGTAAGCAGGAGATAATTTTCTTGTTTGTAACTAGATAAGATTGTTTTGTCACTATACCATAAGACCTTCTATATACTTAGTAATTAATTATCCGAGCGTGGACGTTGCCTGCACTGCCACCCTATCATATGACAATTAATTAATGACTAAAGGGTCTAAGATTTTCTAGACGAATGGCAACACTGAATACTAACGTGGATTACGGAAAAGTTCCCAACCTTCACTGTAGGATCTATTTAAGTCTAGATTCCTACCGAAATTTTTCATTATCCAGCATTATTCTTTTTCTAGGCATTTCGGGGGTTTTAGTCTCTGAGTCTGTCTCTCCCTGGTTCTCAGGTGATCTATTTTATCGTAGCTTTTTTTTAAAAACAAGGATCGAACGGATAACTTTTCCCTTAAACACCAATTCCCCTGAGTCCAATTATTTAAGGCTCTTTAGGTCTCCATTTCTCTATGTTTCCTTTACCCTAGTTTTTCTAACTCTTAGGTTTCTAGGGATATTCACGTAACTTTCCTTTCCTCCTACATTATTTTCCTGGAACCTATCTGTGTTTCCCCTTTTCGAGTTTTCAGAAAATCCAGTGATACTTTATTGGAGATTTAGACACTTGTCTTCCTAAATCTACCGTTTTGAACAACCAACTCTGTGCTTACTTTTATTGTCGCGAGGTTTCCCACATTCTTCAGCTAGAATGTTTATTTCCGCAGTTTTCCTTTCTTTGTTCTTTTATAACATGTTTCACCCGTCACTTCTTTATTTCAAGGGTGATGTTTCCCTAGGATTTTATTTCTTTGACTACAATTTTTTAAATCTCTATTTTCCCTGGAACAGCGTTCTTCAGCTGTTTCTTTCAGAATTTCCTCACCTTCTAGATCTCTTGATCTCTGAACCTCCTAGGTTTTATGCGTCTAGGTCGTTGGTTCTGCACAATTTTTCTCTTTCAAGTCTTCCTATTTCGAAATCCTCTCCCCATAGGTCCCCCTTTGTCTCTTGCAAAGATTGAGATTGAATAATTAAGTCGTGTAGCCAGTGCAAAGGTACGGTCTCATTTTTTCAAGTTACTCTGCTCTTCTCCCGTGGAATTAGGTGGAAATATTGCCTTGAATAAGGCACTGAATTTGCAAGTGATACGGTGCAATCTTAATTGTGTCGGTTTTATTATTTTAAAAAATAAGGCGGCTGTGTAATATATTTCTAGGTGGTATTGCCATTAACTAGGCCGACGGCAGACAGAGCAATTAGTTTGTGGGTCTGCGATGCGGTATGGCCTATACTTTTGGCAGCCCTGTCTACAGGAATTAGGTCTAGTTCTAATGCAGGCGTTTACGGACGTCAGTGAAGTTTATGCGAGACCTCGTAAACGCGATGCGCCGTGAGTTTGTATCTCTGAAGATTCGTTTACGAATACGCCCAACTTTAGCCGTCAATAATTCAAAAACTTGATAACTGATAGTCACGCGATAGTGACGCGAAATGTCACGGTGCACCCGCATGAATAATGCTCGCGTCAGGAAGAGCGAACCTCTCTAACCTCCTTTTCTACTCGATACTTTCCGTTCCATTCATCACGCGAGGGAAGCATCTATTAGTTCCACTCTCGTCTAGAAAAATTTGCACCCTGTCAAAGCCCGCGAGCTATTCGATTCCGTCGAAAACGAGGCTTTAATGCACCTATCTTGGTTAACCGCGATCGGCACGCCAGCGGCGGCCAATAGAAAGTTAAACGAGCGAAACGCGTAATTGTAATTACGCGCGAGCACCGGCAGTTTTGTAACTAGCAGCTTTCATTAGGGATAAACAGTATCTGGTGCCATTTATTATCGCTTTATCTAAACCTCGTACCAGTGGAGAGCACTTCGCACCGCATGCCCTCTTGCACAATAGAACTGGTACGCAATTAGCCAAGTGTCGCTCTAATAAGGATTTGTAGGATAGGTTAGGTCAGGCTAAATCGCCCTGTTTACCGTTAAACAGGTGGACAGGACGCTAGTGCTTCGTGTTTCGACTGTTGCCCTGGAGAGTTCGCATTATGATGGAGAGCGACCAATAGGGCATTCTCAGCGTTCAAAATTAATTAAATCGTTCAATGATTCGAGCATTTAGAATAGTCACTTGGGAGTAACATCAGCGGCATTCGCATATGTTATTTTAACGAACAATATGAATCATTAATTTGTGCAAATTATCACGTGCCCGGTCTAGTTACTTTATAAGGTCAAACAAGCACCGTTGACTTCGATCAAGCGGAAGCTGACCCACCTTTCCAAGGGAATATTTGAATTGAGAATTATATATATATGATACTTTATTAATTACACAAATATGATAGTATTATTTCGAACCGCGGGCAGAGATATGCGTCGCTTGGAACAATAGCGTTTAATGAATCGAGATAAAAGTTACCAGGCGCGAGAGCAAGCGGAAGCATTGAATTTCATCCAGCGTGTAATCGTGCCTCGGAAATTCAAGGAATTCGGATATTTCATCTTACTTCGTAGTTAGCGCGGCAGCAACGGGGTCACCGGTTACCCGGCGCCGTGAATCTAGGATTAAAATATGTAGCGAGTTGCTGAAACTGGACTGATTATGGAAAGGAATTTCCTTTGTAAATTCTGTTTATCTTAACTTGCGAGTTTTCTCACTTGCGTCACTCTCGCGTGGGAAACAGCCCGCCCAGCGCTGCTTGTAGGTTATCTTCCGGTTCTTGCGTTTCGTTTACTTTATGCAACACGAGCGATACGCGTTCGGGGTGATAGAATGCGAAAGTTCAACGAGAGAAGTGGCTGTAAGCGGAGAAGGGAAAAGAAGAAAAATAAGAACAGAGGCGTACAATTCATCGTCCACTAATTTTTCCTTGAGGAGCCGACCTGTTTTGTGCATTACGCCGCGTTTCCATGCGCTCGTGTTTCCGCACGAGTGTCGTAGCCGGCAACAAAGCTGTCATCAACCGAGCTAGTTGAAATCTTGGTATTTCGGACCGTTTGAAGTTAACTCGCGTCACGAGCAGACTTTGTACTTTCGTCTTCCTTGAGTTTAACATCTTGTGTAGCTGCACGACAGACTCTCGAAGCTCGCCTATACGGCTGGGTATATATCTATCTATCTGGGTATATATATATACCGTAAAGTCGGAGGCAGGGATTATTTACCGAACTGTCTATCAGTGAAATGTCTGGAATGTTTGCCTTCAAAAGGGAATTTCGGCTCCACGAACGATTAGAAACGTGAGGCGTGAATTACGCGAACTTTTCCCTTGAATAAAATCTAAATACGCGGCGTACAAATTGGCTGGGAATTCCCTACGCAGTTTCTTATATTCTGCATTAAAACTCAAGAAGGGTATTCTTGGGATTAATAGTGAAAGACGATGTCCTATTTCAATTCCTCTCTGACATTAACCTGGGAAATGTTGGCGCTATATCTGGGAATTGGAAACGGCACTTAATGCCCCCAATTTTCAACCGAAACATTATGTAATAGAAATGTAGAACGCATTGACATCGCTCGGAACATTATTTTTCCCAGAGAAATTCACCCTGGGTGCTTGAGAGAGGAGGCGAGGAGGAAGTGGTTGGAAACCTTCCCCAAAGTATGCAGGGGCGCATGGGGGAAAACTTTTCAGATGAAAATAGTATCACTTCGAAAGATTTATCTACGTATAAAAGTAAAAAATTTCGATGGAACTCAAAAGGTACGAGTCCACCAACTTCGTGGATTGATTCCATCTTCCTGATATAAATTCCCGGCAGGGGGGATAAAGGGATACCACAAAATTCCCTGCAAGTCAAAATTTTCATGGGTACATTCACTGTTAGTGGGTTAGAAGCGATTAACGATTGGCGGAGGGATAGAGGAAGGCTAGCGTTAGGGAAAGAGAGTCGTGAATCGAGAGGAGAACCCTTTTAAGGCCAAAGTCAGTGGTACCAATAGTATTATACTCCGGGAAGCCCACGGTTGAAATTGAACGCTACGCCACTGAATGTCTTACATAAAAGCCGACGTGTACGTGTACATACATATATGCGGCACTATTTCTTCGAATTTTGGGGTTCGTCCAAATTGGATCTCGCGTATTTAGTGGAACGACCACGGCTCCGGAAGGAATTCGTTGGTTACGCGCGTACACGTAGACGCTTGTAATGCGTGTACGTACACCCGGGGACCGGCTCCCACCACAATAACGGCGAAAACGAACGACGATCCTGCCGTTTTCTTCTCGCCAACGTCGCCCATCCTCCGATGCTGTCCTCTTTCCGCAGTGATCTCAGTCCGGCCACAAAGTAATTCCGAGTTATTCGGCGTATTCCATCGAATTACGCTTTCTTGTAATAATCCCCTCGAACCGCTTTTGCCGGTGAAAGCACGCTGGTCAGGTAATTCCCTGACGTACGGGGGAAAAAAGGGGGATAACGGTGATGGAGGTCGAGCGGATGAAGAGGCCCGCGGTCCGCAACTTTGTGCGCAACGGACAAACGATTAGGCTTCGGGCAATTGAGTGAACCCCCCACATGAATGCAACCATTCTTTGTCCGAGATTGGTGTTTCGTATTGTTTTGTGGGGATTGCCGAATCAGGGTGCTCAAGGATGAACCTTAAAAGTGCATTTCTATGAGTATTGAATGTTCTTAAGTAATTGTGTCTTATTAGAGGAAGATATAATGCTGCGAGTGTCTAGTATCAGGAGCTGTTGTCGTTTGCACCTTTGGAAGGAATAAATGATAATAGTTTCTACCGGTCTTTATTAAACATAACCTCTTTTGGACTACGCCAGACTATGCGCTGCTGCGGCTATACTTATACTGACTAAAACACTAAACCAAAAGAAATCACGTAGGTGGCGCAGCAGTCGGTAAAGCCTCGTTCTCATTAGTCAAGTCACTTGAATTCAAGTAACTTGAAACTAGTTTACCAATGAGAACCCATTATTCACTTGACTTGAAATATTAAAAAATAAAATATATTACGATACCTCCACAAGAACGAGGGGCCAAATTTCTCTTCACTTGCCATTTTTATTCTGGCGTGCGATGGGAAAGTCGGACGCTAAGGACCACGGCCAGCTATAGAAAGGGGGATGATAATCATACGGATGCTGAAAAGGCGGTTACCACGTAGCGTTAAGCCGATTCGTGTGTATTGGAAACCGATGGGCAAAAAATATATTTGCACGTTCCTTTGTACCGGCTGACCTAATTCCGCAGTCCAATTCGCGATACCGGGAATGGAGTTGCACACGATCGCCTATACCTGTTATTTGTTCACCCTTGCCTGGCTGCCGGTGTGCTCCGACTCCTGGATGACTTTTCCCTTTTCAAATGAATCTTTTAGCCCGTCTTTTGACCGTGCAGCTTCTTTGTTGCACGTTACGAGAGCCCGATCCTACCCCGCCGTAATCACGTACTGTTTAATGCTATTACTCCCTCAGATTCGACCTGGCATTTTCAATCGCTCGTTGAACGCCAGCAGTGCACTTCTATCCCGAGCAACAATAGGAACGTGAAATTGATTGCGTTTGAATGGGAATCTGATACAAGCGTGAGCGGCAAGTTTTCGTTGCAAATGAAGGTAGGAAAAGCCGCATCGATATTTCAATATCGCCGAAGAGGGATCATTGGAACGTTCGGAGACAGAGAAGACACGCTCCGGTAGGGATCGCTAGTCGCCACCCAAGTTCCTTCCTTTTGTATAAAGTCCAATCGAAATACCACAGTCAGTCCTGAAACGGCGCGATCGTGCATCGGCTCTGAAGATTCCGACGGTCTCGGCATTTTTCGGGGCAGCTCTTAGCGGTTCATAAAACTCGGGGCCACCCCGCCTCGGGCCCTCATTTAACTTCTCATAGAGTAATCGAGCAATTCGAACGTAATAAAAAACCGGCAACTTTTCGCCGAAGTTGAAAGCGAAACGGGGTGCTAACTGGAACGCGGGGGCAGAAAAGGAAGGAAGAAGGGGCGAAAGGAGGCTGAACGTGATCACCGAGCGGGGAAGGGGCGGCGTCAGGATAAGAGGTGGAGGTTGGATCAAAGTGGGGAGTTGGCGGGCGAGGCAACTAATAGCGTAGGAGCAAAATATGTTGAGGCCAATTTAACTTGAAGCCAAGGGTGGTGAAATCGTATTGTCGTTTGCAAGGCTAGAAAACGATAAATCCTCCCAAAGTTGCTTTTTTCTTTTACGCCCGGCAGAAAGCCCGCGGAAGAAAAATGGTTTCCTGCCCTGAACATGACGTAAAAGAGCAACTTAATCCCGTAATATCCGCGGTAACCGGCTGGGAATTAATCTTATAAGTAATTAGCGGCCACCCCTTTTCTCTGTGAAAAGGCAATGAAACCAACGGAACAGATTACCATTAAGGGGAGGGAGGAGGTCCAGCTGTTTATGAAGAATTTCGAGATGGAACGTGCTAATTGTTCCGCGCGATTCTGAAATCTGCGAGTAAATATAATCGGCACTTTACCTTGAGATATTTTATTCAAGTTTTGCAGAGTGTACCTATAGTAGTTTTATTAGAGGTTGGCAAGCCTCGATCGTGCGCACGTTTCCATTTCAATCTTTCCCTTTCGATGCACCTTTTTCGCAGTCGGATTGGTAGATTGACACGGCAAAACCCGTTTACATTAAAACGGTTTGATGCGAAGCGATAACATTTTGATTGAACGGGTCGGGTCTAAACGAATCAAATTGAAGCGGCACGACAAACCTAGGACGGGTTCGCAAACGCGACAATTTTCGTCGATTCGTAGCAAATTCGGCATAAATGATTTGATGAAATAGTAGTTACATACTGCAACTGCGTACCGCGTATGGAGGCTTTACTTGTGATATATAATTGTCACAGTCGTATTTTTATTAGATATTTCAACGCACGAAATTTTTTCCAGATTAATCGATATCGCCCGCGCGCTGCCCGCGAAGTGTCTTTCGCCGGCAATGTGGAGGTTATCCGTGGCGGAGGGAAAATCACGTTGAATCAGGGCGAAGAGAAAATTATTCTTTCCCATGCATTCGAAACAGTGCTGCTCGCGTCGATACGTGGCGAATCGTCGTCGAATATTTTTTTACCGACCAATGTTTTTATAAGGGAATTCCTTTCTCTCCCCCAAACAAATCAAAATAGTTGAAAGACAATATGGTGGTTCATTGGAAATGAAAAGAGATGGGTATTCATTTTGCCTGTAAATAAAGGTAATTAATTTCGGTGACGCTACTTTTAATTAACGTGTCTCGTTAAATTTATTGGAAATAGCTCCCTCCCTTCTGCGACATATTTACGTTGCTCGTATTGTCGCTTTTAAAGAATACCTTGGCGAGCCTAGAACGTACCCCGGGGCATTTTATGGAAGCCTTGCAGTCGATACGTCGCCATTACGAATCGATTTATTCGCCTTGGTTAAATGGAAAGGGCCTTAAGGTCGCCTCATAAAAATATTTGGTCGGAAGGGATACTATGGCTGCGCGATTCTTTTTGCCTCGCTTCATTTCACCCGGATTCGATTCGATTCCATTACAGTCGCGCGTGTTCCGCCCCTACGTTATTTAAATGTACGGAAAAAATCATTTTCCCCTCGCTTTGGCTCTATTCAATTGGATTCTGTTAACAAGGACCTCTGGCGGAAACGTTCGACTTCTTTGCAGCGCATGGAAATAATAGTAAATAGCGGTAGAAGCAGTGGAAACAATTTCGCCGGGACCCCTTAGGGAATTTCAATTTTTGGCGCCATAACCTCAACTCCTTAAGCCACACAAATTCTCCTGTGTTACTGCAACCACGTCATTGCTTAATGGTTAAACTCCGGAACATTGCTGATGGAACAGCGGCTGATGAAACTCTCCTGCCCACTTAATTCCAACGTTAACTCTTTGCCAAATCTAATAGTTCTTGCACAACATTGCGAGGCTTATATTCCTTCTCAATGGCGCACCCAGAGTGGGACCCAGGGGCCCTAGCACTCTCCAAAGGTGGGGCTTTGTAAAAAGGAAAGAAAACTAGATTTTATTCTTTAAATACATTTTTAAATTTAATTAAACTTGTATTAAAAATATTCTCGGCTCCCTCTATGATTAAATCTTGACTGCGCCACTGTTCCTTCTATCGTTCCACCTGTTACATGACAGTTTCTATTATTAAAGTAAATGGGACACACGTGAATACAGGAAGAATCACACAATGCGCCCGAGCAGCAAACAAAATACAATAAGATTGCAGGAGAATACCGAATGAATTCTGGCATTGGTTATCCAAACGTAATGACGTGGGCGCAGTATTCCATTTTTAAAATGTTAATCGGCTTCCGTCACCTCTTAAAAACAGGGGCGGATTTGTATATACAGCATATCCCGGCAACCTAAATATTTACTTATTTCCTTAATATGTGAATTAAATATTAGACATCATTTAATAGAAAGGACCATTTTTTTATTTCGGCTGTTCTAACCGGGTGATCTTTAAACACAGATGCTTGAGATAATTTTAAAAAGAATTCACTTTTTTTATGTAGCAAATTAGCAATAACCCGTGTGAGTTGTCATATTTAATTGACTTCAAAATTATACCAAGTCTTTTAAATTATAATATTTAATAATTTTCCACGGAAAGAGCGATAACCGCTTGTCCGCCCAGGGCCGCCAAATCTAAAAATTCGTCCCTGCTTAAGAAGGCCTATTTACTAACACTCATACCAGTATTTATCGTTTTATTTCATATACCTCGCTATAAATACACTTGCCACCGCGTAGCTGGAAACTGTCGAACAAAAGGTCACGTTTGAATACGTCCATGGCAGTAAAAATGTAATAATTTCAAATGTTTCGTGATGCAAAATGTGCGATACTTGGCAGAGAAATTCATTCCAGTCACATCGCTAGAAAATGGCCATTACGCAATTTCTTTCGTTAAAGTGTCTTCAAGTTTTTGCCAGAATTTTTGCTCAGAATACTCCTCTAGAACCGAAGTATCCAAAGTGACGGATTTATTCCGTCACTTTGAGAGATCTCAGCTGAAACTCGTTTCTTCAAAGGATTCCGCTGTAGTCGGTCGGTCGGTAACCTCGATTTCGAGGCCGAAGGTCGCGTTGCGACCGAAATTTACACACGGGGATACCCAGGAGGACCACTGTTCGTACATACGGCGCAAACTTCTCCTTTCTACGAGTCCCAGGCGCGACGGTTACTTACCGAGGCGGGCCGAGGGAAACCGACAGTCGACGAAGAAACAAGTCACGTGAGAAAGACTGAGAAAGAAGTAGTGGCGCGGCGTACGGGCGTGCGATAGTACGCGCGCATTCGATCGCGGGATTTTTATCCAGCTGTGAAGGATAAATCGTGACCGATTCATCCGGAGGATCCGGTTTCGCGACGAAAAACGCGCCCGGCAAGGCCTGGACTGACCGTGAGAACTGACCGAGCCCCGTGAATGTCGTTCTCGGCCCGATATTTCCGACACGTGAGCGTTCACTTCTGTTACTTTCTACGAACCCAGCTCACCGCGTCCTGTCAGATCACCTTCTCCTCTAGGTCACGTTAATGGCTTCACTTTCCCCGCTGTTAAAAAGTACAAGGCCTGCCTTTGTGTGCCTGCTTTACCCAGATGCACGCTCATGCTCCTCACCGCTCCAGCACTCTTATCGCAATTATTTTCATAACTTCGAACCCGTTTCGAGCGTCATGTATCTGTGCAGTGGGAATTTGGGGCAGGCGACCGTAATTGAAAAGACGTTCTTATCGTGGCACCTCGTATCGAGAGACACTCGATATACAACCTTTTATTCTGGCATTTGCGCGGAGATGTAACGGACTCGCAATAAGTGCAACGGGGAAGATGCATTCTAATTTCACGCGGAGTTCGAATTTCGCTTTCGTACGGTCAGTAGTCGGGGAATTCCGTGCCGCGCGCGCATGCGCGCTTGTCATCGTGCATATACATATATATCAAACTTGCTAATAGGTAAACGTTGTAAATCGTCGCGATGTGCAAATGAACAGTCTTATCGGGACTGTGCAAATATTCTTTATCGTTTTTTTAGCTGAATATTCGGTTGAAACAGTTGTTGAAAATAGTCGTGAGGTTCAAATACCACTTTGATCGTGTCTCAGATTTATTCTGTATGACCTTAAGTTTCCACAGAAATTGTGTTCCGTGCGGAGACAATCGACAGTATTTTCCCGTTGCTTTGTCCCTGGCCGTTATTCCTTAATTGTGCAATGCGTTTGTTTCTTGGGAGCACTTAAAATGAACGGACATATGACTTGCTATATTTCCTGTATCTATTTGCAAATGTAAATAGTGATAAATTGACTGACTGATTATATTTCGATTTTACGTCACTCGTTGATTAGGACGAACTTTGTAATCGGTAATTACAAACGTTGAGCAAGTAATATTATAAGCCAGTGCGGTGCTGTAGATTGCGTAGTTATAGATTAAAACTTATTAAAGGAATAATTGCGTGTAATTATCTCCGACGGTGTTTAGATGGCTCGCCGTTGCGTGAAATACAGGAGAGTTGTCCAATGTACGTGACCAGGTCGCGTTCAAAACCAATTACCAATCGCGGACCGTGAACATTCGCGTTGAAACTTCTACCATGCATCAGTTGAATGACCTGGTTCGCCTCAGTGTGAAAGGGGCATTAATCTTCGAAGGGTGAGCAGATCTCTCCGCATCTTCATTCGCCTGGCTGGCTTTCACTGGAAGATAGGCATAGGTACTTAATTGCATCCTTTTCTCTTCTCGATGCTGAATACCGAAGCACCCACTTACCCGTTCTTAATACGGCAGTTCCGCGACGGTACACGTGTACCCCTGTGCCAACCCCTAGTGATTTTTTCAAACCTGAATTTCTCACAATGAATCTTCAATGCGTCGAATATTAATGCGACGCATTAACCCCCAAAATACCAAGGAGATCTCGAAATCGAATCGATTGATTTTTGAAATTGAAGAACATGCTAGATTCGAATTTTCGACATGAAACTGATAAATAAATTTTTATTTATGAAATATCCCAGGGAGGTCGTGTTTTTAAAAATGCGAGATAAATGTGTCCGCATCTTTTGAAGCTCCCTGTATAAAATAAGACTTCCTCCGGGCTGGACGCTTCCAAATTGACTTGCTCAGATAATATTTTTTCTAAGTAGGGATATTTTAATGAATTTTGATTTGCAGTCAGAGTTCTGCTACTCGTGCTATAACTTCACCGCTGGGAAAGTCCAATTAAAATTCTGTAATTACGGTAACTCCGCTTTCGTTCATAATGATGTGCCGCGTATCGCGCGGATTATTACTCATTTTCTCCCTTTTAGCCCTCGGCACTGAATAATTCTTTTCTTTAAACACACAGACGTGCACATTGTCACTGTCATCGTCAATCTATTTCCACTCACCTGTTAAGCGTTATTAGAATAAAACCTGCCACGCGAAATATATATATATATATATATATATATATATATATATATATATATATATATATATATAGGAATAGGGGAAGAAGACACCCTCCCCCTGAATATTGGAGAATCGTTTAAATCGATAGGAACTGGTAGTATACTGATCCCATCACGCGTCAAATTAAGAGAAACCTGATACCAGCAGAAATTCGAGACATTTCTATGGACAAAAGGGTAGGTAGTGATTTATTGCAAACTGGCATTATGTTGTCCGGGCCCTACTTTAAATTGATGGTTTGGCACCAGCCTGCTCTGTGCCCTTTGTTCGCGAAATTCGATCCTCAGCGTTTGTTCTGCCACTGAGCACCCTGCGGGAATTAAAATGATGCGTAGGTACCTTTTTGGGCCCCAGCTGTATAAACGACGATATCCGTTATCCTGCAATGTTTATTCGTTCGCTAAACTTTGCCCCATAGATTATTTCGTTTATTCAGTGGAGCAGGTAGTATAGTAATTGTTGGCCCCCAGTAACTTACGCCTCCTTTTCTCCGTATTCGAATCCAGTAACGTTTCCAGACGACGGCCCGATAAATCCTGGCGGCCGGTGCTCTCGCGTAAATCAGAAAAAATGGTTGGAACCACTTTAAAGGTGGCGGCGCCCGTTCGGCCCTCGTATCGACCGGTTAACGGTCGATTTTCTTGAAGGGTCGAAGAGTGTAGTTTCATCAATTTAGATAAATGAAATTACCGTCGGGGACGTTTCCCTCGCACTGCGTTATTCGCGCCCTCCACGAACCATTGCCGCGAGTCAAATCTTCTTGCCAAGTCGAGGCAACCCTGTGCCATCCCCCCTTGACGTTTTAAGACATTTTTATTGGTTGAAGTGTTTCAGGGGAAATATATACTTGGGAGGCGAAAAATTAGGTATTTGAAGAATTCTTTTTCGGTGGAGAAATGTTTTTATCAGAGAAACATTATATACATTTGTTTGTAAAATGTGAAATTTTTTATTAAAAAATTCGGAGGAGAAATCGGTAATCATCATATATTTGCTGTTTTTCATCTGAAACAAAATACGAAAAATTATTCTTAATGTAGTCAGAAAAAAGTAGTACTTGTCGTAGCCGATTTTAGTTTCTACAAGTAGTCGCAAAAAGGGCGGGCATTTAAACATAGAAGTCGACTTTAAGACTTTTCTGAAAAACCCATTGAACGGAAATAGCTACCACGCAGCTTCCTCTGCGATTTTTTTAAATGAAAATTTGACATTTTATAGATAAAAGTATGATCTTTCTAATGTACATAATGTTTCTTTGATAAAAGCATTTCTCCACCGACAAAAAATTCTTCAAGTCTATTCTACTGTGTATTGTCCCTTAAAGCGACGAACAAATTCATTGTCAACAGTATTTTAAAAAATTTCTAGGTACCGGTAGAGGCCAATATTGTCACTAACCGTCTGGTGTTTATTAAACCGACAAAGGGGCACTCATCTACTTTCCTTTGTGACACTCGCGTATTGCATGCCGGCGAGGCCGATCAAAAGCTTGAAGTTTTCCGATGAACCACGGGCATCCAGTATCATTATTCTTCACAAGGAGTATACTCGATATAAAGTACCCTTTAAAAATAATTATTTCGTTAAATGTAACTACGTAACGCGGCTCCTTCGTCGCCCCCCCCCCCTTGCCCTGTAATAGGCTTTCGTTGAGAATGGATGCGTCCATCGGGAGCCAAATTTAATTTTGATAGAAGAGGCTTACAACGAAAAGTGCACACCGTTGAGGATCGTTTAAGTTGCACCGCTGAGAACACACAGAGGGGGCTGTTACCTCTCCAAGAATATGGAATCCAAGGGCCAGGATAAGATTCACCAGATATTACCTCACGTCTCGCCCATATATCCCTTATCGCTCCTACAGAGTACCTTGCGAATCCTCAATTACGGCTATAAGGAGGTTTGCCGGTCTATCCGTGGTGATCCATTCACTGCTTTAAAAGATAATCGTTAATGGGATTTTCCTAACAGCGCATTATCGTGCTGATTATCTGTAGCAACGTTCCCTTAACGCCGGGCATTGGTCAAGTCTGACGCAATGCTTGTCCACGAAACATATTCCGCAAGGATATCTTCTAAAAGTAACTGCAGTAGGTTAACGGCGCCCTAACCTCAAATTCACGAAGATAGTCGTGTTATTAAATGTGCTTGGTTCTAAAATGTTAGTGTGATAAAAGGCTAATATAGGGCGAATTTCACTTACGCCCAAATCGCCCGTGATTTTCATTAAGGTAGGTTATTCCTATACGCGATTGGACGCAACGTCAAGAATTTCAAAGTCGATTTTCTCGAAAATGAAGCGAAATATCAAAAAATTGTATTCCTTTTCTTCGACTTATTTACTTTCTATAAGTCGAAAAGAAAGAGTAACTTTTTTTTATATCGTGCTTCATTTTCGAGAAAATCGACTTTGAAATTCTTGACGGTGCGTCTAGTCGCGTGTAAACCTACCTTAATGAAAATCTACCAAAGTGAAAAGAAGAGGAAGGAGAGAGGAATGGAATGTTAATGGTTGAGTGAGGAAGGTTAAATGGTGTACACAGATGGACATATTCGGTTGGATAAGAAGTCACACCTGATCTTACATCTGAGAAATGTAAACCAAAGGAAACAATAAACCTAACCTAAAATAATGTGTTTGAAATGCTTAAGGTTCAGTGAGTGTCTAGCAGTGGCACACTCTTTAATCTAGGGGGGGGGGGGGGAGGCGAGTTGAACGGATAAAAATATTTTTAATACAAATAAATAAAATCCATAAGGTGATTTTAAAAATTTATTTAAACAATAAAATCCAATTTTCTTTTCTTTTTTACACAGCTCTTGAGTTACTTCAGTCGTGATTACATTAATCTTCTTTTTCCTTTGTGTGGCGCCAGGGCCTTCCGCCCCGCCGCTGAGGGCGCCACTGGCGTTTAGTGCAAACCAAGGCTACAGTGGACCGAACCAAGAACTTGGTATAACCAAATATCGTGGTATCTGGTATCCTGGTATTTGGGCTTATAGCAGTAGCCCCGCAGCGTCTATTTTGCCAGCCCGATTAAAGTTACGCGGTGATCGATGGCAGATTTATCCTGCACGATGAATCACGCGAACGGCTCGCGGAATTACAGTATTTCCCAGCTCGCGTCCGTTAAAAGAAGCTGAGGGATCATTCGAGAATTTACGGGTACCGAAGGAAAATGAAATTGTGCAGGGGCGCTTTGGTGTGCTCGCCCGCCTGGAAACCACGTGTAATAAAATGGTACAATAAAATGGCGCGATCTCCAGAAATCTCGTGGCCGTCGCAGCTTCCTCAGCTATCTGGGATACGTCCCCCTTAGAAATTTCTCCGGTTTCGCCCGAACATAACGTAATCGACGAAGAAAAATGTGTCTCGCGTTCACGTCCTCCCTGCCGGGGCTTCCAATGGTCCCGCCCTTCTGATAATTGAAAAGCCTCCTCTCCCAGCTGATTCTTGTTTGAAGACGATTTCCAATCCCATCGGGCTTCTAATCCGATATTTGTTTAAGTTTTCCCGAGCAAGAATCGATTTTAAACGGCGATTATTCCCGGCGGATCCTCCTCCGCTCTTTGAGTCTTGCCGCATTCAAACCTGATCGCGCGTAGCGAGCCTAAGGCTGCTTTCACACGGATGCGATCGTGATTGGAATTTAATGAGCATCGGAGGATGACGATGGAACTCCCGCGATCGTGGATGGAATGGTATAAGAGGCGACGGAATCGAAATGAAAATCGGGCAGATCGAAGCGTTGTCCACGAAGCGTTGTCCCCTTCGCCTTTCAGACACAGTTCAGTCACGACTCGGATTCGGGGATTCCCGGTCCTCGGACAGCCATCTTTTATATTAAAGTGCCCATGGCCTCAGCTCCGCCCTCTCCATCTAGCCACTTTAAGGAAGTTTTGCGTTCGATGTAAGGCATAAACACCCTTAACTCTTAAAACCATTAGCACCTCCCGCGAAAAGTATGGCACTGCGTCTAGCAGTTTGCTAAAGTTGGGACACGCTGACGTAACGCTACGCCTCTTCATAAGCTAAAGTCCAGAGTACCTAACGAAGTACGAGGTCTGTTGTTACACACTTTAGTTTAAAAGCAAAGTGCTTGATTATGCCGCTGTTGCTTCTTTTCTTTGAGGGGGAACTCCCAAGAAATTTGACTTCCAATCGTGAAGTTTCATTCATGCCAATATTTGTTCAGTACATATTAACGGAGTTTAATACTTTCCCTAGCTATGGTGGGTGAACGCGCGGAGTTCTCATCAGGGAAGTTAAACGTGGCGTTAAAAAGATTTCGAAAGTAAACGCGAAGGAACTTGGCGGGTTGTTGCGGGACTAAACGAAGCGCTCGGAGAGTTCTTGTTGGAGCAAAAATCGACAGAGCTGTGTAGATAATAAACAGTTTAACATAGACGAATCGCGGGGAATGCTTCGCGACGGTAAGAAACTCGAGAGTTCCCGACACCATATTACAACTTATAGTTGCCCTGCTCATAAAAGTTCGTAGAATTAGTTTGCTCAAAAACAGCGAAACTGCCGCGGCGGTGTTATAAAGTTGCATTTCATTTGCGTCCCCAGCATCTGTGGCCTTTCTAACTCTACTTTGTCTCGCGGAAGTAACACGTGGCGCCCTCTGCGAGAGTTGCGGCAGACTGGCAGCAGATCCTAACCTAGTTTTCTTTCATTGTTGCAGGACCTGATGACGAAGAACAAGCAGAGAAATTGGCGGCGTTTTCTGGTCGGCGGCATGGTCATCGTGGTCGTGCTGGGCCTGATTATCGCGGCAGCCATTCTTTTAACCGGGAGCCCAAATTCCTCTGGCAATCAGGCGACAGGCGCGCCCAGTATTTCCCTTGAAGAATGGTTGGCGGGCTCGTTATCGCCAAAGAGTTTTAATGGCACGTGGATCAGTGGTAAATATCCCATAATCTTCTCGATCTAGATCCATCTCCGCTTTGCAGGACCCCGTTGGCTGATAAATTTTGGATTGACTAACAAAGGAAGTTAGCAACTCAAAAATTCAGAAAATTATGCAACATTGTGTGCAAATAGAGGAGTTCATCCGTAATACAAATCTATTATTTAGGGGGTGAAATAACCCCTTGAGGAAACTGCAAAATTTTATTCTTCGTGGAATATCTCGGGAACGGTGAGAGATATCAAAAAGAAGTTTAAACAAAAGTTGCACCCTTTTTTTATAGCTGCAAAATCGCGTAGAAATAATTATCGAATAATCCATACTTTTCAAGCTACACCTACCACCAATCCTTAATTCGATAATTATTTTTTTATCTCCGATTCTACTTCCTGAATCGTTTTTTTTGAAAACTCGGAAGCTGCTTTGATCGTCTTAGAAATTATATATAAGAATCTTGACCGTTCAACGGATCCAAGCAGGCACAGTTTGAGCGCAACCCCAAAGCAGTCGCCTGTTCATCAAGATTCGTCGACCGAAATCCCGATTAATCGGCGAAATCTTTATTGCGGTTGTCCGACGCAGCGGTTTGCAATCGAGAGAATTTGACGTAGGCAGTAATTAGCAAGCGCTAGGGATCATGGGCCTGCGCGAGTAGTCGCGTCCCTAGTTACGAGAGGTCCAGGCTATTGCCGCAAATTGAGGGTTTCGATGCCGGCTGTATCTACCGTACACGTCCTGTGTACCAGACGGCACGACGTTAATTTCCCTCTGCTTATACGAGCTATCGATTTGCGCCATTACGTACGGCAAACATCATTTTCAACAATCATCGAATTACGCCTTGATGACTTGGCCGGTCATCAGTAACAGCATTCAGCCGCCCGCCGTTTTTTCCTTCCAGACGTGGTTGACACTGAATTGGAATGTTTGCCGGATAGAGGAGGTCGGGTGACGTCTCGTTGATGAGAAATCAGTGGCACAAAGAAACGCAATCGTTGACGAGAGAAAGGGCAGAGATTTTCCACCGTGTTTTGGCGACTCATGAGTTCCAGGGGAAATGAAGTTCCCCTTTGCGAATGGCGGTCGTATTCTGTCGTTTGCTGGCAAATAACGTTTCACAGGTAACTCTTTATATTTCACGCGCAAGTGAAACCCTCGAGCAGTGCGCTCCTAACCTCTCGCGTGGTAATCCTGATTTATCTCTCGAGTAGCGAGCCTGACTTATTATATCATTCAGTTTACTACGAATGGAGATTTGTCAAATAAATTTGCCCCTTGAACATTCACGGCGACCGTTCGAACTATTCAAGCATTCCCGGGAACTTCACTTTCGCTGCGCCTTTCGGGGGCGCGTTTGTTCGTGAAACAAAAGACGCCATTTGCTGAATAAATCTCGCCTAGCCATGCGGCGAACTTCCAGGTTTGCGCTTTGCATTTCGGCGATTGTGCTCGGGATACTTAATCCCCGTCAGTTTCCGAACTCTACGCATACGGCACTCCGAGATGTATAATGTAGAGATTCTTAAAAGCGAGCATCAAGGGACATAGAACCACGCGAGGGACGTTGCAATTAATTGGAACAGTTCTGGAACCTAACACTTGGGAGTTTATCGGCTGCCAGTCGACGAAGCAACTTGAACCATAATTGTAACCGCCCGGTCTATCCTGGGAGGGTAAAACGAGAAGCGTGGTGTGGCTTGTTCAGCGTTGCATAATCGATCTGCAAAGGCTGCTGCATCCCTACAGAGGTGCAGTTGCGACTGTCACGTGGTACGGTCCGCATGCCACCACGTAACAAGTGATACGAATCGTTCTGGACAGAATTTTCTGCCTGGGAAGAAGACGAGCACAGGCGTCCAGGCCCTGGCAGGTCGCCAGCAGGCTCGAGAGGCAATCATGACGAGGGACTGAGGCCATCAGCTATTGGCCAGAGGGAGGCTGATCATTTTAGAGAGCGAAGACTTCTTGAAAGTTAAGTGTCAGCTGGAGATATCTCTCGGTTTCTTTTTTCCAAGGGGATTCCCTTATCAGATTACTCTTAGCCAGCTTGGCTCCAAGTTTCGTGGAACTCAATTAGATCAGTTAATCGATGTGGCATTTGTTTTTAGAGCTGGAGAAGTATTAGGACTTCCTGCTCCAACGGTGTTGTTGTTAAGTAATATTTAGAAACGGCAGATCCAGGAACTAACGGCAGACTTAATCCGAACCTAAGTGCGTTTAAGTTGGCAGTTGAATCGTCGCTTTCCAACCAATCCTTCAAACGTAACACCTGTCGCGGGGGCGTTTAGCGTAACAAGTTTCGCGAAAGGTTTCAAACTAAGTTGGCTTTCGTTCGTGCCAGGGGGGAGACGTTTTTCTAGGCCCTTCAGCCTCGCGATAAGATCAAAGAAATTGTTCGCAAATGTCTTCTTTGTGCGAGCCAAGGAGCTGTGGGGCTGCATACACGGCTATGACGAACAGTTCGCCAACTGCTTCCGAGCTGTTTACGAACTTCCTTGTTTTACGTTTTTGCGTATCTACACTGGGGTCTTGGAAACTTGGCCCCGCCATCGGTTAACTTATACTGCAGCCATACTTGTGCATGCATTCCCAGCTTCTTTCTCCCGTGTATGATGAAGTTGCTCGTACAGTTCTCAAGTCTTTAAGGTACGAATCAATCTTGTCGGTCGTGACAAGAACTGCATGGTATTGTGCGCAATATCAACGGAAGTGGAATGGAGAAATAAAGGAGCTTCTTGCCCTGTTGAAGAACGCGTGATTCGAAGTATGCTCTATGGACTTGTTTTAGAGGTTATTCGCGAGAACGAATATCTGGAATCGGTGGGATTTGTGTGGGAATAGAATAACGAACAAGGTATCTTCCCAAGTGGATCAGGCAGAATGATTCTTCAAGACAAAATGCATTGCGAATGGAAGTGTTTTATTAAAGTGCCCTCATCAGCGTGGCGATGTACCTACAACTGCACGGAAACGGCAAGTGGCGCCACTTGCGGCGAACCACTGAAGCATTCCAGTCGAATGCACATATCCCTTAAGAATATTCAATGTTCATTTCCTCAGAGGAGACGACTCGTACGAAAAATATTTATTCTACAGTTTTAACTTAACTTTAAA
This sequence comes from Andrena hattorfiana, assembly GCA_944738655.2. NCBI lineage: Eukaryota > Metazoa > Arthropoda > Insecta > Hymenoptera > Andrenidae > Andrena > Andrena hattorfiana. The sequence goes on from OX122895.1 coordinate 2,756,599, forward strand.
CAAATAATCGCCGGGCCGTCGCCAGCGCCACCTATTCGTGGAGATTAGGCAAACGTTTACAGGAATTTCGCCGTGCAAATAGACTTTTTGGCTCGTTGCAGATGCGAAATGTAAGCAAACGTTTGAACTCTGTCGACCGAATAAAGCCTCTTAACGGCAACAGGGGGGTGGGCAAACGAGAAACAGATTTCCAAAAGATAAATTGCTACATTTGTCGGTTTTATGGCTTCACGCCCGCGCCTGCAACAGGGCTGGTGGCGTCGACATTCGATCGGCGTCGGAGCAATTTTTTCCCCCAAAATATTCGCTCTGCATCGCGACCCAATCACGCCGGCGTACACGGCGAAATTCGCCGCTGCTGTTCACGGTTTACCGGGGAAACGCGCACAGAACTAAATACTCATTCGCCTCGATTTCGCGACGTGGGTCGATGGTGGCTGCGGTTCAGCCTAGCGTGAAACTCTCATCAACCACCATAATTACCGCCATAGAGCACACCTTTCTCCTTCTCTTTCGCCCGCAAACTGGTGCACCGCTGCAACTTCCACAGGCTCTAACTCTACGTCTCTCCTCTTTTTTCTGTTCCTGCTTCTCCTGTTGCAATCGCCACGCCTTTCCAACCTCCATTCCCCGCCGCTACCCCTCCCCCGGCGTGTCTTAAGAAAAACCGACAGGAATGGACTTGTCGTCGTTAATTTTTGAGAGCGGTCAGCCCGCCTTGACGGGGAATCTACGACTCCCGCGAAATCGGTTGGCATTAATTTCGCGTTCGTTCTTCCTGTAATTGCATCCACTGCGACGTTTCTTCTACCGCTGTACCGACAATGGGGGATATCTGTTTTCGCCTGTTTCTGTCCGAGAAAAAACCGAGTCGATCTAACAGACCTGAGTGCTATGCCCAGGTCTGACTAACTTAATTCTACATAAAAATGTATTCCCTCAGGTGTGGAACTGGATGCTTTATGGAAGTTCTCAGACGAACATTAATTCGCGGAAATTCACCATTTGCAATGCGATTATATGGCAGTGGCGTCCCCAATTAAGTAAACATCGCGCAATTGCTGGCCAATCGAACGTTACTGTCAGATTAAGGGATAATCCTACAATTAGTCTGTATCGATCGAATGCGGTAAATACTTCACACTGGTCAATGTAGGAGCCTTCTATTGCACGCAAATAGGCAGCGACTAATGTCTCTGAATACTACCATCACCTGCGACTGCGTATCTTCATTGCTAGCAGTATCTCTTAGATATTACGCTGTACCAGTTCACGTGGTGGCATTAATTCCTGCTAATCGATATACCCCGAGTCTTTTAGGCGCAACAGAGAGCGCGGCAAATCCCCTGGAACCTCACTCTAATCATCCCAATTGCAGCCGCGGCACCAAGTTGTTACCCCAAGTGAAGCGCATCTGTAGAACTTCTTCCAGCAGCTGGGAGCGCTCCTCACATTCCCTAATAAAACCTATTCAGAGGGTGGGGAGCGAAACAGTCGGTTAGAATTCAATAACACCCGGGACACAGACGCGGCTGGGGGATAGGAGAATCATACAGGCAAAGTTGCCGGAGCGTCGTCGAAAGTGAAGTCACGGTTTGTCCGTCGGGCGTGTCTCTTCAGTCTGGGTGCCGTTAATTAAGACGCGATAGATGGGCAGGAAGAACGGGAGAGGTGGGGCGGGAAAAACCGGGTCTGGGATAAGTTTCCAGGTGGTAATTGGTAACCTGCAGCACGAATAGCTCCTCTTTCAGAGCCGTCGGCGCGAAAGGTCCCGAAGAAACTCGAACAAAACTGTATCATTCCAGCAAGAGCGCGCATAATGGCCGTTGATTAAATCCGCTTCTAGCGGGACACCCACTCTTGGATTAAAATACCGTGAAGCTTTTCTTTTATTCTTCTGCTCTTGGCCTCAACTCCTCCTCCTCCTCCTCCTACCTTTATCCACCCCCCGCTTGGTGGCTCAAACTTTTCCCACCCGCCGATCTTCCTCCTATTCGTTCTGCTTTCTCTACTTCTGGCCTGTCTTTTGGCCAACGAAACCCCTAATTCTTCGCGCTGGCTGCTTTCAGTTGGCGCATCTTCCTTTTTTCTCTTTCACACACACTTAGCACCCCACCATTATAAGTGACCTACGCGGGGGGCAAGAAAGCGTCGCGTTCTGAGTCCACCGACGGAACTTGAAGTCTCCCCACCTACGTTGGAGTTCAGCCACGGAGGGGTTGAAGAACTTAACGAGGTTCACACCGACCGGCCAACAAATCAGAAATGTTCCCCGCGTCGTGAATGGGCGATAGTGTTTTGCCTGTTTTGTGACGAAGTTGGCCGTTTTTCTAGTCACCGAGACGAACTCGGGTCTATTTAGTTCAGGCGTGGAGGTGGTGCTCGGCCGCAAGCGGAGGTGGGCATTGTTCGAGTAAATTTTGAATAAATTCAAATAAAAAATTATTCGTTATTATCGAATAAATTCATTTTATTCGCAATTATTCGAATAAACATTTATTCTGGCCACGCGCGTGGACACTGAAAGCCTGCCGAGTTCTAAGTAGTTACGCCCGAGTTTTCTCGGACGCTGAGGATTCAGGGATGCGAGGACGGATTAGTCAGACGCAAGGGATTTGACCGTTACTGATCAGACGCCGGCAATTTGCTGCTTTCAGCTTTGCGCGCGGTATAAATTGGACATTTCTTTATACACGGGTGAATGTATTTTCATAAAATTTTGCTTCCTTTTAAATATTTTGATTTATTCATTCCTTTTTAGTCAAAAGATCGGTGGAGATTTTCATAGAAGTTTTGTAATAGTGTTTCTAAGTACGCTAATGAGAAACTTAACGAGGTCTCGATAATCGAAAATTTCTTTACCCCTGGGGTTGAAATGTAATAAAATGGCTTCGTTTAATTCAGCTACAAGGTACAGGGTTTCGATGGTGATCCGTATTGGAAGGAAGAGGCGGTGGAAAATAAGCTCAATTAACGATGAAATAACGCTAGTTGCAGTCGACAAATAGTCTCATTAATCCGACGAGGGGAATATTCCCGTGACGTATTGATTAAAGTACAGGTGCATTGGATGAATAATAAAAAATTCATCAGTCCACTGTTATTTCTATGGCAAATAATTGTATCGCTGAATTGAGCCAGTTGTAAAGTTGCATTAATAACATTTAAGGTGGTATTACAATTTTTTTTTAAATTATCACCTAAATATGTTGTAAAGAAGTCAGAACTTCTTTTTAGCTGAAGTCGAATTCTTTACATTTCGTTCCCGGAGTACCTAAATCATCACTTGAATATGCAAACGCTTTAGCGGTAAACGATCTTCGATTATTGATTTTGCAAACAATTTTGCGCGGTATCGTGTTGCGTGTAATGAAATAACTGCAGCTCATTACAGACGCGCGATCTAAATACTAAATAGGTATCAATCCGAACCGTCATGAAAAGTGGACACCTGATATTCTGTTGACGCTGCTCGGCATTGGCATGGTTAGTGCAATTAACTATGGAACGTTTGATAATTGGTCATTCGTGGAATAGAATATCCTCCGCAATCTACAAATGAAAAAAAAATACATTCACTGGTTCTCGTTGTTTTTTTTTACTGAATATTCAAATTGTCATAGAAATTGCATACGCGATGAAAATATCTATTCACTTGCGCGTACAATTTTTTGTTTCATTGGCACTTTAAAGTTATAATTCACTTCTCTTTTTTAGCGCTCGCTTTGCGCGCAATTATTCATAGCATTAAAAAATATCTCGAAGTTGTTCGAATTTATAAATTAACAATTCTCTCTCGTACCTTGGAAAGTCAAAGGAAAGTACCCATAAAGAGGTAGACAAATTTCATGGTGAGTAGCTAGGAAATATGAAAGATCAAACGCACGGGAGGAAGCTAGGGGAAAGGTCGATCGTGCAATCAGATCGCAATTAACCTCGGAGTGGCCACGTTTATCAAGGATACGAAATTCTGCCGCGGAACAACCGCTGGAAGGACCCTGCTGCGAACAATCTGTTCGTTTGAAAGGCTCGTTAAAAGTATCGGTTCCCCGGGTGAGATTAGACTCTCGAGAGCTTTTTATTGGCTGAGAACGGATTCCTTAAACGCTTTCCGCGGTATTCGAGATATTAAAGATTAAGATGATTTAATGGACAGCGAGGCTGGAAGTTTCGCGTGCCGGCAATTACGCCGATAAAAATTGTTATCGCCCCCTTAAGCCGAGGAGGCCTTAAAATCCTTTATAATCTTCGCGATGATAAAGCGTCCCTATGAGCGTCGTAATTGGCCGGCTCAGTTGTAGGGCGCGCCACGAGCGCACGTTTCGACAGTAATTTCATTACACTCGCCTGGACAAGATGAAGCATCGTTTCCTAATACTTGTACATACCTCGACGGAAGCGAAACTAACAAGGAAACACCGAGAGCCCGCACTCGCCGATTGGAACGCAACTTTGTGGGTTTATAAAGTGACTCAAGACAAGAAAAACGGTATGTTTCGTTCCTGCCTAGTCGCCCTATAAGTCTGTGAAAAATAACCTCAAAGTGTAAAAACTAACCTCAAAGTGGAATATGCACTTTCACTTTTTTGCATATAACTTCTAAAGTACAAGAGACAGAAAAAAATGTTTCAGACAAAAGTTGAGTGGTACACTAAGCGCTGCAAATTGGCGTTAACAGAATTTTGAAAAGAGATTAACAAAAATACTCGACAAAAGAAAACTTTTTTAAAAATTTTCTTAACATAAGATTGCATTTTTTCCACCCCTTGTACTTCAGGAGTTATACGCGAAAAAGTGGGATTGCCTATTTGACTTTGAGGTTAGGTTTCGCAACCTTAAGGGGTCATACTTAGTCAGGCAGCCGAAAAGAGGCGAATGTTTGTGAATTTTTTGTGAGAAAGCGGAAGCACATATTTTTACAAAACTTTTTGCAGTTAAAAGAGCAACATTTAAAGAACATTTGGTAATATTTCCGTAGAAAAATATTTAAGTTTATAATAAAGTAACAACCGACATTCAAGAAGCCTTTTTAAAAATTTGGTTTTGCGGTGAGCACTGCCGTTGAAAACAAAAAAGGTTTCAAATAGATTTAAAAGTTTTTAAAGGGCGATTGGGCAGGAATGAAACATATCGTGGTTCCTGTCTTGAGCCACTCTATAAACCCACAAAGTTGCGTTTCAATCGGCGAGTGCGGGTTCGCGGTGTTTCTTTGCAAGTAGCATTTTTATGCTAACTGACAATGACTAGAGTACCTACTCTCCAACTTTTCGCATTTCCAGACATTGACATCCCCTCGATACAAGTACCCTCCACACACACCTGCACTCGTTAATTCCGACGCACATCTCCATTTTACTTGGACTCTTAATCCAATAGCCTGTTTCCACTTCCCCCTCTGTCTTCGTTAGCCATTCAACTCACGGCATCCGACTCGCTCGACTTCGAACAGCAGAGAAACAATCCGCCAAGGCCTCGGATAAGCGCAAAGATATAAATGTCCATGGGGGTCCCGTCGACAAGGCAAAGTGCGAAATTTATTCACCCCAATCGTTGTAATATTAATACCCATATTCGTGACACGCAGCTCCCGGTGGAGCTCGATCGAGGGACGAATACATAAATATCGAGCTAGCAGATTTTACGGCCGGCATAAAGCGTGCCCCATTATATCCGTGCTACCCGTTGTATCCGAGCGCGGCAGGGAGAGAGGGTCGACTAACACGCCACGCTCGGGGAATGTAGCATGCTCCTGGGATGTACCCATAGAGGGCCGCGCGCGATTCGTCCAGATGTTCGTAATGGCGAGAAACAGCACGTCATCCGAAACGACCGCTCGACGGCTAACATTCCTGGCTGGCTGTATTCCGCGAGGATCATCGTTATCTTTCGGTAACAGGTCCCGCGGGGCGGCACTCATGTGCTCGCCGCTCGTTGCCCCGATAACTCTTTTTTCCGGTTTTGCCACTCCATCGTTACGTCGTGACACGGCCGCCCCTTCTTGCCCTCCCGCCTGGCCCGGTCCCCTCTGAGGATCGCATCAAGTATTTGGCAGTTCTCGTTTACACCCTCCTTGGCGAGGATGATGATGTACGCGTAATGGCCCCGCTGGATACAAGCCGCTTCTGTTTCTCGGCAACGAGGTTTTGTACCGACGTGGCACGCTCCGAGGTACTTATAGGTCGATGCAATTATGAGTGTGCGGGTTCTGTAGTGGACACGAGCGAAATTTTGATGAGGTACATGCTGGGGCGTAATGTACGGGGTAATATACGAGGCTGCCTTTATTTGATCAGTAGCTCCAATTTCACGATCCGCCTCGGCGGGTTGATAAATGCCACCGAGAGACCCTGTGACGGACGTTCCGAGTTCCTAATGCTGGAACTTTGACCCTTAGAAATGGTACTTCGATTACAGCAACTTCAAGCTTGGTAATTTGGGTTTAGTAATTTCGTTGCCAATAAAGCTTCATCCCCTATCCCACGGTTGTTGCCAGCAGCCTTGTCCTAAGCGTTTTCTTCAGTTTACAGCACGTCGTTGAGAGCTCCTTATAAAAGCATGCACACGCGGCAACGGCCAAGAGATCGTTCCTCTTTGTAAGTGGCGTCGTTCAGTTTAAACACTCGGCCCATAAGCTGGACGTGGCCGTCCCGCACTTTTTCTCGCATGGTAAGGGCCAACTCGACTTGCAGGGCTGCCAACGCGCTGCAGAGAAGACGCGGGGATAAATGCGAGTGGCATTAATCCGAGACATGATCAATTGTCATTCACGTTACAAGACGGGGATTTATAAAACGTGAACTAACGCCGAAAAATTTGTAGGCGGGGAGGGAGGCTGTTAATTTTCCCTTCGTTTCGTATCTCGTTTATCTTTATCTCTGATGGGAGGCGCTATCAATTCTGTCGCAAACTGTAACAGGCGATTTTTCATCCTATCACACGGACATCGGCCCTCGATTTTCCGTAACCAATCGCGCTCGAAAAATTGCCTGCAGCTTTGATGAATTTGAGATTCCCGCCTCACCCCGACTGCACGTGCCGGCTATTACACGTAATTCAATAAGTCAGGTGTGAAGGAAAGGAAGGCGGCGCAACGTGAGTTCGGAAATTTTCAAATGGATTAAAATAAAATTCTTGGTGGTATGTTAATAGCGTCGAAGTGGAATTTGTGATTTTTCAAACCCTCGAGGATCGAGCGGATTTCCGTCAGCGGCTATGAAATGACTCCGCTCAACACTCCTCGTCCGAAAGCCCCAATTTCGAGCGTTTCCATACATTTCCCGAGCATAGCGGGATTAATTAATTAATCTTCGGGGAGCACGTGCTCGATTTATGAAGAAATTTTTCCACGAGTCGGGCGAGGTGCAGGAGGGAACAATTACCGACCGAGCTATATTTACACGGGGCTCGATTTATTTACAGAAAAACCACGGGCGGAAAGTCTCTGTCGTGTGTGATTATTCACGTGCAGCGCGCCTACGTGGCCTGCCACTTATAAAACACACTGTGTGCCCGTACGAACGAACTCGATTAATACGCGATGCTGGTGGAACGATAGGGAAAGGGTGAGAGGCGCGTGCATTCGGCGGGGGTTGCTAGTGGTATAGGTGCAAGCACTTAGCCGCGGTGACGCAAATTAGAAGCTAACACGGCTATCGGTGTGTCAGCGTTTTTTGAACACCATTTCGCTATTATGCTTAGCACGGGCGACTAGCTTCGTTAAAATCGAGGGCGGCATGGTGGATGGGTCTCGGGAAATCTTGGCTACCGAAATGAACGCGACTCTTCATCAAAAAAAATCGGTTAATACCCTCGGATCTTACCATTTTGGCCTTTAATCTGATTGAAGCAGACTGGGCAAGATTCCGGCATTTGCATATACCGAGCTGCGCGGGGTCAGGTGTTGAGATAATAAATCGTGCATCGACGGGAATTCTACAAACTGCATCGCACTCGAAATTCAATGCAACACGATGCCCTGACGACGGGCATAGCTCGGCATTCTCATATTTGGGAATGATGCTTTGTAATGGTGCGTACCTGTACATCGATAGACCTATTGGCCTGTGAAATCTGAAACGATCGCACGGATCTATGGAAATGGGCGAACAGGCTCGCTCACCTGTAACGTCGACTATAGGGTGGATGAATGGTGTGCTTTTACATTCTGTCAGGCTTAAATTCTTGCGCACGGAGCAACAAAAAGTCTCGTTCAAAACGAAAGCCTGAACGTGTTAGGTACGACAAAAGGACTCTATAATACTCTGCAATTGCGTAGTAAATTTTCCTTCAGTTTATGTAGCTTTTAAATGCTATTAGATCGTCCTGAATGTAAACCTCGGTTGTCATTGATCGACAACTCTCTCGAGATCCGGACGGATATTAAAAGCTTCTGTGAACATAGTTTTATGTAACGAAAAAGCACTCAGAGAATGTCCACAGGCAGGCGCCGTCACTGCGCGTTTACTTACATGCTATCGAATTTGGCAACCGAATATTGGTTACACACGCAACCTCGCGTCAGATGTGCACCACGCCGAAGGCTGGTTAATCTGGATAAATTGGAAACAGAGGTGGTTAATGAGTAAAGGATAGTGCGGAATATTGCGGCTTGATATTGTTGTCCCCAAAACTTCGGCAATTCGAGTTAATTACGGGTAGCGGTAACAGTTAAAGGGATTAGAAGGATTTGATCAGGATCAATGGCACGACACCAGGCTGACGATCAATACCGTCTTCAGAAGTTTTATCCTTACGTAGCAGTGATGCTTGCGGTTGCACAACTCAACGCCGAATTCGGTATAGGGGTATTATCCGCGATTTCAGAATCCACTTACTTGGCAGATAGATATCTCGCGGGACAAATGTAAAATCTGTGTATTTATGAAATGCCTAAGTATTTTATAGAATGCTTTTATGCCGAAAAATGTTTTTATCTTAATTAGGGTGTGACTTACAAGGGAAAGTCCCGAACCCGGAAATTCAAAAAATTCTGAAACTTTGTGAATATGTGCGGGATTTCCTCTTGATTACGACGCAGTTTTTGTTTGCTGCCCAAATTCACTCGGAGGGGGTGAAATTAACGCTTGAATATTCGGCTATTTTCCGATTTTGTGTTATAACTCGAGAACTGTAAGAGATAGAAAAAAAGTTTCAAGACAAAATTTATTACTTTTAATTAGATCTATCATTTGGTGAAAATAATTTTACTTGCCTTCCATTTAAATTTTGGAATAGGAGTTCGGTATGTATGTAGTCCAATTTTGCATTTGTAATTTTGATAAACTGATTTTTTCAGTATCTGTACTTACCTCAGCATTTATTGAAGAAAGAATATTGTCCGTGTGTTTCAGGAAACGAGATACTGTATCGCGATGAAAGCGGAAATCTTGTGATCTACAATGTTACGTCGAAGCAGCCGAAGATAATTCTTAGCTCAAGTAATGCTGTAAGTACCACTTATATCTGTCGACGACTGAGTTTCTGATAAAATCAAAAAGTATATTGAGTAATCATTTAGCTGGTTTGGAATTTCCATAAAAAATACAGGCCTTTTAAATTTAGAATTTTCAACCATTTTCGCAGAAATGAAGTATCAAATTTTGACAAAAAAATTACTTTCGTTTCGGACAGTGCCCTTTGCCCACCAGAAAGAAAAATGATTAATTTGGAATATTCCATTAATTTTTAGGCGTTGCTATCGAGTTTCGACCACCAACTGTCCGCCGATCGGAGGTACCTCCTGCTCGCCATCGATTACCAGAAGGTAAGGTGCCATATACGTAGATATGTACATGCAGTACAGGCTTCCACCCTCAACTTTTGTCATCACGAATGGAAACCCCTTTTACCAAAACCAGAATCAACAAAAAATAAAAATTTCCCTCCTGCATAAACTGAGGTGCGAGTACATACATTTGGACCTGGCTGACTACGAAATTATCCGCTGCGATAAGTTTCGATCAATAGCCCCACGCGCTGCAATTTACATTGGGTCACAAAATCTGACTGATGCTCACAGCTGAAGCACCCGCAAATTGCATTGCGCCGCGGCTCTCAAAAATGAGATGTCATATTTCATCCGCACACTGTACGAGGTGTACAGTTTGTACACACCCAGAGATGGCTCGCTGCCGAAGTTAGTAATGCTCAGTTTTAATTACTTTTCAATGCCCTCCGAGTAATATACCATCGGTCGACAGCTTCCTCTTAATTTCTCCAATTTCCATGATGCAACCCACGCGCGTGTTTGTAGGGCACAGCGCTCCTCAGCCGAAAGCAAACCAATTTTCCGATGTTTTCATACGGACATGGATTATCAAGTTTCGAAACTATGTCGGCGCTGGAAGTTGGCCGCGCTGAGCATATCGCGGGAAATATACGCACAGAAGAAGTACTCCTCTATACGAGTTGATTTTAAGGGCATATCGAGCGTATCGGTGGCCTAGTTCGAGGCAGCAACGCCGCGAAAAAGTGGTGGAAATTATGGGATACAAATTCTTTGACCGCGCTGGATGCCACTGCCATAGAATCTGGTTATCGCGCGCGTAAGTCGGCGACGTAATATTCCCCGCGGTATCATCCTGATACTCCACACTTCGCGGGGCTTTTAGCACTTGAGGCGGATTTCACGTACGTAGGAATCCCGCGCGGTGCCATACGCACGGTATTCTTGGGACACGTGTTTCGTCGTAATTCCAGCTGCAGAACGTTAACAACGGTGTGCGTGGGGCAGCAGATTCGCGTTAAATACCATATAATACCTGACATGCATAGCCAGCGCACAGGTTGGCGGCATTGCAGTCCTCCGTGCTCAGCTTCCTCGGCTCCTCGCCATTCAGCATCACGCATAATCGACCACAGGCTACCAGGTTACACACTTCTCGTCCCAATTCCATATATTATGGCCAATGTATCTCAAACCTCTTCTAGTTTTGACTTCTGCCTGGCAATTTGCTCTTACACTTATCTTCTCATGCGGGAAGCTGACTGCAACTTTTTCCCAACCGTGATGCCACCGGCACATGTGCCACTTGTCATCGGTGTTTTAGGTGTATTTAAATTATGTTAATTTACTTCATAATTTCTATTTCTGTGATAAGTGCATGTATCTATAATTATTATTAGTGTTATTATTAGCTATTATTATGTAGATATAAAAAAGAAATTTACGTTTTTTAGGTTATAAAGACAAACCTGGTAAAATGATAAAAGATATTAGAAGTCAACTTTAGCATCAAAATTTTCAAACATTTTATAATCTTAATATATAAAACAGAAAGTGTTTGTGTGTTTGTCTGTCGCCTAAGAACTTTCGAACGGTAAACTCAGGGGTCACCAAATGTGTCTCAACTCATTATGCCGACCCTAATCCAGATGAATGTGGCTATTTTCACAAAAAATAAATAAACTTTTTTTTTATAAAATCAGAATATAAATTTCCGGCGAAGCCGAGTAGTAAAGCTAGTATTTTTATAATAATAATAACAATCGGCAAAGGTACATACATGCGCTAGTGGCGCTCTCTGCGCAGAGCTTTGCGTTAGCTTCCCCATCAATTCCCTAATCGACACGCTGGTGCGCATTAGATTTTTGTAGATGTCGCGTTAAGAGCGCCACCTACTGCGCTCCGCTGAATCAACGTCTTACGATAGGCGCGTTTCCAATAGCCCCATTCTGGCCGCCCCCGTAATAAAACATTCGCCATCGTCGCGTCTCGTATTCAAATACAGAATCCAATAGATTTATTTTAGGATCGCGTTGCGCTACGTCCTCGTTTCACCCCGGCGTCGTTTTATCCTCCCCCGTTCTTTTTTCATCGTTTTGTCACCAGCTCGCTTCTATGTCAGCCCCCTCCCCCCCTTCAGCCGGCCTGTACTCTTACTTTTCTATTTGCACGAATTTCGCTGGCGTTCCAGTCTTCATCCCCGTGTTTGGCTACATTTGTATGTGCACAAACCCTTCTAGCCAGGTCTCCCCCAGTGCGTGTAGCGCCAACGAACCGCAGCGGACCCTGTCACCGTTGTACGGAAAATCCTGAGTTGTGTGTACCCAACTTACCCGGCTGGATTTTCAAAGGGAGGATTTGCTCGCATTGTGTCCTTACGTGGTAGGCACTTTGCAAATATTATTATTTGGGCCTTGAATTGCAATTTTAGAGATTTCCATGTCACATCTATTTAGCGCACGAACCCTGAAATAAAGTCAGGCATTGACTTCGCCAGTATTAGCTAGTTCTAGTAGGCGAATTTGTAGAAACGTTTCACGTCAGCAGCGGGACATCTGGGGCGTCTTTTCTTCCTCATCCAGACAAGAGCACTCCTCCTCATTGAAATTTGCCTTTGCACCCAGGACACCGTTTCTCCGTCATCTTTCTCGCGCCAATCATCCCCCAAGCGGAATATCCCTCCACTCTTCTCCACTGTTCCCTGGTTAGGTCTTTTATTTATCGAACTAGGCGGCTGGTACACGAATAATTTCCAAGTATTTTAAACTTCTATATTTATGATATCGGCCGCGCTGGGGAACTTTTCGAATGAAAAGAAGCGCGACGAGTATGCAGGGGGGATTGGTTCAGCGCGCGGCTGCAGTTGTGGCGGAGGCAATATTAGTTAAAGGAATTTTAAGGATCATATTTACGATATTGGTGCACGACCGTGAGAAGCAGCTATCGTCGGAAGCTGTTGGTTTCTAATACGGAGCAGCTGGCGTTGATATGCACGAATGGGAGGCAGCGGTTCGCAACCGTAGAACGCGGGAATACTGGAGCCTTCGATGAACAGCCGACTTCACTTTGTATGCATGAGCCCTGGTAGAGGCGGAACCGATTTTTAAAACACTTGTGCCTTAAGAACTCAATATGACGGGGAGAATGCTCTCTACGCTTGTGTATAAAGGCGCAAAATAAATGTAACACCGTGGTATGGCGACTGAAAATAATACTAATCGCCGCAAGCATCGCGCACAATGGCCGCCTAATGAATTTCCGGTTGCGAGTGCTGCGCTAGAGTTTGCTGATTATTGGGATTTTCGGCGCGACGTCATAGCAGCTGCGGGCGGCAGGGGGTGTAAAAAGGAGAGCTACGAAAGAGAATGTTGCTGCGCCACCATCCGGTCCCTGCATCATTAGGGGAACCCCGCTTGTATGATAGCATGTCGCGTTGCACGCCGCAGAATGTGTAGCTTCTGCGTCGAGTTTTATCTGCCGACGAACGTTAGGTCGCGTTTCATGCGTTTAATGAAGTCACGTGGCCATTCATAGTGGAAAATCGGCCACGTCGCGGTCCAGTTTCCCTAACGCCGAGCTTGTTACTTTCCCTCCAGTATCAAACCCAGCACCCCCTTTTTTCGAGTGCAGTGAAAAATACCGGAGAATAATTTTGAGAATGGCAACGTTGCTTTTAGGACTATTTTTCTACAGCAGCGATTTGCTCACAGACTCCGGGCATATATCGGAGTCCCAGTATTTCGGATGGTTATCCGCGATTTTTATTTACATAATAGTTCGATCGCAATTGCTGCGCTACATATTGTTTTGAATAAACGCGATGGTAAACGTCGGATATAGCGATAATGCAGTCTGGTGGTTATCAGCACGCACATCCGGCTGCGATATTTGCACAATGCATCCCGCTTTTTACGTGTCCAATAAACGGTGGCACGCGAAATATTAATCACAGCGGGGATCATATTACTGCGATCGTAGGAGATAGGAGCTGGGAGGTTCAATAAAATTCACATCTGTGGGCCATTTTTGTCGAGGACGATCCAGGTATTTGGAAAATTCCTCACACTGGGTAGCGTTGTCCCCAACTGTCCCCGCAGTGTTGAGACATTGCACGTGATCTGTGACAGCGCCATCTACCGAGCAAACGACTCCGAAGACGACCTCATCGCGCAGGTTTGTAAAGATCGCTATCAAGAGCAGAACCACCAGTTCATGAGTGGTCGAGGCCATAAAGCACCGTGCTCCTCGTTTTCAACCGACGAGCGTGAAGATTTAATACCGATGGTCATCATCGACGGCGCAACGGCGAAGCCTGGCGTTATTTATTCAGCGCTCGCCGTCGATAAAACACCCGGCACCATTCGATACAGCGCTTCCCCGCCTCCACACCTGTCCAGCCGTTATCGCGAATACGCAAAATCGGTCGCAAATGACAGTGACAATTACCGTGCCGTTTTTCACGCCGCGAAGTAAGAGGATTCAAGCGATCGCGGTTGAAAGATAAACCTTTACACCCCCACTCCGCCGAGCGCAAGAAGCTTCATCCAAGTTTTACGATTTCGAAAGTTTACGCGAACCGTCCTCCGTCCCCAGAGGGGCGGTTCGATCGTGCCGAGGGAAACGGTGAAATTGAAGGGATATGCTTCATCTTGACGACGTCTTTGTTGATCCCGCCGCGGAGGCCGGATTCTAATTAAAAACGAGCATTTTCTTGGCCGACTTCGTTCTTTACGCAATGAGGACTTTGCGGAGGCTAAAGAAAGATTACGATATGCCAGGGACATCTACCTGCGACTGATGAGTGGTCATCGGATCCAAGGATTTTTTACCTACTTCGTGGAAAGATAATTGAAAGACGCCACTGCAATTGGTGAAGATTTAATAGATGGAGGAAAAGATAGCATAAAGAAGAGGAATGCGGTATAACCAGGAGATAACAGACAACTTGAACGCATCCTGTTTTGCCCCTCTCGGCACCTCACTTCAGCGGAACCACGATTCTACCAGCTGCACGAGCGGGAAAAACCATCGCATTAATTCACCGCGATCCGGCTCATTAATTAATCATTACGTTTGCGGGAGACGTCAGATGAATGAATGCCCTTCGGAGATTGGGAGCGTGCGCACGCGCGCAACAAGAATGAACTATAGGAAACGGATGACCGATCAATTACCACGGGGAGCCTTTGACACCGGCCACAAAGAACAGCGAACGCGCGGTAGCCTGTAGACCGGGGGCACCAACAAGGAGCCTTTAGCAAAATTCCTACACGGTTCGCCCCCATTAAAATGTCAACGCGATCGAGTCGATGGTTGTATCGATTTTGCGCCGATCTCGAATGCTCCACTCGTCCCGTTGGCCACCAGCAATAAGCGTTCCAACGATTGAAGCCGCAGGGATCCTCTCGTTCTTCTCTTTTTTTTCTCTCTCCCCCTCCCCTCATTCTGCCGCCTGATATTGGAATTATTTGACCCTGGTTATTTATGATCCGCTGCTGCTTTGCCCCCCGGAACCGATTTTCAATAATCGTCAGCTGGTGAATTATGCATGGGGCCAATGAGATTTCGTATAATTTCAGGCGTGCTCTGATTCGCGATCCGCGTCGATGGATTTCGATTCAATGGCCAGCTCCATATTTATGTTGGGAAAAGTGAAGGAGGTTGTTCGTTACGTGATTCTGTACACACAGTGCAAACAGAAAAAGCTGGGAATATTAATAGATATTGTGTATACATGGTCGGAGAGTGTATTTTTTTATTGCTGCGACATACGTCATATAATATTTTTGAGGGCCCTGTCTCCACTGTGCTTTACGTGATGTGTGGTTCTTCTTGTTAAAAGTTGTAGGCCCCTCCATCAGAAGGAGTCGGCGACTGGCGCCATCTAGCCTGGATGATGATGATATGCTCGAGGAGAAGGCCCAACTAATTAGGAAGGAAAAAGGCGGTAGAGAGAGATATCTTCCTACACATCTTACGATTTCGATTATTTAGACATGAGAATGTAACGAGGAGGAAAGGAGAAGGAGGTATATGCTGCTTTTCGTCCTAGAACCGTCAGCTGGACTATCAGTAGGGCTACAGCCGACGGACCCTGCCCTAGACGCAAGGGAGCCGACAGAACTGAACTTGAAACTTGTATATATACCAACGAGACTGGAGCTTAGGACTTGCGAGAAAGAGTTAGGAAGATTAGACCCCTGGCGGCGCTGGCGAACACTAAGTTCCGATCCCATAGTGGGTCCGGGAGGTTACAAGAAAACCTCGTGTAAAAATGTAACACTTTTAATATCCTCAGCTGCCTTGCAACTCCCAATGGTGTTTGAAACTTATTAGAATTGCTGATTGCGCGTGACGCCAAGACCCGAGTGGCGTCTAACGCGTTTCGTTGACCCCATCCTCCCTGTGAGTTCTCGCTAATCATCTTCACGCTCTTGTTTACTCTGCCTTCCCGTTCTATTCCTTTGTCAGCATACCTGAGCCACGGCATAGGCTTTCCAATCACCCCGTCGATCAATGTTCTAGAACCTTACACGCCACATCATTAGGTGACGTCGATGCATGCTGCGCCTCATGAATGTCAACTAATTGAACTCGCACGTTATGCTACTCGTTAACAGTTACCGCTGAAGCGTGTAAGAAATAGATAGGGTAGCGAGCGGCGCGCGTATCGCGCCCTGGTCGCAAGATAAATTACAGTTTCAGTGCCCCTACCCAGCCAGTTAATATATTCAGTCACTAAAAGGAAAGTTTATGGAATTAAAGAAGTTGTTCCGTCGCGGCGGCCCGAAGCAGCCGAAAGGATTAAACTTGGAAGCACCAAACGTTACAATGCAATCAGAAAGTTTCCGCTTTTATTTGCGATTAGCGAAGTCGCTGGATGAATCGAACGGCAGCCCGTTTCAGCTACCACTCGATGAAACCTCTGCTTCACACACGCCACTATGACACGCCCCACCAGCGACACGCGAACCAACTCATACAGATTACTTATCTTAACTGCGAGGTCTAATTTATCCAGCACAGAAATTGAGCCTTTCAGAAACTAATATTCCTATAAACAATTAAATCATCATACGATCATCAATTCAGAAATACGTGGTTAATTATGAGAAGGTTAATACAGCAGGCATAGAAGAGGGTAATTTAGTTGGCTGTGCACACGTGTCGGCGCCGACGGGTGTGAGGAACGTTTGAAAAATTGCTGATGATTCAAGTGCGATGGTAGCTTGAACGCGAAGAAATTAATCCGGGACTTAAACGCACGTCACGAGTCCGATGCACGTCCGATAGCCAATTTTCGTGATGCATTGCGGTCCACAACGCCCTAATTGCGCGCCACGTGCGGAACTCTCGCGCGATACAACGGGGGTATTGCCGCAAACACAGAATAGGTACTTAGAATAATGGGATACATACCAAATCTCATGTAAAGTTCGAACTAATCGCAATGCCCTGGTCGACCCAGGTTGCGTCTTAACCCAAACCTATTATTATTATTATTATTAATATGTTGGCGAGGTGGTGTGGCCGGCTTTGGATTCATTACCCCTCGGTATCAGAGGCCATTGACGGAGAGACAGGACCTGTCAGTCCTGCTTTACCCCTCGCTATATTGAATCATTCCTGTCTTCGGAATGGTCCCCCAACTTTTAGGGAGAATCCTGCTGATCAAGGCTCGCCCCATCAACGAGGTTATTCCTAACCTATCCGGCGATTCTCACCAGCACCTTCCTTGGGCATGCCTCTTCGACACAAGTGGATCTAACCGCACAAGCTTCTTTCATCATGGCATCTTATTTTTCTTGCGAAAAAGGTCCCTCGTAGCCGTAGGTCCTAGGCGTTGAATTTAACCTAGGTTCTGGACTGCCGGAACCGGTTGTTCCCCAAGTCAAGTATATCATAACCCGAGCGAATGTTGTTATAGTGAGTAAGCGGGAGTAACACAGACCTAGCTGACCCAATTGACCCAACTGACCTAACCAATACTTAATCGACCTAACTCAGATCTGTTCGAAGTAATCGGCTTAAAAGCACCAGCATCTATTTAATGGCGATTGGACGGACTTACAGTTTTATCAGATTCGATGACAACTTCCATTGGCTACTAGAAATCTCCCCGACGCGTAGTCCTGTTCGATTCGTCGATGACAGACTCAGCGCGCGAGTAATTCTCTCTTTGTTCCACGCTTACAGATTAACAATGGGACTCTTGCACACAGGCGTGCTTGGTCGTGAAAGGATTAAGATGCCTGTGATGCAGCCTGCGTGTGTCAGAGGGGGGAGGCACAAATTACAGGCATTTTCGAGCATTTACGAGCATTTGATGAAGAGCCAGGCGTGTAGCGCGCGGTATATTACGTTCGTTAGTTAACCCGGGCATTGAAGGGCGCGCGAGCGAAAAATGTGCCGGCGGATCCACGAAAGCTGCGGCTTGTAATTTGCTTACCTGAAGTTGGAATAATTCCCTGCTGATGAAATTCCGCTGTTCCCTCCTCTGCGCCGTTTGATGTCTGGGCCACGTATTTATATCGAATAGTATTAAACGGAAAAATCGCCACTTCTCTGGCCAGCTGTATGTAGTGATTAAAAGTTGGTGGAAAGGCTGGCAAAAATGTTTCAACGGTTTCGGTTCTATCTATTTCTCTCTCTCTCTCTATATATATATATATATATATATATATATATATATATAAAAGAAGAAGTCCTGATTGATTGATTTACTGACTCATCAACGCCTAGCTCAAACCGTTTAACCTAGGGACGTCAAATTTGGAAGGTACATTGTTTTTATGACGTAGGCACTTACTAAGGAAGGATTTTTAGAAATTCCATCCCGAAGAGGGTGGAAAGGGGTAAAATATATTCTCTAGGGCTCCTGAATATTTCTTGGGCTCGATTAGATATCAATGTGGTTTTTACTTATAAATAAAACCGATTTTACAAATGAAAACCGATTTCAGGATTTTGTCCTAATGAACCCTTAAAAGGGTGAAATGTGTTTTCACGGATTTCGCAAAATCTCTTAGGCCCAATTCGATATTGATACTTGGTTTTATCCTAACAACACAAATACCTAAAAACTGATTTCTAAATTTCGCCCTAATCAACCCTTAAAGCGTCAAATCTGGATCTTTATGTAACATTTATTCTATCGAATCGAAGCACATGTATTTTCCTAGTTATCAATAATACTAATTGAAATGGTACGTCGAAGTTTCTCTTTCTTCATATGATACACCAATAAAAATTTATTTAAGTACTCCATACACGCATTAAATTACACACAGTTGGCGGCGCGTTCCTCGTTCCAGTTAATTCTTCATCCTTTGTGCCGGCAAAATCACGTTTAATTTTACATCTGCCCTTTCTGCCTGCGCATTTTTAATATCCCCATTGTTGGGCGCATCTCGATTACGAGTAAGAGGCGTGCAAAAAATTGGAGCGAGCGCGGAGTGAAAAGAAATTCACCTCGCAATGAGGGAAACTTTTCAAAATTTACTGTGTGCGGAATAGAGCGTATACTGCAAACAGAATATGGAGTTACAAAGGATTCAGCAGCTTAGTGTGTTGCATCGTAGTGTCAGGAACGCCGTGGAGATTAATTTGAGTGTGGAAGTGTTTGATGCAGAACAATATGCAAATGTCTTCAACCTGGATCAGATATTCTTTGTTCGAAGAAATTCCCGACCACCTTCGAGTTCCGTTCGGAATCGGTAACCTCAAGTACGTGTTCTTCCAGCTTCAGCCACGCTCCGGGAACCTGATAAACTAACTTCAGATTCGATTCTGGGGCGTCCAGCCACGAGTATCCGTTGGATGTACAGATCCTGTACAAGAGCGGTGGTTGCCTCGATAACTTTGAATTGCGTTTGGATGATTCGAAAAGTGTTCTGGATAAAAATGTTCCGCAGATTAAGCTCTTCTTTCATTTTTAAATACGAGGCCATCACTGGATTTGTTCTTCGTGAAAGCTTCGAAATCAAAAGGCTTCGAAATCGATAGAATAACGTGGATGCTTGAAATATATGCAAAGTGGTAATGCAATTTTTATATCCTTCAATGTTGCCATTCCAGGGAACTGAGACTTTGAGGGAGACGAAAGCATGCTCTCAGTAAATATGCAAGTCCCCAATTTTCCTGCATCTACATGTAAGCTTTAAAAATGTATAGGACCTAGATGCCCTGGTCTCACCGTGGGGAAGAAATTCTTGATGTTATTCGACAGGAATAAATGATACACGTGTGCACATTTAATTCCACTCTAGGTAAAAGTGTTGAATCTTAGATATTTTTCAACTGATTGCCACTTCTTAACCCTTCACGGTCACACCTTGTTATAATCCTAAATTTTGGTATGATGAAATTTGTAGTTCAAGAAAAGCCATTTTCCACGTTTGTGGAAAAATTTTCTTTTTGCGATAAATCTTCTTTGGAAGTCGCAAAGGTGCGACATTTGTATTCGAAAATTGCTGTTGGGGTGCGATACACCCCGTGTGAACACGAAAGGTTAATCTAAAATAGCATAGCAATTCAATCACTCGCTAAAATTCCCCCAATTTGTCGTTCACAACTTAAAAAGTTTCATTGTAATTTAATTGAGGGTGCTATTTGAATTTCACTCACCCCTTGTACTTTTTTCCTGGCAAAGAGGTGATACTCTAATCAGGAGTTATCAACAGGAACCGCGCTACACGCGAAACCAATTACCTTCGTCATGCAAGCCTTTTATTGTACGGCTCATTCCCTATCCTTTGAAATACGCGCGACTGTGTGCCATGCAAAGCTAATTACTTCCCTTATGCAATTCTTCTCTCTTTTCCAGCCGTACGTTGGAAATAAATTTTCTAGTAATCTCTCGCTGGACATAGCTTCAAGTGTAATGGAGACATCAGCGTGCGATCGGGGAGCTCTTGGGCTCTGTCCATTTCAATCTTAATATATAAAACAGAAAATTTATCCGATTGTCTGTTCGTCCGTCGCACTATTAAATTTTTTTAATTTAAATTTTTTAAAATTTTTTCCCTAAAATTATTTTTAGAAAATCCGAATTTAAATTTAAATAAGATTCACCGAATCATGAATTCTGTAGGCATATGTTCCAAGGACCAGGTTTCTTAGATCCCCATATTTGTCGAAACTAATTTTCGTTAGACTACTGCACCCAATCCGATTCGTCTGCTCATCTGTAGGCAACGAATACGCAAACTATTCGACTTGCTGCAGGAACTGTGAAGGTAGCAATTCCAAATGACAGAAGCAGCTTCGGTCTCGTTCCTTTAGACACCTCCGATGCTGCTTGCATTAATCTCGAATGCGGAGGGGAGCCCATTAGCGCATGCACTGTTCAGGGAATCGGATTGGCGAACGCATGGCGAGCTGATTATGATAATGAATCGCTTCGGGCAATTTCGAGTCGCGATCTTGCGACAGATGCTTCGTTAGCCATCGAATGAGAATGGTAACGATAACGACTGGCACCGCGCGAAACACACCTGGGAAGTAGTCGACGCGAAGCTGAAAACTACCTAGCAGGTTCTTTTTCGATTCTTTCTATTTCTGTGAGAAGCAATTATTATAAAGGGACGTTAAGGTATTCTAGCGTTTATTAACTTCTCAGCTACTCGGATGTCATATTGCTAACGAGGCTAAATCATCCTCACGCGTGTAGAAATATCTGGCGAAGAATTCTCGCGACCCAATAGCTCGCTCTCCTGACATTCCACGAGAACCGCCAAATTTTCACGATATTTCACGCGCTCCGTAATTAAACGGGCACGTTTTTGGCAGCACGGTACGTTTTTCCGATCCCCTCCGATCGAAATACGTGCTCAAAACCGAGGGTCGACCGTCCGTGCAGAATTTTGAAGTAATTGGGGACACCGCAGTTAACCTGATAAAGCTCGCGTTTCATCCTATCGCCACGAGTTTCGTTGGTATTGTCACGCTCTACGGTGTAAATTGAGGCACGACCACGCGTTACATTTCATTTCTCTTCTAGATCAAACCTAACCCTGTGGAACATGAAGATAGTTTAAATTGAGCTGCTGAAACAAATCCACGTTTATCTCACTGAATTAGAGCTAACCCATACTTAATGACCCAGCCGAGATCTAAATGGCCTAATCAATACCTAAACGACCTAATCGTGACCTAAACGACCTAATCGTGACCTAAACGACCTAACTAAAGATGTAAATGACTTAAGGAGGAACACCATTATGACGGCCGGAAAAGTAAGCTGCTTTTAAGAATATTTTTCAGGAATAATTTACAGTTTTCATATAAAATTTTTATTACCTACCTTTAGTACGATGTTTTAAGAGACTAAAAAGAAAAATAAATAGAAAAACATGCATAAATTTTAATATATTAATATTAATCTTCTAGACCCCCCCCCCCCCCACGCTCGCTGCTCGACTGTGTAACTATGCGACAGCAGGTCCGAAATCAAATTTAAGACATTGTACTAAAGGTAGGTAATAAAATTGTTCTATGAAAACTGTAAATTATTCCTGAAAAAAATTCTTATAAAATAGTGTCGTAAGTAACTTTTGATGAGGTAATGACGAGTAGGGCTCCAATCTCCCTTATTTTATTCCACCAAAAGTACTTCTACTCTATTCTTCTGATCTGTCTCGTTACTCTGTGCATATACCTACCACTAGGAGCCTCGGGAAGAAGGGTCCTGTAGCTTCAGAATGATCGTTAGCTTGATTTATTTTGCCCTACCGCAGCTGGCACCCCGATCCCCGGAATAACTCTAAAATAATAGCCAACGATGCAAATTTCCAAGACAGCTGCCGAACCCCAGGCTGAAAAACGCGGCCGGAATCTCCCCGGAACTGATAAGGGTCCGTGCGCCGGGCGCTTCCTGATTTACATTGGTCCACTTCGTCCGAATTTCTGACCAGCCGCCCTCAAATCATGTCGAACTATAAGTGCACCGACCGCAATTCTCGTGACCCTCGTGTATCGCCCCTAATCCACGGTAATTCCAACTGCATTAGGATTAATTCTTAACGTATTGGAATCGATAGGGCCACGGTGGATGTGGAAATTTACTCGTTTGCTTGGCCATGCATTCTGCAGGCAGCTCGTAACCAGAGGACTAGCGTGATAACTACCGGTACCCCGAGAAGACAAGAGTCTCGGAGCTCAAATTGCGCGCCGGCTATCGGCAGAGAAGCACCAACAGAACGGCAAGTGGACGAACAAAATTCCCTGGGATTTATCTGCCCTCGTCCCCTTCGATTTATACAATCAAATCAATTACTCTTATTCGAAAACCCGTAGATGCGGCTGTCAAGCTCGTGGAACGCTCGTCAACGATATCATGCCGCAATTGTCTACAACAAAGGGAAACAATTTGCACGCGGCTAGCAAGACAAAACGAACTCACCGAGCACAGAGGGCAGGCCGATCGCGGCCGATCTGTCGCGAGTGGTTTACGTGTAAACCGTTAACCCCGATCGCTGCAGGTTCGTTCGAATTGCTGAATTCGTCGCTTCGTACTGGCCACGGTTATCGTGTACCGATCGATCCCTGCTTTGCCTATGAAAACGGCACCATAGAATGTGGCGCGCGGCAGATGTCCGGGCCATTCTGTACCAAATCATCGCGACCCGCTTCTCGAGCGCCGGTCGATTTTTATAAAATCCTGCGGATTCTTATATTTTACGCGGAAATTCAATCTCGAGGAATTTCCCGAGGAATTCCACTGACCTGGATCTTTATGGAATTCGATGGATCCTTAAATCCCGGGCGGAGGAATTTTGTCTGACGGAATTTTAACGTAACTAGACTGCCTGCCTCGTGGTAGCTAAAAACGCTCGTGAAAATTGACGAACTGAAACGCGTTCGTGCAGGGACATTAATACAATGCCACTCATTGGTCCCCGAATGGAATTGCCGGGTCCAACTAATTTCATTCTTGGCGCGGAATGGCAATAAATGAATAATTAGTTGCGCCAACCGGGCGGATGTTTAACCGCGCGTAGATTATAGGAACTGATAAATAAATCTTCCTCAGGCGGACACAAATATACGAAATGTCATTGGGGTGTAATATATGCGCCGTATAAATTTGAAGTTTTGACGCGTAAAGGAAATCAATGACGCGGATCGATCGCCGAAAAATCGAGCAAATAATTAGTCACAGTCGGGCGCGCATTAATTTTCAAGTTTCGTTGCTGACGAATTCCACCTCTCTCTGCAACGGCGACAAATAAACAAGTTGCCAACGGCGCGCGGCACATTGATCTCCGGCTCCAGTCGATTCAACATAGCAACTTCGTTCCGAACGTAAAGCGGCCGGGTAAATAAATTATCGTCGAACAGTGACGCGAATGAAATTCATTATCGATCCGGCGTGAATTCGAAGGAATGCCTGTAGAATAGTGGCTGGCGAGGTTGCCTACACCGCTTAATTATTCGGACGACTCTGCGCGTCGCGGAAGTGACGTTCACTTCGAAATTTGGTCTGTAGGGTAGGTAAGTCCGGGGCTGTCGGTACACCTAAGGTAAAATCGGTGTTAAAGCTAGCGATGATATTATTTATTTTATCAGAAGAAACCTAGTATGTTCAGGATTTTATGATGGGGGTTGGAAACTGAAGTCGTGATATCTGACCATCTTTCTCGAGGTGCCGGGAGAGATTGGGAGAGATGACCCACATGAAAAAATAACAAAGAAGGTAGCAAATTTATTTACAACTACAGATTTATTTAATTTTTATTTGTTTACGCTAAACAAGTAAAAACGCATCAAACAAAAAATGAATTACCCACTGGTGATTAACAAAGCAATTGAATGCAGCGAAATGCGAGAAACAAATAAAAAAATAAACAAAAAATATAAAAAAAAATAAAAAAGTAATCCCCTGTAAAATATTGTAAATTTAACCGATAGATTAAAAGTTTACAAAGGGGGTCATCCCTCACGCACAATTTGAAAGTGAACCGTTTATCCCGATCATAATCTTCCTTCGTTAACTTTGAAAGGAAGGGTTAATATGGCCCAATAGTTTCACTGTTCAGCGACAATTAACTTAGAAGTATATTTTAAATACGACTCTGTACACTACTCTTTTATAAAAGAGGTTAGATGACGCCATAACCTCCAATTACCTTTTATAACCTATAAATCCGGAAAAACACAGAAGGAAGCAGTTGATCTGCACTTTAACGCGTTTTTACGTATAGAGCCTGAAATATAGCAACTATACCAACTCCCCTGCCGTAAGGACACCCCCGGATTTATTCTATTTTTATTTTTATTATTATTATTCTTTCAATAATTGAGTGATGCAAACCGAAGGCAGGTGCACCAATTTTGAATCACCCTATACATGCGATGCATTGAAATCTCGGAGAACGTTGGCAGGTTGTAAGGCAAGCGCAACATCCGTCAATGCGTCAATAAACAACGAACATGCGGAGCGGGTTTGCGGGACAACCGGGGGGGATTCCCTATGTCAAACCCGCGCGAGAGTTGGATGGCAAAACGCAAACGAGAAAACACACAATAACCACCGGCGGCTGTATTTATCGTGTAGCCCCAATTTCATCGTCCCGGGCTATGAATTCCGCAGGCTGAATACGCCCATGCATTATGTATCCTGAGAATGTGTAAACTCGCCCAACAGAATTGCCTGCATTTATTGCGATTTAACACGCCGCCTTTGAATAAAACATCGCCGTCTAACGACCGCCATTGCTCGCGTTTTTCCGCCGCCTGGAGGATGGCGGCCTCGTTTGGTCACGAATTATCGCTAGAACCGCCGATTGAAATAGCGACCTCGCGGGGGCGAGCCCGCTCCATCGCCGGTTGCTGGGAAGTTTCTTTGGCAAAGCGTGATTTTCTGGATTCGGGTATCAGGGATGCCCTCGGTCGTTTCGTTCGCTGCATTGTTCTTGGTGCTTTTCCAGAGCTACATGTAGAAGAGAATGTTTCTTATGGCGGTGGTCTTGATTTCTCTATGTAGACACGTGAAATCGCTGCGAGATTTTGGTAAACCAAGTTTCGAGTTTTAGGAGGGTATTTTTCTGTGACGCTTTGAAAAGTCGATTTTTTTTCTCGAAAATATATATATTTCAGATTGTATCGATTTTATTTTATTTTTCGAAAATATATGTGTTTCAGAATAGAACATACTGATTAAGAATCTTCTGATTTTTTTTGGCTTACTCCACCCTGGGTGTTCCAATCATTTACGCCAGCGAACCATGATTCTTTTTCGCGGGCGAAATAAACAGACTAACAATTAATTGAAACCTAAATAAAAAATATTTATGTGTGACGTAAGAGTACCTAAATAAACTACAAAAAGAATCATAACGATAGACACATAGGAATAGTTCACATAGGAATAACCCCTTAAAGTTGCATCGAATACAGTTCCTGAAAATGGTCAGTTGTCTAAATTGTTCAGCAATCTATATTTGCCGGAACCCGAGCGGAACCGCCATGAAACGTCAAACACGGCGCTTATTGAATCAATTATCCCCGAAATGCATTTGATGATCTATATGTAGCATGTCTCGAAAGCAAATTGAATGAACAATGGGATTTGTTTCCATTTGGTGCCGCGGCTTTATTCGTATCGGTCTCGGCGTTTCGAGTCGATTAAAGACATCCGCAGGCAGATGCGAAGGTAATCGAGTGGCCGCTCTTGGCGAGATGCTAACGCCTTGTGTCGGAGGGTAGTCAGAAGTGGCTGCGGAATAAGCGGAGGAAAAACAGATCTGCCCGGGGTTTTAAGGAAATTTCGTGATCCCTCGCGAAGCGTAGGAAAATTAGCCACGTAAGAAACGACTGACATCGGCCCCTCGGGACCATTGCATATTCCCCCTGATGAAGTTTGAAAAACTGGACGGCTTTCGGTTAAGATATCTAACCTCTTCTTCTTCCTCTGTATTGTTCCTTTTAGCGCGGCACTATTCCCAGATAGCAAGCATTTATGCATGCATGAAGCCACGGTTGTGTATGCTCTTCTTAAGCTTGCATTCAATTAAAGATGGCGAGGTCTGATTAGAAGCCGCAGCGATTGTAACCAGGGCGCAGCACTGGGAACTTCCCAGTAGCTGCATTTTATTTAAAGAGATCTAGGATGTGGTGGGTTTAGGAGCGTTGCACTCTTTTCAGACCTCCTTAAGAGCAGAGATAAACTTGCCCGAGAAATGTAAATTAGATGGGAAAGTATGGAGAAGTACGTAGTTCGCGCGTACACCCGCATTTAGAGCACGCAGTTGGGGTTTTGCCAAAGTGTACGGATTACTTTGTGTCTCGGGACCTTCTTTTTGCCATTTCGTACAGGGTCTAGAATTAACTCCACCCGATACTATGGTCCACAACAATGCCGCGTGATCTCGTCTTCCACGCTCAACTATTAATTCTCATCAGAAATAGGTACTAGCCTGTTAATCGCGCAAGACTTCCTCGGAGTTCGAAGAATCGACCATTATTGAGCTCGCCGAATGGTCCATTAGGCGGACATGGCGGAGACATTCATTCGGGATCGGAATATTTTATTTGTAGGCAGTGTATCGATCATGTCGATAGAAACACCGAGAGCGCCACGGTTTTTAGCGGCGCTTTGATTTATTTCAAGAACTACGTACTATATGAGTCACTACAGCTGGAATGCTGCCAGCTGAACTGAATAGGTGGTCGCGCTCGCCTCTGGGAAATTAAGTGTGTGCAAGCAAAAACGTGCGAAACCAAAAACGCCACGCCGACAGCCCCGACAAGTACACTTAGATCCCTTGTGGGTGCAATCTACTGCATAGCACATGTACAGCTTTCGAGCTGTCGCCACGTGGTAAACGAATATGGCGGCCGCGGTAAGGTGCGCATTGAGGTTAGGGATAGAAGATCGGCAGGCGCGGAGCGTGAAACGATAGAGCGGCGCTGGATCGCTCCATCAGATTCGTTTATCGCCGCGTGGAGTCCGTGTGCATCCCTGTTTTCCTTTTTTCGCCGGCGGATCAACTGTTATTATCAATGCAGAGTGCAATTTGCATCTGCTGGCCGCTGGAGCAATTGGCGTTATTAAACGCTGCGGACCAGTGAACTCGATCTAAATCGGTATTCCCGCGACATTACTCATTAAACGAAGTTGGCAGCACGTGAAAATGCAATTCGCCCCGGCAAGTTGGATATGAAAACGCGCGGAACGAAGACACCGGATCGAGGTGGGAAAACCACTGCCTCAAATTAAACGAACTCGTCGCTTGCCTACAGGGCGGTTCAAAAATCAAGTCGCTGAATATTTTGACCCTGTTTTTTGGGAACAAAGCATATAAGGTATAAGCACAGTATATAAAGTAGTTAAGAAATATAATTCGAAACGTTCGCTTTCTACGAATATTCTCTTTCACATTCTGGATTCGCATGAGTTTACAGGAATATAGTCCTACATTTTTCTGACACCCAGTGTATTGGCTTGGGAATTGCCACGGGGATTCGCTTATCGTTACGATAAGGATCTGTATTTTCCTGCGAACGAAAATTCCACCGTGATTTTCCCACCGCCATTTCCTACCCCGAAATGCTGATAAACAAATTTTATCGTTTAATCGCCGTGTGACTGCTGTTTAAAAAGAACGGAGCGGTAAATGAATTTAACCGTTTTAATCGCAGTTACCGCGAGGAAAATTTTCGGTTGACCCCTGTCGCTGGATATTATGGTCAGGGCCCGATCTAGGGGGGTGTACGGAGGGCAGGTGCCCAAATTGGTTAATTGGTAATTTATGAATATTAAATTTTTTATAAAACATGGCGTTTATTATTCAACAAATACCTACAAAAAATTCACATCCTGTCACAAATTATATTTTCAAATTATTATTTATAATTAAATATAAAGAGCGCCAGAAATTATTTTTGATTATGGTATCTACGAAAGTTTTGAGATTCCTTCGGTGTTTATGAATGTATTCCCAGATGCCAATCTTCCAAAGGGACTTCCCCCGTTAATCCTTAAAGAGCGCCCAGCAGCTGCCCACTTAACCTCAAATTAGAAGGGACAAAAGTTGGGACGCACAGGCGCCTGTATTACAATAGAATGGAGTAGGATGCTGGTACGTGAAACACGTGAGTTGTGGTTATGCGGTATGCGGGCATGCGAATAACCCGAGGGAAGATTGGCTCGCAAGGCTGCCATCGAATAGAACGTTTGTTGAAACGATCACGCGAAATGAACCGACCGAATTTCCCTGCGACTCGAGCGCCTCCTACGATCATCTTTAATGGCTCTTTCCTCACGATCCCCATGGTTTCCGCCGGTCGAGGGGAATCCCCCGCTAGATGCCTCTCAGCAAATTGAACAGCTATTAATATATCCGGAGTACATCCATTGCAATACCTAACCTTGCAGCGTATCTTCGGTAAAGGGAATAGCGAATTCCGAAGCAGGTCGGAGGTTTTCGCAGGACCTCGTGTGCTGTCTTGTAATTCGAACGTTCGCTCGGTCTGCTTACCGTTAGTGCGATTACCGTCCGCAGGACAGGCAGCGCCATGCATGTATTAACGAGCCCGACTCAATATTTTTTCCCACTGACGTGTATAATTATGCCCGGCGCGCGTTTCCCTGTCGAGACAATTAAATCTTAAACTCGGAACAGGGGAGTTCCCGTGACCCGTGCATAATGGACGGTGGCAGAATCACGAGAATTCTAATGTCTCGCTCGCGCGAACCGTTTAGACAGGGGCATGTAACGCAATTATTATCTTTGCACATCAAGGTTATTATGCAATTATGTGTGCGCGTGCCCGCGTACACGCGCTTCGGTAACAGTGTTTGATGAAACGTCGGAACGGCTTGGAAATCGCGCAGCAATTTAGTAGAGTACCGCTTCGGGTAATCACGGTAATCGTTTGACACAGGCTCGTTGACAGAAGTAGCAATGCGCGGTACAATTATTTTCATGCCGCCAAGTTGTAGCTCAGTGGCACCTACTTTTTCACAACAATCCTTGGCGAAACGATCGCTATTTTTCAGACTTCTAAAGGGTTATTATTTTGACTTAAGAATAAAAGCGTATTATAGCCTCCAATTAGTAATCCCATTAACTACATAACTTACAAACTGTATACCGGTATATACAGGCTTTTAGAAGTGGCGATCGAGTCCTTCATACCTCGAGGGGCCATTTCTCAAGCATCAGTGTGTCACTACACCCTCCGATATCGTCGAACAAACACGAGGCAAGCTAAAAATCATCCAACAATGCAGCCCCGGCAATCCTTTCCGGATAGTCCCTTCCCATTCTACTGCCCCTGCAGAGGGATTTCCCCGCGCACCGGCGGTCGCAGTCGCGTCTTTGATCCCGCGGTCAATCGCGTCCCAAGTTTCCCATCATCCTCTTTTTCTCGGTCGACGAATGGTATATCCGTGGTTTTTGACAAAGTCGGCCATTAGACGACTGGCCGTGGCATTAGTCGCGCGTGGAATCGCTTTATTCCGCGTCGCCGAGGCGAAGCTAAATTCGCGCGCTGTTGCCGGCAGGACAGGGCGTCCGGAGGAGGGGAGGGGGAGAGAGAATCGTGAGCAAGCATCGAGGCATTAGGCAATTGAATCCCAGCGGCGTTTAAGGTGGCCGTTTTTGTCGTCGGCAGTGCATAAATATGAACGGGGGATCGAAACGCTCTCCCGATATCTCGGCGAGATTTATTGCCTTCGTTCCTTTGTGCCGCGCGCCGTCGCGGCCGAGAAACTTGCTTGTTGTGTCGCGATATTTTTGCCGGGTGTTCGATTCGAGGAGGAACCTGAGACGGGAGGAGCTCGAAGGAGCGCAGCCAATGGGGTATGGAAATTCTTTTGTTAATGGGCGAAACGTCCTGTGGAGTGTTCGCGACGTCACTTTTTATAGGCGCTGTATTGTACGAAGTGTTTTTTTTTTTTTAAACCGGACACATTTTCTTCTCCCTTTCGCGGTGGTTAAGAGATTGCGGCGTCTTTGCTTCCAGCAGGTTGCCCCACTTTGGCGAGACCTAGGTCAAGAAATTACTTTTTCTTCTCTCTTTCGAATGTGACAAAATTAATCCAAGCCTACGGGAGGGCAATAAAGATACTCCTTCCAAATTTAATGGAACAATGCGGATAAATCTGCTGCTACAAGTTTATACAGACGAAAACTCAATGGATTAACACGTTCCTTTTTTTATCTGGAATTATTTGAATCGCTGGTAATGGAGTGCTCCCTGTTTCCTTCCGTGTGAATTACAAAAGCCTGGCACGCTGAAAAAAAAGGGGAGGAAGAATGAGAACAAAGGAATGAAACACGAATCACGAAACGCCATCGTTGGTTTTGGTAAATAACAACCGGCACGTAGCGGTGTGCGTTGCACGAAGATCCTTTTTGCATTTCCAGCGCTGCAGTGTTGACACAACGTTTTCTCCACCGCCAGAGGAAGGATCCAGTTTCGCAGTTTCTCTCCAGCGCGGTGCAGATTATTTCGATAAAAAAATCTACCGTGCGGGATCGGTTGATGGAGATTGAACGTAAAAAATCGTCACTCCTCTGTTGATCCCCTTTATTCTAAAAACACACATGTTCCGGTCGTTTTATCTCGAAATATACAATTGTAAATCGACCAAATCGCTCGGGTAACGTTTGCCAAGATGATCGAATGGGGCCACGTGGTAGGCAGCGCGCGGCACATGGTGATATAATATTCGCAGGGCAAACGAGACGGCACCGAAACTCGTCGACGCCGTCTGGTGCATGCGGACGCCACCGGAACGAATTTCGGAACGCATAATCGAGGACGCTAACGCATTTACGCGAAAATAACCGCAGCGGTGGTTACGTCTTGTGCGTTCACTAGGACAGTATTGATCTTCTGCGTATTTCCCACACCCCCTTCATCACCCCCATCCCTCCCCGCCGCGCACCCCTTATCCGCGCTGCTCTTCTGCGTACACCGCTGCCGACGTATTATCATTCCCATGGCCGTTTCGTTTATATAGGGACCATTTTTCCAGCACCTGCCCGGTCGATTAATTAGCTTAGAGAAATTCGGGTCGGGCGGGCTTCTGGCGGATTTAAATTAAAACCTACTCCTCGCTGGGAAAATGCCCATCCCCACCCACCTTCCCTCCCGCAAACCATGGCCCTTTATAGTGGTATTTTTTTCTATTCTATTTTCTACTTAAAAAGCATTTTGAAGGAACACTTTTCTCGTGAAATTGCGAACGCGTCCCCTCGGATGTACTTGACTGTTTCTTCCGTGTCTTACGCTTTTTAAGCGGGTTGCAAGTGGGAAATATTTTTGAGCAGGATGAAAAGGGGAAAGTAGGAAATGAAAGGCGCGCTCAATTATTCATAATTGCTTTTCCCATCTTTTTTTAAAATTCTTTTTGCATTGCTTCTGTTTTTTTAATGCACTGCTATTGTCGGGGATGCTTTGGGAGGGGGAGTTAGGGGAAAGAATAGATGAACGTCTTTGTGGGTTTTATTTTTTATTTATTTTTTGGACCGTGTATTTCGTCTGTCATACAAGCTCTCGTTTTAGGAGGTTATTGAAAGCGCGAACTTTCGGCGAATAATTAAATTGCTCGCGGATCGGGGGTTTCGACCCTGGGCGATTTTGCTGTCTTCTTTGTCCCGTTTTAGCAAGCCGGTGATAACCGAGAATTTTTTTCTTTCACCCTTTCGCTTCTGCTTTTTCTCTTATTCTGTCTCGTTGCCATGGATTATTGACAACTCTGGGATTTAATCTGCTGCTATGTTGCACACTGCGAAGTTTAATATCATTAAATTTTTCCATCAGTAAACGCACGGGCATGTGAATAATTGATGCAGGCTTTTTACAAATATCGCGCTGCAATCTTTTTATTTGAATATTTCACGATGAAAACGGTTCTGCCGAAGCTAAGGTTTGTTGCATTCAATTCATAATTTTAACCACTGCACTGAGAATTTGATGAAATTTCTTTGTGCAATAACCGTGCTTAATATTCCACAGATGGGGAAGTAAGCAGCGTTATCTGCATTGACAATAATGTGCTGTGTAAATTAAATTAATTGTCCTGTGGAGGATATACTATCCTATTGCCTTGTTGACATTTTGTTTAATGAGATCACTCATCCGTGATTACATAATAATTATACCTACTGTTGATTGGAATTTAATAAAATGCAGTTGCGTTCATTCAACTTTATTTTATAGTGTATCAGTTATACTATTCGTTCGTTTTAAATAAATATTATTATAATACTCTGAAATATTTGCAATTTGTTTGAAGCATGCAGATTGTTAAAGCTTGTGGTTCTGTGTGCAACGGATCATTACGCTTGCAATGTACCATCTCTAATTAATAGCAACGTAGTTTCTATGGTTCTCATATCTCACATTACATTTGTAATATCACATTCACACAGCGCACTACACCAATATGCTGCATCATTCTTATACTATTCTTATTAGTATATACACATTCTTATCTCACGATACACAACACAAAATCACACAAATACATAACACAACATCACAATCACACTAAACAATAGTTATCTACTATTTTCAACATGGGAACCAATCCTATTCCGCACGTGCATCATGTGGTAAGTATTCAGGTAAGTTTTGAGCGTCTCGCGAAAACGTAACAAAGTTGCAAAGGACAAAATTTTTTTCAACAATGTGGAAAATGAAATTGCGGTGTTCGGGAACCAAAATCCCGGTTTGCAACTTTGTGCGTTTTCGCCAGAAGCCTAATTTCGGTTTGCAACTTTGTTGCAGCTGCAAGAATCGCGCGCACTAATTATCGCACCTGCAAAATCGCAATTTTTCATCTCTTGCAGGTGCAGGGCGAAAATCTGCCTCTCTTGCAGGTGCGGCACTTCAAAAAGGGGTGTTTCGAAAATCATTGTGCGATTCTTGCAAGAGAAGCAAAATTTCGGGCTGCACCTGCAAGAGAAGTTGCGGGACCGAATTAAGAGTAACAAACTTCTTTTTTCCCCACAAAACTCTCCCGGCGAAATCGCACAAAGTTGCAAACCGGGATTTTGATGTCCGAACACCGAAATTTCATTTGCAACATTGTCGAAAAAATTTTGCCCTTTGCAACTTTGTTACGTTTCCACAAAACTCTCCCGGCAAAATCGCACAAAGTTGCAAACCGGGATTTTGTTGTCCGAACACCGAAATTTCATTTGCAACATTGTTGAAAATTTTTTGCACTCTGCAACTTTGTTACGTTTTCGCGAGGCGCTGAATAACTAACCTAAACACTTACCTGAATACTTACCACATTCTGCACGATCGTAATCAGATTAGTTCCTGAGCTAGATTAGTTCTAAAAGCATTGTATAACTATTGTTTTGTTTAAGTGTGAAGTGTAAGTGCAGAGTGTAAATGTGATGTGTGAGAGTAAGTGTGATGTGTGAAGTGTAATGTGTAATTTGTAAAGTGATTACACTTTATTTGATTACAAATTATTGTAACGTGTAATTTGTAAAGTGTAATTTGTAAAGTGTAATTTGTAAATTGTAATGTGTGAAGTGTAATGTGTGAAGCGTAAATGTGATGTTTGAAGTGTCATGTGTAATTTGTGGAGTGTAATTTGTAAAGTGTAATGTGTGAAGTGTAAGCTTGATGTGCAAAGTGCTGCGTCCTTGTTTGCTATGTGAATGGCTGTGTTACCTCATAACAAAGTTGCAGACCATTGAAATTTGTGGCATTTGGGCGTCTGGCTGTAGGCACGGTGTCAGCGCAGCGAGTTGTCGTCACTCTGCATGGCGAGTTACATGCTGCTTGCAGCTACGAACACAAACTTCGTTATGTGATGCAGCAGGGGAAAACGTTACCAGTCAAAACTGATTCCTCTATCGTTCTCTATAACTCACAGAAGTTTCAATAACAATACACCTCCCACAATGGGTAACAAGTATCATAAGAAATTCGTGGAATTATTCCATAACATACGAGGGACAAATGAATCTTAATTCCTATTGCAATTCTGATAACAGCCACTGCCGCATCTAGGAGTCCATGTTTCCTGGCATTACCTTCGTCCTTTTGCATTTCGCGAATCTCGCGGCCCTGTGTATGCAGAGAGGCGCCACTGTATTGCAAATTGCGTCCATGTTGCGCACGATTATGAAGAATTTACAGTCAGCGGGTTTAAGCTTCGCCCTTTATGAAATATTCCCGCGCAGTTTGTTTGACGTTTGCCACGGATAAAGGGGATATTCCATTGGTTGCGCGCGAGCAGCGTGTACATTTTAATGACGCTCCCATTATACGTGGACCTTAATGTGACTTAAATGACCGTATTTATGCTGCAACATAAATAAATGGACGCGACCCCAAGACTGTTCCTTGGCCTTTTCTTCTCCTTTGCTACTGGAGCGTGAATGGCACCTGCCATAATACCGGGGAAACGCAAGCTTCTCCTCGAATTATTAATTATTCCATCTTGTATTTTTAATAAATATATACATGTACACGAATGACCTAGAAAATTCTTTACTCTCCTTCCTATTTTATTTTATTCACACGCAGATGCAAATTGTATGTTTCAGTTATTGAAATCTCATAAATAGTCTAACGTTCTAGCATATAGAATTTAATTGCGAAATTATCGATTACCATATGTGACACAGAGTTACAAATTCCGACCTACAAAGATAAGCGACAAGTTTGGACCGCGAACTAAAAAGCCAAATTGATATACAATTGGGTCCAGTTTTGCGGAAAGCTAAATACGGAATGATACAAAATTAGTTAAACACAGTACGGATCCCATAATTTTGTGATTGTTGCGATTTTGTGAATAATTCTTACATTATAAATTTATTAAAATTACCAAGGCATAGTTTTAGGCTTAAAAAAGCAAACGCTACAGAAAATTTAAAATAGTATTAATTATACTGTTCGCTATTAAATAATCCATTAAAGGCATTGCAAAAATTGTTTTATGTACATTTAATACTAAAATACTGAAACAATTATAAAATCCCAAATTAACCACACGAAGCGGTCGAATCTAGCGTGAAATTGGATCACCACTTGCTTGAAGTTGCAAATCATAACTCGGCCGCATATTAAAGCAACAGAATTCGTGGTTTAATAGCAAAATCAAAGCGACCGAGTCCCAAATTGAACGGTACAAGTTGAAGCCGCACGGCCTCGGTTCTTGTCCCATAAAATTGAAGTTCCCTAGTTTCTGATTTAATTACAAAATTCAAGCGTCCGTGCTCTCCCCCCCCCCCTCCCTCCCCCGGCCGGGCATCAAAACAGAAACCCTCCAAGTTCCGATCGAGCCGCAAATCCGAGGGCGGCGAGCCCTCAAATTCGCCCGCAAAATCGAACCGCCCGAAATCCCGATTCGTCCCACAGAATTGACCGTACAAAGATTCTGTATCACCCCGTAAAACTGACGCTCCGAGCCCCGAAATCCGGTGCAGAAAATCCGCGTCGCTGCCACCCCCCTACCTCCCGTGGCAAATTAAAAAACAAATTCCACGATATCAAGATTTAACTCCGCCCGTCGCTTTCACGCGGCCATTATCTTCGAACAGTAAATCAATTTTCGTTGCTGCTCAGTCGGCCGAAAAATCCACCGTGCAAAATATTTTGCGAGAATCGTATCTCTTGCCAGCCCGTCGCTGGAAAATCCCGCCCGATTGATCGTTACTGCACCATTCATGAGGCTGAAACGTAATTAATTAACTTTCGGCAGGCTGCTCCACGGGTCGCCCGTTTTTTTCCCACGCCCTTTTTCCCGTAGGAAATTTCGCCGGATTTGCGATACTCGATTATTAAAAATCACGGGAAGCTGCTTAAATTATCTGCGCCGATGAGAACCACGAATACCCACCGGTCTGCAGAATTATTTCTGCTACGCTCGACGAAACCG
Source organism: Andrena hattorfiana (assembly GCA_944738655.2). NCBI lineage: Eukaryota > Metazoa > Arthropoda > Insecta > Hymenoptera > Andrenidae > Andrena > Andrena hattorfiana. Next base: position 2,793,189 of record OX122895.1, read on the forward strand.
TGGACGGTGAAAAATTCTGCGCATTAAAACGAGCAAAAAATGCGGTATACAGTTTTCCTATACGACGCTTCGTTTTCGAGTAAATCCGATTTGAACGGTTTGTAAGTAGTGCAGAGTTAAACAAGCGCGCCCTTGCGGGGCTCAACTTCAGGCTCAATTTCCTCGGGAACGAAGCTTCCGGGGGGAAAATGTTACTCTACATTTTCGATGCGTTTTTGCTTGTAGAAAAAGTCCCTGCTCGGTTATACCCGCTTGTCACGAATATTACGCATTTGTCACTGCTTTTTAGCGTTACGTCGGCGTAATTTCCAGGGTATAAAAATACAAATATAAATACAAACAAGGCTCGCGAACATCAGCATCGATTTAAATGGGAAATATAAACGGCTTAATGAAGTGGCGCGTGATACGAGAGGGGAAAGTGACAATTGTCCAACAAAAACGAGTTCCGCAGTTGATAATCAGTCCCGCGCAATACGTTAAAGTGGCGTTATACCGCTCTTATCGGGGGTCAGCATGATATACGGGGCCGTGTTTTGAAAGAGTTAATGGAGGCAAAACAGCGTGGCGAGAGTATCGTGAATCCTTTGGTAACGTAGCACGCTATGTCGATGGTATGTTCGATAGTATCGCAAGCCCACGACCTCCTACCCCCGTTTTGTTATTTATCGCCAGAGTCTTGCCATTTTTCGTTAATCGATCGCCAGAGAATTTTGCGTGTTACCTGGGAGTTGAAGGTGCCTCGGAGCGATCGGCAGTTTTATAATGCATTTACACTGACCGATCGTTTTTTGCCGGGTGCAGTGCGCTTCGAGATGTAAAAGGAACTGCAGGTGCCGTTATTACGTCATGCCTGGAAATCGATAGGGAAGGCAGTATTTGAATTCCCTGCGGGCGAAAAATTACAATGTCCTCGATAAAGGTTCCCCGTACGACCTATGAAACATAAGGGAAGAACGCAGAAGTGCAATAACCACTTACATTCACAAAGATAAGCACTGCCGAGGCGATCTCAATACTCGTTGCACCAACCTGGCACTTACATACGTTCTTCCCCGAACGATCTCGAGCATAGGAGCACGTACTGCGGCCGCAAAATTATGATGGCATCTATTAGAATGCAAAAAAAAAGGAGAAGTGGAATTGGGGTTCGGAGATACTTCGCAGTTTTAACTTCGTGAAATTTTATTCGTTCGAGAGATACATTTCTCTCGCTGAGCAGCGTTAGGAGAAATTTACACGCGCTTTAAAATGCATCACAGGGAAGACAAGGATCATCGTCCCACATTTTGAGAATTAAAATTATGGCTGTAATTTTACTTTACGGCGCGCTGTAACTATTATCTTTTTCCATTCGGGAATACAAATTGTGGTCCCGCTACCTCCCGCCTGTGCCGCTAAATTATATCGCATTTTATGCACGTAAAATAGCGCGGAAATATAAATTCAAAGATCCGCTGTGTCACCATTTTATTAAATTCGGGTTTGACTTTCTGCGCCAGCGCTTGGGGAAAATGCAGGGGCGCTTCTTGCCCAAGAAGAAGTGCCAATTCGATCTCAGTCTCGCAGGTTCTTGAAATTTGTTGCCTCGCGCAAAATCCACCACCTTCCAGACGCAATCTGCCATTCGGCAAATGGGATTGAAGCCCCCGAAAAGAGTATTAAAAAAAAACGAACGACAGCCGCGTGGCGATGTAACCCCCGGGGCGTTTATTCAACCCTTAAAAACGCGGCGGGCATCCAATTTGCCGGCAAGTCGCCCCGGTAAACACGGCTAATAAACATTCCTCGTTCCTCTTCTTTCTGTTGCAGCTCTATCGGCACACGTACCTGGCCCACTACAGGATCGTGAACCTGAAAACCTTGTAAGTAAACGAGCCACGCGGCCCCGGGGCCATTTAGGATAATCGTATCTCAAACTTATTCCGCGGCCGAGTTTAGATTTGCATTTTAATCTTCGCGCTACGGTGGCCGGGAGCGGCTGGCGGTGTGCAAATTACGGGCACTGACGCGAATTTCAGGCTCGTCTTCGCCGCGACACCGCCAACCCCACTGGCGAACTCCGCCTAGCGGCTCTAGGCATTAATCCGCCGTTTAAGGGTGCTTATATCACGATTAGACCCGACATCGTCTCTCTCGAATACTATTTGTACTTCCTCGTACTCAGCTCAGCCCATTCGCGCCTTAGTTGACGGAGGTTAGGTTGGCGAGCGTGTTTAAAAAACATGGCGGGCCGAGGAACCCCGTGGAGACATAACCTAAAAACCCTAGGCTCGAGTACTTTCATTCTCATCCAATATAGATGATCTGGCACGTCAGACCTTTTAGATTTTTTAGAAAAGGGAAGATTGTTTGTGTAAAAATAGATTCAGCATAAGTGCAGAGGTCAGAGATGGGCAAAATTTGTATTTAAATAAATTTCGAATAACAAATAAAAGTTAACAAAACTATTAGTCATGTGTAGAATAAAAAAATTATCTTTATTTGTCAAATAATCTAGAGTTAAAGTAACTTTTGTTTTTTATTTAATTAATGCCCAACTCTGGTAGAGGTTATCGATATGGGAATCCCCCTATGGTGGCGGGAAAGGTTGGTCTGTAGAATGAACGACGGCTGCCTATGTCAGCGCGCGAGATCTATATTTCTTTCGGTAGGAATTTGACGAGAAATTGCTAAGGGTTTATATTATGTACCGAATGTGTGAGACGAAACTTTGGGGAAGCCCTAACAACCAATATTGTTCGAAGGATGTTTGTTTCCCGCGAGTTTAAAAATAGTTGCGGAACTTTGCCGCTCTTTATGGTTATATTTTAAAGTTCAGCCCTTCAAGTTGGAGTTATACGGAGGCGGTAGATGAAAGCAGTCTTTCAAACTCGAAGAGAATACTATGCTCTTAAGAAAGCACCGCTTAGGACGACGCGTGATGCTGGGCACGAGCTATTCTTTAACTTCCGGGGAATATTTAAATTTTTCACAGCTGTGAACACGGGGGACCTCGAATATTTGGGTGGACACTGTTTTCTAAATTGTACGCCTGTAATAACTTTTCAGTTAGAATACGCAGCTCTGCCTAAATATAGGTCCAGTTAATTACGGAGGCATGAGTCTGGATTATTTGTGGGAGCATAGGTCCTAATTAACTTTTTAAGAAAAATATAACCGTTTCCAACGTTGCTTCCCAACTTTCCTGCCACTTGAAGCTCAAAAAGCTTTAAAGCCCTGAAAGCTCCACCAACCGAGTGTGGTATAAAAAACTTTGAAGAACATTTCTGTTCAAGGAAAAGTTGAGAGCGATTCCATTCGTGGCTCTCGTAAAATTCTTCATCATACACTCTCCCCAGCCGAACAAACGATTCCAATTAGCGATCGGGAACAAAGAAGAGCGACAGTCTTCTCTCCTTTGACATCTGGTGCAATTGCGGCGAAATTGCTTTAGAAGAAAGTGGCCAGAATTACAGGGCAAAAGAATGTCAAGCTTCGGACTCATTGAGTTGTAATTGCGAAGGTGGCTTAACACTCCACGGGTTAAGTAATCGCGTCAGCTCGTACGCGGGGACTTTTAGTGATATGTTAGGTTATGTTACGAGTCTTTGGGTGTTTCGTTGCAATTGTAATCCTTTCCACAGTCACGCGTAGAGGTGCAGTTGATTCTGGGATTGTAGTAATTGTTGCTGTGAATATGTCAGCAAAACTTTTGCTATGAAAATAAGCTTTTGGTATCCCTGTGTTTAAAACCAGGACTATAGTTTTCCCTAGGACCCCTAAATGAACCATAATGAGGAAGCTGACATAAAGCTCAGCGCAGAGGGCGCCACTAGCGCATGCACCTTTGTTGATTTTAAAATTAAAATGAGAACCAAAGGAGAAAATTATAAAATATTTAAAGAGTTTGAAAATTTATTATGCTGAAGTTGACTTCTAATATTCTTTTTTTCTTCTACCAGCTTTGACGTCTTTATAACCTAAAAGATGCAAGTTTATTTGTTATATTTATATAATTAATAATAGCTAATAATAATAATAATTATAAATGCATGCATTTATTATAGAAACACCGATTACAAATGGCACATGTGATGGTGGGCATCACGGATGCTAAAAAGTTGCAGTCAGCTTCCCCATTGTTTTTAGGATTAATTTGCATGCCCTCGTATTACTATTACCTCCAGTACAATTTCCTTCCTCAATTATTCTATAATTATAATTACTGGAAATATCGGTCTGACGAAACAGTAACATAAAACGAACAAAGTGATATCACGAGTTCGCGGAATTAAATAGCCAGGGATTCGCGGAATGAGCTGATAAGTTAGGAACAAAAACTCGTGGCCAGCCGACTAGGGCAGCGCGCATGAATGAGTCTGGTGACGTGACCGGCACAATGAATGAAGTGGCGTGCAAAGAGCCAGGAACAGTGTGCGGTGAAATGTTACCACTTCTGCTGGTGACATTTTTCTTAGCCCTCGGAGACACGGGGGCTGCTACGAACGTGGAAATTTTTCTCCGCTCGCATCGAATATAAAATTCGGTCGCCGTTAGTCCAGATATAAATCCCAGACTTTAATTTCCCCATGAACATCCTGACACTGGTGTTGTTTCACGGCCGACATTTTGCAGCGCGCAAGACGCGACTAAAACTTCTCACGAGAAATGGATATAAAAGTAGTAACATTACCAATTATTGTCTTTAATTTGACTTCCGTAATAGGGAATATGGTATTTGATAAACACGAGAATGCTCCATTGTATGCCCTAGGGAATTTACCACTTATGGTCACTTCATAGAAAACAATAGAAATATTCTGTTGTTCCAGATGAAGCAATGTGAATTAATCCAAAAGATCCAAATGCAACGTGAACCAGTACAAGTGTTCTCGCAATCCCATTAAATTCAATTCCTATATTCTCAGTGTGTAGGAGGTTCTCCTAATTTCGCTTTCACAGAATTTACTAACCATTATGGAGCTTTCAGTAGCCCTCGGTTTATCTTATTACGTCGTTCACGTCGAAAATTAATTACCAGAACAGCCAGCATAGCGTACAATAAAATTCCCTCGTCGTCGAAGCGGATATATGGTTAATACAGCATCACGAAGCAAATGTAACGTGTAGCCGCATAATAGTCGAAGCAACAATAACAACGTAGAAAGTTCGTAGGGAACGGTGTACGGCAGAGTAATGTAGCTTCAAAATTGAATCAATGAAATCCCTCGCTGTTCGCGCGGAATCAAACCGCAGCGATTATTTGTCATACGCGATTAACGAGTCAACTGGATCTCGATCGTTTTGTTGCCATTCCGGGTGAATTTATACAGGATCGAGCCGTAGCGTCGCTTTAGAAACATTCCAGATTCGACTGAAAAATTCCATTAGAAGCATTGTGGATGGGAAAGAATTCCCCGGTTTTCGACCGCTTTGTGTTTGTTCAATCAAGCTTCCCCCCAGTACGGATCAAGTCATTTAAACGAATTTGATTACGACCAGATACTCCGCCTGATTTCGCATGCCCATTGAATTCTCTCCATTTTCATTCCACACGATCAGGCTGTCTGCCTTTCTGATACTCCACTTGCAGATTATCAGGGGTTTCAGCTCAAAAAGCTGCTGCAAAAAATACCCCCAGTGCGGCTTGTACAATTCGGCATCAATATCACTAAGACTGGTTTAATGGCCCCAAGTAGTCAGCTGGATATTTTCTGCAATTTAACCTATTTATCGCGTAAACGTCGACCACTTGTGTAATTTTCTGCCACGTTATCAATTAGAGTGCTACCACCGAGAAGTCTCGAATCGGGGATCAGCCCAGTCATGTGTGTCCGTGCACTTTGTAGCGAAACGGACGAGACTGGACCATAAACCCGGTTTGTACGCTACATGAATACCAGCGTCTTTATTTATGGGTTTTCACGAAGAAGTTCCCTTTGAGTGGAGGAGCTGGCCGAAAGAGCCCCGGCATCACGACGGCCGAGTCGCAGAACTTTCCATCGATTTTCCCCCGTCGTGGCTGGCATGGTACATTTTATAAATTCTATAAAATCCCACCGTCGAGCGGTGCTCGCCGCTCCTTTTATACCGCCGCGTTTCCTCTTCTCGTGATCCCCCCTTTTTACACAGACTTCTTCCTTTTCTGCCGCTACAGGTTAACGCTCGTTACGCGGAGCTGCTGTGCGCCGGCAACAGCGGAGTAAAGAATTATTTTCCTCTAGCACCCAAGGTAACATGGCCACGTGCTTCGCGGCGAATCAGCACCCCTTATTAATCGCAACTGTGCCGCAAATGTCACAGAACACAGACGCCACTACATCTGTGACCGAGTGCTGGAAGTACTTACCGTATAAACGTCAATTCTAACCTAAAATTAAAAGGTGTACGGGGTCTACAAAAGAAATTTTATTTCCATTTCTATACATCACACAAAGTTGATTTTTCCGCAATTTTAATCAGAAAGGGTTATCTATCCTGAAAACAATTACTTTGAAAAAATTAAAAATAAGTTTTTCTTTGTCACAAGAATTTGTTTATATTTTTCATGCCATAAAAATGAAGTAGTAATGCAAGCTTCTCTATCGAGTTAAATAATTCAACTCACAGAATCGACAAGCATGTAAAGGGCCATAAGCAGCCAGCTATCGATTTTCCCGTTTGAAATAAATATTAATCAAGCTCGGAGGCATGTGATCGGAAAGGGGAATCCCCTGGTCCCCTCCGTAGGGATCGTTTTCTGTAACACGGCAATCTCAACGGGCATAGTGCTTTGGTTTACGTCCGAGCGGCTTTTACTGCTCCTAAAATAAGGATCCTCAGGATCCTGGCGAAAGCATATATGCATTCGTGGTCATCATGCCATCGGGAGCACGCTTGCGGTCTGGATTTACGCGCATGTCTTTGTTCGAATCGAGGAACGCCAGTTTTTTCCAATAATTCGGATAGAATTACTCGAACAGGTGCTCGTGACTGCAGTAACTACTATCCTCATCTATTTATACCTGGATATTGCATTCGTAGATGTTACAGAATCCCAAACGATACCTACCATCGTTAATTCCCTTCCCTACCCATTCAATCTACCTATTGTGGCCGTTTTATTGTCCCCAAGCTGTACGGAAACGCGTTCACAAAGTCTAACTAGGTTAAGTGCTTTTAAGCTCAATAAAAATCTGACTGCCGATACTCCTCACCATGCTGCGCATTGAAAACGGTAAAAATGTTTGAACGCTTTCTTTCAGGGTGGAGACGTCACTGATGGCGAACGACTCCATTTCCCTACAACTCGCGACCTGGGCGCCGCGTGACAACGCGCTAGTTTACGTTCACCAGAACAACATCTATTACAGACCGGAAGCGGAAGTGGCTGCCGACTATCAAATCACGGACACGGGGGTGTTCGGTACCATTTATAATGGAGTGCCAGACTGGGTGTACGAGGGTGAGCTTCTTTACTGACAATCGTCGCAGAACCCATTTTATTATTCATGAGGCATCCTATGTATCCAAGCGTCTTTCGTGCCACTCCAAGCAAAGTGTCCAACAGAAGGTATCAATTTGGTTAAACGAGTGGGAAACATGATTTGTAATCAGGCCCCTGTAAAGCGCATGCTACGCCAGAACGGCAAGCTTTACCCCGTTACGTTTGACCTGGAAAAGTGATAACACGATCATGCCAAGTATTGCATCTACTTTTTGGAGGTTATGTCTTACGTCAGCATGCGGGACAATAGCGCGAACACCATGCATTCAGCCCGCGCAGTATCTGTAATAACAGCGAAACCACTGCCTACCACTTCTTCTGGAATAAACAAGCATCACACGGTTGAATTCACGAAGCTCGTAGCGGAAGCGGCGTTATCGCGACGCGGGTAGTTATGCACGGCCCGCTGTGTGGCGCGTACTTCAAAATAAACTGGACCGCGTGTAGCGACGGGACGTTCGAGCCAGTCGAATGAAAGGGCGTAGGCGCAATTTCCGAACCGCGAGCTGGCAGTTTTGTGCGCTAGCAGCGTTCAATTTGCCGCGTAATTATTTTTAACGGGGCCGCGGCTATTCGAAATTTTTAATTGCCTGTTCCGCTAGCTGCTCGTTGCATCTGGTTCCGCTTCAACCTAGATTACACGTATTACACCAAACAGGTTTCATCTTTTTTTTCCGGCGTCACCGATATTACGGGGATGCGTCCGCAAACTATAGCCTACCGCACGGGCTATGCCCAGCCCGCCCGAAGGAAGAAGCGTCCCCGGCTCATGAACAGTGTGGGTTGCCACTTAATCAACTCATCAGCCGTTGGAAGCACCTTCCAATTTTAAAAATCTCTCCCCACCACCCGGACAGTATCTCATCCAGGATTGAACACTCGGCTACCCCTAAATCTAATCATCCTCTCGTCTCCATCAACAGCTCTCGACGCGCCGAGCCCAGAAGCAATTAACAGGCCGCGAGCAGAGGGAAAAGAAATCCCCGGTCGAATCGTCGTTATCGCGGCCCGACTAACGCGATTCTTCTGACGAGTCGACGCGCTGCGGAGTAATATTTTTTCGCTGGCCCTTTAGTGACACGTCGGCGCGCTTTGTACGTGTGCCCGGATGAGTTTTCGCCCCGGAACCTGGAACAATAATATGTACCACGGCCGTAATTCACACAGCTGATGCTCGGGGGGACGTTGCACGCGTTTGCATATTTCTGAGCCTTCATCAGCCGTGTCTCTCTTCCCCTATGTCACCCTTCGCCTCGCATTTCGCTAAATCGCGCGGGCGCGCAGTGACGGGGTAACGGATGAGGCATAAAAATTCATCAGAACAGCCCTGCCAGTGAAAGGAGCCAGTAGAGACTTTTTCACCCCTTTCGGGGGCTGGCCTGGTTCGTCGCGGCGCGTTCAATGGAATTTCCTCGGCTTTGTAAATATTTAAAAGCGTTTCGGTATTAATGTTGCTATGAGTCCTGTCGACAGGAGTCCTTTCAGCGATTCCTCTCAGCCGGGCCGGTCCGCCCGAACTCGATTAGATGGCGGGAGGATCCGGGCGAGCCTCGTTCGATATTAATTGCATGCCGATTGTTGGGGATTGTGTAGGATTTGGGCTCCGAGCTTTTGAATGGCGATCGATAGCGGAGGAAGAAAAGCGGGTAAATCCGGCGACATGTTTACTTATGAAGCGAATTGGGTGGGCTTTTATCTGCGGCAGCTGGCATGGACACTCCTAGGTGAGGACACTGTCAAACACCATAGAATGTCCATCGAGACTCCCAAGTGTACAGTTGAAGCAGATCACCCAAGGCGCTTATCCTCCCTGGTATGAATGGTCTCACCTTAACGTGCTTTCCTGAAGAGCGACACAAAGCACCGTTTCATTTGCTATGCCAGGCGGCTCTCTGATTTTCGCAGCCCAGTCGCAATATCCAGACGCGGCGCGGGTTGCACGAGACATTTCCCTTTAAACAGCCGTTCTCGAGTGTTTCGAGCGCGTATGGATGCTCGAATGATTTTATAGGAGGGAATATTGCGCCGCGTTCCGATGGGGGACGTCGATAAAGTGTCAAAGCGTCGATGGAAGGCGTGCCAGGAACTTTTCAACAGCCTGTATTTTGTTCCCCGTCAGCCGAGGACTTTCCTGCTGACGACATACTTTATCCAGTTCCCCTGGAGCGCGGCTCCAAGGATTTCGTCGGCAAGAATTTAGGATAAAGGCTGATTTACACAGGTTGCGGGCGCCCCCCGTGTCTCGCCAGCCCGCCTCCTCCCCGCGCCCATCGATTTCCAAGCCCGCGCGAAACGCGTGTATCTGTTTTTAGAGCGCCTCTATAAACTCAATCTGCCAGCGGACGGACGGGATTCATCGCCAGTAATGCATATGCAAAGTGACTGTAAAATATTGTTTTTCAGCCGGGCGCGATCGCTGCCGTTCTAAAAAATGGCCCCGGATGTTCGTCGGCCGTGTACGCGCACCAGTGTAAATATCGGCGATACATCGTCGGACAAATGTTTGCCCGTGACGGATACCGATTTTTTTTCCTTCGCGTGGGCAAAGGAGCAGCTGTTTGCTCGGGGAAATATGTTGCTTGTGGGGATTAATTACCGGGGAGGACTGCCTCGAGCCACTTTCGCAAATGTTGCTTTGGACCTGTCTAATTACAGGGAAACGCGAGCAAATTAACTTCCATTCGGCTGATCCGAGTTGGCAGCGAAATTTTCAAAGTAATTTTTAGAGCGGTGCAGTGTAAAAAGGAGCAAAAGATACTTACTTTTGCGCCACTCTTTGCCGGGCTCGCGGAATATTTTAAAAGGTCAGTTAATATTCGTCGCTTTGTTTATGTAGAAACGTGACGTATGCGTGGAGGCATTAGTGCAGAGATTCCACGACTATGTCCACGCATCTCTCTAATCCCAGACGGTATTAAATTTGTACGAAGCGGATTTATCTAACGCGGCATGTACAAGGGGCACGAGTGCCACGAGTTTTGACAAGGGTTAACAGTATTTCATTAGCGGCATTAGGGATATGAAAATGAGCGCGGTCATTTGGAAGCAGTGATAACATTGTGCCGTGCCGGGTGTTGTACAATCCCTTGGCATCTTCACAAGGCTCCCTGAATTGATAATATGATTGTCTGAAAATTCGGTAATTATTCAGCTGGACGCTGGTAGTTGGTATTTGGCTGATACATCACAGGAAGTACAGTTGGTGACGAAATTATTATATTCAACTAAAAAGGTTTGAGATTTCGCAAGTTTAAGCAATGGAATGGCCGCATCTCTGCGAAAAATGGTCGCAAAAAATATTTTTAAGAAGAACTCATTTTAACGCTTGAAGTTTCTAATTTTTTAATCAAGGACTCAAATTTTTTCATCCATTATGATACTGTTTTATCAAAATGAAGCGCAGGAAACGAATTTTCAGAAATTTTTGCCTAGTCTGAACGTATGCACACGGCCAAAAATTTTTTTTCGGTAAATCCAATGAAGAAATCTTACAGAACAAACATTTCTCTTTACTTTCGTTTTTTTGGTTTTGTTGAATGATTTTTGTTGACCGAGTTATTCGTAATCAAAGCAAAAATGATACTTTTCACTTTGAACACCTATAACTTGCGAACTCATGATCATAGAAAAATTTTCATGAAGGTTTTGGAAAGCTAACAAAGTTTCCTTTCAGAACCTTTTGTTGCCAATTTAAGATTTTTTTTGATCGTATTAAATCAATTTTAAAAAGATCCCAAAAATTGACGAAAATGTTTTGAGTATAATAATTTGGCCACCCTTTGTATCGCCAAAAAGTAATTTTTGCATGAATTATAAACAAACTATTCTTTTATAAATATTACTTCAAGGTTGCATTTTTGGGAACCCCAAAGAAAAGAGAAGATTGTTTGAATCTCCCTCTGTGAAACATAACCATATTCCGTACATGCCAATTAGAGGTTGTTATGTTTAGGTTAAGAAAATGCAAACAATGGACCGAATATCACATACATTCAGCGTTGATTCGGTTACCCACAGCCTACATAGCGACATGACGACTTCAAATTACAACTGTGTGTACCATGGCCATGATAACGAGGAAATGAGGAGGGAAAAAATCGCGGGTATCTAAATGTCCGGCCGGGGGGATAAAACTTTGTTAATTAGCGGGGCACTAGGAGACTGTTAAATTGAGTTTGTTACCCAAATATACCCAGGATGTTATCAGCATTTCGTCATTTGCCAAGATTTACTTTCGTCGCGGTACCGAATGGAAATATTATGCTGAGTGGCTCCCGCAATTATACGGCACTGCGCAAATAACTCACGTTGTTGGAATGAAACAACATTCGTATCCACTTTCGCGTTCGGATCCAGCCACTGTTTATTAACGTCCCACCAGCAATATGGCCAGAGCACACCTATCCGGGGGACGTTTGTCTATGGAAATCTCAGACTTAGCTGCGTCCCGATCCCTGTACTTTAATTAATCAGATACGAAGGGCACCGGGATAACTTTAAAAGCTGAACCCACCCCTCGCAGGCGACGTCACAATATTCCACGGCGGCTGTTTTCAAATGCAAGCTGCAAACATTCTCTTGGGCACGTTTGTTCCTTGGAAATTTCAGGCCGCGGCGCCCTTTCACCCTCGCGCAGTAATTAATCAGAGGCAACAGATGCAGAAGTAAGTCTGATGGTTTACGCAGTCTTCCCGGTGGCCGCAGCGTCAGGCTTGTTCCACTCGGGGTTACAGGAAATATCGTTCTTGCTCGATGAGAACGCAGAGCCTTTTAATGCAAATCGTCGGATATTTAAGACGCGCTGCATGGCCATTTTCAGTCGATTCAAGCCGGGGCAAGATTTTCTTCAGCCAGGACACCGAGGAGGAACGACGTTATCTCAAATTCTGGCAATAAATTCCAGAAGGCAACACGGAGTGATAGCGTGTACAGTTTCGCGAGATATCGAGTAGAGCGTTATAAACGTCAACGCAATTTCTGCCTCCGTTGAAGTATACAGGGACGCGATAACAATTCCCCGTCTGCGCTGCAACTTCGATCCCTCATTGTTTTTCTTCGGAGGGAGCGGAGGGAATATCGCGATCCCGATGCGACTCAATATATCTTCCTCCTTGAGAACGTCGGACCGGTCCGCTGGCATAATGCGCGCAGGATATCTCCTTTTATCCTGGCTCCCGCGGAAATTCATTCCTCCAGTCACGAATATCGGGGATGGGAAACGATGTTTGCTAACGTGTAACACGTCAACCGCCCGAAGCGTTCTCGGTTCCCTTATTATCGCACTTTCTACGTAGGAAATGGCAGACCTATATCGATTTCCAGGCCCCCGCAGTTATTTTCTATATGGACATCAACCTTTCCTCCAAAAGACGGTGTTTTATTTCTTTTAGTTTGACCTGAGGTAACTAAAAAATTCGATGTCCACGTGGCTTTTCTAAATCGAATATCCCCACCTGATATGCCTTACAGGAAAAATCAAGTTTTTTTCTAAAAAAAATGTCACTTTTTAAGGGTTCAATTTTGGCCCTTCGCTTGGAGACTAATTCTATTTACCCAAGTGCGCAGTCGGGACCGGTAAACCAGGACATTTGCATTCCGTTAAATAACCGGCAACCGGTTGCTAGGTGTTAGCTTGTAATCGATAAAGCGTCAGGTCGCATCTCCTCTAATCGAATCAGTTTTATCGGTTTAAAGCGGCGGACCGCAATTGGCCGGAACCGATTGGCAGGATATTTGCTGCTGCTCTCCCTCCCCCGCCGGATACTCCGATAAGCATTAAATGAAAAATAACGGGTGCCACGGGCCAATATTTGTTTACCCGAGCCAGGGAATCGTGTTTCGTGAATTACACCCTCCGACGTGTTTCGTTTCTTCTCCACCTCCACTATACCCCGCGCTTTTCGGCAGCTTTGCCACTGTTTTCCCCTCTGGCGTTCGTTCTCAAGGCCGTATAGAGGGGCCGCCACGCGAGATATTCACACGGGGAAAGGTGCGTTTTTAATAATTCCACGGTCGCTTAAAGCGACCGGGCGCAAGCTGACGTGGTAATTATTACCAGCTTGCAACATTTCCCAGGCTCTTGCAGAGTTCCCCAGCGTCTGCACGCGCGAGAGAGTCGTTTCGCTGAAATGCACCCCTCTGAAAGTGGCCCTTTCTTTTTGGATTTTATCGTCGAGGCCAGTAGCCGGCGACAGGGTTTAAATGCGCCGCCTCTAAAGCGTATGCTGTCCCCGTTTTTCGTGATTCCGGCCAGTGAGCCTGGGTTAAGGAGTGACTGGTTATTTAATTGTCTCTTCTTTCGTTATGTTAAGACTACCCTAATGGGTATAACCTACTTTGGACACTTCAGCGAGTGATGTGTCACTGGATTGATGTAAGGGAAGCGATAGATGGTTAATCCGGGTTAAACAGGAACAAGTAGGGCCCAAACGAGATGACAACTGCTTAGGGAGAAGCACAATAATTAAGTTATCTTTGGACGGAGCTAAATGGAAAGCCGAGCAGTAACGAGATCCGACCGTGTTTTAGTGAATGGCTCGTTACCCAACAGAAGCTGGTCTAACCTTAACAAACAAGTCGTTCTTCAACAGGGCAACGTTCCGTCTTGGCAAATGGGTCATCGTTCAGCGAAAGTTAGTCGCCTTCGGGGCGAGTAGGACGCCATTCACTAAAATGAACGCTAATTATCACTTCCATTCGTGGAAGCGGCAGTGGCAACAGAGCCTCGCGAAAGGAATTAAATCTTTTGAAATCTCGATTATGAAGTTCGGCAACTGGTGGAAGTTGCCGGTAAGCCTCCGCCTCGCGTGGGGCCGAGGTGGTGTAATTGGGGTAAGAGTTTCCATGGCGTCGATACAAGCGAGGCAAGACGAAAATCCATGCTTTTAGCCGCCCCTACCCCTTTCTCTTTTTCTTCCATCCCCGACAGCGATGGATGTGACATTAATAGAACGACGAGGATTCAGAGAAATCCTTTTCTCCAAATCCGTTCTCGCTAATGGAACCTCCTTTCCACGGGATTCCGATTTCTGATCGGGTTCCGACGTATTCTCCCCATCTCCTGTCACCAGCCGCACGTGAAAGTACACTCCGTTCAGAAAGATATTTATCAGCCGAGATCCGCCACTCGAAATACATATCTTGCACCGAGGATGGGGCATGAGCAGAGGGAGAGAGAGAGAGAGGCCAGCCTGGACTTGCAGCAATTTCTTGAATCACTTCTCGAGGTTCAGGTGCGGAAATGTCGTAAGCGATGACGCGTCTTTTTCTGCTGCAAATGTATTTTGTGAAAAGAGAGTAGGGCGGAAAGCGATGATCGAGGAGCTTTGTACTTCCTTGTCGTTGAGATGGTTGCACAGAGCTGTTGTACGCTAGGTGATAACCAGCGGAGTATAAAAATCGATCAGGCCACTGCTTTTGATTACGGTAACTTGACTGTGACGGCCGGAAACGGAGTCGACAATTCTAGTAGAGAGATATGGTTCTACAAGCCCGGCTAGGTTTGATGTTAGGTCGAGCTAGCTTTGATGTTGGGTCCACTTAGATTTGATGTTAGCTCTGGGCCAAATGCAGCTTTGTTCTACGCGTCCAAGCCACCCTTGAGAAAGGCCAGTTTGACAGCTTTGAGGAATCGGCCAAATCCAAATGAACTTGTCTTTTCCCGGCATCCACCGAGTCCAAAGAATCTATTTAATAGTAACAAGCTTAAACAGGTAGTTTCCTAAAGATCCAACCCACCCATCGAAATATTCGTCCAGCAAAGAACTCACCATTGATTCGCGGATTCGTCATATCTCTGACGTCAGCCCATGGGTGTGCAATATCCCCGTAGTCAATAACATCTTCCGGACATTTATGCAATGCCCAGAGTTGATATCGGCCCTCGCCGTCCACTGGATGCCCAGTGCAAACGTTGCATGCATACTGAATGGCTACCCGCACAATGGCCACTTTTCCTGCGCGAAACTTAACCTGCATGCAGTGTATGCCGGAAACGTTATCGAGACTGGCGACGTATGGACGTGGTGTCGAGCGTCACCGATATACATATAGCGGAGACCAAGCCAATGGCTGATCGACCAACAAATGGGCCACCAGGGGGAGGGAGATGTTTGTGAATACGTTGTTATGGCGGTGGTATTGGTTTCAAAGGAAAGAACTGAGAAGCTTCTGCCGCGGAGAATAATGGAGGCTTATAATAAAAATAAATCGAAATTGGTTGAGTGGACAGCCGGAAGGGTCCAAATGATCAATCTCGCAGGTAATTTACCTTCTAATTTGGGGTGTATAGATTACTTGAACAAAGCTGATGTCATACGCGATTGGTGCATTCACAGGCAGCGATATTGAAGGGTTGAAAGCAGAGAAGTGGTCTTTACCTCTGAGTCTGCGCGCGTTAAACATTGGAAAGGAGTTGAGGCTTAGCGAACTCCGCGCAATAGGAGCTAGTTAGAGTGTTCATTCAATGGAGATGGCTTGGGTGGGAGTTGGTAGCGATCTCCTGTGAGAGGATCGATTATTAATAAAGAGATCGTGATGGGACGTAAGTGAAGTCGTATGCTGGGAAATGGGTCGTCACGCAGCGGTAGCGAGTCGTATTTTAGCAAACAGGTCGTTACGCAACGGATACAAGTCGCAATGTAGCAAATAGGACGTCACCCAACGGAAGCAAATCGTATCTTAGCGAATAGGGTCGCCAGCGAACGGGGGCGAGTCATATCTCAGCAAATAGGTTGTTATCTGACGAAGGCGAGTTTGAGTTCTAGTAAATAGGTCGTCGGTGAGTCGAAGCACGTAGTATCTTTGGGACATGATCAGCAGACTTTTAACCCAAAGGCAGGTGCTATCCTAGAAAATAGATCACCCTTTAATGGGTCAAGTATCCCAACAAGACGAGTTTCATCGCAAAATCGGGTATTATCACATGCGGAATTCAAGGAAGCTCACCCAGCTGGGACTATCGAATCCAACAACCACGATCCTGACAAGTATCGCAACGTAGTTTACCATTTTCTAATTTACAATTTTCTTTGCCTTAAGCGTCTCGATTTTTTATATCCCGCGACTTCTATCCGTATAGCCTCCTTTAGCACTCAAACATGTCCCGCTTTGTGCCAGCGTCAGCGTCAGCGCGACGATGCATTGTTCGTCCAAGTTCGTTCATCCGATGCAGTTGTAACATTGTAACACGGTCTAATTCAGCGTGCAATAGTTTCAACTTCGCGACGACCCTTAGCCTGGCGATAGTTCGGAACGTGAATATTCCGTGATGTGTACCTGTTTCCCATTCTGACTCCTACAGATCCTAAGTCCCTCCATCCGTGACCCGGTCCTTGGCGCTGGAAACTTTCGATCGACAGTGGCGCCATCTCTGACGGAGTGAACCAGGAGCCATAGTACTTTTTATTACTGATCCGTCGCAGAATGCCTCGAACAACCCGAAACATTCGGAAGGGGGTGAAGAGAACGTAAGTTAATAAAGAGTTGTGAATCTGGGGTGGGTTTTAGATTTAATGAGTAGCGAATTATGCGGGGACGGTTATGCAGTGTATCGACATGTTACACGTCAATGACGGCGCGAATCATTCCACGGAGACATGATTACGATGCAGGATAGCAGAACCGTCGGTCAATCAGGATGGCGATTAATTGTCGACACGCAAAAACGGAAATCAGGTAATTGGATTTCTGTCGCGCAGCGGCCCCGGCAACGTATTAACAATCGAATTACGAGACGATTAATAATCATTCAAGGACCATCGATCATTCAAGCACCGAGCGTGGCACTCGTCAAATCAGTTTGATTATTATTAATTGGGTGATTCGTGGATTCAAACGTATTTTCTTCTTTACTGACTCTTTGTATTGAAATCATTCGTGGAATAATTTTAAATTGGTTAGAAAATATTGTCCCGCCAGTAATTAAATGTTCTGTTTGGTTCGATAGCGATAATATTCAGTATACCGTGAATCAGGGAGCGGATTTAAATTTATTTCTCAGCTCTAAACGCGTGCATTTAAATCGGGCGGGACCAACGACTGTTATTTTTGGAAAATTTACGAGCGGCCGCATTAAAAAAGAGTGACAGGGTGGGATTGCGTTTGGTAACATTCCAGCGAGGCGAGGGTTTCCGAATTAAACGAAAATCCGAATTAACGGGATTTTCCAGCATTTCAAACGATTATCCCGACTTGACCTATTTTCCCTGTGGAAATATGCAAATTTACAAACATCTAAAAAAAACGTGGCTGATGGAGCTAGAAAACACTAAGAGCTGATTTAAATGGCTAATTAGTAATAACGAATGAAACTGTTACTTGGAAAAGGGGATCAATGAAAATCATGTAGGATGCTTCAGCGTCAGCCCTCGAGTGTTGATCGACATGAATCGCGGGATCGTGACCTCTTCTTCCATCAAAGTAGTGCAGAAAACCGTGTGTCAAAGGGCGATTATTAAACAAGGACGATTTGCTCGAGCGCCACAAAGGATGTTCAAATGAAAATCCTGCGGGACCAAGTAAAAGCTGTGTTACTCGGGCATTACGTCTCCATTACTGTTCGACCCAGTTCGCCCGCAGCGCTAACTATGGAATTTCTCGAAAGGAAAAAGTTTTGCGGTCGTTGTTGGAGACAGTCCCTCTCCTTCCCCTCCTCTCCCTTTTTGCGTATTTTATGATGTCACGGCTTGGAAAGTCTTCAGCGGATTCGCCCACCATTCTTAATTAAAAACTCTACGCTCGGACGCGACGGTGGCGCCGCCATTATTAAACTTAAAGCGATTTAGCCGCTCCTGGCAGGGTTGTCTGCATCGGTTACCCGCCTGCCAACGCGTGTTCCCGACGAGTTCCGTGTAATTTGGTATTCTTTTACTAGCATGAAGAGGGCCAGTCGTGCCACTTCGTTTTACATTTTAATGCCCCCCACTGTTTGATGATTCGACGTCCCGGGATGCTCTTCCTTCGGGTGCGCACTTGGACTGGGGTATTCGTGTCTCGAGAAATTGGGTTACTGCTTAACTACCAGCAGACATCCGTCCGTGATTTTCCGGCGCCGGCAACTCCAAAGAGTTCTCGAAGCAGAACGCTGGAAGCATAAAAAAAAAAGGAGATTAGAAAGTGTTCGCTTAAAATTATCATACAGCTTTTCAAGGTTTCGTAGCGGGCTGGGTTCTTTGTTCGCTTGGAAAAAGGAGTCTGACCGTAGAACGAAAGTACTGGGTGCGCAAACAGCAGCGAGGATGTTAACAACAGAAGAGGTAGCGCAACAGAATGGGAAGTGAAATAGTTCCTCGTACAAAAGCGATCACTTCACGGGGCAACGGAATCGAGAAAAAGCTGCCTTGTAACATGGTCCGTTTTCCCCGTAATTCAGTTTAAACAAACTTATAAAAGGTGAAGGAATCCAGGCCACGGCGGAGGAGTTTCTGATTGATTCGCATGCATTCCCGCACGAGCCACTGTAGAATCTCGCAACAGCCGTGCGCATCCAGGTCGATGAAGTGACGTGGCGCAGATTCCGGCACGTCCACCTAGTAAGAAAATTCTTCCCTACATCCTTTAACGACCTACCCTTATTGCAATTAGAGCGAGGGGCCATTTTATGCTTAATTCAGCCTCACATGGAGTTGGGCAAGTACACTAGGTTGGATAAAAACACATCCAACCCAGGCACTGCCGGACCTAACGTACTTAAGAGGACCTAAAATGGCCTAAATTGACCTAACATACCTACCGACTTAACTTTTTGCCAAGGGGTCCTATGACCATAACGTCCACTTTTTACATTTTTGCTAGTTCCTGAAAGTTTTTTCTGTTTCTATTTGCAACTGACATATTTTCTAGAATATGGAAGATACGTAGCACTATCCTCACCATACGCCTCCGCGATTTAAGGTTCGCACATTCCGCGTTGAAGACACTCTTAAGAAGCAATTCTCTGCCGCCTTGAAGCCCCCTAATCCTCGCAATCGTGCTCCTCCCTTCGAACTCGGTCCTCTTGCCCGCGTTATCGAGGAGGTAGATGCCGGCGAAAGACCCCAATTATGACTGCTCTTCTTCGAGACGTTTCATCGACAAGTTTCCCGTAGCAGGGCAATTCGTACCACGAAAATTCAAAGCGGCTGCGGTTTATTTACTCTCTGATAAATAGGCCGTAAATGGAGAGCAATTTCCCTCGCGCCTGGCTGCCTTTCTGCACGACGCTTTAACGCCGCGGAAACATGCTAGTCATTGAAACTGCTGGAAGCCGTAAGAATTACTCACAATGAAGGTGAAAATTGGCTGCTGCATGTTTTGCGCCCGCGAATTCTCCAGTAGCTAAGTCTCGCCGATCTGAATGGCATTTGAAGCCGGGAATTCGTGAGAACCCGGAGGAACTCTGAAGAGCTCTTAGATTTCTTTTGGGAATTATTCTTGCTTCGACTAATTTTCACTCTGGCTCCGTTCGCGGAGAAGAAACGAGACTGTGCTCTCATTCCTTGTCCTCGAGAAGGAATGACCCGCGGCGCAGGAGGACGTAAATACCGAGCGTTCGAAGAGGGCGTCGCTGGAGAGGGGGATGCGTAGTAGGGGCTGGCATATTTCGCGAACGTCAGGCCCTAGGCGAACCTTGTAGAGGCTAAATTTTCCTTCGACCCCAGGAACCCCGCGAGCAGAACCGGAAGAGGAAAAGTCGTTGGAGAGAAATGGGGATGAAGAGGGTACGAGGAGAGGATACAGGACGAGAACGAGTTGGGGGTCTGCAAACACAAAAGAAAAGGGACGAAAAAGAACGGGGAAAGGGGAGTGGAGGTGGGATGGGGCGGTGCACAAAGACACGACACTGCGTTGCGCAGCTCGCTGGACGTGACGAGGGAGAGAAATATCCCGAGGGTGAAATTCAGTGTGGGGCAGCCGGAGGTATGGTGGGGTCGAAAGGTGAGCAGGGTGACATCGCAAAGGAAAAGAAAATCTCGGGTTACGACGTACTCCCTTTACGTTCGACTAATTATTTATCTCGGAATTGATTCGAAAATCATTTATGCGACAACTTAGCACATTCCGGCCGCTGTGGTTAGCAGGAGCAGTCGTGGAATGGGCGAGGAGTCCGCGAGTACCGTAGGCCGTATAACCGTCTATTTAGTGGTGGCATAAATGGCCCACGCTTGAAGTGTGGGGTAACTGATTGCAGGAGGCGAACAAGTATAAGATGGGACCCCGGGGGACAGTGTCCGCGTGTACATGGACCTAGAGCCTAGACACTTGGCCACTCCTCCCAGGCACTTCTAGTTACAAAGACACGTTTTCAACTCCCAAACATTCCTTCATGGCCCTCAAAGGCTCCTTTTCAAGACATAGAGCTGCTGGGACGCGATTTCAACTTCCAAAGATACCTCGCCGCAAGTCCAACTCACATTTTCCGACACCTCAAGATGATGGCTAAATAGCGTGAAAATTCACGCAGATGGGATTCATAAATAAATTTTTCTCTCCGGAATTATACCTCACACGAAGTTGAGTCTGCTTGTGTTTTAATCAGGAGAGGTTGGCCTTCTTGAGAAAATTTTCATTTGTCCCAAAAAGTCATTTTTTCAACACGAAAATGATAAATATTTAAATGTCACTTTAAGGTCTAGTTTTCTCTATGAAGTAAGACCTTTCCTAGGTTGGACACTCTCACTTTGACTTCGCAGCCGTTAAACAGTTCGCGTTTCCGTGTAACTTCTAACAAAGCATTTGCTAGTTTTGCTAAAAGAAATCACGTATTCACCACTTACTCGCCCCAGTCATATTGGTCCGGGTTAGAATAAGAGTATGCGTCGTGGCGGGCTGCCGAGGGAAGAAAGTTTTCTGGGCACGCTTCCGGATGGAGAGAGAGCATCGTCTCCCCTTAGCCGAAGTATTGGAAATGCACGAATGGGCCCTTTTAGCACGTTCGTTAATACCACAACTTTTTCCAATAAAGTTTCTTCAGGCTCGAACATATCACGAGTTATTTCTTAGTAATACTATCCCTGAAGATTCTCCCGCTTCGGCGACTCTTCCATTCCCACGATTTTCACAGAGCCGCGACTCACAAAAACGGCACTGAGCGAACATGCAGTACAATTTCTGTGCAACATTTACAGTTGCCGGGGTAAATACTTGCGGGGTGTGTTTTCAGCAGAGCAAGCATACCATTTCGGGCGAAAATGGAGGGAAAGTAAACAAAATGGCGTCGCGTTAACCGGGGGGGAAATTATATACGTGCGTTAAAGGGTCTGAGCACTGGCTGGCAATTGTAACAGTAGGGAAGGCCTTCCCAAGGAAGTGCATTCTTTGTGAATACATCGCTGTGAATGCGCTTTTTCCTCCGCCTCTCCTCCTCCCCTTTTAATACATTACAGCTTAACGCACGAGCATGTATCTCCTAGGAAAAATAATTGTTCCCGACGCTATGCTCTTAAAGAAACGTGTTGTTGAAACTGTTCCTCTGAATAATGACTTTTTGTAATACAACTTCTTGAAGCGGTAATTTCTCTCAAAAGTAATTTCGCAGCGGTTGCATATTCTCTTTTCAAAAAACACTGTTCTAAAGATGCACTTTCCCATGGAGAAAGCTGTCTGGAAGAAGATAATTTGCTGGATCGCTCTACGGCAGTGGTTCTCAAGCCCTTTTGATTCAAAATCCCATTTTATAATATTCAAATAACTTAAATTTAAGAGTTTCAGAATATAACTCTAACTTAATAATATAAAAAAAAACCGCGACGACCCCCCAGAAAACATTTTGTGACCCACAGGTTGGGAATCACTGCTCCACGGGATTACGTTTCTTATGCCGCGCTCTCTTAGAAGTTCCTAGGATTACATTTTCTCATAATTGGTCCCCATGTAATTCGAGGACGGATGATATCTCGCGTTTGGGTGGCACGAAATCCGAGCACTTAGGGAAATGCATCTAATCTATCGAACCTCTCATATGAAAGCCTCTTTACCAGCTGCATAACGTCTCTGCATTTTATTTCAGAGGAGGTGTTCGGCTCAAACAAGGCTATATGGTTCTCGCCCAGCGGCACTAAGCTGGCGTTTGGTTACTTCGACGATTCCCACACGCCGATCATAACGATACCGTTTTATGGCTATCCGGGCAGCCTGACGTTCCAGTACACCTCTGCGATCTCGATCCACTACCCCAAGGTAAGCGTTCACGGAGATCAGCCGATTTTTGTATTCCGTTTGATCTTTCATTCAGCGCCTCGCTACCTGAGGCGGGCTGAACTTGGAGCACCGTCTCAACGCGATGGCCCGAGAAGACGAGATCATTTGAAATTCGAGAAGAACCGCATCCTCTTCACACTTTCAGACAACTGGCTTAGGTGGCAAAGGAAGCGGGAGGAGAAATGTGAATCATCATATTCACAAAGTTAGCGAGACAATGGGAGTAAAAGAACACTGATACCATCTGTATACGACCGCGTGGCTGGTGCGAAATTGTAGCTGCAAACTTCAAATTCGTTACAATCCTGCGCTAGTCATTTATCGCCGGCAAATGTACTGCGTTTTTCACGAAACTATTTCGGAGATAGGGGGAACCGAAATTAATATCGCCCACTCGTGTTCCCAGTTGCGCGGCTGTTTCGCGCGATCGAGAACGCGGACCAATTTTTGCCTCCCTGCATCTGTTCGTGAAACTGCGGGCTAACTGAAAACAGTATCCATTTAACGCGCTGAATTCGGCCGCCCCTGTCGTAACAAACTTCCGCGAGCCATTCCGGGGACACGTAATTTAAATAGTGGTCCGCGACGATATACGTGACAAGCACCCTTATTCGAACAAAAATTATCCTCGCCAGGGCGCACTTAGAAGTTATTTAATCCCGTTCAGGGCGACTTTTCATTACAACTTCAACGATTTTCCTTCTAGCTCAGTTTAACTTGCACAATCTAACTTATACGCCCGTCCAACCGGTTGTAACGCGGCCTGTAACCCGCTTGTTCAGTCATTAAAACTTACTGACCTATTTAACTGGTTTTAGGGGCAACACAGTCGAAAGCTAGCAACATTTTCTAGAACTTTCCAAGAATTTGAAATATTCACTCACATTTGTATATTTCCCCTCATTGTGATCCCATTTCCTTAAATTCCCTTGTTGGATCGCGGAAAATTAAATCGGGCACGATTACAGTTCACAGAAGTGACCATTTAATTATTATTAAATTTTATCTAAACCTGTAATCTTACAACCGGCGTAGTTTTCCTACATTCGGAGGGAGTTGTGCCTCTCGTCCGCCGCGTGGTCCAAATTGCAAGCCCGCGAAACCTTCTGTGTTAACTCGGTTCTGCTGAAACTCTCCTTTCGTGTCTCTTAATACGCGAGACAAAGTTAGGAAAAAAGGTGGAATGAAAAACTTCAAAGGAGGCCAAGTCAGCACAGGAAATGAACACGGTTAGCTGCGGAGCTAACGCCCGCCTGACAGAGGGGTAAATGGGAAGAACATTGGGTTCGAGTATGGCCACGGGAAGAATGTAATGCGGCGGGACTAAGTAAATTGAGTCGCAAGCGTTTATCCGCAAAGAAAATTCACCGTAGAGCCACGACCAATTTATCGATTTACCTATCATTATCACTGGCCGAGTTACAAATATCGTTTGAACTCTGAAAACCTTTCGATCTTTAAATGACTAGCTTCCAAATACTACGCCGGCCGACCCTCATCTCACTGGCGTAGGGGCGTTGAAAAGATGAAAAGCAACCTGGACGAAGGTTTACAATCTGAAACGGGGGATGCAGAAGGGTGTGGAAGCTGGCACCTGTGCATTTTTTAATGGCTTTTTACGAGCCACGATTGATGCTGCTGGCCAGAAGCAAATATTGCCAAGGGGAAAAGACTGCTCTACGAATGTTGACCCAAGCGATGAATAACATAGCCTCCTTTAACGTGGTGCCATGGATCGCAGTTAATATTTTCCACTCGCATTCAGAAGAGCTGCAGACACCGTGAATTTGAGAATTCTTTGGCATTCCAAGTTTGAGCCAGACTAGTAGACTGAGAATATATTTAGAAAGCAAGAAAATTGGATGTTTAACTTAACAAGTGACCTATTTGACCCAACAAGTAACCTATTTGACTTAACAAGTGACCTATTTGACTTAACAAGTGACTTATTTGACTTAACAAGTGACCTATTTGACTTAACAAGTGACCTATTTGACTTAACAAGTGACCTATTTGACTTAAAAATTAACCTATTTGACCTAGCATTAATATAAGTGGACCTAAACCAGTTTTCCAGCTACCATAGTGACTCCCTTTCTTACTCTTCACGAATTGAAGATCAGGGAGTGCGATTTGAAGATCACAGAAATTTTCCGGTAAAAAATTCGGAAGAAGAGAACCAAACGGCTGTATGAAAGACCATTTTGACAACTGCGAAGACAAAGAAGCGATTTGTAGCTCTGAAGGGTATCAGGAAAGCTAGAAATTTCCGGCTTCATCCACAAAATCGAGGAAGACGAAGTTTTTCATGAGTATTTCTGAGATGCTTTCATACACGAACATCGGAAGCTGCACAAGAAAACTCAGTTTACCTAGAACAATCGTGGAAGTAATACGAGTCCTCTGATTTTCAGGAACTTCTTTTGGAAATAGTTTAACACATTTATCATCGAGTTAGAAAATTTTCAGGTTCGGTGAAGGTATCGTTTAAAGGCATTACGACGCCACTATTTCACGTTCTGAATATTTCAGAAACATCTGAATTCGGTGGGGAATCTCCCATAATAAATTCCGAACGCATCGAGTCGTTTCACCTCGAACGTTGCACAGTAGCTTCGATTTTTTGCATGCCCGATCTTTTTTCCTGCAGAGAGCTGAGCTTTTTTGCGCCATCCGATGTAAAGTATCCTCTTTTTGCGAAAAAGTCCCCGGACCATTTTTCTTCCCGCTTTTATTTCGCCGTCGTTCCCTATACATTTTTCAACTCTCCACTGCATGCTCCTGTTGATTTGCGGTAAACCACAATATGGCCTGCTCGAGGAAAATATTGCTCACTTAAACCTCTATAAAACGAATTCTTTTGTTCGCCGGAGGAGAAAAGCCCGCCATTTGTAGATGCAAATTTAGAGCTCAAACTCGAATTTTTTTTCACCATGAACGTTGCCTTACAATCCCATAGGTCCATGCCACATTTCTGGCCAATTCTGTGCTCGGGACTCGTCAGATGTGTTTCGCTTTAATAAGATCGCGGGGCCAGTGTCTTCCGCACAATCGTGCCGACCTGTTAAGCGAAGAAAAAGTGACACTTGCTCCTCGGGGGAACGATGGTGTCCCCTCTTAAACTCGAATTGCAGATAGATTTCCGGCGGGGACCGGAACTAATTACAGCGGGGAGTAATTAAATTTTGATATGACGTTCTGATTAAATTCTCGTCCGCGTGTGCTGAATGAAGAAGGATACTGGCATGCAGAATTTATGTCACTCGGTTCTTAATCTCGTTCCCTGACAAAGAGATTCTTTTCATTCCTCTTTATTGTATTAATCCGATCCCCGGTTTGTTCACTAATTAGTAAAATTTCCGCCATGTCCCGGTGAAAACAATATAACACTTTAAACAAGTTTTAATGAAATTGCTGCAGTGAAACACGAACGACCGTCTAGCGTTATTAATCGATGAACGCGGCAATCGTACAAACCGCGCTCCCTGCTTTCTGTTTCAGAGCGGCACTACCAATCCCACGGTGAAGCTGTTTTACGTCGACTTAAAGAAGGTGGTCCAAGGTAACGTGAGTTTAACTGAAATCGAACATCCAACCGAGTTATCCTCCACGGAGCGGATTTTATCTGCCGTCGCTTTTCCTACGGACAATCTCGTGTACGCGACCTGGATGAACAGAGTGCAGAACAGGACATACTTCCATTTCTGTTACGTCGACGATCTCGTCCCAAATTGCACGACCGTACGTATCCGCTTCCCCCTCGCGACCCCTTCCAAGCCCTTTTCACTCAGCTAATTTCTAGCTTTGACAAGATAGTCCGATAACTCTTGTCCCGTTGCCCGCGAGCTTAGCAGATTTTTTTCCTCGGCTAATTCACCCCCGTCGAAGAAGAATGAGTATCGGGGTGATATACGGCAATCTTCATTAAAATTTAAGGGCCGTTTTATCGTCCAGAAAAGACGGGTCTCTTCTTTAATTAGAGTTGAGGTCTGCCGGAAAATTTTCAGAGTGTTTAGCCGAATATGGTGAAAGGGCACTTCCCACGAGTCGCTCTTTGAGAATCATGTTGGTGCCTCAAGCATTTCTATGCATGCTAGCTTCTCAAATTTTGTTTTTCTCCGATTCGACTAATTTAAAGTTTCGAGAGTGCCGTCGGTGAAAACTTTGTTTCCCCGCGAGGGGTTCACTTTGCTGAAAGTATGAAAGGTAGACCATTTTACGCGTCTAATTGATCAATCTTTGCGGTCGATTTTTACAATTTTTATGAAGCTAAAATTGCATGCAGTTGACGTGGAATTAGGGAGAGTTTAAGCTATCGATGAAAGACTCCCACAATTGGTCTAGTCGGTACAGTTTCCTGTCGCGAAACGATTACCTAACGCCCTAGGGCACGGAATGAAATATTCGTCTGTCCAGGGGTGGTCATACTTCGAGAAACACGGATGGGTGGAGCAGTTCGAGCCGCCGGTGTTCAGCAAGGACGGGAATACGTTCCTGACTATTCTGCCACAGAAGCAAAGCGACACCAGGGACTGGAGGCATGTAGTCGCCATTACGAACGTATCCTCAGGCAAGCCGGCCAGCACTGCGCTAACTTCCGGCCACTTCGTCGTAACAGAGATAGTTTCTTGGGACGAAGAGAATTCGTACCTGTAAGTACATTCGAAAATCTTCTGTTCTGTTGCAACGAGCCCGGCTATCGCCTCGTGTAAGTTCACCCTAAGCTAACGTGAACGGGTGGGAATAGCATTGCGATAAGAAGGGTGGAGACCCTGAATGGGAACATTCAATTAGGGCGACTGGGAGCTGTTAAGCTGGTCGGCGACCAGCCATTTTATTAACGCCTGACTAGGTGGACCTGGAAAAACTTTGATCTCTTCGATTTTTAAGGCAGAACAATGGCGGTGGGATCACTTATCTAAGCCTTTATCTCGGTGCCAATTTTTACATCTCCTAAAACTCCACCGTTCGCAGTTGTTTTACTTATTGGACCAACTAAAGGGGGCTTGATAAACGGAACTTCACTAGCCACCCCATGATATAATCTCCGCCATCTATAGTAGACCATAACCTAACAATGGGCAACTCACCAAAAGCGTCTTGGCCATACCATTAGTTATACCCTATGAATTTGCGTTTCTGAGGGGATTTAGAACATTCGCACCCAGCCCCAGATTTAGCATCCTTAGAGCAGCCCCAATTGCGTGACAATCGTATACAATGCATTAACACACATTTGGACAAAGACCGCGCTTGGTCGTTGCTGCAGTAGCGCCCGCCTTGCCGCATTGGCGGAGCTATTCTGGAAGGCTGAAGAAGCTTCTCGTCCCACTCTACAAAATAATTGTTTCGCATAGAACAAAGGCTCGTATCGACAGGTTCGAAAGGGACTTCTTGGAGTGCAAGGCGCGACCTTAAATCTTCATGGCAATCGAGCAGCCGAGGCGTTCAAATATCGACATTAAGTACACCGACTTACCTACGTACTTTCCATTATTTCTCGATAAAATACGGCTCATAAGGGGCGATATTACGCCGTGGGGACACGATATTGGAGGTCCTCGTAAAATCACGCGCAAACCGTCGTCTGGGGTGGCAGCGCCCATCTAAAGAACGTTATCATTTATCACGTAAACGCACCGTTAGGCATTGATACTGTGCTCGACCCACCTAATTCAATCTCCACGCTGTGGAAGAAGTTAAAATGGTATTCATCATCGATTAAATTGCTCGATGAAATATCCCCGGCCCCCTATATCACGGTGATTCATGCTAACATTTGCTATAAAATTCATTTCACTACGTTATTAAAGTACATACCCGCCTTTAATCGATCTTACATTGTGGTCTTTCGGTTCACGAAATTGCGGAATTTCAATTAAAACCGAAGCAGTTTTCGAACGACTAAACGAATTTCCCTAACATGATATATCAGACCTCTGTATTTGGAATCGTTCTGTTGAATTTAGCTTCATAATTCCATAAGCGATTCCTATTGGAACTTTTCGCCTTTTTTGCTTACGTAATAAAAGAATAATTTCAATTACTCAGTGGAGCGGTTTTATGAAATGCATTATGCATTAAATTTAACGATCGTCTGATTGCGTGGGGCATATTATAGAAGTATAAGGAACATAGGTGACATGATTTTTACATAAAGCAATTGCGTGATTCGTGTAATTGAACATGGTAGGGGTAGGTTGTTCAGTGTTCTTGAGCCGTTAGTCTACTTTGTTCCAACTATAACAGAAAGATATAGCATGGGCATCCGAAAGGGGGAGGCAGTTGCCTTCTCGGCTTTCGAGAAAAAAATCGCTTATTTTTAAAAACTGATATTTATTGAGTTCGTACTAAAAAGAGAATATTTTTAAATTTCGATTTTAAACTGTTAATTAAATTGGCACTACCAAATGGGTTGAAAAACAACAGGGCGATTCGTCGGTGTCATCGCCAAAGTTGCTCCCACCCCTTTGGAAAAAGTTCTCCAATAGTAAAATGTGGTCATAAGAAATCTTAGTCCAATAGAGGCGTTCCTCATATAACATAGTAATGAGGATGCATTTATCAACCTAGGAACCGCGATCGTTTAAATTCCTTTTTATTTAACGGTGCGCTGAACCATAATTCCAGCGAAAATTCTACTTAAACGAGCCAATATTTTCGTTTGTCGGTCGATGGAGAGTTGATTTTCCGTAAGACCTTTCCCCTTACCACCTTTATGCGCGATATCTGTTCGCGAAAACGCTGAAAATCGCCTTAGGGATCCTTTCCCGTGGCAGGCGGGCAAGAAAAATACGGGGAAAAATCGTTCCCGTGGCGTTTTCAAAGGGAAAAGTTAATAAGCAGCGATGCAAATAACGGGCGAGCCGTACGCGACTAACGGGGAACTGTTCAACAAAGCTTGGATACAATTTCCATCAGACGTTTGCGTCGGTGTTCGCTCGCGTTTTCATGGTGTGTTAATAATTACGCTAATTGGAGCGGCCCTCTGTTAATGTAGACATTCAAAAAGTACGTTTACAACTATGAGGGAAAACAGAATTAATCAATAACTGAGTGGCTCGCTTCTTAAACAATCTGAAGGTAGATATTTTAAAGCAAGACTGCTGTTGAAGTCTACCTCGATCGATGCTTAACCGTTCCGGCTACGGATTAACGTTTCTGAAAATCTTGATCACCGCTGAAAGCGCACGTGGAACTTCACTTACGTTAATTACGATTGAACGTGCCCATTCAGGGCTGTGTAATACGCAACGTCAAGCAGCGACCGTGACGTGAACTCGTTGCTCTAAATAACAGTCAATGCTTTATACACTTTGATGGCAACGACATCTAGTGATATTAATGACTGCAGAACTTTTTACTCGTTTAATTAATACTACGACCATGATTTACTGCTCCGTTGCTGAGGTGACTGAAAAGTGCTCTTGTCCTGCTATAAAATGGACATAAAGGTGGGTCGTGAAGAGATAGATGGCGCCACAGAGGAACATTGAGAAAAAAGACACGGAGATACTAGAAAAGATAGGAAGAGACTAGAACAACCCACGGGGGCAATAAGAGATGGGAGAAAGAAAATGAGGAAGGAAATGTAGCTAACCTATCTGGACATTAGTTACCACGTAGGTGCTGTCCTACCGCCATTTACAACTTCACTCTTGTGCACCAGCTTCGATAGATCTGTGAGGGATCATCGGATCGTGGGAGAGCTGTTCCGCCTAGCTCAGCTTTTAATCTAATTTATAAATGCGCAATTAAGTCCAGGACTTCTTGCCAAAGGAGGTTCGGCCGGAGCCACTTCCAACCGACGAAGTGGCGCGAGTTCGGCTTTTACTTTGCATATTACTTCCGAGCCATTTCGTGCGCCCACTATCTTTCTGAACATCATTGGGATAAACCACCGTTTGCATTCCAACGGGCTCTGGCGACGTCTTTGCCGCCCGTTCCGCATAGTTCCTGCTCACCCTCACAGACGACGAGTTACACCACCTTCGATGACACGGTTTTGGCTACGAATTCCGCGGACGCGTCGCGCCCACATCATCCTCACCACCTTCCAAGGTGTTAATTCAGTCGCTGGGAACCGGAAGTTCCCAGTCAACGTGCGCTGAGGATCCAATCCTTGTCGCAAACCTCGCAGGTTTGTAGCTTCTGAATGTTTCGGCGTTAACACTTGATGAAATTAGTCGAGCACGGTTTTCCTGGGGTGTTGCCTTCGAAGAACAAAGTAAGGTAGAAGCCAACTATTTATAAGTGTGCCATTTATGGCCCAGCCATATATGCTTCGGTATAAGACCGTTAATCTAGCGAGTGACGTAAGACAGGAACGAGGCTCGCTTCGAGTGCACCAAGTATATTGCTCGTCTGATGTACGCGTTCTAGGTGAACACCTTCATTAAACTGATTAAATCGGGGCCAGGGCAGTTGTGTCTAAGTCTCCTGCATAATTCAGGCCTGCAGAGCAATCGATGTTCCGAGACCATGCTGGCGGACGAAGCACGTGTACATCTTCCTTCGTATTTGGCTTCTATGTTCTACTCAACATTATTCGCACCCTTTGTAAATGTTAATGCAGCATATGTATCTGGAGTTTCCAGTGCCGCACCCAGAGGGGGCCAAGGGGCACTCCACACAGAGGGGGCTTTGTAAAAAGAAAACTGGATTTTTTCTTTGAATAGATTTTTATAATCGTCTAATGAATTTTGTGGAATTTATGTTGAAAATATTTTCATCCGTTCATCTCGATTCTCCTCAAGATTAAATCCTGAGTGCGCCACTGGGCATTGCAGTGTAACAGCTTGGGCAGGAATTGAGGACCTTGCAGCGAGAGGGATGGAACCTTATTTCTAACAGTTTATATAATATTAATATTTCTATTTTATTAATATTAATATTTTTATTATAGAATGTTTTTTCACCAAAAATAGAAATAAAAACTTCTGTGAAAATATATTTTTTAAATTAGTGTTCTCTTGTCAATGTTAACTCAATGCAATAATTTTGCAAGCACTTTTTTCTAATTTAGTCCAAGTTTGGTAAAGATGGAGCTGCACCCCTCATATCAAGGTCCTCAATTCTGATTCGAGTAGGAGTAGCCCAGAGAGAAATTGCGAGTTGTTTTCCCGTCAAATGGCACGTGAGATCGAAAAGAAAGACTCCACCATTCCTCCGCAGAAATGCATAGTGCATTGGAGCAATGATAGAATAGCCGAGCAGAAATAAATTCCTGTGGAAGGGAGCCGCGAAAGTGAATGTCAAACAACAGCAGAGAAATATCGACGTATCCACGCGGGAACAATTTCTTCAGGCGAAAATCTCATGCGTCGTTAGCATCCGCGAATGTCTCGACCCAGAGTTCCCACTCCAGCCGTTGCATCAAAGAAAGCGCCACCTTCCGGCGCCTACCGGAAGCTCGACCCTGTGAGCTCGTCACGCAGCGCCTCGATCTATTCCGAGTTTTCCGCGACGTCTTGTTGATCCCCACGTCGCGGCGTGCCTCCCCCCCCCTTGTCACTCCCCTCGAACAACGACAGACGCAACCGCCGCTTCCTATCATTATTCGCACATAGTTAATGAACTTAACGAAGTAACCTCGTTACGCGCTATCCTAGAAACCCGAGGAAGCGAGGGAAGGAAGTAAGGCCGCACCGGCGTGGCGCAGACAGCCGGCTCGCTAACGCTTGCATGAATTAATCATTAGGACGTTGTAAACAGAGCAGCCGGTTCAAACGCAGCTAGTTAGCGATGTGTTTACGCTGCTCGAAC
Organism: Andrena hattorfiana; assembly: GCA_944738655.2. NCBI lineage: Eukaryota > Metazoa > Arthropoda > Insecta > Hymenoptera > Andrenidae > Andrena > Andrena hattorfiana. Next base: position 2,825,599 of record OX122895.1, read on the forward strand.
GTCTATGCGCCCTGGCCAGGCCACCATCCATTAAGAAAATCCCGCCGCTGCGCGTGCTAATGGCCCGTCAATAATTCGCGATGCTCCGACGGTCCCCGCAGCCACTAGAGGAGCCATAACCAACTTGGGGATTTTCCTGCCGCCGATGATTTGGTTAATTTGTTGTGATTCGGCAAACACGAGGGTAAAAATAGGGAGGAGGCAGTGGCGAGGAAAGGGATGAGCAAATAAAACCGGAGGTCTCTAGTGGAGAAGTTGTGGCACTGGCGGAGAGGAGCAATAGCGATGGCGAGGAGTGCAAGTAGAGTGAGTTGAAGGGGAAGCCCCGTGCGGCAGAGCGCCTTAGAGATCTCCTAGTTCTAGACTGTGGAACTCAAGCTTTTTGAACTATGAGGAGAATTGGGAAAAACGGATGTGCATGGATCCCAGCAAATAGGATGATGTCGGGTCTGATGAAGTTTCAGCCTGCGAGGAGCTCGCGTTTGCGGAGGTTCCAGCGCGAGGGGGACGACTGTGGAACCGAACATTTTTCAGCCACGGTTATCTCGGTTAATTGGATGTGATTGGGGGGGGGGGGGGGGGGGAAAGGGTGGAACTGAAGGTGGAAATGGTCGGAGGGCGAAGAACAAATAGAAGGGTAACGTCCGCAGCGGTGAAGCTGCGGCTTTTGAGGGTGATTTGCGGAATCTGTTTCGACGGGGAAAGAAGTGCGAACATTATTTGGGAAGTTTGATCCGGTATTTAGGGAATTTAATGGACTCAGTTACTTTGGTGCACTAGGCGGTTTTGAGTGAATTTGGGAAACTTGTAGAGTTTGTGTAGCTAGCGAATTTCGCGGATTGAGCGAACTTACTGCGCTTGGTACACTTGACGAATTTAAGTACGTCTGGTGAGTTTAAGGAATTACCGTTAGCGTGTGTGGTTCGGTTGGGGCTTTAGTAGGAGCTTCGTGTATTTAAGGAAACTGATGAACTTTATGTACCTGCGCGTATTTAGTAAACTTTGAGAATTTCGGGCGCACGCAAGATTTAAGTAAATTTTATAATAGTAACGGGTTTGCGCGCGTAGGGGATTTCATGGCGTTGGTAAGCAAGCCACGGGTTGAATTAGGCAAATTTTCTGAGGTTAGCACATACAACAAATTAATGTAATTTGCGAGGGCTGATTATATTTAGCAAATGCAATGCATTTGATAAACTCAATAATTTTACCTAGTTAGCAGCTTAATGGATGCAGTGAGCTTGACCAACTTAACTCGACCAACCCATAAATGCTGTGAATGTGATTAAGATGATGGATTTGATAAAGTTTACTGACTGCAGGAAGCGCAGCACATTTATTAGGTTGCGAAAATTATCACCAGAAATGGACTGTGGCATCACAGAAATTGTGCTAGTGCAAGGCTGAGGTGGGCATTGCTCAAATAAATTTTTATTCGAATGATCTCGAATAAGAATTGCAATAAAATGAAGTTATCAGTAAATTTTATAAATAAAATAAATAAACTTTTAACGAAAATGAAATGAAAACGAAATGAAAATTTTAATTAATTTTTGTGAGTAAAATTTTATTTGCATAAAAAATTATTTGTTATTCTGGAATAACTTCATTTTATTCGAAATTTTTATTCTCTGGTGCAATATATACCTTCAAAAGAATAGAAGCAACGATGTAAGTTTAAGTGTTCGTCAAGAATAGCCCCCTTCCCAAAATAATACCGCACTCAAATATTTCTACTCCCGAATCTTTCTTTCACCCAGCCAGAGGGCCGATAACTAATAGATCCCCTTGTTTATCCTTTAAATACGACGTGCAATTAGGAAGCACGTATTTCGCGCCCGCGTCTGGCTATTCCCCGACCCATACTACTTGCGTGGCGTTAAATGAAATTCCTGCTGGACAGGCAGTGATTTTTGCAAATAAGCTCGGCGTCGTATCCTTGGCACTTAAAAACCCCTACCAACGTAGGAATCGTAATAAAATTTCAGCCATCCATTCGTTGAATTCTGCCCCTAGTAGCCGTAGAACTACTCAAGCAGACAAACAGAGCGATAAGCACTTCGCAACTGTCACAAAGTTCCTACACAGCGATAAGTAACCGTGACCGGCCGAATCGAGCACACCACGGTCAAAAATTTCTTCGTTACCATGAGAAGACTTGATTACTCGTCGAAGACGGTGATCAGCAATTTCCGACCAGCGGCGAGCAGACCGGCGCTTCTTGCAAACCGATGTAGCGAGGGGGGGAACATCCAGTAATGGCCTGGAAAGAGTCTGTGTAGAACTTTCATCGCCGGAACCATTGTAGAGAGATAGCCCACTCCTATGAAGCAGAAATACCGACTAAAAACTGAATTCGCGCGGCTGCTCCGACGAAAAAGGAGCACCCCGGGACGAGGGAGGAAATACCATCTTCCAGCAATAACATCTCGCAGGGCCTGAGAGATGTTGCCACGAGCGTTTTTCGATGCAGTCGCAGAAATGCCTCCGATAGAAGCCAGTCCATCGAAACGCAGCCGCGTTTGATAACGTTTAACGACATTTAATAACATGTACCTCCCAGTTGTAGAAGTGAAGCCACGCTATCGCATCCAGCAGAATAATTATTACAGAAATTGATATTCGAGATTCTAGGAGTTCGTTGATGAGCAGACTAAATTTATTTCAAGATCCAAAGGAAAATAGTAACAAATAATAATGAATTAAAAGAAATATTTTTTTCTATATTCGCTTATTATTTATAACTTTCCCATCGCCTCCAGGGTAAATAATTATAGTCCAAATCTTTTTTACCACTTTTACTATTTTCCTTTATTAAAAATACATTTCACATTTTACCTCTCTCGAGTTCATTTACTGGATCCTTGAACAAGAAGGTAACACGTTGGCTTGTGTAACTCACTTTATTCGTGCTGGTTTTTTGCGCATTTCTGTCGTCGCGACGCCGGTTTGGTAACATTTTCAGCTTCATTAAGTTGCTCGCAGTTAACGAGCGGGAAATACACTTTTATAAATAATCCGTTTAATTCTCTCGCCGGCTACGTTGCGGCGGAAGAAAAGTTTTATTCTCGCTGCAATTCTGTATTTTACTTTGCCATTAAGCGGAGCTCCCATTCAGCCGGCTTATGTGGTGTAATCGAAACTTCGTTAACTATTACGTTAATAGATGGACGTTGGCTGGCTTGTAGCATCTCTCAAAATTCCTCCTGGCCGGCTTTAATTAACGGGTTCTGGTTGATTACGCGTTCCGCGAAACGTAAAACGAAGGATATTGAATGACCAAACGGTATTAGTTCGTGAACTGGCAGACGGGAAAGGTATTACCACCCGGGAGAATTGCAACAAAAACAGCCGTTGCCGGGCAATTGGAATTAAAGAAACGCAATAATTTTTGTAGCATGTTTGCGGGTCGCAAAATTCATTAAAACCAGCCGCGGCAAAAAGGCGCGACCAGCGTCGTAACGATAACAGTGTTTAAGACTCTAATTGGGCAAAGGAACTTCGTTAAGCTAATGAGAGGGAACTATGAAGCTTATAAAAACATCCAAGCAAAGTCGCTCGAAAAGAACCTCTCGCAAAAACTAGCCTCCAAAAAAGTATTCGCGTGTCATCCTCTTAATCAACGTCATCTTACCGCACCCTCCCAAGGAACGCTCATGTATACACACTTTTTGCCCCCGGTCTAAAAGTATTCGGTTAATTTTAAGTCGCATCTAGTTTTCCCTCCAGACGAGGTAAAAAAAAATTCTCCTACACGTATGAATAGAGCAATGCTGAATAGAAAATGTGTCTTCGATATATGAAGATCTAACTTAAGGGTACTAGGCAGTCGTTTTTAACGAAAATGAGGCATTCCTTTTGGAATAAATTAAAAAGAAATAAATTCTTTAAAAAGGAATAAAGCTTTAGAAAAACATGTTTCTTTCGTCAAAAATATGCATTATTGATGAAGTTACTAATAGATCATTAAAGTTTCGTTTGTTTTGCAGTGAGTTTGACAACACGAAACGAAATTCAGCGACCGCCTTGTAAATTCTACTTCGGAATACCTCTCGTTTTATACTGAACCTATAAAAAAAAGAAAATTATGAAAATGACAGCTAAGAAATGGCGATTTTTTAAAAAAAGGAGACATTATCTTTCATTAGACAAAAATGAGGTTTTGTTTTCTTTTAATAAAGAATACTTAAAAGTTTTTGTCAACTTCAATTTAGGTTTAAGCCGAAACTATACATTTTGTGACCACGCTCGAGTTTGATTTGAATCGATTGGAACCTCCGTTTTTGAGTTATCACTGCAAAACCAAAGAAACTATTTTAAAAAGCCCCTTTACTAATCCTTCTGCAGCTTCATATATAATGCATATTATTGACTAAACAAACATATTTTTCTAAACCTTATGATGTTAATAAACATTGTACCAAAGAACAAATCTCAGTTTCAATTTATTTCTTCGTAATTAATTGAAAAAGAAATGCTTCATTTTCGACAAAAACGGCTACCCTTAAACCTTACACAAAACTAACTCCCACCTGACCTACCTAGCCAAATCTCGGTGGTCGGTGCCCGTGCGCAAGTGACAAATCTATTAAAAAACTTGAGGATGTTCGACGTCTGTTCCACGCGTGGTCGCGAACGTGGCCAGCGAAAATTCGCGCTCGTCTGTCAGCGATAAAATCCAATTAGGTGGTGATTTAATTGTAAAAGTTGAACGTGATCGAACTGCGGAGAAGCTTTGCCATCGAAATTGCAAAGTTTCCACGACACCGAGGCTCACCTGCCGGCCGTCGCACGCACGATAATACGTGTCTTGAGGCGGCCGTGCAATCCTCGGCGTGCGCCCGGCCATCCACAATGAATGTATATTCAAAGACGCCGCGCAAACGTGACGGGAATATATCCGGCCCGTTGACGCCCCGCCCCTCAGCCTTCATGGGACGTCCGCGATGGATATACGTTCGGAGACCTCGGATGCACGTGACGCGGATATCCACCGACGACCCTGACACATCCTCGAAGAGTGCGTTTCCGGGAGCAGCTCGCTGCGATAGCAGATATGAGCGACGGGGTCTTATGAACTGTTTGGGTCAACATGCAGCAAGTAGTTTTCTCTATGGATAGTCAGACATCCTGCGATGTTCCCTGTTTCTTGTAAAATAGACACTCCATCTTTGTGCTTTATCCTCCAATATTAGTTTCCTGACTGTTCAACATAAAAAAGTACACGAGGAATACTTTTTTATATGATTTAAACAGCGTACGATTATTGTAAGCTATTTTTTTTATTTTTTCGAGGACTTCTTTTTTGCCGCTTTTGGAATTGACGAAAGTAGGAAGGGCCACTGGGTATCTTCGGGTCGCATAAAACTGACAATTTCGTTTAAGTGGCATATCTAGAGCACCGTTCTATTCGACGCCGGAATTCCGGGGTTGCCTTTTTCTCTAACTGTATAAAGTTGGCAATAGCCCGGCCAGTTTCTGTCCGCCGTTGTCCAGTTCTGACACGGGAAGGAACTATATGAGGGCAACGAAGTCTGCATTTCATCGTGCTCGTCTTCACTCTGGTCACGTAGACACGGCATGAAACAGTGAATACCCTCAAAAAGCGAGAAACCTTCTACGCATCAATAACGCCCCTCGCTGCGTCCTTTTCCTAGCATTTCTTTCATTAAAGGATCTGACCCGCGGATATTCTAAAAATATTCGAAGGAATCGTGTCACTGCTTTCAGAAAGTTCCATTATAACGTTATGCCTTGATATTATATAAGCTTGCTTCCAATGGCAAAATCAATGTAGCCAGATCGTGCGGGAGAAAAATGCGGGAATTTTTAGCCAGCTGTCTCGAGTGTTCCCGAACACTGGATGCGTCGAAATCTGGTCGATATTTGTGCCGCGGCCGCGAGGAATAATATGGAAAACCAGATGTTCGAAGTGCAGAGACACGTCAGAGAAACGTGATAGGCTTAGGGTATTTAAAACGAACGGAAAAAATGGCACGATTGATTTGTCTTATCGCCAACAGCGATCACCGGTTCCGGTATACGGCGAGGTTTATGGGCGACATAAAGTTTTCGGGAAAATCGTGATGTTTCGAGATCTATTCGACGTGAAATAACGAATCCAGGTTACATGTCTTTTTACTCGGGGCGTTTTTTTTTTTTTTGGAAGAGGTACAAAATGTACTTCCTCGGAACACGCGGCACTGTTTCCTAATTCTGCATGCTTTTATACGTCTTGTGGAAACACTCAGTGACCCACAGTTTAAAAGAGAAACTTTTTAGCAGAAAACCTGGGACCAACTTTTTGCCCTTTTTCGTGGGCAAAATCCATTCTCAGCGCTATTTCTCAACCTCTCGTGGATTTTCGTGCTCATTTTGCGGTAGGAGCAGTAGATGGGAATTGAAAAATCAATTTCTCGGGGGTAAAGTTTCCGCGAAATTCCAGCAAAGGTGTGCGTGCGAGCTCGAATCACGAACATGATCACTGATCCGCGTATCTTCCCCTATTTTTCAAACGAGAAATGCGATATTTAAGGTTGGAAAATGCACTTCGAAACAAAATACTTTTATTTTATGTAGTTTCAATCAACAAAACTTTTCTATTTGCCTCGATCGAGAAACGTGTTTCCGATTCGCCCCGGATCAGTAGTTTTTGAAAACACCCGGTACGTGAATTGCAACGACCAATATCTGCGTGTTTCCCGGCGCTATTGATTCTTCGGAGTATCGCTTTGCTATATATTTGCATCGAACAATCTGTTTTGAACTACAAACTGGGAGTCCCGTAAATCATATTTAATGATCCTCTGGTCTACTAACTCAGCGGTATTGTGGGTCTTAATAAAGTCTCCGCTCGCGAGCCCTAGAGCAGATCCGAATATTCAGAAAAAATGGTAATTAGTCGGCCAACACCATCTAGCGGGATAAAGAATTAAGCGCCTAGATGGCATAGTAATTCGACGACAAATGAATAATGGATCCGGCAGATGGCGCTAGTGTATCGCGCTTTCGGGAGTTTCGAAACGGTTCGGTATAATTAATACCTAGCAACTTTCCCTAATAAGTCTGTTATAAGTCCACAGAAACGTATCTAGTTGTACGTAGCCGTAGCAACGAGACTTTCATGTTTCAATCGCAAACAACTTCCGTGGAAATTCGGCATTAATTCCGTCCTCAGACTATAAATTCTGTCCTCAGATCCTCGAGATTATTCTCACCGGTTTCCGCAGGCTAGCTCAAACATTGCTATTTCTGCGCGGCTGCGTGCCGAATGGCAACCGTTTCCTATAACAATGCACTAAACCGTAATCTCTCGCAATAAACGCGTACTCATCTTCGTTTCCCACTCGGAGTCATTTGTGCGTAATGGGAACGATACACCTGCACGCTTATGGGCGACACTCTTGGAATTAGAAGTTCTTTAAAGGGCAGCTTACAACTACGAGTAGAAAAATCCGGGTGAGCTTTGACAATTTTTTTTATTGAAAATATATTTTAATTTAAAAATCTTTATCGTGCGTTTTAAAATACATACTTCGATGTAACAATTTTGTAAATTTCATTCCAATGCTAAGAAGATTAAATGCGTAATACCAATTTCCGCGAGGCAGATCTTTCAGAACAGCTTTCGCGGTGACCAAATTATTTTTTAAAGTTTTTATCCGAAACAGAAAAAAATGTCTCTTAAAATACATAAAAGTATCTAGTTTCTGCTGTAGCAGATTTTGAAGATATAAATTTTTTAAGGATTTTTTAAAAAATCCTTTTTTTAAATGATAAAAAATGAACTATATCGTTTAAAAAAATCCAACCAGTAAAACTAAATAATCCTATCAGTAACTTTTGTTCCAAATTTCAACTGATTCGGTTCACTAGTTCCCGATAAATATTGGATACCGTTTTTTTTCCAAGTATCATTTTGAGAGAAACGCCATTACATATTCAATCTTCCCACTTTTCAAGATTTTTCAATTAAAAAAATTTTCAATAGGAAAAAAATGATCAAACTTCACAAAAATGCCCCTAAACGCCACAGAAACTACCCGTCCTATTTTTAACGAGGTCTCGAACCAATCTTCCTGTCAGTCGCCATGCAAAAACATTATATCAGGCTCAGTTGCGCCCGGTATGTGTAAAACTCTCTTAACTGCGCGATTGAATCATCACTATTTTGACGAGGATTTCCCAACTGCTCTGAAAAGCTCAAGTGGCTCTTCACTCCGACAAAATCACCAGTTCCTTGACATTTCCTAAGCGGGGCCCAAGTCTTCGAGACACAGAATTTTTGTCAAGTGAGACGTTCGGCGCTATTATTCTGAAAGCTTGCGAGAGAATCCATTCTGTTCGCCTACTTCACGGAACAATGGCGGCGGGCTTTAAAACTGCCTTTAGCGGGGCTTGCTAGTGCACGTTTTAGCCTGTTAAATGCGCGGGAATTGTCACGGAGTGCTCGTAATTCTTGAAAGACCCGGGTTTGTTTGCACGTGCGAGCCAGCACGCACGGCTTAAGGCTTTTTCTCGCCGCGGGGATTATTTTCCGGCCGCTGCGCGGCGAAACAAATCGCCCTGATAACGACAAACTTTCTCAACCGGTTCGTGTAATCCACGGGGCGAGATATTGTGCTTAGCTGACGCCATGGGAAACAGAATTCTTCCGTTGGAATTCGCTGAGTGCCTCTCCTCCAGGCGGGCTGGCTGCGCACAGAGCAGAGAGGAAGTTTCATCAATTCTGATTGCCACGAAAGCAGAAGCAAAAAATCGGGTCCGTTCCATTCTCCTTCGATCTCCCGCTATCAATTTAAAAAGATTAAAGTGGAAATCATAGCTAACAGAACCGCGATCTGATTCTTTTAAACCCGCCGCTATCCGCACGGCTGCTGGGACGTTGCGGGCGACGCGAAGAGTCAATGTTGACTTTCGTGACCAATTAAACCGGTCCAAAATAATTGGCCAGCGATCGATGGGCCACGCTCGTGCACGCCTGCAGCCTCTCACTTTTGCATTACATGCTCCTCGGGAACGGATCGTTTTACAATAGCCATTGAGCTCTAGAACAAAAGGCACCCCTTCTGCTGTAAGGAAGGCTGGTCGAATTTCCGCTGTCACGGGTCCAACTGCATATGGCAGGCCAACTTTAAATTGCTACCCTCCAGCCCTCATCGGCTTTCATAAGATACATAACTTAGAAAGTACTCTTTGCGCCGAGCTTTATGTGTGCTCTCCGCTGACGATCATCTCGCTGAAATTACCGCCTAACGCAGCGGTATGGCTCCTCACTTACTGCGAGAACCGTTCCGTAGGTTTCAGTTTGTTTAGCGGGCTCGCGAGCCAACGGCGCAGGAATTATTCTGAAAGTGTAATTGTACCTTGGTGGATGCGCCTGGTTGGAGTGTCTGTCTGACGGGGAATTTCGAGGGTGGAAATTTTTGGCGAGTTTAAAAATTCGTCTCATCAAAGGTACGCTGTAAACCGATCGAACAGTTAAAAGTTCGTTGGCCAGCGTTTGTTCGGTGAAGTAATAATGAAGCGGGGAATAATTCATGGGATGAGTCAATGGTGTTGAGGTATTACAGATGCACGGGGATTCAGTAACAACGGGGCATAATTTAATTGATCGAACATCAGACTTTAGTGGCCCAAAGGCGCTGAATTCGTACAGCAAATTTTCGTCACTGGGACCTCTCTTTTTTCTGCAGTTCAGAAACGATGTAGGATTACGTAATACATGCCGTCATTTTGTTCACGTGGGATAGCAACCGCCATTACGTGGACTTTAGAGGTTAGGTCAGCTTGGACGAAGCAAAGTTATAGATATTTTCAGCAATTTTTTGAGGGAGCTAATGAAATAAATGGAAAATTCAATGTGGAGCCTGTTATTGTACAACTCTCGACGGAAAAAGTCATATTTTTTTTTGGTAAAAAATGGCGGCGGTAGAGCCGTGAGATGCAAATTGCCAAAAATTACTATAACTTCGTCCAAGGTGGCCTAACCCCTTAAAAGAAGAGGAAGAGTACCCCCTCGGTTATCCCTTTAACGCAGCATTATTTTCCACCGATTAAAATTCGATCATGTGTAATTTGCGGAGGTGCAGGTGGAGATCAACGCCACCCCCGGCGAATTTACCACGAAGGGTCGAGGCACACCGGAGAGCAGGGCTCGTTTAAGGTTGATGCGAGAGGTCAAATTAACAGGATATTGAAATTAATCCGTTCTGAATGACCCGAGGCTCATCCATCTTGCCAACGAAACTACCACCCCCTCTCGCATACCCCTCGGCATCCGGGTATACCCGGTTGCTACACTCCCCTCACGATTTTCCCCAATGGAGGAGAGTTTACGCTCATCTTGGGGCTACGGCTGTCAAACCCTAAAGCCATTAACCCTCGTAAGATATTGAATTATCCTGTTCTACCTGTTAGAGTTGACGAACAAAGTCGTGGCTGCTGGATAACGATGCAAACACCGACCTTGATACCCCTACACCCGTTGTTATTAATTTTGCAATATTGGTCCGGATTCTGTTTATTCCTCGATGCTATTGGTTCTCGCTGGGTCGTGACCATTTTCGATCGAACTCTAACTAGATATACGCGGTTCCCCTATCTTTCTCAGGATCCGCCACATTGGTATTAATGGGTCACACAATCCTCAGCCACGGAAAAGTGGAAACCGACTTCAACGATTCCTTGTATTGGCAGTTTTAATTTGCCGAGTTTCACAGGGTAGTTCGTGCAGTCATTTGCACGGTCGATGGCGGTAGTTATGTCAGCACCGTTAATGCCCGAACGTTTTTTCTTCGGCATTAGGGGGGCGCGTGGCCAAGCATTGGTATAAAACTTGGACGCGTAAAACGCGATACTGAAAGTGCCGTCGAAACGGTCCAACTTTGATCGGTAAAGCGCGGAATTGAACGTGAACGATTGCGCAAACAATTTTAAGGCTGGGGCATAATTTGATCGATGAACAAACATGTACAACTTCTCCAATTATAAAAACAGATAGTGCAATGGAAAGTTAAATGGTCTCGCATAAAAGTTGCGTAGAATATCGGTAAGAAAATGATGGAAGCTTGGCACCAAAGGATGAGGAAATTTGTAAAGTGATATCAGGGAAATCGATATCTGATACGATTATGTAATCGCCATCGTTGGCACCGTGAATTATCGACAGATCATGCCCGAAATTCGTCGTGAAAAGAGCCCGATAATTTGGATTGATCGCGCGTTCGTTAACTGCGCGCAATCGATCCGAATTAATGCAAATGGGAGGCAGTAGTTTGATCGCATTACAGGCCAGACCGCGCGCAGTAGTAGCGGAACGTTATAAATCAGACCTAACAGCTTCGGATCTAAGCGTCTGACATAAGGACACTTAATTGCCAGTATCCTGGCGTGTCCCGAGATTCCTACTAAGGCTGCAATATTCATTGCTGTCTTCCGTCAAAGATACGTCTACTTTGAAGCGATGATTTGTATAACAAAGTAGAAACGTGCTTTATCTCGACAGGACATGCAGTTCGCCTTCAATGGAGACATAATAATTCACGTAATGAATTGCAACTGCAACGGTTGTGCAATAAAGCTTTGTAACGTAGAATGGAACAGATAGGTACAATAACGATTTTCGTTTCCCCAACGAATACTTTAATAAAGCAATTAAGAGTACACCCCCATTAAATTTTTCCACAAAATCGATTTTTTTATTTTCATATTTTTGTAGCAAAATTCCATAACCACCAACAGTCAGCAGTTTTAGATAAAATTAAAAAAAATTATCTTTCGTTTTTTAAAGAAAAATCCTAAAAATGACCCATTTCTGGAGTGATTTGATAAGTGGGTACCCTCAATAAAATAACGATCGAGGGTCAAAGTGTCATAAACGAGTAAAATCGACATCGAAATTTTTTTAAAAAAATGTTTCTATCCTTTGCAGTGCAAAAAGATAAAAACATCTGTAAAAGTCGACTATTATCAAATTGTCCATCGTCACAAATGTATTGTCGTACTTTAATTTAATGCTGCATACGGCGCCAAAATATAAGACCGAGATTTATCCGGGGAATCGATTTTCGATATTCCGTCGTATCATGTTTTCTTTTTTCATTTTTGGATTTTTTATCAAAGTTTGATACGCGTGCAGGAAGGCAAAGGACATGCAGCTTATCATAACGCTCGCTTCTATTATAGTCCACCCATGGTTTACACGCGCACGTATTAGATAAGGCTTTAAATTCTACATAACGGGTGTCCTAAAAGGCAGCCACTCAATAAAATATCACCGCACGCATCTAAATGCGATCAAAGCGGTGTTCCCTATCGTTATCGATCCCTAGTCCAACGTACAACAGCGTCCATTTTCACCCCACAGTGAAATCTGTATACCGAGTGTCCCGCAAAACGAGACCATAACTTGGAGCAGTCAAAGTTCCAAAGCCATAGCGGCGCTCTACCTCTTGTTCGTTTGTCTTCTGGGGAGCTGCTCGAGCCCCTAAACGTCTCGCCGTTAACTTTTCGACCCGCTCGAAAGTTCCGAGCGTCATTCGGATCCGCTGACAACCGCTTCGACGCACCAGCGAACTATGTCAACGTTATCCATTGTTGTATCGCAGTTGGTTGACTCTCAGATAGCCCCGCCAGCTCCGGCTAAGTCGATAACGAGAATTGTTGGGCCACGGGGGCGATTGTAACACTGGAACGAGGTTAGACAAACACTCCCACCAACTTTCTATCTTCTTTTCACGCCGTGAATCCGTTTCTCATGTTGCGCCACGAACTTCGAAGACCTGTGGACGTCTAACTGGGACGCCTCGATGTGACAGTCATTTTTTAATGAAAAGCAAGTTATCCCCAAGGTCCGATGTAGTAGGAATGGGGGAGAGACATCGAAGGACGGCTCGAAGCCAGCAGGATTCCGGCGTGTTTGTCCACCCGGCTCGCTACATCTGATCTATGCGCATAGAAATTGCGGCGTAAGCTGTGCGGTGCGGTGGAGTAAGTCGGCAGACGCAGATTTAGATTAGACACGGATTAGCCGGGGAAAACTGCTATGTAGGGGCCCTCCGGTTCCGGCATGGCTGTCTGCTATCTGGCTGCGGATACATCGAATCTGCGTCACGGAAATTACTCAGACGTCCGTCTACTCCCCCTCTACAGTGATCCAGAGATTGGATTGCAGAAGGCATGTCTCACATCCATGGATAGAATAAGACAAGCGGCCGCTGGGATCTTCGCGCGAGATAAAGAGCAGAAACGGCCCTACTTGGAGACAATGAAGGGTAATCAATGCAAATGTCGGATATAAACAAAGAGAATTGCATGACGTGAAATTTTCCACTGGGTAGGAGACTTTGGAAAGGGGATCTGAAGTGAGTCAGCCTATAAGTTTAGCCTGAGACAACGCATTTCGTAAAGTTTCTTCGCCGTAAAAGATACGCCCCAATTTTTAAGGGACTAGGCAGTCAAATCGCTGGAAGGTCAAGTATTTTTTGCGAATTAATTACAAGGAGATGAATATAAATTGTGAATAGTACTTTTGGGTAATGTTTATTAATATTGTAAACTGTAAGAAATTTTTTTGTATAATATATACATGTATATAACGACGCTACAGTCGTCAAATGTGTGGGCATTTTTTCTGCAGTTTTGCCCCGATTGCGAAAAAACCGAGGTTCGAATCGATTTGAAATTTTTACAGCATGTTCAAAATATACTCTTTTTTTTAAGTGTACCTCAGCATAAAGCGTAAAAGCTCTGGTTTCCAAGATAAAAAAAATCGTATAAACCGCCCTTTCCTAGTCGCAATTTTAATAATTTTGGTTTAATTCTTTTTTCCGAGGTTTAGACCGAACTTACAAGTTCTAGGAGAAACATATTCCAAGGAAACCGTTGTATCTTTATTCTTAAGCTGAATATCAGGGCAAAACCAAAGACACTTTTCCTAAACCACTGTATAATCAACCTCGTGTGGAGCCATTTGTAAAATAGATATCTCGATAAAAAAAATATTTTTTCACTCTACCTGGTAGTAATAAACAATGTGTAAAAGGAAACGTCTGCTCAGTTTCACCTCCTTGTAATTAATTCTCAAAGAATACATGATGTTCGAGCGATTTGACTGCCTAGTCCCCTCAAGGGAACTAATTATTCCTGCTATCTGAAGCGAAAGCGCTTTTGTTATTCGCTGGAGAGGTCGCGAAGCCCTCCACCAGCATGTAGGCGCGGTCGGGTAACTGTTTTCAAGGTGAGGGTCAAGTTTGACATACCTTATGTCAGATGCTGCGATTCGAAGCAGTTAAGCCTGATTTATGCGTTCCGCCACCACTGCGAGTAGTAGAGCCAGTAACGCGATCAGACCACTGGCGCCCATTTGCATTAATGCGGATCGATCGGCGGACAGTTAATCAATGCGTGATTAACCCGAATTACAGGCTTCTTTCCGAGCTAAATTTGTACTGCTTTCACCACTCGGTACAATCGATAAGCCACCGATAATCGTCCAATTGCCATTAAAAGAAGAATTAGTAGGAAATATATCCATATTCCAATTTTAGACGATGCATAGGAAAATATTTACAAACTTCCACTTCGGTGAATCCACTCGATAAATAAGTGGCTAAACCCCTCGAAGCAATGAATATATCAGTGGAAGCGCGTGTTAGTTAATACCGTAAACAAAGGGCGAGCTCGTTGCAATGCAAATTCGAAACTCTTCTCACGATTACAAAGGTATTAAATGGCGCGCAGTGGACTATGCAAATCACTGTTTAACATTTTTCTTCGCAGATATTATCTGGCTACAACGGAGGAGGAGTCCGCGGTGCAGCACCTGTTCCGCGTATCCGTGCGAGGCACGGACCGCAGACCGAAGTGCTTGACTTGCGGCATCGTCCGCGAAACGGACAGGAACCGGTGTCTGTACAACACTGCCAAGTTTTCCACCGATCATTCGCACTACCTGCTCACTTGCGCCGGCCCCGGAGTGCCTGACATCGCCATTTACGACCGGGTGAGTGGGCGTTGTTGCACGCCGTGTTTAACGAGCCTCACGATAGGGGAGTATCGGCGCTTGTTCCGAGTGATGTCCGAGTAATTTGCTCCGACAGCTTAAAAAGTAAGGGTTGGTTTTGCGGGTGGTCTTCTAGCCGTGGAAATTGGAGATGGAAACTAGGTTTTCCAAAACAGATTCTGTTAACAGGGAATCGTATTTTTTGGGCTAAAAACATAGCAAAATTTGGGATTTTTTGTTGAGAAACTACCGATTCGATTCGTCTGAAATTTTGATCATTTTTGTATGCATCTTTGAAGAAGTTTTTTTTATTAATTTTTAATAATAAATGTAGTAGCAGATAGTAGTCCAAATTTCAGATGAATCGGATCACTAGTTTCTTAAAACAAATTCCCAATTTTTGTTATGTTTTTAGCCCCGAAAAATAGGATTCCGCTCTTGACGGGACAGGCGTATATATATACGAAGATTGATCGGCACACTTGAACTTCTGGAAAACACGCACGTAAAAAATCCCACTCGATCGACCGCGAAGCCGCTACATAAGCAAGCCGCCCGATAAATCGTTGATCTCTTCTACTGGCACCACAGTGATTTGTCAGCGTCCCGGGAGTGGCGCCACTCTCGCGCGACCGCGCGCTCGGAATCTATGTTTTATGCCGGCGCTTATTGTTAGAAACGTCCGCGGTTGGTGGAAGAGTAACAAATCGACGGGACAGATTTAGACACACGAGCAAATCCGCAAGGAGAGGAACGAGAACGGTGGATCCTCGATATTCGAACTTCTTACCCTGCCCCACGGATTTCCCTCACCCCCTTTCTTAACCCCCACGAGAGTTCCCGCATTCGTCGCGGCTGGTTTCGTTCAGTCAGCCTGCTTCCAGCCACCGCCCGTGGTGTTGTGAAAAAGTGGAAAATTTATTCGATAGTATCGAAATGAAAATCCGAGATCTCACTGAATATCATATTTATCTCCAGATTAGTTTCACCATTTAATTGAAGGATCCATTTCATTTGAAAATATACCGTTAAATTAGAAGTTATCCCCCCTATAGTTGCCCTTTTCCTCGTAGTATTAGTTTAACTTTCCAATCGAAATTTAAATTAACGTCGTCGTTTTTCACGGTTAAATTTTGATATATTTTCCGGGAAAAAATGAGAACAGAATTGCCAACTAGTATGTTAATCGTGCCCGTCGCATTTTTTCGCAAACATTACCACGAGTAACCAGACTATCAAAAAGCAGAGACATGTTATTTACGATCATTTGACAAATTATATCGGGCAATGGGGACAATTTGCCACGGTAAAATCACGTTTATCGCGGGACAACTGCACGGTCTGCAACTGTTATCAGCCAGTCGAATTAAATAAATTCCGCCGCCGCTTAACAAACAAACAAACATGATGCGGCGCGGCCGGGCCATTTTGTTCGGCATTCCCGATAATGTATACGAGTTTTCGATGTCTGACAGCGATTACGCGTTGATAAAAAGCAGTCGTAATCGCGGCTCGTTCGAATTCGAATCGATTGTTTCGGCGGTGTTCGCATTCGATTCGAATTATTCAACAACCGGAGTTAACTAGAGTTCGTTGGGCAATATAAGAAGTTTCTTGAAACGCCATCTTTGGAGACTTATATGTAAGAACAGGGCCAACCATAGGGGGCAGTAAAAAAATAAATTAGAACATAATTTCTAATATAATAATATAATAATCTAATATTATTAATGATATGGCAATAAAGAAGTCATATAGTACACAAGTTTATTTCTTTTATTATTTTATTTATTATTGCTATTATTATTTTCCTTTTTTCGTGATTTCGCTCTATTAAAAGATGTTATGCTCTTTTTAAAAGGCCGGCCCTGTGTAAATGTATACCAAAGAAAAAATAAACCTAACCTAGCCTACTCAACAACCGCAATATCCTAGGGAAAAAAATATCCCTAGAATTAGAAAATATTTATCGAAACACTCGGAGAGCTTTATGCACTTCTAGGTTAGAATTCCATTTTCGCATTTACACAGTAGCATCTCTTCTCAAAGTACTCGTGTAAGATCCTATCAGCTTTCGATACCTTTATCTCCAAAGTATCTCGTTGCAATTTCAGTAAAAAGTGGTACTACACCGCGTTAAAGGAACCCCTCATCCCTCCCGGCTCAATTTAATGCTCGATTCAAATTCATCGGGAGCGCTCGGAGCAGGCTGCGAAAGAGGCAAGGTATAAAACAGCACGGTGGATGGGAAAGCACTAGCACGTCGGCATTTTCGTTAGGGGAGCTTCGCCTGTCCTGGCCGTAATTAGATTATCGCGGAAAGAAAGGGAAATTGAAAGGAACCGTGGCGACACAGGGGCGTTGTCTATCGCGATTGACGAAAACGAAGAGCCCGGGCGGTAGGTGGAGGCGAAGGCAAAGATTCGACTGTTCAGCTTCTTTATCAGCCATTCGGTGCTGGACGATTACAGCCGGTAATCGGATTTTCTCGCGGACAAGAACCTCCCCCGTCCAGATCCACGTCGGAAGAACTAATTTCCTTCTCTTAAGGGGGAAACGATGAATGGAAAGCGTTCTGTTCTTGCGTCATCGACGCTCCTTGCGAGTCCCGCCATCGCCGGCCAATAATATGCAAGTAGAAATACTTGATTCGCTGATGCCGAATGTCGGATCTTTAATGGGGTACAAGGAACGATCGATGGAAACGGACTGTTGCAGGAAATTGAACTCCACTTCGAGTTATAGTTCTTCCGCATAGTTGCCAGGGGATTTCAGTTATCTTTACGGGTCTTCCATACTTTAACATCTTCGCCCATGTAGCTCTCGCATCTTAGTGTGCTGGCGGAACCAACCTACATGGCTATGATTTGCGCAGGGATGACTTAATAGGCACGAATCCTCGCAATACTTCTACTAAATTCCACGTGTGCGGTAAGTCCACCTCGACAGAGGGAAAGAACAATAATGGTCCCATCAGGATCCTTAGACCAGGACTTCCCTCCCCGAGTCGACACTTAATCGAGCAGGAAACCCAGCCAGGAGGATAGACCAGAGCTGGATCCAGCGGTTGATCTCCCGGGGATTAACGCTCGCGATGACGATTTATAAATTTTGCCAGCCTCGGGGAAGAAGCCGCGGAGACTCACTAAATCTGTCGACCGCGTGGAAGATTAAACGCGCAGAATAATACATTAAACTCGACTAGGTATCTCTCTCTCTCTCTCTCTCTCTCTCTCTCTCTCTCTCTCTCTCTCTCTCTCTCACTCTCTCTCTCTCTTCCTCTCTCTGTCTCTTGTCGAGTGGAAAACGTGGCGCTGGGTGTTCGACATTGATGCATGGTAGCTTAAAACTTGGACCATCTGTTTCTAAGATCGCGCGCCCAAAGTGTGAAACCTTCGATTGCGAATCAGGAGACTGGGTGGGTGGTGGTTTCATTCTTCACCCAGCCACGACAAATCGAGAGGAAGAAAGAGGATATCAATGACGTAACAAGGTTCTATCGAAGAGGGATGCGACTAGGTGTAAGGCGGGGTGGGATATTTGATCTGTATATCGTCTCCAGAGAACACCCAATTGCTAACCACAATGTGAAACTAACACCTTAATAAATTTGCGCAGAAATAACCCGCAGCTAACCTAAATCCAACTCAAAATTGGCTAAGACCAGTGCCATGCGCATAGCAAATGAAATCAGATTTCCCAAGCCTAACATAGGCACTTCAACTGAATCACAGATTCCTTCCCCCTTTATAGAAGTCCACGAAACTACTGACGTGGGAAAACAACGAGGTCGTCTCGGAGATCATTTCGGAAAGAGCGCAGCCAGTGGTGCACCGTTACAACGTAGCAGTCCCTGGTGGGTTCAATGCTCGAGTTAAACTACTGATTCCGCCGAACGCTGATTTAAGTGGCGCAACGAAGTACCCGATGCTAATTTTCGTGTAAGTACTTTATGAAGAAGAACCAGCTTAGAGTACTTTACGCGCGCAGCCAGTATAAATTGCTGTTCGGGATTACGTCATTTATAGAATACAATGAATAATCCCTAATTAACTACAAATGCATTGGCTTTATTACCCACCAACGCGACGTTTAGGAATTATTCACAGGTTATAATTAATCTTGTATTAATAGCAAGGGAGTTCAATGAATAATCAAATTGAAATTGTGTTCACATATACATGTGTTGCACCTACCAGCTTTTAATCAACGCAGTATTCATTAACGCAGTAATGGCTCAAAGATCAGCCCCTATGTCGAAAAAGAAAAATCTATATATTACACGCATAATCTGGAATTAACGTGAATGTTATGAAAGTAGCCACGGAATGCGACAGACGCGTTATAATAAGCGTGCAAAATTTCTCTGGCGTAGCCGCGGAAAATATAGAGATAATGTAAATTTATTCCCGCGTGGCCGGGGGATCATAATTTAAACGATTTCAATGCAAATGAACGATCGTCTCTTGTCAGATACTGACAAGAAGAAGGGAGAACTCCCTTCGTATCTAATGACTCGCAAAATTTCATATTCCCATCTTCGTCACTGCCATGAATTTATAGAAAGGGCCATAATGCGGTCCACTATCTGCCGCGAGCTATAAATATTTACGGCCCCTGGTGGAGACTTCGCGCAAAAATCAATTCAACCCTCTGATTTCTCATTTCTCAAGCTTGTACACAATATTCATCAGTATTCCTCAATGAGTACGACTGTTCAGGCGCATTAAGCGTCTTAATCGAGCCTGATTTCTCTCAGCCGCGGCCTTTTATTTCGTTAGGCGTTATTTTCCATATGCAAATTGGAACCAGCCGTATGAATACGCTTTAATGTCTTCGGAGCGGATACGTATTATTCACGGGGGAAAAAAGAATCGCCGCGGGATCGTGCGTCAAGCGCAGCGTATCATTTATCAAAAACTTTTTTGCGACCTTCTATTCTATTAAAAGGTGTCGCGAAACGTCGGAAATATCGCAGGGAAATTCATTCAGCCCCTCCAATGTAAATGAACGCTCCGAATCTTTATGGAACAACCCCGGGATTAATTCCCTTCGAAAATGAAAATTAACGAATCAAATCGTCGCGAATTACGCCGTATTTATTGAAACGTATGGGGAGCTTTCAAAGCGTCCACTTTTTCAGAGAGATTTATGCATCCACGAGTGGTAGGGGATTTTATTGAATTAATTTTGTACGGATTATGGTCCCCGTTAAAAAGATATTTTATAATCCCAAATAATGTGCAAACGTAAAAGGTACGCGCGCTCTCTTCTGTAGATATGGCGGGCCAGACTCCTATCAGGTGACGGAGAAGTTCAACGTCGATTGGGGCACCTATCTTGTGACGAAGAAGAACATCATCTATGCGACCATCGATGGTAGAGGTTCCGGTTTAATGGACAACAGTATGCTGTTCGCTGGCTATAGGAAACTGGGGACTGTCGAAATCGTTGATCAGATTAACGTCACCAGGTGAGCTCCGAACAAAAGCGAAATAAACGTTCCGTTGGTTTGCATATTCCACTACCGAGTGAATCCCCAGTTCCCTTCTTCACTCTGGTCTTAAGCGCAAATGGAATTCTAATTGTGTTGTTCAGCGGGCTACAAGATGCAAATTTTGTCCCAATTTGACAGGTTTTCCGTGCCGTGAATTAGCTACCGGATCATTTCGATGGCAGAACACGGTTATAATTATGTCAGCCCATCCGCGAGTATTGCACAGTGTCAGCGCTGCTGACAGTGAGACAGCTCGGGTACCCCGGGATCGCTACTTCCCGTCTTGGGGACATGATTCTGGGGAATAATCAGCCATGAAACAAGCCCCAAGCCCTGGGGGGATCCCATCCTAATTTCATAGTTATGAAATCCTTTCGAAGAAAACTGTCCCAGTTTGGGTAGTTCGATGATTAAAATGCAAATAGATCGGAATTTTACAGGGCGCCGATCGCGAAAGCAGTCCTAATTTCTTCGTTCCCCTTATTTACATGTAAAATGTCCCCGTGCAATTTGTCCAATGTCCTCCAAGCTGCTTTAAAATGCAAAAAGACGCATTGCTCTTGATATTCTATGCATTTTTAATGCTCGTACGTCAACAAAAGACCCGACGTTCCGCGCGATTTATATTTATGCAGGCTGCTTTTTGGAATCTGCTACCCCTGTACCGATATTGCGGTTGACGTCGAGATAAGTCAATTTATGACGTCCCTGTAACGCGTTTCCTTTTTTCCACTCGTTTGATTTATTCGACGGCCGGTGTGCGTATTGCGTATCTGACAAGTTTCAACAATGCATAGACCTTCAAAGCTGTTTTAAATAAAATAACGCGGAATTGTTATAAAACTTCGCTCGAATGAAATAATTTAATACTTTAATGCGCACAAAAGCCTCGAATTTAGAACGAGTTAAATCGATCACATTTTTAATGAAAGAAAAATGTCGCTTCAAAGTGCCGTTCTTAAAAATTTGAAAGAAATGTGTCCAGATTGTTTGAAACCTTCTCTATAGAATCTAAATCTAAATGTAACTACTCAAGCGTTTACAAGATGTGTCCAACTATTGCCCTCTAGCGGTAGATTCCTACACTAAAGTAGTAAAGTGTCTGACAAGCATTAAAGTATTGTACTGCGGAACTGACAGTTAGGACTAACCAAATTTTATCATCAGTAAAATAAAATTTTTCCGTCGTCCACGCTCTTGTGATTCACAGTACTTCACATTAACATAACCGTAACTCAAGCAATTCCAATAGATAATGACCGTTAGAACAAAGGGGGCCAAAAACTTTTCAAGCTTTTCCGTCGCGCGGAACGAAACCGCGACGCGTGCAAAATTAACGACGCAGAAACGACAGTCTCGTTTTTTGTCGTGTTCTCGTTTTCCACATTTTCGAGCCTCGAAATTCAAATGCCCCTATTTTTCCTTTCCGTTCTTTTTTCGTTCCCGTCAGTTGGAAACAAAGAGCAAGTGGAAAACTCGCGGACATTTGCGACGAAACACGCGGCTCCCGGGTCGCGGAGCAGAGGCGACGTTTCTTGTAATTCACTGGCCAACTTTACGACAAATCTAATTATGGGAAGAACTCTCCCCATGGCCATGGCACCCCCTAGTGGGAGCTGACTTATCGGGGGACGACGCGGTAATCCACTAATCCGGCTAACAAACTCGCGCCGTCTAACCCTTGTTTCACTGGTGGACGAATGCCTGCCCCTTAAATGAACTTCTTTCCTCAGTTATCAGTCAGGTAGCCGTGGTAGAATTACTTTCGGCTCTGTCTGAATTTATAGACTGATCCCCCTGGACGGGGTCTCCTTCGCGTCGCCTCGTATTTTCTTCTGATGTCGCTGGTAAAAAGCTTGGAATGGGATAAGTAATCGACGTGAAGCTTAGCGCGTCAGATTCTTGGTCCCTAGGATAAAAGGAAACGTCCGAGTGTTTCCCAAGCGTCAGAGGGTCCAAGAACGTTGAAACATTGCTCATAATGAAAAGTGTCATATTTTATCAAATAAATGGCACTAAATGACATCATTCGTTGCTTAACGGTGTGATAGGAATTTCCTTGAAACTGGCATCACACACATAGCACTACTACCTCACTGAACGCTCCCCGAGAGATTTAACGTCGTCCACAGAGAGGAGATGACTCCTCTTTGACGCGGAGGACCGTAAAACTGAACAAATTCTCCGTGACAACCTATTTATTCCCTTCTGCGATCAAGATCAAACGAACGTCTCAAAATGTATCATCTTCTCCTTCGACATGGATCCTTGAGTGGTTATTATATATTCAAAATAAACTACACCCTTTCCCACGGCGAATGACGTACAGCCTGAAGCAAACTACGTTTTATCAGCACTTTATTTACAAATTCAATTTCGTAGACAAATACATTGCTTCAGCTACAAAGGGGTAAGGATGCGTGGATTGATTCTCGTGTGACGGATACCACGGATAACGGGAAGATGAAATATAACCGCACGGCGGAAGGGAGCTGTGCAGCTAACCCAAAGAATGAAACGAAGAGTGCACTCAAATTACGAGTCGTCGGCCCTTTATCGGCGCGACACTCTGACGAGCGCTTATTCGCCACGGGTTATCGATTCTACCGGGCTACCTTCACGCAGGATCAGAGGCGAAACTGTGGATGGAAGGACACGGATGAAGGTGGTGTATTTTAACCGATACCCTCCTCCCATCCAAGCGGCCTGTGCTGCCGGTCACCCCCGTACCCACGTTGCAATGTTTTGCTGGCGCGTCGCACCGCGTCCGGCCTGTAAAAAGCGAGTCGTGAAATTGGAAGCCGGCCAAGCGATTGCGGAATCGGCCAACTCTCTTTAACCTTTAGCCTATTGCGCGTGGTGTTGTCGGGCCTGCGTCCCTGTCACCGTTCCTCACCCATTTCTCTCCGTCGTTTCTCCGTTCCCTATCCCCCTCTCCCATTCTGATTTTTCTTTCAGTCCCTTATCCTTTTTGCTTTCTCTGCCTTTCATTCCCCGCCTCTCCACCTCCACTCCCACACCGTTCACTTTTCATCCACCCCGATTTCCCTGTCCTCCACTCCCGTCATCCTTCTTTCTTACGTTTCTCCAGCTTTTTCCTCCGCCATCCTCCCTCCACCGGTTCATTATCAATCTATCGCTCCAGCGATGGGGATATCATCGCGAATGGCGTCGATGGCTCTCGTAGCAGTGGTTCGATATTCATAAGTGGTAAGAGTTCAATGTTTGATTGGTAGTTACGGAAATCGGGCAGAATTCGGTTCCTGACGGAAGATTTTTAACACGTTTGTATCTCTTGCTATCACTTAACACTACCAACTGTTCGTTAAGAATTTTAGACCATTTGATAAACTATAGCCGCCAGTATCTTCACTTATCTTCGTTTCACTTACTCTTGCTCACTCTCGGGTTTGTACACTCGACGCTCGTTTATCCCCCGCTTTTTTTGCGGGTCTTTCACCCGTCATCGAGCCAGCAATGCTGCTGTTCCGTTCCCACAATCGCTTGATCGGTGAATACCCGACCCCGTGACCGAAAGATAAATTTTTTTTCCACGAGGCCCGACTCGTGATTCAAAAGCCCAGATGACGTCATTGAGGATGAATAACGAGTGTAATCATCGGGTGTTTACACCACAGGAGCCATGTCAACTAGTAGTGTCAAAACGTGGAATGAAATATTCGAAGAAAATAAAATGCGTGGGTTCAGACTTGTAAATTCGATCACCTCTTTTATGACTTATCCGTTAACGGTCTCAGTCAAAGGCAATAAATCACATTCGACTGGATCTCGTCTGAAAAATGAAATTTTATCTAAAAATCGATGACCGAATGGAAACTGCGTCGTTGGTAAAGGAATAGAATTCAACGGGCGGGCCAGTCGATTTACGAGCTAAATAAATTTCGTGAAAAAAGGAATCCACCACCAGTGGGAGGGCTGCTACTATTTCTATGGGCAACCGTGTGGCTGCCGCCTCTATTCCCCGTGGGACCATTATTATTGAACACGCGAGATACGAGAGACAATAGTCTAGAAAGATTGGAAGAAAGGAGTACGAGCTCTTTTACCCTTTCCTATCGGAAATCACGTATTGTCTGGAGTGGAGGAAATCGAATGCACCAGGGAAGAGTGTTTGGAGAAGTTTCCAGCTTATGTGACGAAGTACAGTCCACTTTTAAAAGTAGGACGTACCATTATGTCGGCCATTCTTTTAATCTAACAAGCGCCACCGCACTTCCGCTAAGTCCAGATTTCGTTAAACCATTGCACATGTTGATTTACGCCTGGTCCTTAAAGAATCCTATAGACAAATGTTTGATTTCCCGGTTCACGTGACGCTTCGTGTCTACGTTTTATTAACGATCAATTTCGCACGTCAACGATTCTCTCACCCGTTGCAGGTATTTACAAGAGACACGTCCGTTCATCGACCGAACCAGAACAGCGATATGGGGCTGGAGTTATGGCGGTTACGCGACAGGCATGACGCTCGCCACGGATTATCACGGTGTCTTCAAGTGCGGCATGTCCGTGGCACCTGTAACGGATTGGGCTCTTTACGGTACGTCTATGAGAGATAATATTTTCATTCTCTGAATGCTTTAAATCCTGTCACCCGATCTGTCTTTTCATTCATGAATATGTTCCATCCATCCCGGGTATCGCATACAATACGATTTTGCCAATAATTCCAGTGCTACGGCTCTATTATTTTCCGAGTACAATTAATTTACTCTTTTATCAGCCTTCCGCAATTTCACCGGTCCACTATTTTCATTGTCAACATAACGAGAACTCGTAAATACGCTTTAGCGTAAATACAGAAATATGCTGACAAACATATCCCAGGTAATTAATCCTATTTCCCTGGGAAGACACGGAGCAACTAACGAAATTGAATTGAATGGGGAATGGAAGCGGAGGAAAGTCGCACGTACAGATTAAAGTACGCGCACATCTTTGAAACGAGGTGAAACATTCGCGGCAATTGTTGCAGCCACTGGGCGCCGTTAAACCGGAAACGAACAGTTCTCCCGCAATGTTCTCTCGGAACGAAGCAGCAGCACCGTTCCTGGCCACTATAAATCATCGAGAGAAACATTTTATTAAAAACGCTTATTCACAGCGCGATGTAAAATGATTCGATCATTTTTCACGTCCTTCCTCGAACGCTTCCGGTTCCACCAGACGATGAAATTTCTTTGCCTTTCCTTTTCTTCTTTACTCTTCCATTGTTGCATCCGAGTAAAACTTAATATCCTCGGCACTCAAGGTGAACGCGGACGTATTATAGGCGCAAAAACAATTCCCCTGCAGCCTTCGGGGATTAATTAAGTAGCACGTTGGGTGTAATTTACGGCCACATTAACACGTGCACCGTGGGGTTTCATTTGTTGCTTCTTCTTACGCGACACAGCAATTCTAAGAAACGGCTGGCCAGATATTCAATAAAATCCTTTTCATGGCGTCGTTGAATGGCTCGGATTGGGTTGAATTAAGCGCCATTCGCAGCAGGCGGTGAAAGATGTCTGATTATAAGTTCAGTTGTGACAAGGCCGCTGTCCTTGTTGGTAGATGGCAGTTGCAGTTGTGTTTGCGCTGCATTTATTAAGGAAAAATGTGACAGTAATATAAACGAAATTGGGAAACTGATGAAAAGCTGAGGAATTGAAAAATTAGGGACTTAGGAACCTAGGGGTAAAGGAAGCTCTAGCGTATATATAATCTTACACTTATCGCTATTTACAGATTCCATTTATACCGAACGGTTCATGGGTTTACCGACAGTTGATGACAATCTTCGCGGCTATGAGCAGGGTCAACTGCTCAACAACGTAGACAATATTAAAACCAAAATGTACTACTTAATCCACGGAACTTTGGACGACAACGTGCATTATCAACAATCTCTATTACTTGCCAAGGTTCTAGAGCAGAAGGATATCCTATTTCGGCAACAGGTACGACAAACTTCATATTCTGATGAAAGAACAAGTCAGCTAATATGGGTAACAAGGAACATTGTCTTGAGAACGTTATTCCATTGTCCTATTATCAAAAGTTCAATTATTTCAATGTTTTGTATTGTTTCTACCCCGTTGTTTTAAAAAGCTCGCAAATGCATTCCGTTTAATAACCAACTACACGCATTCTTCCTGTACCACAATGTTTGACGTTGTCGATTAAAATGTACAAAACGTGCGGGTCACAGTTTACCCTCTGTAAACAAATTTCGCATGCGCGCACAAGTTTCATGCAGAGTCCATTCATTTGAACAATAATCACCCGTGTGAACGCAGCATATTTTTGCTGCAATTGTTACCATCCACTTTTTTGAATGCACGAAGTGTTTACGTATTATTTACTCATTTTTCTCTTGCACTCTGACAAAAGGCTGAATACGTTGTTTCTTGCGCAGACTTATACGGACGAGGATCACGGAATCGCACAATCACGAGCTCATCTCTATCACTCCCTGGAGAACTTCTTGGATGAATGTTTCGAAGTCTCATGATCGCGGCGTCGAGGGGAAACGACAATCTAAGTCCTCCACGTCATCTGCCTCACATTCCATTTGTAAATACCCTGCCACTTGTACATACTCGATGTACAATATGTAATATGAAAGCTTTATTGTATATAATTGAAATTGAAACAAATAGGTACACTCGACGCAAACAGTCGAAGGCTTCAAAGATGTGTCCCCACTCCTCACACGCTTCGTGAGGAGGGGGAAGGAGAGAAATAATTCAGACTTTAAACATTAAAAACATCATCTGTATCCCGTTCTGTATGTGAAATCGTTATTATCTTAAGGAAATTTTCGAATATCGTACCTATATATATTATCTAATGGACTGCAAGGATCACGCGGATTGTTTGAGCCGACTATACCTACACGATGTTCAAAAACAAGGAACTGGTCTGTAGAATCTTTTTAATATACTTTTTTGGGGAGACCAGTTCGCCTGTTCATCGAAGGCCTAAAGGAGCCGAGACAAGGAATTTCTAGACCTTATAAGTAATAAGATAATAACGGGGAAACCGTACATCATACAAAACCCTCTATAGATGTAAGTTTCTCCGAATCAACATATGAAAAGTTGAACGTGTTCCCCAAGGACATGATAGTTCCGAGAAAAATAACTTGTTGCCAAATACATTGCCATTCACGGAAAAACGTTCTTAAATGTTGTTTAACATGTAACGCGCTCCCATTAACGAATTCTTAGACACGTTCCTCCTTTCATTCCAAACGTTACTTTACAATTATGCGAGGCAAATGTGATTTGGATGTGAAATAAACGATTGATATTAACTCTCTGAGTACTTATAAACAATACCCGGCTAAGATATTCTTCTTTCTGGAAGAGGTTCGAAAAACATATGTAGCGATATCGTTGACGATATTCAATATTTTTATTTTGTTTATAAATTCTGGGTGACGGTGTGCAACTCGTGTATTTTTATCACGAGTTAACGTAATCATTAACCGAGCTTTTGTTTACTTACGATCTGTTTTGTGATACAGGTGCGAAGTACTACATTTCGCGCTATAGCAGCTAAGTTGCTTTACATTACAAACGTAATTCGATAACGAGAGATTATTTAAATATGAAAAATAAAATTTTTCCTGTTGGGTTTACTAGTGTTAAGATAATGCTTTTATGTATGTTAAGATAACGTTAAGATAAAGCCTTCAACTATCATAGTTTAAGACTTTCCTCATCATGTATATAATTAAGTTTGCTGGACTGGTTATTAAAAAATTCCTCCATAACATAGTGCATCTATTTCTCTTTGTTATTAAAAGCATAATATCATGACTAACAGTAGCATTTAAGTCTATCCGTAGTATAAGTAATGTACTAACTCTTTAAATACAAAGATTTTATAACGAAATAACCACTGTAATGAAAGGACCACTGTAATGGTTTTGAAGACGGATCAACAGAAACTTCTCGAACTGATTGTTAACTTTTATTCCAATGTATTGTACAAAATATATAATCAAATACATAACTAATAGTATTCAACCGCACATAAATAGGACAGAAGTATGATAATCCAGTGTTAACGTGAAATTATTATTGTCCCTTCATTGAAATTTGTTGTGTATCATGAATAAAGTTCTATGTTTTATTAACACAGAGTGTTCATGTTTTAATGAATACCCTGAATTAATAAAAGCCAATATAGAATGAGAATCTAGGTTAAGAATTCTCTGTTTCTTTGTATCTGAAAGAATATTAAACGCTGGTAAACAACTCCTCTCTCTAAGAAATGTTTACAATTAGATTTTCGTTTAAATTGCAACAATGACGTTGGCGCAAAGTACAGAAATCTTAACAGTATTAAAACAAACGCACTTGCACTTAGTGCACGTGTAAAACACAGTCTGCCCTTCGTCCGCGGATCTCAACTGCAACGTGGCGTACGACATTTTATCGTTTTGACATTGCGGACATTTTCGTTCAACGACTGGACCTTCTGTCTCCTCCTCGTCATCATCTTTTTGTTTGACGGAGCCATAAACATTTGCTTCATTGAAACGAATGGTATAGGACATAGCCATATCTCCAAACGCTAATATACAATGAATAACGTAGAAACAATACTTCGGGATCCTTCAATGGAACAAAAATTCCATGCTCCTTTTGTGGAGCAATGAAAATCGAATGGGATCACAGGATTTTAAGTTAGAATAGAAGAAAAGTAAACGCAAAAAAATACCTTCAGGACCCCAAATTCGTTTGCAGGCATAACATGTAACATCTCCCCTGTCGCCTAATATGGGCAAAATCGACCCACAATCCGAGCAAAAGCCCGGTGTACTTATAAAAGATACAGTGTCGCCGGTTTTCGCCATTTGAAGTCGAAAATGACACAACAATACGTTTGTGAGGGAATAATGTGACGGCAAAGTTAACGTACACGTGAGAATTGAACAGGCAAACCTGCTTCTACGCTTGCCGAACAATAAATGATCTGTACAAGCTTACCTCGTGCCACCTATTTCGCGCGCAGAACGATACAGCGCCACCACAGTTCTAAAACGAATTAGGAAGAACACTTAACCGCTAGCCTCAGAAAGAGTAACATAGCGCCACCTACTGCACGCGCGCTGAACTAACTATTTGAAACGATCGATTTATCTAGGTAGAGCTGTGAAATAACTGAAGCGAGAATCAGCCTGCAATTCGAAACCCTCTAGTGGTGAGTCTTCGAAGCATCGCAAAACGTGGATTTTCTTGTTGTTGGTTTGGTTGCATCGCTTGCATAGAAACCAGCATTAACGCTCGATATAAGACACGCATGCCACCTCAGCGCGGTATTTCTGCGTGTACATGTTTTGCTCGTTTACTCGGTCAGAGCCGGCAAAATGGACGATATAGCACTCCGAGCATCTGATCATGTTTTAGAAGTGATTTTCTCATATTTAGATCTGCACACGCTAAGAAATTGCTCGCTGGTGTGCAAACGATGGAACCGATTCCTAAATGACGAAAATAATGATGCGTGGAGGATGCACTGCATCCGAAAGTTGGCCCAAGAGGCACTCAGCTCCGATTTATTGTCGTCGGTTCCCACTTATAAATCGAAGCTGCGTGCATTCTATCACGCCTGGAACCCCAATGATTGTTCTCGTAACATTTACATTAAAGCCAACGGATTCACCCTGCACAGGTAGAATCATGAATTCAGTCATTCATTGTGCGTGCCCCTGTGCTCCATTCTAAATGCTTAGTCGCTATTAATGTGAACTTAGATTCACTCTATTCCTTCATGCACAAACTATGCGATCCTCTTATACTACATGGCATTTGCTAATAGTCTCCCACACGATTCACAAAATGCTTTAACTACTGTTTCAAACTGAGTAACGTAAGTGAACTTACGTGAAAGTAGTAAACAAGTGGTACAGTAACCAATGACTGTGTTACAGAAACCCTGTTGCGCAAAGTACAGACGCTGGTAGAGGGAAAATTGGTTTTCGACATGGTCGTCATGCCTGGGAGGTGATTTGGGAAGGTCCTCTGGGCACGGTAGCGATCATAGGCATAGCTACGAAAGAAGCACCACTGTTGTGCCACGGGTATGTAGCATTATTGGGTTCCGATGAGAATTCATGGGGATGGAATCTGGTGGATAATCATTTGTTACACAACGGAGACGTGCAGGGGAATTACCCTCTACTTAATAATGCCCCCAAATACCAGGTATGATGTACTGTTTTACGATAGTCTACGATACAGCCGGACAAAATGCCTGGATACTTATCGAATATACCCTAAGGCATGTGATTTTATAATTAACAGGTTGGGGAAAGAATTAGAGTAATATTAGATTGTGATGATAACACGTTATCTTTTGAAAAAAATTACGAATTTTTGGGAGTTGCATTTAGAGGTATCGTATTTCAAATACTTAGTATATTTTATTAAGAACTAGCAGTAACATTTTTTCGAAATATAGCTTCGTCTTCCTTTCTTCTATCCAAACATTAACCCTTTCGTTACGGCGTACATTGCCGCGAAAGTGCTTCTTTCTAAATTTTTTTTGAAACTACCGGAGATGCTGACTAAAGTCGACGCTAGGATCGGCAGCTCGTTCCGTGACGCCGACTAAAGTCGGCGCTCGTGCACACATGTCGTCGCGTGGGTGCCGATTATGGTCGGCGCTCGTAACGACAGGGTTAAACATTGTGTGTGTTTGAGATCCAATACTTTGGCAATGTTAATGAAAGAAATTAAATATGTAGGGTTGCCAGACAAAAGATTATATCCATCCGTTTCTGCTGTGTATGGGAATACCGAGGTATCTATGGTGTACTTAGGACCACCTCTAGATGGCTAACACATTACTTCTAGTAGGAACATATCTTTCGAGGCTTATTTAAGGCTGTACGATGAGATCTTGATACAGAATTCTTTGTGTCATGTTCGAACGTCTACTTTGAAGTGGAACTAGTACACTAATGAACTGTTTAATATTCTTTACGAAAGATCTGTGCCGGTTCGTTCAGTCAATAATATTGTACATAGTATTAGCATTCCATTTAAACCGACAAATCCATAATAGGGCTTTCTGCCGTGCTAACGGTCGTAAGTTACGTAACAATCAACATTAATAAATCTCACGTGAAATTATACGTCTGCTAATAGCCAGTGTCAACAAGGTCCATATATTTGATAATGAAACTTTTCGTTTCAAACCCGCGATTGAAAATACCTCCGTATAAAAAAGTTGAGCGATGCATTAGTGGTTCTATGATAATCATGTAAAAAATTTACGTTAGATAGTTTTGCAAAAAAAAAGAGTTCCTTCGCAAAGTAATCGCGCGTATTTCAAACGGACGCGTGTTTGGTTACTTTCATTTAAATGCTTGTCTGAGTTACATAGAGTTCCTTTAAGTTTACGTGCACGTAACTAGAAGCAATGGTTTCCTTATTACTTATTTGTCCGTACAGTATTGATGTTCGAATGCTTTTTACGTATTTTTTCATACGCCGAAGAGTCGGCAATTCCAATTTGTTTATATACGATTTAATATCGACGAGTCTGCCATTAGTATTAAACTCGTTATTCGTAATATTCTTATGCTTCTTGCATAATTTTGTGGTAACTAGAAGGGGGGGGGGGGGTAACTGTGATTCGTCCTATTTGATTAGTATGATCATTTTTTTTCTATGATATCTGTAGGTTTGCTTACAATTAGTTCTATGCTTATCTACATCTTCTATAAGGAAGTGGACGATTTTTTTTATAAATGCTAATTACTCCTTTTTCTCGAATATATTATATTTATTTACGCGCATTTCAAGTTAATGTATATTCCCTAATGTTAAGTAATCTCAAGTAGCAGAATCATTGAACAGATCGAGAATATTTCATAAAATAGTATACAGGGTGTTCCATTTACAGTGTTCATAGCTACCTTATTTTTGAATGTACAAAGCAATCTTTCAAATTGTAAAATACCAAAGTAAAATCCAGTCGATTTCTATAGTATATTATTACAGACATTCGTGTTCCTTTAAGTATAATTAATCGTACTTGCAGCAGATAGTGCTAGGAATAAAACTGGTACCTGTGAAATTCATCTACACAATATCACAATTGTACTAAGTTTATTCTTATGCTAGAAGAACCTTAGTTTTTTTTATAATTATTTTGTTGATGTGCTAGTTTGTGATATAACTGTCCGTGTGAGATTTCGTTTATATGGAGAGCGAAGTATTGAAAATTGTATCATTGTATGAAGTTTGGTGACCACTGTTGTGATAAATGCACAATATATCATATTTATCGCGAACGATTTTTTAGTTCACTTACGCGTCTAGTGTAAGAAAGTCTTTTATTGGTCACACATAAGAATTATTGTACATTGTGCTCCGTAAAGTCTGTAGTTGTAACTACTTAGTAATATTGTCTGCGCGGTGACCAGCGATATTCGATCTAGGGATACGCATAAGCAGAGTCACGTTGCATTGTAAATATTTATCGTCGTTGTGTTCGTTATGCGTAGCGTTCGTGAGATTAGTATTTTTCTTTGGCTAAACTTTTGTACAGAATCGTGTACATAATGATCATAAAACTGTACAAGGCGAAATAAATCTTATTTCATATATGCCCAATGGTTTCATCTGTACGAATAGAAAATAGTAGAGGTCACGGACTGATTTTAGAATTTATACCTTTTTCGATCGACGAAAAAATGAAAACGCGAGTCAGTTTTCTGTGAAAACTTTCACAGAATCAAAATGGTGTACTGTAACTTATTTCGAGTACGAACTACCGTGATTAAACGTGGAGTATAGTGGTGCCTTATACACGGTTCTTTCCATGTAATCTCAATGTGGCTATGATGCACGATAGCGTTAAGTATTACGAGTATTAATCAACGTCAGCCCGTTGCACGTGTAAACGTAGATGTAACGAATTTCAGCCCACCAACGGAATGCATAATATTTTGTAAATATACGCGTCGATCACGTTGCATACAGATAATCATGTAATGCCCCGTGAAACTATTCTGTACAAATGTTTAGAGGGACAGCGACTTAGTCGGGATACTAAATTAAGTTTGGAACACCGGTATACTCGCACGTATATCAGGAGTACGATAATTTTAAAGAAAGAAATGTACAACGCTCTGTAAATAAATTATTTTATTTTAATGCTTTAATGTTTGTATTGTTGCATACCGTCCAAGAGAAAGTAATTCGCGAGAGTCGAGACATATCGTGTGTCAAGAATTTCTCGTTTATTTCGGACATTCGCACGTAAATATCCCGTACAAACCTTTCCCTTATCACATTCCCTTTCTCGCAAACAGATTCCATTAATATATTCAAAACTTTGTACATGGTCGCTAACATCACGATAGCTTACAAAAATATAGTAGCAATTTGTTATACATCTTTTCAAACCAACAGGACACAATCCTTCATTACTAATGTGTACACTAGTAGTGTTTGAGTTAGACACACATATTAAAAATTCAAAATTTCATCAGTGTAACTCGTTCTGTTGCAGTCAATTGTTAAGTGAATTAATTCAACGAGTAATTAAAGTTAAGGGCACGAAATGGTTTCACGATTTATATAGGTACCTTTGTCAGTCTGTTCCCAAAGTAACTTTCTTTGTATAATAGTAACTGTTCAATAGAGATTGAGAGGAACATGTTCATGTGATTCTGAATACATTATAATTTCCATAAAGTTAAGTTAAATCAGACTTGACCCATTACTGTTAGTATTGATTTATTAAGTCCACCATGGCACAGTGGGTCTGAGCACCTTATATGACATACTGGCACATTCGTGATAAGATTGCTTCAGATAGTACCTAGGCATGCCTCCATGTATCATACCAATAAGTTCTTGTAGCACTGTTATACAAAACGTACTACGAAATACAATCAGTGTAATGAAAGATCATGTTTTCGTATTATATCGATGACACCGAATTGGTGTTTTGGAATCGGTTTTTTACGACTTTTCACAATAATTACAGATTCGACATCGACGACGTCGGATCATGAACGCAAACATTATTCGTATATCCTTTCGCGCGTTCGTTATTTTGGATTTTCTCCACTTTCCGCTAATTTGAGTAATTTTTGTTGGCTTATAACAGCTGTATTGCTTCATTTTGTAGACGAAAGGATATACAAGTTAATTGTGTAAAAAGTACACACAATTAAAACCCAATCATTTCCACATGAGATTTGATAAAAGTCTAAAGTAAATTGTTCATTCATCCTTAACAATAATCTCGATAAGTACAATATATTCTCTGTATAATTATAATTCCTCCCTTTATTTTGGGCAACAAAGTTTAAAGACCTCGTCATCGGGAATATTATAGTAATAAATAAATCATTTCAGAATACGCAAAATAAGAATATGGTTAAAATATCACAATAAAGCTACTTCTTCATAACTGAGAAAGAAATCGCAAAGTTCCTACTTTGACTGAATGTATTCCTTTCTTAACTACAGGAGGTACTCTGCACACTATTTTCGTGGCAGAGTTTACCATTAGTCACAGCGTAATAAGATTCGGAGCGACTTTACTGTCACTTAAATAAATCAGAATAAAAAACTGATTGCCTATCATACTTTAATGCTCTTACACATTCAAATCCATTAAATCCCGAATGCATGCACGCTGGTCCTGCTAATTATTCTACATTGGATACTTACTCGAATAAGGACAGTGAATGAGATTCACTGGCACCGAGTGAGTGAAACAGAATAATGAGAACCCTCGGCCTAATTGCTACTGGCGCGCCACCTACACGTGGACAAGAGGCCCCTCGGGCCCGATGGTTTGCATGCACACGAGGAAAAATGGTTGCATATAACGAGGGATTACTATAATTGATACTACAATTATGGATGCGGATCATTTCACGCCAAATTGATCGCGTTTTCCGGCGATCTCCGATGTGGGGATTTTGTTCTTCAAACATCACTTCGAGGTCCCGTTTTCAAAAATCCGCAAAAATAAGACCGTATTGTTCGAAGCCCTCTGTATACAACAAGACTTCTTGCGAAGTGGTCACTTTCAAACTGACTTTTATTTTATAAAATAAGCTTCAACCAATCCAGACATGTGTCTCAGATTTATAAAAACGCGGCTTTGAAGCGATATTTGAAAGACTGCGGTGCGGTACGTTTCAGGCACCCGGGTTATGGGCACGCGTAAAATGATTGTTTCAGAAACAAGCGAGGTAGTAGTTCCGTCATGATTAGAACAGAGAAATATGATGCAAAAAAAGTCGCCATCGTGCTGCATTAGAAAATACGGATTTCACGTAGGAAACCAACCCGTATATATCGATTTACGCACAGACTCATTACGAATCAATTCTGCAAGACCGTCAGGATCTTGCAATGTTAAAACTGAAAGCGGAAAAATGTACTACACTGCACACTACAGTGCAAAACAAACGTATCCGCCTGAATAAAGGGCCTAGAATTCTTAGAGGCAGTAGAACTGCTCAGTAAGGGGTGCACTTAGAAACACAAAATGGCTTGTGTTTTTTACTTAGTTATTAGCATGTAAACTTGTCTGTTTTCTTTAACTATCCAGTACTCACTTAATTGCAGCAGTGATCATAGGGATAACGTTGGCATGTGGTATAAGGTATTGGACTAATTCACACGTGTACATATGTCCATTCCCTGAGGTACATGTATCTTCGTGGAATTTTTTTTTTACTATTTTCGTACTTGTTTTTTTTCCGGCAGTACACAATCGAGCGACGATTTCACTCTGGTCGGCGGGAATTTTGTTAGAAAGAAATCGGACGCATAGCAAAATAGCTTGCTCAGTAGAGGGCATAATATAGCTTGGTGAAGTAGCACCCATAGTCGATAATTTGGTCCTTCGAATGGATCGAGAACGGCCGCACATAACATGTGACTAAGATTCACTTGTATGGGCTAGAAAGTAAAATATCGTCACGTTAGATTTAAATAATAATCAAAACGTGTAGATATAAGCTAGACCGTGGACATACCAAAGCAATAGCTTGTAGGATCCAAAAGTGATACACTAAATTGAGTCCATAACTGAAAACGGACCAACTCATATCTGACAGAGGCTCGACATTGTATACACCTACAGGTCAAGATTATAATGTATTAACGAACCAAAGAGATTTAAACGTTATGCAAAGTAAATAGCAAATAACTACCCCCAACTCTCAGTAAGTAATACGGTATCACTACCATCAAGCCATGCTGAATGTAATACAATGCTTTGTCTGCAAATATCTGGAAGAATTCATGCGGATGTGAATTCGAACTATGGTGATAGTTCATTATTCGTCAGAAATGTGAATTTACTTTTCGAGATTCCGTCTCTGGGAACAAGAATGCTAAAACTGGTCCGTTCAAAAAGTTTAAATGTATCCTGAAAATAGCTGTGACTGTCGGACTAGGGTTTGCTGCTAGTAAATACAGCTGTGTTACAGAAAAAGCACTGGTTGTAAATAACGACACACGAGTGCGTGTACCTTCCTTTTAAGTGCGTTTCGTCTATTTTACCTGAGTCGCCGTTGTTATATGACAAGGATTTAATAAATATACAACTGTCCTACTGCTGAATTTAAAACCCATCTCCATCCCCAATACTAAGGACATAATAATCAACAATACTCTTCTGCCAACTCGATCATGGTTCATATACGACACTCGAGTTGGCAAACTAATTCGTTTGTGGCCCCAGACAAGGCATCCTACTATAAATACAGATACTAAAGATGTTTCTATTATCCTTCGCTTCATGCTCAAGTAATAGGCGCATTCTGGGCCTACGTTACGTGGTATAGAACTGTTCACACCATCGTACGCCCACTCGAACATCTTTCAGTGTTCTGCCGGTACAAATTCAATAAAGCAAAATATTACAAACTGAGTGCAACAATGAACATTTCTGATGGTCTAATGTTTTTGGATCGAATGCCAGAAACTACGGTAAGTGCATTGTAAAGAATCGTTGTTTATTTTAATATCTTGCCACAATAAAATGCCATATGGAAATTAGCAATTCATTCGGATGGATGTATGATTCAAAACGGAGTACCGTAAAATACTACATACATACGTTGTTCTCTAATTTTGTGACAAGGTTGAGGGAAAGAGTAATCTACAACGAAAAACACCCTGAGTTGACATGCACTGTATATTAAACCACGTTAAGTGTTAACTAGCATTGTACTTTGTATGTACTGTGCATTCGTCAGCATTCGTTGTACTAACATAGGCTATAGTTATTCTATAGAACCGTTTTATGGTTAATACGGTGCATCTTAAGGGCAGGCTAGGTTGGGATGTACAAATGTACGCCACCACACGGTGGCTACCCACACTCGCAGCTGTAAACCGCTGACCGTTTAATAAAAATAGGAGAACCCAATCGTGAGCAAGCCTGCGTGGCGCGTATTATAAGGGAAGTTTTCTATTTAAGGGTTTCGGTCGTTGCGTTAAAATTAACAATTTGGGAGAATTTATCTGTGTTGCCGTATTATTCACAGTGCCAATGTTTGCACTCCTGAGGTCAAGAACAGAATCGTAGATGTGTGAGCACTTTGTTAGTGAAGGGAATGCGTACTCGGCGTATTTTCAAACTGGGTTATTTCGAATATTAAGCTTTGTACGAAAATGTTTTTTTTTCTATAATTTATACTTATTGTTGCAAGAGGAATCAGTTTTGCGCCATAAGCGACACCCCACGTGAAAGCAAACACTGTCGGCATGCACGTGTATCTCTTGGTAGATGAATGCGCACGCTCGGAGAAGCTAGAGCACAGGATAGACCCGCAATGTAATTTTGTGTCATACGCTCGGGGGGCTCGCGAGCCCGCTTACCATTTTCATGTCACACGCAACGTTATCGATTCAGTCTAAAATAAGATTGTAACGCTGCGCGTGGTAGAAATCAGAATTCAACGCGGGTAAAACTTAGATCATTTGAAACCCGCGATTTACAAATGATTCTGTTAGAGTAACAATTTAAAGATCGTTTTATAAACGTATTCCGTGTAACAACAGAGAAAAAAGGATCACAACAAAACAAGAACTAATACGCCTTTTAACCTTGCTGTTCTATTCCAGTTTACTTAACGCAAAACAAATTTATTGAATGTAAAAATTTATATAAAAAAACAACATTATTTGTGGAAGACATGCTTTCATGATGTAACGTGGAATACCTCGCCAAGGAATATATTTCAATAAGGTGCTGAAGCAGAGAGGACTTTAAAAATTGACAAAAACCCATTAGTTCCAGTATTTCGATGAAATATTCCAACATGCACTTATCCTTCAACCTTAACACTATACTCGTGTTCTGAGGGCCGGTAGGAACAAACGAACAAACATTTCAAGTTACATATTTTATTTTTATATTCTATCATAGTATTGCAAGTTATAGAAATTCTTATATCTAATTAGAATATTTGACAATCGCAGCTATCGGCTCAGTTTTCACCGATTACCAGGTCTCACCACGAGGAGGTTGCTAGGGAGAGACTCCTAGGAGAGTCCTAGGAGATACTAGGCGAATTGTAGTAGAATCCTGTTAAGCAACCTCCCACATGGTCCAGTAATCGATCAAATTAATCCAAGAATCAAAATATCATGAAATAATATGCTCATGCGTTCACTGAGATCCGATCACGATCGCGAATAAAATTGATCTGGCAGGTACATTGTTCGGTGATGGTACGACATTCATAGAGGTTGTTGACGTTCTGTCTCGCTCCAACGACTCCCATCTCTGCGGGAAAAGTATTGATAAAGAAGTCTTCTAGATACTGGTTGAATTGTAGTAGAATCTTGTTAAGCTACCTCTCACACAGTCCAGTAATCGATTAAATTAATCTAGGAATCAAGATATCACGAAATAATATGCTCACGCGTTCACTGTGATCACTGTCACAGGTAATGTTCAACTGGCAGATACATTGTTCGGCGATGGTGCGACTTTTGTAGAGGTTGTTGACGTTCTGTCTTGCTCCAACAACTCCCAACTAACTTGAAATTCGCCAAGGCTGGAAATAATTTTATCTAGCAATGCTGATTGCACCATTTGTACTTTTCGCAACTGCAGCTATCCAAACTGCACTTTCCATATGTCTTCCAATCCTGGGGACCCATGATGGGATCCGAGAATAGTGTTGCACGAGAAGTTTTCCTGGGTAATGGGTATATCTCAGTGGAACCCTGTTAAAGGGCCTCCCCCATGGTCCAGTAATCGATGAAATTGATGCACGAATTGAGAAATCACAAAATAATATGCACTATGACATGCACACACTTCACTGAACACTGAACCGATGAATTTGTCAGGGCTACACAAAATTTTATTTCGTAATGCGGGTTTGAAAAGTAACTCGATTTGCAGTTGCATGTATCATGCAAATTTCTACGAGGCTTTCAAGAATTAGATTTTACTGTAAATTTCAATGTCGGCGGTAAACTAATACTCGGGGCAAATAGAATCCAATTATTATTACTTCACTAGAATGATTAAACAATGCATTAGAAATTTGCGGGAATGTCAGTAACAGCGTGAATTTTTAATACTTTTCAGCGTACGTTATGTGAAAGGGTTTCACTACGCGCAAAGTATTAATAAACAATGTCATCTTGCAATTTATAGCTTACACGGGCTTTGAAGAAATACCATTTCTGAACGCCATAGTGTCTTGATCTTCGAAATGGATTTTCGGAGAAAAATCCGCGTGAGTCGTTGACAAATCGAGCTAAAGCATAGCGTAGCAAAAGCCTGCTCTCTATGTCAAACACCCATTCTGAACATGTCACACGTATACAAGCACGCACACAACTTTCAGCATCTCAACACGTTTCAGAGTAGTTGCTGAGGTGGACGTTATTCATGAGTAGATGCCACTACATTCAGTCCTGAAATTATGAGTCGGTAACACAGTTTGGGTGGCGACACGAATATCCATAAGGTGATAGGTCTATCCTATACCTCGTCTGTGACGACATCCATAAGGTGATAGGTCTATCCTATACCTCGTCTGTGACGACATCCATAAGGTGATAGGTCTA
Source organism: Andrena hattorfiana (assembly GCA_944738655.2). NCBI lineage: Eukaryota > Metazoa > Arthropoda > Insecta > Hymenoptera > Andrenidae > Andrena > Andrena hattorfiana. The sequence goes on from OX122895.1 coordinate 2,866,196, forward strand.
TCCTATACTTCGGCTGTGGCGATACGAACATCCATAGCGCACACCATTCGTCGATGAATGGTTTTTGTAGGGTAAAACAAAATATACACTCCACACGAACATGATGTGCGCCATCTATCCGGAAGTGACCAAAAGTGACGATATTTGAATATCTTTTTGAAAATTTTATCGTGGTGTAACACAGATGCACAGGCCACAGGAATATGATGTTGCCCACCATCTAGCGGATAGCGACCAAAACAGAGCGCCACTTTTGGTCACATTCCGATAGATGGCGAACACAATCAAATTCACCCATTCCGTAGATTGAACTTATCGCATTTTTCTACTTAATTTTAGGACATATTCTGCCCTACACAATTCAGTAACTGACATTTCTTTGCTGTGTCACCTTGTTATATTTTACGGTCTGCAAAAACCTATGTAGGTCCCAGGGCCATCTGCGAATTGAGCAATTTGGATGCCGAATCGATAATGAGCCCATCCAGAACGTCTCATTTCCCCGCTCGGTAAATTGTATCGACGACATTGCGTCTTTTTTGGCAACGACCACTTTTTCCTGCCTCCCTTCTTCCCTCGTTACTCGCGCAGCGTCGTGTTTTTAGGACCACCGCGCGCAACGGGTGTTGGACTTCGAGGCAAGAAACACTAGGTGATAGAATGCACCCTGATGTGAATCCACCATAAACTCTCGACAGAAGATGAAAACCGCTGGATACCTTGAAAACTTTTCTAAGCCGGGCCATTTCTTCTTGATCGAAAGCCGTGGGGCAGCTACATTTCACGCATTAATTAAACTTTTGTATTTTCTAAAAATGTTGAGCTTCTAGCAGCTTTCAAAGAAAGCACTAAGAATACGCCCACACAGGGTAAAAGAAGAATCTGATTAGTTGGTAGAGGAGTGCATTCTGTCATCTGGTCGATTTCTAGTATTAAGAATACCCAAGGACCACCACCAAGGCATTGGACAGGAAGCATATCTCAATGCACTAGTCTCGCAATATTAAACGGGCTATACAGAACGCAGATCCGTAACCTATTCATTAAAATATCAGGAGTAAACGTCCCACCGTGTTACAGCAACACGCAACCACATTGTTGCACCAAGCCGTATATCCTCCACCGATGACTACCGCATAGTGAACGTTCTGGCTGCCGGTAACAAATGTTTTCTATCATCTGTCGCGACAATGCATAAAGAGCATTCGCTGGGGAGCAAATGGAATCGACCAGGCATCTTATGCATCTTGCTGGCAGCTCAGTTTCGCAACGCTTCGCGGAAGGTCGCCGACGTAAAGGATTGTCTCCTGTTCTGAGCCGCTGAAACGCAGGTGTTTTCCGACATGAACGTCGCGACAAGGCTGCCCACGGTACCTACGAACGCGTATCCGGTTGTCTGCGTGCGATTTGCCTTTTGCAAGGCCGTCTCTCCCGAGTTAGACACCGGTCTAGCTAGAAAGTGACAATTCGAATGCGTGCACGCGCACACCGTTGATGGGCCCGACACGTCCCATAGCTCAAGATTGTCCCATCTGACAAGGGAGACGGTGGCACGCTGAGTTTCCAACGACGGAAGCCATCGCGAACGCTACCAACCGAAGCGAAATAAATTGTTCATTGCGCCCATGCAATTTGTAATACCCCTTCGACTGTTCCAAGGATTACGGATTTAGAAAAACGATTTAACTGCGCCCGGGGACATTTAATAGACTCCTCTTTAAGTATCGAAGGCAGTGTAATTATCTTCCGCAGATATTCAACATTTGCCATAAAAGAAACTGAAAATTGAGGTTAGTTTCGTCGATCATGATGTATTAAGCGAGTCTTCCCGCGTTACTGCACCCTGGAAGATTCCTAACAAACAGGCATTCGTATGCCAGAGCACGTAGGCGGGACGTTTTGTCCACAGTAATATAGAATTCTATCTCCCCCTGTTTCGGTATGCCTCGTCCGTTGTCACATGCCGAAATTTCGCGGCTAACGCTGCTCGCGTACATTCTCACCTTTTTGTCGCAATCCACATGCCCTGTTCCTCACTTTGACGAGCAGGAAAATTGAAACTGCCTTTCTCCCCGACTCGTGACTGTCCGCATTACATATTCCATAACGCTCAAAGGCATCCTATCACACTTTTACGTAGCTTTGCCAAGAACTATACGGACTAACCTAAACGAGGCATGTTCCTAGTTCCGATCACTATGGTATCCTGTGGGAAAGTACAAAACTCCATAGTACTATGGAATACATTAAACCTTTCTTTATCCAATGAAGGATGGAAGGGGGGGGGGAACTATAACCAACACACTAATTGTAACTCTAGACACGTGCGCCCATATGGGTAGATGCTTGCCTGTTTACACTTTCCAGTAAAGATTTCAAAGAATCTAATAAACAGCCACATCGCGCTCGACTTTTCGAGCACGCCGTTGATCGTCCGTCCCCCAGCGAAATGGCTCATTTTGCCAGTTGGTTTTCTCGCGACTCCCACCAGGAGGCGGTGGGACGGAGGAGGCAGGGCGGCGTTATTGCAGCGGCATGACGACGATCGAAGCGAGCGATCCATGGGCCCGTACCGATATTACGGACAGTTTCGCGGCACCAAGGCCGCCTCCTTACTCGAGATCTTGTCTCACGATGACTCACGCCTAGGCTGCCTCCTGCCTCGCTGGCTCTCTGCCTTCCTTCCTCCTGCCTCGTCGTACCTGGAGCCACGCTCTGGAAAGAACGACGGGTAAATAGAGGCCGATCCAGCCGCCGCCGGTGAAAAAGTGAGAGCGGTTCTTGCCGAGCTTACACGTTTAACATAGTTTATAGACACATCGTGCCGCGCGGCGTGCACCACCGTAGATCCTCCGAGTTAGATCGATTATGAAACCTAGCTGGCCGACCATCTGGAGGAGGGAGGGGAGAGCGGGGGGTAAGGAGGGAACACGGGCACAGGCGGAATTGGATCAAAGGAAATTGTCTTCCAGCATAGAATGTCGCCTCGGTGCTGGGTGCAGATGGACGGGGATAGGGGAGTTCTCATGATGCAAATACTGTGAGAGTTGGGTGGCAGAGTTGCCGTGGGTGATCAGGGTTACGGGAAATTGCTTCCCGTTCCGAAAGCTGAGCACCGTTAAATGCAGACGAGTTGCTAGAGTTTGCGAGGCTCTGACGAGCAGCAGACAAAGCGGCAGCTTGCTGCTCATGATCATTTCATTTGCGTTTAGATGGAGCGGTGAGAGTCGACAGTCTTGCATAGCCACAGGCGTATCCCTTGATGTTAGGACCAGTGGCAACGTAGATAACGACCATTAGATTCCGATGAAGTAACTGGTTCCTGATTTTCACAGAACAATGTAGCTGTCTCCTCAGACCCAGCCCAGTTACGTCCGAGGAGGCATCCGAATTCGCACAGCTCTCGCGCAAATGGCAACCCACCACCAAGCTTAACCGCGTTTCGCCTCATTTGTCGCAGAGCACGAGGGCTCGCTGCTATAATGGCACTCGGCTCGCCACAAGACTTAAAGCGGCCGCCAATTATCGCTTCTCCGTCCTGACGAACGTCCTCTCCCTCCCCGGATTGCACCTTTTATTTCGATTTAACGGTACGAGCCGCGAAGGTAGCCTCGTGTATCCATTAATCCAGCGGGGAATGCGAAAAGTCACGCTCTGGGAAAAGGGAGGCGGCGGTTTCTTAAAATACACTCGGGTAATTGAAGGGCACCGATCGCAAGAAACCAGTGCCAGCCCCGTTTTTTCTCGTCCTTTTTCCGCGGACGATCGCGATCGTTAGGCGAAGGAAAAACCATCGAGGGTCCCCCTCCATGCCTCCCCTACCCCTCCGCGAGGCACTTCCTAAGGAGATCCGTAGGATACCACAGCTGCGAAGAGGTTTCCTGAGACGATTTCGCCAGATCTGATGGAACGATGCGTGCGTTTTTTGCGCGATGCTCGCGCGTGGCTCCAAATGATCTCTTGATTTGAACGCGCCATTCAGGGATATCTTGGTGTCCGTGTTCGGGGATTTGCGGCGTTTTTGCGCACCTGTAAGGGATACTTAAGTAGACCAGGAACATGCAACTTGGCGCAGCGCGTAATGAGCATGCTGGCTTTCTTGCCTGCTTTGCTTTCAAGGCTCTGATGCGAGATTTAATGTAACAAACATGGTTCTTGCGTGACATCTATGTTGGAAACCGAATGAAACCAATAGTCGCAGATATAGTGATAACTGCATAATTATAATTTCATAACTATAATTTCATCTAATTTATTTTCTGTTTATCATTCAAACTAGGTTATGTTTCGGTTAAGTTTGCAAAATGCAACACCAGCTCGTATTCCCGCAGCGCCACTGTCGACAGGCCATCGGTAAACGTGCCACGAGCGGACAACGCGACGAAAAATAAAAAGAGCAGCGTGTCAGCTTCCCGGGTGCATGATTTGACGCGGGCCGACGTCGGCTCGGTGGGCGAGTCATCGAAGCCGTCCTTCGCGCGGTGTTGACCGCGTGACTAATTTTAAGAATCGCCCGCGTTTCTTTCAGCCGGCGTGGAGGACACTGTGATCGCCGCCGCAAGTACGGTGGGGGACCGGCGGCCGCGGTCCTTAGGACTCCCCTAGATGGCAGGATTTTTTCTGCGGGATCACCTCTGGAGGCCGAGAACGGATCACCCGGCAAGGATACACTTCCTATTAGCGCCACCGTGTCCAACCGTATATGGCTTAAGGCGTATCTCGCGGGTCAACCGGTCGCAATGAGACTCGCCGGTTGCCTGTTGCTGGCGCTGAACGGGCGAAGGCTACTTCCGAAATATCCGCCCCGGAGATTGTACTTGCGAAATGTAACGTGTCAGACTCGGCTACGACGAGATATTTGCCATGATTATTCGCAGCTTCCCTTTTCAAACTTGACCATCCGAACTAAACTGGTGTAGTCACGTCCAGCTGGTGTTGGTTTACATATTTAGAGGTTATAAAAATAAATTATTGTTCGCCGTCTGCGTTTTTCGGTATCGCGACACCTGGCGTGCAATAAAAATTAAGATTTCAACGCCACGCTCATGAAATTCTATAAGATCTCTTTATCCCTCGTCGAACAAAGATATCTTTAATGGAGAACTAGTTGGAATCGTTAACGGCGTCCCATTGCCCTTACATAGGTGTCCGCAGATCTGTCCGACTGCGTTGCCGCCTCAGTAACTGACAGTTCACTGGGTGTCTGCACCCACAGATCTTGTAGTTACACTATTTATATCGATACCCGGTGTTTTTCTAAGCCGTATTAGGAACGGCGGCATATCGCACCGTGGAATAATCTGAAATCGCCATGTGCGGTGGCATGCAAATCAGGCATATCAGCTTGGAAGATTTATATAAAATCTTCTGGCAATCTATTTGCAACGATACAGGTGAAGGAGATCTGAATAATTTGTAGAAAATAAATCGCTTAGGAAACAGTTAGCTGGGTAGCAATTAAGTATTCGACTGGTAAGGACGATTGTATAACACAGATCCACACTCCTACGCGAAATTTTAGTCCAACTTCTTCTTACTCCCAAAAATACCGAGCCCAGCCGCATCTGTTGCCTCAGACCGCCTCATGCCTTATAAGAATCGAATCGATTCGGATCCACGGGTCCACATCGAGCTCAATACTCATCGATAGCCCTCGCAGATACCCCTCTATGAACGCAGGCAGATGCACAAGAGATACCAGCCGCGGCTGACGAGACGTCATGGTATTCTAAAGGCCCGCTCTTTCCGGGTTGAAAATAATCGAGCTCGGTCGCACGAACTTTCGACCTGCGGCGTATGCGGCTGTACCAAAAGGAGAACGACAAAAAGGAGTGCAAAGTACGACTTCGCATACCAGCTGACCGCTCCGAAGCGTGCCGGAAGAGCTTCGGTGGTCCTCTGGTTGCCTGGTAAATGTTTACGGAGCCACCTTCAATATGGAGGACTATAGCCCTAAACTGTCATCACAGTTGAATCAAATGGAGCGCAACTATGCGTAATATTCAGTTATTTTGGTTTATACAGCTCAAAGTGTTCATTATATTCACACTACCAATTTCCGTGGAGTACTAGGCGCGGAGGTGTGCTACGCAATAGTAGCACCACAGATTGCAAAATGGCGACGGCAATTTAGGAGCTGCAAATTAGAACTGATCTCGTTTTCTCGCTGCATTCCTGATTTAATACGCCCATCCTCCAAATAGCTTCTGCGAGCGTGCATGCTCCTTAGGCTAGATAAACGTTAGCTAGATCACCCGGCGAGTGCCAGGCCGACTTCGCACTATTCCACAATTACGACCAGGTGGAATAACACTTTCGCAATTATTTCACAATGGCCGGTGCAGGACGTTAATTGAACTTTACTGCGACTTCGAGCGCCATTTCCCACGCGTTCCTCGTTTCCCTGGCACTGTCCACAAGACGTTCATCATTCCACGTATCCTCTTAACCGTAAAGCAGTAAGTTAGCTCTGGGGCTGATCGAAAAGGAGCCAGTCAACCAGGTACGCTGGTACACGGTCCGCCTAATTAACATACTCCCGAACGAGACCGATTTAATATCTTCTTTCAGCCGTGGTCCAGGTGACACGGGAGGCTAAAGGACCGGTCCCTGCGTTTCCACTTGTCGTCGTGGCGAGTAACAAATCAACGACAAAGTAAAAACGTCAATGGTCCGCTGCGATCTCGCGGCTAACAGACCGAGTGATCCTGTTTGCAAACAAGTTTTTCCACGTCTCCGTGCCTTGCACCATGGGCAATAGTGATCCAAGCAGATTTCGTGGTTTCCCCTCTATCGTATAGTGGCCTCGATGAACGCAAGTGTCCTGAGATAAAGAGAACATTTTAGGATATGTAGAAAGCAAAGGGGAAAGGATTTTTTCTAGAGTCTGCTTAAATTGATCGCTCTAAAAGTCTTAGTAGAGATTCTCACACCATTTTAAAATAATCGAATTGAAGTAACTGTTAAGAAATCTATAATTATGCACTAATTGTAAGGATATTGAAATTCAGAGTGTTTTAAATGAACCTTAGCAAGTCAACAGTTTAGAAGAGAAAAATGAAGGTTTAAATATTTAAGCACAATCTTTGCGGGGTAAAACAGAGCGCACGCTCGACAGGGATGTCACACTGCCAGCCATCTAGCGGGAAGTGTCACTAAGCACTGTCCCCTATCGAAAAAATAACCTTTACTAATGTTTCGCCATATGATCAAATACGCTCTCTTTCAGAGTCACATATCTGAAATACTGGATCCCTTACGAGTTACACGACTCAACTACTTAGGTACTTCAATAGAAATATGATCTTCTAATCGACCTCAGCGTCTGCACTTCAATAGTGATCTCAGAAATGACTATCTTTAACCTCTCTCAACGGCGTGGCAGTCAGGAGCACCCCCTTTAAGGCGTGCTGCTCCTACAAACCATAAAAATCTGGCTAACGAGCGAGTTACCGTAAAATTTTTATTACTCGCATGGAGAATAGCGCGAGCCTTGCGCCTCCGCTAAGAGGACCAGAACGCTCCGAAGGCGATCGTTCCAGAGATTTATGCTTTCGCGCAAAAGGAGCGAAAATTTTGTAATGCCACAGTTTATGAATCCCTTCGTAAATGGAAAAGTGAAGCTGGGCTTAAAGTTTACTGCGGAGAAATTGGCGTGTGAGTAAAGGTCGCCCCGTTCGCGGCTGAATTCCTTTTTCTGGAAATCATCGGTGACCCTCGGGAGAACTAATTCTAGTCAAGATTATGGCGGCAGGTGAGGCTTAATACGGCGCGACACGAGGACTACGTCCCGAAATGGCGATTCCAAGGCTCCTCACTTCCGCGTGTCCCTTCCTTCTTTTTTCCCCACCAGGTTCCTCTTAATCCTCCTGTTCCGTAGAGTTTCTCGCGTTTTCGCTCCCGTCATCGCGCGGACCGCTCCGCGGGACAAGGGGCCTTCGGCTGCCTTATATGAGTTTACCGGCGCCAACACGACGAAGACACCTTCTCCGTGTCATCGTGTGTCGCGATGATGATCAAGCTCGATTTAATCGAGCGATGCCAAGTCGGCGGCGCGCAGAAATAGACTGGCGAACTTTAATCTCCTGTTTCCCGAACGGCTGACGGACACGTATCTTTAAGGCAAGGCTTGCATCTCAATGATGCATACAGAGAGCTGCAATCACAGCTATCGATGGCCATGGTTGCATACTATTAGCGCGGAAGGTGCATTTGGTAAGCTCTATGTTAATGAGAAGTTTACCACTAGGCTTTAATCAGGTAACCAATATGGTTCTAGACTACCACTAGAAAGGAACTAATAGTGTGATACTAATAGTTGACCAGTTGGTATTAATAGCTGACCAGTTGGTAGTAATAGTTAATCACTGGGTCCCAGTAGTTACCAAAAAAGTCCTAGTAGCTGCTCAGCTGGTCCTACTACATTTAGGGACCATCATCTACCAATAAGGATCATTTCAACTGGATGTACCGCCGAGACACAAATTCTTTTTCCAAAGATACCAGAAACTAATTACTCCATAACCGTACAATATCTGCACCCTGGCGAACATAACTGACTCATTTGTCGGAGTAAGACGTGAACTGGTTACCCGCGACGGATTTGCGCGCGGGAAAAGTGGTCTCCGCGGCTCAGAACGGAACACCGCGGACGTCAGTGCTACTCGTTTCGTGGACACGAGATTCTATTTATTATCCGGAATATCGACGGCTATATATCGCTTAATGAAATCGAGGCGTGTCTATCTACGCGTCACCCGCCTCGCCGCATACATCATCGACGTCAATCAAAGCTGCAGTCCGATCGAGTGCATGCAAAAATAATCGCCGATACCGCGGACGTGTAATTAACAAACACGATACGGAGTGGACGTGTTACCGGGAACGTGTGGTGGAAATCAATTTTATCACCACGCTCACGCTTCGTTTGCATTATCCACGAGTTGCACCCGCAAGATTAAGACTCAGACGGGGCCTCGAGTGGACAAATGTCCCTCCAGTTGAACAGAAGCTCAGCTTAAGCCACAAGTTAGGGCCAGATTAACTCCCAACTAGGCACACTAATGTTCTCTTTCAAACTACTACTGCAAACCGTATCTTATCAGACTTCGATACCATTTACGTTTGCTCTTAATCCTATCCCCACTTATTATCGCGCGGTGTTCCGGGTCAACCCAAAGGATCAATCGAATCAGCTTCCTACGATCAGCGTGGAACCTGTTATTAGCAGGCCAAAGTCCATAGGAAACTGGGTCCCGCTCTTCCACACGCTCGATGTCGACATCCCGCGGTCCCCCTGTAACTGGACTGTCGATATACTTCGGCTGGTCGCCTAAAAAATTCAAATCCCCGCGTGGGCATACCCCGCGTTAACGTCCCCCTGGCAAAAACGTAATCTGCGCGCGCACGGCGCTCGCCATTGTTCCGTCTGTCAATTCTAATTGCGCGAGCGACGCCAACGATATTCATTGAAATCTCGCTCGCTGCCTCCGCTTGCGTCGGAACGCGTGGTAGACGCCGAGGTGTATTAATCATTTTCAGACACCTGGCGAAGAAACTACCGAGCCACTCGATGCATATCGCCGTGGATGACCCACCGCGTCTGCGGGCATGCGCCGTCCCGATGCTCTTGTTCCCCCCCTCGCGTGATTAGCTTATAACTCGCGAGCTTCGGTAGCCGGAGTTAGCTAGCACTGTGCTACTCAATTCCTGGTGTGTGGATATTAGTCACATTTAAATTCAAGTGTAGATACTGACAAGCTATGTAGGGATTAGGTACAGGTTAGACTTGGGTTGGGTCTAGAACTAGAAGCGCAATCTTGCAGAACTACATTAGGGCTACATTTGAGTACCCTTGCCAGGAGAATTCTATATACGTCAATGGTGAATTAAATGTAAGTGAATCAGAAGGACGAAGGCGAACGCGTACATTGTGTACACTCATGCAAAGTGGCCATAATAAATTCTGCGATTCTTTTCGGTCACTTTTGCGCAGCCTCGTTGCGTGACACGCGAAGCTTCCTCCGCGGCACCACAATTTACTTCGTCATCAATAAACCGCATAAAGGTTCATTATAAACACGTGTCAACGCGTAATGATGATTACTATTAATCACGATCCACCAGCGATCCTCCGCTACTTTAATTCGCACTTCGCCTCCTGTCATTTGCAATTAAAATGGCCCCAATTTTTTAGGCGCGCATGCGCCCAGGACACCGAAACGAAAGTGGAAATGGCTATTAATCATTATCAGGGACTGGCCTCCATTTTTGGAAGCATAAAAGCCATTTACTCCCCGCGTGTTGTTATTCATAGCCACGAGGAGTGGCACGTCGATTCCTTAATTTAATTTTTCAGTAACCTCCATCACTTTATCGACCCGCGGGTGAATAAAACTGCGGATACATTGCCCATTGGTGGCTCTGGCCTCTATGTCTACCCACGATGACTTTCTCGATGAGTTTCGTCCCGAAGGCATCTTTAGCAGCTCGTTGCCCCTAGTCTGAAGAACTAACGCCACTTCTGCTGTTCAGACAGAGCCGCGAGCCGCGCCATTAACTTCTCATTAGCGTCGCGGTGCAGCCACGATGGCGACGCTTTCCACGAAAGCCAGACCGCGACCATTCAGCCTCGAACGGGGTGCATTTTCGCGAGGAGATAGCTAAGGTCAACATTTTAATTGGAAGGTCGTGAACCCGGGCCCCCGACGTCTGGCTCGTGCAGTTTATTAAACGCGATAGCGAGCCTTCCTTGGAGTCATCATTGCCACTATTGAATATCTTATGTCCTCCATGGCGCCTCGGTCACGTTTATAAAATTCTTAAAAATGTGACATAAAACCTTTTTCGCGAACTCGCGTCTTCGGCGCCGCGAGCAATCAGGCTTCCCAAATTGGTGGTCTGAGTCAGTTGCTGAACAATTTACACGGTACTTTCTTCTACCCAGAAGGCTTTAAATGACAAAGGGGCGATTAGTCGCGCGTTACAGTTTCGCTGAAAAAAGGCACCTCCTATGACCGAGCTGCTTTTCCATTAGAGGTGTTCCATTGAGAAGTTAGATTTATGAGCGTGAAAGAGAAATAGTCTGGCCTATCAGGGAACACGATCGCCAGGCTGTTTGCGATTTCGTGGGCCTTCGAGCGAGCAAGGACCTCCAAGGCTATCCGTCCTTTCGACTGATATGGCAAGCACGTAACCTACTCCGAGCCTCATCCTTTACGACCTGTCAACCGCGACCCTGACGGTCCCTCTGTTCTCTAGAGAACTATGACCTTTCGTTTGCCCAGGCAATGGCCAGAATTTTGACTGGATCTGCCTTGAATCTCTTAGTTCAATCGTAGTGGACCAAGTAGATCAAATGGTACGAGTAAACCGGAGACACGCCTGTTATGCTAATTGCGAGAGTATGTAATGTTTGACATGGTTGGAGGATATAAAGTGTGATTGGGATATCTGGCTTTGCGGAATAGGCCAAGTACTATTGCTTGTAGCTTGAATAGTGACCGCTACTGACAGTGGTAGATTTTGTAGAATTCGAAAGGATAATAATTCAAGTGACCCTCATATTTGAAACACCCGCTTCCTCCGTCGTGATATACTTTCTGGTCGTCCCACGTCACCCGGAAGTGACACCTATCGCGTCAAGCATGCGGCAAAATGTGAGTGAAACGGAGGAGAAGCACAGCTAGAAAGATCGGTGGCTGGTAATCGAGACAGTTTACTATCTGGCCGTGCACGCGAGTCGCAGTAAACACCGATAACATATTATGATATAAAACAGCAGCCAGACGCGACCAGTGTTTTTAAGCGAGTCGTGGGAGAAGTTCTCGCGAAACGTTCGCCAGCAATCCCGGCGTGCCACGCGATATCGCTTGTCTAAGCCCCACCGAGGGGATCGTACAGTCATTGTTCACCGATTATTTGCATATCTCGCGCATTTCGATCTGCGGTTTCGAGGTAAGTATCACAATCGCCCCGTGGAAACGTGGCCAGGTGTGATATCCAAGCTCAAAATCGCTGGATGCGGGTCCAGCTGAGGGTTTACGAGAGGCTGCATGTGCCAATTTGGAGGCTGGGCATTGTTTACAGATCGACAAGCGGGGAACAGATTCCCGGAATCCTTAATTCAGTACAGGATGTGCAAAGTGTTGGGAATATAAGTTTCCGTATCCCGACCTACGACAAATCGATGTCAACGACCCGCTGTTAATCGACTTAACATTATAATAGGCTGGGGAATCGTGCCACGCTTGCCTCCTCTAGAAAGTTCGGTTTGCGTGGAAGAAAGTCGATTACTCGAAGAAGCAAGACTACGGCTTGAAGACTTACGACAGACGATAGTCCCTTTAAAGCTGGACACGCTGTTACTCCTCAACGAACGCGAATGTCTTCCTTCTTTACTGATAGTAGCTCCCTCGGATGGTGGTCAGGTAAATGCATGAGGAACTCTATGCTTTGGAAAAGAATAATTTTCCAAATGTAGATCAAAAACTGGTGATCACAAAACCCTAAGATTCTAACACGATACCCTAAGATCGCAATATTCCAAGATCCCAATACCTAAGAATACTAATACTCCAAGATCCTAACACCCTAAAATCCCAAAACCTCAGAATCCTAATACCCCAAGATCCATCTAAGCATTCCAATATCTCGCCATTAGGATGGTCCTTGTATGTATGGTAAAAAATCAATTTTTTAAAAATTTTCTTCTGACCCTCTCAGAAACTTCCAAATAGTTTAAAAGAATTTCATCTAAAATTTTGTTAAAATATATTAAGGATTAAAGGTCGATCAATGACATTGAAATATTACTATTTTGGTATAAATTGATAGAAATTTTTGCAATAAGGATAAAATAATTTTTTTAACTTTTAAGTGAGAGTATAACATTAAAAATCGGCCACACATTGCATAGACGAAACGGGTTTATAACGAGTGTGTAGTGTATTGTGTTGTGGCATAAGGCTTTATATGCACATTTAAATTTCTCTCATCAGCAGCTCTTGAATTAAATGCAGACGCAAACTTTGACGTACATTCTATTCAGGTTGTTAAGCGCATAGATAAAAGCATGGTTTCGGATTCTGATATATAAATATGCGCCCCGTTTCATTCAAATTGACAAGTGACTATTATGGAAAGTCGCAGTTGCCATACTTGTAGTACATGTGAAATATAAAATCCTTGAGCGACCGTTATATATCAAAATATACAAATAAAAAACACGAAGATATTTTTTTCTGTCGAATAGAAGATTTTAAGAGGGTCAGACAATAAAAATTTGAAAGTTGAAAAATAAGGACTACCCTACTCACCATCCAACTACTCTCTAAAACCTGCACCACCAGTGACACTTCTATTGCCTGCCTCAGCAACCCACCAGCACTCGTATTGAAGACGCAGCGTCAAAGTTCTGATTAATGGGAGCCGCATTCCTCCAAGCCGCGTTTTCTGCAGTCACCAGCAAGCAGTGCACAGAACGTGCGAAACAAAGGGGCATAAAACGCGAGGGAAGGAACGATGTTCGATCATAAAGGCCGGCCGTTCGGCTGTTCCCGAAGGTGCAGTGGTTACCACGGAGGGCGTAGGCAGCTGTTACGCACTCGGAACGATTTGTAAGAGGAACCAGAGGCACCTGTATGCCGCCCACGAGGTAAATGCTTGAGGGGCGCATCCCAGACGCCGGAGGTCGTTCAATATTACTCGAGAAACGGTGAACATCTTAACCCTTAACTGGCCAATATATCACATCCGTTACGCCACTTCGCCTGGCCTTTTTGTGGACGTCTTAGGCCCAGCCAGGGGCGTTGCCGGAATAATGTTATCAAGGATCCCCATGAGTAACATCCTTTTCTTATAACTATACGAAATTAACAATCGTGTCCTCGGCAGAATTAATTCTCCATGACACATGCGGTACGCCCAACATGCTTCGGTGGACTCAAAGAAGATTACATAGCAGCCAGGGATATTCGTAAAATCCGTTTACAATAAATCGACTTAAAATATGTGACACTAGATAAGTGGCCCATCACGAATCCCATCGAATGGTTAAGAAAGAAACCATTGATGTCTTAATTTATTCCCGGTTGAGGATCGTAAACCTGTGCGGCTGATTAGTGACGGTGACCGTTTCGAAAGCATCAATTATCTCGTATATTTTTTTAAGGATTTAGATAATCTTTTCAACGGTTATCCGAGACCACTTCTTTTATATTTCTCACTGTCAAAACCTGAGGGAAGTCCTTGGACCGGGCAATTACATTTACCGAGAATTTCGCCAATTAACGCAACCGAATTCTTCGACTGAGATACGTGGCGCATTAAGAGAGAAGAAAACGAAGATACAGGAGGCTGAGGAGTTATTAAGAAATTTGCATGTTGTAATGTCGGTGAAAAAGATACGACGCTATTCTGAAGAGCAGTCGGTCATGTTGTGGGCGTAGCGAATTGGATGTACATAAGTATTTCATCGAGTAATTAAGTGGCAGATGGCAGCAGGCAATAATGCAATCTTTGGCTGACACTTGTAAATAGTATTTTAGTCACTACAAGTGGTTTCAAGGTGGGGAAAAAATTTTAGAAAAGAGAGTGAATAGCGATCGGAGACGAGCAGCTGAGAATCTTATAACTTTGAGAGGTGGTTTCACCCCCTAAATATGAAAACGGGCCGCTATAAAAAAAACACGTATATCTTACTTTTCGGTCCTCTAAAAGATATCCAAAAATCAAAGCAATCGGAGGCGGACACCTGGGATACTCTCCTTATAATAACTTAGAACTAGAGATGGGCAAAAAAATTTGTGTGCGAAATTTTTATTTCAAATAATTTTGCCCATCTCTGGTTCTAGGTTCTTAATTAGCTCAGTTCCCAATGCCCCAATTCCTCAAGAATTCACCAACTGAAGTACTTAAAAGCCCAAGACACCAAGTTTCACTGACCACAATCCTGCAGGAGTCTGAAATATTTCGTCTGCACCCTACCACCTAAGAATTCGCTCGGTACACATGTCCAAGGTGTCGCAAGAGAACGTCACTTCGTCTATCGTGTAATATGTATTCGTGCAACTTTACTGTCTCCGCTGCGCACATTTCACCGACGCCGTTGTCTTTAAATTCCAGCCGGGGCGCGATAACATCGGCGATCAACGGTGTGTCGGTTGAAAAATACAGGAGTCTTTCCCATTACCAGCGAAACTGACACATTTGAAAATAACGCGGGACAAAGGCACACCTGGCGCGGCCGTTGCGCAACACTCCCTGGAAATTTATATTCGATAAGTGAAACCTGGCCGAGGCGCCTTGGCGCGCAGCGCCCGCAGGATTCTATTTCTGAGGGATTTTCACGTCTCTCCGTGTATGAAAATTGTGACGTAAATTCGGCCGGGAGTTAAGGTCATCAGCATGGGAGCGTGGGAGTACTTTCACCTCGACATAAACGTTATTACGGCTAAGGGGGGAAAAACATGAAACATAATACCGAAAGCGCAGGCCTCTACCGAAGGGGCCATTAAAATTCCAAACGTTGACAAATTATCTCGTGCGGCTGCTAGCCGCGGACTACGAACGATACACCTTACGTTGCATCTGCATTAATCACAATTATCCAATTTATTCTTCCGACGTCCATTACACCAGCTTGTAGACAATACGATGCTCTGGCAAGGGATGCTCTTCCCAATATCCCCCGGCAGTGTGCATTATAATTGTAATTGCTAATAATTCCGATGGGAACAGGGATCGCCGGAGTTAACAGCGCGCTTTGGGGAGCTGCTTGCGCTAAACGAATAGTGATGATATGTTGTTTGTTTAAAAAAGGCTGGCTAGCAGTCACGAAATCGTTGTGACTCACATTGCGCAGGGACGAATTGAATATGCGACCGTTCTCGAAGCCATGGAATGCAATGAAACGTGAAAACGCTCGTATGCATCGCGGGATTCGTGTACGTACGGTGGAAGCTCCATGAGGCCACGCGGAGTGCGAGCAGAATGCGAAATGAACAGAGGCGTTCGTACCGCTGGACGTGTTAAATGAGAATCATTAAGACGATTTAAGTGGTTTTCTAATTGCCGGCATTACTCCGGGCCATTAATTTACTTCGACGACTGCGAAACACTTATGAACAATCCGCTGGGGCAACTGTTAACGGTGAATTAAATTATATTAAGGTGTGACCGAGGCAAATTGCACAGTGAATGAGGTGTAGCGTGTTTTCGGGATATTCATTTGCGGTTGGAAAACGATACTACGGTCTAAAAAACCAAATTGAATATGCCTGGGCCCAAAAATCCCAAGGACTCAATATCCTGGGACTGATATTCCAAGAACTTAAGTATCTAATGTTCTTCTTATACTCTTCCCACGCAAGCTAATTTATAAAGTACCACCGACGTTGCACAAAATGCCCTTTAATCGTTCCCATTGTTTCCACCCCAACACATACGAGATCCCAGGCAGAATCGTCACTGTTATTATCGAGGATACCACGGTCCATCATAAATCTCTCGGACCGCAGCCTGGCCATTTAAAAAATGGTTTCCTTCCGAGATTCCCGTGCGTACCGCGAAGCCGGCAGGCGAAACACACAGAGGTCCGCGTGCTGACTCACGTACACGTGCAGACGCACGCCGTGGACCATTGTTGGTCGTTGCTGGTGTCCGCGAACGAGAGCCGTCTCGCCATATGTGGCAAGGACGCCGATCACTGTGCATCGGACCGCTTAACGAGCTTTACACGGGTACTTACCCTCGTTTAGCAACCGAAATATTCGAAGGAGGTACTGCATTAGGGCCCTAAAGTAGTGTTGAAGTCTACGGAACAGTATGGATTTCACGGTTCAAAATAAATCAAAAGCACCAAACAGTGTAATTCAGTTGCACAAACAGTGTATCTGCCAAAAGAACGATGTTTATACGTTAAGCTTCTTAGAATTCGATCTGGACTCAACTCAAAATAGTTTGTAAAGTGTTTGCAAAGACTATCAAAATTGTATTCTCTGTTTAAAAAAATTCAGGAATATAAATAACAAATAAGAAATAGAAAATAAGAGGGACAAGAATAGATTTCAGGAAAATATACAAAAATAAATTTATATGGGAATATGTAAAGGAAACTCCACTAAGCAGTGTCCTTTAAGGGTATATACAGGAATAAAAGGGGTGCAAAATAGATTAAAAAAGTAAAAAGAGTCAAAAGTGGCAAATGGGGCAAAAAGGGAAAAAAGGAAAAAGGAGCAAAAAAGCAAAAGGGACAAAAATCACACGAGGCCTGATGATCCCATAAAAAACAAGGATAGTGGTCCAGGAGGAACGGGGAGTGTGTAGCGGTCTGCGCTCATACGTCTTGCGAGAAAGCGCAGCGCTCGTAGCCCTCTAGCGGCGCGCGCAGGAATCTCACCCGCGCAAAACGCAACATCCAGCGGCTTCATTAGTTGCTACTTATACATATTCGCTAAAATAAAATAATACAGACAACTTTAAGTACTTTTTAAGATAAGTTTTCGATTTTTCTCAGCAAAAATATCATTATACAAAGGACTTAAATTCAGTCTCCACTCTTCTGTTAAAGCTTTTTATTGTTTTTATGCAAGTTTTCTTCTCAATTTACAACTTCTCGTAGATAAAATAATAACA
The DNA here is from genome assembly GCA_944738655.2 of Andrena hattorfiana. NCBI lineage: Eukaryota > Metazoa > Arthropoda > Insecta > Hymenoptera > Andrenidae > Andrena > Andrena hattorfiana. The sequence goes on from OX122895.1 coordinate 2,883,830, forward strand.
TAACATACTCAACGTTGCATATAATAATCATTGTAATCAATTATCATTATCTCCCTGATAATAATGATAATAATAATAATCATCGCAATAATAATAATCATTGTAATCGTAATCATAGTAATAATAGCAGTAGTTGCAATTCTTGCAATAATAATATGAATATTGGTAATCATCGATATTATTATTCGTCGTTGCGGTGGAACAACCGCACCAGCTTGGGGTTACAAAGCTTAGGCTTAAAAAGACAGGGGTGCGAACCCCTTTTTCCAAACGTGAAATCTACGAGCAATTTTTAACGTGGCCTCCAGAATGTACTGTGGCCATTTTCATATCTTTTTCATTGCTTCTTTGCAATGTTCGAACGCCTCTCGACGAGAGAGAAAATACGCTTTGTCCAATAAAAATTAGGAAAAGGTGGTTGGGAATCTTTGAAGGGGCGAATATAAGTTTTTTTTTTAAATATTCTTTTCCAACTTATAGCAGATGCTTAGTTTAATGTATACCTAAGAGAATTAAGTACGTGTAAATCTCAAACGAGGTAACTTGAGCAGTACAAAAAATATCTTTGGTATACATTACTGTAAATTTAAAAGAAGTGTTTAAAAGAATTCCATTTTGTTATAAAATGAATTCACAATTTTCTATGAAACCGTAATGGCCAGTTTTTCTACAAATATCAATGAAAACCTTCTAAACATCTTGCCTTAAATTTCTGCTTCATTTATATACTCCTCTCGCTGTATTACACCATCGCCCCTAAAATATTAAAATGCAATCACGAATTCTTCTACGAATTTTCAGTGATTAAAAGTGTAAGTAGTTGTTTCACCACAAAAAACATGAATGTCTCTGTACTGTTTTCTAAACATCTCACTGCTCAGAATTATCCTGAAAAGGTGAAGTAAGAAAATTCTTAAAAGAATCTCAGAATAAGTAAAAAAGTCTTAAAAATAAATCCGCGCTTCGTTCGAACACCGTAAAAGCCACAGCGTCATCCACGGAGGACCACCTAAACACGCCTTCCTAAAAAATAAATCTCGCCACCGTGCTTTGTTTTTTTTTTCATGCACGTTTCGCGGTTACGATTTCTACCCGAACTTCTCTGGTCAACAAAATAAACTTTCACCTCTGCCGCTTCCTTGCTCCGGAAGTGTACCTCTTAACTCGTAATATCAGCGGGGAGCGGGGTTCCGGCTGGCGTCTTCCAGAATCTCGGAGGAAAGCGAAAGGCTCTGTAAAACTTCTAGGCCGGGATTCAGGGACACGATCCTTTACTCGAGTTAGTTATAAAAAATACTTGTTCAATACATTGAGCTTCTTTCGTTCGTGAGCCTACTAAGCTTCATTCGCGCGTGCCGGTCCCTGCTTTCAGACCATTCTGGACGCAGACATCTAAAACGTCACCACCTTAGATGAAAAGCTCCGTGAATTGGAGCGTTGAAGTTACCCATTTCAATTTATCCCTATTTTCGTAATCTACAGTATGAAAAAAATATGCGCTCAGACTCTGCCAGGTTGATCTCTGGCTCGTTTTTCCCAGATCCTTGTAAAAAGAAAGCCCCTACTTGCAATTCTAACAGCTCCGTTTTGTTCAAAGGACGGTTCAACTGTGACGTTCTGCTGCTTTTGGAATATTTATAAACGTAGTTATTTTATTTCGTTCTCAATTATAGCTATAAGTAACATTTTAATTGTCAGTCGAGTTCCATGGATCTGTTAGAACTCGATCTACCAACTCTACAGAATTTTTTCTAGAAGCCGACACGCGAAAACAAAAACGTCCCTCCGGAACGCCAGCTCCCCGCAAGACACTTGATACAAAATGGCGCTACGCTCGCGTTTGGTATAAAAAACAGTGAAACATTGGAATGGCATTTTGTCCGACGACACGTCACTATCTACAATAATGCAGTCTGTGTTTTGGGGTAATTTGATTTCTCCCACGGAGGTTCTTCTCCTCTGGCGAGGACCCACCTGATCCGCCGCGTCCACCCTCCTCTCCCATTCCCCACCTCTCAAGCGAACTCACAACGCGTAAATAAATCGTCTTCAATAAATACAACCGATAGACTATATAAATAAATAAATTTGATCCGTGAACAAACGGTCGAACGTATCGAAATTCTGACTGCGCATGCCCGAGACCGACCGGATATCCCATTGCTTATCCTTCGACGATCCTACGACCGGAAGAACCCGTTGCGATCGCTAAGAAATCGCGATCACGCGATACTTCCCTACCTTTCTAGTAGTGCTGCGACTATCGACGTTTTGCGGCATTCCTGGTAACCTATTTTTCTTCTTACGTATGGTTCCTGAAGGTTTCCTTTACCGGTAGAGCGTTTGCAAGAACATTTGGCCCCTGCAGTACTGACTTACACACTCAACCACAAACCACGTGCTGATGTCTCATTATTGTATCTCTTATACACGGCCTCCGAACGCCTATCGGCGTTTCACGCCTGGTATTTACCAGTGGTTGACTGCAACAGCACTGAATGGTGAAAGAATGAACCTTCTTTCACTCCGACCGACTGTGCCGCGTTGCTAAAGTTCAAACTGCATCATCATCAAGCTAGTAATAAACAATAGTGAAGCGGCGCGGATTTTTCTGGGCCCTCACTTTTGCAGCCTGTAAATTACACTTGTAACGTCTAATTTATCGATCAATTTTCCCCTGTAATTCGCTTCTATAGAATGTTCCCCGCGAGAAAAAAGAAACGGCTATCGATCACGCGGAACGCCGCTACGAAAAAGTCGCAGTCACGAGGTAGAGAGAGAGTGAGATCGAGTATCGCGTGTCCACGGTGCGCGCAAGGTGTAATCTCCCGTCTCGGATCAATCGACGAGCTGTCAGCCGGGGTGCAATTAACTGACTGGAAGCAAATCGATTGGGAAGCCATTAACGCAAGACCCGCACACCAGCTAATTGCCCGCTTGAATTCCGCCTGTTAACCAATTGAAATCGCGCGTCGTCCAATAGTCGACGAGACGAGTTTCCTTCGTGCCTACCTTTTTTTCCCCATCCTCTTCCACGTGTTTTATCTTATTTTTGCATCGCGAAACGTCGTCCCGTCCAGCACCATCTCCGAGCACCACCCCGATATACATATACGTGACTCCTACGAGCTGCTAACTGATTGACCCCGTACCGTTAAGGCCCGTTAAGTTTTCCTTTAATCGGGCGCCTTCGATCTGCGATGACACGAAAGCCAGAAGCGACATGCAGAACGCCTGCGAACGCTTTATCGACCGCAGTCCCCGCCACGCTTAATCAATTCCCTTCGGGACGAGACAACCGAGATTCGCAGCGTTCAATTACTCTGTTAGGCTCCAATTGCATCATTATACCCTAGACTGTTCCTTCTTCTAACTCGTACCGTGAGGTGCGAGGTGTTTCAGTGGGTTTTCCCAATGGTAGAACGAACTGGAACACAGGAATAGTAGTGGCATGCTGGGGAGGATGCTCCAATTTGCGGGTACAGGGGTTTAAAGGGATTCTTGAGGTCTGCATCATCAGGAATAGGGATTTTATGTGTCCAAGGGTATCTCTTCATGTTCTTCTCATGATAAGAGTTAATATTTACCATGTACCACCATTGGACTACCCCTGCTAGACACCTCAACCCAGCCCTATTGACCAAGATCCTTTCAGTACGTGATACGTCCACCTTAACGAATTTCCCTTTAATTCTTCAGCACCACCAACTCTTCCACGTCATCGCAGACACTGCAGACCACACAGTCTCAAAGATCCTTGAATGCCGAAGGCGCCACGACAGAGCAACTATCACTCGCGAAGCTCCGACCGCGCGTTAACACCTTCAGAGTCCGGCACGCGATAGATATCCGCCCGATCGAGGACCCCGATGACCTCAGAAGACACCGGGGGCCTTCATCGAGACGTACTCGCCCTGTTCCTCGACACCGAGAGCCTTCCTCACACGCTGTCGGACGCGACGGACATGGGCCTCTTGTAAACTGGCGCGGGTATCCTCGAGAAGCCTGCCCTCTCCGAGGAAGGTTTAGGATCCTTTCTCGGACTGGCTGCCATCTGATTGTCCTGGGGCAGGGCTACGATTCCGTTACCATCGATCCACGCCCTGGTAAACTCCAAATTGGCGATACCATCCCCTGTACCGTGAGCCTGGTAGTCCTTCAGCAGGTCCTGGAGCTTTTGCATCACCTCGCGGTCGTCCTGAAGATGGCCCACCTTTTGCAGGATCTGCTCCAAAAGAGGATTGGCCACCTTGGTAGGGGACGACTGAAGTGATCCAGTGGTGGACGGCTTGATCCTCCTCCCATTTCTGTCGTACTGGACGCTACCATTCGAACTCTGTCTGGGCAGGCTCTGCCTGGCTGGGCTCTTCCTGGAGAAACTGGGTGTCGTTGCGCAGGTAGCCGATCCCTGGGGATTCAGGAAGGTGTCCGATTGGATACTAGGCCTCTGCCTGGCCTGTCTGCCATTCCATGTGTTGCTGCCACTGATGGGAGCTTGGCAGGACTTCGGCACAGCAGACGCTTTGCTGAGGCTACCAGTTGGCGGTTTTCTGAGACTGTTCCTGACGGCTCCTCGCTTCAAGGGACTTCCTTCTGGGCTGGAGTTGCTCTCCCTTGGTGTCCTACTACCCGATGAGGCTCTGGACACGTTGCTGTTCTCGCGAACAATGGAACCTGCGCGCGGAGTGCGGTCGCCCGACGAGGAGGCCACGCTTCGCGATGGTGAGGCCCTAAGGGGACTGGCTGGGCCTATTCGCGTCTTTCTTAGGCCTGTTTCGATGCTTTCCGTCTCTACGCAGGACCTCTCTTCTTGCTCGGGCTTCGTAGGTTGCTCTGCAACAGAGAATTGGACATTTGCGTTGTTAGGTTAACAGGGGAGCATTGTTAAGTGCTCTCTAGCAGTTGCCCAACTAGTATAATTCAACGATCAGATATCTTAAAGATATTTTCCATCCAAAAAAAGACTGCCAGCCAATCGAGTCACTACCATTACGCAACAATGATTCGCATAACGCGAATGTCAGCAGGAGGAGAGAGTCACTGTCACTGGTCCCCCTTGTTTATTCAGACGGCTCTCGCGGGGACGCGATTTAGGATTCGAAGATCTTAAAACGAAGCCATCTCCCGTTTTAGCCGGCTGCGTGGGCAAAGTGAAGAAACGGAACGGTCTGAGATAATCAACCTGGGGCCTTTTTGACTGGGCCGAATGACGCACCTGCCATGTTTCGCGAGTGTCCATGTTAATTGACCTCGTCTGATGACCCTTATGTTCAAAAACTCGCATTCTGCGTAGCAGTTTACCCTCATATCTATCCAGAATTCACTCTACATTTATAATTCTGTCGCGTGTCTAATTGAACCGTTAGAAAATTTGTAGGGCCCAAGATCGAGTAGGTACATGTGATTACGTAAGTCAGTTGATCCGAAACAAAAAAGAAACTGGTCCGACCGACTCCATCAAGGATATTTACACACAGAAGCCGGGTTCGGTAGCCTCACGATCATGCCTCGCATAGACAAACACGCATAATATCGACTGGAAGCTTTACCTGACCCCAGTGTCATCGGGGGTTTTGCTTTCGGCCGGTTACCCAACATTTTGGACCACCCTGTAGCTCATTAATATTCAAAGTACACGAACACACGTTACGGCGCGCGCGCGCGCATAGGCTCGACTGACATTTAACTGGGCCCCGACGGATTATACGGGCAGGTATCTGTCTGCTGGGGAGCGTGGGCGATCTCCAACAACAACCTGTCCTCGGAACAATCGCCATCGGTCGATCCTCGATAACGTTTACACACTTGCATCGAATACGTGTATCTGAGATTGCGCCCTGGTGCTCCTCCAAGTGCTTGACTTACTTGACGCACTTGACGCCTGGCGGTCTTTAAGGAATCGTCAGAAGCCTTTCCTCAATGTTTGCGCGCTTTCTAGTTCTTTTTTTTTATAATAAGCTAGTATCATATTTCACAGGTATCTGGTTTATCAACTGAAATATGTAGGTCATAGAGGGTTACTTGTCCCTCTTCTAATATCTCTAATTGTAAATACTGTTACTCCCTAAATCTAACCTCTAATATCTGGTTATGACTAAGTATAATACCGATATTCTGTTTTGTCTTTCCTACCTCTAACTTATAATATTTGTCGTTAGGAGCATTTACTTATAAAAATTTAACGCTAATTGAGAATGTTTTGGAAGCTAAGTAGTTCTGTTCCTAGCCCTCTAGTGACATCAGTGCAAACTTACTGTCGCTACTGTTGATTTCTGTGATGCTTTCGTGAGACGGAGACAGAGAATACCGAATTTCCTGCGGCGCGATTATGTTCTTAAGTTCAACGATGCCACAGAAATGCAGACAAGTGCTAAAAATAAAACGCTGCGGTACGTTCCACGCGATACGATGCTTAAAATACACACGGAGGCGATTGCGGGCGCCGTTAAGGACAAAAGAGTTGAAAGGATGACGCGGTATCGCGCGGATCCATCGAGTTCAGACACGAATTAAATCCCCCGTTGTCGGATCTGACAATCCCAGATAGACGGCCGAAGATAAATACCCGCTCCGAGGCATTAAGACCTGAATTCTGCCAGCGATCCGTTGCTCTTTTTACCTGAAGAAATTCTCGAGCGGTTCACGTCCGTCTACATGCAGAATTCACCATTTGGATCCCAGAAACGACGAAGTGAATGCACCCACATCGTCAAACGGACCCTCACGCCCGCGGAACAGTTGCTCGTGAAATCGTACAAAAGTCAACTTCACGTGTAAGCAAAGTCAACGTCACTCATAAGAGCGCTCGACGAAGTGGGCCGCGGTCCGATCGGGGTAGAAAGCGAATAAGAAAAACCTTCGGCGAGAGAGAAAGAGAGATCGAGCCCATCGATCCATTGTAAAGTTAAAACAGCAGAGGAACTACACAATACTGGCGTTTGTTCATCGATTCACCCCTGCGCTCTTATTAAATTCAATGACTGGCTTTCATCAAGCAACGCACGCGCGCGCGAGTGTCGTACGTTTTCTCCGCAGCGGGGCGCGCGATTATCACGGTCTCGGGACGATTTCACTCGCGTCGTAGTTAATATGCATCTTTCGTACGTTACGAAACCACACATCGAAGAAAGAAGTTCAGTTTCAGCTACGCTACAGCATTACCACCGAACCGATAGTCGAAAGGGATATTAAACTCGTATGGTAATAAAATCACTGAAGCCTCCGAGATCCTAAGATAACCTATAAGTGACAATCGATGTCAACCGATCACTAACTGCCATAATCTCCAGAAACAGTCGCCTGAGACCGCTCAATGAAACAGAATTACACCACCTTAACCAAACATTACAGGCCCCTTACAACAGCCGTCCCACGCGACGCCGATGGCACATAAATCAAAAGCCCTCTGTGGTCCCGGAGAAACGAACGAGATCGTGCTGGTCCACGGCTGGCAAAGAAAGGAAAAATGGAACTCACTTTGACAATCGGCAACCGTGGGCGATCCCTGCGTACACGACCCAGGATTCCCGTTGCTTGTGGGTGGCTGCACGGCGCCCAAACTTCGGTACCCCTCGTCGGAGACCTCGCTGCAATTGTCGGAGTGCTCGCCGTCGCCGTGGGGGGACTTGGTGTAATGGACGGTCCCGGTCACGTCCTTGCCGAAGCTCTCCAGCACGGGTTCCTCTTTAATCGCCGGAGGACTGGGCGTTGGGCTGCGGCTGTTCGATTCCTCGCGGCACTTGTAATTGTAGATGCTCGGCTCGTACTTGGGGGTGTCGTCCTTCTCGACCGCCCTGCGCGCCACGCCACCCTCCACCACGTATCTCTTCGTGAACTCTTCGGACACGGGCGTCTTCGTCCGGGTCTCTTGGTGGAAGTCCTTCTTGGCGTCCTACGCAGCCAATACATGGGCGTTTTGAGGGAGCTGGGATTCAGACCTCTGGGAGTTTGCGGCCCAGGGTGATCGCAATTGAAACTATCGAGGGTTTTTTGGAAGAAATGATGTAGCCTAGAACTAACAAGAGACTCTAAGAAACCTTCTACCACTGACCTTAGGTTCTTGCTGCTTCGCGTGGTGGGTGGGCGAGCGTTCAGGTTTGATCGTCGGGCTGCTGGATCTGAGCTGGGGCTTAGGGGTGGGCGATCTCGATCGTTGTTTCCCAAAATCCGCCTGCTGGTGGCTGGGGCTGCCCAGGTACTTCCTCTGCGGCGTGGGACTCCTCGAGCGATTGGTCTTCTTCTGCTCGTCGCTCAGCTGCTTCCCGCTCGGCTGGTGAGGCGTGGGCGATCGCGATCGATTGCTAGATATGCTCCTGGCCGCGTGCAGCTGCGTCGACTGCTGGGGAGGCGTCCCGGCGCAAGAACCGACGCTCGACGCCGAACTCCTCCGAGTTCTAGGAGGTGATCTGCGGATGAGCAGCTGGTTCACGCGTCGCGCCAAGGGCGGGCAATTACGCGGGCTTTTGCCCGGTTAGTTCGCGGATAACCTCGACGGGATGATCGCGGTCGGACAAATGACACCTTAGCGGCAGAAAATTGCTCACCTTTCGTAATGCACCTGCGCGCTGCCAAGGTCGAAGGACCCTCCAGCCTTTTGAATTAGCTTCGCCGAGATCATCGAGCGATGCGCTGTGAGGAAAAAGAAACAAAAAGAGAGGTGTTACCCGCGGGATTGAATAATCACGGCTGCTATGCGCGAACAGGATTCACCAGAAGGATAACTACTGATTGCACGCTAATTGAATACTCATTTCAAATTAGCAAGTCTTTACATAAACCCAAGTCAGTTTTTTTCACGTTCAAAAGATGATGGACTATAAACGAAATCTATGGACGTACTATTAATGCCCAAATTCCATACAGAAAATTAACATTTGCAAAAGTACCGCTTTGGAAAGGATCCTTTTATCGGAACACCTCGAGTCATCTCTATTTCCAACGACACTGACATCATCCTCATTTAAATCGACATCCCGTCTCTTTGATCGCTAGCAGAACTACCTAGTAGCGATCTTAAGTACTCAATGCTCACTTACAGGTTCTGCATCGACAAGGATCGTGCTTGTCCAGGTAGTGACTGAGGGTGTCCCAGCCTCCACCGACGCGCACCATGACGTGGCTTCGCAGGATTCTCACGAAGATCAGCACTTTGGTGTCGCCGATTCGGTATTTCCCTTCGGAAACTCGGATCATCGGGAATTGCGTCGGGCACGTGCACCTTTCCACCAAGTCGCGAACCTGTAACAATGGAACCAGACAAATATTCATTAATAACACCTGTTTTATTACGTAACGGAAAATATCGTCATTAATGAAATAAAGCTTGACAAGATCGTGACCGAAGATTGCTATTTTTAGCTTCCCCTCCGAACGCAATCCCTTTGTTCAATATTTCTGAATGCATTCGAACGAAATGTCCGCCAAGAGCGACAGAATTCAATCCGTTCCACTTGTTAGGGCGCATTGTACTGTTAATTAAAGTGGCTGTCCGCGGAGCGACGCGTTCGAATGAGTACAAGATTTTTCCGACGTGTCGACAACACCCAGCCTGACCCGTATTTGTTGCACGGGGATTTATGGTGCATGTAACTGTGCAGCTGGCATTGATTAGAAAGGCTGTAACGCTGTTACGTGGTGTAGTTATGTGTGTTCTTCTGGACGAAATGTCAAGGAAGCTATCAACCGTGCGCTTATCTTCCATTGATTCCTCGAAGAAGCATCTGAACGAGTCGTGCCACCGAAATCCTCCTCATCCGTGAAAAGATCCCAGAAGATCAAAGAATCGCGGCTGTGCCCACGAGCCTGTGAATCAACGATCACCTCCGATGTCGACACGATTGGATAATGCAATGCAACTGGGAGGAAACATGAAATAAATCGAATAAGGAGCTGGCTGTTTGACGGCGATCGCGTTTTAATGCTTTTTCGCCTTCGGACGTGTCTGCGTTCATTCTTTTTTCCGTCGGTTCTCAGCGGAGTGAAAGCAGAAACCGTCTGTCAAACGGCTCTAACTCGATTACATCCTTTTTTAATAGCCGTGTCTTCAAAGCTCCATATCGTCTACCTCAGCCGTCTAATGCTGCCGCGTTCTTTGATAAATGATTTTATCATCGTTGCCGGAAGCCTGGCAGTGAAAGCATCCAGCTAAAGGGCACGCATACACGCGTATGTATCGGTGAACGATTTAACGCCGACGATAATGGCGAATGATCGATCGATTACGAACAGCGACGTGGGTTTATCGTGTCCCGTGTTTTGACGCTGATCACCGATCCGGCCTCAACAACTGTTAGCCTTATGAAATAGAAATTGTTGACTAATTTCGTCCGATTGAATTCCCACCCCGACCATCGGCCGGAAGCACGCTTCGCTCTTTAAGCAGCGGGCGTGCGCTCCGTGGAAACGGAAGTGAAAGTATCGCTGGATTTCGTGGTGGATCGATTAGGAGAGATTTTCAAGGAGACGCTGAAAGCTTGCTTGTGATTCCATACTTTTCGATACATCACTTCTGCCGAAGAGAAATTCTCTATTTTCAGCCCTGGCGCTAACTTGACAACCGAGGCAGTGGAGGTCCCCGAATTGGGGTAGAGTAAACTCAGATTAGTCCGTGAAAGTGGTTACTCCGTGATACTTTTTCATTCGTCTATAACTCGAAGTTGCCAGACCCAATTTAGTTATAAAAAAAAAAACTAATAGACAGCGTTGATCTTCTAGTTTATGATGCGGTAAAAGAAGCAGGAAATTCAAATAATTTTGAATTATCCCCAAAGTATCATTCCATTTTCAGCCTAATACTTCAAACTTCCTCCAACAGCCCTCCCATGATACACAAATTCCTTTATCCTCGACCCCCAGAGCCACCCCAACACCGCAAACAATAACATTCCCCCAAGTTAACTTCCTAAGTCCAGGATAACATCCCGTTTGCGCGTCAGTAATCGATAGCTACGATCAATATTTGCATTGTCCTCCGTAATACTTCAAACTTAACAGCTACTTTGTCCACCCCGCAACCCCCTCCCCTTTAAACACCACCGCCTCGATGTCGTGTCAGGCAGCAGAGCCCCCCAGCAGTATTCTGCACCGCGAGGAAATCGTCGGAAATTTCAGGAAACCGTCCGCGCGAGCTTTTACGCAACCCGGCGTAAATCATGCCGCGGGAAAAATGTCATCGACAGGGCGAGTAAGGGGGTCGGGCGGGAGGGGGGACGGTGGCGTTTCCGCGCGTTCATTCCCCAGCAGCCCGTGACCAAGAATCCCGCCCTGTGGACACAACGCGAGCGCCCGTGTGCGTGATCCAGCGATAAATAATTTTCACCGTTCCGCTGTCAAAAGCCTGCCTGTGGGTGTTCGCACATAAATGATATATATTTATCCCGGCCAGATTCGCCGCGGCGATAACGGAGCGTAATCAATAACGCGGCCAGCTTAATACGCCCGGGAAGAAAGTTCCCTTGGATAACGGGGCTGCTTGTTTCGCTAACGTCCCGATAATTGGCTGAATCTCGCGGCATTCTTCTGGCCGCGCACCATTTTTCGTCCTATCGCGCCAGTTTACCTTACGTCGGCGGGTTGCCATTAGCGACGCTAGGTGGAGGCACGCGACGGGGTCCGCGCTCGGTACGATCCTCGAGTGGTTGCGGAATTACCACGCGTTTAGTGTTTTAATTTCTTGTAGTAAGTACTTTTAGGATATTGTATATTAGGTAGGATAAGAATTTTCGAGGTTAAGTTGGCGATTGAGGTTTTATTTTAGGCTAGGATCTTTGTTAGGCCTCAATGGGCGTGCATTGGGTTCAAGAAAAAAAGAATTTTGGATGGTAAGTGCGTTGATGTTAGAGGTTGGAAATGTTTTATGGGGAATAGTAGAAATACTGATGAAAGCTGTGGCGAATGGTCTCTGGTAGGCCTTGTACCGTGGATTACCTGTCCCTCACTATGATGAATTAATATTGCGGGAGAATCTTGAATAAGTAAGGTGAAGTGACGTTTGACTTGCATGCCGGGGAGTGTATTTTCTATTACTGAGGCTTCTAACAGGCTTAAGGAAAGGAAACGGTGGACGATAAATCATCGATCGCTGGCGATCGGTTGGGATTCTAAAAACGTGCAACGCTGTTCCTGTTGACGTTGTTCGTTTGCGTCATGTAGCCTCTTGCTCGAAATATTTAATTCACGCGGAAGATGGCGTTGACGAGGTACAGTTGGGCTACTGAATTATGCAGATCCGTGAGAGGAAAGTGTGTCGCAATTCGAGTAATCGTAATGCCATCGGGGTCACTTCAAATTAGACGCAATTGTTCCTTGCAATTAGTGTCCAAAAGCATCTTCGTATCTACTTAAAAAAATCATTCATTACCACCTTTGCGGATGCAAGGAAATGCAGGAAGAAAGGCTCCTCGTGTGCAAGACTTTTAGACTTCATCTGTCAACATCAATTTCAATAACAGCAATCTCGGCTGTCGATCTTTTCTATCGTCAGCTTTACGACACACCAATTGTCTACGACTCGCTAGCTTTGTAGGCTGCATATTTCCTGCTTAGGAGCAACGATTCGAGTGACTCCAAGTTCCCACTTCTACGTAAGAAGCACACTGTTTCAAGTAGCTACACTGCTCAATCAGACACCTAATTACAGATAATAAAACAAACATCGTATACGCTATAAGCAGCTTGCAAAATTTCATTTTAAGCAGTCACATCTATCAGACGATCACCCCAAGAACTTAATTCTTCCCGCGAATATTAGGAAAATTCCTGAGACCAATTAAAGTCCAATTCCGCTGGGAATAATTTTCTGCCCATCGTGTGAGTTTCCAGAATTTTGTCGCCAGCATGCACGAGCGAATATCGCACGGGACAAGCGGCGTGACGCATTGCAGGTGAGCGGACAGGATGAATGGTTATGATGCTATAATGCAAGGCCGCCGCGGCTTACGTAACAGAACCTAACCTAGCGATACGGAATACGATTCGCGATCGTTGCTATCGTTCCGAAATAGGAGTCACCCAGCCAGCGAGTTTGTTCACCCCTTGAGCGAGACCCCCCGCAGTATACGTGTTCCTAAAACCATCGAAATTTGAAATTTATTCGCCTAATATACTTAGAAGATTAGGATCCAAGAGGTCTCAAGATGGCTGTCACGGAGTTGGTCACGTGGCAGCGTCCGCTGAAGGCATTAGGAGCTTTTAGAAGGTATAAGAGGGCATTAGGATGAAGGTACAATGGACGGACATTTAATTTATGGCAGACCGGAGGAGCAAGGATCGTTTAAGCGGCAGGAGAGACGCAGAGGAAGCGAGGGATGCCTGCAGTACCGGAGGAAGATGCAGACAAGGCGAGAGGGATTAATTAAAAATTGAAGAAGGGAAGGGCGGGAGGCAGAGGAATAATTGAAACCTAGAGGAAGATGAAAACGGTGGATCGGGATCGAAAAAGCGAAGACACCTGGGAAGCAACACCACAGGGATGGGAGCGTTGATTATTCAGGAAAACTCGGGTGAATGGAGATCGAGGAAGACAAAGGAGAGGAAGGATGAAAAGGGAGAACAGAAGCTAGGAGAAGGAGAGAGGCGCACCGTCTCATCCACCACCCACGCACACAGAAACATCGAATTAATTCCTGCATTTTTCTGCCGACAGTTTCACCTTACTCCCGGAATTATTTCAGATCCCCTGCCTGTGGCTTCCGGTACAGAGCGTACGAATCGCACTCTACATGCTGTCCCCTTTGTTGGATCGAATTTAAGGAAGTGTCGGCTATTTTAAGTAGCAAAAAATTCGTGAAAAATTTGGTGCTTTCAAATTGCAGAGTAATTACAGAAAGGAAGAGGAATATAAGCAATTTCCCTGAGTACACAGAGATCTTCCAAATCCAAAAGTTTTTTCCGATTCTCTATGAATGTTTTCTTTCTTCCTACTGAGGAACTGGAGAAATCGGAGAAACTATTCAGAGCGGCGAAGGTCCTTGTTTTTCGCTGAATCGCAGCGGATACCCGAAGACGGAAGACGTTAGCGTTTCAATTTCCATGCGGCTGATTTGCATCCTCCATTTAATGCTCGCGACTCAAGATCACTGACATTGACAAGCCGACGGGAGCGCGATCAAAACGACAATGAGCACCGATCAGTAGTCAAAGCGAGGGAAAAAAGATGAAACCCGAGGGTGTCCCTCTTATCGTCGTCGTCTTCGCTTCAAACGACCATGCTCGCGACCACGCAGACAGTAATTACCCGCGATACGAGGAATTATCCACTGCCCATTACCTCGGTCACCGTCAGTCCCCCTTTCATTTTCCTCGTCAAATTTTTTACTCCACTTTTTGCATCTGCGTTACGTTAAACCGACTTTCCCTCGAACTGACGCAACTGGGAAATCCGTAGAATCGCGACGATTTTCGTTCGTAATTACAGAGCACGTTCCACGGGTGACCTAAGCTAAGAATTCACTAATTTATTTAATTATAAAGAGCTATCAAAAATTTCCAAGAAGACAAAATACTTGAGTGATGCTCTGAGCGCAGAATGAAACGCTCCACTTTGAATTTAGCGCCCTCTGGCTCCAAAATGGCGGACAGTTAAGGAACTAACCCCTAAGTACACTATTCCAAACTGCAATAGAATTACTTATTCCTACTTTTCCGCCGCTGAACTGTAAAAGCACGTCCGCAGACACGTCCCCCCGTTCCATCACGAGGTAGCCATTGGCGAAGTAGGGAAGATATCATCGGTGACAGGCAATAAACTAGCAGGACACTTCTCGTTTGTTCAACAAGCTTTCGTACTCGTGTCGCAGCCGGTACTTCCGCGTGTCGACGTGTCTATTAACATAAGAACGCGAAGGAAACTAATCCCGCCGGGTTCAGCAGGACTTTCCTTCCCTCCGCAGGGTCGTCACGTGACCCCGCCGCGTGTTTCCTGCACGAACTGTCCTTTTCGTGCGTCCGAGCGACGGCGCACGGTGCACGAAGTCCTACCACAACTCTCGGGCCCCTTCGTTAAGGCAGACCCTGCCGTACAGAATTTGTACGCGAGCTTCTCGAGCACTTGTCCTTCTCCTGAATTAGGAATAGCTTTCCAAAGCTGTCGAACTCTTGATAGCTCTATTTCAATTAGTCCTGACAATCTCCGCAATAGAGTCGCTGTTACGTCACAGCTGGAACCCGACATCGAGCGGCGAAAAATTGTCGACGACATTTATTAACACGACGTATAAACGGCAGAGAAAGTGATGGAACCTCTTGGAGCCCAGACATCCTGATCGCTATCTAGCCGGTATCGCCGGCAGCCGATCTTCCCAGGATGATCCACACGCTCGTGGGAAGAGGAGAGAACGATCCATGGTTCCGTGATTGCGATTCACCATGGAATCTTGATCATGAAAATGAGTCGCGGCGCACGACCCGGCCGCGTCTTTTCCGCGGGGAAATGAAAGTCCCCGGGGAAGCGTTTAAGACCGATGACTCTCGCGAGCCCTTTTGACAATCTTCATGATCTATCCAGAAACTTTAATCAGAAAGGAGAAGAGGAAAGAAAAATGAGCTTTAAATAGAGCGAAGAATTTATTATGCGGTTCTGATGGTATTTTTACGCAACGAATTTCCTTTTTCTAGTGGAAGGTTAGATGAGATCGGTTTCTAGTACGTTTCTCATCCTACTTCGCGCAGTTTCTACTTCGCGCAAGAAGCATTCCTGCGAAATCGCCTTGTTTAGACGCCACTCGTCGGTGGTATTCCTCCATTTGCATAAACGGCAATGATAAACGTATTATTTACGGCCCCTTTCCCTTTCACCTTCGATTTATCGACGGCCGTTATCCTTCCGCGCGGATCAAAGTCAATACCCGGCCCTCTGTAATGAAATTAATTGCGGCTTCCCGGTGACGTTGTATTTATTGGGCGATTAACGTCATCGTTTAGACATGGATATGCAATTACAGTGGTTTGCGGATTTCTTTGGCCAGTGACTTTCAAATTCTTTCCCCCGGGGGATGAATGTCTTCGTTTGGATAAAACGGGGTAGAATTCAAGGCTGGAAATGATTTCTCACGAGTCCAATGCCAACCTGCTCCTCCCCAAAGAGAAGGAAGAGACGCGGAGTTCAATTTACCAGAGGCAGGTCTCGACGCACGGACTATGAAATATCATTCCACAGCTCGCATTCAATCGGGAGATTAATTCAAAACGGAACGACCCCCTCCGCCATTCCTGTTGGATGCCTCTCGAATGCCTAAAATGGCTGGAAGAATCGGTTGGGAGACTCTCCTGTAATTGCAAGCCAGACTCCAGCTGGCTGCTTCGATATACTATGTCGAGTTGAAATATTTAACGCGCTCGCCTAATCGATGGAGGCGCTTATTGGCTACGATGCAGTAGCCGCTCGACAAAATGGTGACAATTACTCGACCGTGCTATTAGATGCTTGGGAAATATCGTGGGCTATGAATATTGAGTCGGTCAGCATCAGTCTGCCTGTGTTGGACGGTGTTTGTAATGACATTCACTTTGGCAAGCTCAAAGTGTTCCCAAAAGGCTTCCAAAGGAATCACAAACTTGTCAACTCAATATCTCAAATTATAAAATATGGTCACTTTTATAATTTTTTTTATGTAAAGGAATTTTGTATTTAAAAATCAAGATATACACGTTGTTGTGTGTAAATTAAGCTGCATTCCTTTCAAAAAGAAATTTGATAGCTTAAGAAATGGTACCATAGCAGCCCCTTCTCCTCATAGTTACAGCATTTGCGGTAACGAAAATATTTCAGAGACTAGTGGACCGATTTGGATAAAATTTTGCATGAATATTCTTAAGACTATAATTTAGTACTGATCGAAACGATTTTGCGATTGGTGCGCTGTTTTGTTTTTTATTAACAAAAGAAGATGGAATACTTAGGTCGAAAATCACATGCTTGACTTTGAGTAGCCACCATTTTTAAAAAAATAATTTTTTCAAAATCGGCGCCGACAGGTTCTAGATTTTATTTTTTTGTTCTAATTTTATTCAAATTGGTCCACTAATCTCAGAGATATTTTCGGTACCACAAATGCTGTAAGTAAGAACAGGCCTTGAGAGAAGGGGCTGCTATGGCACCATTTTTTAAGATATCAAATTTCTTTTTGGAGAGAGTACAGCTTAATTTATACACAACAAGGTGCATATCTTGATTTATGAATATCACGTTTCTTCATATGAAAAAAAAATCGTAAAAATGGCCCTATTTTCCGACCTGGCCTATATTCTTCTATTTCATCGTTTCTCCGTGGAGACGCTACATCAGAGGCGATCGAACACAAAAGACATCCGGCAAAAATCTTTGTTCCAGTTCGCCCCTTATCCCACGCGATGCAGAGAACTTTTTAGATAAGGAAACCGCGGCAGAGTAAAGGCTGCTTTCCTCCAACGACCCGATTCCCGTGCATTGCCACCGAGGATAACGAGAAAAATCCGTCTGTCGCACAGATAGCCGTTTTTTCAGCTGGCAGCCCCAGTTTCTTCCATCCTAAAAGCCTTATCTTAAGCGTTCCCGAGTGTTTTTGATAGATGTCTGGCCCTATCGGTAAGTTTACACGGCTCTCGTGCCTGTACAAACCACCGCGAGACCGAGAGACCAGAGGAGATCTTCAGCTGGCGATTATTGCCTGCAGATTGCGTTTACTCAGTCCCCTGACCTCAGATTTTTCGACCACCTATCTACTTAAGTGGCCACAAATCTAATTTCCTATCGTGGTCAAACACTTAAGCTATCTTGAGCAAATTTCTATTAGAGATGGGCAAAGAATTATTTTAAATAAAAATGTTGTACCCAATTTTTTATTTAAAATAATTGTTGCCCATCTCTGCTTTCCATCAACTCCTCTAGAAATCGAACATAACCAAACTCCGTGCAACAACGTGCAAAAACGTCACCATGAAGAGTTTGGCGCTGGGCTCGGAGGGCCGCGGAACGAGGCAACCTAATTTCGAGCAGTTGATTCGCCGAGGAAGAAAGAAGCACGGCCGTCCCAGTCGTTCCGCATGCCCGATTTTTGTCAGGCCGCAAAACCGCAGCGCGGGATAACGAAACGAAGGACGTCGGCGAGACGGGAAAGAAGAAAAGGGTCGGCGTGGGCGTGCCACGCCTTCCTGTCCGTTAGACTTTTAATAATCGGCCCCGATTTATCAATGCATCGGCCCTAATTAGTAAGCAGCCGCGTTCCTTTCAGCGTGCGCATTGTCCGTGGCGGGCGCGACGGCCATTTTGCGCCCGCCACCGGGGGAAAAAAGCGCGCGATACGAAAAAGGGGCGGCGTGAAGGAGCAGCGGCCCGCTCCTTCGACGCGGCTTATTGCTTTTAAATCAAAGAGCAGCGTCCCTCCGGGCACCTCGAGCGATCGATTTCGAGCCTGCCATCTGCACTCGAGGTCTCTCAAGTATCGATGCTGCGGGTAAGTAGAGAGAAGGATGAAATAATCCTTTGTAACCAGTGGCGGATTTAGCGGGCGACCAATGCGCAGTTGCCGCCTGGGCCCCAGCTTAGAAGAGGCCCCTTCAAAAAAAAAATTTCCAAACTATATTTTTTTTCTGCACTACTACACTTAGCCCGTTTTTAGTAAACTACCTCTTCATTTCCGCGAAAAAATGTAACCCTGCCCAGAAGGCTTCACGAAGGTCCCAGCTTAAAAAAAAAGTTATGATTTTGATTACTTTTCTGTATACTTCGCCATTTTCAGTAAACTACCTCTTCATTTCCCCGAAAAAAATGGGCCCCCAGGACGTTTGCCACCTGGGCCTTTTTGCTTAAATTCACCATTGTTTGTCACCCGCGACTAAAATTCCTGATCCATATGTTTGCAAGAGCCACACCAAAAAAACTGAACATGACATACTCAGTATTTTTAATTAAAGCTTTGTTGTTGTGTTAGAGCTATGCATAAAAGTGATGGAAAATGTCTGCAGAAGAAAAAATCGATGGTCGATCAGTGGGATTAGTGAATAGGTCCAATTGAAGTCATCTCCGCGTGGAAGAACTTGTCAACGCGATTGCAATGGAAAAAAAACACCACTGAATACTTGTCCGTGCATTCCTCTCGTTGATTGGCGATCGATCCAATGCGCACAAAGGAAGTCGGACGACTGTCTAGCGGTGAATAACTTGCGTAATAATTGAAAAAAGGATTTATTAATCCATTCAACACATTTCATTCTAGAATTTTCATATAGGAATACCACTGAAGTGTTCGTAACTGGGGGTAGATATGAGGATCTAGCAGATCTAGCTGGAAAAAGATCTAGAGGTGGTCAGTCCAACATCTGCAAGCTCGCACTGAGGTAAAAAGCGGCGGCTATACACCCTTCTGATTATAGTCAATCGGAATCAAACCCCTCCTGCTCTAAATGACCCCTACCTCCAGTGCCAGATGGGGTAGGCCTGAGTTAGATCTAGGTCACATCTGCTTTGGATGTGGGTCAGATCTGGGGTCAGTTTGATAGACTGTTTAACAGGTTTGCATCAGGTTTAGGGTAAGTCTGACTTAATTGTGGCTTTGTTAGCGCCTCTACTACACCAACACCTCCCACCGACAAAGAAACACCCTACACGTCAACTAGACTCCACCTGTAATCTATGCACACGTATCTAGCGCTACACAGAATATGCATAAGGCAGTGGAACTTTTTTTCTAATTTTCCTGTAGCGTCGTGGCCGGCCAATGTTAATGGCACCCGCGATAGCGATGCAAATATCGCGGGAAAATGCCCCCAGCGGTAGGCACTCGTATAATAGAACGAGTAAAAGCGCCACTCTTTTACCGCGACCGTCGGTACGCAATTACACCCGACAACTTCGAATGGCGTACCAATGGAATGAGCATCGATCTGTAATGCGGTTATAAGGTGAAGTTGCTTACGATTCGATCGTAAAACGGCGCCTCAGTGGTCGTTTCCGCTCGGAATTAACACAGCAATGAATTCTTAACGAGCTAGCTGGGAACTTGACTCTGCTAGTTCAGATGCCAGGTTTATTCTTCCCCGCTGGAATTAGGCTTTTTAAATTCGAATCTTCATTAAAAGAGGTTCTTTCATCGAAACGAAGATTCAGGAATACTTTGCAACAAATCCTAAAGGTCCCACAAAGAAGTCCAAAGTCCTTCATGAGCCTAGAAGAGTATAAGACACTGCTCCTGTTCCAAGGAACCAGTGTTACTTTTTTCTCATGAGATTTATGAAATTCGAATATACAGATACGCCCAGAGCCGACGTCCAAGCGGTATCGGCGCGTGCACAGGTGAATTCCCGCAAACGCGACGCAGGTTTTATGGCGGAGCAGCGTCGCGGCGCCGGCGTCTCCGCAATCAATACGTCGCGGCGCAACGTCCGACCCTCAGCTGTTCGTTCCTGTCCACCCATGCAGACTGTCTTATTACCGATTCTGCGTCTACAAGACGCCAAATCTTTCTCCAACATCGCCCGGCAGCTCCTCCTCAGACACTTCCGCTGGAGGTGGACGGGAATGTCGTAAATGGTTCGCGGATTACCGCGCCGCCTTGCTGAATCCTTTGCTCGCAACTGACAACTCCCATCGAGTCTAACCGTGACAAATTCGAAAGAGGTAACGACGTTTCCGTCCACCGATCGACCAGGACAAATCAGATTTCTGGTCACCGCACCCTCCCGACCATGCCGTCACGGTTCAGGCAATCAAAGCCGTTTAGAAGCACCTCGAGTGCACTTTATTGGAATAACCTAGATGCCGCGATCGAACGGCGCAAAAGGTGCCAACGGCGTCAATTCCGCTTCAGGACCCTCCGTAGAGTACTCGAGTGCCACGGGCATGGGGGTTACTGGGCCGCCCGCCTCAATTTTTCTTTGATCACCCCTCCGTGTATGAACCGATTGTCGAGCTTTCGTGGGCAAATTGAATTTAGCCTCGCTGTGATTGCTACGGTGCACACTCCACCACTTCCACTCGTTGACGTCTGACCCCGAAGAAGCAAATCAAGTGAAAAGCCAATTTACCGCAGTAGTTTCCCAAAACCCACCTAGGAAAATTTTAATGTCTACAGACCGGGACAAAGGATCGCATTAATATGCCAGGATATGTCCGCAAAATGCCCACTTTGTCGCAATTATCGGTATATACCGAAGCGAGAACCGTTGCTCCACTCTCAACCAACTCAATCATGAATCACGCCTGTGACAAATCGCGCCGTTTTTGCGCCAAGATTGGTGGATTGTGTTCCTTGACGGTCTAGCTTTCTATGACTGTACATTTTTCAGGTAAACGCGGCGATGCATGCGCAAGTCCCAAACCAAAACCGAGATATGACTCAACCCTCCGCATAGCCGGAGTGTCTCTGTCCCTCTGAAAGTCGCCGTGTGCCTGCCGATAAACAGTGATTAGCTAAGAGTCAGACCGCAGCCAGACCTTGCACGGATCGGTAGCCTTCTCTCCTCTCGCTATCTCGGGCTAATTGCACGTAATAACTAACGCGACCGTCGGGACTCGGGCGCCATTTATGGAAGTATCGCGAGCGCGCGAGCTTCACTCTATCATGGTGCGATTTTTTCGCCATCTGCCAGCAAGCCGCAGAAGGGGGGCTTCTGTCGGCGGACATCTCGATCCTAATGGGCCATTCTCGCGTAACAGCCCCCAAAAGTAACTGACATTTACAATTTTTTTTTAAAAAAACTATTTTTAATATTTGATTAAACTCTTTTGGAATACAAGGGGGCACCTTTGAACTTGCAGGAAATATTTCTTTTAATGTCGATGCTTCTTATTATTTATTAATTATCGTGGAATTTTCCTTCGCTATCTTCGTGATTCATCGTCTCAGTAGGTCAATAGGTCATTCCATGAGTCATTCGGAGAATTCAGAAGGGTTTAATAAAGGTGTATTGAAGGTGACAATTAAGGAACTGCAATTTCTGAAGACCTGCTTTAGGAATTGAGTTCAGCTCGTTTCAATGTAATGATAAAAAGTTCCTTCGTTTCGGTGCGGAGGTTCTTTTTAATTCACGAGGTCCTGGGAGGCAGCGCTGGCTTCTCGGGCGAGGAATTTCTTGATCGACATCGTCCCCCAGCACCGCGAGCAATTAACGGCGAGTAATGACGAGTGCACTCGTCTTGCGCGACCCAGATTTGCGTCTAACGTGAACACAAGTGGGTAAAGACGGGGATTTTTTAGACGGCGAGAGGAATGCTGCTGTTACGTAAGATCGCGTTTACTTTCCTCACTCCGGGAGAGAAAATTGAAAGGGAAGATGGATAGGAGAGATAGCTAAGTGCCTAATGAGATTCTTATTAACGATAACTTCGTAATCCACGAATATAGAGCGAGTCGTCTAAGTTTAGACGGTATGGGAGATAGGCTGAAATGAATCATGCGTCTTTTCAGAACACAGGATACGTGACTGTTAACAACGATACTTGGAAAACCGTCGTGCTGCTCGATTATATTTAGAAAACTGCGATGGGGAGTCTGCTGTTTGCAAAATAAATGTGGCAAGAGCGGTGCTGTTCGATTCGGGGACTGATATCTCAACTGATACGGGATAATTCCTTATAAACGAGTGGTGAAATATAAATTAATCTTGCGGATTCGTCAGCGGTATACGCAGAATGGTGAATTTGAAGATCTCTCGCAGATCTTTCGCGGAAAATAAATATTCATAAAAAAATTTGCCGTAAGATCTGCACTCAGAAGGATGTCTCCCAGAATATCTGTCAGTCTGACAGTCAGTGCGCGAGTACACATGCATACTTATCGCCGGAAATGAAGCGTCGACCAAATATCCGCAGAAAAGCAATCATGAAGAAGTTGGGCCAATATTTTTTCTTTCTGATAAGGGAAACTTCGAGGGGTCTTATCACTGTCGAAAGTATGAATACGTAATAAATAAACCAGGAACGAAGATTACGGCTTATCTGAGCTCTGATTTCCAGATAAAAATGAGGAAATCTTGAAGGCAATTGGCAAAATTCGAATCCCATGGATAAATCAATTTTTAATTCTTAAATTTTTCAAACTTCTTCCATCCCTAAAATTCATTTCATTTTTCTGATCATGAGTTTTGCAATAAATAAATTTCCTTCGTTACTAGTTTCTGAAGAAGGAGCTAAGAACGAATTTTCTTAGACTCACTTCCTTTTCGCCTTTTAGAGGGCAACCCTAGGCCAATCGAGAACTGTCGATATCCTCGAGGAGAAAGGAGGTACCGCGTCCTTCGTGGAAAGTTTGAGGACTTTGCGCTTGAACTTGATACGAAATGGGCTAACGGCGATCAATACGAGAGCTTTCGGCGCTTGCGAGGCATGGCCTGGCCGAGGCCACCCTGGAAGCTCCGCAGGAGAAGCAACCACGCTTGTTATCATCATGGGAATCTCCATAGACACGTAGCTACAACAGAAATGCGTCTAGACGGATTGATTTTTTTCCTTGCAACTCATTCAAGCCACGCGCTGAATCGGAAGTAACACATAACCTCAATTCTCGTTAGACGTTATTGGAAAAAGTTGTCCCTATTGATAGATTTGCTCGTTAAACCACTGTTGAGGGGGAGAACGTTCGCTTTTCCTCGATGGAGAGCGATAAAAATTTATCTGTGAAGTGAAGGTGATGCTGAGAAATTATTCTTCAAAAATTTGAGTCGAAGTAATAGATATTGGAATCAGGATAATGAATTTAGGAGATTAAAGCTAAAGATTAGAGTGTAAAAGTGACACTCAAAGAGAACTTCAAGTTCGCGGATTTTACTGTCTAATAATTCTAAGTTAAGCGATTAGAGTGATTCACGGGGTAACTCCAGCCAACGCATCGTCGTTTACCATGCTGTTAGGATAAGATAAGGGGACCGCATGTTAGACTTCTTTCTAATCGATAGTGAATGTTTCTCGTGATTCAGTTCCTCCAGAGCGACTCGCGACTTTGCAGTAAAATAAGAGATGTTCAATCGGAGGAATCCTTAAATATCCCCAGGAGACCTTCTCCTTTTACACGTGTCTCTCACACCATCCACTAACAAATCAATGAGGCAATTAGTTCTCAATTACAGCCGGCCGTCAACGCCAACGAAATAATAAAATTCAATTGCAAAAGCGATACACATTCTGCGTATTTATGAGTTACATAAGTCCCTGGTTTGCTCAGATATGGTAATGCTGCTGGCATTGCCATTTATCTACTGACGATTTGCCAATTAATATTCACAATACTCGGACAACCGTGTGACAGTATAATCATTTTCCTTTTCACGCTGAATATCATCGCAGCAGGAAGATATCCTTGAGCAAAATCACACTGAGTCAAGCTGCCTCTACTCTTCTTCCAAATCTTCACGATTCCAATCCAGTTTCACGATGCTGGCATTAAAAAAACTCGTATTAGTATGGGGATCGTTCAGTGGTCTCAGGCAGCCAACTACTTTCCTCCAGACTATACCAGCAGGCTTCTTTAACTCCACGACCTTACACACCTCCGCTCCCTCATCTACCCATCTCGCAACTCCTCGTTACTTCTAAATTCTCCAACCATTCATTGCGCCCAGATATACCTCACGAACCTTTCCCTAAAAATTCCATTCCTTTTGTAGCCAGCAACCACGTTTATCCACTGTCTCTCTCTCCGGCGACACTCGGCACAATGGACGATCGCTTTCGCAAGAAGCACGTATCCGCGCGGCAGAAAAGCTCGCTGCGCGTCTATGACCCACAGCGCTGAATTTAATTACACGACTCCCACGGCGGGACAGGGACACGTGGACCGTTGGAAGTTCGCCGCCGGTGCCGATCGAACCGCGCAGATTTCCCTTTCGTCGTGCCCTTTATGGAACGTGGTTGACACCGTCCCGCTGCTCGTACGCAACCGCTGGTCGGGCGACACAAGCGGCGAGCAATGCAGCTGCGATTCCGTATACGATCCTCTCCCGTGTCACCAAGAAACCGTTTCCCGCGGCATTCTACCGCATGCAAATCCGGCCGACACGCGCGCCCAGTTAGACAACCACCCCGCTTGGACCGGTCAAGTGTCATGGCGTCAGTTCGTGGCGCAGAGCTCGGGAGAACCGCGGGTTGGGTCACGAAACACATCTACCTGTTCAGAGTTTAAGAAAAGACGGAAGGATGACTTCCCGGTACCACGTGAGTGTGAAGAGGAGTCAGCCATTAATCTGGGCAAGTACTTTTAGTGAAACGACCGCAATCAGGCGGGGGGATTAAAATAACGAAGCCGTCCCGTTTTCCTGCGTCCTTTCTGCAGCCATCCACGGTATGCTCTTTAGCACACGCCCAGGCATCCGGGGGATTTACCCACTCGCCGCGGAGAACAGTGACAACCCCTCAACAGTCGCTGCTGAATGGGAAGAGCAATTCGCTGATACACTCTCGCAGGAATTCAAGCGGATGAAATACTGCAGGCGAGATGCCTGACGCTTGTAACGGGGCAACGGTGGATTCTCTTGACCAGGGGTTATTCCTGACCTCCATTCTGAATCTTTTGACCTAAGAACCGAGAAAAGTACTCCGGCAGGATGGCGATATCGAGAAACTGACGTCTGCTGCGAGTTAACGAGCGTTCTGAAAGCAGCCCGGACCTTTTAGCCGCGTCAAAGCGGCCAGACGGCATTGGTTTCACGCTGAAACACTCTGGGGAAGCGCGGTGCGCGAGAACGCTGACATTTCCACGTGACAGGCTCTTCGACGCGGGCAGAACGACGATCTACGGGCGAGCGCGGCGTTTCGCGAAGCAGAAATTCTATTCTTGCGGGGCTGCGATGGTTTCCCGACGTTATCATTCTCCTCAATGTATTCAAGAATTCCAACACCTTTTCCCTAGGCGAGATTCCGAACGTGGGGAACGACGCGGGAACACGCGACCCTTGAGCAGATAAATCTGTGCATCATGGCTGCGCAGGTATGCAATTACACTGGGAGTAAAAAGTGGAGGTTAGGTCGTTTAGTGGAAACGTCAATTTAGACGAAATAATGCTTACTAGCGCCTGGTTTTATGGAAATAAAACGCTACAATGAGAGAATGTACTTCGAGTCGGTCAGAGTGTAGCACAAATCGACTTGGAGGCATACATTGCGTGAAAATTGTTTAAGAAAATGGAAGCTAGAAGCATTCCCACGCGTAACGACGTATTTACGATCGTTCAGGGTGAACTGAAATCGCGATCGACTCGGTCGGCGAAACAGAATGAGCAATTACGCCCGTACTGCCCACGGAGCGCGGTATACCGACGCCAATGCGTCACATTTAGCTAGTGATTTAGTGCTCATTATCCATTTAGAGGTAGAAACACGCTTCGGACTCGAAACTGGCGCGAACAGTTTTTTTACCGTTCGCCATGCTAATACGATTTACGAGTCGCACGCGAAACGACTGGCCGCTCCGGAAGAAAGTTATCACGGCGACGTTTAAACTGTCGTTTCACGTGTACCGCGGCTATATACTGGACTTTTTCGATGTCCTCGGGGCCACCTGCGACGAGATCGCTCGGTGACAACGTACAATCGCCGCTCACGTTCTATTTTACGCTGTTCAGCGATAACTACTAGTGTGTCACTGGGATTAAGACGTCCACTATGGTAGGAAATTAATTCCTGCTCACGGGTATCGAGATGCGTTCACGTTCGACTTCATCTCCCATTCGGATAAACACGATTACACGCCGCAGATTAATAAACGAAGACCGCCAGCGTGCTGGACGCAGCATGTGCGTGGCCGCCGAGGAGCATGAATTATGTAGCGTGAGTCATTAGCGCCACGGTAGGGAGTGCGTTTATCAGAGGGCGCTTCTTCGGCCTTTCGACGCTAGAGTACGTGTCGCTACTCTCTCATTCCCGATCTCGCGATATTCACGGTCAGCAGGCGGTGGCGCCATAAATACACTCCTATGCGCACTAAGGGCGCGAGTTATTCTGGTAGTGGGGATACGTTCTAGCCGCTGGTCATAAAAATACCACGCTGTTTTCGACGCTGGAGCGTGGAATGCCAAGAATTAAAGAACAGAGGTGGCTTTGTCTTCGCGCTCTGCGGGCTTCCACGTTGCTGTTGATAGAGCTACTACATTTATAACGTAATAGGACTAGATGTAATCCCCCTACCAAGTGTTGATGCCTTGCTCAGTGGCCTCGCTAAGCACAGGGATATCCTACCCAACACCTTCCTTGATTCCCTAGGGCGTCCTGCTCCAAGGATAACTAGGATTGCTAGGGAATAGATCCCGGACTCACCATTTCGTCGAGGCTCTTCAGGTCGTTGGTGACGATCTGCGGCTGCGGCCCGTAGATGAGGCACGGCTCCTCCTGCTGCATGTCTGCGTACTCGTCGTCGCTCTCCTCGTTCCCCCCGTTGGTATGGGCGCCATTAGCCGCCTTGTTCTCCGCCGCGATCTCCCTGTCGATCTGCCTCTCCATCTGCACGAGCATCGGCGCAAGCATCCCGAATTTCGCGCCCCTGCGCGCCACCTCCAGTAAACAGAGGATCACGTGGCGCTCGTTCTTGCGCATTATCAGGTCGTCGGTCTCGAACAGCAGGCACTCGATGATACCGAGGCTGTTGCGGCACCAGCCGATGAAATTCGACACGTTGTCGCGGGCGAAGAACGTGCCGGCCTTCGCGTTCGGCAGGAAGGCCACGTCGCTCAGCTGGCTCATCGGCACAGCCAGAGACGAGGTTATCGAGCGTGTCATCGAGATCTTACGCGCCTGACGTCGCGCCACATACTCCGAAGCTGCCTTCCGCACGTTGTTCGAGTGCTGCAAACAACAGAGAAAGCAAATTAATCGCAGAACAAGTGGATATAAGTGTCAGAGGATGAGGATCATAGCGAAAGATCTTGTCTGCTCAAAGTTGCTGACCAACTAGCCCTCGGCATAGTGGTCCATGTGACCGGTAGCAAAGCATCAATTCCTGTCAGAATTATAGACCTAACGCCCTCGAACCCCCTACAATAAACGTGAAGCGAACTGTGTTCACCTCGAATACCCAAGATACTCCTGCATCTCTAACCTTCGCCGCACAGCTGACATTCACTAGTTGCAAGCGTGCCTCGTGCATCCAGCGATCGTGGCTCGTTCGCTCCCGCTGATTAAAGAGTCAAACAGACACCGATAGCATCTTAACACCCGCCAAGCTAATTGTTCCATTAATAATAACGCGGTACGCGCACGCTTAATGCGCTTAACATTTGCACGGGCGATAAATATTCCCGGCAGGCACGGGCATAGATGCTGCAGCACTTTTATTATCGGCGCTGCCGGCCGGCTTAAGTAACCCGCGTGATAATTGGATATCGGGATGATGTAAATGAGCGTGCAGCGGGCGCTGCGCCGTTCCAACTGCGCCTAATAACAGGTTTTGATGCGGTGTCTATCGTTTAATACCGTCGTGGCGCGGGAAGACTTGCTATTTTCCGACGGCTAACGGCGCTTCGACGATTTTTATCAACGCGATTAATTAGAAACGGCTAGATATCGTCGCGAAACTGCTCGAATCGACGCGTTTACCTAGGTTAGGTCCTCTCTAACGAGAATTCTGCTCGTTTTTCTTCGTCGGTGAGAATAGGGGCGTCTATTGTATCTTAATAAACAGTGTCCGCTGATGAATCTGATAGGAACTCGCTATTTTGTAGTTATTTGACTTTCGTATCTGATTTTATTGTAAAAGAATCGATTTTCTAAGTTTATTTATGACACGTAGAGTCTGGAGAGGTTAGTTGTCCCTGGTGGAAGGCGTGTGAACCCCTATGGGGCACCATAGACGAATAGGAGAGCAGTAGTCCCTGATTAAAGTCGTGTGAACCCCTAAAGCGCAACTTTTCTTATTAAAATTGAACTTTTTTAATACTTTCCAATTCTTCTTCGAATCTAGAAGATGGTATCGTTACTGAAGAAGTTCGAACAGATGAAAGTTCTCAGACTACACCGCAAAGTAGGAGAAACTTTAGAAGATTCAGCCATGAATCACTTCGCTTGCCGCTTTATTTATCTCCTTTTGATTTATTACCCAACAGGAGACCGTTTCAACCGACTTACACTTCCAACCCTATCTCGACGAGTTGTGTACACGCGATATTTACATGGGAATTTGATCAATGGGGCGATTCTCGCGTACTGTGGGTTCTATAGGAACATCTGCGGGCCTCCTGCGAAGGGAGTTCATCCCGAGTTACTCAATAACTCCATCCCGGACAAACATGCCGCTTTATTTGCGAAACATTGACTCGCTTATAGCGGCGAAAAAGATTGATGAGAAAGGCCAACAATGGTTATTGTAAAGTGTCCAATATCGCCAGATTTCCATCGCTACTGTGTGCTTCCAGCGCACTATGGGTAACTCTATACTTGGCCCACAACAGAACTATCGACAGATGTGGTTCCGACAGCGGCAGAAGGCACTCGTAATTTTCATTGACTCCAGAAGTATACTCAAAAGTGCCATTCCTTCTGAAATGGTACTTACTTCGTCACAAGTAACCGACTCCAAATGAGGATAGAGAAAAAAATAAGTGTAGAGATCAAAGGTATGTTGTAAAATAATGGTTTAATTACTCGCGCCTTACGAAATATTAATATTCATTGTTTTCAGCTAATTCAGGCGCTGACGAGGTCAATGTTACGTACATTAATGCCTCCTCATCTCACTTTCACTGTAACACACACTCGAGCCTCGTGTTGACCCATCATCACGAGATAAGTTTGGAGTTTCTGACTTTTTTTCCTCGTCTTTTATTTTAATAAATCTGCAATTGCAACACTTCAATTAAATTCTTTTTTTACTGTCGTTCCAATAGAAATATTGTGGAAAAAACTATATTTTGCTTGGTCCGTTGCTGGAAGTCATTTATTTGTACCGAGCAAACTTCCCGTATCATTATGACACGTATCTACTACCGCCACTGTTAAACCGACCGTACGACTTGATAAAGCAGTTAAAGAGGTCAACTCGCAGACGCTGATCGATTGTTCCGTAATTTTTCATTTCCTGTCTCGATACGCTGCCTTGAATTTCAACACCCGCCGATGTTAAGACGCCGCGACAGGCCTCATAACTGTTACACGATAACAATGACAAGGAAAACTTCTTTCCTCCTTACACAATTTTTTAATCCTCCTAATTTACATTCAGAGCAACAACATTGCTATACTAAAGCACTACGAATAAACAAAAGGAAATTCACAATGCCTCGAAGACTAACCAAACCGCTATTTTCGGTTGCCAAATGCTCCATTAAATATTCCCACACAAAATGAGTAATATAATATTCCCAGACTTAAAAGTTAAAGCACTCCGTGCTCCACGCCTCCGAGAAAAGAAGAGAAATGTGAGTCGAAGAACTGGAAAACCTCTGTCGAACCGAACCGCTCGGTTACCGAATGCTAAAGTGCTCCTACGTAAATCGCCCAAGTTCCAGCGGATTCGACGATTCGTGAACGGCGAAAAGACATCGAATGGTGGCCGGCCATAGAGACAACGGGTCGCCTACTCGATTCCCGATTCGATAGCTGGATTTCCAGCTGCGAGGGCGAAGCGAAACGGTTGCCTCGTTACAGAAGGCCGTTGACACATTCGCCTAATCTCTATATTATCCCCTGGGGAGGTATCGAGGAGACCGGGACGGCCGACCGGATGCTGTTAGATAGAATTTTTACGAGTGCACGAGACGGCTTGAACCGCATACCATCGCCTTATGGGCACCACGTGCAGCCAACACCAGTGAAAACGAAATACGCCCGTCGACAAGCCCTTGCTAGCAGTGGGATCAAGTTCAGCATGGAAACTAGGGTGGTGCCTGTTTGACCCCAAAAAATTATTTTTGTATTTTTTCGCGATGCACCCTGTCAATGTATTCGCCTTTATGAATAAGTAATGTGGTATTAATTTTATTTTTTTCTGTTACATATTAGGCATTGAATTTTGCTCTTTTTAAGAATAAAAATGCAGTTTTCTTTTCGACTAAGAAAATGTTAGGGTGCCTCAGTAGTATCTTAAAAGTTGAATTTTAAGCACCACTCTAATGGTTGCGCGAGTTTTGGAAAAAAGTCCCATTTGAATAATGACCAACGTCTAAAAATAAAAATACACGAGCCGCAATTGACCCAGAAACCAATTTTCGATATAGCAAAAGTCACTCATTTTGAATAATATTTTCTCGTAATTAAATATTCAGAATCCACGCTAAATGGTCCCTCAGCCCACTAAATCCGTTTTACGATCCACGTAACACAGATGTTGGAGAAATTTGAGTTTTCTACCTGTAAAAAATTGTCCTCCAGCAAAATCGAGGGGAATTCCCGAGGATCGTTAAACAGCAAACTAGAAATTGCAAGAGAAAACGACGACGCTAAATTGGAATGGGACATAACTGTTCCTGGAATTAATTTCCGCTCCAGTCACGTATTCGCCGGCGGTCCAAGAGAATTTCCGAAATCCAGTGCGCCGGGCGGTGACAAAATCGATCGATGACCCATTTGCGCATGCAATTAAAGGGGCCACCGGTCGGCGACGCGATACAATCGTTCGCCACGGTCGATTCCGATTGTGCAGAGGGTTAATAAGGCACTCGACGCCGCGATTATCTCGCGAGGATGAAATTTAAACGGCCGCGACACGCTCGAGGGCTTTCGAGAAGAAATTAATCGGCCCGGGTCAAGAATGAGGCCCTTGCAGACTTGCCATTTGTTTCAATTACATCGTCGGTTTCATCGACTGCAGAGATTCGTTATTGAGCGCAGAATGTTGGCTCTGCCATCTTGAAATTTTAATTTGAACGTCGTCAAGCTGGCAATAAAATTAAAGGAGTATTCTGTCCACCAGTCGAATCTCAAAACATCGCGGCGAAAGGGCTATTTACAAAAAATTGAAGTCGCTTTAAAAATTCATTCCTCGTGTCGAGAGTGTGCTCGAAACGTCATAACGAACGGCAATTCGACGGCGTGTACACGAAATTGGAAACGAGAGAGACACATCGATAATGGCCTAGCTGGAATGGGATATAACTGTTCCTGAAATTAGCTTTCTCCTCGCTGTTTACACGTGCTCTCCGGTGGATTTTGCAAATCGGATGATACGAAACCGTGGCGAATCGTTAAGCCATCCATTAACACAAGTATTCCGAGCCATCCTTTCCACACTTATCACCTGAATCATCAAAGAACCACCTCCCTCAAAAGTAAAAAAAAAACCTCTTTTAAGAGTCCGATAAAGAACTGCTCGAAACGAAAGTACCTCCGAGTAGACTGCTACACGACTGAAGTCTTCTCGTGTCTACGGATTAAGGAGTCCTACCGCAAAAGGGTAGTCTTGCCGCAAAATTACCGAGGGTTGCTCGATAAAGGGGCTGTCGATGGGGGACGGGAGGAGGGGCGGGCTGGGATTGAGAGCCACTGGGGAGATAGAGGAAGAGAGCCGTGCAGAAGAGCCGAGGAGCAGCCGCATATGGTAATATGCTCGGCAGATGAGAGTTTGACGGCAGGATGTCACATTGCGTGGCCTCTGACCCCCTCGTGCCGTCTCCGCGACTACCGTGGGCAAATGCGCTTAATGAAAATGGCTGTTGCACACTCAACATCGTAAATTAGAGCCAGCTCTCTTCGCCAGGGCACTGTTGTCGGGGACATCGTGTCGTTAACCGTAACGCCGCGTAGAAAAGCGTAACGCGGCTCGGTTTGTTTTACTTGCCCTCCCACACCGCTGCTCCCGTCAATTCGAGTCGTGGGAGCGCGCGCAGGGGCTGCCGGGCCGATGGTGTTGAGGGATCTTTACACGTATCCTTGGAAAATTGGGATCGGCAGATTTCGGGGCAAATATCGTCGACTGTAGATCGATACCTGATGCACCAATCTCTTTAGATGATTATAGCTGTAGACACTTTGGATGACTTTGGATGTCTCAGAGTAGGACTGCAACAAATATTCGAATAATCTAAGTATTCGAATATTCGAATACCAGAGAATTCGAATTTGAGATTCGAATATGCGAATATCAGAGAATTCGAATTTGAGATTCGAATATTCGAATACCAGAGAATTCGAATTTGAGATTCGAATATGCGAATATCAGAAAATTCGAATTTGAGATTCGAATATTCGAATACCATGGAATTCAAATTTGAGATTTGCATATTCGAATACCAGAGAATTCGAATTTGAGATTCAAATATTCGAATACTAGAGAATTCGAATTTGAGATTCAAATATTCGAATATTTGAATAATCAGGAGAATTCGAATGCCAGAGAATTCGAATTTGAGATTCAAATATTTGAATACCAGAGAATTCGAATTTGAGATTCGAATATGCGAATATCAGAAAATTCGAATTTGAGATTCGAATATTCGAATACCATGGAATTCAAATTTGAGATTTGCATATTCGAATACCAGAGAATTCGAATTTGAGATTCAAATATTCGAATACTAGAGAATTCGAATTTGAGATTCAAATATTCGAATATTTGAATAATCAGGAGATTTCGAATACCAGAGAATTCGAATTTGAGATTCAAATATTCGAATACCAGCGAATTCGAATTTGAAATTCGAATATGCGAATATCAGAAAATTCGAATTTGAGATTCGAATATTCGAATACCATGGAATTCAAATTTGAGATTTGCATATTCGAATACCAGAGAATTCGAATTTGAGATTCAAATATTCGAATACTAGAGAATTCGAATTTGAGATTCAAATATTCGAATATTTGAATAATCAGGAGATTTCGAATACCAGAGAATTCGAATTTGAGATTCGAATATTCGAATATTCGAAGAAATTATTCGAAATCATTCGAAATCATTCAAAAGTATTCGTCTTATTCGAAATTATTCAAATGATTCGTAATTATTCAAAATTATTGGACTTAACCAACTTCTTCGAATTATTCGATTTAATAGAATAATTACAGCTCCAATTTCAGAGTGTACACTGTGAGCTATTCGTCGGCGATGAATTTTCTAATGTACCTATCCCGACCAAGAACAATCAGTCTTTACCTCTGCAGCACCAGCAACGAGCTGGCATGCGTGACAGAAGCAATTCTGAGTCATCTTCGTTTCACGACAGCGCAGTGATTCCCGTTTGAAGCATTGCACGCGTGAGGCGCGTGACGGTGTCGAACACCAAGAACGTGCCACGGAAGAATGCCAGCGGAGGTATGATATGCATAAGACGCCACGGGGAGAACCTATCCCGTTTTTCTCGCCGGCCGTACGACAAACGAGGCGCGCGATGTGCGCGCGCAATTACCGACGGCACAATGGCCAGGGGTCTGTTGCTCAGTGGGAAAGGGAGAGTCGGAAAAGCGGAGTTTCTCGGAATCCCATGGAAAATCCTGGTCCCGTGTGAATAGAAAACGTTCGGTCTGCTGGTTTCACCTTGTACCATGTTCCTCTTGTCTTGATAA
This sequence comes from Andrena hattorfiana, assembly GCA_944738655.2. NCBI lineage: Eukaryota > Metazoa > Arthropoda > Insecta > Hymenoptera > Andrenidae > Andrena > Andrena hattorfiana. The sequence continues at coordinate 2,918,220 of OX122895.1, forward strand.
AAATTTCTCCTTTCTTCCGTGACCTGCCTTCCTCTGAAGTGATAGAGGAGCGCGTAGCCTTGTATTTCTTTAAATCATTGCAATTAACAACGATTTCACGTCGACGAACATTGCAGTTTCCAAGACTGCGATTGTTCGATGTAAAGGTACATTTATTGCCGAGCAATTATTGCATTTTCTACGGCCTGTTACGGTTTCCTTGCTCCGTTATCTCGACACGCCGATCCAGCCAGGACTAAGTTATAAGCCGTATCCCCAACGAGTTAGTCATTAATTACGACACGGATTACTTTGTCCAGCAATTGTGTTCTCAATTACTTAATAGCCAGTCGATGTCGATTACTGTGACAACCGATACGGTGGGAAAACTTCGTATGGATAAACGCGGCGATATATCACGGGGAAAGTAATATCGAGGCGAATGGGTATTTACGAGGGGAATGGGGATCTGTGTTCGATCGCCAGTTTAATGAAATTGGAAGATATGTGGTTTCTTTTGAAGGGAAATTAGAAGAATCTTATGGTCCTTAAATGAAGCAAAGAAAATAAGGTGGTGTTGGGCGTTTTGAATTGTGGCGAAATGGGAGCTTTATCGTGAGGGGTAATAAGTATGTGAATTTGCATGGAAGAGTTGTATTTGCGCGAAATTCATGTAGGCAAGTGTACCTCGTTTCGCTTTCATGCAACTGCAACGAGCACTTTACGGTGAACGAAGCGCACTTTCATCGGCTAATCCGTCTCGTCGGCTGTTTGAAGCCAGTCCCTCGTCTCGTTTCAATGATTCAAAAGCGTTACAAAGGACCGTGACGCAACGTTTGTCGCTGTTTTGGTGACAATCGGCGCTCCGTGAAACCGACGGGTTTAGTTTAATCTACAGGTAATGAAGGATTGCACTGTGATTGTTCGGTGATTTTGGATAGTGAAAGGGTCTAGCAATGAAAAGTTTAGGAAACTTGGGAAATGAGGGAAATAAGAGAACTTGGAAACTTGGAGAATTAGTACACTTAGGAAATTGGAAATTTAGAAGATTGGAAACATGGGAAATTGGAAATTTGGAAAATTGGGAAATCGAATCTTGGAAAATGGAAACTTGGGAAATCGAAAACTTGAAAATTTGGAAATGTGAAAACTTGGGAAATTGGAAACTCGGGAAAATGAAAATCTGGAAAATTGGAAACTTGGGAAAATGGAAATTTGGAAAATCGAAAACTTGGAAAATTGGAAACTTATGAAATAGAAAACGGCGGGAATGGAAAATTGGGAAACTTGGAAAATTGGAACTCATAGGGAAATAGGGAAAATTGAAAACTGAGAGCCAGAAAATTCCTCAAACCAAAAAGCCGAGACATTTGGAAGACGGGGAAAGTTAGAAAAGCGATAACTCTTTCCCGAAACGACAGAAACCGCCAGTAATTCGCCGACTACTTAAGCCACATTAAAAACAGATAAGAGAAAATAAATGCAGCATCAAAAAACCTATTTAGTAGAGCTGATAGATTCGGTATCGGTTTCACTACCATATTATTACGTTAAACCGAGGCCCGAGCGTACGCAAAAAGTCGCACGCCAATATGTTCGCCGTTGATCGCGGTGATTAATCTTAATTATCGAAGCATAACGAAGATTGATAATAAACAAGGACTGAAAGATCAAACGCGGCAATATGTCTCGAAGTAAATCGCTCCCAGTATTAATTAAAATTCCTCTTCCTAGATTCCATCGTCGAGATTCGCGTGTAAAATAAGTCCAGCGTATTACTAGTGAAAGCAACTGGTCTCTACGACACCGCCGATTTTATCATATCAAACACAGACATTTCAACCCCTACAGACCACCCAGTAGCCCATTGAAAACAAAAATTAAAACCCCCATCAAAAATATGTAAATCCCCAAAAATCCTCGACAACTCTGCTCCGCGATGACGCCAAAGCCAACCCCCACGGTCTATTTCCGTCTGTTGTTTTTCTATCACATCCCTGCATCGCGCAGCACCCAAATTTCGGGGAAGATCGGTATATTTAGACTAGGACCACGAAAAAGGCCGGATGAAAGGACGCCCCTTGGTTTATTTTTAAAAAATTCTCTTTATTCCTGGTCTAGACGAACTAACAAATCGTCCCCGCCAGGCGTGTCCATTGAAGCTCCGCAAAGGAACTTGGACGAGGAGGAAACGGGCTGGAGGAAGGAAGTCGAGCAACCGGAAATGTTTTCGAGGCCGGCTGGTCTTCGACTGGAGAACGTTTAAACATAATTCTTTTCATTCGTTTCTGTTTTTTTTTCTGGGATAAACTTGGCTAAGTCTAAAAGGTCCATTATGGCGGCCTCTAAGATGGATTAATAAAAAGTAGAATTAATTTCTAATGAGAGACAGTCATGGAATTGAAACAATGGACACCAAATGCGTTGGAGTACTGGAATAACCAGCATTTTCATTCTTCTAGTCCCTTTCTTTTCCCTATTAAGGAAGGGCAACGAATATTTAGTCCCAATTATGGCCAATCGAGTTTCCTCCACGGTTAATTGGCAAGAAAAAAGAATAATCGTCGTACAGGAAAGCGATTCTTGGAAGCAGAAAAAGGGGGACACACATTAGGCAAGTCGAGGCCTCGATGGAGCCGTCGTAAATTCTAATTCACCGCGAGAAGGGACAAGGAAAGCAGATGTCGACAATTGTGCTTAATTAATCCACCGTGCTGGGCCGACTTCGTCCGTTCTAGATCGCTGGAATTCCACGAAACCCCCTCCATGCGCGAGTGCATAAGACTCGAAAAAATCTAATCAGCAATATTCATGACTCCGTCTGAGTAAATTCCATCCAATTTGCGCATGAAAGCAAGCATTTCCTGTTCCATTCTCAAAATTCAATCCTCTCCCATCAGAAATAAAGAAAATGTCCTATTACGAATCATAGCGACGCATGAAATTCGAAGAACCAGCACACGGCCGAAGTATTTCTATTCTACCACACAGAAAGATAGTCTGGAATGCCTAAAAGCGTTTAGTTGACACGGTCGAAGATCGATCCCCATATAAGGCCCGCATCGAGGCGCCTGGTATTTGTCATTTCCGACAGGAAAGGCCGTTCCACGGCGTTCCTAAGCACCTTTCGCCTCCAGATCGCGCGCGATACCGATTGATATACACCGCCGGTCAATCTTTGAACAGTCGATAAAAATCACCTGATTTATAATCCGTCTTCCACTCGCCAATTCATCGGCCAGCTATGGAAACGAATCGGGCGACAGTTGTCCCCGACACCTACGCGGATAAGTCGCTTGGGCTTGGTGAAATTTCGACACACCCGCAGAAGAGTTCATTATCTACAAACGAGCGATAAAAAAATGATACTACGATCATGAAAAAGCCAAAGGTCACCCGAAGCCTCGAGGGGCTTACAATTAGTGGAAAAAGTGGAACTATTTCTATTTATAAATCAGGCTAATGGTGAGTTTACTATCTCAAAACCTCCCGCGGAAACACTGCCACCTACAGAAAAAAAAGAAAAGTGCAGGAAACCAAGTCTTCGCCCAGCGGACTCCACTTTTCAATTCCACTATGGCTTGATACGCGCTCGCCAAGTGTTCGCATCGCGACAGCAGGATAAAGGAAAGCGTGGAATGGTGTCCGAAGGTGTCCGGTGGCTCGTCCTTATTCAGCCGAGGAAAAAACGTGTCAGCCAGCCGAGGGGGCTCGTATCGAGAGCAACGGGGGTTCTTATCGCGTCACGGCTCGTACCTTATTACGTGCACCGCGCCCTTCCACGCCGCACTGGCTCTCGTCACGGCTCGTAAAGTCGACGTGGTCGCAAAAGGTGGCTCGCGAACAGGCCCCGGGATTGGAAATTCCACGGCACCGGGGCCGACGAGGGGGATCCGTTTGTGGGAGAGCCCCGTAATCCTTTTGCTGGTGCAATGGGGGGCGCGTAGTCGATGTACCAGCTCGATTTTCCCCTCCCCCTTGCCGCCGACCAGTTTCGCTTTTATCGTCCTGCCTACTCCGAATGTTTCTCTGGCGTGAATTTATAACGACGGCGCGCAGACGCTAATAACGAGCGCAGATATCCGCGGGCTCTTGCACCGCGTGGATGGGGGGATACTCGTGGGAGCGAGCCGACATATGCGCCGCTGAAAATGGTACTCGAAATGGCACCGAAGATGGCACTCGAGTCGGGCGACCAAGATGGCGCTGAACACCGCGGTACAGTGGCACTCGAAATTACTCGAAACTGCGCTAGAAATGTTAGAAAAGAATTCCAGAGAGAGTTCTGCGAGTGGTGAATAGAGGTATTCTCGTGAGATTGATCTGCGGAATTATGACGAATATTTATAACATCTATTTTTCATTTAAAACCAAATTCAAATATCTGAAATCCCCGCAGCCATTATCCTTCCATTTTCATTTATTATTTAAGTAAATTTCGAATCACGAATAAAAGTTTAAAAAAATTATTCGTCATGTGTCGAATATAAAAAATTAACATTATTCGTCAAAAAATCTAAAATTAAAGTAACTTTTATTTGATCCGTTATTTAAATAATTTTTTATTTAGTTAATGAGATCATTCCTAGAGATTCCAACCACATGTCGCACCCCGACACAGGGAACGGGCCCGTCCTATGTCCACAGAGTTGTCCGCGCAAAAGTTCCCTTTAAGTAATGCCCGTTTCTGCCTATGGCGATGGATGGGGACCCGATGCGCGGACACCGGGGCCCGATTTTACGGCGGCGTGGCTCCGACGGTCGCGGGGAATCGAGTTGCTCGTAGATCAGTGAAAGTCCGAGCGGCTACCCGTTGCTCCGTTTGCTCTGGCGACAGCCAATCCGACACGCGAGACTACTCTATCGCCGCCGTTGAATGGCACAGACGATCGTGCACGCGAGATACAGGCCCGGCTACGCGCGCGCTCTTTCGTCACACCGGCCCAGAGCTGATGGTTCGGGTTTCAGAATTCAGTTTGACAGTCCCGGGGGCCTGGGCTCATGTTTGAACACCGGTCGGACACTTTGATTGTCTGCTCCGATTAGACGGCCGCCTGCTGGTCCATTGCTCGTGATAATTAGCCATCGAGTATTTCGCCCACAGTGGGCTGGCTGGGTGAATTGGAATGTTGGTGGGATGTCTGCTTGAATTGGGCAATGTTTAAAATTTGCGACGCGGGGTCTCGGTTGGACGCTTGGACTGTCTACTTTGATTAGTAGCTAGTCGAGTCTATTGCTTGAGGCGATTAGGTGTTGAAGATATAATTTGAAGCGGGTAGTCTGGTGAACTGAAGTCTTGGTAGGATGACTTGATAGGGCAATGTTTGAGGATACTGATGCCAAATATCAGTTGGTCTATTGTAGCTCCTGGGGAATAATCACCCACGTAGCATGGCCCAAGCCCTGGGGGGTGTCGGCTGACCAGTAAGTCTGTGTATCGTTAAACTAGTCCTACTTCGACTTCAACGTACACCACGCGCCGAACTATAAAACAAGCGAACTTATGCCGCCGTTCAACGGCACGCCATTACAGATACGACGCCAGTTATTTTCGCCCGATGCAAATCCCCCTGTCTATCTGGCCAGTAAATTCCGCGAAATTTATCGCGAACTCTGATTCGAGGACTTTCTACATAACACTCGTCTACTTTATTCACTGTTCCGCCTAGCAGGTATCGCAATAATCGCTCCCGGTCCGCCGTTAATAACAATCGTCATTCCGCTAGCCTGGAGGGAGCGCCATTTTCGTTACTTATCCCATGCAGCGAAAATCATTAACGCGCTAATGACCGCGTCCACTTTGTCCATTTAATTTTGCAACAACATTCTCAAGCCCCGCTGCTGGTTTGACGCTCACACACACACGCGGCCACACAGAGAACTTGTTTGCGTGATACGGGCATCGATAATTTCCGACGGGGAATTAATTTAACCGGATTGTCCGCTTCGAAAAACCGAATTACACGGCCGCTCTGTCCGCTCGAGCTGCCATATCGCTTGTTGAGTCTGTTAACAACTTTTTTGGTGTTTCACGTCTTAATAAAATTAGAATTAAGTGCCTTTTGCCTCGTTACTACTCTGAACTGAAGCATCGATCGTTGCGCGATCTACCTTATTTAATTAAAAAAGTGACCGTGCTCCGATTAATTAATTTCCGTCATTTTACTTAACGCCTATTTGAATTTAAGCTTCCTCTTCGCATTTGCAGATCAAATTGCGCGCCAAAATAATTAGTACTCTGAGAAGAAGAAAGATGGCGGACTTTCTAAAGTCTTTCTCGTGCTTTCTTTCGTTTCTATCCTCGCGCCGAGCTGTTTCCTACACGCAGTCGAGTTAAGTTAATTCGTAATTCAGCTGGCGTCGAGGCGAGAGCTTCCGGTGGACGTCACACGCATCCTCCTTCCTCCGTTTCACGACCCGCGACCAAAGTACGTGCCCCATGCTTTTACGCGTTTCTATTTAACGCTCCGATGTGTGCGTCTGCTTTGACTACTACTCATGTGTAGAATTTTCAATAAATTTCCCTGAACTTCGTCCAAATAACTATTTACTTTTTGCAATTATCAATTTAACCGTGTCTCGAGGAAACTTCAACCTACAATTTATTCCGAAGGAACTAAAACGCTACCATAACCTAGTAGCTACCATTGTTGACACTCGCAACAAGCGAAATAGGAATGGAGAAGAATATTTGCCAAACTTCAAACAGCTTGTAGCTAATTTGAAGCAACTACGAGCACTTAACCCCCAAACAATTGAAATAAAAAGCTTCATGGAGCGTGAAGCTGCAGTGACGCACCATTTTAACGCCAGATGGCACCACTAAAGGGCTAGTTTACGGTTCTGGGAACACGTGAATCGTTCTACAGCCACTTACTTTGCAAAGGGCGACGCCGGTGTCCAGCCTGTCCATAAAATTGTCAACGTTGATTCTCAGCTCTGGATAGAGAGCGTTCAACCATTCCGCCAGGTCCTCTTTCATCGCCACAAGGTACTCCTCCGAGGACTTGAAAGGCCTGTAAGACCTTGCTTCCAGCAGCACCGACATCTTGGATCTGGATTACCTGAGAAAATCATCAAACGATCTCATTTAAACAGACTTAAATGACGTCCTACTATTTATCCAGTCTCGGTTAATTAATATCCTCAGGCTTATTCTGTTCAAGATTTGTCACGTACATTAACTGGGACGGTGAAAAAGTCCCAGTACACCCGTTCATCCCCCAACCGCCATTATCAATTAAAATTCAACGAACCTTGGGGCTGTGAATGCTGACTAGCAATAAAATTTTGGGGGATTTGCTTGACAATGGCCCCTGTTCGTAACGTCGATCGTCCGGCAGTACCTCCCCTAGTTACCACACCAGTTAAACCACCCTATGGGACGTTGCCTGGTCCCATAATGTAACCGAAACCGTGTCCTATCGCGTCCGTTGTTTCCTACCCCCCTGGCAACCCTTATAAATCTCCATTGCTCTCGTAAACAAGCAATGATTCCTAGTGGAGTGAGCGCACCAGTTTGCCTGTTTGCAACTGGGTGCTCCAGCTGGACACGATTATTGGAAGTCGATTGCTTTCGCAGTTCTCATTTCTTTGTGAAAGGGGAATCCTTGCTAGCAGCTTCTAGAAATTCTTTCAGTTTCATAGCATGGTTTAAAAGTTTTATGGCCCAATTTGCAAATTGAAGAGGAGACATCCCCCACACTATTGGCTGGCAGAAAGGTGACGGCCACAACGGGGCAAGGGAGGAGGCCGCGAAGGAGAAGCAAACGCAACGGGACAACTGGAGGAAATCGTAAAGGGGAGGTCGAAGGTTCGCGCGCCGACATCGCCGTTCCTGGATTACGATTCACAAAAGGTGACTGTAAAATGTCACCGTCTCGTGTTTCCCGAGGATGCAACGTGCATGATTTACTCCTCGTTTACACCGGTGCCGTCTAAGTTTCTTGCCCGGTATAATGCCCACTGTGTGCGTGGTACAGGTGTCTCGATTCTAAATGGCAAAGTGCAACTCTGCCTTGCTCCGTTTCCTCCAAGATACCACGGAGAGTGTTTATTTTTGTCAAACTGTCATTCAAAAGCTTGCCAATAATTATAAATCCCCTTTGAATGAAAAGCTAGTGCCTTTCTGTTGCGCGTGGATGAAGGAAAAAGGAAAATCCAATTGGAATAAATCGATTTGTTTAGTAGGAAGGTGTCGAGGTTGAAAAATCACGGCGATGCGCACGACCCGAGAAATTACGGCGCGATTGGGATCTACGTTCGTGAAAGTGTTGCGCGGCATGTAAACGGGTAGGTGTACGCAAACGAGCGTGTTTCGTTTCACAGTACTTCCTGCCTCGATGTCCGCGGATAGGGGTTCGATTGAATTTTGCAACTCCGGGCGATTTACTCACGTAGTCTGTTATAGGAGTTTTCGAGAGGCCGTTTTACGATCCATAAAACGTCCGCGAAGACTTCCACACGTCGAAGCAGCCGATTACGCGCTGCGGATACTCGCGGTTGACGCTCCGACGCGTGCAAAACATGTTTATCGTCTATAAAGTAGCGCTAGGCGTCTGTAGAAAGTGAAAATTGATTTACAATAAACTATGAAGCGACAAAGTTTCTCTTTTAATCCTACAACACCGTTTAATGATCATAAATCCCAGTCTTAGTAATTCTACATCTTAATTCCTATAAGCTACAGCCTTTAGTATAAAAAAATTCATAATTTCAGAGGACAAAATGATTCTTCAATCAAAAATAAATTGAAACTGTGGGAAGAATAATTTCCCTACGAAGCTTCGTTTTCGAGAAAATTGCATTCAAAGATGGACCAACAGTGCGAAGCTAGTTACGGTTCGCGTGGTGGCGCGACCGTCGCGAGCGCGCAAGCCTACCGAATTTTTCAAGTAGTTTATTTTAAAAACGAAGGCTCCTAAAAGAAAAGCCCATTCCACAGTTTCGCTTTATTTCGTTCTGAAGAATCAGAATCGTTCGTTAAATCTTCAAAGCGGTAAAGCAAGCCTGACTACCTTTTGTGAAAATGTAGATAATCTTGCTTGGAGTAAAATAGAGAGCAAAGGCGGCTTTGTTTGTGTGTCTCTTGTGAGCAAGCTGGTTTAAGACGGTCACTCGACGCGATTAAACCCGCCCCGATGAATTACACGGCGGTATTTTTTCGCGAAGCGGCTAATGCAAACTGTCGGCATTTTAACGAGCAAGTACCGAGCCTGGTGTCGCCGATCTCGCCCCATTAAGATGCCGATAGTTCGCATTTGCGGCATATTTCCATCGAGCTTTATTTGGCGACCCGCGCGCTAGGCGACGTAAATCGCGCACGCTTTTGGTCCGTGGGGCCTTATCGGCCTCGTTTCAGCGAGTAAGAGCGCGATAACCCGATTATACACGGCTCTCGAGGCGGAATTTCTGAATGAGCCGCGAATGATTGATGGACTTTGATTTTCCATGGATAGCGAGTGAAAACGAGCGCATGTGTCGCAATGCTGCTTCAATCCTTTGTGTAAATTACAATTAAACGAGTCCGCGCAAAGTCCGAAATGGCGACAGCTAGGAAAAGAAAAGTTTGGAATCCAGCCTGCTGGAGGAGCAGCGATCAAAGCGGCAAGGTGCTAATTAATCTCTTCACCTTGCCCTCCACTCGTCGCGTTCACCCATTCATTCCCAATTAAACTCGTTACCAGTTCCACGAGCCTCGAATCTCTGGGGAGTGACAATGGCCGACTTCCCCACGCAAGCAACAGCCGAAGGAACTAAAAAAATGGTCACAGCTGTGACTAACCTCGCTTTTCATGCATTCCTTCGCCAATGTTTAATCCGCCGCCTCTATTAGGGGGCCATTTTTCCCCCCGGTCTCCAGTTTCCAAGCGGGGACTGGAATGGAACGCGGTCAGAACGAAATCGAGCAGAGTTATTGATGTAATACGCGCACGTTCGCGAGAGGCACGCAAAGACGCGTGTATGCACGACGTGGGGCGCAAGGAAACGTATCGACCACGTGCAGTCCGCTGTTTACGAGGTGGCCGCTTCTAATTTTCAATTCCCACGATTGAATTATGGACGGGCGCGATGGAAACGCCGCTGGAATTCGCTTCTGATCCGCGGATAACTCAATTTCCACTTTCGCGAGTGTTACTTTCAACGGGAGGCCTGATTGTTACGACGTGTCGAATGTGGAAACTGTGTAAACATGTAGCCGGTGCTAATTATACTGATACTTGGGCCGAGGGATCCGTGACGGTAGGAAAAAGTCACAGCTGGCATTTAATGGGCTGTAAAGGAGCAAATGACCATTAATTGCGCGGCGCGCCTCACTCGCAAGCGCATCAGACACGCGCGATACACGTCTGCTAAACTCGTCCCTCGTATTTGCACATGCTAAGTCATCGTTTTATTAATAATCGCGGCAATTTATGTTGTTATCGGATCCATAAACCGATTAAGGGGACGTTCACGTTGGTACTCTTGCTGTTCCAAGATTAATTTTCAAAATTAATTTTCAAAATTAATTTTCTTGAGACTCAAGCATCGCGGGAACAGATTTTACCTACCTATGTATAAGAACTGAATCTGGTGTGTTTCTTTGAGTTACACTTTTCACCCGTGGGAGCGCGGCTTAAGGTCATTTTTCCCCGGTCATCGCGCGGGCAAGTTCCTAGAGGCAGTTACGGGGGGAAGGGTTCGAGCCCGGAGGGTTTTTATTATTCCATTGAACGCCGCGAAAGGGACGTGAATATCAAAAGGTGCGTCTATAGATCGTCCAGGGTCCTCCTTATGAAAGCCAGTTCGTAAGTTTACCTACGTGAGCGTACTTTAAAGGCGCGCTTTGCTCGTTGTAACGGTACAGTGCGATGTACACGCGAGGAAGAGGGCGAAAGAGCAGCTGGAGCGTGTGGCGCGGATGGCAATTGAAACGGAGAGTGAGGGGAGGTGCAAGAAAATCGAGGGGATAAATCGCGATGTGCCTCGGGCAGTAAGGCTCCCTAAGTAGTCGCGAAAGTCTGAAAAAAAAAGAAAAAGACCCGTGAAGACACGATCGAGTATCCTGCGCGTTTAATGGAAATCGATCCGGCCGCATGACAATGTGAGACCTCCTGCATCAAACATAGAACAACCCCGTCCCTTTCATCCGCACTCTGCGAGAAGTCGAAAATAGCAGTACCCCCATTTCGCGGACTCGTTTGAAAGCACCAACCCTCCGGCTGCAACGATCTCCCACTTATCAACCCTCGCCTCCCCCTGCATCGTTGTCGCATTAAAGTCCCCTTCCCCTCGGAATTCGCGATAATACCGTGGATTTATGCACGAGGAACGAGTGGCCGGTACTCGCGATTTCCCAAGAAATTCGATACTTCGTGCGGCTTATCTATAATACCCGCTCCCACCTAGGCTGGCCGAGGGGGAGAGCCCCGAAGAGGAGAGGCACGCATATAATTATGCCCGAGCACGGATACGGGGCCCAATAAAGCCTCCTACCCCTCGTTGTGTGTCGTAACGCTTAACGATTTCATTCATTCGAGACGAACAGAGAAAATGAACCTGTTTCGACCGTACGTCGCTGGCTTGCGCCGCGAATGCAAATGCGCCGGGCCGCACGCACACATGCCGGCCCATGGGTGCGCTCGAAATGCCAGCATTATAATGCCATAAGCGAGAACGCGAGATATCTACGGTCCGCATCGAGCGACAGTGATAACGTCCGGAACATTTGTGGCCTCGTTTGTCACAGGGCGGGCACAGTGTTTCCCATCGAGAGGAAAGTTGATTGGGGTTGTCTAAGTGCTGCCTTATCCGCCTCGCTTCGTGCGCTAAAGCGGCGCTTGCGAGCCTTCCAGGCTCTTTTTGTGGATGGTAGGTGGTCAGGGTACCGCGAAAGATAACCTCTGCATGTGCATGGGACTCGAATTTCAAGTGAAAATAGGATGGAATTCAGTAGGTTTGGGAACACTATCCTGTTTTCTCTGTCTATGTTTTCAATTGTCAAGCTCTTTTCCATTATGAACGGACTGTTTCCGTCGAACAATCGTCAGTGGCTTCCCATCATCGTGAAGCTCCGCGGTGACCGCGCATCCGCGCATGCTCCGGCGCGTGCGCATGCGTGTAGGCGCGCTAAACGGCGGAACGCGAATTCCCGAGCACGATCACGTGCATCGGATTATGCAAAGTTGTCCTTATTCTTAACAACCGGGCAGGCAGATCCTTATCGATTGAGTCGGAAACTCGGAGACTCTATTTTCATTGAGAGAACCGCGTAAATTCAAGGCGACCAGGCGAAGGGAGGGCGGGAGGAACACGACAAGCCTCCGCGGTCGGACGTTTCGAATCGTAATTTCAATCTTAATGGCTCTGTTAGTGGTACGAAGCCGCAAACACGTCTGGGAATGGCGCTTAATTCGATTAAGTGTCTGATTTCAGGCTTGCGCGGGTTTCTACATGGCTTGGATTGTTTTTCTCGGAACAGTGTGATTCTAGAATTCATTTCTTTCGGTGTTTCTCGCCAATAAAAGACGCTGCACCGTTTCCTGAATATCCGCGACTTCTGTACGTGAGAATATGGTAGATTACAGCGCTGGGTAGCTGATCCAGATACGCGTGACTTTTACTTCATTCATTCCTTAATACTTATCGTAGATATCTTGAATTATTTATAGCCGTAACGTTTCCAGTAGTCCCGTCACCGCAAAAATAACGTCGCGCGCATATTAATAACGCGCGAATTCCTTTCGGGTAACTTCTAAATTTATATTTGTTTACGACTCGCAGCCAATCAATCATCCACTTCGCCGTACGCGCGCGCTTATCTTGTTTTTGAATATTTTAACATTTCGCCACAATTTTTATCAGCGATTTAAAGCTGTCGAACTCCTTTCTACCCAGCTTAAGTTATCATATATCTCCGGAGTCAACACTTAAAAGAATTCTTACCGCTAATCCCCGAGGAAACAACTACCATTCCGTATGACAAGAGAAAACCTTTGATAGCATTAAATATCCCCGCAACAATTGTGTCCCAGCATCCCCTTCCCTTTAGTCCCCTCGAAACGACCCCGAACTCGAATTCCTGACCCGCCAACGTCCCACGTAGAAATCTCGATCCCGAGGCTTCCTCTACCCTCGAAGAATAAAGTAAAAAGGGAGAAAGAATCCTCCTCTGACAAATAACAGCGGCGGCAACAGAGTCGCGCCGAAAATAGCCGCCGCGAGGGGAGCAGAGGGCCAGACGGCTCCGGCACGCGAGGAATTTCCAAAGTGGCCGCGTGCCCCCGCGCGCGCGCGCGAGCGCCCGCTCGTCCCGTGCCGATTTGCCGCGGTTGCGCAGCCGCGCGTGCGTGCGCACCAATCCGTCCAGGTGCGCGCGTGCACGGCGTCCGGCCGGCCAGCTCCCCGAGAGAAAATCTTGTGAATGAGCTGGTTCTCCATTCACTTTTAACCGGAGCGTGCTCCCTGGGACGTTAGCGCGCTGCTCCGCGACACCCGTCCTTCGCGCTCCACGCGACAAACCTTCCCCTTCCCGTAGATTTCGAAGCGGTCCAACGATCCACGTTGAAATCTGATATTTAACACTGCGCCGCCTCGATCGCCTATTAAAATAGGTCCCTTTTCCGTCGCGAAGGATCAAGGAACGATCGGGAAAGGCTCGAATTAGTGGTATATCAATTTTAAACTCTCCTTCGACCACTACCGTACGTGCCCGATTGCTCGCGAGGCCCACGCGCGTCGATCCATCGGCGCTGATAATCCAGGAACGATTGAATTGCCAATGCAAAGTTACTCCGAGCCGGCGCGAAGACGATCAAGATTAGACGGGACAAAGACAAAGGAGGAGGAGGCATCGCGCGATCGCGGCGAGATTCGAGCGTGCTGGAAACGCGAAACCGGCGGCTAGATACTCAACGGATACGTTCGATGCGCTCAGATACACTTTGGCCGATGCACTTTTGCGATAATCCGCGATTTCGAAAGCTGGGCATCCTCGCGCGCGCGGAACGCTCGCCCTCCCGTATTGGGACAGCGAGTTACCGCGCGCGGCTAACGATTTGTCCACAATTTTTGCTAGAATCTGACGCGCTTGGGGTCCATCTGATATCTGATGCTTGTAATTTTTGTGGTAATTTTCGGGGAAATGGAGGAACTCGTCTGTGGAACGGCATCGCAATTCTGAGAATGATTGTTGTCGCGAAAATTCAAAATCATGGGTACTGATGGGTATCGTGCGAATGGAAGATTGAGCTACTTTTTATAAGGGTACTAGAGAATAATAGAGGTGATTTATTCGGGATCTGCTGATAAGAAAGATACTGACGAACAATAACATAATAACTGAGAATTTTCTCGTCGGATTGCCGGCCGACAATAGAGAAAGCGGAAGAGATTAATGGAAACGGAGAGTGGGAATTATAATAAATAGCGATAATAAGAAGAAACGAGGCGCCAGATGGGTAGATAGTCACGGAGATGGATAGAGAGAGAGGCGGAGAGGGGACATTTGCATATTATGTCTTGATACACAGGTTCCGGGAATGCAAATGAGGCGGTTAAGAAAACTAGTAGGCAAGTAACTACGCTTAAACAATACCAGCAAGAATATTTCTATAGGGTGGGGAAAGTTCTGTCCCCTAGTTAGATGAGGCACAGTTGCCTTTTGCTAAACTACAACATTCCTCCAGAATAATTGAAATTCCTCAACGACGGATTGTTTGTTTGCTCAATAACTTAGAGGATGAATAAGCCATTATCTACAAATGTGACACATGGCTGTTAAATGATTTCAGTGATGCATAAGCCTGGAAGAGATTACCAGCGGGATTATAGTTTCTTATAATTGCACTTAGAAATGAGTTATACGCAGAAGATAGCATCCTTTGTGTCGCCTATGAAAACTTCAGGTATCGACTGATAAGATAGAATAACAATTGAGGAAGATGTATTGACATTACTAATATCAACACAATTTTAAACCATCAATTGGATCAGTTCTAACCAAAGGTAGCTAAGAATTGCAATGGACTTCCAAATAGTTGACAAAAATGTATTAGCAATTTAAAAATGAAAGAAAAAAGCGAAGGTAAACTATTCATTTTTTATTACCTAAAAACACAAACGGCCACTAATAGCTTCGTGGCCAGTGACTAACGAGGGACCATTTACTCGGTTAAGCTAATAGAAATTTTGAAAAAGACTGTTTCATTTCCCAACACTCATTATGGTCCCAAAGTATTAAGTCATTATCATAAGTTTATCTGCCTCGCGTTAATCGACGTCAAACCATACCACCGAGTTAATTGTCTCTGACTCAACAGAGTCAGTTTAATTGTTTACCGAAACAGTAATCTACGTCATTCAAACTCTCTTTTGTGAAACAATTCAAATTTTTAAATATCACAGGATTACCAAAAAGAAACTCTACCAAGTGACAAACATTGGTTTAATTAAACAATAAAGTGTTTGATTTGAAGATCGACTGCCAGTCAAGCGAGCCGAACGATCGACGCTCGCAGGAGTTTCAAAACGCGCAGTGAAAAACGCGGCAAAAACAAGCAATATCCATTGAGATGTATCGATACGCAGCCACTCACCCTTTTTCAGTCCAGTAGTCCACTCCAGGAATCCTTCTTCACTTATCCCTGACAGGCACACGCGGCGAGTCTCACATCGACGGGCGATTTAATTCGCGAAATCGTGTCGATCTGTGGCGCATGAAACCGCCCCCCTTCGCATCGAACGGAGTGCATGCAGCGTTCGACTGTCGTGTCACACGATCGATTCAACCGTACATTCGCGAGCGAACAGCTTCTTTCGAATCGAGACACGTCCAGAGGAGCAGCCCGACACGGAAGGTTCCGTTCCTTTGGTCACACGGCGAGTGTCATACAGCTTTTTGCGCGTCGATTTGCGACGGTCTGTTTTGATGTCTCGTTACCAGTTTACGCCTGGCGAGCTCCGTTCGTACCCCATGCTCACGCGTCGCGTCCCAAACAGAGACTAACGCATCTAGTCCGCAGTCCACCCCGTATAAATGCTATCGCGCAACGCAAGAGTATTCGTATCCTCGCTAGGGAATAGAAAGGGAAGGTTAACTCAGAGGCCCACCGCCAGGCGCCTCCACTCTGCAGTACGCTGGAGCGCTGCGTGCCTATTAGACTAATAACCCTTTCCATGAAAACGCTCGCGGGGTATTGGATACACCCGACATCTTGTGGGAATTCGTATCACTACAGGAATAAACCTAACGTCTCGTACACGGTGGTCTCGTAAACTTTTGCGAACCAAATTTCACTAATGTACAACCAGTTTCTAATGCCAAATGAACAGAATGTAACTACAAATGGAGATAAAATAAGAAAAATGAATAATACTTTGACTGCCTTACCGATCTAGAAATTCCAGACTTATTGTAGTGGCATCAGCTCATGCACGTTTTATTGCACATGGGTAATGCAGGTATCTAAACATCCACTTTGCTTTATCAATAGTTGGTTACAATCTTCAAAAGCAGCTACCATCTATTGTATTTTTCAAGTACTACTTTGCCTGACCTTCTACAGCAATTATGATAAAATGGTAATATCGAATACTACGTAGAAATCATTAGATCTTACATATGTTCTCACGCTACGGAAACAGATTTTAGACAGCTCAATTACTCGGATGACGAAAACACTGAAAATTTAAATGCAACAAAATGTCCCAGAACAAAAACTCGCCCAATTTACATATTCCTTATGCAGTTAACATTTCAATCGCCCAATTAACAGCATGTTTGGCAGAACACCCGAAAACATGAACCCCAAGGCCACCCCATACTCCATTACACGCTACTTTCTCGTTTGTTTGGGACAGGTGCAATAGGGTGCAGTAATGGTAAATCGCTATGGAAACCATAGCATAAAATCGATGATATAAATCGAGCCAAGTCTGACGCTAAATGTCATTTTTCCGAAAGAAGGCTACTGGTACCGATCTTCTCATTTTACCAAGGTCCATTCATAAATAATTCATCGCTCCGATGGTCAGCAAAACGGAGGATAAGGTTGAGGAAAGGCACGATGCACACAGGAGGACAGGGTATTCCGTTAAAAGGGACCTTTACGTGAAGCCACTGCTAAAGTTGAAGCAACAGGAGGACATTATCGAAAGAGGACTAACTGCTGCTATTAATAATATGAAGATAGACGCGAATCTGTTGCAGGATATCGTACACGAGCACAGGGAACTATCCTCGAAAAGGTACCCCTTAATTAACTAACTTGAAAATAGTTTCAACGCATGAAGTACCATTTTTTTCGTAGGCAAAGTTTCATAAACGCATTGTATAAAAATATGGAGGACATCGCTTCTGAACTGGAGTCTGCCAAGTACATGGTCAACAACCCTGAAGAGATGAAAAATTTGGGTGAATACAAACACACAACTATTTATCTCCAATGTTACAACCGCATATTTAAAACACTTAAAAAAAAATACATTTACTTACGTTCATGTTTAGATATAAATACGTACAAATTAAAATTGATCAAACTTTCGCAAAAAATGCAGGATTTCAAGAAATCTTGCTCGATTCAAACATTAGTGGACGAGCAGTCCGCGCTCGACACCGAATTACGCGAATTTCAGCCGCAATTGCAAAAGTACGAAAGTGTTCAGAAAAGAGCAATGTCGCTGTGCCCGAATAGAACCGAAAATAGGAAAGAGAAGCAGGATTTTAAGGAAGTGCAAGATTTCCACGACCTGGTTGCACGAACAGGTACGAAAAATTGATTGCCAATGGCATCTAAAATATTCCGATGTGTTTTATTAATAAAAGCGGATGAAATGCAGGGCACACGGAAAACTGGAGCATGGAGGATCACCTGCTGTTCCTGAAAATGCGCAAGAAATGCGAGAATATCCCTGCGCTGGTAGCTGCCGTTCAAAAGAGGTGTCCGGACCTGTCGACAGAGACTATAGTGAATCACGAAGCATGGTACAAACATTACGAAGATCTGCGTGAAAAGCAGAGGTCGGTGGTGAAGGAGTGGCGTCTGCAGAGGGACCTAGAAAAAACTAAGAGCATGGAAGAAACACATAGGGATACCGAAAACAGTCTCGAGCCAGTAGATATCCAAAATGAAGTTGACGCAGAAAAGGAAGCAGTGCCAAACAAGGCAAGGTCATCGCGAATTGAATCAACGAGATCGAGCAGCAGCGCCGATTCGGGTAAAAGCAAGAAGAAAGAGTTGATTAGGAAATGGCAGATCGAAAGGGAGAGCAAACGTTCGATGGACGAAGAGCAGCTGAAGATGCAGGTGAAATTGAAACGGGAAATGGAAGAAAATGAGAGAAGGAGGCGACGGGAGAGGAATCAGGAGGCCTTGGAAGAATACAAAAAGAGGAAGTCCCTAGAAGACGCGTCTAGGGAATCGAGCGCACACTCCAAAGGAAAGTGCAAATACGATTCCGCGTTAATTAAGGCTTTTAGGTAATTTATCCGGGATAATGTTCGACAGGCAATACAATGGGCGAGGAAAATTGAAAAAATGGTGATTGCAGGAAGCAAGATGAAGAATATACGAGAAGAAGGAAAGACTTGATTCAACGTTCGTATAGGTTAAGTAAGAATGAAGTGGAAGAAGTGAAGAGGCCGGAGATTTTAAAAAGTAGAAGCTTTTCTACGTTGTTGAATAGCACGAAGGTTTGGAGGGAGAAATGTAAACTTGAGAACGCTGCGAAGCAGTCGAATGAGCCGCAGTTTGTCAAAGATATTCCTAAAATGTAAGTAGGTTATGAATTATCGAAATATCCGTTTATTTACACTGCCAGGTATGTTACAGATGCGTTCGGTGGAGGAACGAAGTTTCAGGGGATCTGAAAACTTCTTTGATGCTGGCTTGAGGAAACCGCCAGCTTGGGGAACCATAAATTAAGAGATAACTTAATACTTCGATCCATTGTAAATTTTATTTTACTCATACGCATCCTTGGAACTATTAAAGTTACAAACTTTATTTAAAATGTACAATTTAAAAAAAAAATGATATGTCTCTTATTAATTTTATAATTTTACAATACAGAATAGTAAATCTTTAGCATGTTTTTATTATATCCTTTTAAATATTTACAGTAATTGTACTTACATCGTTCGCCATGTTCTCTGAGTTCACTTCACGACTATTAACGGAATAGCAATTTGTTTTCGAGAATCTTTTGTATCCCATTTCTAAAATACTATATTAGCAAAGCAAAGCTATCGTTAAAAAACGAGGTCCATTCAAAAAGATTTTTAATTATTATCCTCGAATTACCTTATTATTTTCATAATTTCTATGCTCTCAAAGTACAACTAGCAGATCATCTTTTTTTAGGGAGTTCGAACGAACCACCGGAAGTTAACCTCAAAAAACGATTTTTCCCCCGTGAAGTGTAATTAGTAACAATTGTAAAATTCGAGCTCAGCACAACACGACGCAGCTTTAAGGCTTTGTACATCTTCGACAGGAGTTTTTAAGCGCGAGAATAGCAAAGAATTGGCTAAAATGAAGCGACACGAAGTCACTACGGGGAAGAGAAGCGCAGAACTGTTTGGAAGGGCGAGAGGAAATGAACGAAACCGATTGATACATACTTATCTTTATTCTTTTTTTTTTTCATTACGAACGTACCGGTTTTCTCAGACGATGTACATAATAAGTTATGAGTAAAGGAGCGTTAGCCTTATCCAGGACAGTCGTTGTCTTCCCCTTTAATTGATTCCCTCCCTCATTTTGTTCTTGAGCGCTTGCAACCCCTGGAAGTCATCACCCAACCCGAAATGGAACGCCGAAAAGAATAAAAGAGAAACGAAAGAGAATCACGCGCGCATTACTCGATAAAAAGACGATTATTTGCTATTAGTAGTAGTATTATTGTTCCCCCGTCCAGTCATGGATAACACCAATTCTCGGCAGATTTACTCAAATATATAATATACTTTCTATTTAACCTTCTGTTCGTTAATTCGATATCCTTCTTCTTATTCCTCTTCTTCTTTTTTGTTTCGTTTCTCGTTAGATTACCAAATACAAAAACATAGGTGATACAATATATATATAATGTTATAATACAAATGTGCCTCGTACTGTGCTGAGTACGATCGATCGGGGTCGACGAATGTCTGTTTTTCCATTTTCTTCCATTCATTTTTTTTTTTATTATTATAATTTTCATATCGCCACTTCTACCACCCTCGCTTCTTCTCCTCAGGCACGAGCTTACGAGTACACCCCCTTAGATCGTGTGTTTCCCCTCTTCGCCAGACTATGTATACATACATATATACCGGCCTATATATGTATATATGCACACAGAAACGTAACCGTTTAGAATCTTTTTTATAATGCATACCTTCCTAAAAGTTTATTACAACGAACAATAAAGTGTTTAATGAAACGCACCAACGTTCTTCCTCCCTCGTTCACACGGCCGCTTTCTCTCCCCCACAGGCTCACAACTTTACACGTACAACATTCTTCCTCTCATTCTCGCGACGCATCGCACCCTCCTAGTTGCAACTAGGGGGCCGCCAGACGATTCGGATTTATAATAAATATGTACACGCGAACATTTTGTACAAGTTAAGGATCTTTGCCCCTTTTTAGACGCTTCAACCCCCTTTAATATATTTGCTGCATTGTCGTATCGATAACCCCCGACGCGGCATCTCTCTCTCTCTCTCCCTAGCTCCCCTCCCATCGTGAAACTCGAGGCTCAACAGGTGCCAATCGACCATTCCCCTCCGCTCTCCCTTTCTTTCTCCCCCACGAACCAAGCAGGATCCACGGAAGAGCCCGCCGAGCCTTCGCAACGAACGCGGTGGACCTTGAAAGGGCGAACGTGTGTTAAGGGAGTCGAAAAGGACGATCGTCGAGATGTCCTGAGACTCCGACGCTTCCCTCGTGAACCGGAAGGTACCTCTAACTTCTAGCATTGCACATTCTGGGGACGGTTAAAGACTTGAGATCCTATATTGCGAGCTCTTTTCCTTCACAACCGATCGGTACCGTCGAACTAACGTCCATCTCCCTCTTTCACGAAGGGATAATCAGCGCGCTGGATTACTTTGGCGGGTGAATGGGATTGGGAGATTCGTGGGAATCATCTCGAACGAGGGTTCTAAGGTGGACTCGAGTTAAACGAATCGAGCATCGACTAATCTAAGAGCAAGAAATGTCCACGGAACGATTGCGGGGCTTAAATACCATTGCAGAATGAACACTTAGCTTTCGGTTCGCCGAACATGAGTATTAAAAATTAACAAACGAAAAATATAGAACAGCGAAGGGTCTAGTGGAAAGTCGGTCGCCGTGATCGCCCTTTGGGGGGGGGGGGGTGACGGGGCCGCCCCTAAGGACATTTCTCGCGTTTCGTGCACTTAAGAGCTAATCGAATGAACCCATGGACTCCATTTGCTGCCAGATTTATTGACGTGATATAGACGAATGTACATCTGGGCCCCAATAAAGTGCTACTTTTTTTTTTGTTCTTTAAATCGTAAAACGAAAAGAAGCGTATGTTACCTAGACCTCTTGCTTGCGTTCGTTAACAAAGTCGCGCGGACTGACCTCTAGATCCAGTGAAGACGATTCACTTCCGGTTTAGCGTATCAGAACTAAGCTTTTAGTAAATGCAAGTCGCAGCACTGATGCCGACGGCCATCCCCCGAGGACGAAGGGATCGGCATCGTCCGCGCCCTTTGTCCTCGAGGAGCGGAGGACTCCCGGCTTGGACCACGCAGTGGCCATTGGACGAGCGAAGTCGTTTCCTCCGTTTACAAATCGGCCACGATGGAATCGATGGCTCAGGATACGACGAATCCCACGTTCACTTCCAAATGAAATGCTTCGATCTGATTTTTCCGGGCCTGGATCGTGGTCGACAATGCGCTTCGCAGTGTCGATTCGGCTGTTAAGGGAAGGAACACACTGGATGGCAGCCAGCAGGCTCTATAAACGTATAAAAAAGTCGAATTACCACGGTGGAAAGAACGATCGGTACGGATCACAGGTTGTTCCTTTGATCCTCGGACAGGATAAAAGCTTTTTACACGAACTTCAGCTTCCAACTTGGTCCTTAACGGCCGAATCCGGTATTGTCCCCGATGTGACGCGCAAACGGAGGAATCGAGACGATTGGAAACTGCGTGGTCCACCCTAAAATCACCCTTTCAGTGCCCCTTCTTCAACGCTTTTTTCGTCCAGTGTTGCCTGTGTTCTTTCGCAGGTCTGCCCCGTTCGTTTCTCCCCCCCCCCCCCCCCTCTACCCCGTTTCTGCCCCCCCCCCCGGTCGAGAGCAAAGTTCGCTATAATTACTTCTTTGTTCTTTTCTTTCTTATTTTTTGTTTTTACCACTAAGCTTGTATAAAAACGATACTTCTTTCTTGTTTTTACGTTCCTTCGATACACCAAAGACGAGTGCGTAAAGCAAACTATATTGGGACAACATGAATTCTGAATAAATACTTAATATTACAACAAAATCTTAAGTATTCTTCCCGTAAATGTCACCGCTATATAGTTTGTAAGAAAATAAGATTACTTTACTTGAAATTTGTATGTACAGATATTACAAACAACGTTTCCTTCGTAATGCATAGGCAATGTGTTTTTCCCCTCTTTTTTCTAACCTCTCCTCCTTCCCCATTTAACTACACGACACTTTCTATTATACATGCTGCGGAGCAAGTCTAAACGGATCCGCCCTCTACCATTTTCGTTATTTTTTTTCTCTTTTTCGCCTGTCCAAGCTTCTCTCTATTTTTTTTTTTTTTGGTTGACCCTATTGCTTTAACTCTTTCCTTGCTCCTTTTTCTCTGTGTTTCTTTAGCAGATCAATTTCGAAACGGAATATAAACGAATGTACACAAACGAACGTCGAATTTTTCCGTCTGTCCTCCGAGCGTACCTCGCCGGTTCTTAACCCCGTGAAAAAGAAAACTAACATCTTTTTTTTTGTTTCGTATCAATGTTGCTGTTATATTATTCAAATATTATTTACACAGACAACTTTGTTCGAACGTAACGCATACTTCCACGAGCTCTGTTGTACTCTGGCCGTCTCTCTCGATCGGGAACTTGGTTCGGAGCTTAAGTTAAACGGACGTTTCTCGGCGCCGCGCGCCGGAACGGCTCTACTCTGGCTTTCCTCTAATTACGAATGAATTTGTCATTCAATTCCATTGCGATATCGGGGTAGTTCGGGGAACAAAGAGACTGCTTGCGAATCATGAGCTTTTCATCGATCGAGAACGAGAAAGGACAAATAGAAAAGAGGAAAGGATACTAAAAAGATAAGTAATATTGACAGCAAGGGCAGATCGTGACTGAACCAAGTTCCTTCCCCCAGTCACGCGGCGATTCGAACGTACGAATGGACCGAGAAAAATCTTAGACGCGCATCCACAGTGTATCTGTATCTGTATGCACGTGTGTGTGTGTGTGTGTGTGTGTGTGTGTGTGTGTGTGTGTGTGTGTGTGTGTGTGTGTGTGTGTGTGTGTGTGTGTCCTAGCCAACAAGATTATAATCCTAAAATCGCCGGGGCGATCGGTATTTAAAATTCTCTCTTATCATTCTCTCTCTAGTCACACCCAGCAGACATCTCCCATGCATTCTCATCGCAGAGCACCACCGTCCTCTGTACACAGTTCCCGTTGCTCCATGGTTCCTGGCGTTTCGCGTCCATCGTTCCCATATCCCCGCCAGGGGCGGGATTCGCACGGCGTGTGTCTAACGGTCGCGATAATTCGATAGCGTCCGGCACTGGTACGCGATCAACGTCTACTTTCTCCCTTCTGTTTGTTTCTTTAGTCCCCTCCTGCCCCCAGTCCCGGCACGAACGATTCCCGCGAACAAATGAGAAGCCCGAGCGGCTCTCACGCGCAGCACACCCACACGCAGCGTTTGTGTATCGTCAGTATAATATATGTACAGAGCGCGCGCGGATACCACCGCACTCACACCAGAAAGTCCGGGTCACTGTAGTCCTCGCCGCTCTCGCTGCTGTCGGAGATTCTTCTCCTCTTCTTCTTCTTGTGCCGCTTCACCTTCTCCGTTTTGTGCGCCCGGTGCTTGCGGTGCTCCTTCGACTCCGCATGCGCGTGTATCGTCAGCTTGGGCACGCGCGGCGCCGCCATTTGCGTCTGCGGCGGGTTCAGCGGCGGCTGGTGGCCGTGCACGTGGCCCATGGGCACTGGGACGTGGCCAGACCCCGCCACTGAGTTGTTCGGATGCTCGATCGTCGAGTTCAGCGGTCCCTGGTACTGGTTCGGGACACCGCCGACCGACAGTTTGCCGTCCATGTCGGGGTGGGGTGCTTTAGGCGGCATGCTCTCAACCGTGTGCTTGCTGCCGCTCGTGTCACCCTCGTTACCGTCCTCCTCGCCCTCCTCCAGGTCGAACTTGAGCATCAGTTGCTTAAAGTCCAGATACTCCTTCACGAGCTTTTTCCTCCCGTCCGCGTCCAGTTCCGCGCTGCGTTCCCCCTCCTTCAGTCTCTGCAACGTCGCCTTTGGCTTGAACATCAGATTGTTCTTGCGATTCACCGCCTTCTCGTACACCTTCGCAGCTTCCGTCGGGGAATACTGGCCGATCTTCTGGTCGGAGAAACCGTAGAGGTCCTTCAGGTGTTGCCTCAGATTTAGGAGGAGCAGGAAACCCTGGCTGGCGGTGATGTACTCCCTGAGCAACGTCGTGTCGCCTGGTAGCCTCGTCAGTAGGAAGTCCTCGTCCTCCTCGTCGTCCTCTTCGTCTTCCAGGACCGTCAGCAGCTGATCAGGCCGCGGCTGGCCGTCGGGCCCCGTAGACGCGTGCGACTGCATCTGCTGATGCTGATTGCTGCCTTCCTTCGGTAGTAACGCCTCCTTGAACGACTGCAGCAGGTTCGTGCCTGACATGGAGATGATGATGTCGATGTGGTGGATGATGAACAGCGGCTCGTCTTGCACTTGATATGTAAAGTAAGCGAGATTGTCGGCCAGGTACAGCATCTGCGATAAGCTTGTCTTTGCTGACTCGTCGAACTGCTTCAAGAAGGACAGCACGATGGCCCGCCTCTGCTGCTTCGTGTTCCTCAGGATCGTGTAGAGGAAACCGTTCAACGCACCTGGAAACTCGCCGTCCTTCGTCCGCATGCCTCTCACCGTCATGTCGTTCTGCAGGATCTTCTGTAGCCGGTAGCTCAGCTTGATGCCCAGCTGAGACTTCATGTGGATGAATCCTGGATACTTCTTCTCGATGTCCTGCAGTTGCTTGTCCGCGCTGTGGCTCACTGCCTTCTCGCAGTCGGTGCTCATGCAGATCAGGTAAGGTACGATCTGGACGGGATGCACCAAGCCTTGCGCCAGGATCAGCTGGATCACCTTCAACGCTGCGTGTCGAACGCTTACGTTCGCGTGTAAAAAAGACTCGAGGATCTCCTTCACGTACAATTGGATCACGGTGCTCGCCATCCCCGAGGAGACGTCCCCCATCTCCTTCAAGTTCTCCTGCTTCGACATCTTCGCCCATTCCATGTCCTGCTTGATCATCCTTTTATCTTCCTCCTGCAGATACACCTCGATGTTGTTCAACACCTGGATCCTCATGTGGACCAGCGCGTTCTCCGACGTCAGCAGATGATGGTAGAGTTCCTTCAATTCTGGCAACAGCATGAAGTCGTAGTGGCGTATGCACAGGGAGCCAATGGCTGACAAAGTGAAATGCCGGATGTCGTCGTTGTCGAGATGCACGAAATAGTTCAACGTCTCGAACACCTGATCCTTTATGTTTTCCGCCAGCCCCTCGATCACCTCGGGATCGGTGAAATTGAAGTGCCGCAACAGTAAGCCGACGGTGAACAGAGCCCTCCTAACGAACGGTCTATACTTTAGAAGCATAGGGTTCGTGGGGTCCTTCTCGTAAAACGATTTGTACTCGGTCAGATGTCCGTAATATTTCTTAAAGCAGTCCCGTATTAATTTAAAATTTCTCGTTACGTTGTTAACTATGGAGCCCAGGCACGACAAGCAGCTGGCCACTACGGATCTGTCGTGCTGCAGTATCAATTTCACGGAATCCTCCTCCAATTGGGCTAAAAAAGTTTCGCTAGGATGCTCCATCAACGGCACAACCAGCTCCAAGGTGTGGGCGACGCTGCTGATGATCTGGTAATCCCCTTGGGTCTGACACTTGAGGCTCAGATAAGGCTGCAACGTGATCGCGTGATTCACCAGCAATTGCGGCCGTATTTTTGCGAACAGATACAGGGTGGTCAAGCAGGCGACCAACCGTTGCGAGGAACCCTTCTTCTCCGACTTCTCCGACTCCTCCAAATTGGTCTCCTCCAATCGGAGAACGTTCTCGATCAAGCAATCCACTATCTGCTTGCACGCCGTCAGCAACGCCTTCGGGGGCTCGGTTTGCATCTTTGTACTATCGTCTTTATCCTCTTTCGGCTTGAACAAACTAACCAGCAGCTGTTCAAACCATTCGAGGCCCATATCTTTGCTAGCTGCCACGACGTCCGTGATGTTCATCACTTTCCTCAACAACGACTCGGAGTCGAGGGTGGGACGTTCTCTGACAGGAGTGAACCACATATTTTGAAACACCTCCATGACTAATTTCCTAATCCCTTCCTCGTCGTTCACTCTCCTGATCATCTTCACGCAGATCTCCGGTATCTTGGGGAAATCTGGGCACTCCATGCAGATATCCTTTAAAATTTTGATCACGCGTTTGCGAACGCTGACGCCGGTATCTAGGATCCTGGCCGACAGCATGTCGTAGTACTTATCTATTAATTCTGGCCTACTTAGTACAAATTTGCCTACTAAGTCGACGGCTGCCTCCCTTACGGATGTTGCGTGATCCAGAAACGAATGCTTCACGCCCAATTGCATATCTACTCTCGCTAGCACGCTTGGATCAGCCTCGACGATCATCGTGAGACATTTCATTGCCTTAGTTCTGATTGCTATCGACGATTCGGTTAGAACGTGAAGGATCTGTTTGAGGTATCTGTCGAAGCTTTGCGAGAATGGCCTCTTCGAGGCGAGATATTGCGATATAAGCTCTGCCGAATTGTAATCGATGTACGTCTGGAGGATATCTGGCTTCGTTCCTGTGCTGCACGGCCTTATTCTGCTGACAATGTACTTCTTCTTCTCCTCTATGATCTTGTAAGCCTCCGAATTCTTCTGCTCGTTATTGTCATTCTCATCTGCGTCTTGCTCGTCAAGCTCCGACTCCGAATCCTGGTCGCTCGAGTGGTGCTTATTTTTCTTTTTCACTCTCTTCTTGTGCATCTTTTTACTCGGGCTGTTCTTCGTCTGTCCAACTCTAGACTTCTCCACGGCGCAGTCCCTATACCATTGCGCCAAGTAAAAGTGACGCGCGTAGGCCAGCGCAGAGTCCTTTGTCCCATTTACAGCCAAATAGTCCAGAAGTACCTTCTGTAAAAAAACTGTCCTCTCTTCGTCTTCGTTCAAACCCATGATCTCCTTGTCCTTCACCTGATCATAGTCGGAATCCTTTTGCTGCTCAATCTTTATGTCCTTTATAATCTGATCTATGGTAGATAATTTACATTGGGAGCTGACAGCGTCCTTCCGTAATCTGGCCGCAACTACGCCAAGATAATCAATGGATGCCACTCTGAGGGCCATGTCGGAGCTTTTGTTGGAGAAATGGCCGACAAGCAGATTCCCAAGCAAGCTCAACAGCAGCTCAGCTGCCGGCCATTCTGGCTTGTTCACGGTAGCCAGCAGATCCTGAACAAAATTCTCGAATAGCGGTCTGTAATCAATTTCTTCCCCTTTACTGCCGCATTTGTTGAGAAACACGGTTAAAAAATTGCCTGCTATTCGAGTAGCGGTCTCGTATTTGTTGATGATCAGAACATCGGCGTCCACGAAACTCAGCTTCTTCTCCTCCTTCTTCTCGTCATCCTCCGGCGACTTCTTTTGCTGTGGAATGATATTGTCCGACAACACGACGACGCATTGGATAAGCTGCAGGACCAACGCCGTCAGCATCTGGATGTGATCCTCAGAATTTAGCCTGTACGTTCTCAAACTTCTCTTGCTGCTCGGAAGTCGTGCTATCGACGCTAAAATATCGTCCAGCAGTAATCTCCTGTGCTTCTCGTACTTCGTGAATATAACGGTGACGAGCTTCAAAGCGCTCAATTGAAGATCGCTGACAGACTCGACGAAGAATGGTGCAACGCCTAGCGTAGATGCGTGCAAAACGCTCGTGTCCGTGAGGACCTGTATATTCAATAATTCGGCAAGCAGGCCAACTAATTCGTGCATCTTGTTGTAAACCTGAAGAATACTTTTCTCGCGGACCTCTTTCATGTGACCCCTCTTTTTACGACCACTAGAATTATAATTGTCAGTCTTGTTTTTAGTATCTATTTTGTAAACGGGATCGAAAGAGGGATAAATAGTGTTTTGCAACTGAAACTTCATGAAGAGAACTATTCTGTCAATTACGTCCTCTAAGTAGACCATTTTTGGCATGTTACTAGACGTCATAATGTGTAGCGCGATTAGGGACGCATCTACGGCGCGTTGCACTCTTTCCATGGCCAACTGCGTCCATAGCCGACTTTCGTCAACATCGTCGTCTGGATCCGCGAGTGGCGAGACCTTAGCCCCGTCTCGAATATTCTTCTCCAAAATGTTCAGTAGTCTGACCAATCTGTCCGGAGGAATGGATTCCATCGCGCCCAGCGCCTTCAATTTGGCCGCTTCGGTGCATAAATCGTGCAGCTGGTACTTAGGAATCAACAATTCCGGAGGCACGTCACCGTCATCGTCCAAATCGGCATTGGTCGTGATATCCTCTGTATTCTCGAATATCGTTTCGATGGTGGTGTTGAAACGTTGATACGTATTTGTTTCCATCAGCTCCTCCACGCTGAGCTTGGCCAGCACCGGCACAAGCTTCTTCTCGATCTTCCTTATTTTTGGTTTAGTGGGTGAAAGCGAATCCCTCTTGTCGTCCTCTTCGTCGTCGTCCAGTACCCTCCTTCGCCTACGCGTCTTGTCCTCGCTCTTCTTCCTCTCCGCTTTCTCCTTCTCCCGTTGTACTTGCCGCTCTTTCGCGCGCGCTTTAAAATATTTGTTATTCTTACCGATTTCCTCTTCGCTCTCCGAGTCTGACTTCGCCTCCTCCCGATTCGAGATCCCCATCTTCGCGGCCCGACTCGGCGACTTCTCGGCGAACGCGGCTAAGCTCTTCTGCATCAGAGCTTGGTCCGCCAAAGACAGTCTGTCCAGCATGACCACCGGCTCCTTTAGTTTCTCCGGCAACGGGCCAGGCATCTTCAGCCCTTTCTCCGAGTTGTTGTTCTGCTGGTGCTGCATCATAGGCGTCGCAGCGACGTCCAATGTGTCCACCATGTCGTCGGTGTCCATGTTCGTGTAAGACGTAGTTTGTGTTGTGGACAGTAAATGCTGCGTCGCATTGTCCATGCCTTGTTTCGCCTCGATATTCTCAATTGGTAAGTCAATGTCCGGAAGACCTGTGACTGGATCGAGCAGGAACTGCTGGTTCTCTTGCACTGTATTATCAATGTCCATCGGCTGATGGGATCCTAACGAATGATGCACTTGCTGATTCATCAGAGGATCGTACATATTCTGCTGCATGTTAATAGCCTGGTGTTGTTGCAGGGGCATGTTAGCGCGCATAGGGGATGCCATGTGCATATTGTGCTGCGGTGTCATACCGGCCACATTGTGGTGCTGAGGCGTTACGTTGCCAAGAGTTGTTAGCGGTGTACCAGGAGAGCTCATATGTGCCGGGGAGTACATATTCGGCTGCGGCGTCATGTTGGGCAGGGGATTCATACCCGCAGGCGGGGGAAGTACTGTCCTAGCAGCGGCGGGATGGGCCGGGCTACCTTGCGGCGTCTGTCTCGATCCCGAGGAGCTCGAGTACGACGGAGAGAATCGCCCATAATTCGCGGATGTCTGGTTGGCGTGCATCATAGGCGTACCTTGGGCCCAATTTCGCGGAGAATTGTACTGAGGCCCCTTAAACACGTTCGGGTTTATTTGCAGAATCGCCTTAAGTAATTCCGGAGTATTTTGCTCGGTCTCCATAGGCTGCTCGGTACTCGCATAATTGTCTTTCAGCTCGATGTGATCGGACGATGTTTGCGACAAGGATAGTATCAACTGCGGCACTAAGCTCTCGTTGCGAACACTCAGCAGTATTTGTGCTTCCTCTGCCACTCTCGGATGAAACAGAAGGGACTTGTTCGTCAATGTCTGTGGCAACGGCGTCGGAAGGGGCATTTCAGGTAACAAGTCGGTGAGACTCGCGATACCAGCGAGAGTTGTGATTGGCACACTCGGTATAACCCCGTTCATCTTGAATTTGACTTGTTCTGGCATTACAGCCTGGACAAAGAATATTAGTGAAATTAGGTCCAGCGTCCATACATATAGTCCGGGGCTCATAGAATCATCCAACGTAACAAACACCGCACTGACATATTACAACAAAAACGGTCCCGTTCACAGTATGCGGTAAATATAAATCAACAGAACATATCTAAATGCACTGTTCTCGCAAACGTTCGAACAAATCATCGTCAAAATCTCTTCACTCGCATTCTCAAGGCATTCCGACGTCAGAATTATACCACCGCCGAACAGAATTGTATTTACCGCTTGTTAAAGGGCACTAGCACTAAAGCGTATACCGGGAACTTAACAAAGTCTCTTTTAAGTTCCCATGATGCACAAGAAAGTATCAACCAAATTTTGACGAAGCTCGTGGATCCTCCAACAAACGGTCCATTGTTAGTCGCAATTGCTTGTCCTGTAACACACATCGTCAAATTATCAATTTAATTAATCCACCAGTCTATCGAACATTTTAAAAATACAAAATCCATTAAACTTTCGGAGTGTAAATTAAATAAATGTAAATATCTTCCCAATTACAAAAAATTAATGCAAAATATATCAAATACTTGCGCGTTTTAATATTTTCTAAATAAATCGCAAGTTCCTCGTCGAAACTGGTTCACACAGGCACATAGCACACGCATACGCGCAGCGTCAAATCACCGATACGCTTGCCAAGGTATGACTTTCGCGTAAAATTATTAAATTATTCATACGATCATACGAAAATGTCAAAGAAACATTCAAATACAAAGTGAAACATCGATATTCCACGACAGAATTACACGTAACAGATATTAAAAAAATCTTGGTCCATTCATGAAGGTTAGAGTCATTCATACAACTTCTTTTTCCAGCCAATCCACCTAAAATCCCCCAAAATACCAAAAAATACAACCCTGCGGTTAAAAATATCGCAGTATCCGCCAATTATGCGTCAAATAGAGTATTATTTCATTCATGCAGGTAATAAAAATAATAATTCATTATAGTGCCTATATATATAGATATATATATAGATACACAGATGTATATATATACATGTATACATATATACAATGTCAAAACAAGTATTATGACATCAGATCAATGTAAATATTTCCAAAATTGCTGCGACTATTCCTCGCGAATAATCCTCTCGGCCCAGCGAATGCAATAAACATAATGCTCTTCGGCGATAGTTTATTGAACGTAACAGAAAGCGTACAGCGAAGGAAGGCAGCGCTTCGCCGTCAAAGCAAGCGTCATTTTTTTTTCCCCACGAGCCACATCCCCCTCGACGAGTCTACTCGTGCCATCGACTCGCACAATTCTATGGAAGCTTTCGCACAACATTCAGCGGCTCGTTATATCCGTGCGTCGGTGGTGTTTTTACCTGCGGTCGCCGGATGACTACCATCCAACATCATACGCGCGATAACATGGCCCCAAGATGACGGTACGTACTGGATGCCTGCCACAGCCGATGGGGGATTCTGTTAAATAATAGAATTCGCCAGGGTGAGCGATGCTGGCGGGAACGGTTGCACGTGAATTCGGCGAGAGGGGGCGAGCCTCGACGGAAAGTATCGCCAATTGCCTTACCCCAGGTACGCGGGACGATTATTTATACTGGGTAATGCGATCAGCGAATGGGATTTTGGCGGGAGGCGTAACGATATCCAAGATCCCCGAGCGGCTGGAGGCGCAGGAGCCGTCGACGCGCCAACGTCCGGCAAAACAACGGTCCCCGTACGTGACGAGCCTGTTCGCCAAACTTCTCGGCGGTGAAGATATCCCCTCAATTGTCATCCGTGGTTCTGGCCTATTTGGTTGGACACGTTTCCACGTCGATCACAAACGGGGGCGGTTAACTCGGCGGCACCTAGCGATCTTCACTCGCGTATCTCGCGGCACCGCGTAAACATCGCCATGTCAAAGGTGGTGGGTCGCGGGCAAAACAGTATTTATAGTGTGAATACGAAGAAAACAGACACAAAGGCGTCCATTTTGCTCAGGAGCGAGTTAGCGGAAGTTGCGTAGTAGAGACAGGGGCCAGATACAGGTATACCGGCGCTACGGCGTCGCATTTCAAATTACTCGCGGAACAGTTCGCATGAGAGCGATGGGGCTTGCACGCGAGTTAGGTGTCGCCTGACGGGATCTCTGTTATTCGGTTATCTACCCCGCTGTAATTGATATTTCAATCATTCCTCTCGTTGATCAGTAATCACCGCTCGGTGAAAATAGTTCCTACGTTCTGCTTCAGGGGGAAAACTAAATGACTAGGGTGGAAGTTTAGTTAGTCTCTGTTCGTTGCATCGGAGATATTCTGATCGTTTCGCGAATGAAATATACGGGTAAATGCGATGACATCTTTTCAATTAGAATTTGTTCTTTCGTGGCAGGTATTGTTAAAAACAGTTGGTTGTCCTGGGGACTAATATTCTAGGTAGAGTTTCAGTTTTATGTTTACTCGAGTGCTCTATGGTACACGGAAGTGGCCCACAGATGGCGCCACTGGTACAGTTTTCGTGGCGTCTTCTTAATACATCGCTAATTGTTTATTTATATAGTAGAGTAAACTGTTGTTAATAATCTGGTTCATTTAATGGCAAGAAGTGTAATAATGTTACTATTGGCTGTACGATATAAATTTGTGTTTCAAGAAACGGGTGTCTTTGTGGTACAAGCATGAAGTCGCTCGATTAAAAATTGGCGCGCAAAACGCACTCCTTGGAGCTGTTTCGTGAATGCCAATTCCTCGCACTTTCATCGCGTAAACTTTAGCTACTTAACGTTTACAAAGATATTTTCCAATTGATAACCGCCATAATCAGCTCAGTTAGTGTCAATAAGCATCATTGATCTTAATTAGTTGCCTTCGAGTTCCACGCTCGAGTGCGATAAAATATCGCGTAAAGGATGACTTGCTGTTTTAATGCAACGGGGGTTAAAATCATTTTGCTTTGGAATTCGTGAAATATCACTCTACGAAATCTGGAATATCTCCAAATTCCGAAGTATTCTACAAACACATCGCAACCCCGAACATTCCTGTAACCACGAATACATAGTGTCCCAGAAATTCCCACCTGTTCCAATAAACTACAATTTCACACAAATTTTAAATTCGAGACTTGTTTAATTTCTTAAACCCTCTATCAACTAAAAATTTCGGTCTTCTTCTTAGCCAGTAACTGCAGAAATTAAATCATCTCCGTTTTAAATATATTCAAACATTTCTGCCTCCTCAACTCATGCATTCGTAACATGAATCAGGAAAGAAAGCCATAAGAAATCGCGAAGTAATCGAAATTCGACGCAAATACATCTGTTTAATATATTAATATACATATACTCGTGTCATAAATACAATTATCCAAAATTGATCCCACATCAAGAAGCCAGTATGGTTTTCTCGGCACACCTTGTATTACCATTCGAAGCGCTTACTCAGTCGCCCGCCAGAGCGCGCCGCGCTCAGGCCAACCTCGACTCTCGTGCTCCGAAGGCTCGAGGAAAAAATAAAATCCAGTGTAAAAACTCCAAAATGGCGCGACTGCCGAGTGTAAACACCCAGTTTTGATGTTAGTAAGGTGCATTGGCCGCGAGCTGGTCGCGTGAAAGTTCCACTGGCTTTTACGCTTTTCTTGTGTTTAACCGTGTGACGACAAAATTTTACCTGAATGTTCACTGTATCCACGATCGCCCATTCTATACCAGGTAAATATCGAACCTGTTTGACATTGAAAGCGTTTCCCAATCGGAGCGATTTAACGCGCGTCTCCCTCGAAATTTCCCCGAAAAACACACCGCGGCACGATCGTTGCTTCGCGAATTCGCGAGGCTTCAGCGACTTTCGTGCGAATATTCACCGCCAGTGGTTCTCTTAAGTGGGACACTTTTCTATCACGAAACGTAAATCGTTTTCCGTATTACTCGTCGTTCCTAAAACGTGTTGCTTCGTTGGAGTCGCAATTTACCCTCTTGAAGTTTGTGGTTTGACTTGGGCGTTGAGAGTTTCTTACTCCGATCGGAGGGATTCATGAACGTAGAATGTATCGACGCAACTTTCGGGGAATATCGATGCACGTAGATCGAAATATAGATATTCACGAGCATCGATTATGGTTACTTCGATACATAAATTCATCGCAGAGAGCTGTGCGAGTAATGTGGGAAATTTTGGGGGGATTTTATGAGATTCGTAATGCGGGGCATATATTTCATGATTTGCGATTGTTGCAGGGAGCGATCCGAGCAGAATGACCCAGAAGCGCAGTGCTGGCATGGCGCATATCGGGTGAGTCCTTGTAAACACTCTTGCGTTGCATTATGGTTTCATGTTTGCTGTATGTAAAATTATTTACACGCGTCTCGCAATGTCTTAAGACTTTCTACATTTTAACATAATACTCGTAATACTTTCAATTCAACATAAAGAATTATTATTGCACAAGTTGCGAATACGAATTATTACATTACGCAAGTTGCGTAGAATTTTTCATTCTGCGAATTTAGTTGTAGCTATTTTAGCTTAGCTTTTCATCGGTGTAAAATTATTAATAAGCTAAATCGGAATCTATACACATTAGTTTATAGAAGTAAGGTGAGACTATGTTACAAGTGCTGATTTTCAGCACAATTTTGTGCAGCAAGTTCAAGTAAATTCAAACGTCTTGCTGTAAATTTTGTCTGTGTGTTGCACGCTGGCGGGTTTTAGTTACTGTCGAT
Source organism: Andrena hattorfiana (assembly GCA_944738655.2). Lineage (NCBI taxonomy): Eukaryota > Metazoa > Arthropoda > Insecta > Hymenoptera > Andrenidae > Andrena > Andrena hattorfiana. The sequence continues at coordinate 2,953,331 of OX122895.1, forward strand.
TAATATGGTTCCAAGAACGGCCATATTACCTGCAATAAGATCGGTCACGATGTTCGACACAACGGTAGGCAATTTCTGGGCGGTCGGTGCCTGTTAATATTCCTTTACACAAACTCGAGCCATTGCGACATCGTGGCAAGAAATATTTCGTTATCGTAAGCGGCGCACACTTTTACTGCCGGTGCGAACCTTTACGCCTGGCTCGGTGGAATTATGCGAGAATTTATACATCCGAGTATGCCGCTCGAAATAGTTGGAGAGCCGCGTGTTTAAAAATTTTGTTTATGATACTGGAAAAATTACGATGTATAATTTGGAGTTGCGATAAGAATTCAAATTAAATTTCTGTTAACTCTTTGTTAGCGAGATTTTCAATGAAACTAACGGCTTCCGATCAGCTTTGCGAATGACATAATCATAAATTATAGTCAATTACATTTCCGTGTGTAATTGTTCATTAGTCACTGCTACTGCTACCTTATCAGGATTATACATCAGTCGGGAATGGAAAAAGCAATTAGAAACCGCAAGACGGGAATGATTTACCACGCGAAACAATGTTTCAGTTACATATAAAAAAAGACACAAATTATGTGAATATCTATTACATAAAATACACGTTATTTGAAACAGTAAGTATATAAGAACAATTCACTGTAATAACTTGCTTCCTCCAGTTACACTCATTAGTTTCCTGTATTTTGTTCTATTTGAGGAAAATTCGCAGGAAAAAGTTTCCCTCAAGTTCTAAATAAAAAATCGTCATGAAAACATTTCCCAAAACATTTCCAATTTCCCCACAATCTCCCAAAAAAAGTCTTCTTAAAACCTCGTTAAAAATCGTGTAAAAGTTTCTTCAAAACTCCAATAAGAATTTCTTCGAGAACATGTCTCTGTGGCGCCTTCCACTCTCCGAGTAGGCCAATATTCAAACGTTTTCCAAATGCCCGCCCTCCTTTCGCGGATCCCGATAAGGGAGAAGCCGCTGAGTTTCCTAAGAAGTCGTCGCCGTCGTCCTCACGGGCGCGTATCGTGCACAACGAGGACGCGATGCATCCTCTGGCCGGTTTAAAAGTCATGCTTTACACCGGTGGCTGTGTTCCTCTGCGGGTCTGGGTGGGAGAAGTGATAGTCCTTAGCGGGGTATAGCACAGCGGCACATTATGCGGCTATGGTGGAATCAGTCACTGGCGAGTTGTGGGTGGTGACTAGTCGGCGACCCATCCGTCCGAGCTGGCCGTGCTTCCGCGTTCGTATTTACCGTGAATCCCCCCGTTTCCCTTGGTTCATCGATCGCGATCGAGGGCCCCGTCCCTCCGCCCGCGCGCCCGCTCACGAATTTCGCCCGCTCGGATCACGCACGTGCGGTGGCGTCCACCGAAAAGCCACGAAAGACACATCGATCCTCTTGCAACACCGAGCCCGGCAGTCTCCTCGATCCAAAAGTGCCTGTATTCGAGCCCGATCTCCTGTTCGCGCGTGCGTTCGATGAGGAATACATGTGCAGGGATCCGGCAGGAACTTGAACCGGGCAGGATCGACGAAAAGCGATCGAGGAGGGAGAAATTGGACGGCGGAGTGTGGCTCTCGTGATGAATCGAGGAAGGGGGCCTGGTGGTGAAACTACGGGCGAAATAATGTCGATCGCTTAGATTAGTCGCGTCTTATTAGGCCTGGGCGCGCGGTTGGCCAACGTGAAAGCGATCCACCGCGGTTACTTTCCAAAACGGCACCGAAACTGCTAATATTTGAAAGCGCCGGACAATGCGTGCGCGAGCGGACCGGCGTCCCCGGTGTCCCGTCGATGAGCGCATCTTTGCGCGGTAGAAGAAGACTATCGCCTGGCTGGAATGGGACTTTGAGCGTTCCCCGCGGCGGGACCGACGTGTCGGACTCTTGGGGAGATGAGTCCCTGAACGGCGACGCTTCCAGAGATCGGAAATGTGATTCTATAAGTGTCGTAGGGAGTCGGGAGTTTCCGATTGGATTTTGTGTTATTAAGTGACTCAGGAATCGGTGGCCTGTGGGCTGAGCGAAGATCCTGTCTTCTTTGTTTCACATTTCGGAACGGTACGCTGGAAAAGAGGAAATAAAGCCCGCGAGACACGGATAATTCCACGCGGCGTCACCCATACATACGCTCGGATCCGCTGGGAAAAAATCGCCGCGGATATCTACGGCCAACAGGTCCTGAATATCCGGCGCGAGCGCGCCAAGAACGGGGCTTAAAGTATCAGGGATTCATCGGGCATAGATCTGTTTTTCGTGAACCGCGGTAACGAGATGACGAGATAGCCCGCGAAGGTGAACGAACGGTTTCGGGATTCCGATGGGGGATCTTGAAATTCAATGCAAAGCAGCCACTCCTGATCGTCAGTTTCCAGAAAGGCTGGCAGTGAAAGGTTGGGGGCAGTGAAACAGGAGGGGCAATTTGGATTTAGTGTGGCAATAATTTGGAGAACAGGGTGGTGTGAAGATAATTCTTGGTGGATGTTTAGGAAGTCAGCAAAAGTGAGGGAAATCTGGGATCAGGACTTCAGGTACAAGTGGAAGTTTCTAGGAAAATCGCGAGGCTGTAGAAAAGCGGAGATTCTAACACTGAACCTCTAAACTTCCTCCGGGGCGATCCCTGTGCAATCTGTGGGCCATCTCCAGTCTGGAGATTCCGCGATAAGTAGCCACGAGGACACTTGTCCTGCAGGTCAACTCCTGGACATGGAGACTGCTACGCGAATAACTATAACACAGAGCTACTACGCTTCAATCTGCATCCACAAATAAATTCAGGATAGTGAAGGCTTCCACCGCGGGCCTAGAATCTCTCCAACACTCCAGACAAGTTATATTCTTCCACCCTGCATGTTCCAAAAAGTACCCAGAGCTTCCACTCGACCTCGCCGAGGTGCCAAAACTCGACTAAAATCATAAGGATCCGTAGGAACCACAGAGGATCAAGCAAATCCACCACACCGCAATCTCCAGCCATCTGGGGTCCCAGAAGATTTCACGATAACCATCCCAAGGATCGGGACACTTGCTCGCCCAAGTCGGAACATGGACTAGCCGGCGTGAAACAACCCCGGAACAAGGACAGTGCTCGGTCGGCGAGTGACAGTGATAAGATCGTTTCGTTGGGGATTATACAAGTTATTCGATCGTCGCCCGGACGCGTGTGAGCAAGATGAGGGGATAATCGGCGCAGCGAGTGAGGGAACGTCGGGCGAGAGGTGTCCAGGTCCAGAAGAAGGACAGAAACGTCGGCAAAATAGAGTACCCCGGTGGCAGCGGTATGTACGGGGGCGGCCCGGCGGGGGGAGGGGGCTACGGGGTCGGTTTGGGCCCCGGAGCTGGCCCCTCGCATTACATACCCTCCGCTTCCTCGGTGGGCTACCAATTGGGCCCACCGCCCCCGCCGCCCCCTCCAGCCTGCTCCACCGCCGGAAGTCAGCTTCTGTCTTACGGGGCCAATCTATCGCCCCATCATATGCAGCAGGCCCACACGGACGCGCAGCAGTCCAAGAGACGAAGGTAAATCATCCACGAAAGTCCTTTTCTCCCGCCGCCGCTGTTCTCTGCTCCTTGTTCCTGGAGATCGACATCTCCGGCATCTCTGACAGGGTAGGGTTCCTTTGGTAGGACAATGTGCGGGGGACTCTCGACCTGTTGGGTCCCGAGGCAGGCCCCTGAAGGCGATTCACTGGTGCGAAGGTGGAGCTTTTTTAGGATTATAGTTGGGAGAGGTGCTAGAGGTACTTGTAGCAAAGTGGTTGATATGTGAATCCTTGATTTGTGAGATACTGGAGGGTAGAATTGGGAGGGTGGTTTCTAGAGGGATCCAATTGGGGTGAATGCGTGACCCATAAACGTGTCACTGATCGTCGTGAATCACGCGCATAGTAAAGCAAGGCACACCGCGGACTTTCAACCTTTCCTGTACTCATGATTCACTCACCTTATCGCTACTTTTACTCACCAAATAAGAAACTTTGATTCGCGAGATGAAGCTATCTCTACGCGCGTCACTAGACTACAAAACATCGTTGGAATTTGTGACGTAGAAGCCTACCCGTGTCCGCCGTTCGAACGAATCGCAGATAGTCGCCGTGAATCCACCATATTCCTTTCCTCTACAGATCGACCACCATTGTTCCCCGATTGGAACGCGTGGTTCCCGTCTACGGGCGACACGATCTCTAAATTGTAAATGACCGTCGTGCATGGTTAATGAGGGAGGGAAAAAATCCGTAATGGAGGAAAGACCAGCGTCAGTACGAAGTGAGGCTATGTTCGGTCTAGTTCAGCTCGTGGAATCGTGACCGTTGTTTCTTACAATCGCTTATTGAAATTGAGTAAGGCGAGCGTGTAGCGGTCGTGGATCCGCGATTCCCTTAAATCAATAGCGAGCACGGGGGCGACGGGGAGGGGGAAAACTTCTGCGGTTCGCCATGGAAATTTCTTCTATCGGCCTATTATGTCGCGATTTACGCGGCCCAATTGGACAATACGTGGCTGCGGCGCGCCGATTCACGGATTATCATGACAAGCAATCCTGGCTTTCGAACCCGGATCACTTGGGCTTCGATTTGCCGCTGGATCGTTAAGCCAGGTTCCCACGTGTGCGACGAGGGACGTAGAACCCTCTCCAAGTGATTCCGAAAGGTCGATTTTCAAAGGTAGCACGCGACAAAGTTACTAGATTTGCATGGGGGGCCGCGGCGTTATAGGGAACTAACCTGCCACACGTATCGAAAAGGTTAGGTTTTGTTTGGAAGACTCTGCTGCATTTCCTGCTACTAGCAACTGTCATACGCAGGTTAATGTGAGACTATCAAAATAATCCTAAACTACTCTCAAATTTCATTGATTACCCAGGTCATTTACAGTTGCTAATTATTTTTCAGACCATATCAGTGTTTGTCTTCGGAATCAGAATTGGTTTTCATCGAATTCGATTAGGTATTGCATAAGTATCGGTCCTCGTTAGACGGTGTGTGACGTAAGGAAGATAAGATCGTCGCGGAGCCTTGTGATAGGAGTTTTCAGAGACCTTAATCGGCGAAAACGAACTTTGATATCGCTCGGCCACGCGGACGTGTCCCCGACAGCGAGTCGCGTTTCGAGTTTTCCATGAAATCTATCACGTACCGTTTTATCAGCGTCAAAACATTCCCTACTATCGCCAATAATTCGTGGTCGAACACGCTTAATACACAACCGGTCACAGCGAAAAAGCAGGAGGAAGGGAACGTAACGAAGCGACGAGCTACCTTTGAATCGAGATAGCTCGATTATCGGGCGAAACTCGCGTGAAAACAGTACGGGAGCCATCGTAAAACCGCTTTACCGCTACTCACGTGAAACAACAACACAAATTTGTTGACTCATAGTGCATTCGTAGACACTATTTTCGATGTAACAAGTCGCTTATTATTTTTTTTTAAAACGATCTTTTGACGATAGAAAAGGCAGGAATGCTTTGAGTTAATCGCGAAGAATATTGAATTAAAATTTTCGTCTTTTTAAAGCAAGGTATCACGCTTGGTTTATAGCAGAGAAACAACGAAGAAATATTTGCAAGAATCGGCGACTTCCCCGAAAGTATTAACACATTCGACGCGAGTTTTATAAATAATGTCACGTTTTGGGCGGAAGTAAATTGCTTCATTATTGTACGACGGTGTTGCGTATCAAAACGTCGACTTCATTATATATACAAAAGGACTGAAAAAACGAACGTGTGTACGACTTCCTCATACTTCGTGGGGCTAGGGGGAGTGGTGTAATGTTTATTGCGTGACTGTTTTTCAATCCACACGTCCGCTGTCATCGCGCTGAATCGATTTCATCCGAGTTAATATCTGATTCTTTTCGTTACACACTTTTAATATTCATATAGTGGAAGATTAATCCATCTAGGGACTTTTGAGAGGATTTCCCTAAAATCCAGACTTGGAATTTGAACTAACCTAAAATTATCCCGATTCAATATTCAAAAATACAAGATTATCCACTCGAAATTCCTCGTTTACTCCACCCAAACGCTGCCCCTCGATTTTCTAGACCGATTTCAATTCCCGCCCAGCAAAAAGTCACCGCGAAATTCCCCATACAGAGGCCAACAATAACCCCCATTGAGGTTGCCATCGAATACCACATTGATTTCGTTGGAAAGGCTAATGTCTCGCGATAAAAAAGCGAAACGGCCGCGTTAATTCTTTGATTTCGCGTGACACGAGGAACAGGCGGCCGTAAAAATTCTTTGTTGGCGAAAACGGCCGGCCGAGCGGCCTGGCATTTCCACGATCGCCGTAAAAACTCGATCTGTAGAAAGGGCAACCGTGAAGCCGTGAAAGGGAGTTTTTTTCCCTCCCACCAACCCCGTTCTTTTGTCAAGCTCATTATCCGCGACGGTGTATATTCTCACTTTCGTCGAATCGGGACCGAGTCACGCTTCATCGGCTCCTTCCTCCACCTCTTCTTCGTCAACTTCGGCGCGGGACATTTTTGCCGCCTCGAATCTCTTCAGCCTTGGGATTAACAGCTCGTTGTTTTTACGGGATCGACTCTTTCGACCGAAGGATAATCAGACTGATTCGATTTTCACGCTGGATCGCTTCTTCCCTCCCCTTGTTTAACGAGCGTTTCAATTATCCCTAGGCATAGAAGAAATGGCGCCAATTGTGGCGTTGGAATTCAAAGAGAAGGAGGCAAAATTTTTATATTATTTTTCTCGAAATTCGAGGATCAGGTGAAGCTGATTCTGAATTTTGACTCCAAGTTGCTAAGTGACACAATATTTTGGAGGTCCCAATAAATTCTATTTGATGAAAGTCTTTTTTTTTTATTAAATTTAAAAACTTTGTAGTTCAGTGGATCTCGAATACTGGAAATAATAAAGCACAAAGTGTCGACGAGGTACAGAAATACAAGGGATCGTAGCTAGGAGGTGTCTGATGCTGGCTTAACATGGCTACGCTCGACCACGTGCATCGAACGTGCTAGGTACCAAACAAAACCCACTCGTCGTGGAATTCGTCACGTACCAGAGATTTGCGGCTGTTCGCGGATTCACGGGGCCGGTTACCGGATCATTATCTTGCGTAATGTACCGAGCACGCTTAATTCTTCGGCCCATTGACGGACGAGTTCGCATCTTTCTCCTCGCGACTGCAAGCTGCTCGATAATATGAAGAATCTTCATTGGAAGATCAACAATTCATCCCGAAGAACACCTAGCATTAAAAAGTCCCAATTTCAAACCAGGGCCCGTGAAATGTAAAATTTTAAAAAGCATCTTAGGGTGCTATTATAAATTTTTTGGGGTGTCCTTAAATTTTGGGTACCTCAGGCTCGTCTGAAACGCAAAGTCTCTGGAATTTTTCTAAGTTTCTACTAAAAAAATATATTTTATACATTTTAAAATTTTCATTCAATAATCATCGATTTTTGAGTACACACATGTAACAGAATTTAAAGAAGGTTTTTCACGCGAGAAGTCGTTGAACCGGATGACGACCAGAGGAAAGTGTGTTTCGAGATTGTGGAGCGTGCGCGGCAACGCATATTATATTCGTTCGTAATTAAGACCTTATTAGTAACGCTCGCTACACGCATCACATAATGCATATTTATGTCATACAATATCGACATGCATCTTCACACCAGCCAGCTCGTTACACAAGATAACGCATCGAGGATCTAATGTATCGGGTTTGTTCCTAAACCGAGGCCTCGTTAAAAATGTCCATTCAAGCACAGGCAGCGGAACATAATGTCCTTTGATCCACGGATTACTGTTCGTTCAATGGAAATTGGAAGTCGTGCTCCTCGGGCTCGGAGGAGCGCATGTCTCATGCACGTCTCACGCATTGAAGTCTCCGAAACGATCACGAAAGGCGCGCGGGTTATTCCATTTAATTATATCAATTGCATCCATGCCTTTGGAAATTTCCTTACACGCAGTCCTTGCTTTAATATAATTGCTTTTTCAACCACCTGCGTTCATAAATGAATAATTTATATAAGAAGCAGGGAAAGCTTCAAACCCATTTTCCTTTGAGTTGCTCCATTAATATGTATTCAATCTTCTTGCCACTTTTCTTTAAAAAATATTGTTACTCCTTTAACTTATACTTTTCATTACCGCTGTAGATTTTACATTTTCTTTGGCCATTGTTCTTCTTAGCAGCTTGTAAAAACGTCCCACAGAGTTAGTAGGAAAAAACTCCTTCCATTATGAAGATGTTGTGCTGGAAACAAGTTTCCGTTCGTGCGATTTTATAAATGTAACTATGCACTGTTGAGGATATCCTCGGTGGAGCGAGCAGAAGGGTGCTTGGCACGCTTCCACGCCCTCGATCACCAATCATCGAGGGTGGGTGGAAGAAGTCGGGAACGAAAAAGGCAGTTACACGGTGCGCGAGCAGGGGTACCGAACGGGGCGCTGGCAATTAACCAGATTTCTTATTTCCTGTCCCCTACACGGTTTTGGTCGCGTGACTTTCCGCTCGAGGCGCGTCCGCACGCCCCAAACAATAAGGGATTTCCTCAGCCGTGAGAATGCTCGAGTTCCTCATTCGTTCCATTCTACCGTGAAACGAGTGATCCGCGAGGAGTCGCTGTGTCTTTCGCCGCCGATAGATCCAGCTACTTCGCCAAAAATCACCCCGCTTTGAGTATTCACAATTCAAGACCCCATTTTCATTTTTACTACGCCTATCAGTTTCACGGGAGCTGTTGAGAGGAACTGCTGTCGAATCACGGCGCCTGCGAGGTGAGGAAAATTCTGTGCAAGCGGGCAAAGGGGGTAGGAGCGATCGAGGAGGAGGCGGTGACCAATAAGGTCGGAGGAGAACGGATAAGACCCGCAGAAGGATGGACCGCCTCCTGTCGCGGGGCCCGTTCCTTGGATCAGCCAATAGCCACGCTCTTTCCTTTTAATATGCGAACACTCACCGCCGACATTAACGCTCTGCTAATGAAAAAAAGAGTCACAACGCTTAGGCGTTAGATCCTCCAGTCAGCGCCGCGGACTTCGTTGCGAGCCTTGCCTTGGTTGCCCCTTCGACGGATTCTGGCCTCTGCCGCGGTTTCTTGGTAAAGATTCCCTCCGGGCTATGGCTACTTAAAGTCCTACATACAAAGTAGCGAAATTGAGTGTGTGAAAAAGGATTGGGAGAGGCAGGAATCCTCTGATGATAGTGGAGTGCCATTTTCTGGACGTTTGACCCACATTCCATGTGTTCTTCCTAGTATATTTCACTAAACTTGGGTGGCTTCAATTGGTCGTGATGGTAGAGTCCGGTTTTCATTAGATTTTCTAAGGTATTTTATGCGAATCCCCTAGGATATGTAGAGGTCTAACTTCTAAGCTCTTCCAAAGGTGTCTTCTGATGTTCCAATCGTGAAGAGCGAAAAGGTCATTCTGTCACATCGTAAGGAAAGTCCTAAAAACGGTGTGCAGAATCATCTGAGCAGGGCACCAGGTCTGCGTAGCCCTGTACACTAGATAGATCAGCGCCGTTCAAAGCAGTACACGGTTGAGGCCTCAGATAGGCGCGAGTGTCCGACTACAGGAAGACTAGGTGGATGTACACGTGGACGTAGAGGAATGGCGAACGTAAATGTACGAGGACGATCGCAGACAACGAGCAGAAAGGGGGGTCGAAGTCGTGACTCCAGGAGTCGAGGTGGAAAAATGCAAAAAGGCGCCACCGTAACCTGGACCACCGCTCCACATCGCGTGGATACTCTTTGCCCCAGCTTTTACACCTCTGCGCCTTCAATCCTCTGGGTTGATTGAGCTTTGCTCTTGGAATTCCACCACCCTCAATTTGAGTTCACTCGGAGTAGTCCAAGGATACTTCTTGGACGTTTCTTTGAATTAATCTCCCAACCTGTGTGCCCTATGGGATAACAAGGAGCAGCCCACAAAACGGAGACAGCTACCAGTTTTGGCGTAAACTATTCGATTGCAACCGTGCCTACTTCATTCGTCCAATTCCCCCCATATTACTCATCATTCTCAGCGCCGCTACGTGGACGTCTTAATTTCGATGCGAGACGTCCGTTTGACTAATCGATCGCATGGACTCCGGGTCCGAGGGTGAATAATTCAACGACCGATCCCAAGACGCGAAATCGTCGGCCGAACGGACAATGTAGCCGGCCGCCATTCGCGGCGTGTTAAGATTGATTACAGCGTATGTAACACCGCATCTCATTAATGGCCATGGTAATAGAAGAAAACGGCGATACGCCGTTCAAGGGGGGGTTATCAAGACATTATGGCGAGATCCTCGCGCAGGGGAGATGATGGTCGACCGAGGAACGTGCTGTTGCCGGATTAACGAAGCCATTCGATGAATTACCGTGTACGATCAAAGTTACAAGGTGGTAGAATAGCCAAAGAAGTGGGATATTTAAATCCCCGCGGAAGGAGGCACTCGGGTCGCGAGGATGTATGTATACGGAGTGGATCTTGAGAAGCAATTGCGTCTCAAACGCCAGTGTTCGCGCAAAAATTCTATCAAGCAACCCAGTCACGACGAAGCAGCCATTTGCATACAATTTCGTGTCGCGATTGAACGAGACGCGATTCGACACGTAATTAGATTTTCCTGATCATCGTTTAACGTCGCGCGATGCGAACACCGTAAATAGAAATGAGCCGAAACCGTGAATACAGCGGCCGCTGCGTCGCCATAACTCATTCTCGGTAGCGCTGGAAGATCTAGCGCTGGTGCTTCGATGATTTACGATTATTCCCGATAAAGAAATCGGCGCCGGCTCTGTCTTCCCACGGTTTTCGTGGCTACAAATTATCGAGTGTTTCCAGGATACGAGAAGCACCGAGATTAGTGATCTCCGAGCGCAATTTCTGCACGAGTGGAACTCTCGCCGGTCCCCAAAATGGATATTGGGCCCACTGTCCCAAAAGTCCTTCACAGGCGAAGAATCCTGCACAATTATACCAAAGACCCAATTGAACCCGATCTCTACGTTAACTCTTTGATTCAGCTTAAGATTCTTCAGCTACCATCACAACAAGGCCCTTCTTCTTCTCAAGACGTAAGTCCCAATAGCCACCCTTGCTTTCTTTCCAGCTTTACCCACGAACCTCCACCTCCACCCTTCGCGTTACCTCCCAGAAATCCGGAGCAACCTTCGCGACGGGCCCTGCGGAGTCTTGATCGGTCCCAAAATCGATCCAAGGCCAGGGGACACCGTGTTCCCAACATCGCTGATCCTGCCTATACGTATATCTGTTAAGTCGACATAATACCGCTGGTCTGCGTCATTATATACTCCATAAGTCTCCGGGTCTACCCGCGCTCTCTCCCTCTTTCTCTCTCCCCTTTTGCTCCTCGTTCCGCTCGGCCCCTGCCGGCAGAAAAAAGGGGAAAAGAAAAAGGGGCACAGCGCGAAGGGTGGCGGTGGTGGGGGGGAGGGCACAAGGTATACGGGGCCTTCTCGGTGTACCCGGATACACTCGCTGCGGGCCCTACACCACCCCCACCCTCCGCCTGTTCCAGGGCCCGCGGGGGCCTGGGTGGGGGTCAGATGCTGGCTGTACCTCGCCGTGGCGTTCACCAGAGCGAAGAAGGAGAAAAAGACACTCGTTGCCCGGCCACGGGGATGGCGGAGGAGGGGTGGCTGAGAAGCCAGAGGGAGGGGGTAGAGAATCTCACTTTTTCGCTCAGGGTCAGAGGCGTACATCACCCGCGCTCCTCGCGGTGTAATAGACTGACGATCAGGCCGGATTTCTATGTGCGCCGCGCGCCGGCCCCCAATGAGAGCATAATTTTCTATCGTGCTTAATACGCCTGGCCTGGTGGAGAGAACACGGCTCAAGCCGGTAACGAGATGCCAATGGACGGATTTACGATCCTCTTCCTCCTCCGAGTCTCTCCCTCTCCCCCTTCTCGTTCTACCCGCTTCGATCGACCCCCTTGCTCGTTCGCTTCGGAGCTTTTCTTCCTTTTTGTCGGCCTCTGTGCCCGAGGAACTCCTGGTCGCCGTGGAAATTGAGTTGTGACGGCCGCTGGTCGTAACGAAGATCGAAAGGAGATTGAACTCGGTGACGGACCGTCACTGTCTCGCTTGGACGTGACGGTTTTCGAGCACAGTCGATCGGATTCGTTTTCTGTCCAGTGGGTATGCAAAGTGACATCACTCCTGTTTTCATCACCTTTACCATTCAACATTCGATCAGTGCGAAATATAATCCAAGTCTTGGACAATTGGTAGTCAGTGATGAATATGTAACTATTCCAGACGACACAGTTTCTTATCATTAACACGAATACGGTGCAAGCAAGGCCTGATTGCATAGTAGGGTGGACCTTATTTTTCGATTTTCAAATTTTGATATCGATTGGAAGACGGGAAACCGTGCCTCATCGCATTTGAAATTTTTTTATTTTTGTAACACGATTTTCCCCATTGTAGTATATCGTTAATGTTTATATATCGTTGAATTTGTCTGTTTATGCTCTGTAACAATATAGAATCAAAGTATAAGATTACTGAAAGAAAAAGAATCATGACCTTGAAATCTCGTAAATTTACATTCAGAAAAATCTTTTTCTGCTGGCATTATTTTTACCCTGTCAAACAGTACAACTTTTGTCTAAGAAATTTTTTTTTATATATTTATAAATAACAGATTTCAAATTTTTATTGAAATAACCGATATTTTCATTAAGAGTACACTGTTCCAACAGATTTTATAAATATGGATTCTCTAAAATGAGAAAATGATCCCAATACGTTTCGTTTTCAATACCGGAGTGAAATAGTTTGGCAAAACGTACGGCGCCGACAGTGGTAGTCGCGCGCGTTTAAGTGATTCTATCGTTGAGCGGCAATGGATACGCCCGCCGCTGTTTTCCCGTGTATTAAAAACAAAACGTAACTTACCACTTTTGTTGATGTTTCCCGGGGGAAAAATATCTGCTGCATCGCGTGGAGTAGTCAGATTGTCTTCTAGACCCCTAATTTTTAAAATATAATAATTGAAAAATATCTGCAAAAATTGGTGCATTTCGGGGGTACTTTTCCCTTTCACCTATTATTTATAATTATATGAAAAAAGATTTAGACGAAAGTTGTACTATTTGACAACGTAAATATAATACCAACGGAAAATGTATTTCTTGATGGTTAATTTTTGAGATTTCAAAGTCATGATGTTTTTTTTAAAGTGATCTTACACTTTGATTCTATATTATTACAGAGCATAAAGAGACAAATTCAACGATATATAAAAATGTATATTAACGATATACTACAATGGAGAAAAACGAGTTACAAAAATAAAAAAGGTTCAAATGCGATGAGGCACGGTTTCCCGTTCTCAGATCGATTTCAAATTTTGCACACTTTATTTTATCTCCCAAGTACACAATCCTGGGGGGTGTCCGTGCCAAAAACCTAAAAATTATTTTTCGACTAATTTCACTTCACTACGAGATTTATTTGTAGGAGTGGATTTTTTATTTGGGATCTTTTATCTTAATACTTCGGTATGTGGTAACGAAATGGACTCGGATACCCGATGTTTCTAATGGCGTGTTTCTGTACTTGGGTTGAAACATTCGCGCTATCCTCCACGGTTAGTCGCACTGGCCGCGCGTGAGGCAGCCAGAGGATTAATCTATGCAAATATTGGTTCGTTAGGTGGAATTTTAACGCGGCTGGGGACGCACTGTTTCGTCCGCCTTGGCATCGATTCGACATAACAGAGCACCGTCGCGCCTGAATATTGCATGAGAGTCTTTTGTCGCTCTTTAACTGTTACACGACGCTCCAGATTTGGGGAAGTTGGATTGGCGACCGCCAATTTCGTACAGCCGCCTGCTCGCGTTTGGTAATCCGGAAGTGATCACACCTCGCCCGTCGGCGACGCGACAATTACTCGTGACGTTTGTAGAATTTCTATCGGCTGGAGCAGTCAGATGAGCCGCTATAGGCGTATCGATCGGATTCTTCTTTTTAAATCACTTTTAGTTCACTAAAATGAAGGGAAACCATATTCCAGGGATATTGTAATCGATGCTCTATGTATTTCTTATGCGAGCTGGTCATCAATGGCTATTTCTTTCCAGATCCGACGAAGACGACCCCAGTGTGTGTAAATACAGAAGGCTGGAGGACGAGAACGTACAGGACAAAGAGAAATTTGCCAGGTGAGTGTCAGACTCCAGTTAATGCATGCGATAAATGGGGGAGGTCAGTGAATGAACGGGTTAAACGTCCCTTTTTTGGAGGAAATATGCTCTGTAAAAAAAATCAGCGACGTATAAAGACTTCTAAAAAACAATTCCGAGATGAAAATAATTTTTATAATTCCCCGATACAAGCATCCGATGCAAGCCCTTCAATTCGAACCTTAAAATCAGAATTCATTTTGAGGACACTTTGTACCCAACGGTATGCTTGAAAGAATCAGACAGTAGCTCGTGTCGCCTCAGAAAAATCAGTCCCAAGTCTCGTGTCCCTAGACCAGGACACTTGGTCGCCTGAATCCCGAGGAATCGTGGCTGACACGGGGAGACGGCATTGTTAATTCGTCTCACGGAATCGTGGCCCAATATGTTCCACCGGTACACCCTGTACATGGGCCGCTCAAGTACGAAGATACATACATACCTACATGATACCCGGCAATGTGAGTCGATAGCGGAATGGGAAGCCCTCCAGGCTGCTCCAGCGTGGGAACCATAAGGTACTTATACGCGCACCACCGTCCTTTCGAAGACACCGTATCTTTGATCCTCTATCGCGGCCTACCCGTGTTGACACGCCGCGATCTGCCAAATGAAATACGACGAGCGACGCGTATTATGTCGAACAATGCCAGGTTTCTATTGCCGCGCAGCTATCTGCGACCACGGGCAACTGATTGCTGGATAGATCAGACACAGGCGAGTTCCGTTGGAGTTACAAGGGATCGCAGGCAGCGGCAGGTGTATTTTTGACAAATATCGTGCCCCGATCGATTTCCCTCCAGCCACTTTGTCAATCCTGGACGGTGGTACAGTCGGAAGAAAATCGGGTGGACGCGCCAGGCCCCGCCTCTCCGCTCTGATTCGCACTGGCGTCGACAGTGGGCGGAGCTAGGGACGAAGCGGTGCGAGGGAGATCAATTTCGTTCGGGCTTTAACCGAGAATATTGTGACAGCGACGGGAGGATGGAATTTAATGCAGATCGAGCATGAGTCAGATCTTTCGCCGCATGCACTCGGTTACGTCTTCATTAAGGTTACGTCGGCAGGGTGTTCCGTACATGTCGAAGAAACGTGACTTGTAATTACCGCGCCTTTTGTCTGATTCTAATACCAGCCACTTCAGCTTCGATTACACGGTGTCGCTTCGCTGGAGTCATGCTGACCACACCTGATAATTTCCACTAAAACCTCTCACGGAGAACACGGAGGGACAGAAAGGAATTGTATTTTTATCGTTCAAATTCTCTATACACTTAAATCCTCGCCCGCCATATTGATTCCTCAGTAATACCTCCTCGAATTCACATGAAATCCTCCGGCACACCTCCCAAATCGATCATCCAGTGGCATCCCCTGAAATCCAAGCGAATTCGGCCACTGTATGTGCAGGTTTCATGGAAAAGCCGGCAACCCCGATGTCGCGAGCGCCCAGGAACCTCACTTTTAAGTTAATAACGCAATTACTGCCTCCTGCCGCAAGGCGCGCAACCCTCTCATCCTCCTTCGTCCGCTTCTTCGGACCCGTCCTACTTCAGCCTCGCCTCCTCCGCCTCGCTGCCGGCAGAGTCGCGGTTAACAGAGAAGCCGAGGCGTTTTTGGCAGCGCGATAAACCGCGGAATCGCTTCTCCATCCGCGCTTTTGTCGCTCCGCCAAGCCGGGGACCGTGGTTTTTGTCCCGTCGCCTTGGAACACCCCATCCCTTCCCTCGGAAATGTGCCGTGGACATTGTAATCTTCATTCGCGGCTTTGTCCTGAAGCGGGGAACCTATTGCGGTGATGTTACTTGCATTTGGGCATCAATTCCTTTCCGCTGCTTGCGCGACTTTTGGGGTGAAGCTAATTACCGGGGTGGTAGTTGCTTTAGAGTGTTACTTACGGGGTTATTCTGAACGTATTAAGAGTAACACTCTTGGAACTCATCCCCAGGAATTTGGGTATTTATGCGAGACACAAATAGGGCTCTCCACTTGGGGGTTTCTGCCACTGGAATCTGGGACTTGTCTACAGTTAGAATTTTTTAATTCTTTCAAATTACTACAAATTACTAAATTACTTACTTATTACGTCTAGACAACGTCGATGTTCTACATTACCGACGGGGTTAAAGATGCCCCAAAATGGACTCCGGGCCCGAAAACGCGACCGCCGCGCATGCGCACCCGGAAGTCCATCGCAGGGGGCCATCGCAGTCTCTCGAAGCGGGAAACTCGAACATCTGTCTGCCTATTAGCATGCAGAATATTAAGATTTGGCATAAATTACTCGACGATGGCTGGGATACGCTCGTTAGCATACGTCCGCCTCTACGTTGCGCGCTTGGAATATCATTCGATAACGAATACGATCGCATTAAACGGTCCTCCTTCGTCGATTCATAATTCATTTCATTGTTCCGTCGAGGTGGTGAGGAGGGGACCACGGGGGAGTGTGGTCTATCGTGAACTCTTCTATCGACGGAGTAGCTCGTCGGTTCGTGTCGATCGTTAGACGAATCTATAATTCATGGTGCGCGATCGTGGTCATTTATAGGATCGCAGTACAGTTGGCGGGGCACCGTCGGCGATGACGACGATGATGACTCCGACGATCGCCTCGCGATCTCCTTTTCCTTCGGCCTGTCCAGGGACCCTCTTCTTCCTTTCTTTTTACCCTCTGTTTTTCCTCCGCGGCGATTTTATGTGTGCGCATAGTACGTGTATCCCGATGCCGACTTTGTATCATCGTAATGCTCGATATACAGGGTGGATGCACCGAGCGATGCACCTGGACATTTCTTGGATTCTGATCGCAGAATTGCTCGCATGCGATAGTAGTTCTTATCTACTGTATCATCCTAGGTGTCTTGCATTATCATTAGCTTAAAGGGTCTCCCTACCTTGACGGACGAAAAATGATGCGAACTTTGGGAATTGTTTAAACCAAAACCAATAAATATATATACTTCCAGCTTTGTGGCTTCATTTCTCAATCTTTAGAGAATATGAAAAAAAAAATTGTATGCTAACCAATTCGAAAAAGATAGATTTGAGAAAAACGCGTTTAAGGTTTTAGGTACCCCTTTTTTAAATTAATTTTTTTTAAGTGTTGCCTAAATATGTATAAATATAGGCATACAATTTTCAATTAATATAATTTGAAGGTTTCTCTTAACAAAAAATGAGGGACACTTAATTACTTCACAAGTGTCTATAATTCCCACGAATGGGGTATCAACAGATTAGCGGATAAGGAGGAGTTGTGTGAAAAAAAATAGCCAACGTGCATTTAGTTTATTTTCTTATTAAGATACAATTGACCATGATGGAACTTCCCAGCATCAGGACCACTCGGGAGAAAATAGGAGCCAAGTGGAACGCGACCACCCTGTATAGCGTTCGCTGGACCCACGGAGCGAGCGGGCAACTTGGGACCGTCTGACCCTTGACCCAGGAGTTCTCTCCGTCCTGCTCCGCGGATCGCCTTCGTTCCTTCTTTTCTTGGCCCTTTCTCCTTCGTGCTCCTTCTACCGTCCTGCACGGTATACCGCACAGTATACCCTGCTTTATACTTGCGCTTTAAGCGCCCTGGCCTCTTTTAAATAGGGGCCCTACGTCGTCGAGCAGCGTTACCGATCCTCCTGGATCCCCCATCGAAATGGAAGGTCCTCGACGATGGAACATCCACCGAGGATGCCTCTCCGCTTGCTTCTCAGTTTTCTGGGTCCACAGTCCCATTCAACATTTTGAGTGTATAAAAGTCAGGGCCGAAGGATGCATAAGCACGAGGGAACGTGAGAGTCTGCAAGCAGACAGACCTCATTACGATTTTATACCCTGAAATGCAAGGGTAATCCGCGGCCGATGTCTAGACACGGGGCCTTAAGTGCGCGCCATCTTGCTCCGGTAATTGAAGACCCGCGAACACGCGTTCAGGCTCATTTGCAAACGCTACGGATCCGCTGGATCGAGCCTTCCCCGGATGAATTTCCATCCTATGCCCCTGTATTCTTAACTCGCTAACTTCAAGCGAAATCTGGGCTATTATTGTGGAATTATGGAATTACGGGATTACTGCAAAATGTGCGAGTGAAAGGAATCAGAACTTGGCCATTAAATAGCGAAGCTCATATCGCCCTGATATCAATTTTCTGCGCTCGTGAAGAGGAACGTCCGTTCCATGGGGACCTACTGGCAAGGAAGGCGCGAAGGGGATTTCCATGGTCATTGATAAGGGGTGTTCGTGATCGATGCGGCCAATAAATCCCGGAACGATGGCTCATCGGGCAAAGGGATATCGGGTGAAACCACAATCTCAAGGGCTTCCCTGTTATTACGCTACCAGAGGGTAACCGCCGCGAGTAACGGGCGCGCGTCTCCTCGCCTCGGATGGTAATTGTCGGCGTGCAATCGTAAATTTAATGGCATTTAATTCCTGACCATTTCTGAGCGGACCTCGAAACGGGATCGCGCTGGA
This sequence comes from Andrena hattorfiana, assembly GCA_944738655.2. NCBI lineage: Eukaryota > Metazoa > Arthropoda > Insecta > Hymenoptera > Andrenidae > Andrena > Andrena hattorfiana. The sequence continues at coordinate 2,972,015 of OX122895.1, forward strand.
GTCAAAGTACACGCCCCGAGGAATTTTATTTCTCAATTAACCGAGTCATCTGTGACGCATTTTCCTCCAAACACTGGGATATACCGAATTCTCGTTCACGTTCATCTCCCTCGCTTTCCAGGCGCGTTGCCCATTGTGTTTCTGCCGTCGGCCGGTGAAAACCGTGCCGCGAACTGTGCAATTACCTTGGTTTTGTCTTGCGACTTACAGTAGGGAGAATCATTGCGAAATTGAGCGACGACGACGGAACAAGATGACCGCCTACATCACCGAACTGTCGGACATGGTACCCACGTGTTCAGCACTGGCGAGGAAGCCGGACAAATTGACCATACTCAGGATGGCAGTCGCCCATATGAAGGCCCTCAGAGGTGAGTCCCTTCGATAGTTATTAATTAGTAGAAAAATGGTATGGAAGGAACTTTATGTGGCTGAGGTACCTTCGTAGTATTTAAATTTTAAGCTTCCCCTGCGGTTTTTTATTTCGAAAATTTCACTGTGCGTGCCAAGTGATTCATGAATGGCACCTTATGGTCCCCGATTATTTCCAAAGTTATACACCGATAGTATAAGGAATCGAGCAAGCTGCTCGAAGCGTAATACAATCGCTTCCAGCCTCGAAGCTGAAAGATCGCGTTGCCAAAGTTATGTTGCTGCTCGTGCCGGATAAGTTAAACATCGACGGGACTTAATCGTCACGTCTCGCGTTGAGCTACTTTGTGCCTTATCGGGCGGCCACGGTCTGGGAGTGTACTCCTCCAGGCTCGATAATTTAGAAAACTTAAAGAATCTATAATGTATCGGCCAGTCGGTTTAAGAAGCTAAATTGAACAACGTCTCTGTATTCTATTTAACCTACAACATATATCGGTCATGTATACTACTCTAAGTCCCAATCGGGCCCACATAACCAATCAGAAGCTTAGAAAAAGCAAGCTAGCCCATCCTAACCAAAAACTATCCCATCTGAGCACCAAAAAACGCCAAAACCCAAGACTCCACATTAATAATTCTCAATCTATCTCGTGTAACATCCAGAGAATGACCTGGACCCGCGATGAAATGCACTTTGGGGCATATTTATCCAGCATCTGGGTAGCCCAACCCCGGGCGAGGGATCGTCCCTCAGCCGCTTCTTGTCAGTTGTCTCTGACGAGAATTCATCCGGCCGGTGGCGCACCGGAACGGTCGTAATTCACCGAAGGTTTCGTCGTACGGTGGTCATATCGAATGCAGAAAGCGCGATATATGCTTCCGGTGCAAGGATGGGTGGAGTTGCCTCGTGGTCGGCTGTCCCTTTAGCCCCTGGCCGGTGCGTGTGCACACGCGCGCGTTCTACGGGGGCCCCCGGTCGCCCTCTGGTGTGCGTGCCGTGATTCCACCTAAGTATTGGTGGTGCGTCGCATTGTTTATAGCCACTTCTCCTCTTTCCCGACAAGAGGGCCGCTGAATACAAATTGCTCGGACCAGAGGAGCCTCTCTCTTTTACCTGACCGGGAGAAGAAGAGGCTATCGCCTCCAGGGGATACGTCGACGCTCGTTCGCGCGTACACGCACCACCCCCTCGTCCTCGTTGCACCCGTGGGACGCGTCAGACCCAGTGATTCCAGCCGTGTTCGTCTTTCAGACTTCCCTTTTCCTTTCGCCATGTCGTTTCGCCAGCTCTTGGACGAGGATGTGGATCAGCCAGGAGATAAAACTCGATACAGGATGGATAATTGATTCGCCGACAGGGGGGGGGGGGGGGTTGATTCCGTGGCCATCCACTGCTTGATGTATCAACCAAGCGGTATTGAAAGTAGCTACTTGAAATTCAAAGTTGGATGCCCGGGGGACTTCAATGAACCTCTAGCACCGCTACGGAAAAGCACCCATTTTGGAGCAAACGTTTAAAGAATGAAGGTCGACGAACCACTCGGAGTATACGGAAGAGGGATGAATAAGCTTCTGATATTAATATGCCCTGGAACAGTCCCCTCTCAGGAGGAGCAACAGATGTCCCAACCTAAAGGCGCATCCCTGTATCTCCAGGATCTCCTCCGGCTGCAGGAATCTAGGAACTATGATTTACGGCCGTTGCTAAAAGTAATAGTGTCTATACAGATCCAGATTAAAAGCGTGCTAAGATTGCTGGCGGGTACCCTTAGATAGAGGCACGTCCTCCTCCTCTCCCTCAAATGCAGGCGAGCCGACCGAATCGCGCGGCATTAATGTCCATCGAAGACGTTCTCTACGTGGAAGGTAATGGTAACGAAGGTCACCCGGGGTCTTCCATAGATCTTGTTTGGAAGTCGTTAAAGTACCTCTTCCCGGAATTTCTCCGTATATCGGGGTAAAGATCGCATCGCGGCCCCACTCTCTCTTCTTCTCTCTCTCTCTCCTTCGCCTCGCGGGATCCTGTCCGCTTTGCAATTCCGATCTTGCACCTCGATAGTTACCTACGCTGCCGAGCTGCCCCGTCCTCATTTTTGGTACCGTGGTTCGGTACCTATCTCTTACTCTCTCGCCCCCATCACTTTGCACTCTTCTGTCTGATGTACCTCAAGTTGGCAGCATTTTAGCAACGCTGGGAACGAATATCAGCGACAATAGCTGAGTTTGTAATGAAAGAAAGGGAGTATTAAGGTTGCAGAGGCATGGAGTTGATTTCACTCTAAAGGGACTTTTGTCTACGCGTACGTAAGGTACTCGCACGTTTCCTGTGGGTGGACATTCGCCTGGTCCAAAAGTGTCGCTCGTTACACGCGCGCTCGAGGAACCGATGGAATCCCTTGATCAATAGGGGTCATTTACATCAAACCTGATATAAAAAGAGGGCATTGGGACGCCTTCATTAAGGAAAGAGCGAATCCTCTTTATTTAGAGATCGATGCGAAACTTGCACTGCCTGTCCGGCTTGGACGTGGCTACTGCTTTCCTCCGTGATTCAATTACGAGCCCAGCTTCTTGGGAATAATCCCTGAAATTCGATCTTGACCCGAAGGTCGAAGGAGCCAAGAATGTGCTTATCCTGGTTTAGTTAAGGAATAGTTTTGGAGTGACGGTTTGCAGAGGGAACTGTATGATTCCGTGTGCTAGGTACAGGGAACACGGGCACGGACAACGCGTACAAGCCGTCGTTCCTCACCGACCAGGAGCTAAAGCACCTGATCCTGGAGGCAGCCGACGGATTCCTGTTCGTCGTGAGCTGCGGCACTGGAAGGATCATCTACGTCTCCGACTCGGTCGCACCAGTCCTCAATTACACGCAGAGTGACTGGTACGGCACCAGCCTCTACTCCCAGGTTCATCCTGACGATACTGAGAAGGTGAAAGAGCAATTGAGCGCGGAGGAACCAGAGCATGGTGGCAGGGTGCTGGACCTCAAGACTGGGACTGTGAAAAAGGAGGGTCAGTGTAAGTGGACTACGGTTCGTCATCTGTTTCCTTACTGGGAGGACCTCCGAAGCGCCTACTAGCCAGATTCCTCCTAACTTACTCCATCCTTCAATTACAAACTCATTCCTATAGAACTGAACAGCTTCCTCTCCGAAAACTGACCAACCCTGAAGATTCTTTGAGCTACCAGAACCTCGACTCCTGTTGGAAGAACACTTAACCCTGCTCCCTGAGCCTAAATCCTCAGACCAACTGAGGTACTCCCTCCCAAGGAAGATTTATTAGCGCAGTGGTAGATTATAGACTCCCGAGGGATGAATCGGTAATGTATCTGCTCCGCAGCGTCCATGAGGATGTGCATGGGCTCGAGACGGGGGTTCATCTGTCGCATGAAGGTTGGCAACCTTCAGGCGACCGGGGACATGGCTGCTGCCCATGGCCTGCACCGCATGAAGCAGAGGAACTCGCTCGGCCCCCCAGCCAGGGATGGCCAGAATTACGCGGTGGTTCACTGTACAGGGTACATCAAGAACTGGCCCCCCACCGGTGAGTTTCATTCGGGCTCCCAATGTTCCGCCCGTCGTTGTCCTCGTCGTCTGCCCGTCGACATATAACGGTCGACAGCGACGTAGCGCCAACTTTCTATTTTAAAGCGAGGGAGACGCTGCGCCGCAGGAATATGAACGAACCTCGTGGCTTCGTAGAAATACGAGGATAGCGACGTTTGTACTATAAATTAAGAGGGCCGGCTAGAGAGCCGAACAGGGCAGGACAGTATCTCCCATTGGTTTAGAAGAATGAATGGAATCGCGTTGACCTAACAGCCGACAGACGAGGCGGCATACCGATAAACTATGCCGAGGCGGGCTGACGCGGAATTTTTATGCCCTATCGCGGGCCCCCGATGCATAATGAGTCGTTGACCAGTGGAATTGCGGGAATTTGAACCCCCGACGGGATTTCACTCCTCGTAGGCAAAACTATTAGCCTTTTCACACATTTGTGTGCGGCAATTAGGGAAAGAACCTTTGGGCTACTGGCCCCGCCTTGTTCGAATAACAGCAGCGACTTGAATTTGCTCAGATTTGTATTAGTATTTGTATTAGGTTGGGTAGGAAATGACCAAGATTTTTCAAGCTAATTACCTTTATTAAGAAAAATCAACGATTAGTTTGCATAAAATATTAAGAAGTTCTATCCAACCTAAGTAGAATAAATCTGGGGCACGTTCTAAGAATCGTCGACACGCTATTTATCAGTCATTATCAGTTCACGATTATGAGGCGTTCTTGACTGATTCGTAGTTTTACGCTGTAGGTGAATTTGTTCCCCCATATATACCAGATGTGGATCTAGGTGACAGGGGGGCAGGTGGCCAAGGTAGAGCCGACGGTGTAGGTGGGAATCAGAATGCCAGCAACAATTGCTGCTTGGTCGCCATTGGACGACTACAGGTCACTAGCACACCAAATAGTAGCGATTTAGCAGGTTCCAATAGCAATAATGGTAAGTTCCACGAGCGTACGGAGCTCGCAAAGCACAGCCTCCGCGTACGCGGAACCCACCAGCGTGGACAGTGGAGCAAAGTATCTATCAGACGGTTCCGATGTTGCAGAATTTATTTCACGTCATTCTGCAGAAGGTAAATTTACCTTCGTGGACCAAAGAGTCGGTGGAATTCTAGGGTACACACCCTCAGAGCTCTTGGGTCATCCGTGCTACGAATTCTTTCACCCAGAGGATTTAACGCACATGCGAGAAAGCTTCGAGCAAGGTGAACTGTCTTCAAACTCACCCAGCAACAATCCCTCCGCGCATTGCCGTTAATGACCACCTTTCTTCCCAGTGCTGAAGCTGAAAGGACAAGTGGTGTCTGTGATGTACAGATTTCGAGCCAAAAATCGTGACTGGGTGTGGTTAAGGACATCCGCATTTGCATTTTTAAACCCATTCAATGACGAGGTTGAATACATCGTCTGCACAAACACTCATGCAAAGTACGTTGCGCTTTGTTTCATCCAGTTTGCTCGATCTAGTTGCACTCTTGAAGCCTGATTCAGTGGGGGATGGAGAATTAAGTGATTCCCATTTAATATTTAAGGTCATTCCATCCTGGAAGCGATGGCCAAACAGAGAACGAAGCTGTACCTGCTTATGGGCAACCTGGCATAGATTATTCCCTTCAGAGACATCCTGCCAGGGATCCTTTGTACTCAGGGCATCACATGATGCAGCATCCGGCGACTGTAGCTACAGCTGGTAATATATTAAGTTTTGTTTGATTCTCAGCGAAGTATTCTTGGATTGCGTCGTTAATGTGGTCCCACGTTCGGTAGGTCCTCAGCAGCCTAGGCCGTCCAGTACACAAAACGTATATCAGGGATACGAGACAACGCAGTCGCCGATCGCTTATGGCTCGCCGGGGCAGCAGAGTGCGTCTTCTTCGGTTTTAAATAGAATTCAGAAACCAGCTAATACATCCCCTACTCCAGTCCAGCAAGCATGGGCCATTGGAAGACAAGTCAGTACATATTAAACGATCAACGTCTCGGTTTTAACCCTTTCGGTACGGCGTACATTTCTGCGAAAATGCTTTTAATTTTTTTTGTTTAAACTATCGGAGATGCCCACTAAAGTCGACACTAGGAATATCCGGCACTCGGCCACACAAGTTATCAGATGGCTGCCGGATATATCCGGCGCTCGTACCGAAAGGGTTAACATATAAAAGATGTTGAAGCATTGTCGTTTTCCTCCAGCAACCAGTGACAGAAGGGTATCAGTACGGTCAATTAAGTCCGTCGAGGTCACCAAGCGGGCCAACTTATACTCAGTTAAGTAGCGGGGCTAGGACTCCAGCGGCGCAGTACCATGCAGTCACAACAGTGCCTAATAATCCTGGTGAGCTTGCCTATCACGCGCAACAAACACTTCACCGAATAGAACAGAGCGTTAAAGGTGCGTGAATGTGTTTTACAGGTATGTGGGGGTGGCAGAGCCAGCAGCACCAAGCGCCTCAACAAGATGGCGGCCAGTCGAATCCTCAAGTGGCTGGGCAAGCGCAGCCACCGCATCCTGCTCAGGGCGGACCTGGCACGCAGCCCCAAGAGCTCTCAGACATGCTGCAGATGCTGCAGGACCAAGGGGGTGCATCCGGCTTCGAGGAATTAAATATGTTTAATACTAATTTCGAGTAGCAATAAGGAAATAGCATCGCTGAAAAATTGTCGCCCTTAAGGGGGACTTAAGGTCCTGAATCATCGGTACTGTCCAGGGACATCGTCCCCGGGGATCATCATAATCAGCACGTTTACTTCAGCATTCAATCTGATACGAAAAGCTCGCAATTAGCACCTCACGTATAAACAATTCGCGGTTAGGATAACCTAACCTCGATTCATCGGCTCACCGTTTCCTTCGCGAGAAGTTTCATTTCTTATCGCCTAGCGGTACGATTCTAACGATCGTACGCGGCTCTTCTGACAAATTGTCGAAATTCGTGGATACCGTTTTTGTGAAAGTGCCATTAAATATCACTCGGAGGTAAACGGAGAATGGTCACTTATAATATGCACAGATGGACCGAGAAGGCTTCAGCAAGCTTTTAACGAATTCTAGAGTTTGATGTGATGAACAATGTACGAGGATTGTTCAAACTGTGAACCGCGGTTCATACTTTTTTAGCGTTTGTTCGTTTATTTTTGTAATTCCTTAACGTAAGATCGCGCGAGATGAGTAAGTATAGAGCACCATTTCCTATTAATCTTTTCTGTTGATCCGACTTTAGTGTGTACGGGAAATGCGTTTTAGAGGGGCAGTGTAAATTAGAGATTAAACTTTGAACTTTCCTCGTTATTTTGGCATAAAAGGAAGGCAATTGTAGAGGTAAGGTATATTTAAATTGTACATGAAGTTCACGAACGACGATGTAGAGAGGCCTAGAATTTCATTGAGCTGTTGTTGATGGATGTAAGTATATGAATAAAATTTTGGATAAAGAAAAAAAGAAATGCGTGTGAGGTTTGTAATTGTTGAGAAGGCGACGTTGGGATGTCCAAAATGAATATTATATCAGGCTGCGCGTGTCATGTACGATTATTATCGCGTTCCACATGGTCGTAGGACTTTAAACGCCTCATCTGTGCTTATTGATAAGTAAATAGGTTATAATTTCGCGCCGGCGATTTTATTTGGGAAGAGAAGGACCGAGCACTTCGATAAGTACTGAAATGGGGGTGCATTCTAAACAATAAGGGGGAGAAAAGTATTTTTAAAACTTCTCAATCAAATTCTACACAAATCACGGTAATTTTAATACCAGCTTATCGTTAGACTTCTAAGGTTAGCTTAATTATTTTAATTTAGATCCTTGTAATTATAAACAGTGCAATCGTAAAATCGACACTACTTGGACGAAGAAAAGGAAATACGGAAGAATTGTTTGAACCGAACGATGTACAAAATTATTTAATCCACTTTTTGCTTCTCTGTGCAAGAACACCAATTTTAGATATTCCTGAAGAAAAAAAAAATAGATAATGTTACGCATACGAAATAATTGCATTTATAAGTAACCACGTGTGATTTAGTGCATTTGTACATGTCTAGCAAATTCTTATAAGCAAGATTTAAAAAAAAAAAAAGAAGAAATCTCAGCATATCATGATGAATTGGGAACATTTTTCACTAATATATAAAATAATACATTACGCGTACGATTCTTTTTAATCATCCTCTGTCGAAAGTAGTCTCACTACCGTATTGCTCTGACAATAATTAACATATTGAGGTCGTTAATGGCGTCAATATGTATACGCAAATAATCGATTAAATTTCAAAACATACCTCGAAAGCATTTTAAGATCCTTTGTCCTCTGTCATTTGCACTTACTTTCGTTCATTTTTTTCGTTTGCCTCTTCAAAAGCAAGGTTACCTGAAAATTGCATCGCAATGCAATCGCTTAGAGAAAAGAAAAATGAAACTTATATTCATAGGTTTCTCTGCAGTGCGATTATTAAATAAATAATATAAAAATCCACACTTGCGTTGCAGGATTGGAATACTTATTCAACCCTTTGCATTTTATTCGTCTAGTTTAATGGATGTTTCGTGCATTTTAAGTCTGATCTTTATTTAACCGCGGAATGCAATGGGGTTTAGGCTTTGTAAGATTGAACGCGGAGCTGTACGGCATGCTCGTTTTGTATTTAAATAATTTTGTACAAAAATTACAACTTTAGTTTCACCGCCGATACGGCAGTCTTTTGTTTCTTCTTCGTGTCTGCGCTAGTCTTCGATTTAATGTGACTCTTCACTTGGTCCTGCAGTTGGTTGAAGAACGCGGTAGACGACTTCGCAACTTTCTGCCCCGTCTCGTCCATTTTTATTATGTTCCGATTTTGGCTCAGCTTCTTCACCAACTCCGCGGCTTTGTTCTTCTTGTACTTCTTCTGTACACTTGGTTTCAGCGCGTTCAGCTTCTCCTTCTTCTCCATGGCTTCCTGCCGCGCGTGTTGCCTCAGCTTCTTGTGCCTTCGGTCGCGTTTCATGTCCGTTTTGGTCCTCTCCGCTTTGCCAATCACGTCGCCTCGCGGTTTAGCTGCGAAAAAAAAACAGAATAATACAAATTGATATTCGAAGCACTACTAGTTCGAGCATTTCTTCGTAATATATTTACGTCTGATTTCTTCTGGCGCTAACAATGCGGCATCACTAGTCGCAACTGGGGCCACTTCTTCCATATTAATCGCGGCGATGTTGCTGATAACTTTAATCTCCGGTTTCGCCTGAAAAGTACAGAAAAATAATAGAAGATGTAACATACTGCAATATAAAAATTCTGTCTCCCAACTGTCTTACCAGTTTTGGAGTGTAGTGGTAGTTGGACAAGGCGTCCAATTTGGAGAACAGGGAATGCATCATTTCCCGAATTTCTATGTGCAATTTCGGCTCCTCTTCCTCCCTCTCGTTATCGGGATTTAGCGCTTGCTTCTGTTTAAGATACTCGTTCTCGTAAATCTGAGATAAGCTTTCTTTACTCTTCTCCTGATCCAACACCAGCTTCTTCTTGTACTCCAACGGAGTCTCCACTGGTTTGAATTTCTTTTCAACGTCGTCCCAAGCTTTATCCTTTATCCTTTGCTTAATTATATCCTCCAGTTTCAGTGTCGTTTGTTCCGTGATAACTGGAGCAGGTCTCGTTGTAATGTCGAATTCAACAAACTCTTCTAACAAAGAATTTTGCGGCCTGCTCGCCGCGCTCACTTCGCCCTTAAGCTGCCACGGTTTCTCCCCGAGCGCTTCGTTTTCTAGCTCGCCGATCCTTTTCCTTAATCGCTCTTGGCGAGTTTCCAGGGAAGACTTCACTTCCCCATCGTCTTTCGCGCCAGTAGCTTTATTTTCTAAGCTGTCCGTCTCGTCGGAATCGTTCGTAAGATTGAACGTGACTTTTTTCTTGGAAGATTTTCGATCTTCCTCTTCGTCATCCATGTCCATCGCATTATCGGAATCGCTATCGCGCAGCGACTGGTCGTTTTCTGCTTCTCTATCAGCCTTTTTATGGCGCATGGATTCGCTAGCTTCTTCATCCTCGCTGTGCGGATTATCGAAAAAGTCGGCATACTTCACCAGTTTTGTCTCTTCGGTATTGTCATCCTCGTCAGAAAAGTCGTTAAACAGATCGACCGATTCGTCGTCAGATCCATCTTCATTCTTCTCGCTTTGTTTCTCTTTCGTTTCTTCCTTCGTCAGATATTCGTTCAATTCTTGTAGCTTGAAGAATTTATCATCCACTATGGATGGTTTTTTGTACGCTTTGGCACCTTCCCTCTGTGTCTTCAAGCTACTTTTTATTTCTATTTCATCTTCCAAGGACTCCTGCGACGCATTTTCATCCTCCAGCAAAGTTTCCTCGTCGCTTTGTGCGATTTCAGGTTTCGTCGTACTAACTGGTATCCTCCGTCTCTTACTTTCGGACAAAGCTTTAGAGATGCCTCTTAAAAAATGATCGAGCTCGCTTTCATTTTGCAGCTCGAGCTGCTGCCAAATCTGTTCCTCGTCGAAGCCTTCCGTTACAAGCTCGGGCAGAGCATTAGTGTTCCTCCGCGATTCTTCTTGCGTAAAATCGTACAAACGTTTTATGGATTTCTTGAAGTCCGAAGCAGCTTGGTGCTGCACACTGTGACATCAATAAACCACAACAAACATGTGAAACCTGAATACCAATACCAGAGATACCAAAAACATTGGGGAGAATATACTCACCTTAGAAACTGTTCGGGCTTCCTAGTATTACTATCAATCGCAGATATAACACTGCTAAGTACTTCCATTTCGGACATCGTGTATTTACATTTGTATGAAATGCTTAACAAATGTTTTAATTTTTAGGTTATGTTTCGCAGATATTAGTAACGACTCCTAGAGGAATTACCACGAACTAAGTATATCAACTACTGACGGTAATACAGTGATCAACTATTCCATTAATCGATACATTAACTTTTTATCTACTGAGCAGGAATCTTTTTTAGCAGAAATCTTTTTTATCAACTAAAGAAACTGCAGAGTTTGCCTCTGCAGTACCATCATGCGATCACAGGTGGGGATAGAAGGGAGTGGGGCGCACGCGAAGGAGCGACGCGCCGAGAGGGAGACAGGCTGGACGGAGAACCGCTTCGCAGTTCAAAGCCGCATAAGCATAGGCGCAGACGTCGGTACGATTCCGCGCGACGCTCTGCCGCTCCAAAACGAATTTGAATAACGCGTGCGTCTCTCCGTGCTCATCGTAGTGCCGCGTGTGTTTATCGGATCCCCGCAAACGGTGTGTACATTTTTGTGGGTTCTTGTGTGCTCGAAAAGTGTTCTCCGTCCAGTTGTGCCCAAGGGATCCCGACGGTGCCCTCGCTTTTTGGATAAGCTTCGTACACACGGGGAAAAGGTGAGCACTTGGAATTTGTCGCAGTTCCACGAATCTATCGCGTAGCTCGTTCAACCGTGGATCGAGCTCCAGCGTCTGCTCCATTCGCGTTGTATTTGGGATGTATCGTTAGTATTTCGTGCGATACTCAATGAAATATGGAAAAATGCCGCGCAGACGCGGGATAATTGAAGAGATTAGATCCTAGATTTGTTTATCGTCCTCGAATAGTCTGCAAACAGAAAGTTTACGCGCGCAAAGGTCGACGGGTCACGTGGGACATTTCGTACGAGGGCTCCAGTGGCCCGTTTCGACGCCAGAAAAAAGTAACCGCCGTACGAAAGTCTTTGCTCCTTTCAGCCTCTCTTTCGTCACGACGGAAGAATTCTTCGCGAGCTCGCCATAAGCTTATCCTTGATCTTTGCGAGATTTAGCGAAACCTAGTGTATTATACCGAATTCTTGTTTCCGAGGACGCGTATGCGTATTGTATACATACATTTTTCGCGGCGTAGTTGCTAGTTTTTGCCTTCTGCGCCGAATGTTGTGGAAATTCAACAGCTCTTTTATTCTGTTCCATTTTATTTGGAATCCGAGGGCTAACAGTGCTTTCGGGAACGTAGAATTTCTTCTGTTAAGCCAAAATTTTTATTGCATACAGTTTTTTTTAACTGTTTAAGATGTAGATACTGTATGAATTTCTGGTGGTCATGAATTTTTCCTCGTCCAGTCTCATCTTCCAAGGATTTTTTATTTACATATTATATATCCCCTTAAGTTAAATTCCAACTTGAGAATTTGAATATTAATTGCGTAGTGTGAGGCAATGGAGTATCAGGGCTCCAGCAATTGTTTACCATATTACGCATTCCAGTCACGGGGTCATTATGGCTGAATGTGGACACAAACAGTTTTACTTTGAGGAAAGGGAGTTCCACAGTTTACCATATTTTTCAGACCACCATGAATTCTCAATTCCTGCATTGATCATTTCAAACGAAAACCCTCCCCCCCCCCCCCTTCCATCAAACTACCATTTCACCAATTTCGAACTGCTTATTAAAATTTCCCGCCAACATTCAAACGCGTTATAATTCAGAATTGAGCATATACAAAACGACGAATTCGGAGTAACTAATTCCACCATAATCGATATCAACGTTCCCCAACAATTTTCTCTGTGCCATCATCGCGTGACTCCTTCATACGGTCACTCCGTAACGGGGTCAGAATTGCGAGGAATTTGCGAGGAGAGCCGATCGTCCGTAAAGGTCGCTCGCGACAGCCGGAAAACCGTGCAAAAGGGAGCGTATCGGCTGATAGTTTTCCCTCCCCCTTTTTCAACGATCCAAGCAAGTTCCCCTCGTGAGTGGCGATTATAACGGGGCGCTGTCGTTCGTTGCACGTGAAATTGGAGCGGACTTCGATCCTTTCCCGAACGGTACCCGGCATTTGATCGGCCTTAGCCCCCGCGTTCCATGAGGAAATAATATTACGCGCGCGCGCTCACGCCGCTGCCTCGAGTTTCTAATGAGCCCCTCCAGACCTGGCTGGCCCGTTCCTTTACTCGACGAATACCGTAATTCTCAATGGACGTCGTTTTTTCTCTCTTTCTCTCTCCTTCCCCTCCCCTCCCTCTAGCCCTCTCGCCCTTTCTCGCGCCGTTTTTCTTACCCCCACCATCGCTTCCCCTGACTGCCTCCCACCATTCGCGCTGCCTTTCGATACGCGTCTCACGGGCGAAAGTCGTGTGTGCGTGAAGCGGCATCTAGCGATGGGATCGATCCTTGAACATACCTCGCTAACGCCATAACCTAGCGCACCGACTCTAATGCACTTCGAAAAACAGCCCCCAGTCACCAATTCCATCGCTAGCATTCCCATTTCGACGTCACGGTCGATGCAACTGCCGAACAATCGAACTGTCAGTCCCATCGCTAGGCAACGCTAGTTGGAGTACTACCAAGGAAACGCGCGTCTCTCGTGCGTGCGCGCGTTCATGTTTTCTGGGGAGTAGTTGCTGGACCGCTCTGGGGGCCGCCCCTTCTCCCGTTCGGCAAGGGGGACAGAGAAAGAGGGAAAGACAGAGATCCTTGGCGAGTCCTGGAAGCCAAGCAAGACGAGTGACTCCGGTTTCAAACCTCAAGGCTTAACGCGTATTCTCCCGCGTTCCGTCAATCGTGGATTTACGGACGAGAAAAATACACCGCGTGCGATATGTCGTCGCGTCGGTTAGCATCGCCATTGCCGGTCAACCTGTTTCGCTCGATCGCGAAGGGGGCTCTCTGATGCGTTTTTCTGCGCTGGTTAGGGAGAGTTATTAGTGGTAGGTGGGTGGCATTATTTAGAGCAATAGTAATCTTCACGTTTTTAGAGCAGAAGGGCGGGTTTTCAACCTTCATCTCACTTGACAATACTCAGAGTACTAGTAGGACATTCTTTTGGAGTATGAACCTGCAACTCTTTGCTGCCCGATAATCTAGCTTATCCGAAGATTGCTCAATGTATTCTCATAATATTGAAGCCAGATTGGAGCACTCCATTGTAAAAGCACAGAAGATGCCAAATTCATTAAAAAATCTTGAAGTGAAGCCCTTTTTTCTGCCACATTTCGAACGCAAACACCTAGCGGTGTGGCTTCAAAAGAGAAAAGGGGAGGGGGCATTAGGGGCACGAGTTACGGGGTTGGGTTTTCGGTCGTACATCTGAAACGACATCTCACCGCCGTAATTAGTTGTAAGTCCCCCGCACGTGACCCCTTGGAACGCGTCGACGGAATACGATATGAAGGAGCAGAGTTTTATCTGGCGCACGGTGTGTCGATCTCTCCTAGTTGGACGACCGTCGGCGGCGCGACGACGGTGAATGTAAAACTGCCAGAACGCATGCAGGAATGTAGATTTTTCTTGTCAACTTTCTACAAGCTTCTGACGTCACGGCAGAAATCATTGTCGAATGCAGTACGGAGCGCGTTTCGAAAAGAGAGTTACGAATTTGTTAAGTGTTATTTGTGAACGTCGAGGTGGACGTGCTTTCGATCCGGAGATAGGGACCTGAATCGCGGCAAAAGATCGGTAGGTAACAATTGGGCCAGATCACTGGACCGTTCTGAGAGATGGGTCAGACAGCAAACATGGAAGAGGTACTTGGTTGCTGGAACCAATAGTGTTTCATACCTTACTGGTAGTTAAGTAGGTTATCAACCAATTACTTTGAACAGTGTTCAGAGTGTCTAAGAACTTGAAACACTATTACCATCTAGATAAGACAAATGTCTGAATACGTGAATAGGCGCTGCATAGTTCAAGATTGCGTGTAATTAATGCAGGAATGGCGATTAGATGAAGGAATAAATAGTTTCCAATTCGCTCGGTGTAGCACTCCTATCGGCTCTTTCTGGCTTGGTAGCGTGAAGCCATTATTCAATGCCTGCTTTGAGATATACAACTCGAATGATAAGTAGAATACTGGAAATGCATTCAGCTCCGAATAGTTCTGTTAGGTTCAACATTCCAGGAGGCTATAAAAAGTCTGTTTATCATCCCTTTTCTTGTATTCCACTAAAGTATTTCCTTCAGTTCTCCAACTCTTTCTGAGGCTTCGTTATGTGTCATTAAATGGACACGCAAGAGGCGTATTATATCGGTCGTCGACCCCTCACGAATTTCACCACTTTATAAGGTGAAACGTTTCATTATCATTCGATGTATCTCGTCTGTGATCAAACAGAAAAATTGCATGCTCGGGTTTCGTTTCACTTTCCACTATTCATTTCACCTCACAGAAGTTCCGAGCTTCTCCACTAAATCACTTTCGATCTACAACACTATTCACGAAACTTGCAACTGGGGTTATGTCCTGCCTTTTAACCTCTCTACGACGGTCTACTTCTACTAGTTTAGTAGCTTGGACCATTCCAATTGCACAGATTCCACTTTATGTACTCCATGTTCCAAACCAACTATGTATCTCTCCTTTAGTAGATGCCCTGCGCCCCTAATGACCCGCCAAACACTTTGCAAAGCGGGTTACCTATGCGGTCACCAAGCGCGGTCACGATTACGCGGAAAAAAGTCGTACTACAATGATGCAATGGTCGACTTTACGCTTGAAAAACCCGCGAAACGCCTTTATCCATGAGAATCTAACGGTCGATTCCATGGATGATGGGTTCTCTTCGCCTCCTGAACGCGCAGAACTTCGCTGAAATTCAATGGTCCGTTATAGAGGCGGGCGTTTTTTAAGACTCGCCAAGCGAATCAGAGCAGCAGAGCGGAAATTGGAATTGCAGCGATTCCAGAGATCCGCGCATCCCCGAGAGGGTCTTGGGTGCGCGTAGTAGAAAGGGTATTCACCCCTGAGACGTTCTATTAAATTAGAGAGCTATCGGTACAGTAATTGGATGGCGATCATCAAATGAATCACCGGCTCATTGAAAACAGCTTGATTACGCAAAACGGATTAAACGGTTGAACGCAGGATACTACGTGTAGTTTCCATCAAATTGCTGGTTATTAAAGTTATTGAAGTAATAGGGGAAAAGTGGGGTAGACGATGGGTACCCCCGTTTTTGCTGCGTGTAAAATGCAAATTAGTACGAGCTGAAAGAGGATTTTGATGAAACGCAAGCATGTAAGGATGAACCGCGATAAGATAATTGTGTTTAACGATTTGTAATGTAATCGAGAGGTCGGGGCAAGTTGGGTCAAGCGCATCCGCAAATAACTTCTTAACGAAAACATCTGCTTTTGTCTCGTACCGAAGGATTTTTCCGAAGACTTTGGTGCGGGTGATAGAATTTCAACATAGGTGTAGAAAAATATTCTATATTTACATGATTTATTTACATTGCCAAGTAGGGTGCTAAGGAGATCGTAGAATTTATAACTGTACACTAGTAAGCGTTATTTAACAATGTCGCCAGTCCTTTTCTCCTTCACAGCCAGTAGAGACTTGTTTAACGCACGATCACGTAGATGCTTCAGAGTCAATAGCTCATCCTCTAATGTATCATTTTGCTGTTCGAAGTACGTTAGTAAGTTCTCCAGCATTTCCGTGGCTTCTGCGTGATTCAAACTCGTTGATTCTTCGTGACACCTGTTATCCAGAGAGTCTTGCCTTTCTTCTTTCACTTGCGTTGGCAACCACACTGTCACTAATTCACCTTCCAACGAATTTGAATTATCGTTAACTGTAGAGTCCTCTAGCAAAGACTCGCTGGAAGGAGTTAATCTTATTCCATGACGCGCCTTCCATCGCCCTAACCACCCCACACTAGCAGTGAACGTTGGATCACCACCTAATTTCTTGTTGAGGCTAAGAGCCTTTTCCCTCAGGATTGGCCCTGACACAGGAACACTGTTCTCACGCTCCTGAATATACCACACGTACAGAGCGTCGTCGAGCGTCACGTTCTTTGCTTTCTTAATCGTACCCCTATTCCCTAAACAGTCCCTGGATACCATCTTAGCACAGAACTCCTCGATTTCCTTCCTGTTCTTTTTCCAGTCGGACACAGTCGACGCACCCACACCCAAGTCACTAGCAACGCATTTCAACTGCTCACCTTTATCGATTCGAAACAGAGCCTCGAGCTTCTTCTCCATGGTCACTGTAACTTTTTTCCTCTTCCCTGACATGCCTAGAAACTTGAAACGTAGAAAACACTGTACCCCTGTAACAGATGATTGTTACGACTCAGCGATGAACACGAGCCGAGCACTATATTTAGATAGTCATGACCTACTTGTTGATATTTCTACTTATGACATAGCAATTAATCGCATTGACACGACGGGGAGTCATTCTCTTGAAGCGAACAAAGACACAATTTCCCAAGAAACAAGCGCCTTTAATTTATCAGTTCGTGAATGCAGCTAGTCGGAATTCAGAGAAGCGAGTTCCTACTGCGTTTCAATACTCTTCCGTACGTCTCCCGAAATTGGAAACTTTTTTAGAAATCGACATACATAATGCTTCATCCTATTAAATCACAGATTTCCTAATTGCGATTATAAAAAATTCAGAATTACGTGGAATTTAAGCTTTGCAGTTTCTTATTGAACGAAGCAGTGTCTTCAACTTATTCTTCTTTCATTCGACTACCAAAAGAATTATCTAAAGTGGGCGACATAGTTTTCAAATGAACTGTCTCAGATTAAGAAGATTTCTGTTTATAATACAATATCAAAAAAATTTAAACAAACAGTATGATGGACAGCAGTTTATCCTCAGTTTATTATTAAAAAAATGGTAGGCGATTATACGCATTAATCAATAATTCCCTTTCGAACCCTTTGAGTTTCTAATAAACAGCAAAATTATATTATTTCATTGATAAACAAATCTTTCGATTTCTAGGTTATATCATCGTGTCCTCTCATTCACGATTTATGACTATTTAAAAATTAGAATCTAGTGAATGAGCAAGTCGAACTCACCTTGAGTAGGGTTCGATTGTCTTTACAAAACCGTCACGTTTCACCTCACATTCCAACTGTCAACTATGCAGTCACACACTAAAAAAAAATGAAAGCGGTCGTGGCGCCTTCTGGTATTCGACTTTGTGTGTCACGTGGCACGCTGCGTGTTCCACATGCAACACACGTTTAATTTCATCTAACACGCTCTCATGCACCACGAATGACACATGAGGAGCGTAAAAAGGTACGTTTCCGTGCGCCACATGTGACCACGGCTAGTGTCACGTGACCTAACTGCGCGCGCCATTTATGTCACGTGCCCCAGTTGCGCGCGCAACGCTCTGCGTCGCAGAGCGTACGCAGGGTGCAACGACAGTTGCATAGTGGACAGGCGCTCTGTTGCACTTCTGCGACACACGAAGGTAGAAACTGTCGTTTGTACTCTCGTGTTTTTCAATTTAATTAGAACTCTGGAGCTTTTCTACCTGTAGATAAATAATCTGATTGCCGGGACGTCTGAATGTTTTAGGTATAAGGATATATTTTTGTGTAAATATGTTAGTTTTGTTTTAGGGGAAATATTGTCACAAAGCACTGGAAGATTTATTCAATGCCTGAATGCCTCGCTTAAATTCAGTCACGTAAATCGAAAAGACACCGTGTATGTCACTTGCTATAGACGTATCGACAACTTCTGTACGGTGGGACAGCCTCATATTCATCGAAATTCAAATTATCCGCTCCCAGCGCGTACAGATGGTCCCAGCCCATTGTATTCATATCGCGCTTGTAAATTCCCTCGCGAATTCGAGCTCGAGGATGGAGAAGAGAGTCTAATGTGGCGCGTGGGAGTAGCTGGGGCTATTAACGAGGAAGTCTTACAAGAGACACCGCAAGCTACGCGCTCTCGCTTAGATCAGAATGCGGGCAACCAGATAGCAGATAGCCAGGTTGTAAACATCCACTGGTGGATAATGTGGAAGGTGTCTTCAGCGACCCAATGACTCCATGTTACTCGATTCCAAATCTAAATGACCTAGACCTTCAGAATCTTCGTCCCACGTCTATCATCTTTTTTCTTTACCTCTTCATTCCCTTGCAACTTTCGCAAGAGAATCTTTCGGAGGTCCCCGCGAACCTTTGTCTCCTTTTGGCACGCGTGAGGTTTCTTAGCCCCGAGGCAAAGTGGTCATTGCCCGCGATCGTTACTCGAAATTTTCGTGACACTATAAACGGTTCCTTCGACCCTGGTCCAAAAAAAAAGAACCAGCTTAATGGGAGGGTTCGTACGAGGATTCGTTTATCTCGTTCCTCTTTGAGACCGCGGACGCCGATAATTGCATAATGCGACTTCGTTGCCCAATCCGTTCCGCGAAAGTTATAATTTTACAATTAACGTCCGCAGGAAACCGAATGACTCACTCGCGCCTCGTAATCGAAGGGTGATCCTTGTGCAAACGAACGTCCCTCGACGGCTTTCCAGTTTTATCGGTGTCTCGCTTAAAAGAGCCCATAAACCACGAGGTACTTGGCCTTTCCATGCACTGCTACATTTCTTCGATTCAATTCCCGGTCATGAAGCGCTAGAAAATGCCAGAGAATGAGTGTCCGAAACGAGTAATTAGTCGCGAGACGTTGGCTGCAACCAAGATGCCTCGGCCCGGAAATCAGCTACCAGGGGCGACATCCTTTTCGTCCGAAGGAATACGTTGAACAGATGGAAGGTGCAACCAGTATGCCTTTTTTGTCGCGCTCAGAAATTGACATTAAGCGTGGACGACGTGCGCAAACTTCCGAGAAACTGGTGATGTCATCCGGATTAACGAACCGACGTCCGGTTAAACCGATTACTGGACGTCGCGAGCGTTCTTGTTTTACAGTTATGTAAATACCCAAGTGCCTTGGTTTCGCGCTTAAATGGCAAGTTGGCTGTGGGTCTTTTTAGTCGAAACGGGAAAACAGTTCCTGTTTCGGTGTGGATGCTTTATTTAAGGTGTATCTGTGGCGGGAAAGTTTGAATTGCGTCTTTATCGAACAGGTGACGCCGCAGCGAGGCTAACGTTGTAGTTATTGATCTGGTGCTTGAATAATTGCCTAGTTTCCCAGCAGTTGCGTAAACAATCGATTGACATTTTTATCGACGCTGTTTGTCGCGAATTTGCTTATCAGTAGTCTATGACTCAGTTCGGTTAATAGCTAATAAGGTCGCGACTGCGACACTTATCGATCACCGAGTCTGTTATTAAAATAGCAGATAAACAGATATGTCCTGCTTAAATTACCAAAGAAATTATCAATTTTTAATTCGACCTTGCAGAATTATAGATCTCGCCTTTCTGTTCCCTTCGTGCTCAAATTTTCCTTCATTAAATTTCGATTAGCGGAGCCATTCGGTAGGTTTATTATATTCTTTACTCCTTCTCTTCCTGGGAAGCAACGCCTTTCCCAGTTACTCTGTAATTTGCGAGCACACGGTATATATTTTGGCGTCTTCCCGTGTTCATTCATTCGCACAGCGGCTATACTGTTCCACTTCCCACAATGAAGAAACGCTTCCGGCCAGGAACTGTTATGCCAGATGAGCAAAGGGCTCGCAGCTTGCTATCGTAAAAAGATTACGTCTTCCTGCGAGCTCTAAGTCGCTGAATTTGATTCGTCAACGACTTCTCACACGTGAAGCGTTAGTTACAGTAATTCCCACTCCCTTCTACATCGTAAAATACGAACAAAGTACCCAAAATCTACATAACCTTAAAAACCTTAGAAAATCATAGATTTTTGCTCCTTTTTGCCATTTTTGAAGCACCCTGTACAAAATACACGGTGCAATCGAATGGTAGGCGATTCGTCTCTCAAAAATAAATAAAAAACATAGAACACAATTTTGTTATACGACCCTTTGTTCTCAAGAGAATCAACTACGAAAGTGTAGCATGGCGGACAAAGAATCAAACGCGGAATAGAAAAATAGACGAGCTGAACAGATAGTCATAAACGTTTGTCATCGATCGGGACGTTCATCAGCCAACCAAATATAGGCGTGTCGTCATATCGTTTGAACTTGCTAGACCTTGTCTCATCCTCTTTTCTTTTTTATTTTTTGTTTCGCCAGTTCGCACAAGGAGCTCGCGTTATCAGTGTCAATAGTACAAGATGGTACCCCCCTCAAGTCGACTCTGGTCGAGCCTCGATCAAGATACGGTTCAGATTTCACTCAGTCCCAGAGCTTCTGCCATTTCCCGAGCGCTTTTGAAGCACTCACCATTATTTACGACTTCCTAACCTATAATAATTTGGAGGGCCTGCCCCATGTTTGATGGGCTGTTTGATCGTGAACGATGGGATTGTAGAAGAGATGGGGTTACCTGCAACTTCTCTACAGTTTTGCAACCCTGTTTGCAACATAGCAACATCCTCACATCGCACTTTCGTTTAATTGTTTAGACGTTCAATGGGCATCTTCCCATCGACACAACTTCCTGTCGAATAGACTTACGAAACTCGGCTTCTAGCACAGGTTTTCTCAGGGACAGGCGACTGAATTAATTACGAGGAATCGGCGTGGCCGTATATTTAGCACGGGGAATTACAAGGAAGCGGTATAAACATATCCTTCGGGTGTGCCAAAAATAAACAGCCCGCAGATCGATCGGGGATCCTTAGGCAGCCGTGAACGTGCACTTTCTCCGTTGATTTCGACAACTGTGTGCGCGTGCACGTTCCACGGGTATGCAAATTCTCCGGTGACGTATCGTAAAACGCCACGGGACGGGACGTGATCGAAATTATCGCGTTTAATTATGTTACGCGCACGCCCAGCAAGTCGTCCCTCGATTCCCCTGTTTAATATCGTAATTAGTCGTCCGGTGGGGCTTCAATTATTTAATTCTTAGATGCTCAGAATGATTCGAATAATTATTCTTCTTGGTCACGATATTCTTATAAAATATTAGGGATAAAAAACGTAAACAAATATTGATGTACTTAAAATTAAATTAAAAGAATTAAATTAGATTCTCGTGTATTTGTTGCATGACAATTCTGTGAAAAGTGTATAAAAATTTCTTCCAGTCGCATACAGTATTTTGAGAATTACCGGTAGAGTGATTGATGCCTTCTTTATCGACGGGCTGAACATAAATTTTGATAGGTTATCGTGGTAGCGATTGCGAAAGAATTCTGCACCTTCATCTAGGTAGATATTGCTGAAACCCTTTGAAGTTTCTCTGTTTCTAGCGTGGCGCATCCACCGTGCTTCCGGTCGGATCCTCGGCACTTCCTATTCCTGCGGCTGAATAAATGAGTTCATACGGTACCCTATGCAGTCGAACCTGAACGATGAAAGTTAACGCAATGAATATGGACGTTGCACTCGTAAACATTGCGAAGGAAGTGATTAGTCACTTGCCAGATCGGCTCCTAGGATCTTCCATTTTTATTTCGTTTCTATGAATTAAGCGAGTTCGATAGACTTGCCTCGGGCTTCATGCTCACTTTCTACTGTACGCTACTTAACCACAACTCTTCGAGAACTTCAACAATTTTTCCTTGAACATCATATGAAACGTCCCTCGAGGAAGTTTGCATAAGGGGGTTTTATCAAGGCTGCTGGAGCACCAGAGCTTTTATCGTGTATGGCACCAAGGTGTTGGTAGCACTGGGATGAATTCATAAATAGTAGCGTCATCGCTACTTTTACCAGATAATCGACTGGATAAGTCGCACAGAAAGGTTTGACGTAATTGAACGCAATGTTTACTTCAGATAAGAACAATATCAGCTGGGTATCATGAAATCCAGCAAAGTTGGAACATTTAATAGCAATATTTTAAAGGTGTCGCAATCGCGGATCATTGGAATCGAATCATCGAATGAGTCGTTCCCTTAAGCGCGACCACCGTGTTTCCGGAGTGGTGTCTCGCTTCCTGCTACGTCGACCCAGCGTGCTTCAATAATTCCTAGTATTCACTAGTCACATCACCGCTCGACAAGTCAGCGCCGTGAACAAATTTGCATTTATCTTGACGCAAATTGGTCCATTTACACAGTGACAAGAGTCTGAGGCGCTTCTCCGCACCTCCCCTCCGACACTTCATCCTCCGAACCTGAGTATTAAGAAGATTGGTACACCTACGCCTATGCGGGATCTCTGTTAACGTATGCAAATCTCATTCTAACGTTGAATACGGTAGAATCGCTGGTTCTTACGAAGCCGCATCCTAGCGACGCGTGATTAGACACAATTTGTATACAAACAGTCGACTAATCAGCTCTAAAACGAGGTAGGATCGCTGTCCGATCGTTTTATGGGCATATCGCGTGTCGCTTAGCGTCGCAAAACGCGAATCTGTCAGAAAGTGGATGCTCCCCAGTCCCCGGGCGTTCAGAGGCCAGTTTTGCTGGCACGTTTAGGTGGGAGGAGTTCGCTAGTACTTAGCAACAGATACATGAAAGAACGGTGGACATAACACACTCGCGATACGCGATAAGAGTGCTGTGTGCCAGTGGTCTTTTGTTAACAGCTGAATCAGTTCGGTGTTGCCATTTGCGGGCGTGCAGACGTCCGTTTCTGACGGTGACTATTCGACGAGCGCGGAGTTACGGTTTTGCGGTGGATCTAATCATGACAGTGGAGACCAGTGACCAGTGAAGGGACCGAAGGAACAATGTCGCAGAATTACTACGGTACGCTCTGTCACGACTGGATAAAGGTAGATTAGAGATTGCAGGGTGCGAATTAGGAGACTCTATGAACGTCTCTGGTTTATCGCAGGAAATGTCATTTAAGCCAGGTATGCGTTTTATGGCGCTTTGGTATCAGAGACAAAGCCTAATCTCCAAGCAAACACACCTGTTTAGCGTTAGGTCCGAGTAGATAACGGATTATCTACTGGTGTGCTGTCGCGCATTCCTTGTAATTAGAGCTCGGTACACCGGGTGTCGTTGGTTTGACGTGTGCCGCGAAGCCTACTTAGCTGTAAAGTGTGGTGTTCTTTGAGACGTCCGTGTTTAAAATTTTTTGGTGTGGTTGGAAATTCTGGTAGCCCTAGCTTCTGCTACCTATTAACTTCTGATGACTCTAGTTCCTGGTATCCGCAAGTCTCTGGCACACCTAGATCCTGATATGTCTAATCTTTAATAACCCTAGATCCTGATACCCCATCTCTAATACCTCTAGATCGGGATTCCCCCAATCTCCAGTACCTCTAGATCCTTATTCCCCCAATCTCCAATACTCCTAGATCCTGATACCCCATCTCTAATACCCCTAGATCCTGATAATCCCATTCTCTAATACTCCTAGATCCGCATACCCCCAATTTCTAATACCCTTAGATCCGCATACCCCCAATCTCTAATACCTCTAGATCCGCATACCCCCAATCTCTAATACCCCCAGATCCTCATACCTCTAATCTCTGCTACTCTCCACCTCCCGTTGCCCTTACCACTACCTCATTCCCAATTTCTGATAATACCACGTTCTCCTACTCCTGGTCTCCATTACCCCTGACTCTCAGTATTCCTGGTCCCTTTTCTGATCCCTGGGAGGCCTCGCACATCCCCGATACCTCGAGAGAAAAGCCATTTCATGCGTTTCCACGTTTCTACCCGACTTCCAACCGCAATTCACGGGAAAAGGCTAGACGCATGTGTGCCCGAAGGCGTCACGCTCGAGGAATCCTACGTACACGTACACGCGCGCGTTACAATCGCGTTTACGTGATTTCCAACAGCTTAGAAACGACCAGGCCCGACTGTACTTAAGCACTCTAATCAAATCTGCGATGTTACCTACTTGTCATTGCCCTCTCGGCTTCCACGCAGACGCTTATTGGCACGCTTTTCGACGCGAACGCCAGGCTACCCGTCCATGTTGGTTCTGTCCCATTGGCGTAGAATCGCTGGACTCGTTAAATCCACGGCGATCAACCCGAAACTTTTATTATCTATCACTGGAAGTCTTTTTATTGTGTTCGTGTTCATTCATAATTATCTTCTACGATTGTTGAAACAATTTATTGGCATCCAATAAGCTTCGTTCCCGTATTTTCTGAAGTCTCTAGTAGAATAGATGTTTCATTTAGAAACTGCAGTTTCTTTTTCCTTCTTTTCAATGATTCTAACTATAAAATGTTTTTCCAGAAAACCAATATTTATTCGTAGTAAATTCTTTTAAACGATAGAAATTCAATACCTCCTCGTGTTTTCCAAAGCTGTTTTGCAACGATACGAGTGCCAGCCTCCAATAGTCATCGAGTTTCAAGATGGCGCTATATTAACATAACGAACACACTTGCTGAATGCGTTTTGAATGACATCACGGGATGACTGCACGATGGTATTTAACTATGAGCTCAATTAGCTCGTAATGAAACTAATCACAGTGTATACGTTGCGACTGTTAAACATTCGGATCGATTGCTCATGGTTAAAATCGCAGCAGGGGCTTGCGGCGATTTGTATTCAAGACGAAATAAGACGGGCTGCGTATTAAGAACGAAAAGAAATTAGAAACGGAAATGACGGCGAAACTGCTTCTGTAAATTAATTATACGAATTTCGTTTTCGTTTCAGCTCCCATTCTCATTTACAATTCACTCGTTCATTCGCAGGGACCCATCTTATTAAAGTCCCAACTAGTGGTATTCTCGTTCCTCCGATGCCACACTTGATAAGTCTGCAACGGCCGTTCAACCATTGTTTACAACAAAAAGATAAATTTGTTTCTTTAAATTACCATGAATAATGCAAACCGCTGAAAGATTAATATTAATTACCGTTTAAGTATTCCGGGCCCAAGTTCCCTTGAATAATGGATATCGAGATTAGCATGGTGCTAAATATTTAGTTACTGCAGAGCTTCGCTGCAACACTGAAGCCACAATTAATTCGTTTACTATTTACTGCCAATAGAAAAGTCAATATTTAACAAAATGTTAAACACATTACTTTCATAGTAACACACAAATCTCTGTTAACAAGGCTATTGGAGATTCTTTAATAAATAATGCGATGAAAGTTTCGTCCTGGGGTTTTTCTTATATAAAATACGATTCAATTTGCAACATTGGATAAAATTAGAGGCGTGACATGTGCAAAATACACATGCACACTTGACATTGAATGTATAACAAGCTCAACCCAGTTCCGGAGCGGATATTCCACAAGTGTGAAACCTAATCCAAGGCAGCGGTCGCGTGTTATTAATTTATCAATTAAAGAAGCTACAGAAATTCTCATGACTGTTTGTAAAACATTTGTACTTAATGTACAGGCATATTCCCAACGAAAACTTGTGTTCACTTTACAGCAGAGGAATCTTTTAACTTTTGAGTGTGTTTGAGTTGAAATTTGCACTTAAAAAAATAGTTGTGGATAAAAACGATTTTTTTTTGTTAAAATTCACCAAATTTTTTAATTTTATTATTAAGGTCTAAAAATTTACAGAAATATCCAGACGTATCCTGGGGTGCAATACACCCCGTGTGACCACGAAGGGTTAATCAAAATTCTTAAAATTCTTACTCTACCAATGCCCCAGGTCTCTGAACCGATCGATTTAAATCGGCCACCGCGTCGATTAATGCGAGACGATTCTCAATTGATCGCGATTAACCGAGCTACTAGTTGGCTCAAAATTGGTCACTCCTTTTTCTATTCAAGGAAAGCAAAACGAAATTTAGAATATACCCCCCGTTTCTAAATTGACAAGTATGAAATAAATTGAAAGTGTACGAAGAGTTGCAGTCCTTGGTGATTTTTAAGTTAAAATGAAAACGTTCTACAAGGTGCAACTCGTTCCCTATCGACTCGACACGTTCGACTCGAACTCGTGCCTTATCATCTTTCGACATTTCGTGATCGCGGTACTTATCAGAGCCTTATCAATGCTGAGAAATCCTTCACGGAAAGATATAATAGTATTGTTTGCCAGGTGTGACAAAAATGCTGAACACGTCGTTTAATAATAGTGATCAAGAAAATGCATGTTCACGGTGTTGATCATTATTTCCATTTCCACGGCGTGGAAGTGACGTTCTCTCTTTAGATACCTTGTCGCAGTGTCGCGATAGTGGAAGCTCGAAATAGTCACGGTAATCGGGTATCATGCACGATATCGCATAATTTCCCTTCAACTTCATAGCTTCCCTTTATTCATAAAACATTCACACGATTCTTGACCATTTTATTAGCACAAAGAACTCTGCTTTCATCGACCCCTTCTCTGTACATAAAACGCCCACTCCCCAACGATTCCAATCGTATCAGTACAAACAAGAACTTGCCCGCTGTTGATCCCGTGATCGATCACCATAAAATACCAGCAATCGTAAATAATTCCAAGTACCGATAAAAACGTTACGTAAATGTGTTTCTTGATCCTACCCCTCGTTTAATTTATAATTCTCTGGGATTTAACATTCATAGAAATGAAGTTAAATAGACATTGGTACTCTTAAAATTAATCTTCAAAATTGTTTGTCTCATCTCGATCTTTGGTGTCGATACTATTTTCCCCGTGGTTCCCTGCAAATCGATATTCGCCAAATATAATCGTCTTCCATCAACAATGCCTCGTAAGAATGCAGCAACAAGTAAACAAGAAACAAGTGCAAACGTCGCTCGCTCTCGAGAAGTCGACCGGTCGCTTCTTGCCAGCGCCGATGACTCGACAAGATCATTGTCCTCGGTTTATTGTCGCTATTGCCGGCACATAGAGGCCTCTGTCATAAATTTCCTCCTGCCATGTAAGGCCAGAAGAGAACCGGCCGAATAAACGTGAACGCGAACGTAAATCGGCTGGGAAGATGGGGACGTCGTCGAGAAGAATATTCAATGTTTTTCGGAACAGAGAGACGAGTTTTAGTACAAGCGATCGTCAAATAGTCGACCAGTTTAAAAACTCAACGACATTCATTTTACTTATCGAATGAATAAAAAAAATGTGTTCTACGTTACAAGTTCGCGCTCGTGTGAACGCAGCTTTAAGTCCCACTTTTGGGAATACACAGACCACCCATAAATCTCGCAGCTTCCACCGATCCACCCTTTGTGTACGCACGTGAATCCAGAGATTTCCGTTTCCTTTGAGGATGTTTACGCGCGCGGGGGTCCCCCGGACACGCGGAAGGGAGCCTGTACTAACTTGAACCGGAAATGCTTGATTTCAGGGGCGCAGTATGTGCCCGGCGCTGGGCTTGGCGCCGCACCCCGAAACAGGACCTTCGACCTCGATTACGCACCGAGCTAT
Organism: Andrena hattorfiana; assembly: GCA_944738655.2. NCBI lineage: Eukaryota > Metazoa > Arthropoda > Insecta > Hymenoptera > Andrenidae > Andrena > Andrena hattorfiana. Next base: position 2,999,988 of record OX122895.1, read on the forward strand.
ACGCCGAGCAGAGCCGACAGATACAGGGGTGGCCCTGACATCCAGAAGAGAATGACTCAGAGGGAGGACGTTCTCAAGTTCGAGCAGGGCCGCATAAAGGCCCTGCAGGAAGAACGTCTGCATATACAGAAGAAGACGTTCACGAAATGGATCAACTCATTCTTATTGAAGGTACAGTTCCGTACTATTTGATTGCGAAAGCATACTGCTATAGTCGGAGCAAAATCAGGTGGTCCTACCCCCACTCTTTAACCTCGCTGGGCGTGGCGGTGGGCGGAGCGAAGGATGGGGATAGTTCGCCGGTGGCCCTGTCAATAAATATTGCTTCTCTAAGATTCTAAAATTCCCTTCTTTTTACTTAGAATTTTCTCATTTATAGTAGTATCTACAGAACCCCTCCGCATCTGAAATTTCCAATCCACCCGTAATATAAAGTTCTCAATAGAGTATCTGTGAAAGCCTTCGCGAAAATGATTTGCTACTCCAATAACCGTCCACACGTGGGAATAAAACGGATATCCAGCAACCTGTTGAATCAATTACTTTCACTCGGCAGGCGCGCATGGAAGTGGACGACCTGTTCACGGATTTGGCGGACGGCAAGAAGCTGCTGAAGCTGCTGGAGATCATTTCCGGCGAGCGGTTGGCCAAGCCCAACAACGGTCGCATGCGAGTGCACAAAATCGAGAACGTGAACAAGTCGCTGGCGTTCCTTCACACGAAGGTAAGATCGCTTAATTAATCTCTGGAAAGAGAGTCGGTGGTGGGCGCTTGTCTTCTTTTGGTGCAACGGATCGGGGATTAGAAAACCTCTCCGTAGATACAGCCGCGTTCATTAATGTCGATAGACCTGATTGTTCGAGGAGGACACCATGGAGGATAATTCTCACGCTTTCACGATTGTCTTACCCGTTTCGCGACAGCGGCCCCCCTGGTCTATGACGTTACATAAGGAACGAGTTGCGTAAGCAAAAAATGAAAATTTCTAACGAGATATTTCCCTGAAGCAATAAATCTTGGTCCCTGCAGTGGATCGAATTGGGGAAGGATTTTTCAGTGGTTCTGGTATAATTTCAGAGGATATACGATTTCCACGTGCCTGCCTATATCGTTTCATAGGATTGAATACAACCATAGAGTTTCGAGACGTCCTACGTGGACGCGGAACTCGCGACGAAGCCCCGCAAGCGTAAAGTCCTCGTGAATGGCCTCTGTGCCTCGTAGCTTATGACATAATAGTTTTATATACGATGCAGACGAGCACTATAATACCCTTACGCGGTCGTGTGCGAGGGCGGGCCTGAAACCAGACAGAGGGAATACATTACCTATCAAAAGTCATGGGTAACAACCGTAATTCGTTCTCGCGTTTACGGCGTATCCCTTGAGATATCTCAAGAAACAATGACGGGATATGATTCTGCGTATAAAATCGAATCAAAAGTGTAAAGTAACATTTTTTCATACGACGCCCCGTTTCCGAGGAAATCATGTCTGAAAGCACGGCCCGGCGCGGCGCGAGCGCGCCTGAGACACCGCGCATTCAGACATGATTCTCTCGAAAACGGTGCGTCGTAGGAAAAAACGGCTTTCTACATTTTCCACGCAGTTCTTCCCGCGCTACAAGATAGCGAGTCGATACTTTTGAATGGCAGTGTATAAAGTTGCTAGCGGAACGTAAGGCAAGTAGGTAGAGCGTTGACCAGCCGGCTGCGACGGCGCACCAACGCCTTCTCCCTTCTGCGTTCGATTCAGCCGAGAGAGATCATCGTCGTCGGATTCTCTTGTTACCGGAAGCGACACCGACGCGTCGCACATCGCGTCTTCTCTCTCACGGTCTCACGTGTTGTTCCAGATTGGATTCCCCATCGAGGTATTCGCATTCCGCGATCCCTTCCGAGAATTATCGATGACGAAACTGCAAAAACACTTTCCTGTCGCACTCCCAGAAAAAAAAAGGACACTCCATAAGATGTGGTAGGTTAAAAGTAGCCGGCAAATATTTGCGCAGCGCTGTTTAGGCTCCCGACGCGCCCCGAGAGAGAAAGACGGTTACGCTCGAGGAGAAAACCACGTAGGAGGGACGCGTGCGCGCTTTTATTTGAATTTCAGCCGAGCGGGAAATACTTTCGTGCGCTCGAGTACTTTCGCGACCCGCTATTTCGTCGCGAGCCGAGATTTTCCCCGGACTTTCTAAGGCGGACGTGGAGGAGCGCGCGAAAAATCAACGGAGCGCTCGCGGAATGTGTTTGCACGGCGCGGAGAATCACCTTCCAGAAATAACTCGTGTCCTTTCGAGCGATCCAGGTGGGAGGCGTGACGCGCACCAGTCATCGAAAACGACCGGCGATCACGATCTTACATCAGAAAGTTTCAAAGAACCACTGCGGCCGCGTAGGACGCAGTGCTTCGCAAAAGTACCAGCCTCGATGATTGATCTCTGCCCCAGCAGAGGGGTTGAGCACGGTTGCATCTAGCCAGGGGCGGTTCCCATGCCCGAAAGAATCCCACTCCAGTGTAATTTGGGAGGCATTCGACGGGGTTCCACGAAACCATAATCCCTTAGAAGTTCGGGAAGCCACACGTCCGGGGGAGCTGCATACCTTTTCTGCGCTCGGCGAAGAAAATGATTCCGAAAATCGCGAAGGCCCCGATGAACGTTCTCGATACTTCGTCTCGAGATTCTTCAGCCTTCGAAGATAGGTATTTTAGAGATCCGATGGTCTCGAGATTGGAAACGAGTCGATGAAGAAGAAACGGGAAGATTGTGGGGGGAAGTGAGGCGCGGGGTAGGGGGCGTCGAAGGTCGAAGAAAGGGAAAAGGATGGAACAAAGACGCGGGACGAAATAAAAATGATGGGAAGCAAGGCGAAGGACGCAGGATCAAATAGAAGAAAAGGAAGAGGTAGCCGGGCCAGGGGAATGTGCAACAAAAGTAGGAGAAACGGAGGTGGGAGACTGTGAAAAAGGAAGTAGAAGAGGATCGATGGAGGAACCTGTGAAAGGATCGAAAGAAGTTGAGACAGTGGAGCTATTCTCGCTGGGTTATCGAAGAAAGAAAGCATCTGCTCCAGCAACAACTAAGATTCACACCGACCTGTGGGTAATAATTACATGTGTGTAATAATGGAAGAAGGGAACCAATATGCTCCCAAAGGACGATGAAGGATGAAATGAACGGTGGCTAGAGCAGGCAAGTGAGGAGGATCGAAGACTGCGATCGTGAAGGGTTCCAGAAAGGAGGCAAGGGCAAGATAAATCTTGCCAGGAAGGACAGACGGGAGGTAGAGGATCAAAGGAAAGAAATATAGGGGGAGCAAGAAGGTTTGCCAGAGAGAGAAAGGTCAGCGACCGAGGCGAAACTTGCTAGACCGTGAGCCCCGCAGATGTGAAATGAAACCAGACGGCACATACGTTGCCCGTGTGCAGATCATTTCATGTTAGACGCCGTACTTCGGCCGATCTTGCTCAAGGAACCTCTCCTCCAGTCCAATCCACGCCTTCGAAGCTTCTTACTTGGGAGGGAAGGAAACACTATCTCCTTTCATAAAATAATAATCCACTGCAACAAAGATTAGATCGGATGAAAATTTCTTTAAGCATTAAAATCTTCCGTCGCACTGTACCGCGTATTTTGGAACACCCTGTAGCTCTGAAACGCCCTATAGAATTCTGAATAAGGACCTACGATTCCTAAATGCCAGAAAACGGGACATCCAATTCTGAAACGTCTTGTATTGCTTTCTCTGGCCGGTGCTAAAAAGAGAAATCTGGGAAATGCATACGAGGTCACCGGTACATAAAATCGGAGTTAACGTAAAAACCGAATATTTATCGATCCCCGGGAATGTATGCGACAGTCCGAGTCCGTGCCAACTGCCCCTGAAAATGGACCGCCTTTTAACTGCGCGAGGCGTGCGTCGCACACGTGCAAGCGTGGCTTTATGCGATCGTGAATAATCTTTGCCCACATGCCCATAAAAATGCGGAATAAAACTTCGCGAAGATCATAACCCCACTGAGCACTTCGCCGCGACGCTAGCGCCACCTTCTCGCCTCGGTTCCAGCGCGACATTAATTTGCAGACTGATAAGGGGCTTACGTCTGTCCCAATTATTCCTTTGCCTAAGTATTTTTTTACCATCGTGCGAGGGTGATAACGATGATCCAAGGGTTATCAGCAGCCTCGCTTCTTATTCTGGCCAAATAATCTGCACAGTCGCACCAATTCCGCGCTCCCGGGCTCCTTTCACGATAATTGCTAAGAAATGCAAGTCACACGTTCCAGCCTGCACTTTCTCCGAAACTTTTTGTTTAATCCCAAGGCCCGACTTCGCATAGGGGATCGATATAAATGAATTCCTGTCGTTTTTCATCGGTCACGTCGCCGCTGCAACACGGAAACTTTCGTTACCCTTCAATACACCAGTTTTTTGCTAGGTCTCGTAATTTGCGGCATATGTCCCACGTTGTCTTGCCGTCCTAAGCGCACCTTATACCTGTTGCACCAATTTCTTTTGTTTGATTTTAATTCAGATCCTCCTCGAGAAGATAAATTACATATCAGATGTGCATCCGTATTTTGTAATACCTCGATTGTTGCACTACAGGAACGAAACGCTGTGGATTTCTGGTTAAGAGACTGGAACAACATTCCTTGACTCGTTCAACTACAAAAGCTGATTTATTCGTTTCATCGCCGCGTATCCCCTGGGCTATTGTGGAAGGCTTCTCGATCAACCTTGTGCTCTATAACCATACACGGCCTGGCTTGTTAAAACGTCTCATTGTTACGTTCCACGGGATTGTCCCGAGTGGTTTGAACTGGAACGAGTCGCGCGCCAAAGAAAACGGCAGGATATCGACGGCTCGTTTACAAAGGCTCGATTCTTTGAGCTTCATTGTTAGGTAACTCTAAGAGTTGTTAATCTCACCACTAAATTCCCAACAACACGACATCGCAGTCTCCTTAGTCCGCATAAAGCTTCCAAAAGACTGCCTCCAGCAGGGCAAGCGAGATGAAGAAATAACTCGGCGTAATTCAATTACATGCCCAAGGTGAATTCGACGTTCGGTAGCCCGCTAACTTTCGTGGCCCCGAATCTCTCCTATCTTAAGTGTCGCGCGCAATAAAGTCTCTTTATGAACGGTGCCGCTATATCAAGTCACGTATCCGAGTCCCCGGTTTATTCCCGGCAATCTCAAACCTGATAAAAGGTATATACATTTTCGTCTTTCGTCGCGCCTCGCGGCAGAAACTGAATATCTTTACCCAACGAGTCGACTGACACGACCCCTGATCAGCCCACCACCGCACTAGCCACCATCCGCCATGTTCACACTGCTGCGTCCAGGTCCCTGGACCACGGCAACCCAGGCAAATCGCGCGACCGAAAACAAGCTGGATCGTTGGGGATCAACCCACGGTCTCCCGGGAGGCACAAAATCCGCAAACTACAGGCAATCCTCGTACGCAGCCTTCGCCTCCTCTATCCCTACTTTGCGGTGGCTCCTGAGCAGAGGCCGCGTAGCGGTTTCCCTACGGCGTCGTTTACAACCGGTGACGGGGGCATTCTTGGCAGAACTGCGGAATGTGGATCGTAATCACGCCAATGACAACTCCAAAAAGGACACTGCTGATCATGACCGTGCGCGCGTTGCACCGGTGGGGCAGGGAGGAGATAGACTGGCCACCAAGATCCCCTGGTGTTTCGTCATCGTTTAAGGAATCATACGAGCCGCCAGTTTCTGCGATTCTCGCCTTATCCGCTTTACCGTTAAGCCTGGTGCCGCTCGAGCAGCTGGACGCCTCGTGTCCCCGGAGATCCGCGATTAGGCTCCGTGGGGCAGAGTCAATTCGTTGGTCCTACCTTTTGGAAACCATGCATCCCTGTACAAATGAAACGGCAGGGGACATAGCTTCGCAAGGTTGTAGAACTTCCCTGTAGTAACACCACGTTTCTGAGGAACCAGTGGGAGCTCTGAGTCAGTAGAGGTGCTAGGATCAGGCACACTGTGCAGCTCGATGTAGATGCCGCGTCTTGTAAACGACCACCCGGTTGCGAGTTGTTAGCCAAACGACCGTGTAGTTGGCTGGGCCATCCGTTTTTTGCGCGAAAGGGGGCTACATTGTAACTGCACGTGGTCGTTAATGCTGGGGGGAATGAAGGCTGACGGGCCAGCGGAGGTTGCAGTGTGTATCTAGTGAACGTAGGAGTCGCATTCCATGCTAAATGCATTAAGAACGCTATACCACATTCCATTGGCTTCGCCATGGACCCCTGACGTCATTGCAACCCCGATGAAATTAATTCCTACCAGAGTTTCCATTACTGAGCCGGAGCGGTTGCGTACTACGGACGCCACGCGGTCCGTTTCCTGGGGGACGTGAAATAAGACGCACCCGAGGCGCAATGGTAACGGTGCACGCAATTAAGCGAAATGACTGAATGGATGATCCGTATAGGTATTACGGGACGATATCTTTAAGGACATCGGCTTACTTAAGCCAGGATACCGGGAACAACCTGTTTAACGAGAAAATGGCGCGCGAGGCTGTCGGGGAGATCCTTGGACAGATTAATTGATCGACGCCGTTTGCCTCTAGTTTCGCCAGGCTTCTTATTCCGCGGATACAATCTGGGTGAAATAGTGCTGATACTAATCTCGTTAATTAATTTACACAGCCCGGGGTAGAGCTTTTTCAGGCACGGTGTTGATACGGGAGCACGATAGACACTTACAATGTGGATGAAACGAAATTTAATGGCGGGATATATTTTCCCCTATTAGGGAGTAAGTAGGCGCAGGCTAACTAAGCTTCTTTAGAAACTAATGCGGCAGATGGGGAACAATCAATTAGCTTTCTGACGAACCAAGTAAAACCGTGATACGCGAGATTTATGGGCGTGGGCGTTTCTGGTCTCATCGCGCCACTTGTGGTTCCAAGGATCTTTAAAATTACTTCTCTAAGGCTGGTCCCCTGTACCCCATAGATAGCCCCCCAAGAGAACTCTTTTGTACTCTGAGGATAGTCTTCTAAGGCTACTCCCTGATCTCCAAACTTAAACCTCTATAGCCTACCTCTAAAGTCCACCCTACCAATGATACCTCAAGCATCTCATCAGAGATCCCTTAATGTAATTGAATTCCTCGTCACCAGAAACGTCCATCAAGCCTTCTCGCTAATTCGATCAAGAGCAAAAAGGCTCGCCCTCTGGTGCTCGCCGAGAGGCACTCGAGCCGATGCTCCGTGGCCTACAACAAAAAGCAATTGGCGAGGAACGGGTACCGGTTATTTAACGCCGTTGCCTTTATGCCACTTATTGGCCAGCCGTCTGGTTGCACGAGTTTTAACTGTACCCCACCTTTCAGCCGATGTAACAGTACCGTATTCCCGTCTTACTATGCAGCCCCGTGGCTCATTCATTATTCATACGCCGCTGATGCTCGGCACATAACGTGTACGTATGCAGTTCGGTCGGGCGAAAATTCGGAGGTTGATCCTTTCACGGGTTAACGGATTGCGAGGTGTGTATACCGACACGGCTCAGTGTAGGCTCGCTGGCTATAAAGATAATCCGGCATCGCTGCCTAAACGACTTTTTAAACGACTCCTCCGGTTGGCTCCTTCGATGGACTCCTTGAGTTTATTGCCCTACTATTAGTACTACACTAGTGGCGATAAAGTGGGAGGGTTAATATGCTCACAGGAGCAACTCGTGTGGGGAACTGGTCTAAGGCACTGGCTTGGGAATGTTTTTAAGTGTATCCTCGTATGGGAATAAACTGACTCGCGAGCCCTTAGCCTTGAGCGTAGCCTTAGTTGCATGTCCTAGCCTGGCTAGTGGGTACGTAGGTCTGGTCTTTGAAGGAGTGAGTTGCAGCGTGCATGTGGTTAGACTGCGAGGTGAGTGTGACCCATTTAAGGGGAAGTTCGACAGGATTACCTGCCAGTAGCGAGTTAGGCGTTCATTCTTCAATCCTGCCAGAGAACCTGATCTCCTAGTAGCGTGGAGCAGCGCATCTTAAAGGCTAGGTCTGCCTTCATCTGTCTGCCAGGGATTGCTGGCGGTTCGCGTGACAGAATCATAACTATCCCTGATCCCGGAGCATCATTCAGTTATCCTTCCATCAATCCTCTACGTGATAAACGTTAACGACGGTTGCTCTTCGTGTTTTAATGATACATTAGGGGGCAAAAATGATAAATGGAGCGATCACCCAGCTAACGCCTGCTCCGTGGCCCATTATGCATATCGGAGATCTGTTATTATCGAGTGATCACCTCTGATGTGTTCCTGCAGAGTGCAGTTACACGTACGACGTGTACCGCGGCTACAAATTACGCACGGCAGGAAGAACATATTTGTCTTTCCGTAATATGCCTGGTGCAGGCATTTGTTTGCTCACCGCAGGCTAATCGCCCGGTTGGGAACGCGATCATTGATTCTAACGCATGGTTTGCAGGTGGAAGGGTACCTGTTAGGGTGATAATTGGATAGAGCACAGTGGCTTCTTGAAAGAAAATCACTTCGCGGAACAGCCTTCCATTTTTCTTGGTTGAGGTTTGCGAAAAGTGGTATATGAAGGTTTATTTAAGGAAAACGTTTATTGAGCAAGCTTAAGTTTACAGTGTGGTAGCTATATTTGCATTTATCCAAAGTGCGACTATTTTTAAGAAAAAAGTTACATTTTTCATTTTTCAGCTTTGTCGTGTCCTAGCTGCTTGATCACTCCCAATTTTACGATTTTTTAAAAAATTTTACCATTTCCTCTACAGAATCCTTTATTTTCTAGAAGAAAAAATTAGCTAGTTTGAATTTACCGCGAATTTTATAATTACTCATTGTAGATAAATTATCGACGGATACTAAGACGAATTCCTAATTGATCAACATTAATTAAAATTCAGTCTTTTACGAGCCGACGATTGTGGTATTTAATCTAAATAGGTATCGAGTGCTTTACTATGCCAGTTTTGCTGTATTGCTTCTTCACGAATTATTTTATTCTCTCCTTCGTCGAGTGTAGGTCAGTTCCCATTTTCAGGATGCACTCGTGTTTACCGATTGTCGATGATGCTTCTTTTGCATTCCACGAGATGTCAGGCATCCCCGGGGGGAACAATAATTTTCATTTCGCGACGGCCTTGATCGGCACAAGTAATCGGACGGCATTCCAGAAGTCGCGAGAACGTCGCGCTTCAGGCATGCAATTCGATTTACTCACGTAGTCAAAACCGCGAACATGTTTGTAGGCTTGCAAACATTTTCTCTGATCTTGATTGAACGTCGTAAAAATCAATGAAATTACTTAATGTTACAGCTCCTCCACAGGGAATCCCCCCATCATGAAAAATTGAGAGATACTCAATTGTTGAATAAAAAATAAATAATTGTCTTTCTTGGTCATTCTTTGGTCACTAATTTCTATCTGCTGAAAATTTCTATCTCTTTCTTCTAGCTGAAAGCTTCAATAATATGTTCTTCGACTCCTGTATAATCAGGTGTGACTTGCGGTCCAACTGTGCATCCAGTTTACTGTAATCAGTGTATGAAACGAGTCTCATCTTAGATAACAGTGCAACTGTGTTGTTATCAGTATGTACAGGTGTTAGACTGATCGTATAACACAGTTCGTTTGAGTCTTCGATATAGGCTGATGACCTAATGCAGTTGAACAGTTCTTTATACTTCTGCGCATAATGACCAGGTGCAATTGGTATCCTGACTCCTGACAGGATGCATTGACTATCTCCATATCTTGCTCTGCCCTTCCTCCATTGTATGCGCGGCTACATGACCTGGCACAACGCATCTGGTTTCCCATTTCCAATAACCACATTATCATAACGCGTTGCACCCAAGGCCGAACTCGCGCTTCTTACTTTTCAAGTGACGCAACGCAGCAGCGCAGGTCGGCTTTATCACAGACGAGATACCCATCCGCCGTACCCCGGTGCACAGATGCCTATTAAAACCCGCTGTTTACGCAACGATACCCAATAGCCCCAGCCGCGCATTCCACGCTTTTACTTATTCCCCGCGTGCGCACACGTGCACACCGGCTGGAATGCGAATATCATTGTACCAGAAGTCCACCGATCCCTTCTCATAAATCCTGCAAGTGCATTAAGCGGTTGCATTCACCCAGTCCCAACTGCAGGGAGATCCTGCATACCATGGATGGGAAAGTTTAATGAAACTCACAGGGGATCAATGAATATTTCACTGGGAATCACAGTCTACTCTCGCTTATTGTGACATCGCACAGTGTCCACTTATTAAATGCACCATTCCTTTCCAGAGTCCCCACATCAGTGGCTCTAAGCTCTGATCATCCTCTTGCTGCTTGCAGGTTCGCTTGGAGAGTATTGGAGCAGAGGATATCGTCGATGGGAATCCAAGACTGATACTGGGTTTAATCTGGACAATCATCCTGAGATTCCAGATCCAGGAAATTGAGATTGACGTGGACGAGGAGAACGACAGCAGCGAGAAGAAGTCTGCCAAAGATGCTCTGTTGCTCTGGTGTCAGAGGAAGACCAACGGATATCCCGGAGTTAACATTCAAGACTTCACTGGTAGCTGTGCAATCGATGAATTATTACATCCAATAAGCTGGAAGATTATCTGCTTGATCGTGTAATCTATAAATCTTGTTTCTTAGGATCCTGGAGGAGTGGTCTTGGTTTCAACGCCCTCATCCATGCCCACAGACCAGACCTGGTCACCTGGCCAGAGCTGCAGCAGAACAAGAACATCGACAACCTCAACTATGCCTTCGACGTGGCAAACTCTGAACTTGGGATACCCAGATTATTGGACGCGGAGGATGTGGACACTGCTCGACCTGACGAAAAGTCCATCATCACCTACGTTGCCTCCTATTATCACACATTCGCCAGGATGAAGAACGAGATCAAGAGCGGTAAAAGAATTGCGAATATCGTGGGGCAAATGATGGATGCTGACAAGATGAAGATCCACTACGAGAAACTGACGACGGACCTGCTGGAGTGGATCAAGATGAAGATAGAAGTGTTGGAGAACAGGAACTTCCCCAACTCCCTGGAGGGCATTCAACGCGAGCTGTTGGCTTTCAAACAGTACAGAACAGTAGAGAAGCCACCTAAGTATAAAGAGCGATCAGAAATAGAGGCTTTATACTTCCATATAAATACCCAATTGAAGTCTTTGAATCAGCCTGCGTTCACGCCCCAGGAGGGCCAATTGGTACACGATATTGAGAGGAACTGGGTGGAACTGGAACGTGCCGAGCATCGTAGAGAAGTAGCCCTTAGGACCGAGCTCTTGCGCCAGGAGAGACTCGAACAGTTGAACTACAAATTCGAGAGGAAGAGTGTTCTAAGAGAAGGCTACTTGAAGGAGATGATCCAAGTCTTGACAGACCCAAGGTACGGTAGCAATTTGGCTCAAGTGGATGCTACAGTGAAGAAACACGAAGCCATTAGTGCGGATATTTTGGCGAGGGAGGAGCGCTTTCATGATTTGACGAATATGTCTGAAGAACTCGTTAGAGAGAACTATCATGGCTTGGAAAGGGTTCAGGTTCGGGAACAGGAAGTGCTGCAGAGGTGGAAGGAGCTTCTGGCTCTTCTCGACCACCATAAGTCCAACTTGGTTGCTCTGAGCTCGCTCATGAGTCTGATGAGAGAGATTGAAACGACTCTAGCCTCGATTCAAGAGCTTCAGCTAAACTTCCAAAGCACAGACGTTGGCCCACATCTGTTGGGAGTGGAGGATCTGCTGCAGAAGCACAGCTTGCAGGAGCTGCAGGTCACAGCTTTGGGAGAGACCCAGAGGAGGCTTGGCAGGCAAGCGGCTCAGCACTTGACACAGCCACAGAGCAAGGAAGTGCCTTTGCTGCAGCAGAAACTAGAGATGCTGAACCGCGCGTATGACGAGCTGGTGGAGTACAGTAAGGAGCGGAAAGCTCGCCTGGAGGACGCCAGGAACTTCTTCCATTTCCTCCAGGACCACGAGGACGAGGAGTCGTGGCTCATAGAGAAGCAGCGAATCTGCAAGGCTGGAATATCAGCAAAGGATTTACGCGCGGTGATCTCTCTGCAGCAGAAGCACAAAGCCCTGCAGGACGAGATGAAGGTGCGGAGGCCAAAGTCCGAACAGCTCTGCGATGCTGGGAGGAAACTGATCGCCGACAATCACCCGTCTTCCTTGGAGATTCAGAACCGTATCGATTCGCTGCAAGAACACTGGAAGGTCCTGGAAGAGCTGGCGGCCTTGAGGAAGAAGCAGCTGGACGACGCTGCTGAAGCTTTCCAGTTTTACGCGGACGCCAACGAAGCGGACTCCTGGATGAACGAGAAGATGGCGCTCGTGGCCTCTGAAGACTATGGGGTGGACGAGCCTAGCGCCCAAGCGCTTCTACAGAGACACAAAGACCTGGAGGGGGAGCTGAATGCCTACAACGGTGACGTGCAGTCGCTGAACATGCAGGCTGAGAAGCTTATTAAGTCAGGGATATCCACGCTCGAGCTGTCTGCTGACCCGGAACCTGTCGCTGAGCTGGAACAAGAGGAATGGAGCAAGGAGATCAGGCTAGTTCCTCAGGACGAATGGGTGGATGAAGTCGTAGAGCGAATGGAGCCCAGGACCGTTCTGGAGGACCGACTGGTGCCTCAGGTGAAGAGTCTGTATCCCTTCAGCGGTCAGGGTATGCACATGGTGAAGGGCGAAGTAATGTTCCTTTTGAGCAAACCGAATAACGACTGGTGGAGCGTCAGAAAGGCAGATGGCAGCGACGGTTTCGTGCCAGCTAACTATGTACGCGAAGTCGAGCCCAAAGTGATACAGGTCCAGGTGAGGAAGCCTGAGAAGGTGAGGGTGACTCAGAGAGTGAAGAAGACGAAGATGGTGAAGCAGATGGTCCCGGTTAGGAGAGTGAAGTCCATTAAGTCCACGGTGAAGCCGATTAAACGAAAGACAGCCAGCGATGGAGACAGCGTTGAGAAGCGGCAGAAGAAGATCAACGACACTTACGGCGAGCTTCAGGAGTTGGCTGTGAAGCGGCATGCCTTGTTAGAGGACGCCATACGACTCTATGGGTTCTACCGCGAGTGTGACGACTTCGAGAAATGGATCAAGGACAAGGAGAAGATGCTGAGGGCGGACGATCCTCGTGACAACGTTGAAACTGCGAAGAGGAAGTACGAGAAGTTCCTCACGGATCTCTCAGCGTCTGGGAAACGCGTGGAAGCCATAGATGCTGCTGTGGACGAGTTCGTTCGGCAAGGCCACAGTCAGCTGGACAAAGTGAAAGCCAGGCAGAGGCATATCCATCAGCTTTGGGACCACTTGAACTGGCTGAAGGCGCAGAAGGAGAAGAGCCTCGAAGGAGCTTCCAGCGTGGAGCTGTTCAACAGGACTTGCGACGAAGCTCACGACTGGATGCTGGAGAAGATCACTCAGCTGGACACCGCAGAGCTGGGACCTGACCTGAAAACAGTGCAGGCTCTGCAGAGACGGCATCAGCACTTGGAAAGAGAATTGGCGCCAGTCGAAGAGAAAGTGAGGAAAGTGAACCTGTTAGCGAACAGCGTGAAGAGCTCGTATCCCAACGAGCTAGACAATGTGAACGTCAGGCAAAACGAAGTCAAAGAGCTCTGGAACCAGGTTCAAACGAAGGCTAAGGAGCGCAGGTCTAGGTTGGAGGATGCAGTGGGTCAGCAGATTTTCATAAACAGCTCGAAGAACCTGATCAACTGGGCTGCGGATGTGCAGGACACAATGAAAGTTGAGGAGCCCGTGAGGGACGTTGTTACCGCTGAGCAGCTTAGGAAACAGCACATGGAATTGGGCGAAGAAATAAGAACTAGAGAAGACGAGTAAGCATTGGAACATTCGTATAACTTCCTTTAGGCTAAGTTCATCATAGTTAATAACCATTTTCTGTTTCCCTTCAGGTTCAGGGAGGTCGAGGAACTTGGTAGCCAGCTGTTGCATCGTAACCCGACTCTGGTAGATGTCAGCGAGCGTTTAGATAAGCTGCGTGGCTTATATCAAGCTGTAACATCCGATTGGGTAGCAAAGGAAGCCTGGCTGCAGCAGTGCCTGGAGCTACAACAATTTAATCGCGAGGCTGACCAAATCGAAGCCACTACTAGCTCTCATGAAGCGTTCTTGGAGTTCACCGACTTAGGGGAATCTTTGGACGACGTCGAAGCATTGCTGAAGCAGCACGAGAAGTTTGAGAACACTCTTCACGCGCAGGACGATCGTCTGAAAGCATTCAGCGACACTGCAGACAAACTGATCGCTCAGAATCATTATGACAAAGACTACATTAACGATAGGAGGAACCAGGTGTTAGCGCGACGGATGGCCGTTAAGGATGCCGCGCAGCGGCGTCGGGCAGCTCTGAACGCGTCAGAGCATTACCAACAATTCTCAGCCGAGGTGGACGATCTGAGAGACTGGCTGGGTGACAAAATGAAAACTGCCTCCGACGAGAGCTACCGGGACTTGAACAACCTCGAACGGAAGCTTCAGAAGCACGAAGCTTTCGAAAGGGAGCTGAGGGCCAACGAAGGACAGCTGAGAGCAGTGAACAAAGCTGGGAAAGCTTTAATATCTGAAGAGAACTACAGATCAGATGACGTGGGCCAAACTTTGAAGGAGTTGAACGACCAGTGGGAGAGGCTGGTAGCTTTGTCTCTGGAAAAGGGGCGCAGGCTGAGGCAAGCCGCCAGTCAGCACGGCTACAACCGTACCATGGAGGACGCTAGGCTGAAGTTGGAAGAAATAGAGAATTGCTTGCAGAGCAAACAAGTGGGAGTGGATCTGAGAAGCTGCAAGGAGTTGTTGAAGAAGCATCAGACTCTCGAAACCGACATGTGCCAATGGGAGCAGAAGGTGGATGACCTTGTTGCGATGGGCGAAGAAATGGCCCATGAGGGACACTTCGATGCTGCGAATATATTAAAATCTAGCCAAGCTACTCAAAGAAAGTACGTGATACTTTCTTAACGATATTAAAACTAATATTATGCTTCACTTTATTAATCTCTGACATTAATATTCCAACGTGACTGTTCAATAGGTTCCGTAGCTTGAAGGAACCAGCTAAGAAAAGGCGAGAGGCGTTGGAAGAAAGCCTGCGTTTCCACAAGTTTGGTTTCGAATTGGATGCTGAATTGCAGTGGATAAAGGACCATCTTCCTCAAGCATCTTCGACGACGCTTGGGCAAAATCTCCACCAAGCTCAGACCCTGCACAAGAAGCACAAGAAACTGGAGGCAGAGATTGCCGGGCATCAGCCCATGATAGACAAAACTTTAGCTTCTGGACAGGCGTTGATCGATCAGGCTCATCCGGAAAAGAAGAAGGTAGTAACACGTACCACGAATATCTTCTATACTAAGTACTTTCAGAAAATACGAGATACGTACATATCTTCCTTGGTAATATTGTAATTTTTGCACAGTTGGGACTGTTAGAAGAGTGTTGGGTCTGCGGAGGTAAGGTTAGCACAGGTGCATGAATAGAGTTCTTTTATTTGTCTAAATAGGAGGGAGTGTTCGTAAGGATGATTAATGAAGTTCGAAAGTTCTTCCAAATAACGAAGGATCTTTTAATAATCGAATTAAACGAAGACTATGAATATTTTAACGCATGCACGTGCTTGTCTTACGCGATTTGTTCCAGAGATATCAATGTGTTTTTATTTCTTTAACTATAGGCGTAATAAGTTTGCACTAAACTTTGGCTTGTTTCATTGGAATCCGCTTATGAAGCTCTGTTTTTGTATAGATACGAGAACTATGCGACGTGCTCGACGATGCATGGAGGGATTTACAAGAGAAAGCAGGCGAGCGAAGCAAAGCTTTGGACCTATCGCTGAAAGCTCAAGAGTTCTTCTTTGAAGCAGGAGAAGTTGAAAGCTGGCTGAACGAAAAGAACGACGTTCTCAGCTCCACTGATTATGGCCGAGATCGAGATGCTGCCACGAAACTCTTGACAAAGCACAAGGTATACCGAACATATCCAGTCACATGATAATTACTTCTTCCTCGGCGATACTTCAGCTAAAGCCGCTTGGTGTTCTAGGCCGTTGAATTAGAATTAGACACGTACAATGGCATCGTAACAGAAATGGGACACACGGCTGCTACCATGATCAATGCGAAACACCCTGACAGCAAAGCAATAGCGAGCAAGCAGCAAGCAATCGCTCAACAAATGCGAGCGCTGCAAAGGCTGGCCACAGTAAGGCAGCAACGTTTAATGGAGAGTATGTACCGACACGAGTACTTCTTAGAGAGTAGAGAACTAGAGCAGTGGATCAAAGAACAGGAGCAGGCAGCCGGCTCTGAAGACTATGGCCAAGACTACGAACACTTGCTAATACTGCAAGCTAAGTTTAACGATTTTAAGCATAGAATAGAGGCTGGCTCGGAGCGATTCAATCAGTGCGAGGAGCTGGCCAGGAAGTTGATTGCCAATGAGAGCCCTTACATCCAGGATATCGAGAAGCGGCAGGAGCAATTGGGGTAAGATTCGATTGAAGTTTCGTAATCAGTTTAATCGTGTACATATTGTAAATCTAGAAACTTGGTTTAGAACCTTAAAACATCGACGTCTCTGAATGCATGTCCAAGTCTTTGAACTTGGTTTTGATATAGTTGTGGTATTGGTACTTTCTGTTTGGTAGTACATGGCTACTCGAGCCTTTAACCCTTTCGTTTCGAGCGCCGACTATAGTCGGCGTCACAGAATGAGCTGCCGATCCTGGCGTCGTCTTTAGTCAACATCTGCAGTAGGTTAAAAAAAAAATCGCGGAAATGTACACCGTAACGAAAGGGTTAATATAATTTTAAATGGGTGATAGAGGTACATGAAGAATAGATAATGTGACTTAGTCATGAAAGTTTTCGGTATAATGATAATCTACCTTGGTGTCGGGTTACTAACTAACTTTTTGCACATATATTTAACGCAGACATGAGGATGATGACCCTGTAACACAAGTGCAGAAACAGCATGCTGCAATGGAGTGAGTACATATTGGAGAATTTTAAGTAGCCTTTAACATTTCTGTGTACTTCTTTCTGTAGTTGTGTTATACACGTTTATTGTACAGTTCGCGAGACTTCCGAGAAGAGCGGCTAATCAGTGGGCGCACAGTAAAATTGTACACGCTTTTCATTGTCCATTAGGGAGTCTTGGCAACACCTCCTCGGTCTAATACGACATCGGGAGCAAAGATTGCAAGCAGCGGGGCAGATTCACAGATTCCATCGTGACGTTGCTGAAGCTTCGTCGCGTATTCAGGAAAAGGAACGGGCTCTGCCAGAAGACCTGGGCCGAGATCTGAATTCCGTTCTGGCGTTGATCAGGCGCCACGAAGGCTTCGAGAATGATTTAGTCGCCTTGGAGGCGCAACTCCAAGTCCTGGTGGAGGATGCATCGCGATTAAAGGTCCACTATCCGGGAGAAAATGCTATGTACATTGACCAGCAGCAGCAAGTTGTTCTTTACAATTGGGACGAGCTAAAGGAGAGATCTGCTCACAGAAGAGATCAGCTGCAAGCAAGTTGTGACCTACAACGTTTCTTAACTCAGGTATTCCCTGTTTCCGTGGCACGTCGATGGGTAAATAACCCCGGAAATATAACTTATTGGCAAATAAATCTGTAGGTTAGGGACTTGATGAACTGGGCAGCAGGGCTGCGTGCCGCAATGTCGACGGAGGACAAAGTGCGGGACGCTGCGAGTGCGCAGATCCTGAAAGCTGAGCACGAAGCTCTGAAGGGAGAGATCGAAGCCAGAGAAGATAGTTTCAGTTCGGTTCTTGATCTTGGCGAAGCCATGGTACAAACTGGCCACTACGCTGCCTCGGTAAGTGCGATATCTGTTTCTACTTTGTACGTGGATACCAGGGAGAAGAGATTAGTGTAATTACTCTTCGCAGGAAGTGGAGGAGAAGTGTAATCAGTTGCTCGATGAGAGACAGAAGCTGCACACTGCGTGGCAGCAGAAGAAGGTCCACCTGGACCAGCTGATAGATCTGCATTTCTTCCTGCGAGATGCCAAGCAGCTGGACAATTTGTCGACAACCCAGGAAGCTGCTCTGAGCGGCGACAACTTCGGGGATTCCGTCGAAGAGGTGGACGCGCAAGTCAAGAAGCACAACGAGTTTGAGAAACTCCTGGTGACGCAGGAGGAGAAGCTAACAGCCCTGCAAGAGCACGGTAACAAACTATTAGCCCAGAACCACTTCGATTCGCCTACGATAGCGAGAAGATTGAACGAAGTGGTCCAGAGACGAGCTAGGATCCGAGATCTCTGTGAAGTGCGACGAAGAAGGCTGGAAGCAAGCTTATTGCACGCGCAGTTTGTTAGAGATGTCGGCGAGGCAGAGTCCTGGATCGGCGAGAAGCAGAAGAAGCTGGAAGCAGAAGCGTCTAAAGGTGAAGTGTCCAGCTTGGAGGACAAGATCAAGAAGTTGCAGAAGCACCAGGCGTTCCAGGCAGAGTTGGCGGCGAATCAGAGCAGAATCGAAGAGATTAAAGCGAAAGGGGAAACCCTGTTGGCCCAAAAGCATCCAGCAAGTGCGGAGATTCGGCAGCAGTTGGAGCACCTGCATGCGTCTTGGAGGAAACTGCTACTGGAGTCTGGAAACCGTGGCAGAGGTCTGGAAGAGGCGCAGGACATCCTTGAATTCAACAACCAAGTAGAGAAAATCGAGGCGTGGATACGAGATAAGGAGATGATGGTCCAAGCCGGCGATACTGGGAAGGATTACGAGCACTGTTTAAGTCTGCAGAGGAAGCTTGATGATGTGGACAGCGACATGAGGGTGGATGACTCGAGGATAAAGACAATTAACGCGCTGGCGGATAAACTTATCAAACAGGGTAGGGACAACGAGTCGAAAGCTATTCAGCAGCGTCGCGACAACTTCAATAACAAGTGGAAGGGTTTGCAAGGAGCGTTGAGCGCGTATAGGGAGACGTTAGCAGGCGCTCTGGAGATCCACTTGTTTAACAGGGACATAGATGACACGAGCCAGAGGGTGATTGAAAAGTCTGTGGCTATGAATACGGCAGACGTGGGCAAGGATCTACCTGCTGTGGAGCACTTGCAGAGGAAGCAGGAGGCGATGGAGCGAGATATGACTGCCATTGAAGGCAAACTGAAGGAGCACAGGGCAGAAGCAAGGGGATTGTCACAGAAGTACCCAGACAAGGCACCTCAAATCAATGGTATATTGTCGGAACTGCAGTCCAACTGGGATGATCTGCAGCGCCTCACTCAGCATCGCCGCGAAGCGTTGAACCAAGCCTACACGTTGCACAAGTTCCAAGCTGATCTGCACGAGCTGGAGCTCTGGGTGGCGGATACGATCAAGCGCATGGACGAATCTGAACCTCCAACAACAATATCCGAGGCGGAAGCTCTGCTGGAACTCCATCAGGAACGGAAGGCAGAGATCGATGGCAGACAAGACACGTTTAAAGCCTTGAAAGAACATGGGCAGAAGCTTCTCTCTATTAATGAAGACGTGAGGGGCAGTCTGGAGCATCTGGAGGACCTTCGGCAGGGCTTAGTTAACGCTTGGGAGAGTCGAAGGCAGAAGTTGACGCAGGCACATCAGTTGCAGCTGTTTAAAGAACAGGTAAGTGTTAATTCTCAAATGAAGAGACTTTGGAAACATTACGAACGGGCTGACGTTTGTTTCTTCTTTATATATTCCAGGCTGACCACGCTGACAGCTGGCTAGCAACGAAAGAAGCTTTCCTCAATAATGACGATCTCGGGGAATCCTTATCTGGCGTTGAAGCTCTCTTGCGTAAGCACGAGGAGTTTGAAAAAATGCTGGTCGCGCAATTAGGTCGTATCGAGGAGTTAGAGAAATTCGCCAACGATATCTTGGCTGAGAAGCATTCAGACGCCAGCATAATAAAGCAGAGACTGGTATCTGTTTGTACTCGAAGAGATAAATTGCAAAACAGCGCGAGAGCAAGGAGAAAGAAGCTCTTAGAGAGTCATCATCTGCACCAGTTCCTTCGAAACATATATGAAGTTGAAGGCTGGCTGCATCAGAAACAGCAGGTGGCTAGCGATGAGAATTATAGGGACTCTTCAAACCTGCAGAGCAAGATTCAGAAGCACACTGCCTTTGAGAGTGAATTAATGGCGAACAAGGGAAGAGTAGCTGCAGTTGTCAACGAAGGTAAGATCTTGCCTGTCCTTCTGTCTTTACAAATCGAACATGAGACATTTGAGCTATTTCATTCTGTTCCTCTCTTTAATTAGGAGAAGCACTAATTGAAGAGAACCACTACGCTTCGGACAGCATACAAGAACGCTTGGACGAGCTGGAGGGGGAGTGGCGTATGCTTCAAGAAACCAGTGAGCTGAAGAAGAACAGATTGAACGATGCCTACCAGGCTCTGCTCTTCGGGCGTACTCTAGACGAATTCGAGACATGGATGGACGAAGTGGAAACCCAATTGCAATCGGAGGACCACGGGAAAGATTTATCCAGCGTAGCCCATTTGCTGAAGAGACATACCAATCTGGAAAACGACGTTTTAGGTCACAACGAGGCCTGCGAGTCGATTAAAGAGACAGCAACTAGTTTCCAGAGATCGAATCACTTCATGTGCGACGAGATACAAGAAAGAGCGATGGTGACGATCAACAGGTACCACAGCTTGCAAGAGCCGATGCAGATACGAAGAGACAATCTAGAGGATGCAAAGCTGCTGCATCAATTTGCGAGAGATGTTGAGGATGAGCTCCACTGGCTGTCAGAGAAGGAGCCCTTGGCTGCTAGCAACGATCTGGGCAGCTCATTGACCACTGTGCAGCGGTTGCAGAAGAAACATCAGGCTCTAGAAGCAGAACTGATATCAAGGGAACCGGTGGTGGCCTCTTTGGTCGGCAGAGCGACGGTTATGGTAAGAAGCGGTCATTTCGCGTCAGAGAAGATCGAGAAATTATCCCAGGAACTGCAGGAGAAGCTTTCTCATCTGAGGGACTTAGCTAGCGTGCGGAAATTACGTTTGCTTGATGCCGTTGAGTCGCAGATGTTCTACGCCGAGGCTGCAGAGGCTGAACAGTGGATAAAGGAGAAGCATCCACAATTGACTTCCACCGACTATGGAAAGGACGAAGATTCCGTGCAGTCTCTGATGAAGAAGTTAGAGGAGATTGAGCGGGACCTGCTTGGCTTCGAGAACACCATTGGGAACCTGAGGAAACTCTCCCACGGGCTGATAGAGAGGAACCACTTTGACAGCAAGAACATCACCCAGAAGCAGGCTGAAATCGAGCAGAAGTTCAAGGAATTGCAGAAGCTGAAGGACTACCGGTTCCAACGCTTGCGAGAGAGCGAGAAGTTCTTCAAGTTCATCAGGCAGGCCGATGAAGTCATCGAATGGATTGGAGATCAGACGACTGTGGCTGCTTCAGAAGACTATGGCCGCGACGTGGAGCACGTGGAGCTTCTGATTCAGATATTCGACAACTTCTTGGCTGGCTTGACCACCAGCGAGAGCCGTGTGTCCGCTGTGCTCGACGAAGGACAGAAGCTGATGGAAGAGAATAACCCAGAGAAGAACAAAATACTGATGAAGATCGAAGAAACGAAGCAGCAGTGGGAGGATCTGAAGGAATTGGCGCACGCGCGGCAAGATGCATTGGCAGGTGCTAAGCAGGTGCACATGTTCGACAGAACCGCGGATGAGACTATCTCGTGGATTCAAGAGAAAGAGACCGCCCTCAGTTCCGATGGCTATGGGCAAGACTTGGAGACCATTCAAGCTCTAGCGAGGAAGCACCAGGGATTTGAAACTGACTTGGGTGCTGTGAAGGAACAGGTGGAGCTGCTGATGGAAGAAGCCTCCAGATTAATTGAATTGTTCCCGGACGCTCGTATACACATAGACGTGAAGCACCAGGAGGCTGAAGCAACTTGGAATGACTTGTTAGAGAAGGCTGCTCAGAGGCGAAGTAAGCTAGCCCAGGCGGAGCAGTTGCAGTCGTACATGGGCGAGTACAGAGACCTGTTGTCCTGGATAAACGAGATGGTGGCCAAAGTGACTGCCCCGGATTTGGCTCGCGATGTGCCTGGTGCCGAGGCACTGATATCTAGGCACACTGAGTACAAAGCAGAGATCGATACGCGCAACGAGGCGTTCGATAAGTTCTACAAAACTGGCCAGGAGCTGATAGAGCAGGGACACTTCCTGGGGAAGGAGATTGAGGACAAGATATCCGTTTTACAACACAGGCAACAGTTCTTGAAAGACACTTGGGAGCAGAGAATGCACATATACGAGCAAAACCTGGACACGCAGCTGTTCAAGCGAGAAGCTGAGACGCTGGAGAACTGGATCGTGAGCAGGGAGCCTATGCTGCATGATGGAAAGTTGGGCGAGAGTATCCCGCAGGTGGAGGAGTTGATAAGGAAGCATGAGGACTTCGAGAAGACCATCGAAGCACAGGAGGAAAGATTCAACGCGCTGCAACGGATAACTATGCTGGAAGAGGCGTTCCAGAAACAACAGCAGGCAGAAATGGCTGCCAGGCAGGCGGAGAAGGAAAGGGTAGAACGTGCTCGGATTGAAGAAAGGAAGCGGAAGGAGGTGCAGAGGATAACTGAAGAGAGGAAACGCGAGGAAGAGCGAAGAAGACTGTTGGACAGTCCTCATCGCACCGTGCACGACGAAGTTAATGGCACGTCCGACGAACACGAGTCGATGAATAAATTGTCGCCTCTGAAAGCTTCGACCGCGTCCGAAGGTTTGGACATAACGCCGAACCAGAAAGCACACGGCATATCCCACGTGTTTGGTGAGAAACTAAGGAGAACTACTCCCGATATTAAGAGAGCGGAAAGCATGAAAGTGGATACGAAGAAGCCGAAGAGGACGCCCAGCTTCACGACCAGACGGAGGACTCAGAGCTTCAGGAAGCTTCAGAGGATGGAGAATATGGACGCGTTGCCTCCCGTAGAGATTCAGGGTTTGCTTGAAAGGAAGCACGAGCTGCAAAGCGCTGGCAAGAAGGCAGCTGTGCGCTCTTGGAAACAATACTACACAGTACTCTGCGGACAACTGTTGTGCTTCTTCAAGGACATGGAAGACTTCTCCCTGAGCAAAGCAGCCACCGCTCCCATTACTATCTTCAACGCCATATGCGAGAAGGCTGATGACTACACGAAGAAGAAGAACGTGTTCCGATTAAAGTGTACAGACGGATCCGAGTTCCTCTTTCTTGCCCCGAGTCAACAGGAAATGGAAGACTGGGTGAACAAAATATCATTCCATGCCAAACTGCCTCCCAGCCTACAACTCCTGAGCTACGATGAGTCGCAGAAGGAAGGCTTGGAGAGATTACAGAATGTGACAGCGGAGAATGCGGATGACAACATGTCAACTGGCAGCAGCCACGCTTCGACTCCTGAACTGGAGCGAAAGAACTCTGTCATCAGGCGTGACATGTCGGATCAACATTCCCCTAGCAGCGTCCAAATCGAGTTTCTTCAGATGCATAGACAGAACCAGCAGAGACGCGACCCGCAGAACAACGCTGAGTTCTTGGTTTCTCAGAGGACAGAGCCGCCTCAGACGCAAACAGAATTTCTGCAAATGCATAGACAGCAGCAACTATTAGCGCAGCAGCAGCAGCAATTGATACAGCAGGAGCAGTTGGCAAGTCAGCGAGAACAGTATCAGCAGAATTCAGGAGAGAAGCCACCTATTCCGCCGAGGGGAGCACCACCGCCCGTTCCAATGCGGTCGCCGAGTTCAGACGCTATACCGCAATACAAACGTGACGGTAAGCTTATTTCTTCGGACGAAGTATACAAAGTAATGCGAAGCTGTGGTTTGATAAATTGCGCATCGTTTCGCAGACGCAGAGTATGTACAAAGCAGGCCTGGCTTCTATCAACAACGCAGCGCGACGTTAAACCATAACGGGTCCAGTCAGTACCCGTCGAATACAACCTGGCACAGGCAAAGCAGCGGAGACCTGACTTCGCAACATCAAGGTATTTAAAACACTCTTAGGAAACTGCTTTGAACACATGTGTGGGTATGTGTAGTGAATCCTTTCTCCGTTGCGTTTGAGTATAAAAGAAGTTCATCATTATTTTGTAGAATTAGCACCTCCCTTGCCATCGAGTGCCCCTCCACCAACCAGAATGGCTCAGTGGAGTGCTCCTCATGATCCTGGTTAGTCAATTGTTTTGTGAAGTCTCTTGTGAAAACACGTCAGACACTCTTGCATGCTGCATTTCACCTTCCAACATGTGTTCATCTTTGTTCTTTCTGTTCACCCTGGCTAGTATTCCCAATTGTTAAGAGTCCGATTAGATATCTTCCCGCCGGTTCCAACTAAGATATGAGAGTTTCAGAGAACGTAGCCTAGAGGAAAATAAGCAATCTTTTCTGTTACAGCTTACGGAAATATTCCCGTAAATACTAGACAGGTAATTATACCTTTCCCTTCCGATAGTTAATATAATTGTTATGGAAATGCATTTGAGCGAAGAAGAAAGTTCAAGATGTTAGCATAAATTGAAGATACAACACAAGAGTATGAATGTTCGCCGAGTTCTACATCGTCGTGTGTTTGTTCCAGGGTATGCAGCAGCAAAATAACTCCTTTACAGGTAGACCAGTCTCTTTGCCACCTTACGTGGCTCCTCCAGCTGTCCCACAGAACACTCAGAGCGTCACAGTCGTAGATGGTGGCAGGAGAGCCAGCGAGAGTGGATCGGAGAGCGAACAAAGCATCGGTAGTAATCGCAAGGATCGCGATTACAAGAGGAGTTCGGTTTTGAGCAACCTCTTCGGTAGGCGTAAGAAACCTCAGTCATAACCTTGCTCGCAGCAACATGCTCGCTCACAGAAAATAGGCGTGTAGGCAAATGATAGAATGGTTCCTCTGGAAACGTTAGAGGGAACGTGTGTATATGTTATCTTTGCTACATGGTACATTGACATCCCCTGTAAATTATTTCCATGTACCATACAAGCTTTTCTCAAAGTATAAATTTACTTTATCGTTTACGCTACTTGATAGCATGAAACGCGTTGATGCTCGCGTATAAGAGGACTACGAACGATATAACTTTAACAGAAGGAGTGCTTGGCTCTGATAAATTAAGAAACCGCAATACGAAAAGTAACGAGTGAATACAGCTCGACCCACTTTTTCAGACCTGCCTTATGCAACTCGAATTCGTATCTCTCATTCTAATAAATCTTTGACATCGAGAAACGCTTTCGCTACGTAATGTTAACTTCTAAGAAGTTTTATAATATCCCCACCTCGAGTAAATAATTACACTGGACGTAGAATCGCAAAGCATTGAAAGTTAATTGCAGATCCTTATAAGGATCGAGAGATATCGTAGGAAAGTTTAACAGACAATTTTCAGAGAATCATTTGTTATGTAAAGTTTGATTCTTCGGCTCGAAAGGATTTATCATGCAACATATGGACTTCGTAATGTCAAAAGTTACACAGCAAGAACTGTGTGTCAAACTGCTGTTTGGATGCATCATAAATATCATCACGTTAGAAGAATTACACCTTACACGCGAAGATCGTTACTGAATTTATTTAAAGTGTACCTGACTTTAAGAGGAACGTTGAAATGTACGAAGAACATGCAAGCGCGCGTGTCATGTAAGGTTTAAGTAGAAGATGTCATAATATATGTTGCAGATGTTATATAT
Organism: Andrena hattorfiana; assembly: GCA_944738655.2. Lineage (NCBI taxonomy): Eukaryota > Metazoa > Arthropoda > Insecta > Hymenoptera > Andrenidae > Andrena > Andrena hattorfiana. The sequence continues at coordinate 3,025,732 of OX122895.1, forward strand.
TTCAAAACTCCTGTCTGGGACCAATGATTTTAGTGTATTAAAGTACCAGAAATTTATTTTTTTGCAGGAAAACGAAAATTATATATTCTTCGTGATTAACGAGCATTCTTCTTTCTTTTCTTTTTTATAATGAAATAATATTACGATGTGTAAAGTGTATTTAATACTACATAACGTATAATTATTATGTAGTCTATCAGTGCTATTACGTAGTTATATAGTGCGATTCCTTTGTGCGCTAAGGAATCGACGATTCAAAGCTATACAGAAAGTTTAAATAAATTCAAAAGAAATAACAAGTCGTGGAGTGATAATACTTTTATTTCTCAATACCATTGTTCGCGTTTCATACAAAATGACGCAAGTACTTAGTAGCAAGTCTGCAATACAATTCCCACATGGTGCATTTCTACAATATTGCTCTAACTTTAATATTAACAAAGTGGGAGACATTGGTACAAAGCTCAGCGGAGTAAATACATATTTTACAGAAGGAAGCATAATTACACGAGATCAGCGGTCAAATGTTACAAGGCATCTAAAGCCGGGAATCCACCGGGAAGCAAAGCTAAGCTATACGATGCTATGCTATGGCATGCGACGTTTAAAAAAATTAGCTTCAATACATTTTAATGGGAGCGTTTCCACCAAAAGCTAAGCTAAAACATAACATAGCATAGCTTAGCTTAGTGATCCTCTAGGGAGTGATCGGTATAACCGCAGTCATTTGTGCAATTTGGGAACAAAACCGGAAATAACCTAAACATTCGTTAAATCGTCTGCTTTCCAAGCTGATTGTTTATCTATCTCTTTCTATCCGTATTTCTGTCTCTTTCTTTTTTACAGTTTCTTTCTCTGTCTACAAATCGCAACAACCAATCAGCGACGATACACATTGTTCCGATCACTCTCTAGAGCAGGGCTACACAAGGAGCTGTTTTCGGCGTCTAGCGGCGAGCAACCCGCTTGTCCCGTTGTTGAGGTTAGAATCGGTAAGGAGAACTGCAGTAGTGTACGTGCATTTGGTATGACTTGAAATACTGCAGTTCTTCTCACCGATTCTAACCTTAACAACGGGACAGGTGGGTTGCTCGCCGCTAGGCGGCGAAAACAGCTCCTTGCGCAGCCCTGCTCTAGAGGATCACTAGGCTTAGCTTAGCTTCCCGGTGGATTTCCGGCTTAAATCTTTTCATTCTTTCATTATACACATAATACAATTTCTATAATAATAATGATCTTCATAAAGTACAAGCTTATTTATATCAAAAAGCATGATTACAGCTGATTTGCTATTTTTTTTCTCTATTAATCTAAACCATTAACACCTAATAAATTATCATAACAAGGCTTAAAGGAAAACTTAAATGCAAGGTAAGAGTAACAACAAATAATTCAACTTTCGCATAAAATGAAACAAAATCCGCGAGTACCGCTGTTCAACTATTCTCTGGTACTCGTAGACGTATCACATACTTCAGTCCTCTAAACAAGTTCTTCGATAAAGTCGAATCTAGATCATTAAGAATGGTAATGTACAAATGTTGCCAAGGGATGAAAGGTCTCTTCTGGACTTCTTCTTCGAAGCAAGTCCATCGCGCAAGCATTATGGTCCCGTTCTGAAGATTGCAGCCTTCACGGAGTGACCAGTCCAGTTTGAAAAGTGGTACCGTACACGACGTAAATGAGTGGTTCAGTGTCGTTCCCAGATGACAGTCATGGCACTGAACACGTTAACAGTCAGACAATGGTCGGCGGTTGAAGAACAGCTGGCGCGCGTCTGACTTTCAAAGCTTCTGGGCTCATAGCGCGCACCTGCTTGGTGATCTGATCATAGTCATACGTGACCGCCAGCCCGCCCTCCGAGCTTGTCTTCCTGACGAAGCCTTTGCCTTGGGAGGACGAGTTCACATTCTTCTGTCTGTCTGTCGTCGTTGTGTTGCTGTAAAACGCGTCTGCCGCGATGCTGCCCTCCTCTTCCTCCCGGCGGTACCGTCGGTTCTTCAGCCTCAGTATCGAGTACACAGTCAGCGATATCAGTAGTAAGGTGAACAGCAGACCCACGGCAGCCGCTGCCACGATCACTGTCATTTCTGTTGGGTCACGAATGAGTAGCTTGACATTGGTCGAGTCTCTACCTTTCTCACTCTCTACCAGCAGAGTGTACACCCGCGCGTCATCTTTCTGGAGGTCTTTGATCACTAGCTTGGCCCAGTAGCAGTTTGTTACCATTTCGTTCTCCTTGATGTGCTCCAAGGCTAAAGCTTCGTACTTCGACTGGAGACGCTCACCTGCGCATAGAATCGCTACATTAGCTCCTCGTGAAACTGAAAGCTGCGGACTTAATCGTGCTAATGTTCTGTTCCCAAAGCTGCCTCATTTAAACCTCATTTAATGATCAGTACTTACCAGCTCTGATGTGCGAACTTCCCCACTGCCAAGCAACCAGCTTCGGTGGCGGTCTTGAGCAGAAGCGAGACTTGAGAGTATGCTCAGCTTCCCCGGTCCAACCCAATGACTCGTAGAAACCTTTGTCCCCTGACGATGGCCTTGCCTGTATTTCAGGTGGTCCTGTCACATGAAGCACGTAACGAGCCTCGCTCGACATCTCCCTCCGCACTCCATTGATCACGTTAAACGCCACGCATTGATATTCACCCTCGTCTGACCACATTACGTTCTCTAAACGTAAACGTTTACCACCATCCTTATTCCGAAGGGGATTCTCAATGGTCTCCCTTGCTCCGCCACGGAGGTGCACCCATCTGTACTGAGCTGGTGGGTTCGCCTCAAAATCTACGCACTCGAAGGGCTCCAGATTCGAGCCCAGGAGAGTGGTCTCTTCGAATCTATGGGTTGTGTCATTGGCGGAGTCTTCTGGCTTCAGCCTGGGCCCATCTGAAAGGAGACGGTATACGTTTTACAGCTGGGGGACACAATGGAGGAGCCGGTAGAGTTGATCGAGACAGTCTGCATCAGTTCCAGAAGGTCGGAATTACTTTGCCTCGCAGCCCAATTTCCCAACGTCACTTAACCCAGAGCTACTTTCCAGAGAGAAAGTAAATTATCCCACACACAGTGCCATCCTAAGTACAAATTGATGTCTTTGTCAATGACCAACTGCTACCGGTTGCTCTCCAATTGTTCTCCGCAGAAAAAGTAGGTAAAAGCCGAGTGGCGATTCGCTACGAACATTGCACGTCCAGCCTGTAGTTGGCGGGGGCGCTTTCACCGATAACGTTGACCGCCTTGCAAGAATAGAGACCGGCGTCGTTTCTCTTGACCGGCTCAAATCTCAGCTCGGAGCCCGTCGCAGTACCGTTCGGCTGCGTTCTGTTTAACATCAGCGTTATCACGTTGCTCGTCACAGCGACGGGAGCGGAATCCTTGAACCACTTGATCGTTCCGCTGGGATTCCCGTCCGCCGAGCATTTCAGGCTGACAAAGCTGGCGGAGTCCTCGAGGGCCGACACTAGCAGCCTGGGCTTCGTCTCGAGCCTCGCCTCCGGGGAATCTGAAATTGGAGACCATCGTCAAAACATTCCCCTGCCTTTTCCTAGCCAGCGTGGCGCACGATTACGAATGGGCTCTGGAATTCTACGGAAGACCGTTTCCAAGCGGTAATTGCGCATCGTAAAGACGGGGAGGTCTCGAGGATTGGCGGGTAACGTTAATCGCGGCCGGCTATGTAGACCGCGATGCGGAATATTCAGTTTAATAGAGTCAGTAGAAATCGGGAGAAGTAGAGTGTTCCTCAGCGGTTGGACTAGCTAACAGCGGATTTTGATTCCGATCGAGCCGGTGGAGATGAATAGGATTCCCCTTCGGACTGAGTAGGTATATTCTCCCTCCGCTTCAGACTTCTTTATCGCGTCGTAAAGAGGGCCCATGAAATATACATACAATGCACATCCAGCCGTGTTTCCGCAGATGCTGGAGCAACGCTGGATGGATGAATCGTGATGCACCGAATCGGCAGACCATGCTTCTCCCTTTGTCCGCGGACTCGCAGGAGGCTGTGGGCTGCCCACGTTTTAGGGCTATCCACTTCTGTCGCGTTTGTCTGCTCCCTTAGAGACTCCACTTCGTCCCCTCCTATATACCTGTTTGAGAATCAAAGGATTCTTCGTTAGAAGACACCTCTTCTATTTTTTTCCGAACTCGAACCTGTAGGCTGATCAGTGGCGCGCTCAGGAATTAATCTTGGGGGTAGGTTTTTAAAAACCGAGTTTACTGTAAAACTAATCTTCATGAGTTCATATTTTCAGAAAAAAAAATAATAAATGGAATAAAGATTTATAATTTTGTACCGCCTTTTACAAGATTTATATTTTGCACGGATTTTAGCTATATTATTTCTTTTTTCATTTGGTTTTGTGTGCAGTCTATTTTATTCTGTTATATTTTTGTAGATTCATAAATATTAAATGAACTCAAAAATTGTACATATTTGTACGGAATTTAGTTATTTTATTTATTTTTATTTGGTTTTGTGTATGTACAATATATTTTTGTAATTCCATAATATTAAGGAAATTGAAAATTTTTAAAATGAGTACAAATATTTATTTACTATTTTAATTATATTTTTTTTTTTTGAAAATTCGAAAACCGGTTCAACCGAGTTTTTTGGGAATAGTGGAATTCGAAAACCGTTTTTTTTTCAAAAGTCGGTTTTTGTATAAACCCTGGAAACTGAGCAAATTCAATAAAATTGATTAGGTGATTATAAAAATTTATTTAATGAATAAAACCCAGTTTTCTTTTCTTTTTACAAAACCCCTTCTTTGAGGATTGCCAGGGCCCCTTGGCCTCCCCTCTGGGCGCGCCACTGAGGCAGATTTAATTTGAACAGTGGAGATAAGTAGTCATATATCAAACTATGTGGTATTCCTTCTCATGGAGGCTCAATGAAACAAAGAAGCAACACTTCCACCTGTTATTCAAAGTATCAGAGACGCTCGCGGTGGGCAGAATAATTGGACCACCCTGTACACTGAAGCTCCGTACCCTTTCTAGAGTGATTCACGGGGCGGCTATGCCCGCGGCCAGTTTCTCCGCCTCTACAACCGCAATCTGCATAATTATGCTCGGCATTGCATCTTCGAATGCGACGAAGGGGGAGAGAGGCAGAATAAGCAAGGAGGAATAAACGACGAACTATTTAAACAACGTACCTATTAAAGGCCATAAAAAGAGGAGTTAGAACCTCCGCCATAATCTCTGCAAATGTGAGGCAAAGTGTGAAATTAGGAAGTTCTTTCTTCCGCGCTCCACATCTGACTCGCTTCCTAGGAAAAAATCTATTCCACGAAATCAGGGAAGTGGAGTTCCACGGCGCAGGTGTCTCTCGAAAACCTTCTCAAGTAGGCGCTGGAGTTCCCAGCAGTTCAGGGGAGGACTGAAGCTACGTGAATGCGTACCAGCTTGTAATAGAGTCCGTAGAAAGTAGAAAATTTGCGCGATTTAAAGGGAACAGGCTAGAGGCAACGCGGTGCATTTATAATCTCGAATTTGAAAATCCGATTAGGGTGCAGGGGGCCGTGTTCGCGCGGCGTAACGCCCGTGTTCACGGCCACGCGGCTACTAGTGTCCAGGGAAATTGTAACACCGTTCAAGCGAAGGCGGCGATCGGAGCAGAGCCAAGCTCTACGTTAGGAGAATTTTTATGAGGTGTGGCTAGCGCTGGTCACCAGACCATGGAAACGAAAAAGACGCTGCTCGCCAACTCTACGGCTGCATAAACACGGCGTTATGGCTTCTTGCCTCGGCCGGCCTCTTGTAAACCGCCAGCTTTTTCACTGCGTTTCGATAAGGCTAGGTAATCTACGAAGGCAGGAGCGCCCGTGGGAAATATCCTTCTTGCGGCTGAGCCGTGCGGGTCTGTCAGCGGTTGTAATTTTAATCAAAGGTACAGCTAGTGCAATCCCGATGGATTATATAAAAAAGACTTGCAAAATTACTTTCCAATTACGCCCAAATTTCCCGTGACTTTCATTAGAGTAGGTTTCCCTATACGCGACTGTACGCATCGTCAAGGACTTCAAAGTCGATTTTCTCGAAAATGAAGCACAATATCAAAAAACTTTATTCCTTCTTTTCGACTTATTTACTTGTTATAAGTAGAAAAGAAAGAGTAACTTTTTTTTATATCGCGCTTAATTTTCGAGAAAATCGGCTTTGAAGTTCTCCCATTAAAATAAAGGCTCATCTAGTATATGGTTCGTCGAAATCAGTCCAGTAGTTTTTGAGTTTCGCGCTTTCAAACATTTTAATACAATGGTACAGATTCGCGTAGCGCGTTTGCAAGGAAACGAACAAATATAGAAAGTTTCATTTTGCCGTGTCATGCACTGCTCGGAAGAAGAAATCCTGCCGATCTCTTAAGCAGTCGTGTCGAAACGATTGTTAACGTTCGATAGCCAGCGAAATGGAATAATGCGATTTCAACTGCAGCATTCCTCTGAACGAAAGTCGCTGCAAAAAGACAATGAAAACGTGGCCAGTTGCACAAACGTTTTGCCACAATGTGCAATCGGAAGCGGGGGATAAATGCGACGCGGAATCGGTAAGACAAAGCCAGCTGTATTGCAGTGGAAATGGATTAATTAGCCAGACTTACCACTTTATCAGCGCCGGTGGATTTCCATATCTCGATACGCAGGAAATCGTCACTTCCTGGCCCTCCCTTAAAGTCAGGGCGTTGTTCAAAATCGTCCCCCCATATTCCAGCCGCGGCTTCCGGGGTTTCACTAAGGCCGCAATAAAACAGGAAGCTCAATAATCAATAATAGCCTTGCATAAAATATACAATTTATTTTAAAAAAAAAATCAGCGCCCTTGTTTCTTTCATTCGACTAATTGAACCTTGTCGCGGGCTTCAGGCGTTAATTCGGCGGAAAATATTCGCGCGGGTATCGTTATTGCAGAAACCCTTCCGCGAGAGGAAAAGTAGAACGGAACCAGCGATCCCCGCGATCGTTGCAACACCATCACGCCCGCGTTTAGCGAATTTCAAGTTACCCCCACCGCGGGAGGATCCGCGTTGTTCCATTGAGGAGGCATCAGGATCTGATTATGCTCGATAGGCGAGGATCCTTTTCGAGGAAAGTGAATCTGTGCTCCGCTGACGCGAAAGCTCAACGTCCCGTTAAGACTCGGCGCAGCGCTTAACGCTCTATCGTTTCGCGAAACGTTATGGAACCTGTTACGCGCGCACCGTTGGCATCTCAATTGCAAATTCGCTAATTGAATCTGCAACGGGGTAGTCAGCAGCCTCGAGGAAAACGCGCCAGGGAAGCTTTGGGTCTAAGGATTCATATTTCCGATTCGTGGAGACGGGGCACTCGAGAGGGGAGGCTTAAGATCAAAGCAGGCGCAGCGGAGGAGCGCTCTCGAGTGGTTGAAAAAACACGCTCCCGTGGAGGACTAAGAAATCTAGGCAGCTGCGCGTACGGCGATATCGCAGCATCGACTTTGATCGGGAATTCCTTTTTTTACGCGACTGGTTTTTTTTTCCGGTGACGGCACTGTGTCTGGAAAGTGTCCTCCCGATCGTGGGATTCAGTGAAGGACTTGTTGCAGCCGTTCAGGGGTATTAAAAAAAAAATGGTAAAGAAACCTTACTTCAGTAAAAGGTAAAGTGTTTTGTTACGCCAAAAAGAGGTAGATCAGTGCTACTAATTATACCTTGATCTTGCAAGCTCACTGCTGTGTTCTAAGGATGTTCCCACGCGACCAGCTGGGATCCCCATCAAATTTTCAACGCGGGATTAAATATTAATCCCATTTAAGGGGTCTCCCTACATTGATAACCTGAAGAGAAGCGCGATATTTGGGATTTTTTTTAAGAAAAACCCTCAAATTATATTAATTAAAAACTTCATGCCTATATTTACACATATTTAGACAAGATTTTAAAAAAAATTTAATAACCACTATTTTTGCATACAATTTTTTTTTCATATTCTCTAAAGATAAATAAATAAAGCCACAAAGCTGGAAGTAAATATATTTAATGGTTTTGTTTTAAAAAATCCCCAAAGTTCGCAGAAAAATTTTCGTCCGTGAAGGTAGGGGGATCCCTTAATCCGCTTCATAAAGATTAAAATTGTGATACTGTAAGACTCTCAAACTTTCGGGTATTAATAAAGAAACTCTTACCCCTGACTAGCAGCCGGGATGGCAGCGAGGTGAGCGCATCCTGCCGCGTGAAATCGCCAGAAGTGACCTGACACTCCCAGTGGCCGTCGTCGAAGTCGAGGGAAGCCCGCCTGATAAGGAGGGTGCAGTCGCTGCCGCGTCCACTGGCCCACTCGTACTTGTCCGGATGCATGCCCACTGGCTTCCGGTCTTTCTGCCAGATGCACTGGCCCCTTTTGTCCTGCACCCTGCAGCGTAGCTGCGCGTCGTCCCCGGAGGAAACTTCCTGATAAAGCGCGGGGGTTTCCACGAACCTTTGCTCGCCAGTGACGACACTAATTACCACCAGAGCCAGGATCGCGCCCCGAAGATAAGTGAACTTCGACATGGTCGATAATTGCGTAATGATTGTTATCGAAGGGGAGACGTCGCACTCCACTTTTTAGAATTTATACATTCGTTCCATTTCAATCACTTCTCGCTTAGAATTGAATATAATTTATGTATTTAAGCGTACTTCATCCATATTGAGAAAAATAATGATTCTTATAAATCGTGAGAATTTGGCGCCAAGCAGGGCTTTTTGAAATTTTTAAATCTCTTTAAATTTATTTTTACTGTGAACACTGTGCACGCGGTTTAAATCAGCTGATTAGAATTTCAGTAAAATGTTTGAGGCAGTTTTGTAGTTGTTTAAAATCCGTGGTCACTGGGTTTGCTAATTAGTAGAACACTAGGGTATCTTCACGTTTGGAGAACATAAGACGAAGTGAGTCGCTGTGAAGTTCAAAAGAAAGTCCCGCGGCGGGGCGAGACTTGCAGCGCTGCCAGCGGAGACTCGCCGCAACACTCTCGTCGAATACAAATTTCCAATTTTCGGAGTACACTTTTGTTTAAAATTTAGACACTGAGTTGCAACTCTTGAAGCCTCTTAAATAAAATCGAATAAAATAAATAAAGAATTATGTATATTTCATATTAGGTGTAAAAATACAATTCTCTTTTAACGCTTTTTATTGTCACTCTGTTACATATAAACATAAACACATCACGCAACACGAGCCACTATATAAATTTTAAAGCAACAACGAGGTGCTCAACAAAATCATTTGCTTCGAATAATCAAATTTATTTTCGTCCCACGATCCACGACACTTTTTTTATTTCACCATGGGCCTTATATGGTGGCAGTCATATATCCCCAATTGAACTTGGATATAATGAACGAATCGCGGGAAAAGAAGAGTATGAAAAGACCGAGGAGAATAAAAACTAGACGGCGAGGGTAAACGAAGTATGTATCTAGGACGGTCGAAGCACAATACTGGAGGCACGTAGTGGAACTGAGCCGGGAGAGTTTAATACCAGAACGTTCACCGGAGTGGAAGCGGAAGACGGGCCCCAAACGCGGGACCACGCGTGCGTATCCAACCCTGTCTCCTCTGCTGCTATCCTTATTATTCGAGCGTGTTATCATTATGCCATGCTACGGCGAGTTTAGCCGCCCATTCGTTCTATATACTCTTTATTTCGCGTTTAGTCAGCGGGAACACCGCGTCGCCCCCTGGCCCCCTTAGCCGCTAATCCCCCGGCGACTTGCAGCAGTGGATATCGGGAGAAAGCAGCTACTTAGGGGCCCATTAGGCAGTCGCACCCGACATTAAACGCCCGTAACTACTGGCAGATGCTCCCGATAAGCATATGAGCGAGAAGCACACCCTCCCCGATCATTTATCGCGACCATCTGTTTACGTTTTTCAAGCTCCCTTTCATCTTATTTGTGTTCTAACGGATAACTTATGAAGAATCATCATCAGGGACTTAAAAAGATCTTATTAGAGTCGGTAAATAAGGTCGAGTTACTTATCGACCAAGGAGCACGTGATTACTTTGTAATCGCTTCACTTGATTTCTATTTAGGGAATATGACTACCTAGTCAGCAGTGGAATTTTCGTTTCGCGGAAATGGTTCGTAGATAGAAAATTATATAAATGGCTCCTTAAGTGGCCGATGAATCGTACTGTAATTAAGCTACGAGATAAGGACTAAAGGGTCATTAATAGGTTAGGTGCTTAGAATTATTGTACGCACGAGTGCCGCGTTCGTAAGCATTGACAGTGTCGGAATAAATGTTTCTAGATATCAAATTGGCTTGACTAATAAATTACATACTGCGATTTTAGCTTGCTGGTTTTTTAGAATATTTTCTGTGCTTTTCGTTACAATAAGCAATGCATATTTCATAGATTGAACATTGTTTAAGAAACATATAATGTCCGATTCCAAATATCTAGATCCTTAAAATGATATTGCATTTAAGAAACTCTTTGGCACTAAAAAGAACAAGAATATATCTTAAGGGAGCAGACACGTCACGTGACCTGGTCGATTTGGCAAGTTGGTATTACAGTAGGTTTTTTTCTGCACAGAAATGGTAATACCGATAGATACGCGACTGCGTTACGACCATGTACGACCCGTTGTATAAGAAAAAAAAATATAAAGTCGACTTAAAACAAAATGTTTCAATTCTCCGCACCTCTCTTAATCTATTACCGATTTTGATTCGTTTAAATTAGTCTCTACCAAGTTTTTATTATCTTCCATCGTAAAATGATCTTCATATGGCCTGCTAATTACTTAAAACCGAAGCTGAAAATCTGAGTACTGAATTGATTTGTGGCCAATAAAGGAACGTCAAGTATAAAAAGTGACAGAGGAATCAGCGTTCGAGCGGAGAACGAGAATACAATTGGAATTAGCAAAGTCGATTTCACAATCTTTGCATGTGAACATTTTTAATTTTTTTTCGTAAATTAAAGGGAATTAGCTTCTTTCATATATATGACTCACATGAGTCATGTTTATGGGGGGGATTCATTTCACCTATCGTATCTTTTATCGTGTACTTTGCTGATACGGTAGTAGAATTAGACCGCATTTAAATGTATTCGAAATACATGAAGTAAAGGTTACATTGGAAAGATAATTTAATTCGTTATTCGTTTTACATGAAATTATGTTGTAACACCTATCGTATTTTCTATAATACACAAGTAAGGTTATTAAAAATATTTTTGTTCATGTTATAGATAAAACTTGGGAATATTTCTCCGTGGACAGGAACTTGAAGTGGGACGAATGATGGGAAGCTGTTAACCTCAACAATGAACATAAGAAGACAGTGATTTTATATATAAAGTGAAGTGATTATATAGACTAAGAGTGAAAATATATTTATTATTTATATACTTACAGCAATAATCATTTGTACATGATTGTATCACTGTTTTGTAATATTTTGAACATGCTTTAAAGAAAATAAACACAAAAATACTATACAAAACTGTATTATCATTGCAAAAACCCTCTCCCCATAAAAAACGCACAAAGTTGCAAACCGAAATTTGGCTTCTAACGAGAACGCACAAGGTTGCAAACCCGGATTTTATTTCTCGAACACCCCAATTTCATTTGCAACAATGTTGAAAAAATTTTGGCCTTTGCAACTTTGTTTGGCTTCTCGCGAAAAACGCACAAAGTTGCAAACCGGGATTTTATTTCTCGAACACCCCAATTTCATTTGCAACAATGTTGAAAAAATTTTGGCCTTTGCAACTTCGTGCGTTTTTCACGGGAAGCCAAACAAAGTTGCAAACCGAAATTTAGCTTCTCGCGAAAAACGCACAAAGTTGCAAACCGGGATTTTATTTCTCGAACACCCCAATTTCATTTGCAACAATGTTGAAAAAATTTTTGCCTTTGCAACTTTGTGCGTTTTTCGCGAGAAGCCAAACAAAGTTGCAAACCGGGATTTTATTTCTCGAACACCCAAATTTCATTTGCAACAATGTTGAAAAAAATTTGTCCTTTGCAACTTTGTTGCGTTTTCGCGGAGCGCTCAATAGCTTACCATATTTTGAATCGGAAAATTTCCTTGGAATCGGAAGGAGTAAGTAGTGGAAGGAAGGCTCGTTAAATAATAATACTCTTTTATCATTTAGCTGCATTTTATTGAAATAAGTGAAATGCAATACAATCAAATCTTACAAATGCGTTCGTAATATAGAAGATGCATGTGGTATGTACTTCGTAATTCAGGTAGATCCGAAATGCAGTCAGTGATCGCTTTTAACGCCTTTTGTGTAAAAATTTCTTACCTGTGAAGCAGAAATATACACGATTAATAATCGCACGACTTATAATATAATACGTATTTTAGGGAACAAAAAAGATTAGAACCACAGGCGAGGTATAGAATAGACTTTACTTCCAATGTAAAATTTTGTCACACGCATCGGGGGTTTAGAACTTCCTTACCATTTCCGTGACCTATGCAACGTTATCAATTGAGAGTGGAATTAGATCTTAATCCTCCTAATGGTTAGAATTCAAACTAAATACGGTAAAAACGCGTCGGTACATAAAATAATAATAATTAGGTAACAATAGTCTTTATTATTAACCAGAACTGGCAAAATATTGGGCCAATGTTGATTTAGTGTAGGATGGGACCACCGGGGCATCCCCCTCTTTCGAATAAAAAAAAGATCATCAAAATCGGTTCATATGCTGACGAGTTATAGGGGAATAAACATATAACTAAATTCTATTAATCATAACTAGCAAAATATTGGACCAATGTTGATGCAATGCAGGATGGGACTACCGGGTCATCGTCCCCTTTCGAATAAAAAAAAGATCATCAAAATCGGTCCATATGCTGAGGAGTTATGCGGGGACAAACATATAAATTATTATTAACCATAACTGGCAAAATATTTTGCCAATATTGATTTAGTGTAAGATGGGACCACCGGGGCATTGTCCCCTTTCGAATAAAAAAAAGATCATCAGAATCGGTCCATATGCTGAGGACAAAGAGGAGGTATAATAAGAGGCGTCACTCGACAAGGACAGAAATAAACTAGGGAAATCACTAGACAACCAATTTAAATGCCCATTCGGCAATGATCGGTAAACTTCGGCAACAATCAGCCAACTGCGGTAAGGTACATTTAGTCGATTTGAATATCCCGCTCGAATAGACAACCAATTTAAATGCCAAGGTCAAGTAAGGACTTCAAAGGTTCCGCCCGGAGTGACGCCTCTTATTATATCTCCTCTTTGCTGAGGAGTTATGAGGGAACAAACATAAAAAAAAACATACGAGTCGAATCTATAACCTCCTCCATCTTGAAGTCGGTTAAAAACACATCGAACTGGAAACTTCTTTCTTTTCGAAGTCCTTTAAAAAGAACACCTAAAACAATAAATTAAACTTATCCCGAACGCTATTATTAAACAATCCTCCCACCCCTCGCTGCTTTCAAAAGCCTTCACATTCCCCTAACCCAGCCACCATCGCGCTCGCAAAATCCAATTCAAAGCACGATAACTCAAAAACCATGAATTACCGTGCATTCAAAATAATTACTGTACCACTTACAAAAATTCCCCCGCCATTGGCGACCATGTAAATGACTACTAAAGAACCAGCGCTAAAAATCCCTAGCGCGCAGTAGTAAAAAAGAGTTAAGTCGCGGCTAACATCAGAGCTGTTGTTCGCAATGGCGACGTTCCAACGAAAGTGACATTTTAACGAACAAATGTGTTTCTACGCCGCACCGTTAATCCCTTTCGTAGATGTTAATCGCTCCCGTTAGGCGTTAGCACGGGCGAGTCCGCGTTCTACGATGGCTTTAAACGCGAACGCGCTGTCCAGTGACATAAGCCGTAGGAATCCCCAGGACGAGTACGAGCTGATCCAGAGGATAGGCAGCGGAACTTACGGCGATGTTTACAAGGTTCGTAGCCCCCCCGAACTCGTCGCTCTGAACCCGCAGCCTCAAATCGTTCTACGGACATAGCGTTCGATTTATTTCTGCAGGCCAAAAGACTTTCCATGAACGACCTCGCCGCTATTAAGGTTATCAAGCTGGAAGCAGGTGAGCCCTACCATTCCCTACCTCCCCGCGCGGACCTTCAAAAAATCCCCCGCCGACGGCACCTTTCGCGGGAACCGTTCCGACACCCGCGGCGCTCGATTAACGTAACCGAGGGTGTGTCTCGTCGAAATGTTCCAGGGGACGATTTTGCAATTATCCAGCAAGAGATTTTAATGATGAAGGACTGCAAACACTCGAATATAATAGCTTATTACGGAAGCTACTTGAGAAGGGACAAGTTATGGATTTGCATGGAGTATTGCGGAGGTGGTTCTCTGCAAGATATATACCACAGTACGCGTCCGCCATTGCGAAGCTCGTAGCACTTCGACTAGCTTAACGGCTACAGAATCTTTAACGTTTCAGTCACCGGACCGCTGACGGAGATACAAATATCGTACATGTGCCGAGAGACGCTTCTCGGGCTGGCCTACTTGCACGGCATGGGAAAAATGCACCGCGATATCAAAGGCGCCAACATACTGCTCACCGAAGCTGGCGACGTCAAGCTAGCGGACTTCGGTGTATCCGCGCAGATTACGGCGACTATTAACAAAAGGAAAAGCTTCATCGGCACTCCTTACTGGATGGCCCCCGAGGTATATCTTATCTTCTCGATTGTTCCCTTCGAAAGCCTGCAGGAAGTCTACGTTCTGTCGTCTCGCAGGTCGCGGCCGTGGAGAGGAAAGGCGGCTACAATCAGCTCTGCGATATTTGGGCGTGCGGGATCACCGCGATAGAATTAGCGGAGCTGCAGCCGCCTATGTTCGACTTGCACCCGATGCGAGCTCTTTTCCTCATGTCCAAGTCGGGCTTCAAGCCGCCCACGTTGAAAGATCGCGATAAGTGGAGTCCGACGTTCCATAATTTCGTTAAAGTCGCGCTCACCAAGAATCCTAAGAAACGGCCGACAGCCGAGAAGCTGCTGCAGGTGACTCTTCGCTTTATAATTCTCGAGCGTACTACCGGCGATCCTGTGGACAAGAATTTTATTAGAAACCATTATTCCAGCACGCATTTTTTCAAGGCGAAATGAGTAAACGTTTAGCTTTGGAATTGTTGCAAAAGGTATCGAATCCTAGTCATATGTTTACCGATTTAGAAGCAGACGAAGACGGAGCCGTACCCAATGTTCCGCAAAGGATTGCGTCTCGTCATACCGCTAAACCTAGACCGAAAAGCCCCGTGCCGCAATTAGATAGCGATGGTGAGCGGGAATGTGTTTATAAAATATTACGATACCCTTCGCGCCGGATACAATTTACGTACGCATTGCAGATCAAATTAATCTCGACGGAACATTGCAAAGGGAATCGATATCGCCGTCGGTGGATACTAATGCCGCATGGGACATTATGGATATCATGAATAACGTCAAGGTACTTTAGATTTCTCCGGGGTAAAGGGACGGCGAATAAAAATTTTATGCAAATTTCGATCTGTGCGTCTAGGCTGTTCATAACTGCGACGTGCATCCGGACTGTGGCATCGGCACCGCGTTCGAAGACGTGCAGGAAAAGTAAGTAGCATCGACGGATATTTCACTCTTAAAAATTGTGGAGGAGGATTGGCGCTTCTAGGTCCTTCCACTAATATGGTAATTGCTGTTTTTCTCCGAGGCCCTTTTCCCTAAATAAGCACGGTCGGGGAAGTTGAATACTAAGATCTTCCTACCGTAAAGTGAAACAGCAATTCAACGCTAATTGTCGTTACATTGCACGTCTGCTTCCGCTTTGCATACATCACACCAGCTACTAACAGGGAAATCTCCCGTTTCTCTCACTTCGACTCCTACGGAAAAGAAATTCTGCGTAACGTCTCTGAATGATTAATCCAAGATTAACTTACTCCTACAAATTCAGTCGTTTCCTTGACATGATACGGTTTTATTTTCTCCGCCAGTACTGTCGGCGCGAACGTTACAACAGATAGTAGAGAATCACGTCGAAGCAAAACAGGCACAGAAATATTTCATATGAGTTTAAGGTAATGCACACGACGCGGGTAGTTTGCTGTGAAGATTTTGCGAGCTTTCAAACTTTGCGCGGAACGATTAACTTTCGTACGTTTTCTCGTAAAAGCACAGACAGGACAGGAGTATCTTTTACACGATTGCATGCTGCTTTAATTATTCACGTAGAACGTGACTAAACGCCGTGACGCACTATTTGTTCGATGCATGAATTATGATTTATATTTTTATATTAATTTCATGTTTATAGACACTTTAACAATGGACGATATAAAAATACGTTTAGTAAATGTTTCTTTCGGGTGATAATGCGTTGGCTCTTTTGTTAAAGTGTATATTTTTTTTAAATATTTGAGCAAGTCTTGCATGATAATTAGCGTAAGTTACCATGAATGTGCACGCACGGAATAAGAGTTCAAAAAGGTCTTGATGTGTTCGCTACTTCTGTTCTGTAAGTATAGTTATTATATTTAGAAGATTTCATACGTTCGATATACTTCTCACATAAAGATCTTTTTGATTCATTCGATTACAATTCTGTTTACCGAAGTGTCCGTAACCGACATGTTGCGCATCTGGTAGATAACAGATTTTTGAACAAGAGGGAATACTCGAGTTGCTAGAAAAGTTACTTTGAGTTTAGAAATTCTGTGCGTACCGGATGTGCCACATTCTACTTAAGGGGAGGTTCCGGTCCAGAGCCCAAAAAATAGGCGATCTTTAGGAATTAATTAAAGGAAAACTATTATATATAATTTAATGGAACTTTTTGCGTTGTATTAAGGATGTCTTAGATTATAGAAATATGTTTTTTGTTTTATAATTAATCATTGCAGACGGCACTGGGGAGTCGTTAAAGTCAAGGCGTTAAAAAATTCATCAAAATCGGTGGGACCTGTATCTCCGAAAGTTTTTATCCGATTCGACTGAAACTTTTTTGTTTTGGAGAATATACTTCTGGCTAGAGGGGGAAACCAGAAAGAAATACAAAAATGACTTTTTTTAGAAAATAACGACGCTTGAATTTTGAAACACTTTTTCCCTATGTTTTTCCGTCGTTTCAACGCCTTTAAAAATTACAAAATTTCTTTTTTATTTTATTTTACTGGTTTGTCCACGAGCCAGAAGTATATTCTTCAAAATAAAAAAAGTTTCAGTCGAATCGGATAATAACTTTTGAAGATACAGGTCCCACCGTTTTGAGAACACTGTTTCGAGAAAAGCGCGTTTAAAGTCTTACGTGAGCGATAACAGATAACTTCGGGAATTCTACGAATTTCAACAAATCCCTTTAAACAAGTGTTCCTAAAAGCTTAAACATTCGAGAAATGAAATAAAAAAAAATCGACCTTTACACCGGAACCTCCCCTTAAATTTGTAAACAGGCTCGGTCACAATTTATGCGTATTATTAAATGCTAACCCCGATGCGGCACAGTATCTTGAAAATAGTTACGACTCGATCCTTAACAATTACATTTCTACCCCCTATAATTTCACGTCTCGTTTCCGTGTTAATTCTTCGTAGCTTTAATTTCTCTGATCAGTTTGTAATTTTAATAATTTCTCCCAACAGGAGTCTATTGCAGTACATTGATGAGGAGTTGTTGCTAAGGTATTGGCAGGTAACCCTTTTCCCTTGCACCTCGCACCTCGCACTTATATTTCCTAACGCTACGCATTGAACTACTTACTTCCTCCTACCGCAGCTTTACGTTAATTTCTCGCTCGACCTCCCGACATCCCCTAACACCCTCCTCGCGTTAAACTAAACGCATTTGAATTAATCACACTGTCTCTGCGTCGCGCGTCTATCTTTAACCCTCCCCATTACTCAGTTTGCGCCTTAACATGCCCGCGATAAATATTAATAGTTGAAGCGCACGTGCGTAGATAAGCTTCACTTATGAATTCGTAATCGCAGTGTGCTTCGTTCTTGATAAATAGTCTTAAGGTCGCTCGTTGCATGCCGTTTCCTCGGTAGAAGTTTCGCTTCGAACCTGCTGACCATATTGCTGGTGGAAGCTCATGTTTCTATTGCAGACGTTACGATTTTTAGTGGCGCAATTGCATTTCCCATTATCCGATTAGTGGCAATAGAAAATCAGGCGTGATGTAAGCGAGACGATAGCAGTAACTGATACACTCGCCGTTACTCTTTGTAATAATGTTGCGCCGCTGAAGTAAATCCTTTCGTAAGTGGAGACCGTTTTGTGCGTACAAGTGCACAGGAGTTTTTACGCGCGAAGACAAGGCCAGCGAGACGTTCAACAGGATTAATAATAAAGAGATAGACGAATCATTTTGTAGTATATGATTATAGTTTCATGTGTGCAGGGAGAATGCAATGTCGATGGTTGGTGGGCATTGCGACCAGCTATATTCCCTGCAGTAAGTAAACGATAAAACTGTAATAGTAGTCTGTTTTACTTATGGTTGTAGATACGATACAGATGTTTTCGTTTTCGAAGTAACAGTGGGCTTTTTTGTTAAACAAGTTTCCCATCATTCGAGTCTGGCTTGTAATTCCCATCGATATACAATCGGATGTTAACAATTGCGTAGCGCAATAAATGTAAATTAACATAGATGATGTTTCTTTAAAGTTCCCCCACGAACTGTGCTTACTAGTAAATATCCTGTACATTTAAATTACTTTCCAATCTCGTAGTATTACTCGCTTAGAATTTTCGTTTGTCCATTGCAGCACCTAAGACGCCCTGTGTTTTAACACCTACGCTTAACAAACAATGCCTTACAGTCGTTTTCCAAAAATGCGAATTACAATGGATGTGTATACACCAGTTTCACGAGAAATTACTTTTCTTTTTACGCAATAACATTTTCTCCCAACATTTCGTGCAGAATAATATTATACTTAAGCTTGCGATTTATATTGTTTAATTCCATTATTTATAATTTACTAACTGTAGTGGCACCTGTGTTTTGAAGTAACTAGTTCCCTGGCGAGGTATCGTGTATTAACGCTTGCTCGTACGTTTCTTTTTCCAGAGCTACGCTTCCTCTTGGGGAATCGTCGAACGACTGCGAAGTCCACTGTCCGTATTATAATATGCCAGGTAAGAAGTTGCGCACCCTTCTGCCGACATTTATACTCGCTGCATTAAAACACATTTTCTTCAAGACTTCCATATCAGTCTAGAATCTAGAGCATTACGTACATTAATACCCAATGAAACTGTTCAAATGCACTGGAACACGTACAGTGGGTCGCGAAAGTATTGGGGACACGATTTAAAACAGATTAACTTTTTTTAAAATTCGTTCAAACGAGTCAAGTTTTTCTGGGATGCTAGAAGGATTAGTTTATTATTTAGGTGACGAGTTTTGTTGGTTTGAAATGATTGCGATTGGTCGGAGTAGCGGAGAAGATAGCCCAAGGTCGCTGTTCCAAATTTTTTATCTGAAACTGTGGTGAAAATTTAAAAATCCCGTTTGTAGATTTATTTCGTCGTGTTTTATCTGTTTTGAGGGGGGATTCTCGTGTAGCAGCTTGCCCCCCTTTTTTTTAAGCTATTAATGTTGCTTTAAACTCTTTCGGGATAAAAGGGGGCATCTTTGAACTTGCTGAAAATATTTTTTTTATGTCGATTCTTCTTATTACTTATTAATTATTGTGGAATTTTTTCGACGATGTTCATTGATTGCGAAAGGGAAGAAAAATTTCTTAAAGTTAAATAATTTACGCTGAGACTGGAGCTGAAGTTTTATTTTAGTTTCTATTTATAATACTTTTTCGCCGATATAAAGAAAACTATGAAAAATGTGTCTATGGAAAAAAAAAATACTTTTTCATTCAAACGTGTGGTTTTTTTTTTTTTTTTTTTTTTTTTTTAATGGGCCAATCCCAGCGCAAACTATCTAACTTCAAGAAACTTCTATTATTTTTGCAATCAGATGACTGTGATAGGTGCTACGCATTCCGCCAACAGGCGTCACATCGCCGAGGAGGTGGAAAAGATTCCGCAATAATTACTAAATAATAATAAGTATCGACATAAAAAAAATATTTTCTGCAAGTTCAAAGATGCCTCCTTACATCCCAAAAGAATTTAATCCAATACGACCAACAGTTTTTTCAAAAAAAAATCTTCAACACCAGTTACTTTTGGGTCTGTCAGACGAGAATCCCCCTTAGAGTGTGTCCCAATGTTTTCGTCCGTCACTGTATCCATTGACTGCAACAGTAGCTTAACAACATAAATGATGTGGAGGTTCTGAAAGGTTTGACCGCATCTGGAGGCTGTAGTATAAAAAGTAAGTTCGGTGCTTAGGATCTCAAGCGCGTCCGAGGCGTCACAGCTTTGTGGACGAGTTATACGGGCTGGTGGGCAATGCCGAGTCTTTAGGCGCTGTCAATGGGCAACGTCAGCGATCTCTCTCGGACAGTGGTCCCAGAGACGAGTCCCCTCAATCCAATGGTAGGAGCACGCTAATCATAGAGTTAAACTTGTATCGCACAATCCTTGGGAACGACACCCGACCAACGATTGTGCGGCACTAATCTAAAGCATGCTCTTGAACTCTTAAATCCTAACCACTTGCCTCATTCGACGCATACTTAACACGTACAGACTGAAACAGGCATCGTCGATCATAAAATATAACACGCATAACGCGTTGATAGGTCCTCCTCTAATTCTTTTCACTCCCTTCGACTTCTGTTCGCTGGTCCCTTGAACCGAACAGCCGTGTATGGACCAAGCGCCGTTAAGCTTTGTCCCGCGAACAGCTGTACACCGTTGGCGATACAAGAAGACGCAATGGGAAAGTGTTGTTTTAGGTCAGAGCGAGGTGGCAGGCGACGGAGACGGGGGAAGCATGAGTCCAGACTTGTTAAGCGACACTCCACCTGTCCCTCCGCGAAGAAGGGACAGGAAACGCCACACGCCTCCCAGACCTATCAGCAATGGGCTGCCCCCTACGCCCAAGGTTCACATGGGAGCGTGTTTCTCAAAAGTCGGTAGAATTTGTCTGACGTAATTGCAATTCTAGAGCTGGACCGCAAAATTTCGGGAACGAAAGTGTATTTTCATTTAGGTATTCAACGGCTGCCCGCTGAGAATACATTGCACCGCGAGCTGGATTCACCCGGACACGAGGGATCAACACTTACTGATCGCAGCGGAGGAGGGGATTTACAACTTGAATCTGAACGAGCTACACGAGACTGCGATAGATCAATTGTATCCGAGACGTACAATTTGGATGTACGTCATCAAGGATGTTCTCATGTCCCTGTCAGGTATGGAATTATCGATGAATCTCCATCGTGGCCCGTGTAAAACTGGAGAAACGTCCAGGAAAGACTCCCCGATAATACACAACACAATAGTTGATAAGTTTGTATACTGGTTTTAAAATTGCCGCGATAACCCAACAAAGTTGCAAAGGCAAATTTTTTGCAACACTGTTGCAAATAAAATTTGGCTGTTCGCGAATCGAAGGCTCGTCTCGCAACAATGTTGCGTTCTCGCGAGCCTCGACAAAGTTGCAAACCGAAATTTCGCTTCTCTTGCAGCTGTAATAAAGTGGCAAACCGAAATTGTGTTTTCTACGAAAAATGCACAAAGTTGCAACCCGGAGTTTATGCCTCGAACACCCCAATTTCATTTGCTACATTGTTGCCAAATTTGTCCTTCGCAACTTTGTTGCGTTTTCGCGGGAAGCTGAATAACTTACAAGGGAACACCGCGAACCCGGACTCACCGATTCAAACGCAACTTTGTGGGTTTCTAGAGTGACTCAAAGCAAGAACAACGGTGTGTTTCATTTGGGCCCTATTGCCCTTTAACGGGGTGAAAACTAATCTCCAAGTCAAATTGGCACTTCCACTTTTTTGCGTATAACTTTCAAAGTACGAGAGATAGAAAAAAATGTTTCGAACAAAAGTTTAATGGTGGAATAAGCGCTGCAATCTTGCGTTAACAAAATTTTAAAAATATAGTTTTTTTCGACAGGTTCTTTTTTTTAAAACTATTTTCAAAAAATTTTTAACGCAAGTTTGTAGCGCTTATTGCACCATCAAACTTTTGTTTGAAACATTTTTTTCTGTCTGTTGTACTTTGAGAGTTATACGCGAAAAAGTGTAAGTGCCAATTTGACTTTGAGGTTAGTTGTCAACCCCTTAAGGGCGATAGGGCCCAAATGAAACACACCGTTGTTCTTGTTTTGAGTCATTCTAAAAACCCACAAAGTTGCGTTTGAATCGGTGAGTCCGGGTTCGCGGT
The DNA here is from genome assembly GCA_944738655.2 of Andrena hattorfiana. NCBI lineage: Eukaryota > Metazoa > Arthropoda > Insecta > Hymenoptera > Andrenidae > Andrena > Andrena hattorfiana. Next base: position 3,048,042 of record OX122895.1, read on the forward strand.
GTTCCCTTGTTAGTTGAATACTTACCGCATTGTGCCCATATCTCAAGACGATACTGAAACGACGATGGTGAAACTTTCAGGAAAGACTCCCCAATTATACAGACACGACCTGTTGGCGATGCAGAGCAAACAGAGCCACAGGTTCTCCCTGCACATGAATAAGATACCCGAGAGATTAGTGCCTAGGAAGTTCGCGCTGACGACCAAAGTGCCGGACACGAAGGGCTGCACCAAGTGCTGCGTCGGGAGGAACTCGTACAACGGGTGGGTAAATGAATGTTGTAATCCTCGCGTGGAGCATGGAATAATATTAAGATACCTGATGCAGGTATAAATATCTGTGCGGTGCGATGCCAACGGGTATATTTCTAATGCAATGGTACGACCCCCTTAATAAATTTATGCTTTTGAAGCATTTCGATTGCACATTGCCATCGCCGTTGAATGTATTTGAGATTATAATCACGCCCGAGATGGAATACCCGATGGTGTGCGTGTCTGTGAAACAGCCGTACCAGCAGAACAGATTGAAGCTGGACTTGATTAACATGAATTCGGGGGCGAGCTGGTTTCACAGCGACGAGTTGGAGGACATAGACGGTTCAGGTACTTTAACGTTCTGTAAATCGCGACCAGCCTCGAGCTCGTGCTTTGGATACGTAATCGGCAATTACTTTTACAGCTACTGTAATACCGAGAAGGGAGAACCTTCACGTGATCAACGTCACGCAATTAGAGAAGAATGCAATACTAGTGTGTTACGACAGTAAGTACATCGCGAAAGTAATTGCTCGGACTTGAAATCCATTTACGTTTGTTCTTTGTAGATGTAGTTAAAGTGGTGACGCTGCAGGGGAAACCTAAATCGAGCAGGAAGCACATGTCGGAGTTACATTTCAACTTTCAAATTGAGTCTATCAGTAAGTTACATTGGTCGGGGCAGGGTCGGAGTGAACTTTTGCGGGACCGGGGTCCAAAATTTTCGGGGCTAGAGAAGAAGCATTTATTTGTGCTTCTAAGTTTATAATGGTAAATATCTAGGCATAGGGCCCCGAAAAATTTATGATGAGCTTTTTGTGGTCCGCGAGGACTTTTAAAGAAATTTTATGATAAATATCTAGGCATAGGGCCCCGAAAAATTTACGATGAACTTTTCGTGATGTGCGGGGCCTTTTAAAGAAATTTTATACTAAATATCTAGGCATAGGGCCCTGAAAAATTTGCGATGAGCTTCACTCGAACCGCGGGGCCTTTTAAAGAAATTTGTATAATAAATATCAATGCTTAGGGCCCTGAAAAATTTACGATGAGCTTCACTTGGACCGCGGGGCTTTTAAAGAAATTTATAATAATAAATATCTAGGCATAGGGCCCCGAAAAATTTACGATGAACTTTTCGTGATGCGCGGGGCCTTTTAAAGAAATTTAGTAATAAATATCTAGGCATAGGGCCCCGAAAAATTTGCTGTGAGCTTCACGCGGACCGCGGGGCCTTTTAAAGGAATTTTGATTATAAATATCTATGCTTAGGGCTCCGAAAAATTTACGATGAGCTTCGCTTGGACCGCGGGGCTTTTAAAGAAATTTATAATAATAAATATCTATGCATAGGGCCCCGAAAAATTTACGATGAACTTTTCGTGATGTGCGGGGCCTTTTAAAGAAATTTTATACTAAATATCTAGGCATAGGGCCCTGAAAAATTTGCGATGAGCTTCACTCGAACCGCGGGGCCTTTTAAAGAAATTTGTATAATAAATATCAATGCTTAGGGCCCTGAAAAATTTACGATGAGCTTCACTTGGACCGCGGGGCTTTTAAAGAAATTTATAATAATAAATATCTAGGCATAGGGCCCCGAAAAATTTACGATGAACTTTTCGTGATGCGCGGGGCCTTTTAAAGAAATTTAGTAATAAATATCTAGGCATAGGGCCCCGAAAAATTTGCTGTGAGCTTCACGCGGGCCGCAGGGGCCTTTTAAAAGAATTTTGATTATAAATATCTATGCTTAGGGCCCCGAAAAATTTACGATGAGCTTCACTTGGACCGCGGGGCTTTTAAAGAAATTTATAATAATAAATATCGATGCATAGGGCCCCGAAAAATTTACGATAAGCTATTCGTGATGCGCGGGGCCTTTTAAAAGAATTTTGATTATAAATATCTATGCTTAGGGCCCGGAAAAATTTACGACGAGCTTCGCTCGGACCGCGGGGCCTTTTAAAGAATTTTATAATAATAAATATCTATGCATAGGGCCCCGAAAAATTAACGATGAACTTTTTGTGGTCCGCGAGGACTTTTAAAGAAATTTTATAATAAATATCTAGGCATAGGGCCCCGAAAAATTTACGATAAGCTTTTCGTGATGCGCGGGGCCTTTTAAAAGAATTTGGATTATAAATATCTATGCTTAGGGCCCCGAAAAATTTACGACGAGCTTCGCTCCGACCGCGGGGCCTTTTAAAGAAATTTATAATAATAAATATCTATGCATAGGGCCCCGAAAAATTAACGATGAACTTTTTGTGGTCCGCGAGGACTTTTAAAGAAATTTTATAATAAATATCTAGGCATAGGGCCCCGAAAAATTTGCGATGAGCTTCACTCGAACCGCGGAGCCCTTTAAAGAAATTTATAATATTAAATATCTATGCATTAGGCCCCGAAAAAGTTACGACGAGCTTCACTGGGACCGCGGGGCCTTTTAAAGAAATTTATAAGAATAAATATCTATGCAAAGAGCCCCGCAAAATTTACGATAAGGTTTCCATGGACCACGGGACCTTTTAACGCGCTGAACCCGCTTCACACCGGCCCTGGCTCAGAAACTCCTCGATTCAATATTCCTATTAATATATTTCTTCGCCTTTAGTCTGTCTACCGGATAGCGTACTGGCATTCCACAAGCACGGGATGCAAGGCAGGAGCTTCAAAAATGGCGAAGTTACGCAAGAAATTAGTGACCCAAGTAGGACGTACAGATTACTTGGATCGGACAAGTACGCGCCCATTCTGCTTCGAACTATATTCCTCTCAATCGCAAGGCCCAAATAAAATTATCTTTCACTCTTCCACAGAGTCGTGATGCTGGAGAGTCACTTGGTTCAATCGGGCACATTAACTGAATCTGAAGGAGCAGACTTGTACATACTAGCTGGGCACGAAGCCAGTTATTAAATTTCATCTGTCGAATGTAAATGCTGGGGACTGCAACGTGTCGCAAGTGAATTGTGATGAATCGCGGCGACTGCGTGTAAAGTAACACGACTGTACCGAGGGGAGCGGTGGTTGACGTTGGTAAGAGAGATTGTTAATTATTCCGTTTTAAAGTGCACACGAATGAAATTGATTAACGACCTACCACTCGTACACACACAACACACACGTTCGTCACAGTTCTACATACAGTTAATGCTGCATAGACTGGTTATTTACCGAGAGAGACTTTTCAACGAGAACGGATTTAGAGTTAGTGATCGGAGACCGAAAGGAAAGATCACGGCGGAGCAGAATGTTGAGAGGAAGCATGAATATATTTAAAGTGATGTGTAAATTCGCCCTTATGCCTGACAAAATAAAGCTTATACCGATCGGACGTTCTCCTAAAAATTATACCGCGCTGTCGCAAAGATTTGCACCTTCTCGTTTTATCGCAAGACTATAGCATGGCAAATCGTAGACTCGAATGTTGATTTTAAAACCTCTCTACTTTTAAACTCACCTTGACGCATCAGCGACTTTTAATGTGCGCGATATTTCCTTGTAGATACGCGGATACTTATATTTTTAGAATGATCTTTAGATCGTATCGTAATACGAAGAATCCTGGTTGCAAGCTTCTCGTTAAAACTTCGTACGAGTCGCGTACAAGACATCGCGTAGCTTATAAAAATCGCAGCATTGAACAAAGACAACGACTCAACTACAAATTAGTCACCGAACATATGAAACTATAATACTCGACGAGCATATTTTTCTTGCGAGGAGAAAATAGAGTGAAATCGAAGGCGTTCGGTAACAATTCTATTGATTTCGTATAAGTTTTGCTTTGGTAGGCATTGGGCTGTTACATCAAAGTTATTTTAATAAGACATTGCGTTCATCGGTGTCTCTAATTTTGGACGATTGTACTACGAAAGATGACAGTATAAATTGCAGAGTAGTTTATGATGGCAATCATAAATTATTTATTTTAAGAAGTATATACGGAAACGGCTTAGCAGTTAATTCATTCGAGCAGATGCAGAACGATCGTTTTACCGGCCACGTAAACTGTTTCGACCATGTACGTTGCAAAAGATTTTACATTGTACGATTAATTATCAAGTTCGGCATTGATAATCGATCTTCAAAGAACAATACTCTTCGGTTTAGTTTAGGTACCTTTCTTCTGCGAATATATATATATATATATCGACCTTTGGCGGATGCGCGTTGCGAAAATTTCATTTCACGTGAATTCGAGCATGTTTCTTTCCATAATCGATCTTACTTCTGTTAAATAATGAAATTAAGTGCATTTTATGTGACGATTGGTTATTAAGACTGGGAGAAAGAGGATTTCTCGTTCGCGATAGACTTTCTTAACACTGGAACAGTGTATTCGGGGGGAAGAGTGCTGGATAGCTAATTTAGATCGAAGTTAATCCTTTTTTTTTTAATAGTTACGATACTTCGTTTCGCGTTGAACGAACGTCGCAGTATTTCACAACTCTTGCTGGTCTGTTGGCAATTCGGTTGCGATTAGTATTACTCAACTCGGTGAGTAGCGTAAAATAAAAGACAGCTTGGCACCTAAACATTCGCTTTAGTTTATAATTTAAATAAGCGCGACGAGTCTGCAAAGAATCCGATTAGAAACTCGCTCGATTTACCACGATGCTGAAGTGATCGAATCGATCTAAAACCACATTTTACTTGTATCTAGAAAGGAGGTATTTGGTGTCGAAATTTTAAGGAGTTAACGAAACCAGAAGGAAATTTTAGAAGTGATATTTCAGGTAGCTTAAATTACGTTAGACTAATGGAAATTTATATTTTAGTGTTAGCGTTAAATTGTAAGGACCTTTGTATTCGATGTGAACTCCTTATCGGGCCTTTTCAGAGATAAATATTAGGCAACTAACGAATAACCAGTCGGGGATGTTAGGGCGCCTGTTATTCGCCACGATGGACAATTGTTTTCTACTAATTATATTTAATTAATTAAATTCGAAGTTGTTAGTATTCTTTAAACACGCGAATCGGCGGGCTTTACGAGCACCGTATCTGGCACTTTTCCATCCATCGATGATGTATCGCAAGCCAGTGTCGTTGACTTGCAAGGATGAGAATGTAAATTGAACTAAGGGGAGGATCGACAGAGTAAGATTATCTTGGAAATGTTAACATATTTTGGTATTTTATATGAAGATTTGCTCTGTAAATAGGAAGTAGGTTACTAAAGAAAGTATTACGCTATTAAATATTTACTCCGATAGTATCGCATCCGACTGCTTATTACGGCGAATAATTACGCTGCATTAACCGCTGTAATTGTCGAGGCATAAGTGCTGCAACGCGAGGCTTTAACGCGTTAAATTATAATTCCACCGAGAGTAGTTAAGTTCCCCTACATTCCAGAATGTTAATTGGCTAAGTAGACTCCGCGAAGCATTTAAGAAATTAAAGAAGTTCAATACCCCAGCATTTTGGGATGGACTGTTGAAGAAGTTTAACATTACCATCGACGTACTGCCTCTTTCTAGATAAAGCTTGTACGCCACTTATGTCGCGACGCGATTTAATGCAAATTGTTACTTTAAAGCGCAGCAAAATTGCGACTAACTAAGGAATATTCTGTGCCGACAGTTTTCTGTAGAAACGAATTGAAATTGATTGTGTTCAAGATATTGTCCAAGATAGCTCACTTCACCATCTTAAATATCGCTCTTGTCTTCTTCGTTCTCGTTTCTTCGAAAATTCAATCAAATTGCTGTGCTTCATGCCCGACCAGATATTTCATTCAAAGACAAGAGAGATGTTTCAGGGAGTACAATTAAGCAGGTCCACGTCGCAGTACATTCGCACACGTTTGCGTCGAGAATTTAGTATGCAATTACAATCAGTGCTTAAGCAATCAAATACCGAACGAAATGGTTAATCAAATCGTACAACAATTTGGTTAAACAGTTCTAGAGCGTTATTTACACGAACCAGTAGGTCTTGTGAAAGGAAAGTGTGTAAAGCAATGTCTTCCCTGTATTCGCAGTATAAGCGTAGATTAGAAGACTACTCGCAGCGACTAATTTAGCGACGAATTCTTTATCAGTAGGATATCTCCGATTGCTGAATTTCAGTTAGCGTTTCAGTGGCGTTCGCGATGCGTCAGGATCGTTATGAGTGCCTCTGCGAAGGCTTAGAAGTATTCGAGAAGCGTTTCTTCGTTTACAAAGGATTTTGTAACACGCGCTTTAATTGTTTCCTGCGCTCGCGTAATAATTCTTAGAGAATCGCGGGGATAAGTATTGGGCGGAGTTGTAGAAGCTTGCGCTTTACGAATTTTAAAAATAATTTTCTGGAGAAGCGCGCAACGGTGTGATATAGATTACTAGAACGAGAGACGATAAAAATTCTATGTATGCTTTTGGAGCCTCGAAAGTGGATACCTATATTCTTTTAATTTCTTTAACGCACCGAAAAGTCTATTTCGATAATGTCACAAAATAGTCACGTCGCAACGTTACCTGGCAAATTTTTGTATTATCATAAAGACAATAATTTCATTCGCAGCGTCGAATATGCATCTCGAGGAGTATGTATCGGCTGAGTGTAAAAGGCGCGCGCGCGCTGCGTAACGAAGCAACTAGAAAGAAGGAAAGATAATTATAAATATTTCTTGGCAGACCAACGATTACGGAGCGCGAAGTGTTAGGGAGGAAACACAGGAAACATTCTACATGCAGATTTTACATATCCGTGTTCGACTTGTGACCACAAAATTTTAAATACAACACTTGATAGAGTTTCGTTGGATATAGTGCATAGCTGAAGTATTTAATTTCCGTCGGATCTGAGACCTGCGTTTGAATTGAGCATCAACACGCTGCGAGTGAGATCGGTGGTTCCGCAAACAGATTGATCGCTAGGGTGGAAATACAGAGGCAAAATATTTTTTTATTATTCAAAAGTTGCCTTTTTAATATTAAATTAATATTTCAGTAAATATTAATATTTGAAGGGCTTGCGGCACCTCAAAAAATTTGTTGATCGCGATCAAACTTTGGCAGCTTAAATACTATTAGAAAAGGCAACGTTTGCCTACTATTAGAAGTCATGAATAATAAAAAAAATATTTTGCCCCTATTTTTCGTTCGACCGTGTTGATCTCTTTGCGTGTCGTTGGTCAACTCAAACGCACAGCGTAGGTTTCTGTAGCAGTAGGACAAATAGTACAGCGATAACATGTACCTGTCCATATTGACCAGATCAGTGTCTTTGCCTCTACTTATAAATTTCACCTGAGTACTCTCACTTTCAACGCGGAAGAAGACAAAATTCCTGTACTTTCAATCGACCCTGGGAGCGACAGTAACGAAAATATTGTATTTATTTGACACGATTCTTAATTTTTACTTCGCCACGAAATAGAATTCTTGTACGTGATAAAAGAGGGTTGTAATCCTCTCGAAGTTCGTGAGGAATACTGTCGCTCTCAGAGCCCCAACGAGCCGTGTATTCGCACAGGTGCTGTTTCGTTATGATTAAGTTACAATTGTCAACCGTTCGATATTCGTCAGCTATGTATTATGTTTCTCACGGAAGCGGAGACACGTAACAGAAAGAATATTTTAAGAGGCAAGCTCGGGCGATGAGATTTAGAGAAGAGCGGAATAAAAAAAAGAAGAGATACGCAGAGGAGAGAGACAGAGAGAGAGAAAGAGAGATATATAAATTTATGAATATAAATATAAATATATATATATATTTAATAAAATTCTTCGACGAAGAAATGTAAGTTCAAAGAAGTATAAAATTAGCGTGAATTTCGTTAGTTTCCGCGGCGAGTCGAGGGGGAGAACTATGGGAAATTGTCAATATGTCGATAGCGCGTTATTAACCAAAGCTTTAGCTGCGAATAGAAGCGACGATTAACGAAATTATTCTTACAACGTGGGATCGTAGAGGGGCGCGCCGTTATCGCGTAACTGAATCCTAGGATTAAGGAGATGTATAAAAAAAAAAAAAAAAGGAATGAAAACGAGCTGACGATCTCGTCCCATTTTATCCGATTCGAGCCAGTATTTTCTGACTTTCGTTTTCTTCGCTCGAGTGTCGGGTTGGGGAACGCTGGTTTTTTCGCCCTTTCGACGCGGTGAGACTGTGTGATCAGTTGCTGTTATGAGATTAAGAGACTAGACGTGTGATAGCCTTGTAATTAGAACTGATAAGGGGTACGACTGAAGGGAATGAATATATGAAACGCTCCGCACTCAAATGGACCATCGTTCTTAGTGTCGAAAGGGGTTTCTAATTTATTCCTTGTATTTATATCAGTAACCAGGATCGATAAAAGATTGAAGGATTCTTCTAAACGTAGGGGGGTAGGCTCTTTCCGAAATAATTATCGTTAACTGTATAATAGCTGCTACGGTTGTATATAATTGTGTATAATCGCTGATTGTTCTTTCAGTTCACCGAGCTTCTCACACTTTTAGTCATTCTCCTCTTTCTTTTTATATATATATATATATATATATATATATATATATATATATAAATACAGTATTGCGAAGCTAATTTATGAACATTATGTATCGTTTACTTGTATCCGCAAGCACACGACTAGCCAAACTTCTGTAAATAGACACTCTCGTAATAAAACCTTACCTGAAGTACTATTCGAATCTATCTCTATCCTTCGTCGTACCTTTCACCTTTAAGGGGGTAGGTCACCCTCGATGACTCTAAAACAGGCCTTTTTTCAAACGCAAATTGTGAAGTGATAAATAACAATAGAGACAACGTTTTTTCTAGTTTTAATCGTTATTCTATGAGCCTTAACACAAAAAAAGGAAAGTCTAAATATCTCTATGTACATAAAAGTTGTGAGTAAAAACGTAAAGGCGTGTACGCGGTGCACCGTTTGATGATGTACATAAAATCTCGAAGACCGCTCCAATGATTTGGATGAAAATTTAATTAGAGATGCAGAAAACCATTCCCTAAGATGTGTCGGGAGGAGAATTTCGAGATAAATTCTTATATTTAAAAAAAAAAAAAAGTATTTTTCATAATTTTTTTTTTTTTTTGAAATCTACTCCCGACACATCCTAGGGAATGGTTTTCGGCATCTCATTAAATTTTCATCCAAATCGTTGGAGCGGTTTTTGAGATTTTATGTACACCATCAAACGGTGCACCGCATACACGCCTTTACGTTTTTACTCACAACATTAGTATACATAGAGATATTTACACTTTTCTTTTTTTGTGTTAAAGCTCATAGAATAACGTCTAAAACTAACACAACCCGTTGTCTCTATTGTTATTTATCACTTCACAATTTGCGTTTGAAAAAAGGCCTGTTTTAAGGCTATCGAGGGTGACCTACCTCCTTAAGGTGCAATTTCATGCCTGCGCTCGACGCTCGTTTTGAGCGTCAAAACCGGTCACGTGATCGATCCACGTGACTTTCAGCGTCAAGCTAGAGCTAAACTCGGTTTAGCTCTTCCGCTTGGCGCCCGTTCACTCTGCCTCGCTCGTTCGTTGGTCGAGCGTCGGTCACGTGATTGTTTTTGACGCTCAAAGCGAGCGTCGACCCTGAAAGTCCCATGCACTGATCACGTGACTAGTTCTGACGCTCAAAACGAGCATCGAGCGTCAGCATGAAATCGCACCTTTACTCCTTTCGAACTCTTCTGTTACAATCGTTGGAAGGCGTGCAGGACCTACAAAGACAGAAATGAGTACTGACAATAATTAGATAAATTTATTCCAACGAAATTAGCTCTTCCGTGTAGCGCAATTGCAATTAAATCGCGCGCTCGCTCTTGCGAGCCGATTATTGCCCACGTAACGTTTAAATATACTGTGTGTTGTTTTTTTCGTAGATAACTAGGCAACAGTTAACCCGTTAGGTTCTGCGAATAAATAAAAAATAAAAGTCTGCTTTCCTTCTTACTTAAATGTGTCTGCTTGCCGCGCAGAAATAAAATAAACGGTCACGAATCCTAACGAGCTAACGTCGGTACATCGACGCTTAGAAATATTCAGTCGATATGCATACTCTGAACAATAGTTTGACCAACAACGTTAAAATAAGACACTTCTCTTTATAAAAACTTTGTAACAATACAGGGTGATTATGATTTCTAATACCAAAATCCTTCTAACAGTTCTCCCGCGTCGTGAAAGCGTCGGGTAATTAAATGGTCGATTCGTCTCCCTGGGCAAAACTCCGTCCAATTACCCTGTATTATTAATTCACGTATGACACGGATTAAATACGGCATACGTTAGTTGAAATCATCACTTACGGCGTTCCCCTATTTATCACTAGTTTACACGATATGACAATTCGTACCGGCAGTGTTTTGATATTTAAAAATTGATGTCTGCACGGAGAATAGTCTAAGGCACGAATAGTATAAAGGGAAACATAATGTGTTTATAATTGGTCGATGCAACTCTCTAAATCATTTTAGTATCGGCGCTATTCGGAGATTATCATTCGGATTAAAATGAAAAAAAAAAAAATGCCACAAGGATTGGGTGTCCAACGCGTGGAAAAGAAAAAGAATTCATGAAGAAGTAGATCGTGCAGACATTACGCTTTCCATTACAATATTTGTGTTTTATCTGGATCGATGTTACTCCTTGCGTGTCCTGCCTGGCTCATTCTGCGCATTCCTCAAATGGAAAGTCACGTTATTATTTCCAATCCTTCGGTTTACCTTCCATTGTATTTTACTAATAAAATATAATCTCAAAGATTGTACTTTAGGGATCACTCAATGGCTCCGAATTATATTTCTAGCGAGTATTATTGATCTGGATATTGATCGCTTAACCCTTATAGATGAATTTTCCCGTGAAGAGCCTAGAAGGTCTACTTTGTATCCGAAGATCTTGTACCATTTTGGAATCACCCCGTACTTGATATATTAACCCTTTCGGTACGAGCGCCGGATATCCGGCGGCACGGAACGAGCCGTCGTTCCTGGCGTCGACTTTAGTCGGCATCCCCGATAGTTAAAAAAAAAAAAAAAAAAAAAAAAAAAAAAAAAAAAAAAAAAAAAAAAGCACTTTCGCGGAAATGTACGCCGTACCGAAAGGGTTAATTACCGCAACTGCGCGACGACTGTTAGCTTGCAGTTCTCCGCGATCCATCAGACTCGAGAGAGTTAAGAATACTGAAAACCGTGAAATTCAGGCGTTCCCGAGGTGCCAGTTAGAAGCACTAAATCCCAATTAGATTTGTACGCATTCATTGGCATAAATTACGTTTCGATATGACCTTGCAGCTGTCCCACAATTTTCCTCACCCATCCGGCCTGGCTCTGTCCAGCCGACACATCGTCCCTCTCCTCTCCGCCGTTCTCCACACAACTGTCCTGCGCACTGTTCCTCGGGCGCTGGCACGCGGCACCGCGAGGCACAGGCGACTTCTCCGGAATCCTGTAATCCGACTCTTGCCTCAGAAACGCTGACTTCGCCTTCAGGTAGTCGGGCTTCTGAGCAACGCAAGGTTTGCACTTCGCCGTCCCGCTGCACGGCTGAGAATTCACTAAAGTCACCTCTACTCGTTTCTTAGCGGGAACCGGCGGCGCGATCTTGCCTCTCAGCAGCGGGCACTCCTCCGCGGTCTGATTGGAGAGCGGCCTGGCCACCAGGACCTCGTCTATGTCGCTAAATATCGCACTGTCCCGGAACGCCTCGTCGACGTCCGCGTCCGCGTAGTTCTCGATGGTCTCGAAGGACTTCTCGTAGAAGCTGTCGGTCTCGCTCTCCCTGTTCTCCACGCTCTCCTCGTCTTCCTTCTTCTCCTTGGCCTCGAGCGAGCTGCCGGCCGGCTGGCCGAGCCGCTTGCTCTCGGAGAAGAGCAGCAGAGGGTCGGCGTAGTCGGACTGAGCGATCCGCGCGCCAAGGCTGGAGCTCCCCTGCTTATAATACAGCGAGGGGATCCTCTGGTCCGAGCTTCCCCTGGCGGTGCAACCCACGAGCTCTTCGACGTCCGACGAGGATTCCCTGGAGTGCTTCAGCTTGCCCTTCTTCTTCAACTTGCCGGCGCTGAGGGAGCGGAAGTACTTCGTTCGCTCGAGCTCTTCGCTGCATTCCAGGGTCTCCGTGCTCATCGTGTTCCTCAGCCCCTGCAGACGGTTCCCGGCCTTCGAGAGGACGCTCTTGAATATAGCGCTGCCGCCGGCGTTCGCCCTGTAGATCTTGTGATCCGGGTGGATGTTGGTGGCGGTAGAGGACACGTGGATCTCGGAGTCCGCGTCCGTTAAAGTGTCGTCCAGGGAGCAGAAGAACGTGGACGTGGAGGTGGACACCGACGTGGGGAACTTGGCGATCCTCCCTTGGGGCTGGCAGCTGGACGCGTACCTCTCCATGTCCTCCAGGTTGATCTCAGCCGGCTTGTCCGAGGCTATCGTGAAAGGCCTCTCGCTCATCGGCTTGCCATCCCTCTGCAAGAACCGCGACTTGGTTACGTTCTGGCTCGGGCTCGGATTGATTTGGAAGCTGCGCGGAAGGGAGCCGCACTTCTGAGGGGAGGTGGGCAGTCCCTCGCAGCGTTTCGTCAGCCAGACAGCTGGTCGAGTCGGGCTGTCGTTCCCATCCACGTCCTTCTCCACCTGCAAGCCTTCCCAGACGTGCTGCAGGTTGTCGTAGTTCCCGAATCCTTTACCGGACTCTGTCGCCTCCTGGCTGCCTTCCAGGTGCGCGCAGTCACCCGGCAACTTCTCTTTCTCTGCGATCCGAACCTCTGGCTCCTTGGAAGCTAGCGTTGGCGACGGCTCCTCGCTCCTGGACGCCGAGTTCTCCCTTATCCTAAGCGCAGTCTTGATCACCTTGCTCTCCGTAACGATACTCTGCCTCTTGAACGTCTCGAACAACGCCTTCTTCTCCTGCACGCGGTTCATCTTGTTCTTCAGGCTACTCTCGGCTACTTTGTTATTCTCGGTCTTGCCCAGGTTGTCGTAGAGCAGCTGCAACGCGGGTTGGTGGTCTCTGGCGGAGGACAGCGAGTTCCAGGTGTTGTTCGTTCTCACCAATCGTTCCCGCTGCGTCGCGCGGACACGCGCCATCCTGTTGTTGTTCGAGCTGTCGATGAAGTTCGCGTTCTCGGAGTCGCTGTCGTCGGAGGTGTCAGCGGAGATGCGTTTGTTGAAGCGCTGCTGCTGCCTCACGTTCAGGATGCTGTTCGTTCGTTGCTTCTCGAGAAGCTTCTGGAACTCCTGGTTCTGCATGAGGATGTGGCCGACTATCTCCTCCACCGTCTGCGCCGGAGACTGCTGCTCGGTGTTCTCTTTGGTTTCGGGCGGCGGGGAATTCGATGGGCGCTTGTCGCTCTCGATCAAAGCGCACTCGGTCTCCACAGTCGCTGACCCAGTGTCGCCGGTGTCCTCCTTCTGCTCTTCGTCCGACTGATTCAGACACACGTAGGACTGGAAGCCTGGCTCGGATTTCCTCCTCCAACCGGTGAAGCGATCCTGAAGAGAAATACAACGTAGAATGTAACGCGCTGTTCACTTTAACCTTTTCGGTACGGCGTATATTTCCGCGGAAGTGGTTTTTTTTTTTTTTTTTTTTTTTTTTTTTTTTTTTTTTTAAATAACTATCGGGGATGCCAACTAAAGTCAGCGCTAGGATATATTCGGCGCTCGTGCCGAAAGGGTTAAATATACAACATGTGCTCTAAAATCACTGATTACCTTGACTTTTGACCCGCGTCCGTCCGAAGCTCTAAGACCTTGATCTCTGGAGTCGTTGACATTGGAATCCTCGTTCTGACTTTTCCTCGGCGATGCTGGAGAATCCTGAAGGAATAACATGGATCAATTTGGAGAACGAGCTGCAATACGCGCGAGATTCCTACCTCAGTTGTAGTCTCAGACTTTCTGCCACCCTTCTTGAACTTCTGCCTCAGCCCAGTCTCAGACCTACGTTTCTCCCTCTCCTGCTTCCGCTTCTCCAAGTACTCCGGTGGCGCGGAATACTGCTTCTTCGCCGACCCTTTGTCCGCCAAAGCGTCGTCTGCAACGATCCCCCCGTGTAGTTAATGTTAATTAAATAAGACTTCTTAATCGACTCTTGCGATGTACCTTCTGGCTGCGTCTGACCGAGTTGCAACACTAATTGCCTCGCATGGGAAGGTATAACTGCATTATAATTCTCGAGGATCACCCTCTTAATCTGCAGAGTCCATTCCCTCTTCTGTTCCAAGTTTCTCGCCTGATAAACAGAAGCATAAATCAGCACCAACCTACAGATTCTAATAAAAAATGAAAATATATCTCAGGCTTTACCTGCAACGTATACTGCAGTCGAGGATTGTCGAAAGGAATCACATGAAAGCTGAGCGGTTCTCCGGGGATGCTCTCGATGAGCATTAAGTTTGAACACTGTGGGTGGAAAATTAATTAAGGAAACTAAGAGCCTGTAGAGTTATAGATAAAGTAAAGAAGCTGCTGCCTACCATTATGTGAGCTTTGTAGACTAGAAGCCCATCCTCTTTCTTCTTAGTAAGAAGAAGCATACGGTCGAACAAGAAAGCGTGCCTGGGAGCCTTCGCTCCCCGCATTCTGAATCGTCCTTCTGCCACCAATTCGCCGCTGGTAGTTAAATCCGGACCAGACCAGCCGTAAAGAAGGGACTGGATCTCCTGAACACGCACGGCGTGCTCGTGTCTCCTCTTCATCGCGTTAATGTGCTTCGCGATGCCAGTCATCGCAGCTAGAGCCGCCTCTATCGCATTCCTCCCCTCAGCCTCGTCCTCTCTCAGCTCGCAGTCCCCTCCGTACTCCTTCGACAAGTTCTGCAGAATTCGTTCAGCATCCTCCGTTCTCAAATCCGTTCGCGCAGATTACCGAGCAAAACTAAACGCAACACTTGCCTCTAACAGTAAATGGTACTTGAGGATCCTTTGAACTGGCTTCAGAAGAAACGAACCAAGGGGCAGCGCGTGCCTCAAGGCTGCCTGCCGCTCTCGAAACGCGTTCGCCGTTTCCTCTTGGCCCATCAGGTCCGTCAACACAGACACTGTCCTGAAATCAGCTGCATTAATATCGAGGCAGAACTGGAGGAGCACGGACGCGTGCGGAATTCATTACGAAATATTCTGCGGCCGATGCGCCGAGTAAACATTTAGCCACTTACCTGGGGTAATTGGTGCAGTACTCGGTGTACACTTTGAAGCCCGAGTTGTGCTTTATAAATGTGTTTGCCATGCAAACAGGGTCCAAGCCACATTTCTCTATTTCTTTAAGGAACTCTCTAGAATCAAATATGCAGGTTTATAAATATAAAAAAAACACGAGAGACTGAAAGATGAAAGATTAGGAAACCTCCTACCTGTTGAATTCAAAAATATCCTCGATATTACTAAATAAGTCACTCAGTTGCATCTGACGGGCAAACGATGCCGGATCGTTTCTCCACAATATAAGGTAACCCTGGAAGATCGACAAATTAAAATCCCGCGATCGTAGATCATGGAAGTATCAGAGAAGTGGAGTAAGTACTTGGATAATTTGTCGCAGGTGCTCCACGTATATCGCCTCGGTGTCGACAATCTCGAGGAGCACCCTTTCCATGGGATTCCGATGGGGGTCGGAGTAACGCGCCTTGTAGGGCGACAAAGGGTCCTCCTCGGCGCAATTTCTCCTTTGACCACCGCCGTCGCTTCCGATTCGACAATTCGTTTCCGAAACCGTCACCACTCCGCTGTCCCCAGAACCTGTTTCACCGTTAACAAAGAGATTAATCATCGTCGAGGAAGAATTAAGGAAGCTGGCTTGTCTCCTTCAGGCATTCTATATCTCTGGGAGCAAAGCTTGCACAGTTTTGCCGCGTGTTTTAAAACGGAAAAAGCCACGGGCTACTGGCTCGTTTATTTCTGCACAAACGAGTGTCGTTTCTGCTTCTGTGAGGGGACGATTGCGCTCCGAAGCTCGAAACATTTTAGAAATCCGTTTCCCAACGTATCAGTCGAAGCAGATTCCAAGGACCCCGACTTTCTCTCCGCTGTAGCGTAATAACCAGCAATGACAGTAATGATAGCGGCGGCAATAAAGTTCTCCCGTGGCGTTCCGCCATCGTCGAGGAAAACGACTGTTTGCGCGGCCTGAATTGCTACCGCACGAGAGAATGCGTGCATTTCGATGGCCGGCGATCGGACTTCGAGGATACTACTCATTGTTAGCTTCCCCTTCGTCACAGGGTGATGAAACGCATGGACAGGCTTCGCGTTTCTGTCTTTGAGATGGAAAAAAAACTTTCCCTTTTTATATTCCGCAGATTTTCAAGTATTCTTCTCGCAAAGATTGCGGTTAACTGACATCAGCTCCGGGGAGCTGTGCCCTGAGAATCTCAAGTGTAAGAGGGCAGAGGCATAATCTACCAAACTGACCAATTCCACTTTTTATAAGTTTCTCAATTTGATTACTTAACCGTGAGGTTCCTGCTCAGCTTGCCGATATTCAGTGTGGCTTCTGGAAGTCTCATGCACCCTCACAGTCTTTTTAATAGAAGCTTAAAGAAGAGCCACTCACCCTGGGAACTGGCGCAGGTATCAGCGAGAGACTCGACGGACGCTAAATACGGGTTAACGTTGCAAGTGTTCCCCTGGTTGCTGCAGCCGCTGGAGGAGGTGCTGGACGCCACCGAGCTGCCAGAAAGCGGTCTGCTAGCGTTCCTGCACCGTCTGTGGTACCTAAGTGGCGACAGCCCGTTGCTGTCCCTGTGGTAAGGCTTCTCTACGACCGCGCAATCGGTTCTATCCTCTTGCTGGCCGTTGCCCAGCGTCTCGTAGATGTTTCCGTGTTTCTCCTGCGGTGGTTCCTCGGCCACGACCACCTCCACGGTGGTTTCCACCGGTGGCTGCTGGTCGGCCATCGCCTCCTCCTCCTCCTCCTCCTGCTGGGTCTTCGCCACTTCGGGGCAGAATTGACCGAATATTGAACCTCGGTGGGACACCAGGCTCAGTCGCTTTTGCAGCACCGTTGGCAGGACTACATGGTCGGTGTAGCCGTTACCCCGACGTGCTAGCTCGTCGAACATCCCCAGCACCTGGGGCACGAGGTCTGTGCTCGACCCTGAAACGAAAACATCAGGAGGTTGATGTAAATTGAAGAGATGTTTATGTTTATTATTTTTTCTTTTGCACACTGCCAAACTCGTAATACACAGGATGGTGATTGGTGGGGTGGTGTCTCAGCTATTGCTGCTTTCATACTACCCAACGAAATATAATATTATTAAAGTAGTCCAATTTATTATTTTTTTTTTAATCCCACTTCTTTTTGTCTCTCTCTCCCATTCTCGGGGTTATTTCAGAAACCCATAAATAATGGGTGGTATATATATCTTTACATTCCTTATTTCCTCATCCTTTTAATACTATAAGAAGGAGGGTGGGGGGTGTTGGGGTTTTAGGTAGCAAACACACACCCCACCCACCCACCAACCAACCAACCTCCATCCATCCACCCCTATATTATTTTTTTATAGAGTCCCAGCAGCAAGCAGCGGCGCTCCAAGAGAAGAAGAACCCCCCCCCACCAACCGAGCGACGGTCGGTCGTCGGTCAGTCGGGTCGGTCACCCATCCCTCCCCAGCACGTCGCACCGTGATGCTAACTTCGGTGATCTAACGAGAACCTGTGTTTCCATCACGACCACCGCTGCTGGTTAAATTGAAGATGGGATATGGGCTTGGAAGCGGGTCCGTCTTGAGCTGAAGATCTTCAGGATTGGAGGTGGAGGTGGAGGAATACACGATCTTCTTAATGGAAAAGCCCTCAGTAAATTGTACTAATTAGATTTCTCACTGATTCAATCAACATTCTTGAGGATTTTTATTTAGTAGATAATTAAAGTGGCATGCTTGGTTGCGACTATGGGGATATATGAATTTTACGAGGGAAGAATCGAGGGAATTTCTGAACGAGAAGCTTTCCTGCAGTGTCAGAAGACAATTATGGATCGCCAGAATTTTGTTTATTGCCAATATCGGGTTTCAGGCGCGCATGCTGTCTGGCTAGAAAACAGTGCAGGCTTTTACATGCCCACCCCCGCGAAACATAACAATATTGTATAAACAAACGGGCGGGTTGATGGTTACCAATTCCCCCAAGCGGATGGATCAACGTGCAATGAACTTGTTCGAGCTAAAGCGTGCACGTTTTTGCATTTCGGGCGGTTGAACTATACAGGGTGATCCAAGAAAGCTCCCCCACTAACATTCACCTAGAATAAAACTGAGACCTTGACTTGAAACACTTGGAACGACTAAACAAAGTCAATTTCTTATACAATTGCACGGATATTGCCCTGAGTAAAATCAAACTCCATTCTCATCTCCACCATTCCAGAGTTATAATTAACAACTATGTATAATAAGGAAGAAAACTGTGCTTTTCCAGCGGAGGAAGTTATTCTTCCAAGATCCGCAGCTGTCGGATATGGATGCAAACACCTCTCATAAAGAACGCGCAAAGAAAGCAACGTATATTTTTGCACGAAGCAGATTGGCCCTCGGTTATTTATGCGTGCGTCCAGTAAACGAATCGTCTCGCTACGGAGTGGACTAAAATACACCCCTCGAGCACTCGCGAAGTTCGATCGATTCTTGGCCCCCCTAATAACGAAACAAAGGACCTCCACATTAATTCCAAAAATGGATCTGCCATGCATCTTCCCACACAGACCCTACCGGAGTCGAATAATGAGGAGACCAGCCAGGCAGAAACAGTTGGTCCAACTTCCACTGGAAGAACCAAGGACCATTCCTCTCCCCTGCCCCTTTCAGCTGCACCCCGCTTCGCCCGTTGCAGGCCATATGCGTTCCTCTGCCGATCGCGGTGGTGCACTTGGCTGGAACTCGGCTAATAATAGAACCGGGACCAACTTTCGTCTCAGCCTCGCGTGCACCAGCTTCCCCGCAGACTTGTCACGCCGAGGACCGATGACACGGTTCCAGACCACTGCTCCCATTAGGTAATCCAGGGGAAACGCGCCGAAAACCACTTCCACGCGTACAACAAGCATTTGGCGATAAAATATAGTAAAAGGCTGAGATTATAGAGGTTGGAAGAATGTGGGGACACTTGGGGTGCACTTTTTGGGGAACACTTAAACGTTTAATGGGGTGAAAATGAGGGTTTATCTTCGTTGGAGAATTCGAGGTAAAAGTTCCTTCGATTTTTGAATATTATGCTCGATAAAAGGGGCAGAGCCGTTTCTGCTACTGTACTTGTGGATTTAGCGGGAAATTTGAATAGAAATGTGTTATCCGTGTCGTGGGAAAGGCTGGAAATCAGCTCGCGAGCCAAGTGCATTGAACTTCACTGTCACGGTGAGCAACGGCCACGTTGACGTTTATACACTCTTTTTTTATCGTCGACGGACCCACTCTTCAGCGGCTCTATAGCCTGCCATGAAAGTGCTCGCGTCATATTTTCGAGAAACCTTTCTGGTCATTCTAGAAATTGTATTTCGTGGGAACCGTATATGAAAAATTCCAAAATTCCAATATTCATGAATGAAAAAATACTAGAACTATGAAACTGACCCAACGCAATTATCCTCCACGTCAGAGTGGAAGCTAGAAATTTTCATTCTAATAACAACAGTTGGTACTACTAGGAGTGCAGCTTCCTGGACCAAGAAACTCCACCATAAAACTTAATGTAGCATTAAGACAGCATAATTGTACCGTTGCGTTATAATTAAATATCTGCATTTTGAATACTAATTTCGTATATTTTTATCGAGCACCCATTCTGTTGTGACCCGCGATACCTTCCGATCCATCGAGCCAGAACGAAATCCCATCATCGAGCATGCGATTACAGCGCCACTTGATGCCCCGTCACGCACGCCCGGCTGGTAATTAACCCACGATGGTACATTTCCCACAAAACCTCGCCCCCGTAACCGCATTCCTTGCGGAGGACCGATCTTCAGTGGACGCTGTATAAAAGGGCCGGGCAGAGGTGTGTGCATATATCGCGTGGGCCTACGAAGGGCGATCGAGCCGTTTATCACGGCAATTTACAGCGTTACACGGTAGTTACGAAACGATTATCCCGGGCACGAGCTCGAAAAGAGGCGAAAAAACGCGGGTCAATGGATCGTTTATCGGTAGCACGCTTTCACGGGCGCTTAACTCTCTCGACCGCCGTCCCCGGGCTGTGATTTTCGGTTGATCGAGGTTCTCAGGCCGCGGGCGACTGAATGGAACGGCTTTCCGAGCCTCTCCACTGGATTAGACCGCTTTGGGCGGGTGAAAATTGATTTCGAGTGATGAATGAGAGATGGGAGGTACCGTCGCTTGTGGGCATTGCCTGTATATGTGGTGGAGGCTTGCAACTAGGGTTGCCACCCGTACTTTAAAATAAAGTATCTTACGTTATTATAGGTAAATGTACTCTATACTTTTGAATAATAATAAAGTACGCGAAAATACTTTATTTCACAATTAATGATATTACATGAAACGTAACGCAATATTATTGTACATAACCTTTTTCATTAGTTCAAAATTTCACCGCACGCCGCACCACACTACATAGTGAACCTATCAACTTACGCGTAGGACAATTGTCTGTCATTTATTTGAATGTTTTGTTTTGAGATTGTGTTGAATGTTCACAAACTATTTATGCCAGCTCAATATGAGTATTGAGTGCAATGAGGCCATTGAGATATTTAAAAATAATAAAAAGTTACTCTGTAATGCTATAAGCAATACAAAATATATTTGGAAAAATAAAAACTAATAAGATTAAAATGTACTTTTAATTTGTTGAGCGTGCTTTTTTTATACCCCACGAAAGCAAATGTACGTTATTTTTCTGTAAAAAAGATGGCAACCCCACTTGCAACTGGCTGCAACGAGGTCTTTTTACGATGTACAGTGTCGACTTAACAAAAATACGCGATGATTTAATTATTTTAGACAGTGAAACGATTTATTCGGGGTGGACAGGTTATGTGAATCGCCCTGTATATAAAGTTTTAAATTGGGTATCCCTAGTAGTGATTAGAAATACCCTAATTCCTTCATCAATTCTGTTAAAAGGCATCTGAAATTCGATAGTTGATTTTTGAATAGAATATGTGACTTATTAATAATTCGATTGGAAATATCCATTTTTCGATCGGTACTTAGGTTCGATTCACTACTGAGAGAAAGACAGGGGGAGGAGCAAAGGCTGGCGCCACGAGGAGGCCTCGCCGGCCGACGGCTGGCAAAAATAGCGTCCACGGGGCCCCCTGAAAGAAAGGGAAACGTCCGTTCATTGACGAAAAGCAACGGGGCGAGTTGAAAAGTCTCAAGTGGCCGTTGCTGTTCCGACGCGACGTCTGTATGCCCGCCACGTTGCTCTGACTCACGGGAATGCAGCGGCACATCGCGGACAAGGGACGATGACTAACAATCTCGCGCTCGATGCTGGCCAGAAAGGCCAATGGAGACGCTCGGCCGTCGAGAAACTCGCGCTTTCGACACAGAGGCGCGTGCACCTCTTCTAATTAACTCTAAACAAACTAGAGCCCGCCTGGGGCCCAATCCAGACCTGCACAAGTGTTTCCTGAATGGGATGTTGACCCAGATCGAGCCCAAATCTAATCTACACCTGGAAGAATACTTTAGCTTTCAGAGATCGATAAGCGGAATGAAACGGCAGTCCACGAAGGGTGTTTGGACAGAAGACGGTTACGAAATGGTTGCACAGAATGTCGGGGAGACTGTACTTCGACTCCCGTCTGTTGACCAAGTAAATGGCGCGATGACGAACACGTGCAGAGTTTGTTTTACGGTGGCCAGGTGCGAGGCACAGTCACGGAAACCTGGGAACCATTGCTTGCATCACGACTGAATCAATCCCTTACAACGTACCGAATGTACTAGGATACTGTCATTCGACTAAAGAGGGAGCACCTGTGGCTTGCATAACCTAATAGACAGAGCAATCGTGCAGCAGAGACATCTCGGCCCCTCTGCGTTAACGAGGCGAACTATCCAAGCTCATCGAACACGTCGATCTTCTCCATAGATCGCGAACCCATGGAACAGCGCCAGAAACGAGCATTGTCTCCGCCAGGCGTCTACCAGACGGCCACGGAAGCGTGCTAATAGACGAGCGGAGGAGAAAAGTCGCGAGTCCAAGGAATTCGGGGATCGCTGGCGCTAATTGCTAGATTCGAATGCAAATGGGTTAACGTGCCAGTCACCGCGGCCGACTAATGCTCGTGTCTCACGCACGTCCGTCGACCACCGAACAGCCTAGTCGTGACTTAAACGGCCATAAACTGTCTCGTTATCGTCGCGCCAGTATCGGCCGTGCCTATTACGCTCGCGAGCGATTCGCCCGATTATTTCGCCCCTGGAGGAAACACGAGCCGATCCGTGACTTTCCCTTGCTCGATCCGGCGTCCCTGTCTCTTATCTCGACCGCGATGTACCCGGAAACCCGCGTCCATTTCTTGCTCTCTCGACTATTTCAGCCGAGAGATTATTTCGGAATTTATGCCGGCGTCGATGGGAAGGCGCTCGAGCCGCCGGATCGCGACGCCAGGGGCCAGCTGTGGCCATAATCTGGGGATTTTTTTTAGGCGGGCAAGGGGCATGCACCTTTGGACTGATGATTCCAGTTTGGGGGTGTGGGGATTAAGGACTTCTTAAGGCGAATCAATTGTAAAATTATGTGCGGAGAGATTTGTCACGCAAATCCCATTTTCACGGGCGACTTTCTTCACCTTCTTATTTACTGACACGCTACTGCGCCGCGTCAGCGTTCACCGTGCAGCTTCCTCTAACACGTTCGATCCTTCCGCATGAGTCATTCGAATTCCTTTGGATTCTTCCTTCACGTGGTTGTCCTGTGTATCCCAGCTGCGCGTTTACCTCCGACTAAAGGTGACACGCCATTGTGCACCGAATTTATTCTAAGAGGAATCTTCCTACACGTGAATTCCAATCCCCCCAGATCGTTGCCCCCAACTTCGAGAGCCTGGCAATTTTTCACCAATTCCTCTTACGAGATCCTCGTTCGTAAATCCTTTCGCGCGCCACGAAAGAGTGTTCCACGTTGGCCGGGCTCCAAATTTGCCGAGCAGCGGAGGGCTAATGGCCGTTGCAAATCCGCCGGTGGCGAACCACCTCACGTACGGCCGTCTCGCGCGCCGGGGGTCGCGGCAGGGAATGCCGGAAAAGCAGAAAACCGGCGACGGACCAGAAAAAGGGCGGCTCGCATTCGACTCACGTAGCCGCGGCGACAAGTACGAGAATCACGTTGCGCCAACGTGAGACTCCTCTGCCCCGGAATTCCAGCCTGCCTTTTGTGTTTCTCCTCTCTTATCTGTTCCTGGAGATGCACCCGGAAACGCTCGCCACCGAGGCGCATTCCGACGTATGCATTCCGAGGGATAAAGCGACATGCCGTGTACAAGTGGCTGCTCCCCTCGACGGGGCTACCTGTTGGCTGTCCGAGTCGCAGCTACCACTGGCGCGTAGTAACGGTGCCTTTAACGGGGGGTAGGGTGACAAATATGTGTAAATAATCCAAAAATATTGATTACGCCTGCTACTGGCGGGTATATGGGTGCAGAGGATGGCGGAGGTAAAGGTGTAGCTGAAAGGATGGCGCAGGTAACAGTGGATGAAGATAAAAGGTCCCCCGAGGGCGATAATGGGCGATAATGTAATAGGCGCAATTGGGGTGGCGTGGAAGCTTTCCATGGGGCATTTTAGGAGGGTGTCTTGATGTGTATATTTAGAATTAATGTGTACCAACTTATTGATACGTAATTGACTGCTCTGCAATATATTATACAGGGTGGGTTTCCAGAATATTGATAAAGAGGGAATAAGCACTTTGCGGAGGAAGATGATGTTCTCAGATTCAATATCTGAATTCGTTTAGACGTCCACAGTAATCTACCACGATCTACCTTAAATTGTGATTTATAGATCGTCTTTAAATCCACCCAAGAGCGCAAGGAATCCGACTGCCGAGCAATTGGATCGTTTTCTATGGAAAGTCGGCAATGCTCCCTCTAATTGCGCGCTCCACGAGCCACAGTGCAGTCAATTATGGCCGAGCGTTATCTCCAGGATTAATCTTGATTGCCCGAATAATCCGACCGTCTAGAGGTGACGATATTACGTTAGCCGGGGAATGTATCCGTGGAATTCGACCGACGGCATCCAACAGCCGCCTCATTCGACGGAGAGCCGAGTTTACGCAGACCTTCTGCCCTAGTTGCGACCTTAGTTACGGTACCCGCGCAGTATTTTTAGAAACTGTTAAACGCGGACACTTTGCATCCAACCGCGAGCCTCGGAGTATCTTATCGGACACCTGACATATTCAAACAATCGAACGGTATCGAAACGTCGAGCGGGCGGATAGAATCGATCACAGTGACTCACTTTATTGAAAACTCGGTGGAAGCTTCGAGACGAACTGTAGCCTAAACCAAACGGGATATGCAAACCTCCGACAGTTCACACCAGACGCCAGTGTGTCTCAGCGTTTCCTTAAAAGTATGACAGCGCACTTGTGCACACCGCGGAGACTAGGACTGCAATTTTTTGTGCACTTGCAACGTCACCAAGGCGATTGTGCTTCGCGATTCGCACGCGAGCTTTGCGGCGATAGGAGTTGCGCGACTCGCAACCGATGTTTGAACTACGATAACCCGGTTCCATCGATGTCTCCGCGATCAAATAATAGATCAGCGAGTTGATAAGCGTAATCTTCGACGATGATGGTCGTTGTCTCCAGGAAAGAAACTCTTCCACATCGTCGTTCGATTCCTTCCACGTCTTTTCATTGATATTCATTTATCTCCACCTTGCTCTGCTTCTAGGCCGTTGTTCCACGCGGATACTAATAATTCCGTTAGTAGGAGGCTATAGCAGACCACGCACAAAAGCAAACATTTGTCTATGACTGGTTCAATGAATCACTTTTGCGGAAGGGGGCGCAAAGTAGACGCAGATAAGAATTTTTCTCGATGCTACTTTATGGAAGCTTATAGATAAACGCGCTTGTGCAAAGTTTTAAAGAGTTCTTCCTACACTCTATTCCAACTTCAACAATCTGTATTTACTCTGAAATTGATACTAGGTGCTACGAAGCTTCAAAAGGTGGAAAACCTTAGTCTTTCCAAAGCTACCTCTACCATCCTCAACTCCCAAACCATCAGAGAACCTCCCAAAGCTACCTCTCCCATCTCTCCAAATCCTCAACTCCACTAAAAACCTTCCTCCTAGCTCCTCCAAACCTAGCCTCTCCCAGAGCTGCGCTCCACCACCCGCAACCTCTCCAGTTTCCTCAAAAGCTACTCACCGAAAGCGTCCAAGGGATCCTCCAACACTTCAGAGCACACAGTGTTCACGCGCAGCCATTCCGATCGATCTCCACACCGTCACTGCCTCGCAGAGGAAGCACTTGATTCGAGCAACTAGGCACGATCACGTCCGTCACGATCACTGCATCCGTTGATCAACGTTTCACGGAAAGCCAATAAGACACTGCCCGTCAAGGTGGCCACTAGCTTGCCCGTGGCTCGGCTAGCTGGGAAATGAAGGGCCGGGGCATGCGGCTCCCGTCGCCTAGGACTAGAACCGGGCGATAGCGACGAAGAGGAGAGCCAGTCAGGTGCGCGGACGTCAGGTATCCAGGGGACAGGGAACGTGGAGCAGGTAGAGCGCAGCCTTCGCTGTTCGAGCAACAGGTAGGCACTGTGGAGAGAGGCGAAGATGGGAATGGAGCGAGTGCGCCACTCGGATAGACGGATCCGAGTGTCGACGAGCGGGATTGAGCTTAAAGGGGCCTCCACAATGCCACGGGGGAGAAGGTGAAGCGACCTTCTGCAGCTTCTGAAACACTTTGGCCAGTGATTCTCAACCTGTGGGTCGCGAAGTGTTTCCTGACGGGTCGTCATGTATTTTTTTTTAAATATTATTAAGTTAGAATTATATTTTGAAATAACTATTTTTAATGTGTTTTTTTTTAGCTTATTCAATTTACTTTATCTTATATGGGGGAGGGCAGATTATTTGAATGTTATGAAAGGGGATAGCGATTCGAAAAAAATTGGGAAGCACTGACTTTGTCGATTTTTATGAAATTAATTGCACTTGAAGGGTGAGGAATACAGTAGTAGTTTTTGGGGAAGGGAAGGATTGAATTTAAGAGGTGGAAATAGCAAATCTGACACTCTGCTTGGAATGTTTTTTAGAATATTAGAAAGTTAAAAAAAGGCGAACTCTTATAAGTAGGTTATTAGAAGTTGCAAGTTTGTTTATTTTCGTGGAATGGATAAGATGAAGAATTATACTCCAGCTTTCTTTTCTGGGTGTAGAAGTTTGTCTATTTCTTAGTCGAGAGAAGTTTCCCAACGGTGCCTTATTTTTTAAATATAGTTTTTAACTCTTACGACATGGACGCCTCTGTGAAAAGAAACCGAGGACTCCTGGGCCCGCCGTGATACATTTACGAAACCCAGGGGGAACTTATCTCGCCCGCTCGCTCCTTATCGGCCTTATTAATCATTCAACGAGCGTAACGCGTAGTTGCATAAAATGGAAAGAACGTATCGCGCGCGATTGCGTGTAACGAGACGGTTAACAAATTGTGACCGAGGATGTCATCTATCGGATCGACTCCGGTTACCAATTACGCGTAATCTGTCGCTGACAGCGTTATCTCTCATTCAGAAATTGTGTAACTCGGCCGAGTTCAGAGGGAAATAGTGAAGATAATCGATCTTAATCGCAGTGTAACACAGTCTCCTATTGGGGTCTCCATTTTGGGACTCTAGAAACTCGAAAAACATTAGCTAGCTTCAATAAAATCTCCCTAGAATCGGCAGATTTTAAATCATTATTTTTTTCTATTTTTCCTTCTATTAACAAAATTGGATATATACTGTTATTTAATAAAGAGTTTATTCTAATGAATCCCAATTGAAATTTCTTTTTACCTTAATAATGTCAAAGTTACGAGATTTTATCCTTAACTCTTCTACTAAAAATTTCACAAATTTGATATCTAGAAATATTCAAGCAGAATGTAGAGTATTGCAGTAAGTCCCAAAAATGATGCCCCAATTTCTACTTTTCTAAAAAGAATTCCACCTCCAAAAGCTAGGCTAGTGACAACCGTCCAAGGGTCAGCGTTCTTCCAATGTGAATGAAGCCGTACTCCAGCGTGGGCCTGGTGGGGGTTCAATCATCGCAATGAATTACAACGAGCCAGTCACCGAGAGTGACTCACTACGACTGCTCTAGCTGCCGCAGCCCAGGCACTCTTTTTCCCTCCCGTCGCCTTTTTCCTCTCACGGAGAAGGAATTCGGGGGAGGAGAAACAAGGCCCTGGTCCTTCTCCGAAGAAATGCATGCGTCTCGTGGGGGAGCAGCGAGCGCGCTCGGGGCCCATGAATCACCTGGGCCCGCTACTAGGTACTTTCATTCGCGGCAGGCTCTGGAACTCGAGGTAACGGGATTCCTAGTGCTCCTAATGCCTTGGAACAGCTCCATGGTTCGATGTTATGGAGATGAGACCTGGACGTTGCGGAGATAAGGGCCTGATGGACTGAATTTCATTGCGTAGTGGAAAGTTCGAGGTGGTGGGACTTATAGTGGGACTTGTGGCGCACTTAGTTGCTAAGGTTGCGCCATAGTTGAATCTTCTGGAGGTCAAAGACACCACTGATACAGTGCGCTCATTGAATATTGGCCTCTGATAGTAAGTTCCAGAGTAAGAAGCATATTGTGGAATCATTTATAAGTCCGAATAATTTGGGACTACTCCCATTTTGGGATCTATGAAGATCGGAGGTGATTGTTGCGTGGATAAAACGATAACTTCCCAGGTTCAAGTTAGAAAGGGACTGAGTCCCAAAGTCCAAATCACTTATAAGTCCCAAAAAGACTGACCTCTGGCCCAAAAAAAATGGTAACTGCGCATTCCTCACACCTCCATAACCAAATCAACTGGAGTTTACTTACTGTATCATTCCAAACCAACAACTGAAGGGCCCAGTGGAAAACAGGCACACCGTTTCATGATTTTTTTTATGATTCTTTACCAAAAAAATTTCGTATTGGTTGTGTTTATATATTATTCAAAATATCACAGTTTATAGTTTAATGTTCATAGATTTCTAAAAAATAAAAAGTTCTCAAAAATATGTATAATTCTTCTTGAAAAAAATTATGGATCCTTAAGAAACAAAAATTTAGACACTATAAAAAATAGACACTATAAAAAATAGACACTATAGTCTCCTTCAAAAGAACTGCCGTTGGTACTTCGAGCGCAGAAGGGCGAAGCAGTATCGTCGAAAGCAATATGACCGGGCGCCATCACTTTCCAGCCGATGAAGACAAATCAAATCGAATCGGTCCCGGTTTTCTCTTTTCCCGCGACATCACCGGGGCGCCGGCTTTAAATATAATTTTCTTATCGGGCCCCGGTGAAAGGTATGAATAAAACATGCGCGCAGAGTGCATCGACTTGCATCAATCTCTCACGCCAGGCCGTGCAACTTCCGTGCGGGGAATAATTGGCACGGTATGCCAGCCAGAGAGAGCGTTCGTTAAAAAAAGAAACTAGACGACGTCCACGGTGCACTCGATACCCCGCCCCCCTTGAAATCCCATATTTCTGGCATTCCGGGGCATCAAATTATCCCTCCACTTCAGATGTGTCTCTGATAACTAAATTCCCATCAACAATTCCATCGTACCTCTTTCCAATTCCTTTGTAAATAAAAATTTATTACTGCACAGTTTCTGGGGACGTTTTGATTTTAATTGTAGGGACGAAGGAAGCGTCAAAGGTCTGGACTATTCCTTTTTCTTTTTAGAAATAATAACTTTCGTCCACGAAGAGCTAGTTGTCAACTAATATCTACAGTAATTCACCAGGCAACTAGGCATCGTGTTAATTTTACTTATCCACCGCGAGTTCGATCACCAACGTTAATATTCCCTCGAGGTTCGATTCCCCAAAGAAAAATGCCCCGTAGCGATACACTCCGCCCCTTGAATACATTCTTAAGTAGCTTCGTGGACCTCGTAAAGCGTCCCGTTGGCACGCTGCTATCCACGGGGCATTATTTAACGCCGCGGCAGGAGGAGAGGAGGCGAAACTATAATTTCGCGTCGTTTAATCGCGGCGATCGCGCGAGTAGGCGTGCACGATTTACTTGAGTGAAAAAGACTCGCCGCGTTACTTACAATGTAGATTATTTAGGTTATGGCGACCAGTGCTGCCCCCTGTCCCTACTATCTTTAAACTTAATGATTCGTTAATCCCTGGGGGGCCTTGCAAACCTAAAACAGCCACCTAGTTGCGCGCAGGCACTTAACGCATGAATCTCCAAAAATTAACGCCCCCCTGATATTTTATCGCGTTAATATTATTATTATAAGACGTGTATAAAATCGCCGATGGTCAGCAAAGCTTCGTGGTTCGAGGCGCAACCTGTTAGCCAAACCATCCAGACCCCCGTGCCCCCCTCCGCAAGTTCGATCAAACGGAATTCTATCGAGGGTACGGTCACGTGCCGGCGCGTTAGCTTCTCCCAGAAAGGGGGCTAAGTCGCGGCACAGATCGACGCGGAAAAATGCGTGCAGCAGGACGGCGCCAGCGCCAAGCGCTCTCCTTGCCCCTCCAGCCCCCCACTTTGACAGCAGCGCGACGCCGCGTCGCGGCGAATGCTGCCGGCGGTGGAGGGGCGGGCGGAGGAGAGATCGAAGCGGGAAAGAAGTCGCCCGAGATGGATAAAGAAGCGAGAGAGTCGCGGCGGAAGGGGCCCATTTTACTCAATAGCGATATTCACGGCGGAATTAAACGGCCACGGCCGAGATAAGATAAATCACCGGCGGACCTCCGCGGCGACGATATCGAAATCGTTCGGGGAACAGCCTTGCCCAATCAAAGTCAAGTTCACTGGATGATAGACAGCCCGCGAGCGAACGTTTTAAGCGGCGCGTGGTCCCAAAAAAGGCCCCTTTGTATTCTATGAAATGCTTGTCGATAATAGTTTCGACGCCTTTCACGGAATGTAAACACGCTGACGGTCGAAGTGTTAATGGGTCTCCCTTTGTAGTTCCTTTAGTAACCATTTGCTTTACCCCCCCTGCCCTCCTTTGGGACAGGCTATCAAGCGGTATTGATTACCAGCGGTAGTGCTCCGCAAAGTGAAATTCGTCAAAGGGAAGGACAGATTGGAGAGGGACTTCCCCGCTGTCACTTTCTCCACTGGGCCGGGAGTAATTCATCGCGCGAGCGGAGAGGGGGCCCCCCCTGGGGCTCGACGCCGGCGACGCGTCTCCCTGAAAATAGCGCCGAATCGATTTTTCGACGACCTCCAAAAAAGGGCACAAAGCCGACCGACGGTGCCGCGTGTCGTTAACCCAGAATTTTAAAAGCCGGTCACCTCTTTCCACCTGAATACCCGTCCAGCAAGTAGACCGTCCTCCGCCTGCAGGTGCAGTCGGCTAAGACAGGGGGCGTCGCAGTTTCGAGGGGGATATGTCCATCCTTGGAATCGATGGAATTCGCGGGCAGGAAGGGGGCTGATTCGACGGGAAGTTCAAGGTACGAAACAGAGGAAGAATTGAACGTGTGTCTTGTAGAGTCTTGGATCATGGGAGCTAGAGACTCCGGGACGAAGACGGAAGGGGTAAAAATTTTAGACTTAAAGCCTGCAAGCCAGTGCATTCATTCCAACAACCTTTATACCAATTACTCCTGCATCCTCTCAAAGAAATGCAAAGTGACGAATGTAGTGAACGCAACTTTCGCTTGGACTGCAGTTATTCAGCGCGTTCCGTCAGCAAGTCTGGCAATTTGCAAAAAGAAGAAGGAATAATGGCTTTGTCGATGTTTGCACGGCAATTAGAAACTCCTTTCCTTTTCTTTGCGCTGGACGCGCGTCTGCATTTTCATTGGCCCTTTTGGCGCTCGCAGCTCGGCGTCCAATAAATCCGGCAATTAGAAACGACGCGTTCCTTTCGATCCAATTTCCATGGCCCCCGCAATGGGGCGATCTTTTAGCCAGAATATTTAATAAATACTCGGAAGCCGTCGCAGTGACGGTGATAAATTTTCGCCTCTTCCTTTAAACAATCAACGCCAGAATTTCCTGAAACGACCGATGGGGCTGGTTCGACGCACTGCCGTAAGAAGAGACGACGGGGAACTGGCCGATCGGATGAAATTAGCCTAAGTTCCGACTCCTAGTAATTCGATCGGCTTGTTACGCGAAGACACTCTCTCTTTCTGTGTTCGCTTTTTAATTCATTGCCAAGGAGCAGCGATGAAAGTGATTTCTCACGTGGGTCTTTGCCGAATTTGCACCGTGAACGCAGGCCACGGCTTTTCGTCGTGGCCCCTAACAACGTAACGGGTGGGTGGTTTGCATAGATAAATTCAATCACATTCTACTCGTCCCCAAAAATATTTTCAATCTGAAAAAAGAGAGTAAATAAGCAACGAGGTAAATTGCGGTTTCATAAAAAGCGGTGTTTAGTTTGAGAAATGTAGGAAGCTACTTTTTGAACTCTGATTCGGAAGAATTGCTTCGATTAGTGATAACTAGGAAATGCTCCAATTTGAGAAGCCCCACCCTGTATAGCTCGGCCTGCACAGAGGTCGCTTTCGCAGATAGGATCGATCCATCGTTCGAGATCACTCGGCCACCGGAAGAGCAACGATTAGGATTGCTAAATACCCGAGATAAATGTGGCCAGCCACTAATTAAGGACGCCGATAGATCACGCTTCGGCTAATGTCGAATTTTGCATATCGCCGCATGTGGGAAAGATCGCTCGGTGTGCAACGTTGACTCCGCTAACAAAAAAGGAACCGAGTTACATCGTGCGAGGTCCTTTAGTTGCAACTAGGAAAATAGTAGGGGAAAGCGGAGTAATCCCGGCTACATAAGCAAGAGTGTGCTATTAAATAGAGCAAGCTTCACATTTGTTAGATTTTTTATATTAATTGATAGTTTGAAGCGTCTACTTTGTATTAGTATAAAGCATAAATTTACATTTAGGTACCTTTTTATAATATTAAGGTAAGATAAATATTTCCGTCCTTTTATTTATGAAAAATCAGTGAATAGAATATTGCAACGTAACCATATGTAAATAAATAAGTGCTAAAAATCACAGGTTGGGAATCACTGGTATAAGAACTTCTAATTAATTTTCGCTTCCATTTCCTAGTAGTATTATATCCTACCTAGAGGTTTTAAATTGAGTTTCAAAAATTCTATTCGACAGACCCACAAAACTTGCTTCCACTGTTATAAGAACTTGTAATTAATTTTCGCTTCCACTTTCCTAGTAGTATTATATCCTACCTAGTAGTTTTAAGTTGAGTTCGAAAAATTCTATTCGACACATCCACAAAACTTGGTTCCACTGGTATAAGAACTTCTAATTAATTTTCGCTTCCATTTCCTAGTAGTATTATATCCTACCTAGTAGTTTTAAATTGAGTTTAAAAAATTCTATTCGACAGACCCACAAAACTTGTTTCCACTCTTATAAGAACTTCTAATTAATTTTCGCTTCCAGTTCCTAGTAGTATTATATCCTACCTAGTAGTTTTAAATTGAGTTTAAAAAATTCTACTCGACAGACCCACAAAACTTGCTTCCACTGTTATAAGAACTTCTAACTAATTTTCGCTTCTATTTCCTAGTAGTATTATAATATCCTACCTAGTAGTTTGAAATTGAGTTCCAAAAATTCTATTCGACAGACCCACAAAACTTGCCTCCATCTCTTACTTTAAATAGAAACGAAGAAACAGACGATGCCCTTGGAATTCATCGAAGATAACAAAAGTGGAGGCTTATAAAGCCGCGTTCCCACTTGTTAAACTCGTTACGCCTCATAAGCTGCCTCCTGCCTTTAAAGACGCCTCATATTCTCCCTCCTCCAACTACGTACAGCTGGTTTAACATGCACAACAGCGAGGGATCAATTCTGCGACTGTCTGACGATAGAATCACGCTGATCGATTAGCATAATTCGCAAAGTATCAACGCCCAACGATCACAGAAGTCGTGGGTGGCTGCTCAAGGTGGTGTTTCCCGATTGTCCGCACTTATTTCTCTTTTTCCATGACTCTATTCAGACGCATCGATATTATTATTATCTCCACGCGCGTCCTCGGTGAATATTCATAACCCAGCTGAACTTCATCGACGATGGTAATCGACGCTGCTTTATGTTTCATGCATGCTCTATCGTTATGCTCCGCAATGGGGCACGAGAACGACTCTCTGTTCCTTGTTCGATAAAGTCGCTGAATTTATGGCGCGAGATTTGAAACTTACGTCGAGCCCGGAGAAAAATAGGGGAACGCGGGTCGACGTAACGCGCCGGCGAAACGAAACTCGATACAAAGAGCAAACGCGCTTCTAATGTCGCGTACCGTGAAACACAATATTCCTGCTTTCACAAAAAAAAAAGTAGCGACATGGACGATGAATTTCGTGAAACGGCAGGACTCGTTCTACGGTCGAAAATTAAAAGGGCGAGGCATCGAACGGTGCGGTAAGGAGAAAGCGCGGTTACGAGGTGGTGGGAATTCTCGCGAGGACGTGATTGTTTGCGGGTTAAAATAACTGCTTGCGCGATGCTACGTTTATGGTCGTAGAATTTTTCCGATCCCCACCACTCGAGGAACGATGTTTAGTCTCGTGACCACGCCCCCTGCGGATGAGTGGGCGGGACTGCTTGGTGGAGTGGTGGGGGTCGAGATCAGTGGATTCTGTTCTGACTATAGGGATCAAAAGATATGTCGCAAAATTAAATGAATATGGGTGACGGTAAAGTCGTGTCACGTTAGCAAAGAGAATAGAATCTATAAAGTTTCTGGGGGCTTAATATATACCGTGTGGCCCGAATATTTATGTCATTAGCGCATCGAATGCGAGTGTCCTCGTCATTGCCAGTTAGCATGCGTATCGAATGGCTGATGGTGTTGGATATCAGTTCAACGGTCTCGTATGGGTGTCGTTCAAATTTAATGCCACAGTCGACGCCAGTATTAGGTCATTACTAAACGCGTGCGACTTTTTCCCTTCAGACACGACGACTTTCACGCGCGCATACATTACACGCCGGCCCCGAAAGCCGTGTTGTATACACAACGCGGGTTTCGCAATCGATGCTGCAACCAGAGACACGAGACGCGGCACCTCCTGGCAAAATCTCGAGCCAGAATCTGGAATTCGAGTGATCCACTCGGTTCATCCTTCTTTCGAAACGCATTCCTCTTTGGCGGAGTGTGCTCGAAGCTGGGGGACGAGAGGTTAAGTTCTAGTAGGCAGTGGTATTAATACTCCAAGTTGGGAACTCAAATTAGTTAAGTTTGAAGACCCTAGTAGTCCCCCAGATATGATTAGCTATGAGCTGTGATAGCTTTGGACCTCAACTGGAAGTAATAGTACTAGTACTCGAAGTTGGGAACTCAAATTAGTCAACTTTCAAGACCCTAGTAGTCTCCCAGATATGGATAACTCTCAGCTGATAGCTTTGGACCTCAACTGAAAGTAATAGTACTAGTACTCGAAGTTGGGAACTCAAATTAGTCAACTTTCAAGACCCTAGTAACCCCCCAGATATGGATAACTCTCAGCTAATAGCTTTGGACCTCAACTGAAAGTAATAGTACTAGTACTCGAAGTTGGGAACTCAAATTAGTCAACTTTCAAGACCCTAGTAACCCCCCAGATATGGATAACTCTCAGCTAATAGCTTTGGACCTCAACTGAAAGTAATAGTACTAGTACTCGAACTTGGGAACTCAAATTACTCAACTTTCAAGAACCTAGTAACCCCCCAGATATAGATAACTCTCAGCTGATAGCTTTGGACCTCAACTGAAAGTAATAGTACCAGTACTCCAAGTTGGGAACTCAAATTAGTCAACTTTCAAGGCCCTAGTAATCTCCCAGATATGGATAGCTCTCAGCTGATAGCTTTGGATCTCAACTGAAAGTAATAGTACTAGTACTCCAAATTGGTAACTCAAATTAGTCAACTTTCAAGACCCTAGTAGTCTCCCAGATATGGATAGCTCTCAGCTGATAGCTTTAGACCTCAACTGAAAGCAATAGTACCAGTACTCCAAGTTGGGAACTCAAATTAGTCAACTTTCAAGACCCTAGTAACTCCCCAGATATAGATAACTCTCAGCTGATAGCTTTGGACCTCAACTGAAAGTAATAGTACCAGTACTCCAAATTGGTAACTCAAATTAGTCAACTTTCAAGACCCTAGTAGTCTCCCAGATATGGATAACTCCCAGCTGATAGCTTTGGACCTCAACTGAAAGTAATAGTACCAGTACTCCTAGTTGAGAACTCAAATTAGTCAACTTTCAAGGCCCTAGTAGTCTCCCAGATATGGATAGCTCTCAGCTGATAGCTTTAGACCCCAACTGAAAGCAATAGTACTAGTACCCCAAGTTGGAAGCCCAAACTAGTCAACTTCCCAGACCCTAGTAGTCAACAGACATGGCCAGTACTCCACCGAAGGCCATGGCACTTGCGCCCCAAGTGACAGACATGCTTCCAACGAAGTGGTTGATTAGCAAACCGCGTTCCCCACGAAAATTTCTGCCAGTGTACACAGTGGAAGCGCGAAGGGTGTGCATGCACGGGCGAACAGCTGCGTTTGATTCGGTGCGGTACACTCGGCGTTCTAATTACGGACAATTGGCCGTCATTGTTCTTAGGCACGTACGTAAGACGGGGAGAGGATGATTAACGTGAATGTGCCCTCTGGCTACTTGGAAACTGGTCCCCATGGAGCTCTTATAGACGCTTTCGAACTGCACGTGAAATTAAGGTCGACTATTACTGGCAGAAACAAGAACTAATTCGATATTCGAATCATCCTTCCAGCGTAGCTCGCGATCCTCCGTGCCTCGAGATATCTCAACTGAACCACCACCGCTATCCCGATATTATGCAAGGCGCAGGAGCACCCCGTTTCAGAACGAATACCGCGAGCGCAAGAGCGACTATCGAGGCGCAGAAACAATGAAAGTGAATCAAGCCGATCGAACAAGCCTGATAATTATCCTTCCTCGACAAAGCTCATTGTGCCTCGTCCTTAGGCATGAAATATCGCGTCGCGAGAAAATCACGGGGGTTTTTGCTGGAAAACGGGCACGGGCACGCTGCAATTCAATTGTTCGGGACAAACGACCGAGCTAATTGCAACGCGAACTTTGTAAAAGCGCGAGCGTGCTTGCTAATTACGTATGCCTGCTTAAAGGTTTCGCGGAACGACGATACTAGGTTTTCGAAATACTTAATTCACCACTGAATATTATACCTCAGAGGCATAACATTTCTAGAACACTCGACTTTCAGAAACAGCTTCCCAGATCATTAAGCCGCGATAGCACAAGTACAAACTTACAACAATAATGCAACTCAAAAACTTCTAAAAAAAATATTCTCAATGCATTCTACCTCACAAAACGAGCATTCTCCTAGAATTTCAACTCCATACCGCGACACGAGTTTCACACGTGGGAACGCGGCTTAAGGCTGGCCCAAACCCTCTGGGTAGTACATACTGACCGCTCGCGCTCCCCCACCGCGCGCACTTTTGGCTGCCCGGTACAGGTAAACTCGCAATCCACAAATCTTCTGTCCCTCGAAGATGAAGGGGCCTGTATTTTCCAATGAAACGCGCGAGAAGTCGATACTCGGGATAAGAAGCAACGAAATGCGGGCCCTGTTGGTAAGGCGGCAGGGTAAACACTGCTGGATGATGCACCGGTGCGGGAGAGTTCTAGCTGGTGCACTTCTGGTCGCGTAAGGTTCACGTGGGACAGGAATACCACCGCGGAGCCACGGGGTGCGGTCTCGTTTCGCCGCGGAGACTTTTCTGTCTCGCAACTAGGAGCAGAACCGGTCTCCGTGAACCAACGAGTCCGCGGAGCGACGGGTCACTCTCCGGCAACAGGCTGCGTAGATCGACAGCTCTCTAGAGATCGATGGATCAGCTGCTTCGTCACTGCAACCACGATCGATTGCGTCAGCGAGACAAATGGGGAACATTTTTACTACCCCCACTCGGAGGCACTTTTTTGGATGTATTGTTCGTGGAACTTTTTGGGTGGAGTGGTTGGTGGGTTAGCACCTAGTTGATGATTTACGGAGGATTAATCCATTGACGACTATTAGGGACACTAGTGGAATCTTCTCTATGTCTGCGATCCATGGATCTTCATTTTAGTTGCCTAGTTGGAGGCTGGACCTAGTTGCTGATGGTTTCGCTTGATTTGTGTTAATCCCTTATTTGCTACCAGCGACTTTAACAAAAATTGAAGCTGCTTCTTTTGATACTGTCCCCCCAAAAAAGAAAAAAAATTATGCACCTCGTTTCACATTTTTATTAGAAATGGAAGGATATACCCAAAAGTGGCCGATTTGAAATCCTGTGCCCGTTGCTCGACGGACGACAAAAGGGGGACAAGCCTGTGCGTTAATCGCGACCCGACGCGTGCAAGGTAATTATCCTCGGTGAATTTGTTACAAATGGGAACCGGTTTGGAAAGAATGGATCGCTGATAGCCGAACGACCAATAATGCAACGAGCAGCGAATGCCTCATGAATGTTGCTCGCGCCGCGTTCACGCTTTTACGCATCGAGGAACAATAGCGTCGCTCCAGGGACCTATCACCGTTCGCGACTCGTAATTTATTAAAGTAGGTACTATCGAGCGATCGGCACGCGTGATTCATTGCTTTCGATTTTTACTCGCTGCCTGAATGAAGCGTGTTACGAAACGTAGAAGTCCTGCACGTCCAATTTCAATTTTTTTTTTTAAAATCGTCGATACTCAAAGGAATCCTACCGATTTCAAAAATATTTCCTCGAGATGCTATTATCTTCCAAAGTACGAGCATAAAATACAGATTTACTCCAATACACTTTGACTACCACCGCAATGTAATTGGATACTAGTATTACAAAATTTGCAGGCATACTTTGCACTTAAGAATTGATCAAAATCGTTTAATAAACATAAATCGGTAAGCCCCCGAGGGGACAGCTTCTAGTAGCCAACTGCTCACGCCTCGACTCCATTACCCAGCGCGATAACTTAAAGCCTCCATACCTCAGAAGCAAATGTGTCGAATGGCACCGGTCGTTCCGACCTTTTTCTCAGCTCAGAGACTTACAACGACCCCTACAATGTTTCAAGACGCCTCTACGGAATACCCCGTGTTTAGCCGCGATAAACATCTCGCCGCACCGTTTTCTTTTCGCGACGACGACGTACGCGGAGCAACATATTTAAAACGGGAAACGGGTTCCATTATTGCTGGATCATCAATGGAACGAAA
The DNA here is from genome assembly GCA_944738655.2 of Andrena hattorfiana. Classification (NCBI taxonomy): domain Eukaryota; kingdom Metazoa; phylum Arthropoda; class Insecta; order Hymenoptera; family Andrenidae; genus Andrena; species Andrena hattorfiana. Next base: position 3,086,666 of record OX122895.1, read on the forward strand.
CGAAACAACGACAGCTCGCGTGCACGCTGAAACGAGCCACTGCTTCCTCTCCAGCCCCCTCCCCCCTCGCCCCCTAGAGCGACGCATAAAGCGATCGCTTTTAATAACCCGTTTCGCGTTTCGCCGATAACAAGTCAGCTGAACAGGTTTATTCGTAGGGTGTCCTTCTTTCCCGCGTTTGTTTACTGGTTACGCCATTGCGTCCGCGCGTTTCCCGGCGACACCCACGTGCGTGCCGCAGTGCTGCCCTCTTGGAACGTAACTAGGGTCCGCGCTCGGACGGAAATTATTCTGTAGGGTGGACGGTCCCCACGTGCCGATTCCATGACAAATCGATTCGTTGTCGACGCGGGAAAAATTGAGGAAACTCCCCTTGACATATCGAAGCGGGGCGTGACCGCCATTCGCGCCTGCTGCTTCGATTGCCATCGAATCTGCGATGCTAGGGACGCTGGGACTGGGGCCGAATATTATTCGAATATATCGAGTATATATTATTCGAATATATCAAGTATTCCAATATTAATCGAATAATATTGAGTATTCGAATATTCGAATATTATTCAATTAATTGAGAGTATTCGAATATTCGAATATTCGAATATTATTCAATTAATTAGGAGTATTCGAATATTCGAATATTCGAATATTCGAATATTATTCAATTAATTAGGAGTATTCGAATATTCGAATATTCGAATATTATTCAATTAATTGGGAGTATTCGAATATTCGAATATTATTCAATTAATTAGGAGTATTCGAATATTATTCAATTAATTAGAAGTATACGAATATTCGAATATTATTCTAATAATTAAGAGTATTCGAATATTCGAATAGTATTCAAATAATTAGGTGTATTCGAATATTCGAATATTATTCTAATAATTAGGAGTACTCGAATATTCAAATATTATTCGAATAATTAGGAGTATCTGAATATTCGAAGTGAAAGAATTTCGGATTATTCCAAATAGAAATCTGAACACGAAATATTTTTACTTTATTGTGAAATTCCTTTTATACCAGCCTTTAGAATGATTTGTTCTTCAAATGTTTAGATTCGTATTCGGTACAATCCGAAATTGGAAAAATTTGAATTATTCGAATACTCGAAATTATTCAATTATTCGAATAGTTCGACTATTAGAATTATTCGAATATTTTCAGCTGTAGCTGAGACTATGTTCCGAATTTCCCTAGAGACTTCTTTATTATTAAATTAAGTTATGGTTACTTTAGTTACTTCTTTGCTACAGTCCAGGCAGCAAGTACTGATTGCTCAGGGGAACAAGGTGGGCACACTATTTGCGTGCCCTGCTTGGAGGGAACTCAAGAGTTCCTCTGTTCGGTGAAAATCAGAACCAGTTTTGAAAGCCCAAGAGAAAGAGGACTAATTAAGTGCGCAGGAATCGGCAGCAGGTACGTCGCGATCTGGGAAGTAATATAGTAGAACAAACGGTCGATCGGACTCGTTAGCGCAAATTAGAAACTAACTGTTCTTTTCCTGCACTTCCTGGCATATATCTTTACATAATCGGTTTGGTTCGCGGCGCCGACACGGCACCGCTGTTTCCTGAAAACAATCTTAAAAATCCTGTTCACGTAATTGCTGGCCATAATGAAAACTCCAGTGCAAGTTACAGTAGGCTGATTACTTACGAACGCCGTTAAACTTGGACGATTTCGGAGTGCGAAGTCGGCGATTAAAGCCGAACGAGGGTTTGGAAGAATTTACTGCCGCTTCGAAGACTACCACTTTTTCGATGATTTATGGCGAAGGTGCGGGGTTAAGGATCACGTGTTGCGATGAAGAGCGCGAGGCAGGTACAGGAAGTGTGTTTATGGGTGAAGCAGGCGACACGAGAAGCCGCAAACCTCTACCGACAGCGGCGGAATACTGTTAACCCATTTCGTATCCGGTAGAAATTCAATGGATTATTCGCGGATTCGTATCGGTCTTATTCGAGCCGTTTGCCTTGAAAGCGGTCGAGCGCGATTCAGAGAAAATAGAGTCAGAAACAGGCCTCTGTGGCTGTGAACTGTACGATGTAATCCTTCTGCTTAGAGACCACTGCCAGTGGATGGGTATGAATAGCCCTCCGTGGGTCACTAATGCTAGATGCCACATTGTAGCTTTCCCTAGTAGTTCTTCTCTCGACTATAAGTACACTTGACATCCCCAATTCCTATGGTAATTAAAATCTATGATTTCTTTCAGGGGTCACTAATGACCCACGCCCTCAAGTTCCTAATTTCCAAAGCCTACAGTTACCAAAACTCAGGACCTCCTCGTTGGATCACTAATGGCCCAGGGCCACTACACCTCCCATTCCCAGTTCCTTAAATACTAACGCCCATAATCACCAAGCAGCCATCTCCTAACACCACCACGACCAATTCCACGGGACCTAAGTCTCGGACACTCTAAATATCCGCCTGACGTATCTCCCCCGTGGGTCACCGGCGACTGACCCAGCGCAACTTGACCGTCAGCGTCGAGGAGGATGCAGGCTATCCCTGAAGAACCGAAAGGAGCAACCGAGTACAGAGGCAGAGAGGAATGGAAAGGAGAGGCTCGCGCAGTGGACGCTGGCAGCCGCCGATTGTGTTGCACCGCGCCGGCGAACCCGTGGAGACGGCCCCGCTGCACCGTTAGACGGCGACTACTAAATCTCGCGCGGCGAGAAGGTGCTTCTCACCTTTGCTCATCGAATCGTCGCGCCACGTTATCGCAGGAAATCGTGCGGGCTCGTTGCGGTTTTCTCGGGATACCCGCGAAAAATGCTGGCGCATGCACCGAGGATTGATTTCTCCCCGGCGCGCGGCGAAAAGGAACTACGGGAACCGAATGGGCCCTTGCACACGCAGGAAACCGACGTTACGTAAAGCTCTTTCCCTCGACATCCACTTATCTATTCATTATTTGGAAGATATCCCTCGATGAGTAGCATATCTCTGCGTTTTGGGGTATTTTGCTGGAGTTTTGTGAACTCTCCAATCATATTTCTAGGTTAGGAAAGCTTCAGGTGGACGCCATCTTGGATTTTGAAGCGCGAAGGAGTTGCTGGGAAAAGAATGGAGGCTTGGAGTTTTGTGAAATCTCCACTGATATTTCTATTTAAGGTTAGCAAAGCTTCGGGGGGAAGGCTCCACTGACATTTCTATTTAGGTTAGGAAAGCTTCAGGTGGAAGGCTCCACTGACATTTCTATTTAGGTTAGCAAAGCTTCAGGTGGAAGGCTGCCATATTGGAATTTGAATTCCGAAGGGGTTGCTGGGAAAAGATGGGGACTTGGAGTTTTGTGAAGCCTCCACTGATATTTCTAGGTTAGGAAAGCTTCAGGTGGACGGCCGCCATCTTGGATTTTGAAGCACGAAGGGATTTGGAATTTGAATTACGAAGGGGTTGCTGGGAAAAGATGGGGACTTGGAGTTTTGTGAAGCCTCCACTGATATTTCTAGGTTAGGAAAGCTTCAGGTGGACGGCCGCCATCTTGGATTTTGAAGCACGAAGGGATTTGGAATTTGAATTACGAAGGGGTTGCTGGGAAAAGATGGGGACTTGGAGTTTTGTGAAGCCTCCACTGATATTTCTAGGTTAGGAAAGCTTCAGGTGGACGGCCGCCATCTTGGATTTTGAAGCACGAAGGAATTTGGAATTTGAATTACGAAGGGGTTGCTGGGAAAAGATGGGGACTTGGAGTTTTGTGAAGCCTCCACTGATATTTCTAGGTTAGGAAAGCTTCAGGTGGACGGCCGCCATCTTGGATTTTGATGCACGAAGGAGTAACTGATTGTGAGAAAAGATGAAGGCTTCGAGTTTCTGAAGTACTAATTGAGTTCCTTTGTGGACGCTCGTGAGAGGGGCATCTAGATTTGGATTAATGTAAATAAAATGGAAAGAAAAAGGGACAAAGAGCAAGGGAAGGATCTCAAGGAAGCAGGAATTTTCGCTAATGGAACGCTAATTGCGTCTCGCCGCTGCCCCACGTCGACTTTGTCCCTGCAGCGAAACAAAGGAAGGAGTCGACAGCTGGACGCTCGTAATAAAATATTCCGTTGTTGCTGCTAGAAGGCGATGTTCAAATTAACTGGGTCGCTCTAGCTCGACACATATTTCGATCTATTAATAGTTGGCCACCGGGTCCCCAGATCTTCGCTGAAAACGAGACATTATCGAGTTCCCTGGTCCACAGATCATTTTAATACAAACTCTCGATACAATAATCGACACTCTGAACACTTTTGGTTTCTTTGTGATTGACCTGGGTATGTTGAAAAGGGGTTAAGGATATATGGTGGCATTGCGATAAATCCTGGGATAATAAGGAACGTGGCCGTTCCATTTGATCTTACCTCATCAAGTTTGTAAATACAGCCAAGCCCATCGACCGCCCGTCAAATGACACTTTTTCTCGTTGTGCCCACTTTCCACCCATCTAATCCCCGCGAGATAAACGCAACGCCGTGCCCACGCGGCATTAAATTACGTTTTTTCCCCTCGAACCTGCACCCAGCATCCGCGTTTCGATCATTTCCACTTATGAAACCAACTGTAACGCCATTACGAAAAGAATCCACCATTCCGGCGCTGGCATTCACGAGCCACTTCATTCTACGTTAATTATGGGACAGAAACTACTTAGGCAAAAAAAGTACAAAGAAAAATGGTAAAATAAAGTACTACGAACTGTCAAAATTCAAAGTTCAAGGACTTAGAACAAATGGCACTTATTTAGTTGCAGCCTGAGACGCCGTATTGAACCGAAACAGGGTCCCTTTCGTCACCACAGATAATTAACCCTCCGTGGTCACGCTTTCTCATAATCACAAAATGGTCACATAGGGTTCACTGCACCACACCACATTTTTGAGTTACCATTTTGGTATTTTCGAATCTCTTAACTTTTGAGTAGTCTTTTTAAAAAAATATACTTAAAAAAAAATAAAAAATATTTTGATATGTTGAAATTTGTATTTGAAAACATTATTGTTGATAAATAAAATATTTGAGATTTAAAAAAAAAACGCTTTTATCCATAATTTTTTGATAAAAAAATCTCCCAATTATTTTATTTACACACAATTATGTTGAAATTTGTATTTGAAAACATTATTGTAGATAAATAAAATATTTGAGATTTAAAAAAAAAACGCTTTTATCCATAAATTTTTGGTAAAAAAATCTCCCAATTATTTTATTTACACACAATTATGTTTTCAAATACAAATGTGCACATATAAAAATTTACGTTTAAAAAAAATTGCTTTTATTCAATTTTAAAAAAAATTCCCAAATTATTTTATTATTAAGGTCTAAAAATGTACCGCAAATTAACAAAGACATGTCCAGTGTTGCGATACACCCCGTGTGACCACGAAGGGTTAATGCTGTCATTTTTAAAAATCCCTCTAGAATCGAGATCCGAATCGACTTCGTCGATACGAAGTGAAAAAAAAGACATCTGCCTTCGAGGAAACGCAGCGAGTACACCAAGGCACGGATACTCGTGTGGGAAGGTAATAGGAGCAAACGGAAGCCGTGCCCTTTGTCGCGTGGGAGGAGGACAAATTGCAAATAAGAGGCAACAATGGGTTCCCACAATATTCATTAGGTTATAGCCGCGGCTGACGCGTTGTCCATCAGGGTCTACGCATCCCCGCGCCATCGATACCATCGTCGAATCCTCGCCGCGCGTAATTCAAAGAAACAAACATGTCCATCACCAACAACGCGCAGGAATCGGTAAAGTTCCGTGTCAGCGAGGTCCGTTGCCTGTCCGAGGAAGCGATAAGTCGAGCAAAGGATCGGGCGCACCAGCAATCGGCGCGAAATGCCCGCCGTGGCGAACTGGAACGCTCACAAAGGCGGGGAACGCAGTCGTGACGCGCGCGACGACGCCCACGCGAATGCATTCGAAACGATCCCAGACGGGGCACAAAAGACACGCGAAACGGTACAAAAGACCGCCGCGAAATCGTTTCACTACGTTTCGACGCGGTCTCCTTGGCAGACCGCTTTGAGCAAGTCGACCCGTTCCTGGAAGCACGCGCTCGGCCAGACACGCGCCTGCTAATAGGATCAGGTTGGCGCGGGTCAGGTATACGGGGTGAGCCATATAATTCGTTTGGAGGGAGAGAAATTCAGATTGAAAAAAAGTATGACGTTTCTAGACTCCCAAAATGACCGTGAAATCGCGTCAAAGGCGGGATCTCGTTTCTTGTGACTGTGGAGACCCTGGGAGGTCCGCGTTAAGATCCGTGAAGCGGAGAGTGCGCCTGGGCAAAGGAAATTTAAGTGCCATTAAGTTTCCAGCGAATTCCCTCTTCGATTAAGCTCGTTCAGTCGAAATAATTAAACAGAATGTTACTCCAATTCAGAATATAATTTTCAAACTCGAGTATGTTGTTCCTCGCCATAAAATACATACAAAAAGTAGAAATAATTTTTTCCCTACGACCCTTGGTTTCTGAGATAATCGAGTTTGAAAAAAGGGCGCTCTGTCGCGCACCATCTAAGTGGGATATCTCGAAAATGAAGGCTCGTATGGAAAAAATTCTTTCTAGGTTTTTTACGTATTTTTGAACGCGGAATCGATTCCCGTGCTTCCCGAGAAAATCCGCGTTGAAATAAGGGCTACAGAGTACTTGGTGCACTTGTAAGTTGCATTTCAATAAGACATTCTTTGTTCGAATGAGCCGTGTTATCGCGACGCCGCTAATTATCACGATCCAGAGCGGCGGAACACGCTGGCGCGTAGGTAGCGTCGTAACTAAGGCGCGCTCGCGCGTAAGCGGCTTAACGCTTTTCCTTCGAGGCACCGTGAAACATTCGAACCGCTTCATTTGCATTTTAAATATCGCTCTCGCGCCCCTAGATCCAGCCGCGGCGACATTATTTGGATTACAGGCGGTTAAACGTACGATTTATTCCGCGGTCTGAGTCACGCTGCCGGGCGTCTCGTTCGCAGGGTGATTTAGAAAGCGACACGATGGGTTTCTTTCAGAAAACCGAGGAAACGGGATTCTACCAGTCGTTTCCCATCTATGCATCCGAACGGTCGTATTCAAACGGTATTGCGGGGAATAGTTACCAACGTATCACGCCCCAACGAGAGAAAGCTCGTTTATTTTTCGACAAGTCGGTGGCCAGTCGGGAACGACAACCGCGTTTTCAGGCTTCACGCCGGGGCACGAGAGGCCCGATGAAGAATGAAAAACGGGCCACGTGGGCCGGTAATTGCGGCACGCAGAGAAATCCACGCGGAGCCGCGAACAATTAACCAGTTACGCTCAGAAATAATACCACGCGCTCATCTCTGGCCGGGTAATTGCACGGCAGCACGATAATTGAATACCGAGCGACGGGGGAATAAATCAAACGCGATCCGGACGGAAATCGAGCACTCCTTTGCACGCACGATCTTGATTTAGGGCCGCTTGTTAAGGCCTCTGGGTGAATTTACTTGTCGAAGCGGGGGTATATGAGTTGCAGAGAATCGTAGGGAGTTTGGAAGACTGAGTGTGAATGTTGAGGGAGATGAGGCACGACAGTTTTGTTTGCGACTTTGGTAAACTTGAGTGAGCTTGAGAAATCTTTAGTAAACTTGAGTGATCTTGAGTGATCTTCAGTAATCTTGAGAAAACTTGAATAATCTTGAGAAAACTTGAGTAATCTTGAGAAAACTTGAGTAATCTTGAAACTGATATTGAGTAAACTTGAGAAATCTTTAGTAAACTTCAGTAAGCTTAAGAAATCTTTAATAAACTTGAGTGAGCTTGGGAAATCTTTAGTAAACTTGAGTGATCTTGAGTAATCTTGAGAAAACTAGAGTAATCTTGAGAAAACTTGAGTAATCTAGAGATTGATATTGAGTAAACTTGAGAAATCTTTAGTAAACTTCAGTAAGCTTAAGAAATCTTTAATAAACTTGAGTAAGCTTAAGAAATCTTTAATAAACTTGAGTAATCTTGAGTAAACGTGGGTTAACATGAGTAATCTTGAGAAAGCTTGAGAAAACTTGAGTAATCTTGAGAAAACTTGAGTAAACTTGAGAAAACTTGAGTAAACTTGAGCAACGCTGAGAAATCATTAGTCAACTTAAGTAAACTTGAGAAATCTTTGGTCAACTTGAGTAAACTTGGGAAATCTTTAATAAACTTAAGTAATCTTGAGTAAACGTGGGTTAAACTAAGTAATCTTGAGAAAGCTTGAGGAAACTTGAGTAATCTTGAGAAAACTTGAGTAATCTAGAGATTGATATTGAGTAAACTTGAGAAATCTTTAGTAAACTTCAGTAAGCTTAAGAAATCTTTAATAAACTTGAGTAAGCTTAAGAAATCTTTAATAAACTTGAGTAATCTTGAGTAAACGTGGGTTAACATGAGTAATCTTGAGAAAGCTTGAGAAAACTTGAGTAATCTTGAGAAAACTTGAGTAAACTTGAGCAACGTTGAGAAATCTTTAGTCAACTTAAGTAAACTTGAGAAATCTTTGGTCCACTTGAGTAAACTTGAGAAATCTATGGTCAACTTGAGCAGTTTTGAGTAATCTCGAGTAAACTTTAGTGAACTTGAGTAAACTTGCTTTAAGAGTCGATTACAAAAGGTCTAACGCTCTTTACTTCTGTCCACGAAGGTGTCTCAGACCTCAAGTTTTCTTCTGCCAAGCGGAAAAATGCTAATAAAGCCTGAATAAAGTGGTTCAAGCGACCCGCGCGGCCCCACAACGCGCGCTCCAGACTGTCCCTCAGCTGACGATTTACGAGTTCATTCACACTCGCGTTTCACATTAGGCACGCCGAGCCACGCAGTTTCCTCGCAGCGCGTTCTCTTCTTAAGATGCAATGAAGCTTCTCGTTGCAACAATCAGACTTCAATCTCCAAGCGCGATAAGCCATGCCCGGAGACACGCGATTCTGCGTCTCCGCCTAAACAACATATTTCGAACTTCTCCTGCACCCTTCGAAACATATTCCTAAATTCTCGAAGTACACGCCTGATCTGGGCTTTTGGTTCACCAGCGAGTGGCTCGAGAATCGCGTGTGGTGCTAATGCAACCGCAGCCTTCTAGTTATTTTGAGCAGCGTCACGCAAAGTTTGCGAAGACGGCAAAAAGCAGCGCGCGGAAAGACGTGACACTTTCGACGCCGATAACGAGTTGCAAAAGCGTAACGCGTGTATATACATTGTATAACAAGCCGTTCCACATATTTGCCGCGTTAGTCACACCTTTGTGTCCCGTGTCGTACAGCAACGGGGACCTAGAAAGATAAGAGGGGCGAAGGTGGGGATGACAAATCCCTCTCGATGCAGTCATCAAAAGTGTCTCACTGATAATAGTGCTTCTCGTCGAATCAATGAGAAAATAAACACAAAAAGGACGCTGAGGATAAAAACAGTAACCATACACCGCGTGCGGAAATCCTCCAGGCCTACCCCTTATGCATAGCGCATAGACGCCCATAGGCGGTTCCCGCACAGGCGTTCCGTATACCGAAGGGGTTAAAGTTACCGTTCCCCTCCGTCGCAGGGGAAACAGGAAGGACGCGTCCGAAACCAACAAGTGGGCAAGTAGGATCGCCCTGGCCTCGCCGGCAGTGACCCGGCCCCACGACACCCGTGCATTTTTCCCTCATTAACGGCATCATCCTCGGCCGATCAGGGATGAGGCCCAAGTAGGGCCTCGAAACCAGCCACGAGGCCAGTGTAAACGAACCTTTATCTCAATCCGCGAACGGCCCCCCGTTACATATAAGGGAATCGTAACGAGTAACGACATTAGGCATCGGTCGGTATCGCGTACATGGCAGCAGCCAGCTTAACCCCTCGCCGCGCCGGGATCCGGTTTTATCAGCCATATTGGATGCACCGGAGTCAATTGCGGACTTAAGAAGCGTGGGTCGCCGGATCGGGACGCGAGCGACTGCTTTTTCTTACAGTTCACCCCAGTGCCACCCTTCGCCTCCAGTACTATTGGCTAACTGTAGTGCTGGATGGTCGTCGACAAGGGGGTCGCGGTGTTTACCAGCGGGAGCTGGCTACTCGACCGATTAAACGCGGAGAAGATTCACGAGGGAACTTAATTTGGAGTTGTGTGAAGGCCTGGGATTGATTGGGGTGGGTTTTAAGTTTGGGACGTGATGATGGTGTGGGAGTTAAAATTTGGGGGAGTCTAGAAGTTGTTGTTACTTTGGGAGGAGTGTTAGGGGGAGAGTTATTCAGATGGGGTGGTTTTGAAGATTTGAAGATGAGAATTGGGGTTGGGACTTGGAAGGTCCAAGCGGGAGGATTTGGGGTTTGAAAATTTGAGTTATGAGAGTTTGAAGAAGTAAGGGTTCAAGGGGTCTAACTCTGAAGATTCAAGGGGTCCAAATCTGAAGGTTCAAGGCGTCCAACTTAGAAGGCTCAAAGGATCCAAATCTGAAGGTTCAAGGGATCCAACTCTGAAGGTTCAAGAGGTCCAAATCTGAAGGTTCAAGGGATCCAAATCTGGAGGATCAAGGGGTTCAACTCTGCAGGTTCAAGGGATCCAACGCTGAAGGTTCAAGGGATCCAACTCTGAAGGTTCAAGGGATCCAACTCTGAAGGTTCAAGGGATCCAACTCTGAAAGTTCAAGAGGTCCAACTCTGAATTTTCAAGGAGTCCAACTCTGAATTTTCAAGGAGTCCAACTCTGAAGGTTCAAGCAGAAGAAGTAAAGATCCGAGGGGTCCAGCTCCAAAGGTTCAAGCACAAGTCCATTAAACCTCAAAATCCTCGATATCCCAAAGTTTGAAGCATAAAACTGGAAAATCGCGAGTCCCCAACTCCAAAGACCCAAGCACAAAGGGGTACATACCGATATCTGAGGCCTCCACTACACCTCCCACGAGGGTGTTCTTCAAATCCATTCTCTATACCACCAATTATCAAGCACAAGTCTATTTGCTACAACTCCAATTGCTCCAAAGCATTCACTTCACAGGCCTCTTAACCGAGTCCAGACTGAATCCACGCGACTACTCAGTGAACACTGATTCACAGAGTCCAACCGAAGACGTGAAGCGAACGATGATTTTCACAAAGGAACGCTATCACTCGGCATGATTCAACATGTGGGCGAACGAAGGGAGAAAAACTCGCGGCAGATACGTGTCGTAGGAGAAACAAAGCCCGTAAACATCCTCCGTGTAGTGTACTAGGCTTGTATCAGTGAAAAGGAAAAGGATGTGCCCCCCAATCTATTCAGATAGCTGTTATCGAAGCAGCATTTTTCTAAAAAGCTTTGTTGGTAGAAGAGCAAAGTCCTGGTGTGACCAACATCTCCTCCATTCCCATCCAAACATTTCTTTTTTAATCTCGAACGCAGTAGTTGGCTGCTCTATTGATGAGTTTGAATTGGATGGATTGGGGAGATTTGAATCGACCTGTAGAACCATAGACGCATTGGAGCCAGAGATTCGATCTACTATAATCAACGTATTAAGTTTCAGTATAGAAACTCGGTTACGTAAAATAATGAACACGCGAGATATAAGTGACCGCAGGACAATACGAGCAACGAAGAGCCTCGCGAAGAAACTTTCCACGCAATTAATAACCCTCGCCCATTGTATGTATCTTCGGCATCGGAGCTTCGATTACTGGGGATACTGCCCTTTTAACTTTATTAGGCGAACGATAATCTCAATTTCAATTTGTATTCTGCGCGACAAATACGGACGCCTTGATTGGTAGCTTCAACCCTAGGAATTCCTCTAGGGAACTCTGACAGAGTTGCTACTTGATGCGGTTAATTAATTTATTATCTCTCAATCTTTTACTCGTTCTTTGGTTTCAGGTACCTAGCCAAAACTAGGAAACTAAAACTGATATTTAGGTTTAGTTTGAGAGACTAAAATTGAGATCTAAGAATGAATATCACAGCAAAATTCAAGTTCAAGATCAAATAACCTGTAATTACTACTCAATTTCTTGGGAAGGTAATAAAGACGTATTATTATTATTTTTCGAATTTGAGTATTTTTAGTATTTTATGTATTTGGTATTTTCAAATTTTAGTATTTTTAGTACTTTATGTATTTGGTATTTTCAAATTTTAGTATTTTTAGTATTTTAAGTATTCGGTATTTTTCGAATTTTAGTATTTTTAGTTTTTGATATTTTTTAGTACTTCTGATATTTTTAGTTTTTGATATTTTTTAGTACTTCTGATATTTTTAGTATTTTTGATATTTTTAGTATTTTTGATATTTTTAGTATTTTTGATATTTTTAGTATTTTTTATATTTTTAGTATTTTTTATATTTTTAGTATTTTTTATATTTTTAGTATTTTTTATATTTTTAGTATTTTTTATATTTTTAGTATTTTTGATATTTTTAGTATTTTTGATATTTTTTAGTATTTTTGATATTTTTAGTATTTTTGATATTTTTGATATTTTTAGTATTTTTGATATTTTTAGTATTTTTGATATTTTTAGTATTTTTGATATTTTTAGTATTTTTGATATTTTTAGTATTCTAGTATTTTTGGTATTTTTAGTATTTTTAGTATTGCTATTACTATAACTATTATTATTACTAATTTCACGATAATCACCTTCCAATCCATTAACCAAAAACCAAATTTCCATGAAAATCACTAACCAAGTTCTCCAAGTACTCCCAAATAATTTCTACCAGGGAACGTATACATAGTACATCATTATTCACCCGCAAATAAATAATAACTCAAAGACGCAGAAATGGAAGAAGAAACTTAAAAATTCGAAATCCCCAGCACAACCTTCCCACAAAATGCAAGTGCGCTCCTCCAAGGTTCAGGGAACGCGAGGAACAAGGAGGAGCAAGGGCACCGTCGTTCTCCTTTAAAGTTTCTGCACGTGCAATCGCCAACAGGATCCACGGTGTCGGGAAATCAAGTTCAATGGCGTCTGCAGAAGATCGAAGCACGGTTTTCGTACACGCGACGACCGAGACCTTTCGTGGGTACAGGCTGACTCATGTAACGGTTCCGCACCCTATAATTTGCAGAATTTAAAAAAGCAACGACCAGGGAGTAAACGGTCCTCGTGTGAGCCCGATGAACGTCGTCCCCTCCTGCTTTTGTGTTTCGCGAGGAGTCGAGATAATTTAGCCCATTTTGGGCGTGGAGCCGTGCGATCCACGCGGGGAGTTATTTTTGTAGTCTGCGATGTCGACGAACAAAGGGGAACGAAGCAAAAATGTTGTGTGAATGGATCTTCTTGGCTTCTGAGATGGAGGGTTCAAGATGGAGACAGAGGTGGCTGTGTTGGAACTTTGGTAACTTGACATTCAGTTTTACGAGGTGAGATGTTTTATGCGAGGTTAAGTAGTGTTTATGTAAGGCATGTTTTTGTGGTCTCCAGAAGAACAGTGGTAGGAGACACCCTGTATATGGAAGCATCCCTAAGTAACTTAATACGCGTGCCTGGTTAAGGGGTTCAAGTAACCCTTGTTGATAGAGGGTAAACCTTACCTCAACCACCTTTTCCTCGGCAAATATTCACCGTAGGGCTTCCAAATATTAGCGCCGTTATTCACGCTGTATTCCTCTGGGTGTAACGAGATCCATTTGCAGAATACAGAGTGTAATAAATTCTCAAGTAAAATACTCCATTTTAATTCAATCTCTGGTACAAACTACTCAAAATAATCAACTTCTTAGGCGACCATTTTTATCCTCAAGCTTCCTCAAGTCCTTCCAAATCAAACCCTTAACCGGTTAACTGGCAATGTATCATATATGATAAAAAAAAAATCTGACCAATTCTGCTTATGTATCATATATGATCAAATGGAATAACTTTTTTGATTTTCATACGATTTGAATGAAACTTGGTATGTAATGGTTTCTGGGGTCGCTGAATCTAAATTTGGCATTGGAATTGTAAAAATTTATTATGGCAGACTCAAAATGGTCGATCCAAAATGGCTGCCAAATATTAAAATATTATCGGGATTTAGAAAAATTGTATATAGGGGTTTTTGGGGTCGCCCATACCGCTGTATACCAAATTTTGTGTGATTCACTTAATTTTTCGATGTTGCCAGTTTGGGCACGAATAGTAAAAAAAGCCGTGCCAGTTAACCGGTTAAAAGACTGCAGGAACCAAAGCTAATACCCACATCTAGGTACCAAAATCAGAAGATCATCCCTTCACCACCACCTTCATCCCCAAATTACACAGCAGTCCCAAATTCCCAAGCCTCAAACCAACCGTCACCCCGTCTCTAAAAATCTACCAAAGTAATTTAAAAAATTCTGAAACCCCCAAGGTCCAAATCAAGCCACCCCCTGTCTCCAAAAAAATCAGATTTCCTAAGTCCACTATCTACCACACTAATCTCAAAAACTCTGAACTCCCCAAGTTCCAAATCAACCCCCACCTCTTCCTCCAGAAACCAGATCCTTGATTCCACCCCGAGCCACCTGGAATCCCCGTATCTCCTTCAGCAACGCCACATCGGACGCAATAATTCGGCCTCCAGGCTCAGAGAGGATTAGATTGATCGACGACTGTCGCAGCCGGCGGATGCTGACATCGATGGTCGTTTAACCGACGAGGCAAACTCCAACCCCCCTGCGGAGCATCTCCGTCGCTGACAATATCAGGCGTTGTCTATCGGTGCCGACAACCGACTGGTCGCCCAACAACGCGCTATTACACACCGCTCGCGCGCACTGGCATCTGGGCTACGAGAGGGCCCCAGCGAACAGAGAGATTGCGCGCATCTATCTCGCCCACTTGTTACAGACCGCGCCGCGCGATACAGGCTGCCGCGCGCGATCTTCCTAGATCGCAAGGTGTTTGCGCAGAACAATCGAAGAGATTGATTATTGGCAAAGAGAGGAACTTCTCTTGCTTAAAAATAAAACAGAGGCCTGTGGAAGAGATCACTTGGAATTTGATTTTGGAAGCCTAAAAACTTCAGGTTTGGAAGAATTATAAGGGTTGTAAGGAAGACACTAGTCCGGTGTTTCCCAACTGTTTTTAAGTCGCGATCCATGTAAGGTAAGGTAAATATTTCCTTCCTTTCGATTATGAAAAATCAGTGTTACGTTATTAATAGAATATGGCAATATTAAAATATTAAAAATAGGGCGTAAGAAAATATATACAATATACATATAAAATATTAGAATATTAACCTTTAAAGGACCACCTAAGAATTTGGATACTTCGCCGGGAATTTTGGTGGTATATATGCATAAATTTTAAGTAAATAAAATTTACAATTTCAGTGAAAAAATCCCGGCACTTTAAAGGTTAAAGCCATATTAAAATAAATAAGTGATAAAAATCGCCCTCTAAAAACCGTGGTGACATACCAGAAAACACTTCGCGACCCACAGGTTGGGAACCACTGCACCAGTGGACCCAGTAGTCTCAGTGCCCCGCAGTATTTTTTTACTCCCACTTCCCTCGCTAGTGTGCCGTCAATTTACTTTAAAGCGGGGAGAGTGGAGACGTCGTAGCAAATATGAATCCGCCTGTACATGCACCTATGAGCACATTCTCCGCGCAGGCACTTGGCGTTACAAATGCAGCCGGAGAAGCGCTGTACGCCCACGCTTTACTAAGCCCACACGGCCAGGGCCGTAGGCATTGCGACCCAGGTGTCCCATCATGGAATGTTGCCATCATAAAATAAAATAGGAAAATAGGAAAGAGAAATGGAGCATCGTAAAATCCCCCGTGGATTTTTAACTTCCTAACTCCACAACATCCAAAAGCCTCCGAGCGTAAATAGATTAGCTTGCAGCAATTGGGATTAAGTCTAAAGACTTTCCAGCAATCCTGCTAGATATTAGCCAGATGCTTTCAATTACTTTATAGCGCGCAGGAAAATGGCCATAGTCATAAACCTGCAATAAACCGTGGCCCGCTAAGGATCCGTTTAGGGCATGACGCACATGCTTGCATTGGGGCCTCAGACCCGGGGAATCCCGGACGTCCCGTTGGATTTTTGGCAGCATATTTTCCTACCTCTGCGATGAATTAATATATTTAAGACTGTCGCACAAAATTTCATCTTCAAACGGCTACGCGTCACAGTAAAATAATGTATGAAGGGTAAGGGGGGGAAAACTGGGAATGTCCGTTTCTCGTAATTTTGCAATTTATAGCATACTTTGTTGGTGGCAAATGAGACTACAGAACTGTCGAATTAGAAAGGGATATAAACTTCAAATACCTCCGCAAGATAACGTTAAAGATTTGATATAAGCTCTGTAAAAAAAAAAAAAAAAAAAAAAAAAACGGGACGTGTGTATTCCGCACTGGAACAAAATAGGGAATGCCCCCACTCAAGAAATGATTAAAACAACAAATAATTTAAGAAGAAAATTATATAAGATAATTAAATTCACTGAAACTTGTTTCTAGATTGGTCTACTAAAGTAGGTATTAAAACTTAATTTTCTCGATAAAGCTGTTTCGCGACATTCCCGTTTTTCCGAAGCAGAAACTCTTTGCTATTTCACCAGTACGCTACTTTGTTACCTAACCTATTAAAGCTCCTGGTTAAAATAGTACCCGACGAGTAATTACACTTCTATAGATAATTCCAAAATTACAGTGCCGCCAAGTCCCAAAAATTCCCCCCAAATTTCAAGCATCGATAAAGCCGCTTCCCGTAATAACGCCGTGCCGCGGCAGTTGCCTAGCCGTTCCCCGAATTTTCGTGGCTCTGCCGCGGCGGTGGTCGGGCCTATAAAAATCCAGACGGCATGGGAGAGCCGGTTGCTCGATTTTTGGGCGTGCGCAGGGACGGGAATACACGTGACACCAACACACGCCCGTCCACGGAGGCATCGCCCTCGTCGCGACGGGCCCGAGAGGAAAACGCAGCCTTCTCTAAGCTGCATCCGGCAGAGCGAGTGTTTTTTGCGCGTCGTATCGCATCCTTAAGTTCGCCACTTGTCTCAGCGGCCGAGCGTCTTCCCTCTCGCGGCTATCGTGGCCACGGATCGTGCACGTACGCCTGCGCCGCGGCATGCAAATGAAAATCAGAAATTTCCACGGCACGGCGATAGATCACTAGGGCTAGTCACGAGAGGCTCATCCTCCGCGCCGAGAGCTGGAATAATCGCAACCACGCTCTATATTTAGGCCTACCCCCTTGAGAAAAAGTGCGGGGCTCGAGGATCCCCGTTCGACTACGAGTTTCTTACGTGTGGAATATTTTACCATTTTTCTGCTGCCTCTTTGCCTTGAAAAGTTGATTATCGAAGGGCGCACTGTTATTACGCACGGTGGCGTTAGGAAGTATCAGAACACCCAGTATGTTTGCAGAAAATGTGAATAATTTGCACTGTGTTTAATTTAAAGTAATTACTGAAATTAAATTTGCAACGTTTTTTTTGTAATTATTGGTGTAGCGAATAAACTTTTAAAATGTAGAAATTAAGATTCCTGTTTATAGTAGTGGGGCGTGTGGATGAGGCTTAATCTAAGCTTGTGATATGTGCGCTAGTTTAAAAGATCGTAACGGTCGCACTAAGTGCAGCGCGATGAAAAATTGTCAGATAACTTTTCCGTGTATCTACGGAGCTGAAGAGTCGTAAATTTTACGCGATAAATGAAGCATTAAAAAAAAATTGTCGAGATAATGGCGAGATAAGGGCGGCCAGGACATAGTGTCACTTTCACGTGCGTACGCACGCGTAGTGAACAAATCGAATCGCAAGAAGTTCACGTTTTCTCTTCCACGTGAAATTCCGTGAAATATAGTACTGTTACTCCGCCTCGTGTATCTCTCACTTATCTTCATTCTAGCCCCTCACGTGCACCGCAAGTTCCTTTTCATACGACACAGATTTATACGTGCCTTGCTCTCGAAACGCGAACCAATTCTCTTGAAAGTACACACACGTGAAATTTCTAACCGTATTTTTGATATTCAAGGGTTCCAATTTTCTATAATAGTGTCTTGGAATACTTGAGTAGTCAAATTTGGGAATTTTAAACTCGAAATCTTACAATTTCAATTTTTGTAATTTTGAGAATTTTAAATTTTTAGTTTCTCAAATTCTCAAGATTATTAGTGGCAAAAGAAAAAGATGAAATATACTCTGGTACACGGGAGGTTGAGAACCACTGCTAAATACGTCAATATTTGTCAATGTAATCGTTCTTGTTTGTAATATTGATATCCACAATAAATATTATCGATCTTTTGCACAGATTTCTGTTAATCCAGCTGTTTGAAAGACCCACTTTCATATACGTAAGAAATATTGCAAATATAAATGGAAGAATTCTGCTGACGCTGATTTTCGAAGTCGTAAACTCCCAGTTGCGCCATTCTTTATCCCATTATAAAAGGATACTAACTTCCACGAAGTGTCTCTTGACATAGAAACAAGGATATGGTGCTTAATTGTAGATAATGCAGTAATCATAAAGATAATTTATCGGCCGCGTTAAATCGCGATAAATGATAAAGCCTATTCCTAGTGATTTCACTATTGTTACACTAGATACTACTTTCACACTATCATCACTTTTAAATCTCCTACAGTAATTCATTTCCAATTCCCTGAACAGAAATGTTATAACTGTTCCTGGGATTACAAGTCTGCAAAGTAATATTCACCAATTTAAAAAAATATCCTGAAATCTCCACTAAGGACTTAAGTACCGTGATAATTTCCCCGATTTCCTCGCGCATTGCAATTATTTACCACATCGAATGCCTTGTAATTTCCCTGCTTCTTATGACACACATTTATTCTCAAACAACCCTCGTCTCAAGCAGAACGAAACGAATTATCCACTCAAGGTAAGACGCGCGAATGCATTACGAACAATGAACACGCGACGGACGTTATGATTGGTACTTTTCGTTACTGTTTGTAAATTACCGCCGGCTCGAAACGATTGTAAGCATATCGATTACATCTTCCCCCTAAATCCCGGTTGGATAACAACAATATACATACCTGAATCATTGAAATAAAAGGAAAGATGATAGTTGAGCCGAAAAATGATGTAAAAATAGAAACACCGGTATATATCCGGTTTTTACCTAATGCTAACGCAAGGAAATTGCGTTGGACTCGATCTTATACATTTCAGTGGAATTTTCTACCGTAGAAGTTCCTACTTTTATTACAGTTGAGAAGAATGGGGACGTGGTTTGTGTAAATACTTCGAAATTGTGATAAAGGAAGGCCATAATCCGTTGTAATTAATCTCAATCGTAATATTCGTCGACAACATGGGCATTATTCTATGGACATACTGTATTATGGTAATATCACTTGAAATACCACGTGATCTGAAGCCTACGTCTCATTCCCTACCAATATTTCCCGAAGAATTCTTAACTATGTATCAAAATACAAGTAATATGCTTATATTCGCAACAAGAAGGCACGTATGCACAGGCCACAGCCACGGAAGCCTCAAACCCGGTGTCTGGAACCGTAAGAGACGATACCAACATCTCGCGACGAAAACAAAACACTTCTAAACATCGCAAAGGCCAAGTTCAGGCGAGAGACTCCGTGGCCGGGGCAAGTTCACTCGGCACAAACAAAGATACTTGTAAAACACTTAGAAAGAGACAAAATCCACGCCACGAGAATATCGCCGCTGGGACGCAGATTCCAGCGAGCAATACCGATCATATATATATATATATCCTCCGACAAAACAAACAACAGTGACGACTCACCGAAAAACTTCTCCCAGCTATCAGACTCGTCCGAATCCACGTTGGTACCCGTGGTTTCCGCGTCCGCCTCGCTGCCCATCTCGTCGCATGAAAAGGCCCACGCTCGGTGTTTTCCCTGCGGGTATCAGGAGCACAGAATTCCTTTTTATCTGCCGTCACTGGGAAACTCGGGAGCACGCGGCAGGGATCTCGGGCGGTCGTAGCGTGGCCGCAACACGCGTCACATCGTGCACGCCGCCGATTCGGCTGCGCCGTCGCGATTATTGTCGGGCCCCGGTGAATACCCCGATCGAGATCACGGAAGGAAGACGGGAAACGCTAGCCATCCATCCCTCTGGCACGCGGTCGCGAAACGGACTGAGAGAGCGAGAGCCCCCGGCACGGCCGAGTCAACGAATCGGCGAACGCCTGCCCTCCACCACCACTCGCGCCCGCGTTCCTTCGCTCAATGCACCGACTGTCTCTCCTCGCCTCCCTCTTTCATCGTTTAACTCCCCTCCCCGGTCGTCGTCGCCCGTGCACCGTTCATGTAAATCGCCGTACGCGCTGGGCCCGTCTGGTCATTGAATTAGGACCATCGGGGATACGTATTTTTAACCGCTCGCCGCCCTGTTGCGCGCCAACCTTTACACGTCGCGTTCTTTTTGCCGGGATTGCGCGCGCCGAACGTTTTCGGGATATCCGCCCGATGAATGGGGCACTTTTGGCAAACGGGAGCGTTCTTGGCTTGGGCATGGGTATCCGGGTTAATCGGGCCCATCCGTCGTGTTTTAAGGGGTTGTTTGGCTTTGGTGGAGAGTTGGAGGGCTGGTATTTAGTGGGGGAGGATGCTTTGAGGGTTCTGTTGGGTCGAGGGTGGCTGAAAGGTGTGTATTGTTTGGAATGGGATGAATGCAATCGCCGTTTGCACGGTGACGTCACAATATGGCCGACCAAAAGGCAATTTTGCAATTTTTATGTATTTAGATGTTACTTAAATGTTTTATTAAAGATGATGGAATAAATGTTGCTTGGTATTGTATGCTACTAGATTTTCAAAATAAACTGGAATGTTTGTATTCTATTTTGTTTCTGAATTATAGCAACGGAAATCATAAATATTTTCTTATATATGTAGTCGGTTTAAAATAAATGTTCTAGGGTAACTTCTATATTCTGTGCAGGCCTTGTTACCTATTGTTCGCATCCCTAGTATTTAAATGAACAATTGTACTGCATGGAAAAATGAGACTCGAACACGGAACGTGAGGTTCGAATAAGAATCACAGATGAACTAACAGTAATCTTCCCTCACCAAGCAGATTTATAACCCTCCCCCTCCTCCCGTTATTACCAGCCAATGAGATGCAAACGCGCGTATGCAACAGGAATACAAGAAACTGCACTCAGCGCCAAATTCGAAACCTCAAAAGTAGCTTAAAATTCCGGTCAAATACGATATTTGTATACCACCGTTCTGCATATTAAAAATCGAAATAATTTCTCCAAGAGTGACACATATTTTCTCCCGAAAAGGCACTCTGGCCCCGTAGCTTTATATTTATTAAAAAATATTTCCGACAGCCCATAGCGTCGTTACCGATAGTGTACAGGGACCTTTTTACCAACAGCGAGTCCAAGGGTTTCCAAAGGTAACGTAGGGCGCATAGCGCTATTCGTACCGATTTCAGCGAATAATTTTTATTACCCTCGAGAATAATTCCTTTTAAAATACAGTTACTCCATTACTTACATTCAATGCGGAATAAATTGCAACGAATTTTTACCCACGCGATACAAGCTGCAAAGTTCTGTGCAAAGAACTGTTCAGTACGAACCCCTACAATTCAACCCCCGCGCAACTCCGCAGATTCTATTACCAGATACTTTATCGCTCGCATGGAAAGAATCAGTGCCTCTAATGTTGACTTTCGCGCGATTCCGTTCGAAATGACTTACGCGAGCGTGCATTCAAGGAAAATCCCCCGGACTCGCTATCGCGTCTGCGATCGAGGAGCAACACCCCGCTGCAACCCTCGATTAGGACTGCGCGATAACCGCGTATAAATCTCTGTCCCGTGGCTCCTGAGAACCGCGCCCGCGGTTTTTATCACGGTGGACGTCGTAAAGTTACCGTACGCGAGGGGCCAATTATTTTTTTCGCTTTATAGATATTCTTCAGCGCCACGGGATCTTCAAGGTCGTGCTGGTTGGGGACGGTCGCATGAAGATCGCATCTTAATGATAGCGTGCTGCCACGTCAACCGGGGGGCGAAAGACCCTTGATATCGATTTTCAAGGACAACGCTAAACACCCTAACCACGAGATCGCTGTTCGGATATATCGACAGTTTTATTCATACAAGCCAGTAGGCCAGCCGGTGAAATTGCCGGCTTCCGCTTCTGACAACCCTACTAGGTTACCATTCTATAGTAACGCCAGCCGCAAATTGTCCAGAAGTTTTATTTCAATTTTCCTTCAACTTTAAAACTTTGTTTCCGGAAACCCCAATATGCGCCGTGCCTTCGGCCACCTCCGCTTCTGAATTTATCGCCCTAATTGGCTTCAATCGTTCCGCAGACTACACCACCACCTTTCACCTATGCCGTCGCGCATATTACTTAATGCCTCTCGCTTGTTATCTCCGCGTTCCTTCGATTTTTGCGGTCACGCTACCCGCCACTCTTTTCAATCACTCATCCCTCCAAGTTTCTTTAATCCAGACCCTCCTTGAAGGTCCTAGTCGTTCCCTTCTCCCAAGCCGAGGAGATTTTACTCAAATAAAAATTTCAAATAACGAATAAAAATTAAAATAAAAATAATTTTTCAAGTTTAACTTTATTCGTTAAACAATCTAAAGTTAACCCTTCGTTGCATAACTTCTTCGATTTTTGAAAAAAAAAATACATTTTTGGACTAGCACAAGTGATAATAATAAGAGAAAAATAATAAAAAAAATTGTTTTTTTTATTTTTCCAATTCTTCCGCCATTACGATTATGATTATTTAAAAACCGCGGAATTACAACGTACAGCGTGATGTTTGTAAGTGTTTAGAAACTAGGATATGTATCTTTTATGATAAAGTAGTTACATCATACTGCAGGCTAGTTAACCCTCCGTTGACACTCTGGGTGTGAGTCACCCATAAGCTGATTTTTACGCTTTGTACCTTCTATATGCAAAATAAATACTTTTTTCCAAAGCCAACTTACAAACTATTTTTTCTCTGAAAATATTATATCTGAATAATAACTCTGTAGATTTTTAGCTTCTAATATTGAAATTCGTAAAAGTTACAATTTTTTGAAAATTTTCTTCGCGTTTTCTCGACATATGGTAATCCACATTTTTTCTGCAAGAACTGTGATGAAATTTCAGTGAAAAAACTATTGGAATACATTCTACAGACCATGAAATTGACCCACGATTTTTTTCATAACGATTGGATTCTTCATATGAGAATGGCAGTCGTTCAAAAATTATTTTGGGTTAGTCTTGGGTTGCCACCCAGGTATGTTAAAGTTGATCGAAAAAAGAGGTGTGTCAACGAAGAGTTAAAATAAAAAATTAAAAAGAAAATATACGTTGCATATTTGCAACAAAGGGTTAAATAATTTTTTATTTAGCCAATGCCGAACTCTACCAAGCAATTTATTAAAAAGAAACCTAGTTCATCTTCTCTCTAACAACCCCCAAAACAATTCAAACCCTCTCAGCACACGTACACCTACAGCCGCCATCCCCAAGAACCAGGACCCAGCCCGTCTACCCCTGATGCCCCGCTCTAAGGGCGACTTTGCCAAGGTGGCGTCCAGGAGGAGCAGGGTGTCCGGGGGGCGAAGAAATCACGGAGCGAAAGAGCGCAGGCCTCGACCTCCGCCGCGTCGTTTCGAAGCCGAGGAGGTGAACCTGGCCGAGTCACGCAACCGGCGAGAACCGAGTGCACCGGCTGAGGCCGCCTTCGGGGCACCGCCGATTGTTTCCGAAGCAAATCAGTCAGTCTGCAGAATGAGGTGTCCGACGTGGCTCGTTTTCGCTCTGCTCCTGCGCCTGTTCGGCGGCCTGCGGTCCCAGAGGACCCACGCGAGGCAAGGCCTCGGCCGCGAGCAGCCGGTCGTCAAGATCCAGGACCAGGGTTCGGTTGCTGGCAAAGAGGTGCGAGAATTTCGTCCGCGCTACACGAAACCTTGCCCCTGCACGCTCTCCACCCGCCTGGCGCCGGTTGCTACGCGATCAAACCGTTGGAACGCGTACGGTGGCTGCATTCCCAGGCGCGGGTTGCCTACCACCCGGGGCCGAGTTCGGGCGGATCGTTTCCCGAGTTCTTGCTGTGGCTCTCGAGACTGAGCGGTGGTGTTTTTTTTTTTTTTTTTTTTTATGCTTTGGGCGGAGATTTGGGGGAGGATTTAGGGTTTCGAAAGCTTCTCTTGGGAAATGGTAAGAATGTTTATGCGAGTTGAATAAAGTACGCGAGATTTGTTACGCGCGGGGAGCAAGAACATGCGAGCACCGTAAGTTTCAATAGTTTGTATTAAGTTCATGCAGATAGCATGCAAAACGAATGCATAATCGGGGCAACGGTGGGGGCGTTTATGAATTTTAATACTAAAGATTATTTTTCCTAGTTCCGCGGCTCTAATGCTGAAGTCACAGCGAATTTGCGGGCCGAGAACCGTGGCGAAAAAATTCCCCCAGCAATAATATACCCTCGCGCTTCATTTCAAAGTATAATCTTGCTCTTTGCGTGCCCTTATATTCGCGCGAGAAATTTACCCATCGAGAACTCGAAAATGGCAAGCTCGAAAGCGTTGAAAGTCTTTCCTGGTTTTGGCTCCGCGACGAGGAGCGAGAATGTAATTTAGATGATAATCGCCAGGAATCGTGGAACATGAGTAATGCTATTTTAATTGCGTCTGGAAGGAACAGGCGAGCCAGCGATTGTTACAAGGTGTTCGAAGCCAGGTTTGAGTCCAAGTATCTTGGAACTGTGATTGCAGGCCACTTCAGGCGATTATCCGTAATCATGCTCAGCAGCTATTTATTAGCCATAATTTCACGTTTCGGCGAGGGAAAGTTTTTTGAGGGTTTAACTTTTTCTGCGGGTAATAACGCGCAGTTTGCCAAGCTAAGTAGCTTTCTCTTTTTTCTGGACATTTTTTAAATCTTCTTCCGAGCGTTGCAGATGCAAAATTGGAGATGTCAGCGAGAATGTTTTTTATACTTGTGGACACCGTGCCTTTTTTTCTCGTCCTCAAGATTTTCAAATATTTATTTCTTCCATTCCACTGCAGGTGTTTCTGAGCCCAACTCAAAAAGTGATACAGTACCTGGGGATACCCTACGCCCAGCCACCCACAGGCAAGCTACGTTTCTCTGCTCCAGTCACTGACAACCTTCCTTCCTGGAACGGAATACGAAATGCAACGCAGTTTGCACCCTCCTGCCAGCAAATGACCAACCTCCTAAAGCTGCACGAGAAGCATTTCAAAAAATTGCTGCCACCGGATCAGCCTGACCCTGGAGTCAGCGAGGACTGTCTCTACTTGAACATATTCTTACCAGATGGTGAGTCAGTACTTATCAAACACTATCAACTCTGTCGCAAAATACTAAAACAGGACTTCTAAAATTAATTCATCGCAAATTTGCAATATGGTTTTCTAACTTGATACAGGTAGAACTTAACAGCTACCCCTGTACAGCTCTGATCCATTAAATTAATATCGATCAAAGGTGGCATTAATTTTTGAGCACATCAAATAGCTGAGGGAATTGGACGAGTCGGGGTGGCTGTCGACGTGTCGATAGAAGTCAATTACTTTATAGTTGTGAAGATAGGGTTGCCAACTTGTTTTCAGAGGTGATAAAAAATGTGGTATATTGGGAAAAAATATAGTACTTTTCAGTGGATGAATGATACAAAATAAAATTACATTAAAATACCGATACTTATTTTTTAAATGTATATTTTTTGGGGGCATTTTTTATTATTAATTAATTTGTTGTGTTTAACAAATATGTTAGGTTTGATTCCACTGAAAGTCATGAGAGATGGACTGGCTCTGTTTCTCCCTTCCCGCGTTTTATATTCATTACAGAAAATCTCTTCTCTGTGAAAGCTGGAGTGGCGGGAATAGAGGGAAAGTATGAAATTATTTTATACAAATTTTGCCGAACAGATCATAGGCAAAACTTTCTTTAAGTCGCGCCCAGAAGTTTAAATACACAAATTATGGTTTTGAATAAAGGAATAAGTAAAAATTTTAGAATTTTATCGATATATCGGAAATATAGTATTTTTAGGTACCATTCTTTTTCTAACAGTATATAGTACACTAGAAAAAATATAGTACGTACAATACTATATATTATAGTACGGTTGGCAACCTTAACTATTTATAGAGAAACTCCGGGACTAACATTGCCATCAATTTCACCCCTTTCAAAATCATCCTACCGATTGTTCTTAAGGGTTTACGCTCAGTCAGGAGGCCGAAAAAGGTGTGATATTTGGGATTTTTTTTCTCAGAAACTAAAAGACTTTATTCAAAGAACTTTTTTTTGTTTGAAAGATAGTACATTTAGCTATGTCTCTGAATTTTGGCGTTAAAAAATATTTATTAATAACAAAGTTATTTACACTACGATTACTCGGAAGTGGATTATCTAAAATTGAAAATTCAAAAAAATTTAGTTAATATATTAAATTAACTAGTCCTTGGACAAAGGGTTTTTCGAAATATTGATTCAGGACCAAATGACAAACCTTCCAACGTAAAATGTCGATTTTCGGCTACAATCAATTTCAGATAATCCGCTTCGGAGTAATCGTGGTCACCGCAAAACTCCTCTTTCAAACAGGACATCTACGAGCTTTTAAATAACTTCGTTATTAATAAATATTTTTTAACGCCAAAATTCAGAGACACAGCTAAATGTACTACCTTCCAAACAAAAAAAAGTTTTCTGAATAAAGTTTTATAGTTTCTGAGAAAAAAAATCCCCAAAATCACACCTTCTTCGGCCTCTCGACTGAGCGTAGCCCCTTAAAGGAACCAAAATGACGAACAGGAACCAGAATCTCCAAATTCCAGGTTCCTCCGTCGATTGAGCCGTGGTTCTCGCGCCTTTCATCAACCACTTAGCGTGCCCGCGTCATTAGCCAGCGCTAGGTAACGCCACGATCGTATTCGCCGCCGAAAGGTGCCCGCTTTATACAAAGATCGGCGGGCCGTCGTGATTTTCGCCTCGCCCCGATGGAAATCCTCGATACTCGTCACGACAGCTTTCCTTCAGCGCGACGTTTACCTCGCAGCAGCACGCGAACGCCTAGCAGCGATGATCGCGACAGATTTCTCCTTTTCCCGTTTTTCCACCCAATATTCCACGGGGCTGCGTGGCGCGACACGATCTCGTCACAAAGGCCGCGATTACGACGTCGTCGGTTTGAGAAAACCGCTACTTTCCTTTATCGGATCAAAGCCTCGCCAGGGGAACTAATAACCGTGGCTCCGCGAACATATATCGCGCGATAACTCAGCCAACGGAGCGTGGAAAGCGAATCTGAATACCGGGGATGATTCAGCGTTACAAAATCAAGCGAAAAGGTGCAGTGAAATTTTCTCACGGAACCCCTCGTTTTTGAGAAAACGACGGCTGAAGTTGGAAGTTGCAAGATTCACAAATTTTCCAGGATGGAAATTTAATTAAATCTTTTAGCAAACACAGTTTAATGTGAATTTAACTAAAACAACAAATTTACAGGTGAAATATCTCAGAATGCCATTTTCAAATGCCTGTTGCAACTCAAAGTCAATTTTCTCGAAAACGAAGGGACCTAAGGAAAAAATGTACTCCACGAATTTGACGTATTTTTGAACAACGAATAAGATAGGCTACTTGGTTTCAAGTTTACGTTGCGTGTTTCGGTGAAGTAGTCTCGTAAACCTGAGCCCCGAGGTGTTCCTTTTGAGGGACTAAAGTTTCCACCTGGTATCGATCAAATATGTGACACTCTGCAATCGACAATGGCTAATTACATTCTCCGGTCACGGGGGCGTTAAAAATAGCCTGATACTTGCGAGAATTTCCTGTTCCAATTTCTCGATTGACAATAAACGCGAGCTCTGCGTGCCGCCGCTACGTAAATCTGGTTGTTTAAGGATGTCGGTTAAGGACTAGGCTAATAGGGGCATTAAGGGGCTTCATTTCCAACTAATTTTGGATGTCTCATGCAGCCTGGGCTCGTAAATCGCGAAAGGAACGCGAAAGTCGCGCTGGTCTGCATTGAGAATCGATATGCCAGGAAATATTGCGGCGAAAATAAATGCCACCTTTAAAAGCCTCGCGCTTCTTTGTTGCCCGCGGTTTCTGCAATCTTTGCGTCTTAATTCCCCGAGATCATAAAACTACTGCCGCCACTCTGATTCACCGCGTTCGCGGTAAAATATGATTATCAAGATTAATGCTATAGTGGCGGCAAGTAAACGACTATCAGGGCAGAAAGTTTAACGTCGTAATTTTAGGGTAGCTTAAAGAAAGTCCCTGATGACCTTCGGAGCCGCGATTATCAACTTGTAATTTTTATAAATCTGTGTTGTGGGTTGGGGACGTTAATAATTATGGGTTAACTTGTTAGTAATACTTTCTGTTTTTGCTGGGAGCATGTCGATGAAGCTAAAGGAGGGTGCAAGTGTTATTTTACAGTCTCCGCAACACTGAGGGACAGATATTTGATTTATGCGAAATTTAGGTGGCGAATTTTAAGAGAGCTTAAATTCTTACTTGTTCTCTTGAATTTTTAGCCCCCGCTGCCTTCGGGCCCTCCACTTCCGGTAGCCTTCTGTAAACTCCGCAACTAAACGTTGATATATTCCTCCCTCCACAGTACTCTCTTCTTAAACCTGATCACAAACATTTCACACAGCTTCAGCAAACATCGTGCACTCACAAGTCACTCGAACTAAATACAAGTAATATTGAAATAGGGGATGAAGTTTAATTTCCCTGCCCTCCAAAGTAACTAATGTAACGGAGCACCCTATTTCAAGCCGACTCGGGTTAATTTTAAGAAACTATTAGCTACAGTCAAAAGTGCCTCGGATAAAAGAAACCAGATGTGAGGAGAGTCCGAAGAAAATTACGCAAGATGCCCCTGTAAATAGGGGAACGTTGGGGGTGCGATGAAAATAGGTGTGTGGTAGGTGTGACTCAATGGCAGTGGGGAAAATGGGAAAGGGGACACGTGAATCGGGAAATCGTGCCGATCCCGCAGCCCACCCACGGTCGATATAGAAACAGCAAGGAGTAAGGAGTAACAGTAACTGGCGCACGCCGTGGCACGCGATCTTTTAGGGTCGGTGGAGATGTTAAGATACTGCTGAGGCCGGTCACGAAACCACCCTCTCTTTCTCAGCCCAGTCGCAACCCTTTGTTTCTTTCACCGAATCTGCTGGACTCGGTCATCAGACACAATATTCCAGCGATTCCCTGTGAATCAAAGAAAGCTTGCCAGAGGTCTACTTTCTCTGGGAATAAATAGAATGGACTTGGATCTGCTGGGGGCAGAGGGGACTACATATAAAATAATATAAAGTGGTTTGTTCTGAAAATTTGAAGCTCCTTTTCTTCAGGAAATATTACTTAAGTTTCGGGAGGATAATTGTAGAAAACTATATAGGGTAAACCAACCAGTGAATAATAAAATTGTTGAATTTATGGACCTTTGAGATTGATTCTTGAATATATTTATGTATAACAACAAAAGAACTGTTGAAATTGTATTTAAATTTATTTTTGTTTAAATTTCTATATAAATAATTAGTTATTCTTATCGTAATTTAAAAAAAAGAAACGATTATAAAATGCAAAACGTGTAGTAAATGACCGCATATTTTTAATAAAAATTGTACTTATTAATGTTTGCTTAATACGCGTAACTAAAAATATGGGATATTAAAAGTACAACTACACTCCATTTATAAACATATAATATTTTTAAATTAATAATTGACATTTCTTTGCCTAATGGTCATTCACTGGTCATTCAATTACTGGTTGGTTTACCCTAGTATTATCATTGGAAAATTTTCCATTTTTTTTTTTTAAGTTTGACCCTCACAGTGTTTTCTCGAAGGCCTGTTCAAACGAGTCCCAGAGCCTCGTTTCTCCCAGCATAAGAATAAATTCCGCTGCCAAGCAATTTGATAATTAAGATCACCGATCACCCAACTAAGAGCAGACCCCGGTAGCCAGCTCGACAGCCGAAAGTAATGGCCCGAAACTATTTGTCAGCGGCGAGTAGCGTACTCGGGACGATTCGTGCCGGGTGGAATCGCGATAAACCGCCAAATGAATTGTCGTGGCGGGGGTGCATCCCCAGGAAGCTATTCCTGGACGTTTCCAGACGCCGCCGTGGCCGATAACGAAGACCAGCCCGAATTTCCTGTTAGCTCACCGGTCTACCATGTTTTTGCTATCGCGCCATCTAAAGCATATCCCACCGTGCAATGGCCTGAATTCCTCTCGACCTTGGCACGCTTCGAAAACCCCCCTGGATAAAGAAGCCACCGAACTTAATTATCCGCTGCGCTAACCAGGGGCAATGTTGAGGTTAGGTTCCCTTGGGCGCCTCTGCTCGTAAAACTCTGCAGCTTTTTATAGAAGCGGAGGAAGCGCCGTAACCCATCTGCAGCTGAAATCGGAGCGCTGTGCTTCAATAACAGATAACAGGCAATTATTTGGAGCTGAGTTGTCTCGTGTAATTTTGCTCCGAATAATCGACTGTCTTCCGCAAACTTCTGCAATTTCAAATGCATGGCAATTTCATCACCGAGCAATTCGAATGATTTATTTGGTTGTTGGTGCTTATTAGTGCCTGCGGTTTTGAGGTTAGGTGGGAGGAAGGGTTTCTGGGTGCCAACAGGGACTTCTGGGTTGGGGCGACGTTTAGAGCGACTGTCGCCAGGGGTCTAGAGCTCTCATCGAGGGATAGCGCTATGCAAATTCCGTCACGATCGATTCACCGGTTCAACCGGAACCGGGGATGCATACTCGCGAGCACGCAGTCTCGTTTAGGCTGTACGCGAGTCGGTGAATCCCGTGAATTCTAAGTGTCTCTTAGGCGGGCGGCTAAACTCCTCGGTACAGAGGCGGTCGATTATAGCGGATACCCGAAATTCAAACGTGGCAAATTGCTTTCTTCATTCTTCTATTTCTTAACCATTCTTCTAGGATAACAAATAATAAAACAGTTACTTTGTATGGTAGCGTTAAGTAGTTCAACGGACATAGTCTAACTTCTATAGATATAAAGTGGTCGAAGGTCCTAAGAGTCGAAATACAAATGTAAACGCACTTAAACCTAGGCCGGCAGTGGCGGCCGAGAGAAAGCTTGATGACTGGATGGGAGAATTATTATATCGAGATTTATTCCTGGGATAAGATTAAGTCTACGCGTGCATGAAACTGCCAGCTTTGGACTTTCTTTTGGCCGCCACTGCGCATTGCAACGCGAACACTGAACATACTCTATTTTATTGGTAAAAATATGTCCAGGTAATCGGCCAGACGATGGATGGCCAGTGATGGTGTGGTTCCACGGAGGAGATTTTAATACTGGCACTCCCGCGATCTGGGATGCGTCGATTTTGGTGAACAAACAGAAGGTAAGTCGCTTAACATCGATTACACAAAATGTGACTTCGAAAAGTGTGAACTTAAGAGGTTATGCCTAAGTTAGCAGACGAAAAAGAACGCCATCTTCCGGAATTTTTTGTGGAAAATCTAATGTATATTTTTTACAACTATTTGCTTATTTTAGAAGTATATATATTCAGCAAATCTCAGTAATTTTGTTATAGGAAAATATTAGAAAATGAACGAATAACAGCCACTCTCCGGAAGCTTTTGTTTTAGCGGTGAGCACGATTTCTCCGAGCCGGATCATCTGAAATCGAGAAGAGAGGAAGATTCTGTTAGTATACGAGTTTATCTAGTTCGTGAACGAAGGATTTTTGTTTTTGATGAAAACTCTATTTTTAATTCACGAAAAACGAACAATTCAGACATAAAAAAATCATGAATTTGCGTTAAACGGCCGCCATTTTGTCTGAAATAATTTTTTTTAAATCCTTCGTTCACGAACTAGATAAACTCATATAGTAACAGAATCTTCTTCACTGTTCGATTTCATATGATCCGGCTCGGAGAAATCGTGCTCACCGCTAAAAAAAATAGCTTCCGAGAGAGTGGTTCTTATTCGTTCATTTTTTAATATTTTCCTATAACAAAATTACTGAGAGTTGCTGAATATATGTACTTTTAAACAAAGCAAATAGTTGTAAAAAATATAAACTAGATTTTCCACAAAAAATTCCCGAGAATCCCGTTTTTTTTCACCCGCCAACTAGGCATGACCCCTTAAGTGATCGGAGTCCTGACCTTAGCACACATTTCCCAGAAGGAATTCTTCATTCAGAATCAATGAAGCGAACGTTAAAAGTCAGACAGAAAATCGAAGGAAATTAGGGTGTTTCTCGCGTGCCATTTTCTTCCAAGGCGAATTCAACCTTTGGAATTGCACTGGCCGAAGTCCATCTATGATGCATGCCTCAGGCACCGCTGTAAATGCTAATTCGGAGTCTTTATGAGCTCCTACCGACCATTGCGTGTTCCAAATTTTGGCATTAGCAAAGCAACTGCCGCGAATTCGTCCTCATCGAAAGAACCCCTGGCATCTATCGAAAGGAGCGCACTTCGTCTTCTCGAGAAGCTTGAACCGTGTAAATCAGCGGTGTCGGATACAGTTCCTCTCCATAGTTGCCAAGCTTCCTTCCCACCGCGGTAGAATTCCCCCATCACTGGCCTGCCGTCCCAAAGAACACCAGAATCTTTTACAAAACTCTATTCGGTTTTAATACAGTAGCTAATCTCTAACTTAATCGTTCCACCTAGGTGCTAGTGGTCACAGTAGCCTATCGCCTGAACATCCTCGGCTTCTTCACAACGACGGACGCGGAGGCGCCCGGGAACTACGGGATGTTCGATCAGATCGCAGCCCTGGACTGGGTGCAGAGGAGGATCCACCACTTCAACGGCTCCCCGTCGAACGTCGTGATCTACGGGCACAGTTCCGGCGCGATCAGCGTCGGCCTGCACCTGACCAGTCCCCTCAGCCGGGGCAAGTTCTCCAAGGCGATCGCCATGAGCGGTGACGCGGTGATCTCTGTCGGCTCGCCGAAGGCGGAGCTGCCGGTGGTGGACTTCGTCGCCGAGCGGTTCGGTTGCTACCGGCACCCGACTTCGGCTCTGATGGAGTGCCTGCGCCGCGTCGACATCAACGTCCTCGTGCGGGAGACCGCCAAGATCGAGACTTGGGGCCCGATAGTCGACTACGAGATCGAGAACTCCACGGAGCAGTTCCTGCCGGCGCATCCGAGGGACGCGCTGGAGAGCGGTAGCCTGAACAGCGTGCCCCTGCTCGTGGGCTACACGAGCAACGAGCAGGCGCTGGCCTACATGGACTCCTTGGAAAAGGGAGACGTGGACGGGAACTTGTCGCCCGATAGATTCGACAAGCTCATCGCCGGCGAGTTCGAGACCCTGGTCCAGAGTCCCGGCGACAACAGCACCTGCGACGTGAGGCCGGAGATGGTCACAGAGGCGGTGCTGTTCTACTACAGGCCTCATCCGCCGAGCGGCAATCGAAGCGTCTACCGGGACAGGTACCTGGACCTGCAGACCGAGCGGAACTTCGCCGCTGGCTTGACTCTGCTGGCCGGCAAAGTGTCCAAGGAGAAGCCTGCGTTCGTGTACAGGTTCGACTACAGGCCCAAGACGCCGTCCGTCACTAAAGACGTGCCCGAGTGGGCCGGCGTCCCGCACATGTTCGACCTCCCCTTCGTCTGGGGGCTTCCGCTCGCCGCCGGCAGCCCGGCGCAGTGGAACTTCGCCGACAAGAAGATGTCCGAGGTGATGATGACGATGCTGGCCAGCTTCGCCAGGGTGGGCAACCCCTCCCTGGCCAACGTCAAGTGGGAGCCGTACACCGAGGAGAAGCCCGGGATCCTGATCATCGACAGGAACATCGACATGGACGACGCTAACGCCGTCGACTACAAGGCACTCGCGTTCTGGAACGAGTACTATCCCTTCGTCCTAGAGCAGTCGGCGGACAACTGCTGCAACCGGACCAGCCGCGCCACGTGGATGGATGCTCCTCGGGGCGTCGTTCTGACCGGTCTTCTCGCGGCGATACTCCGATTGTAGTTCGACGCTGCGGGGGGGGGGGGGGGGGTGTAGGGATTGTCGTTCGTGGTTGTGCTCAACGAGGCCTTTCTTTGCTTAACATTGTTGAACGTACGATAGATCGAGATATTTTGGTGTACGAACGAGTGCGTCCCTTTGCGTGGTATGCACTAGAAATCCTTCAGATGTATCCGAGGTTTATTATTCAATAAGACACATTCCGATCCGTTTCGACCGCCTTGGTAATTGTCTTGACACGTGCTGGAGCCGCAGAGATGCGTCGGTCTTGCGCCGGAAGATTCCTAAATACATAAAGAGAGGCGGTGGGCCGCGCCGGCGTTGACGTTTGCCTCGAAAAGAAGAGGGAACGAATGAGATTAGCCTAGGAGCGTAAAACAGCTCGGTGTATCGAACAGAGGGCGGGCTTGGAGGCTGCGGCTCGAGCAGCCCGCTCGGAGGGAAGGAAGGACGCCTCGGCGAGCCGAGGAGGAGAACCACGCGGCCTGGGCTTTTCGTTCGTTCGTCTTTTTTCTTTTTTAACATTCACTGAGAGATTTTTTATTATTTGCTTTAATACGGAGAGATATAGAAAAAACATATATTGTTCGAGAAACAAACGGTTGATATAACTTATGAATATTTTGATGTTTCGATAATAATTAATAATTAATAATAATAGTAATAATAATCATCGTGTGTGTGTCGTGTGTCTGTGTGTGGCGTGTACCGTCTATGTATAATTATTATATTATATATATTTATATATATATGTATATATATATATATATACACATATATATATAGATAAAAGAGAGAGAGAGAGAGGTGCGCGGCGGGCGATGCATGGGGCCTGGTGATCTGCGCACGCGCACGTCCAAACATATTTTTTTTCTTTCTGCTTTTCTCCTCGTCGTCCTTTTCTCTTAAATATATTTATATATATATATATATGTATATATATATATTTATATATTTATATACTATCATTAATCATATTTTTTTTTCTCCCTCCACTTCGTCGTTTTCTTCTTTAATGCAAAACTCCTACAATGATAACCGACGCCGCGGGGTCTCGTTAACACTAAAAACTCTCTTTGTGCGCCTGTGTGTTGCGCGTGCACACGAGCCACCCCGGGACCAACGTATATACAACATTATTAGGTTTCCCTCGCTGTGTCTCTCCCACCTATCTTCTCTTCCATTCCCGTCTTCCCCTTCTCTTTCCCCCGGCATCCCCGTCCAGCGTCGCATCGCCGGCCATCTCCGCGACCGTGCGTATTTCCACCGTGTCGCCCTTGTTTAACTCGCGATACCCATCCGGTCCCCCTCCTCGCCGCTAGCCCTCGCCCGAACCCCCTCCCATGCCCCTCCGCTGCTGTATTCCCCGGATCTTTGCTCTCTCGTCTTCCTCGTCCTCGCTGCAGGAGAGCGTGGGCTTCTGCTACAGATCTCTACCTTACAGAAGTAGGCACAGCGATTTCTTTTTCTGCTTCATCTTCTTCTCGGGCGACTTTTTGTTGATTTGCCGCACCAGGTCGTAGAAGATCTGAAACACACAGGTTCCAAGCGGTCAGCGATCGCGCGACTGAGGAGCTGGATTCGAGGTGCGAGATGAAGGCGGCAACGCTGGCGGCTTCCACTCTGAGGAAAGTCAATGGTTAGTCGAAACAGTTACTCCGCGGAGCACCGTTGGCTTCCCAACTCATTCTACCGGTTAAGTTTCCTTTAACGTCCCTTCGCGTTCGAACAGCGAGGCTTCTCGGGACTTGCTGCGAGGTAACGAAGCAGAACTTGCCGCGTCTCCGCTTGGCAGGGAAACCTCCGGCGATGAAGGAGTTTGTTTAAAAGTTACGAATTGGAAAGGGAAGAATTGTAGAGGGTAGAGCTGAGGAATTTTTCAGACCGGTCTCTGTGCGAAACGTTGATACCACGCGTGCAAATAAACTTTATTTAAAATAGCGCTTCTCCGGCCTCTTGTTCCCTTTACCCTTTAATTTCCAGTTCCATTCAATGGATCCTCCAGTTGTCCTCCACCAGCGAATGTCGCCAAGTGGAGGTTTAATTGCACTCCCGTGCAACATTCAATTCCCCTTTATTTGGGCCGGATAATTAGCGCGTCGCGCTCCCGACAAAAGCCGAAGCCGCCAAGAAAACCGTGCTCCAATTGCGCAACTGAATCGCTGTTCGGCACGAGCGGAATAACGAAAGTAATCGGACGCAGCCACGGCAGATGGATCCTCGAGAGAAGGGAACTTATTCAGAGCCGGAGTACGGTCCAGGTATCTTTGCAAACGTCGCGACAGAGACAGGCCTCACGGAAGCACGGAGGAAAACAATCATTGCAGTAGGCGCGCGTTCGCACAAAGCCGCTGCAGGACGAGACAGCCTGGAAAGGACAATCCCGCGGCAAGTTCAGGACCAAAATTTCATGCAGGATCTCCGCGGAAAGTTGAACGTGCCCGCCCTTGCCGCGGGGGATCCTTTCAGGCTTCAAGATAAAGCGCCGCCGGGCCGCGAGCGGAGGAATCGGTGCAATGGCGCTTGAAACTGGATTCCTGAAATGGAAATTGCTATTCAGAACAGTTGCAAAGGGAGCGCTGCGCGCCGCGAATAGAGATGTCAGCCCGGCTGGAAGGGAGCGCATTTATTCTTCATCCTTCTCCTCTTTTATAAGCGATGCCGTGGATCGTAAACGACGACTTATGAGCCGCAATCTACGGGTCAGCAGTTGTTGGTACGTGAAGCCGGTAAGTGGCGACCGAGCGCAGGCTGCACTCCCACACGCGCGGCAGTCGCATTCCCACATTCAATTAGAATATCTCGGCCTTCGTAACGGTCTTGAACTCCCACACGTTAGGCTAATTGCAAAGCAACAATGGTCCGTTCAGCGGACTACTGTTATTTTGCAGCAGCCTGCAAACCGTTTTCAGAAAATTGCACGGCTCGATGTTCGCGCCCCGCACGCCACCGGGGAGTCAGCAGTCTCGCGATGCCCGTGGCAACAGAAGCGAGGGAACAATAGATCATTCTGTTCTGGTTTACTGTACCCTGCTTCGATCAATTCTACTTTATTCCGCGCTAAACTTTCAGCTTGCATTCGCAGGCGACTGCCTCGCGTTTCCAGCGGAAGGAAGGAGATCTTCCAGAAGGTGGAGGCTTGCTCGGCGTGCGCTCATGGATGGCCCTTCAAACCGATATTCAAAGAATACAGTGGTGGTGGAAGGAAAGTTTTCAAATTTATTTCTCGGGTAGCGAGGGAAGCCTAGCATTCAGTTTGCTGCGAGGACTAGGGTGGGCCTTTTTTATTCGTCCTGAATTTTTTCCGCGTATTTCTTCGCTCTCGTTTCGTAAGAAAATAATCCCCGAATAAGTTCATTGCAATCGGATGACAGGAAAGGGTGCCGAGCAGGCCTTAATGATTAGAATTTAAAGAATTTCTCAGAAATGGTAGGCCCTATCGAAATTTTCTTCAAATAACATTAAAAGAGAATTCAATTTTCTACAATTACTGTATATATAATTTTTTCGTGCTTCTAACCATTTTTTAGATAGATATTAATATACATAATACCTAAAAACAATGGTATTAATATAAATAATATCTATTATCTGAAAAATGGTAGCAAGCACGAAAAAACTATGAAGACAGAATTTGTAGAAAATTAAATGCTCTTTAAATATTATTTGAACAAAATTTCGATAGGGCTTATCATTTTTGAGAAATTCTTCAAATTCCAACCACTGATGAATTCTAAACTTTAAGCACTCTGCTGTCACCTCTTCCTGTTATCCGATTGCAATAAACTTTTTCGGGGATTATTATTTTATGAAATGGAACCATGCACACCCTAAGGAGGACAAGCTATGAGCTTCGAACTTCCTTCTGACCACCATTGCAGGGAGATAGAATGGTAAAAGGGGGAAGGCTCGCCTCTACTCACATCGATAACATTAATTTTGGCTTTGGCAGAGGTCTCCATGAACGCGCAGTTAAATTGCCGGGCAAGGTTGACGCCGTGCTCTTTCCCCACCACCCTCTCGTCCTCCAGGTCGCACTTGTTGCCCACCAGCACCATGGGGACGTCATCTGTGTCCTTTACCCGCAGGATCTGCTCCCTGAGGTCCTGCAGGTCGTTGAACGTTGACTGCGCCGTTATCGAGTAGACTAACACGAAGCCCTGGCCGTTCTTCATGTAGAGGTCCCTCATGGCTGTGAATTGTTCCTGCGGAGGAGGAAGAACCCCTTAATACACCACTGCCCCTCTGCTCGCCCATAACATGTGTCACTAAATTCTGAGGATCAGACTGGAGGGACGTGCAAGGACCATGGAATTGCTTTTAGGGTGGAGCAGCTCTAGGAGGGAGATTTCAAGGCCACTCTCAGCGGGGCAACTATGCAACGGGGACCTTGAAATAAGGGGTCAATAGGGTGCCGTTTTAAGGTCACTCTGGTGAACTTAAGTGACCTTGAAGGAAGATTAATTAAACTCCCAAGGAAAGAGTGACTCAAGAAATAGCCTCTTTTTGGTCCCACGATTTTGGAACTGAATTTTGTGCGAAACGATACATTATGATGAGGCATCAATTACACGAAAATTTCAAGTTGAGGTGACAATTAGTTTCTGAGATATGGAGGCGAAATGAGTAAAAATTCGTTAACGCGTCAGCCCATACGCTTAGATGTACGGACTTTTATGTCAGTCCGATAATTTAAACAATTATTTCTAGGGGTTTTGCTGACTGCTAACAACGAATTTGAACTTAGATTTTCAAAATTTACAATGGCTGATTTAAAATGGTGGTCGATATATTAAAAAAAAAAAAAACATCGACTACACAGACATTTATATTTTTTGATTTTTATTTTTATTCGTGAATTGTGAAAATCTAAGTTCAATTTCGTTGTTAGCAGTTAGTAAAACTCATAGTGGCCGAATTAATATGGTGGACGATATAATAATAAAAAAAAAAAAAAAAAAAAAAAACCACTACAGACATTTATATTTCATGATTTTTATTTTTATTTGTGAATTGTGAAAATCTAAGTTCAAACTCGTTGTTAGCAGTCAGCAAAACTCACAATGGCCGAATTAATATGGTGGACAATATATATATATATATATAAAAAAAATAAAAAAAAAACTACAGAGTCATTTATATTACTTGATTTTTATTTTTATTTGTGAATTGAAAAAATCTAAGTTCAAATTCGTTGTTAGCAGTCAGCAAAACTCACAATAGCCGAATTAATATGGTAAACGATATATATATAAAAACACCCACCCCCCTACACGGTCATTTATATTTCTTGATTTTTTTTTCGTGAATTTTAAAAATCTAATTTTAAATTCGTGGTTAGCAGTCAGCAAAACCCCTGGAAATAATTATTTAAATTATTGGACTGACATAAAAATCCGTACATCGAAGCGTATGGGCTGACGCGTTACCGAATTTTCACTTCTTTGACCACCCACATTTCAGAAACTAATTGTCACCTCAACTTGAAAATTTTGTGTGATGAATGTCTCATCATAAGGTATCGTTTCGCATAAAATTCAGTTCCAAAATCGTGGGACCAAAAAGAGGCTAAAAAAGGCCTCATTTTTGGGTCACCTTTGCAAATAGAGGCAAAAGTATTTGCTCAATATACAGGGTGTTTCATTACAGGTGGTTGATACCACAGATGAGCAAAAAATGATTTGAAATAAAAATTTATGTAGGAAATAATTTTTTATTTAATAAAAATTTCTGTACGAAATTTTTCAAATAATTTTTTGCCCATCTCTAATCGATACTCTAACGGATGATTCTAGAGACCAAAACAAGACGAAAATATAAAATACAATTTTTTAACATCGCGCTTCGTTTATCGAAGCCGAACGTTGTACTTCCGCGCGGGCGCATTAACCCGAAATTCAAAGTCAATTTTCTCGTCAACGAAGCGCGATATTGAAAAATTGTATTCTACATTTTCGCCTTATTTTTGTCTCTAGAATCATCCCCTATAGTGCTGACCACCCGGAGTATCGACCACGAGCAGTGAAACGCCCTGTATTTATTCCATCGTAATCAGTAAGCGTATCTCAGAGACTAGCAACAAGGTAGTGAAAAGAAATGACAACTGCGCGTTCCTAAGAAGGATGCAAGTGAAACGGATAAGTGTGGTACGGATGTGGGACTAATGAGAGCGGCTGAAATATTCATGGTAGCGATGAGGTGCCGATGGGAGCGTGACAAGATGGGAGGAAAGTGTTAGCAGACGTGTAAAGAACTCACCGTTCCGGCTGTGTCTAGGATTTCTAACATACATTGTTGACCGTCGACCTCGACCTGCTTGCGGTAGCTGTCCTCGATCGTCGGATCGTACTTCTCCACGAAGATCCCCTGCACGAACTGGACAGTGAGGGCGGACTTGCCTACGCCTCCGCTGCCCAGCACCACTATTTTATATTCGCGCATCTCCTTGCCCTAATTCCCTGTGCGCCTGGTCACAGCCGAGGGGTCACCGAATCCGCCACGTTTTGCTCCCCTTTGCTTCCTGCCCGACGGACCTGAAGGCCGACCAAAAACACCAGCTTAATCACCAGGAACCTCGTCGATCATCGAGCTCGATAATTCAGCAACGCGAGAAACTACTCGAGCTCCATTTAACACCAACTTCAATCGTCGACTCCGATTTTAATCGACACTTAATACAGCGAGGCGGGAGGGTACCGGGGACAAAGAAGCTCGTCCCTGACCCAAGGCAACGGATCAGGACGCTAAAAAAAATTCATCCGTGATGGATGATAAAAAAAAAAGAGGGGGTGTTCGTGAATTTCTACGTAATTCTTTTCCACCCCCATTGTCTTCGTCACGAGAAACTCACCCATCCCCCAGAGGCTTTGTCTGTGAATGAAAGATGGCCGCCCCGGGGTGGGGGTTCACCCACTTTCTCCCCCACCAGAAACCGGGGAACAATATAGCGCCGCGTTTCTGTCTCTCTTTTCGAAATGGGTGTGTAGTAATAATTATCGTGAATCATCGGACACTGTTCCTTTAGTTAACTTTTTCTCCATTTGCCAACTATGAATGTCGATTTTGAAATCTGAATCTCTATCAATTTTTCTGGGGTATGCAGAAAGATGTAGATTTAGTTGGGAGATTTTAATTGTTAAAGAAGTAGCTTCATTTCTATTGGGTTTATTTTATTTCTTGGTATTGGGTTACGAAGATTTTTAATGAGTTTTTTAATAGTGAGTATAATTAATATTATTTTAAATTTTCTGTAGCTTTTACTTTTTAAACCTAAAATGGAGCTATGATTTAGTAGTTTTAATAATTGTGTATTGTAAGAGTTGTTCTATGATTTGGTAATTTTTTTACAAAATAAAATCGCAAAATAAGGGATCCATACTGTGTTTAATTAATTTTGTGGCATTTTGGTAGCTTTCTGCAATAATTATATCCACTTGTTCCTCAATTTTAATAGTAAATCAAAGTAACTAGTTAATAAAGGGGTCGTTAATTGAGACTACTTGTCAGCTTTTGTCTTCAAACCCTCTGATAATCAACTTCCTCTAAAAAAAAATACAGAAACGTTTGATAAAAGCTATGTTCCAGCGAAGGTTTTTAAATTCTCGAATGTTGGACTGATTTCATCCCCCGAGGCGCCACGCACACCGATAATGAAACGTCCTGTACGCTCCGAGATATCTCGCCGAGGGGTGAGGACAGTTTTACCGCAATCCCAGCAAGTTTGTCTAGTTTTTCGAAGACAAATGGCGCATTGCGTGCACCAAGCACAGGCGCAGTGCGCTGGTAACGACGAATCGAAACTTTGAATTTGCGATACATTTGAGTGAAGCGAATTCCAGGGAATTCCAAGATGGCCGTTGGAAAGGCACGGCGTCCCCAGATTCCCTTAGATCCTCCGTGGATCCCGACTGATCCCATTCGGTCGGGAAATTAATTACATTTCCGTCCCCTCTGTCGATTAATTAACGGAGTGGTTCGAGATTAAAGCGGCCCGTTGATCGGCTAATTATCGTCGGGATTAATTACCATTCATAAAGCGCGCTTTCCTGAGTGTACGCGCTGCCTTCGGCGATGATCGATCGCCGGAAGGTGGGATCGAAGCGTGGAAGTGGGGGAAAGAATGGAATTCCAGTGGAAATTAAAATCAAAATATTAAAGAAAATTGAAAATATTGAAATACGAAACTTGGGGATTAATAGATAAATAGAATTAAAAATATTAGTGAAACAGAGTTTCGAAATTCGCTCAAAAATGTCCAGTGAAATTTTTCAAAAAGTCCTTTCCACATCATTCGCGAATTAACGTGGACGATCGGCTCTGGAGCGATTCAAGGGTGACCACTGATTAAAATCGAATTAAAAATTGAAGCTGAATGGCCCATATCTCTTCGTGAAAATCGGGAAAAATTCAGAGACAGGGGAGGGTTGGGGTAGCGAGCCACGAGTACACGGGCACAAGGGAAAACAAGGGGCGCACTCCGATTGGCCAACGAGGCCATCATGGCGACGAGGCGCGACCAATCCCAGGCCACGGATTTCTTTCCACCAATTCGTCATTGATTTTAGGTTTATGAATGGGACTAGCTTACGCTACCGTGTCTCTTTCAAGATACTACGAGCGCAGGAGAAAGGATCCGCTTAAAGAGAAGAGGATCTTACGTCACCAGAGACAAATTCCGAGATTTCCATAAAAAGGCATATTTTATATCCGTTCTTGTTTGTTCAAGGATACTATAGTTAAAATTTTCTAACCATTGGTTCAGTAGAAAAAGTGCAGCATATTTGGAATACTGTTTGTAATTTGGAATACCGAAGTATTTAATACACTGCGAACTTTAGGGTGACTGTATCTAATATCGCCACCCGCTATAACTCGCAAAGTAAGCACTAAAATTTATCGGGGACGCACTCCAGTAGTACCTAAACATATGTAGGAAGGCATACTGTAATTGCAGTCTGTGATCAACAATTACAGAAAGGGAAGGATTTTAGAGAATCTTAATAGTGTAAAAATTTATTGGACTGCCACAATTTTACATCCCATTCGGAGAAGTCAAGTCTAATAATTCAGTGAATGCAAGAATATCTACTAGAAATACCTAATTAATTATGTACTTAAGGAATAAAATCGATTCAAATATTTTCCGTGATGAAAATAGTGTGTTTCTTTTAGCAGAATTGGTGTCTAACCGAAATAAACTTTATTTGTCCAATAAAGTCCATCGGAACGTAAAAAATGAAATATTTAAAAATCTATATTTTTAAATTTCTATATTTTTCTAATAAAAATAAAATCAAAGGTGGATAATAATACATTTATAGTGCAATAAATAATAAAAGCACATATGAAAATGATTTTAAAAACTCATATATACATGAATTAATATTTCTTGAGTTGGCGATATTAGGTACACTTTTTTCAGGACCCGATTTACGCTTTTTGAGTCCTAATTAAAAATTTGTAGGTTTCAACGATTCTAACTTATGCTACATGGAAGATGAACAATTTCTCTTTACTTTGAAACGAACTGCATGCAAAAATATCAATTATTATTCAATTGACAGCGATTTAACTTTTGCCTGGCGATATTAGGTACAGTTACCTTGTTTAATTTGTAACGCGTAGATAATAAAGGCTAATGACCTGTTAACTAATGACTTTTGTGGATCAACCACCATTTTGACATTTTCGACTAAATTTGTAGAATGAGAAAACGTCAATCTGCAAAATTTTTTCAGCAAGTATTCAATCGTTCGAATCATGGTTAAAATATGTAAAAACTTTAAAAGTTAAACACTTAATCTACTCATTTGCATGTTCCTTCTATGGTTCCGTGTTAGTCTTGCGATAACTTCGAGTATACAAAGTGTGACATGAAGTTTTAAGTTTCAAAGCCATGTTGCTAATTCGGAATACCGAAGGTCAAGGTAATTTGGAATATTCCAAAGCTTAGCGATGCTTTTTTTTCACGCGTAACGACTACCGTCGCGGCAGGTGGAGACAGCGCTGTCCATTTATATTTACCTAGCAATAAGATTATTCCTATATCGTGATTTTTTTTCAGCCTGATTAGATCATAAAAGAAAATAATTTCATTAGCTACATGTTTTTTTTAAATTTATAAAATGAAGGTAAATTGGAATACCGGTATTCCAATTTTTTATTTAGACCAAAGTTTCAGTTGCTTTTTATTATTACTGAGAGTTTGAAATATAAAAGTTTATTAGTTTCCCTAAGATATTACGCAGTTTTATTTGTTCCCATTTTCTGCCGTATTTTTTTATTCGTCTTAAACAAACTGGTATTCCAAATATACCGAACTTCCTCTACTTTTTGAGATTTTTGTGAGCATACGAACAAACGCTGTAGCTTTATCATAATAGTAAGAAAAATAAATAATAATAAAATCGTAATAGACAGGTAAACTTTTTCAAAAGATTCACATAAAAAAATAATAACATTCCCCTAATAATATTTACAAAACTCAACGATTCAATAATTCATATTGACACTAGAAACGAATATTATAACAAGATTTAATACATAATAAAAAATCATCGAGCTTCGACAAAATATCGAACTTTATATCTAATGAAAAAACTTTCCAA
Source organism: Andrena hattorfiana (assembly GCA_944738655.2). Lineage (NCBI taxonomy): Eukaryota > Metazoa > Arthropoda > Insecta > Hymenoptera > Andrenidae > Andrena > Andrena hattorfiana. The sequence continues at coordinate 3,131,216 of OX122895.1, forward strand.
CCCCTATTTTTGCGGGCGAAATTAGTCAACTGCTCTTAATGTATAATGCACAGCTTAGGGTGACTTCTTTATCTCGCCAACCCCTGAATTCAATAATCGAGGTTAAACTCGAATTTCTAGAGGGGGTTGAAAATCGAGGAGACTGCTCCAGGAAGACCGTCTACGAGTTCAACGATTCCATTTGCACGGGGGAGTCGAGACTGTATCGAAAGGGTGACGAGAATCGAGGGGAGGGTGATAATAGTGAAGAGCAGAGGGGAGATCCGAGGGGAAATGTTACATCGAACTGCAAACTCCAGATGGAAATGATTTTACGTTTTGTACATCGAGAATTTTATGCTTGATGATTTAGGGGATGAATTGAAGCGAGGCTAACCACTTTAAATCGAGGTGTTTATTTTGTTTTGTAGAGGGGGAGAGTTGGGTTTTTAAAGGGGAGGTTTGAGATTCCAGAGTTGGCGAGAAGAAAGTTCAAGACACAAGGGGTGAGGGAAATCTCATAGTTTAAGAGGAGGGTAGTTTATCCCACGATCTATGGGATATAAGCGAGGGGATCACCGAGAATAGACCGGCAACGCCAACACGGTATGTAATATTCTTTACGAGGATATATAAAAGTATGAAGCTTGAACGATAAATAAAAGCGAGGGAAAAGGATGGATCTCCTTTCCCCCAAATTCCCTAAAGTCACAACTAGGTGTTAGGCAACTCGAGAATTTAAAAAAAAATCTGAAACTTTGCTGAAATGTAGCTGAGGTGATGTTAATAACGTGACTATTTTTTTATTCGACAATAAAACGGTTCAGAGGGTGAAAACACCCCCTCAAAGAAATTCCAAGTTTTCATGTCCTCGCGAATATTAACGAAACCGTAGAAGATATCAAAAAGAAATTAAATTTAAAGTTTTATAGTTTTTTTTTGTACTACAAATGGGTGATAAAGAATTTTCGAAAAACATGATTTTTCCAAATTCATCCCCACCTCCTTTTTTTTTTGACAATTCATGTTCCCCATATTGTGGGGTGTCGAAATCCATAAAACTTTGAATTGGTCTTTTTTTTATATCTTTTATGGTTTCGCAGATATTCAAAAAAAAAATGAAAACTCACAATTTCTTTAAGGGTGTGTTTTCACCCTTAGGACAGTTTTACTGCAAAATAAAAAATGGTGACGTTATAAGCATCACTTGAGCTGCATTTCTGCAAAGTTCCAGATTTTTCTGAATTTTCTAGTAGCCGATCTAAAAAAGAATCTTCAAAACAGACCAACGCTACATCCAACCAGTTCAAACAAAAAGAATCCCCATGGAATCTCATATTATGTAAAGCGAAAAATCGATACATCAAGTATCTCGAGGAGATCGTCTGAAAAAGTCTCGAACCGTCTGAACAAAGACCTACTCCGAGCGTTCCATCCACATGAACCCTATTTTTAAATCGCTCCTGCTGCTCCGCAGCCGCGTGGATCCATCTAAAAAAAAAGAGAGAAGCAAGAAAAAAAATAGGGGGGAATCGCCTCGGGGGGTTCTACTAAAAAATTCACTTCTCCGCGCTTCTGCATGTCGCTGAATTTGGGGCGACAAAAGCGTCGACCTTGCGCCCCTTTCACCCCACAAAAATACAGTGCGGCTAATTCACCCCTCAGCCACTTCGACCTGCCCCTAATTCCAATTAATCTCCTTATAAAAGCATCTATCTTCGTCTGACCTACTCTCCCGCCGATTTTGATCCCCACCCCCTCTAAACAAAAATCCGCGATCCGAGCTGTAAAAACAGGCGCGCTTGACATCCCTCCGGGGAAGGAGTCGCGGAGGGTGGTTTCGTCATCGGATTCAATCGGGGGCTAATTAGATCGGCGGGGGGGCTGGTGTGCGCCAGCAACAAGTACGACGGTCTCTCGGAGTGGCGCGGATCGAAGGCCCCCGGGCGTTGGCCGGCGTCCAAAAAACTTTTATACACGCGGGGGCGGGTGGGGGAGGGGGAAATATATCGGTATCCGCATACGTCCGCAGAGGGTAGAGAAGGTTCGGCGGGTGACCCAGTTATAGCGCGGGGGCAGCTCGGCGCGCCACCCTTACTCGCCTTCTCCCCGGCCGAATTTCCCCGTGGCTCCACCCGCGAGAATTGAAACGTCGGGGATTCGACGGACTCGTGGGGAGATCCCGCGCGCACGGGCGCCGGCGTGCCCCCGCGATCGAACCGACCACACGGGCCTATAAATACACGCGGACGGCGTTTTTTTCGCATTATCGGTACACGTTTTTGATGCAGACTCGAGCGTGAACGGAGGAAAAATGGAGCACGATCGAAGCTCGTGCCACGCTGGAGAACCGACCCGGGGTGGGGTTCGGGGGATGAGGCCTGTCGGGCTGCGAGCCTGAGTGGGGGGACTCTGGGAAGTCTGGATTTGAGTATTTTATTTATTGAGTTATTATTTAAATTATTTTTTTTGGGAGATTTTTAATAAAAGCATCTCCTGCAATTTTGCGATGTTGGTTTAACGTTTTGTGGAAATAGGAGGGTCGTGAGGGGTTCAGACTGATTGGTCACGCTTTAGAAAAAGTGGGTACAGTTGAAGAGTCATTGTAAAAAAATTTAAAAAAAATTAAAACTGACTTAAAAAAATTTTTTTTTTCTTTATTTAATCTACGACTCAATATTTTTATGCTGGCGCCTCATAATTTGCACTATGTAAATCTGGCGCCGACTTGAAAATATTGAGAGTGGTAGATTAAATGAAGAAAAAAATTATTTTTAACTTCTTCGTGCAGTTTTATTTTTTTGACGTCGGTTTTAATTTTTTAAATTTCTTTTTTTTACTTTTTAGTTATTCAAGATATATAACTACGGCAAACCAAACAGTAATTGACCGCATACCAGTGAATGACCATTAGGCAAAGAAATGTCAATTATTAATTTAAAAATATTATATGTTTATAAATGGAGTGTAGTTGCACTTTTAATCTCCCATATTTTTAGTTACGCGTATTAAGCAAACATTAATAAATACAATTCTTATTAAAAGTATGCGGTCAATTACTGGGCTTCTTTTTATAGAAATTTCAAGAAAAATAATTTAATATAATAATTATATATAATTCATATATTCAAGTATTAATCTCAAAGGTCCATAAATTCAACAATTCTGTCATTCACTGGTTGGTTTGCCCTACATTTATTTTAAAAGAAATTGAGTACGCCTAAAAAAGAGCTGCTAGCAATAATAACAAATGAAGTTGGTTAATGAATCAGGTTACTTATTTTTGGTGTAACTTCAAAACTGCTGAACCGATTTTGATAATTCTTTCTCCATGACCTAAATTGATTGAAGCTAAACCAAATGCAAAAAGTTTCATAAAAATCGGTCCAGTAGTTACGGAGAAATTCGCTAACAAACATAATACATATACATCGAACTGAGAACGAACCTCTTTCTTTTCGAAGTCGGTTAAAAATCAAATTCTATTCTGTAGTATTACCAGTGGCACGTAGAACATTTCCTGACGAAAATATGTTTTTTTAATTTTGGCACTAACAGTATTTTCTACAAGGACTCTTCAGTTGCAAGATTAAAAAATTATTATTTAACTTGGAGTATTATACAGTGCTGGATAAATTCAGTGCCATTAATCGTATAGCTACTCATGTAAATAATTATTCCAGTAAAATGGACCTTTTTGACTACTCGTTTTATCGTTTAAACAATGTATCTTTAAAATCGATAATAGCTGACTATTAATTAATAAATTCCTTCGTGTCTCTCTTCTGTACTTGCGTCCCCTTTTACAATATTACTCAAGTCTCTCTTCGTTGAGCTTATTTCGTCCCTTTTCTCACTTATTTATCAAAGGGCCTCCGTTAACCCTCGGTTGTCACACCTACTTTTTCGAACGTCGTTGTCACACTGAGTCAATTTAACCCTACCAATTTTCAATCAGTTGTTATTTAAAAACTACTTGTAAAATTAAGTCTCAAAAATTCTGAGATAATGTTTGAACATCGTAGAATATATGCCCATCGTTGAAAGTTGACATTTAAAGTGTCATCATGCTTAAAAAAAAGTTATAAGCAATAAGAGTTTCGACAAAAAGGTTGTTTGAAACTAAAAAAAATTCTTGATGGTCGAAATTCTAATTATTTTATTTAAAAAGGTTGTTTTGCTTAAAAAAAAACGTAGGGTCAATTTGACCCAGTGTGACAACCGAGGGTTAATAAAATTATTATTTTGTATCACGTACTGTTTTATTAAAATCTCCCTAATTTTGGTCGCACTTTTGGCGGAATCGATGGGAAAAGATAGCCGGCCGCGCAATTAGCGTCGTTCGCTTCTTCGGTTGCTCCCGAAACCAATTAACGGTTCATTGACCCGGGAACCGCGCATTATGAGCGCCCAAAGCTCCGATGCTCTCGATACCCGCCGCGAAAATACCGAGCTGGCCGTCCGAAGGGGCGATTATTGCTGGGGAAAGTCGAATACCGAACTAGGTAATACATCAGCGGTCCTCCAAATCCTCCCCTACAGCACAGCTCCATTTCGATCCCCGATCGTTTCCCCACAAACCCCTCGCCTCTCGAAGACATTTTTCTCACACGTGGAGGCGTTTGGCAAGCTTCCCAAGCGATTCTCGATCCCCGTCACTTCCCTCGGCCGAAGAAACCGAAAATAAAGTCGCGGAAAGGCCGACGATTAAAGACGAAATTAAAGGGCCCCGCCCTCGGCTCGACTTTCCTCCTCGAAACATCTGCCGGCTATATTTACATCCCACCCCCGATTCTCTGTGTTTTTCCGCTCGCTAGGTATTTTCGAACAATCGAGCCGTGTAGAAAATAACCGAATTAGAGAATTAAAGTTGAAGGTAATTTATTGGATCGAGGGGAATGCAGGGAGCTTTGGCGTCCCCTCTTGGATTAATAGGGGCGGGTGTACCGGGGTTGCGGTTCCCCTCGGAAGGCCGCAGAAATCGTGCGCGGAGATCGGGACCGCAGCCGTCAAAGGGTGGATCCTTGCCACCGGGCGCGCAAGTGTTCCGTGCACAACGACACGACGCAGAAATCATTTGGAGATGGAAAAATGGACGGCGAGAGCCCTCCTCGCGGCTCTTAGCGAGCGCACGCCGAGCCCCTCTGACACAGTTTCGCACAATAGACCGGTCTACTGCTTTTACCGTGCCTTCCACGGCATTCTTTCCCCCGTTCTTAAAGGCTGCTGTTCATTTTTAATCGTCGCCCCTCTATCGAACGGGGCCGCGATGCATCGCTACACCTGCGAGCGGTAATTTCCTGTCCGATCACCAAAAACTGATGGAATGCCACGTTCACTGAGCTGGAAAACCCTGGACGCTTATATACCGACTAGGGGGTGGATTCTGTGACCTTCAGAAATTAAGTTTGGAGATCTCAAAGATGGCAAGTTGATTTTTTATTTGAAGACTAATAAAAATTTAGGAAACTCTAAATTCACTGATGCCAGAATTGTGGATGCTTGTATCTCAACTGGGGGTGGGTTTCGGGGAATTTTAAAAATTAATTTTGAGGGGTTCAATAAAAATATATGGGTGCCAGGATATTTTCACACTCTTCGACAAGTTCATTTCCTATTTTAACACCAACAGTTAATCAAGTATGATTTTATTTTATGACTTTATTTTAATTAACCAATGGAAATCACAATTCTCTGTAACCCGTTTCGGGGCCATATTGTTTACTCCATTGCTCTCGATGTTCTGAGGCATTAAACGTATGCGTTGATATTCTGTGGGTTACAAGTTATTTTTTAAAGCTGATCTTTTGTTTCTCGTGTAAGGAAATGATTTTGTTTTACTATGTATACTATCTCTGGTCTATTAAGTTTAATAAAACGTCCTAGTTTTGCAATATTTTTTTGTACATAATATACCACGATCTAAAATGTTTCCTCGTGTTTGTCGTACAGTACCGACCAACAGACTCTGTCAACCAGAAAAGACCAAATTTTTCTTATCTGTGAGTTCAATCTGTTAGCAACTCAGATTAATTTATAAGATGTTCACTTAGTCTATGTTCTACCTTTCCCGCAGAAAAATAGTAAATAAGGATAGGTATGATAACCTAACAAACAGGAAGCTAGGATTTAATGAAGAAGTTCTCCAGTGTATTATTTGCAAGCAGAGTTGGGCATTAGCTAAATAAAAAATTATCTAAATAAGGATCAAATAAAAGTTACTTTAATTTTAGATTATTCGACGAATAAAGTTAATTTTTTATTCGATGAGAATTTATTCGATGAATAATGTTATTTTTTTATTCGAGGAATAAAGTTCATTTTTTTTATTCGTTATCTTATCTGTGAGTTCAATCTGTTAGCAACTCAGATTAATTTATAAGATGTTCACTTAGCCTTCGTTCTACCTTTCCCGCAGAAAAAAATTAAATAAGGGTAGGTATGATAACCTAACAAACAGGAAGCTAGGATTTAATGAAGAAGTTCTCCAGTGTGTTATTTGCAAGCAGAGTTGGGCATTAGCTAAATAAAAAATTATCTAAATAAGGATTAAATAAAAGTTACTTTAATTTTAGATTATTCGACGAATAAAGTTAATTTTTTATTCGATGAGAATTTATTCGATGAACAAAATTAATTTTTTTATTCGAGGAATAAAGTTAATTTTTTTATTCGTTATTCGAAATTTTATTTAAATAAAAATTTTGCCCAACTCCGTTTGCAAGGAATCATTCGACAAAGATTGGGTGCAGTGTACCGACTGTGGCGGTTGGGCACACGTCGAATGCGCAGATCAGGAGAATATGAATTATTTCACTTGCGAGTTTGTACAGATAAAATTTGAAAAAATCTTGTATTGTACTAATTAAACGTCTTTATTAATATTGTGAATCATTTAGACCTGAAAATCTACTAATTTAATAGTTGGTCGGTACTGGACGACAATTTTTCGTTTCCTAGAAATTACAACTTTTTTACTTTCGCGAATTATCAATTCTTATTATTAAATTTCAGAAAAATAATTTCCCCCTCTTACTAAGTTCCATCTATACTACAAACACGTTTTTGAATTTCTGATTTTTATCGACTGTACCCCAAGATATAACAAAAAAAAGTTAGAGCGGTCGGTGCTGCACGACTCTCCCCTACTCGTACCTCAACTGGGGGTGGGTTTCAAGGAATTTTAAAAATGAATTTTGACGGTCTCAATAAAAATATATAGGTGCCAGGATAATTTCACACTCTTCGACAAGTTCATTTCCTATTTTAACACCAAAAGTTAATCGAGTACTCGCACCTCAACTGGGGGTGGGTTCCGAGGGTCTTTAAAAATGAATTTATGGGGTTCCCCGGTTCAACAGAATTTTCAGCGTTCGCGGGCGCGTTGTTTGGTATTTATGTTAATTAACGGGCGGAAGGAGGGCGCGGGACAAAGCGGAAACAGGGCTCGAGACACTCCAAGATGCAATTGGCCGCACTGCAGCGCTCTCCTGCCAGCAAAACAGAATTAATTCGAGGCCCTCTCTCCTCCACCTGCGGGACGAACGATGGAGCGCACTCGAACCTCTAACGAAGCAGAATTCATTTAGGGGCTATCAGCTCCTCGCGACTCGGCTGTATCCTTTTCACGCGCGCTGACGAATTTTAAGCGACCCGCCCCTCCCGTTACAACCCTCTTTAATTGCGTTCGCGGTACATCCCGCTGTCGACGTCCGCGGCCGACCAGCTGGCCTTGCGACGCGCTGTAAAACGCCGGAGGTGGGAACGGCCCCCTGAGGGTGTACCGGGGTGAATTTAGAAGGGAAAAAAAAGAAGCACGGAGGGAAAAGTAGGGAAAAAATAGGAGGATTCTAGTGGAGCTGAGAAAGGGGTGAGAATTTAGAGATTCTTGGGGGTGAATGAGAAGGAAGAGGAAAATGGACCTTCCAGTTTTATTTCAGAAGGGTGGAAATTCGAAGATTCTTAGGGATTCGGGGTGGAAGTAAATGGAGCCTAACTACCCCTGTGAGTTCGGTAAGAGATAGAAGGGGATTGAATTTCTTTCTTTCTACATATATCTGGGGGGTGAAGGTTTAGAGGGTATTTTCGTGGAAGAACAGGAAATGTAGCTTATTTTTTTTTTCTTTTCTTAGTTGGAAAGTTTAATAAATTTGTGCTACGTGTTGGTATGAATTTTTTTTCTCCGCGCTCATTCCGAGGAGAAATGATAACGGCGGTATCTCCGTCGCAAAAATTACTTCCGCAAGCACTTAGGGGGTGCAATTTATTTCAGTGACAGGGAGGGAAAGGGGGGGGGGAGAAGGGTACGTCGGATCAGCTGAGCGAATAAGTCGCTCTCTGGCTGTAATGCAAATGGTAATTCGAGTTCCAGGGCGTGATAGAAATTGCTGGCAGGATTAAGTGATTCTTTACAGGCTTATCAGCCTTCCAGAGCTTCTTTCGTGTATAGAAAGCGTGCTCGATAAGGGGCTTATTCGTGACGGCGCGAAGAAATTGTATCTCGAGGTGTGTGTTTCGTTAATCATGTCCTGGGAATTAATTTGAAATATTTGGGGCTGATGTGGAGGAGGGGAGGGGGGGCTGCAATTCGAGGAAATTGCAATTGTAATTCCTTAGAATTTCAATTTCTCAAAATTCGAATTCCTTAAAATTGCAATTCCAACTTCTTTCAATTGCAAATCCTTGCAATTCCATATTTTTTTTAAATTACAATTCCTTGCAATTAAAATTTCTTTCAATTGCGAATCCTTGAAATTGCAATTCCTCGAAGCCGGGTCTAAGTAGTAAATTCTACGAATTGCCACCGAAAAGATGCCGGCTAGTAGATTCAGACGAGTTGGTGAAAATTCAAGGGAGGTTACTCACCCTCAGGAAATGCAGGGAAACGTTATCGATGAGCCACTACAGGAATATTCGAGTCGAGTACCACCACCACTCAACCTTTGCACCCTCTTTCCGTTAATTCACGCAACGCCACTTCTCTGAAAGAAAGAAGATCAGAAAACCATGAAGAGATCTGACACTCCAACCTTTCCTTTCACATGAGACAATAAAAAGGGGATTAACGCATACTCATAGTATTAAAATATCCCAAACTTCTTACAATATGTATATCACAATTTTTCCTCCTTTTTCCCTCGCATGAAATCGTTAACCGTTTGAATTCGGGTTTTCCAAACGAAGAGAATTGAATATACATCGAATGGCAGATATGAGGGGACCGCAATTATTGCACAATTACTGACTGTTTGAATAAGCTCCAGACATGTTTGCAGAAGCCGATAGTCGACGAGCAAATGTTTGAATAAATCGAGATCTTATTAGAAGAACCAGCTCTTCTGATTCAATAAAGCTGTATTCCTGTTTATTCTCATTTCCCGAGCTTCAATCGCGATTCATAATTCAGAAGAGCGGGGGGAGAACTTGTGATACTCATTTGAGGATAAGATAGTACTCTGAATACCGCGGTAGCTCATCAAAATTTACTCGATACCTTTGTTCCACGAATATCCCACTACCTCAATTTAGGGAATACTCCAATACCTCGGTTCATAGATTACTCCGACACTTCAGTTCATGGATTACTCCAATACCTCAGTTCATGGAATACCCCAGACCATCGAATACTCCAATACCCCAGTCTATCGAATACATCAATAATCAAATACCTCGGTCCATCGAATACTCCAATACCCCAATATTCCAATACCTTAATCCATCGAATATTCTGATGCCCCAATACCTCAATGCATTGAATACCCCAAAATTTCAATACCTCAGTCGATCGAATATCCGACTACTTCAGTTCATCGAATACTCCGATACCTCAATACCTCAGTGTTTCGAGTACCCCAATATCCAAATACCTCAGTCCATCGAATAACCAAATATTCCAATATCTCAATACCTCAGACCATCGAATACTCCAATACCCCAATGCATCAAATATGAAAATATTCCAATACCTTAGTGCATCGAATACACCAATAATCAAATACCTCAGTACATCGAATACCCCAATACCCCAATGCATCAAGTACCCAAATACTCCAGTACCTTAGTGCACCGAATACACCAATATGCAAATACCTCAGTCCATCGAATAACCAAATATTCGAATACCTTAGTGCTTCGAATACACCAATATCTCAATACCTCAGACCATCGAATACTCCAATACCCCAATGCATCGAATATGAAAATATTCCAATACCTTAGTGCATCGAATACACTAATAATCAAATACCTCAGTACATCGAATACTCCAATACCCCAATATTCCAATACCTCAATCCATCGAATATTCTAATGCCCCAATACCTCAACGCATTGAATACCTCAGAGATTTGAATATCCCAAAATTCCAATACCTCAGTCGATCGAATATCCGAATACTTCAGTCCATCGAATACTCCAATACCTCAATACCTCAGTGCTTCGAGTACCCCAATATGCAAATACCTCACTCCATCGAATAACCAAATATTCGAATACCTTAGTGCTTCGAATACACTAATATCTCAATATCTCAGACCATCGAATACTCCAATACCCCAATGCATCAAATATAAAAATATTCCAATACCTTAGTGCATCGAATACACCAATATTCAATTACCTCAGTCCATTGAATACTCCAATACCCCCAATGCATCAAGTATCCAAATACTCCAGTACCTTAGTGCACCGAATACACCAATATTCAAATACCTCAGTGCATCGAATACTCCAATACCCCAATGCATCAAATATGAAAATATTCCAATACCTTAGTGCACCGAATACACCAATATCCAATTACCTCAGTCCATTGAAACTCCAATACCCCAATGCATCAAGTATCCAAATACTCCAGTACCTTAGTGCACCGAATACACCAATATTCAAATACCTCGGTGCATCGAATACTCCAATACTTCAGTGCGCCGAATACCCAAACATCCATTACCTTACAGCAAACCAAGCCCACAAATACTATAATACTACTCCAACTTCGATTTATATAACTAACGGTAAAAGTTTCCTCCTATTACGACAGATTCGACAGAATTCATTTAGACTTGCATAGAAATCGTGCCCCATCCAGAGATCCACGTCCTGGCCGGATAGCAAGTTCACAGGATATGATGTAACGCCTGATAATGAAAGCAGGCGACACAATTTCGCGCGTAACGCGCTCGTGGGCTCGCATTAATTTCTTTGAACTCTTATTTCCTCCACTACCACGTCGTGCCTCCTTACCTACTACGGCTAGACTGTCGCAACTCCTCATTACCACTGAATAATTCCAATAATTTCAATCATCCACATAAACCTAACGAACCTTCACAACTTCCAATCCCCAAGCACCTAACTTATGAAATTCTCGACACAAAATCAATCTCAATATTCAAATAAACAGACGAACGATCCATAAAACAATTTCCTGGAACCCAATTAGGTGATACCAACAATGTAAGGCTTCAGAACATCGAGATGGATGGAGCAGTCATGTTACCAAACTGTGTCTGACTTAATTTTGGATCTGCCGCAGGCGCCACCGCATCACGATTATAATTAGTGCTCATAATCGCGAGCAGAGCGGCTTTCCAGGCCACGCAAACCGCAGAAATTGAAACTGAGACCGCGGCTTGCAGAGTTTTAGGGGCATTCCGAGGAATGCAAGGATGTTTGAAGAGTGGCGTCGAAAGAAGATCGATCGAGCTCATCCCTGGATCATCTGCGATGCAAACGACGGTTAGACGACTTCGGTGACGTCTTCGACTTAAAAATAAAACTGAGCACACGCGTTGCGTAGGTCGATTCGAAGCGGATCGTAAAGGATTTTTAAAATCCACCCACGGCGCAAGAATTTTTCAATTCTCCCGCCTCTCCTCGCCACAAACAGGTTTTGTTTATTTTAAATATTAATTCAAAATCGAAAGAATTCAAAGCAAGATTCAGTTAATTATATTTTTTAATTATTCTAAACAAAATAGTGACTGTTCTCTCGTAACTCAAATTGGCACAAATTCCTGAAGTAGTCTCCATGCTGTCGATCATGATGGGACAGACAGTTCCCAGCGTTTCGAGCTAAACAAAACAGATTTCGCGCTCGACACGATCTAATTCGCGGATTCTCGAAATATCTCCGCCAAATGGACGAAACTTGGTTTAACGAAAGTTAGACGACACTTGGAAAACGAAGAAATGTTCGCAGAGACTCAGCAGGGTCGACTAAAAAATAAGAAACACTGTCTTATTCTATGAATCTTATGAAAAAAGAGTGATATTATTTAGTGGAAACATCAGCTGTGCGGAGAACGCTCTTCGGCGTTCAGAGACTATGGTTAAGAAGCGTGACTAGAGGAGCCCCGCACGCGACGTAGCGTTCAAAACTCAAATTTTAAAGCAACCACTTTTAAAAATTATTTTACTAGTACTATCTTATCCCTGCACAGTTCTACGTTTGATATAGTACAATCGAGGACTGTAATATTAAATCCGAATAATAAGAAAGAAGAATTAAAAAGGAACTGGAGGACTCCTATTATTGAAGATCAAAGTGTCTCATATTCATGGAATCGTTGGTCGAAGTTGTTCTCCCGTGGAGCTTAATTAACATCACGTTGCCAGAGATTTTCCAAGGGATAATCTATGAGGTGACTCGGTAACTATGCCCAAGAGCAGGCGAGCAAGGCTGCCGTCGTTGTTGAAAGTCCTCAGGAGCTTAAGAGGCTGTGACGCGGCCTGAAACTTGCTTCTTAACATCGACGAAGCGGTTCGTAATGCTTTAATGGGCCACTGACAGCGTTCTTAATTACCAGCCGGATGAAAAAGTCAATAATAGTAACTGGCCCTCCGCGAGGACGACGATAATGCCCTGCAGAATGTGTCAGATCACGTTGAGCCTCTTCTGCGTGGCGCGAGGAGTGTCTCAGCAAAAGAGGCAGCCACCTTCTGGCATATAATTTCAAATAACTTCCCATTTCGACGCTTCTCATTCGCGAGTTATAACAGAAAATCGAAAAATGGCCAAATTTTCAGGAGTCAATTTCACCCCTCCAGAGTAAATTTGGGTAGAAAAAAATATATCCCCAAAGTTTCATAATTTTTTTAAATATCCGGCTTGGGGAATTTATTGAAACAGAGTTGTTGAGATCAAAAGTACCTTTTACACTATAATACTTCCCACGGAAACCTCCAGTGAAAAATACCCTCGAGAATGGGAGGACAAAGTGAAATTTCCATGGCAAAGAATTCCAACAGAAATGGCCCCGGAAAATTGCGCTTAATCGCCACAATCCCACAGAGAATCCTCGCAATTTCGACGTAATAGTCCTGGGTCGTCGCAAAAATCACGATACTTCTATTACGCCCCAATCACCCTTCCAAGGTCCATTTTAACCACTCCATCACGAAATATGCTTAATAATACCCCCAAATGACTCTGCCAAGCTCTAATCCGGAGCAGAACTACCTGAAATGTGCGCGACAACCTGGACAAACGTTGGATATCGAAACAGTGCTCGGAAATTAACTTCCCGACGCCTTTTTAGAATTAATTATCAATGAGGAATGCTTCATTCAGCCTTGGCCACTCGCTCGCCACGCTGTAACAGGAAGATCTATGTTTGATTAGCCAGTGATTCATTTCGAATGGACGCAGAATGAAATTTTCCTTTCAACGCGCGAACATAGTCGAAAGCTCTTAAAAAGAGTTCCCATGGAGTTTTAAAGTTCCACGAATGAAATGGCCCATGGACTTCCTCTGATACAAGCTAGGTCCCTTTACCGGCGACTAATAACCCGTATACTGCGAACGTGATAAATCTATGGCTATCTCGGCTATAAACGGAACCACCTCGCTCCCATAAATCGTTGACAGTGAATTCTCACCTGGATACAGCGGGATTCTTCTTATAAATAAAACATTCCAGGCGGTAGATCGCGAGGCGCTGGTAGAGAAAGAATACAGGGGAGCATTTGTGACGCTTAAGACCGAGTAACCGAGAAGCAGGCAAGCTTGTTCAGCGATGATTAAACGCTGAGGGAATCAGCTTACTCCTGACACGTCATGTTACTGAGAATAACTTGTTGAGCTACGACAATTCTTCAGGAGACGCGGGTAGAAGATACAATTATTCAAATATTTTTTTACACATACGTATTCTATTCGATGAGAGGATGAGAAGTTGTGAAAGAACCATTTCTCTAAAATGTACCGTTTTTGAGTTACAGAGTGAGGAAGTTTGGACCAATTGCGCCGCGCGGGGCGGGGCGTTTCCCCCCACTCCGGCGACGCCCGCCAATCTGCGGCGCTCGTAGCGGAGAAACTACTCGTTTGAGAAACATCGACCTATGAGAACCTTCCTTTGTTCACGGATTCTGCTTACATTTTGATACTTATCCAAGGTCTGCTTCAAGATTTCACCTGTCGTTGATCAAAGGCCCCCAGAGGTCGCTCGGGAACAGCTGAAACAACGCGGCGAAACCTCGAGTGCCTGCTGCGGGCAGTTGCTCGGGGGGAAAAAGGTACACAATGCAGGGTGGTTCCGCCACCCCTTATTGGCTGGAGATTACCCGACCCTCTTAAGGGAACATTAGTCCGCGATTAACGTCTTCCGTGGTGGCGAAGGCGGGTAGCGCAGAACTGTTTGTACACACTTAACCCAGTTAAACGTGTACACGTCCCGCGGAAAATCGATGTATCTCGGGGATTATTAGAGTTGCCCCTCGCTCCTATCTCGAATTTTGACGTTTCTCCGCTGTGACAACTGGCTTTTCGTTGGCGCTCGATCAGAAATTATGGTATTCAATACGCGAAGGTACGACGGGGAAGCGCCGGGCCGTTTGACTGGGAGATGTGTGCGGAGTAGGCGGGCACGAAGAACTCGGCTAGCGGCGCGCTAACTTGGCCATTTGCGCGGGTAGAAAAGTGGCGCAGCGTTTAATTAAAATAGTTTACCGGGAAACCGAGTTCTGATCGGACAAAGTTTACAGGTGCACAATGTGTTAATTACTCGGCAGTTCTACCGTGGGTTCCATCGAGTCGATCTCGTTCCCTCGGGAACACCCTGCATCAGCTATCCCGTCCCACCCGAATTTCCTTCCACCCCGTTTGCAATCGAATTAAATGCTATTACTCATCCTCTGTGCCAGACACTTCATCGGAAGGGTTGCTTGTCTTGCGGTGATTGAGAAAAATCGAGGGTCGATGGAGAATTCACTCGGGCCAAGTGAAATAGGGAATATTGTTTGAGTTGCAACGTGGGGTTCTAGAGGATATTAGGGTTTACTATGAAGTGGGGAAGTGGAGAGGTCTTTGGACCAGGAGATACTGGCTTCTAGAGGTTTGTAGTTGTAGCACTTTAGAAATAGAGGGCCTTGGGCCCAAATTTTGGAGATTAGGTATTCGAAGAGTTGGGTCCTCGGAAGCGAAGATCTTCAGGTCCAGAAAACTCGGGGTATGGAAATCTCTAGATCTGAGGATCTCTGGATCTGAGGATTTCGGGATCTGAGGATCTCTGGATTTAAGGATCTCTGGATCGGAGGATCTCTAGACCTGAGGATCTCTGGACCTGAGGATCTCCGGATCTGAGGATCTCCGGATCAGAGGATCTCTGGATCTGAGGATCTCTGGATCTGAGAAGCACTGGATCTGAGGATCTCTGGATCTGAGGAGCACTGGATCTGAGGATCTCCGGATCTGAGGATCTCCGGATCTGAGGATCTCCGGATCTGAGGATCTCCGGATCTGAGGATCTCCGGATCTGAGGATCTCCGGATCTGAGGATCTCCGGATCTGAGGATCTCCGGATCTGAGGATCTCTAGATCTGAGGATCTCAAGATCTATAAATTTTTGGGTAAGAAGATCTCTGGAACTAACGGACTCAAGATCTAGAAATTTCTGGGTAAGGAGATCTCTGGATCTAGAAATTTCTGGATATACAGATCTCTAGATCCTCAGATCTCAAGATCTAGAAATCTCTGGGTATATAGACCTCTAGATCTAGAAATCCCTTAATATAAAAATATCTCCAGACCTACGCCCCACTTCTACCCCTCCGCAACAGGATATCCTTGTATCTAGATCCTCGGAGCTTCGATCTACAGACTGAAGATTCCCAGTCCTTTTTCCCTAGACACTCGCGACACCGCGTCAACTTGATATAATCAACGTCTAATTAACATCGCGAAGGTGATTGTTCGACCGTGCCCCCGCGCCCTATGCAAGGCAACGCAATCTTAATTAGAATTCTGAACCGCCGCGCCGTGTTTATCCCGCAGTGTCACGGAAAACAGAATAAACGCATTAATGGAAATGTATTTTGTTAACGGAATTAAATGAAGTTCGCAGTTGTGGCGATCGCGGGGCACTAAATTCCCCATAAATTTCAGTGCAAGCCAGTGATAATTAATACGAGTCCCGTTAATAATTAGCCAACTTCCAGCGCGCACAATAATATATTTAATTTGAAAATTGTCTGTAACCGCTGGGCACAATTACGATACGAAATATTCAATTAACTAATTAAATCGCGTTAATGATCGACAGCAAGGAATGCATAAATAAGCGAAAACATTCTTCGATGATTTAGTATACCCCTTCCCTCCCTTTTCTTTTTTCGACCAACTCGTCGCGTACGAATTGAGCCTCTAATAATTTCTAATTCAGCCAATAAACTCTGCAGCGCGATGTCGGATCTAACATCGTGCCAACGAACACTGCGCACGACTGTTCTGTTTGATTTATTACTGGTATCTTGTCCCCCGCCCGTGGCTCTGTTTTTTAATTACAGAAGAGGGACCAAAATTCTATCTAGTAAATCATTTTGTTTACAAAAGAATTCACTGTTTCGTTCAAGGAATTTATTAAGTAGGATTAATTACGATGATGAATTGGTAAGTTCCTTCGGGAACGGAAATATCTATGGTCAATTCAGTGCAGAAATATGGGGGCTATACAGGGTTCGGTTAATTAAACAGGTATTCTGCAACATGATCGTTTTAGGACAATAGCTTCCGTCATACAAAATCGATAGGACCAACCCGCTAACCGCATTAAGCTTTGCATTATCAAAATTGCTGTCTATATACTTCGCTTAATATAGTCGTGGCATAGTATCTGCCTATTATAGGTATTATACAGGGTGCATGGAATATTCCTCACGGAATTGTACCAAGAAGCGCGAGAAATTGATATTTGGAGGGGACGGGGCAACTAGGATCTGGGATACTTGGGTAGAAATGTTTAAAGCTAGGAATCTTCAGATTCTAATATCCTTAATTTTAGGTTTCTACAATTAAAGATCCTTAATTTGAGGTCCCCGCAACTAGGGATCCTTAATTCTGGCTCCACAACTAGGGACGTCCAGTGATGGGCCTGCACAACTAGGCTGCCATGGAGTTGAGCTCGCGCAACTAGGCATCCCTAGTGGTGTGTACCCGCAACTAGGGGTTCCTAGTGTTTATGTGCCTTCAACTGGGGATCCCTAGTGCTGTGCATCTGCGAGTGGGGAGCCCTCGCGGTGCGTATCCACAACTAGGCATCCCTAGTTGTGCATATTCACAAGTAAAGATCCCTAGTGCCTGGTATCTACAACTAGAGATCCTTAATTCTAGATTCCTTTAACTAGAAATCCTTAGTTTTGGGTCCCCACAACTAGGGATTCTCAGTTTTCTATCTCAAAATCTAGATATCCTTGTTCCCAAATCCCAAAAACAAAGTCCCCACAACTACCAATCAATAGATCCCTTTATTCTCAAATCCACACCGCTAGAACAATCTAACCTTATCTCTAAACCTCAAAAACTAGGCACCCGTACATTCAATACCACATCCCACCTATTCAAATCTTGCATAATCACGCAAATAACCGATCACCATCACCACCACCATCCCAACAGCAATTACTACCGGCCCAGCCCATTCACAGTTGCACATCCACCCGACAACGTCGCCACTAGTAACCCCGCTAACAATCCAACCAGGGAATCCTATTCTCCACGATCCCCGGTCGAGCGAGACGAATAAAAATCGCCGCGAAGCGAGTCGTTCGCTTCTCACCGCAAAATCAGCCGGTTATAGGGGTTATCGCGTCGAAAAGCCGGACAGAAAAACATGAAAGGGGAAGGGACCGATATCGTCGGTTCTTGGAAGCGCCGTGCGTCGATGCGTTGCACGGCCAGCAAGTAAGAAAATTGTGGGGCTTACACGGCCCCGGTGTCATTGCGTGACGCGAAATGAGTCATGGGGGTTCGTGAACCTCGTGGCTAGCAAAGGGGCCTCCCTTTAAACCCCTATACCCACGATAAGTCATCGTTGCCCAACGAGTGCCGTTGCATTTTTCACTTCCAACGAGCTGCCATTCGCCGCTACAAACTCCAGCTGCTTTAATCCCCTATCTTTCGAACACAGTCGATTGGACCATCGCACAATGCCAGATAGCGATGATAGCGATGAAAAGAAAACGATAAAAAATAAAGTACCAGTGTGTGTCTTCGAAGGAAACATTATCACACATGTTCTAGAGAAAACAGAACGATGATTTAGCTTCTGAGTTTGCAAATTTTCGAAGGTCGCGTCTCCGTTTATTTCGCCCGTGTAATGGAAAAGGAGTGATCTAACCGTTCGTGCTTTATTTTTCTTTCGATAGCTTCGCTTTCGATGATTCATTGCCGTCAGCCCGTTTCTGGGCAGGGAACGCGATAAGACGTTCCCCGGTCGCAGCACGCTTGCGGAATTCCGCGAAGATCAGCGGCAAAACGTTCCCGAGCGTGTTTTGGTTCATCGTGACCGTCCAATTGACCGCGGCGATTAAAAATTAAGTGCTTTTCGAGGGAAACTCGCGTGCTCGTCTCTCATTAACGAAGGGGAAGACAGAGCTGTGTAATGTCGTTCTGTCGGTTTTAATTGCCCACGTTCTGCATCTATCGAAAGCGTCCAACTGTTGTTGCCTCCCATTCTTAACTATCGCGACGACAATGCGAACGAGTTTCCTTTTGAATTTCCCGCGGTTTTAGTGCTACTAAAATTTGTATTACTTCCATTCCAATTTGATGCTAACTCGACGATGGAGAAATATGGATTCTTGGGAGAATGTTGCAAAAATTCTCGCCACACAGTTAATTCTTTCTAAACGCGCGAATGCTATGTAAATAAAGGTGGCTTATCAATACTCATCGTCTTCGCGCACCTAGCCGATTACATAACCTGAGTAAACAGTCCGTGGAGAGGATCCTGGGCGTTGTATTTAAAAAACGATTACTGGGTTCGATTCCCCGTTCAAAAATACGTCGAAAATGTGGGACACAGATTTTTTATACGACCTGTACTTTTGGAGATAATCGAGGTTTAAAATTGTGTCCGTTCAGTGGTGGTTCTCATATACATATAATTCATTAACTTGAGAACCACTGCCACTCCTCAACTACCTCGCCTAATTTTCAAAGCCGTTTTTCTAAAAAACGAAGGCCTCGACGAATAAATTCCACTGCACACTTTCGTCTCATTTTGCTGTGCTGATACCATTGCGAAGTTCAAAAACATTCCTTCGCAGTAATTTTTGCAATTTGGAATTTTTTTAACAAAGAATCGCTGAATGCATTCCAATTTCCTAATTACCTAAGGAGTCCTTAAATTACATAAGTCTTTAGGAAGGAGGGTCGCAAATTTCTTACGTTTTCTTACAAAGGGGGAGAGGGGAGAGTCAAGTAGCGTCTTACGTAATATTTTTTAGTTTAATTTTCAATAAACACAATTTGTGTTATTAATTCTTCAAAAAGTAATTAAATAAATTGTATAACCCATTAAAAGAATTTTAATAATTTGAAAAAATGAAATGTTAAAAATATTACGTAAGGAAGGGAGGTAGGCAGTTGGCATATAAAATCTTACAAATTCTTATACTAAAAGAGGAAAGGATTAAAAAATCCCCCAAATTACCCTTACCCAATTTAAGGGGTATACCTAATCAGGCGGCCGAAAATTGTCGTGATTTTTGCCCGAAAATATCAGGCTTTCAACTTTAAATAGCTTCCATTTTGTTTTAAATTAATATTTCAGAAATTCCCTCCATTAATCAGAGGATACATTAATATACTAGCGAAATCTTTTTTGTTTTTTGATTTTTGATAATCTGGTCCCGAATGACAGTGCTCACCGCAAAACCAACTTTTTAAAAAGGCTTCTTGGATATCGGTTGTTGCTTTATTATAAACGTAAATATTTTTCTACGAAAAAATTACCAAATTTTCTATAAATGTTGCACTTTTAAGTGCAAAAAGTTCTATAAAAATATTAGCTCCCGCTTTTTCAAAAAAAATTCACAAACATTCGCCTCTTTTCGGTCGCCTAAGTAACTATAACCCATCAAAAACGCCCCCTAATCACGATTTGCCCCCGATTTTTATGTTCCCCCGCTCAAATACAATACTGGGCGGGGCGAAAGCTACGCTGTGGTGGGGGGTCGGCCGTTCAGTGACCTTGAGCCACCGATATCTGTCGCGCCTACTCTAAACACGTCCGAGGAATCGACCGAGATCCGCGCGTAACGCGGGCTCAGATTTCTCCGCGTCGACAAATCGATACCCGACGCTGTATCACCGCCGCGTAGAACGTAACGGGGGAATCGTATGGATTTTAACCTGCAGTCTGCGGTGTCGGGTTCAAAGTCGCGCCTAGTATCGTTTTCAGAGTTGAGTCATTCTTGCTGGCCGGTTAGAGGCGTCATTGACTGGAAACTGCGCGCATGCACGCCGATCTTTGAGCAACCTGTATAAACGAGGTCCCTTGCGAAATGAATTTTGAAACTGCAGTGCAAACGAATCGCAGGCTCGACGCCTATTTACACGTTTAACTCGATCGGCGGTGTAATCATACCATTCCGATCGAGAAGGTGGCTCCGGCTGGTCCGAAACTATCGATTACAGAGCATAACGTCGTGCATCTATATCAACCCTTTTAGCCGCGACCGACGACGTATCGCCCTTTGAAATATACGGCACAAGTGCCACGAACGATATATACCGCCGCTTCCGTAACCGTTTAAACCGTAGGCCGCTTGTAATTTACCGTCCTTCTAGCTGGATCACTGCAAAGGAGGCCTTGGATTCTGATACGAAAGGAATGCAATTTCACTTCCCGTCAGATTCTTCGCTTTTTTTTCTGCCCCCGCAATATCACTAGAATATTGACTCTCGTCTCTAATTTATTCTGGGCTCTATCTCTTTCTGTCAAACGTGACCGATAATCGACGCTTCTCAAAGAAACTTTTTTGCAGCGCGAGATAGAAAGGGAATTAATTTTTTTACGGAGAGTGGGAATTGTAGCGGCGGTGTAAAAACGGTATTAAATTAGAATGATCTTTCTTTTGGGTTTTTTTTTAATTGAGGAATTATGGCGTGGAGGGTAATTAGTAAATGGAATTAACGGAATCACGGTAGTCGATGTGTAAAATGTATAGATTAGATTAAATCGCGGCAAGTGCCACTGTCGACCGATTAAATACACGAAAATAATACTAGAGCAATGCGGATATGACGCGATACGCTTTCGTTACGTCATTTCGCGTACCGTCGGCGTTACAAATGA
Source organism: Andrena hattorfiana (assembly GCA_944738655.2). NCBI lineage: Eukaryota > Metazoa > Arthropoda > Insecta > Hymenoptera > Andrenidae > Andrena > Andrena hattorfiana. The sequence continues at coordinate 3,152,770 of OX122895.1, forward strand.
TTGCATTAGTTTATGAGTCATTCCCCGCCACGCCAAGTGAACGTAATAGTAATTTTGCACGGGACTATCGGTGCCGAGGCAAAGAGCCTTACTTTCGTGGAATAAAATTCCATTTTATTTCGAACACACTTTTTCCTGGTACGATAAATAAAACCGTGTAATTATTTATTTGAATACAATCGCGAGCATCGTAAATCAGTTGCCCGTAAAAATTCCTAAAAGCGGCGCGAGAGGTTTTATTTATTTCGTCGAGAAATAAAATGTAACGAGAAATAGGTCGAATGAAAGACGGTGTCCCGAACTGCGTCGACGAATCTCTGTTGTTTCCTATCTCTCGAGAAGAATCGAATTTCAGTGGAGCATGGAACGCGAGAATTAAAAACAGCCGCAGATTTGATGTATATTTTCAGGCATGATGTAGCGTGCAAACATAAAAGCAACAAGAGCGAGAGAATCCGAAGGATATCGATACCAAATATCGCGCACAAACACGTATGTATCGCGGAGCATGACGAAACAGTACTAAAAAGCAAATAAGGAAATGTAACCGCACGAGCAGCGCGTAGCCAATCATTTGGAACTGTTTAATTTCACGGGCAACGAGCCGCCCTGCAACGAACATGGCATTACACTCGACCGCGGAATGTTTCATAAATATATCCCTAAACGATCCAGCATTCCAAAAAAATATAATTACCACAATGTAGGTTCTTAATCCGAGGTTCGAAAGAGGTCGACATATTTTCAAATGCAGCAGTGGCTCGGCGCGATTGATTCGGATTAATATGCCCACGCGGCTCACCGAATCGCCCTAGCAAATGTACTACGCGCAGGGACTAGGCGGAAAGCTCGAAGTCAGAATTTACAGGTCACGTGACACGCGCCGCTGCATTCTTCGTCACCGCGATTCAAACGAGCGACAGTAATTAGCCGCGCTCCCAGCACTGTCGCCGAACCGTGTCAACAATAATCCGCATCGGCTTATCTTCGCCGATTCAGCGTCAACGGGCGCCAAGGGTAACTGTTAGCAGCAGAGAGAGAGAGAGAGAGAGAGAGAGAGAGAGAGAGAGAGAGAGAGAGAGAGAGAGAGAGAAAAAATACTGAGTCTGTACGTCGCAATGAAAAGCCACGCCGCGATCCGAGGCATCCCACGAAACGCGCACTCCGCGCGAAAGTTACTATAGAAACGCGGGGATAGATTAGACGACGGCTAATGTTCGCGAGAATTCCGTGCGCGGCGTCGCCTCCCGACGCGAGAGAAACAAAATATTCGAGGCGCAAAGCCTCGCACGTTGCCTGGCTTTCTTTCTTCCCGAGTCACTTCCTGCGACGCCAGTGACTCACGTGAATCACCGGCCAGCCAGGAAGACGAAACGGGGAAAGTCAATGAGACTCCAACAGACCTGGGTAAAATTCTAGATGGCGCTAATTGAAACTGTTTTCGACTGTGGGTGGCCCAAGGGAAAGAGAATAAAGAAGCATTTTCAACACGCTCTGCGAACTTAAAGGCATTAGAATAAAGAATACCTCGCATAGGAAAGTTTCCTTTGTTCCTTTTCTAAATGTGCCTTCTATCGTAGAAGCATTTACAGTATTCGAAACACTGTGGCTGGAGAAGTAGCTATAGTACGCAGCTAATTGAGGTGGAAGCATTGGAAATGGAATACGAAAGCGCATTTGAAGAGCGAACAAAGGAAAGAAGTCCACTTCAGTTTGACTAAGTATAAGGAACTAAGAAACACAGTGAAGATGTCGACTCTCGAGAGACATTACCTAATAATTTCCTACCCAAATAAACCAAGCAACTCGAAATTAATTCTCCACTTTGTCACACGCTTCCAACTACCTTAAACCGCAATAAGCCAGCGCTTCATCTGAGACCTAAAATACTCCAGTGCGCAGTACTCTCTATTTGCCTCGAACAGCACAAAACTAAAAATCCACTCGCTTCAAACAACCCAGTACACCTACGGACTCCATCAACGCATTCGACAAAGCTGAAGTCGCAACGCTTGTTGCATTATAGCATCGCAAGGCTCTCAGCCCGCAGCGCAGCTCATTGGAAGAATTAACACGAGTGGAAGGCAGACGCAAGTGGAATCAGTACGCCCCCCAAAATAAAATGACGAGACTTGAAATAACCTATATACTGTTTGAGAAGCGAGAATTTACCAACTTCTGGTTCGCGCTGCCCGTCCTTGCGAGTGCGTCGCTGGCTTCCGTTTCTCGCGCTCGCTGGCCAGCGTTTATCGGGACTTCTCGATAATAAGATCCCGACGAGATACGCGAACCTAACCTATACGGGGAGCTCGGTGCCCGGTTCGAGGGCCAGCAACACCAGAATTTGACACTAGAAAGAGCGGCGCGTGCTCGGATCGAGCACGTTCGGCCGCGATCCGCGGGACAACGCTCAGGTCTGTTCGCTGGTCTGCGCGTAAAGGCAGGCGAGAAAATGGACGCGTGCACTGCGGGCTCGCGAAAAATCGCGCACGGTGTATCGCGGGGCACCGCCTGAGAAAAACGCGCGGGCGGCCACCGTGCACGATTTCCGGCGGCGCTCTACTGGCGTGCCACGCCACAAAGACCTCACACGGGGCGGCGTGTCCTGCGTGCTGTTTCTTCCTTTTCTTTTCAGAAGCGACAGATACCCCCCATAAAGACATTGGCTGTATACCCCTTACCTTGCGCCTTCGAGACACCCGTGGAAATCCTGCACTCCGTCTGTCCCCGTGCCCTCTCCACCCGTCCTCGCTCTAATGGCCCTCCGTCGCGCACTCTGTCCTCCTCGGTCCTCCTCTGCCCTCCTCTCTGTCTCTGTTCCACCCGTCGCCGCCGTATCCCAATCTGTCCGAGAGAGAATCCTCTCCTCTCCGGCAGATTACTCGCTTCCTACTCCTGTGCACGGTTCGTCGTCCCGTCGCCGTGGCGGACACATCGAGCGCCGAGGGGAGGATCCGGTTGCACGCTGGCACGGGACGATGGGAGCGAAAGAAAGGGCCCGGGAGCGTGTCACTGAGCCGTGGGATTGTCCGCACTGGAATCGAGGATCGCGATATCGCGCCGCGGCCGCACCAAAACGGGGGCCCAGGGGTCCTACAGCTCTATCGGTCGACGGGCCACGGGGGATATACGTACTCACTGGGGGGGCCGTAACCACCCGGGGGGGGCTAACCTCGGCTGCGGAACGCGCGACGCTTCTCTGCTTTCCGCGGATATCGACGATCGTACGCGATCTCCTCCTGGAGAAGATTCCCTGCGCTCTCGCGGAAAACCAGCACGACACCAGCCCACGATTCTACCGTTATCTAGGGCGATGCCTCTCTGCTCGCTCGCCGCTTCGCCCTCTGCCCGTGACTATGCCAGCGAATACTCGGCGAGCGGCAAGCTCGACGCGGCGGCGACGCCGCCAGTCTGCTTTACCCGATGGACGACGACGCCATTGGTCGGTAGCTGGAGGACCATTCGATTGGAGCTCACTGAACTTTGTTTTTATCGAGGAATTATTTAAGGCGAGGGGATTTATGCTTGGAATGCGTAGATTTAGGGGAAATTTAGATCGAAGCTCACACTTTTTGGGACCTTTCGCTGGTTCGAATTGGTGGTGGAGTAGATCAGTGGCTCTCAACCTTCTCATTGGGCGAATTCTACTTACGCCCAAATCGCCCGTGATTTTCATTAAGGTAGGTTTTCCTGTAAGCGACTGAGCCCAACTTTGAGAGTTCTAAACTCGATTTTCTCGAAAATTAAGCGCGATATAAAAAAAAGTTACTCTTTCTTTTCTGCTTATAATAAGTATATAAGTCGAGAAAGAGGAATACAATTTTTTGATATTGCACTTCATTTTCGAGAAAATTGAGTTGGAAATTCTTGACGTTGCGTTCCTGCGTGAAATCCTATCTTAATGAAAATCACGGGCGACTTGGGCGTAAGTGGAATTCACCCATGGATGTGTACTAGAATCTAAAAATTTCAGTACCATCGACGAAATATGTCTTGTATGCAAATAGGAATTCGAGACTGTGCAGTGTATATTGCATAAATTTTCCACCATCTCCAGTCGTCGATACCATTGGTTGAGAACCGCTGGAGTAGACCATAGATGGCGAATAGAGTAAACTGTATTTGAGGATCTGCGAATAATGTGCAGTTAAGTTCCTTGAATGCGTTTAAATAAATGCTTAAAATTGAATGGAATTTTAGGAGATTGATAGGTTTTCTGTGGTAATTATTAATGCCCCAGGACCTCCGGTCACGTGGCATGCCACGGTTCGAGCGTGAATTGTTGGTAGTCGTACTTCAATCGTTTATAATTTAAACATTTTAAATTTGTTGGAGTGAAGCTATCGAGAAAAACGTGAGACCATAGTGTACTTAACGATTTAAGATGCAAAATATTGCATACAGTTTATATTCATTAAAAAAGCGACGTTTCATGCGATCCGCCTTAATACGAATTTCAAATCGGGAAAGTAATCGCGGGCTTTTAGGAGCTACTGGACTATTAGTGCTTCTTGTCTAGGAAATCGCTCGTGCTCGTATTCAAATGTTCTTAATAACGGACGCTTTTCGTTTCTACAGTCGGAACACTTTTAATTCGAGTGTATTCACTTGTGTCAGTCTATTGTTGGTTGTGTAAAGAATCGTTAAACAATTTTAATTCTCGTGTGCTCCAGCTCCTGCTACCGAGGGTACGTCGCGATGTTGGTAAGTTTTTCTTTTCCTATTTTCTACATTTCGCATAACAAACTCAAAGAATCCCAAAAAATAAATCGTCCAAACATTTATACAGAAGAATTCATCAATTTTAAGAATACTTCTTATATTCAACAAGTTTTTCATTAAAAATAGAAAAATAATCAGTATTATAGTTCGAGCAACATATCTAAACAAATTATGAAGCATTTAATAAAATAAAAGCGGTGCAAAATAGAATCATTCCAAGAAATTAATTTACCGAAGTATATTAACTAAACTCGCAACTGCGCATGAACGTTATTCGCCCCGCTCTTGCCCCCCGCTCTTTTGGCGCCCAATTCTAATTCCCGTAGCAAATTTAACCGCCTCACATTACTCTTTCACTATTTACCAAATACCACATACATATCATTTCCGCTATAATCGTACCATTAAACACCGATAAGCGAAAGTTGACAAGATTCCTTTGAACACCAGAGGTTATGTTCGCATTACTCGCAAGTTCTCTTCTCCGCAATTCCCAAATATCGTTCTACGTAATCTCTAAAGAAATCCACGCGTCTCCGCGACTGTACTACCAAAGAAAAATCCCCGCCAGCGATGGAAGCGAGGAAACGCAATCGCGTGTTAAAATCCGCGAGTCAGGCAGAAATTCTGCGGTCGCGTCAAAGGGACGACGATTTCGTCAAACACTTGCGAGAGAAAGTTATAGACCTCGTGCAGACGATCGGAAGGCAAAGAGGCCTTTTGCCTCTCGTCCACTCTGACATACCGTTCAGGCTGATTTATTTCTTCTTCACATCGGGAATGGGGAATCAAACACTGGGGGAAGAGTACACAGGCATCGTGCAGGCCAATTTGGGAGCTCGTAAAGTTCCATCGTTGCTCGTGTGTATTTCACGTACCGAGATTAACTAGCCAGGGAAATCTTATTAATATCCGTTATTCTTATTAGGCGAGGGTAGTATCGGTGATCTTGGAATGTTTCGGGGAAAAGGCGTTGCTGAGAATGTTAAAGAAATTACAATTATCCGTGAATCGTCCTCGCAGCGAATTCACCCCCGAGGCTGCTAGGTTTCTAAACGCATTCGTATCGAAGGCTTGTAGTCTGATACCGATCCTCGTACTGATCCACAAGGGACTGTTCTACATGTACGGTCGATATTACAGCCTAGGGAAAAGAGTAGCGGGGATAGATTACGCGAAGGTAATTTCCAGATAACGTTTCCCTCCCGAAGCTAGTCGACTTAACTATTACATTTTTTAAAGGTGTACGGCCGGCGCCCAACCGACGGTATCAGTTGGGGCTTAAGGTTGTTGGGAATGGCCACGCTCGCGCAGTGTTTACTGAGAATTTGGCGAAGCGATAGTGGCGAAAGCCGGAGGGAGAAATGCGTAACGTCGGGCGAGAGGCATTCTAGATTAACGTGCCAGTTGTGCCTAGAGAACGTGCCAACGACCACCACGCCCTGCGGTCATTTGTTCTGTTGGTTCTGCCTCGCCGACTGGCTGAACGCTAAGCCGCAGTGCCCTCTGTGCAGGGAGCACGTCGAGCCCTCCAGAATCGTGCACGTGATGAATTTGTAAGCGTTCGGGAGCTGGAACGATAAAGCACGCGGCTGCTCCTCAGCTCGATCTGTTAGCGAGTCAAGGGTAAATGATTCAGTAGAGTTACTCTTTCGTACGTTTTAACATTTTTATAATTCTTCTTTAAACACTATGGTACCGCGCATCTGTGCTAGCAGCAGTTTCATACAGACGCCGGTAACAAATACAGATGTGATAAATCGTAAAGCGAACGAGTAGACGCACAAGTACTTACATAAGTATATACATGTAAATATATATATATATATATATATATGTGTGTGTGTATGTATATATACAAAAATATCAAGTTCTTTTATTCATGTGACGCGTATACACGCCGTTGTATAACAATGTGTTATTCACATAAACGATAATGTACAATCATTTCATTCTCATTGCGTCTTATAAAATTCTCAATCGAATCGAACAATCAGTAACAATCGAACTCATGATCGCGGGAAGGGGTGAGTCGCGTGTTATAGTCACAAGGATGTGCGCTGAACGGAAAGGATCCCTACTTTCTCGGCGAAGTTGCCGAGCAGCTGCCCGAAGCCGCTCGACTCCGAGTTGTCCTTCATCCGAAACCCAACGGTATGGCTGTAAGCGTTATAAAATATTCTCCTTAGACACTGCAGCTTCTCCCTGCGGGACCTGGAACAAGTAGGATCGACGCGCGTCAGCGAGGAGATCGGTGAAGAGAGTTGTTCGCGGCGGAAGTGTTACTTACTGCGCCAGCGACGCGCACGCTTCGTCCTCGATGATGGTCGTGCTCGACTCCTGAGACGCGTGTCCCGAGCAGGTTTCGCAGAGGGGTTTGCAGACTAAGCTAGAAGACGTTAAGCCGTCCGCGAGCGGTGCGTTGGCCGTGGTGGAGCCGCGCAGGCTGCCGGTCCCGGATATCATCTGCCAGGAGCCGCCCAACGACGACGAGTCGTTTCGTTGCCGAAGACGCCCGGGCACGGGGACCGCCACGGGCGAGGTTCTGTTCGCGGGTAGGGGCGACCTGGACCCGTGAGCCATGCCCTCTTTGTTCGGGGAGGGATAGAATGACCATGGCACAACGTTCCTAGACGACGAGCCAATGTTAGGGGCGAAGTGTCGAGTAGAGGCCCGCATTCGCGGGGGCCTTAAGGAGACTAGGTAGTCGGAAACTCGATTTTTTATTGCATTTTCCGAAAGTATTATCTTTTCTGAATAAAATGCCGCTTGGTTCATAGTAAAATTCGCAAAATTGCAGATTTGGCGGCTAAAAACGTCAAGCGGCAACCTATGGCGTCGCCTTTGCCCAGAAACTGTAAACGCGTTTTTCTCGAATATTTTTTTCTCTTCGTTTTTCCCCGATTGCGAACGAATGGAGGTTCGGATCGACTTGGAAAAATTACAGGATGCGTAAAACATGTGCCATTTCGGCGCAAACCTCTGATATGGTCCGTAAAAAATCGAGATTTTCATAAAAAAATTAAGAAGTCACCGGATTTTAGTAGTGCGCGACGTTTTTAGCTGGGAAATCTACAATTTTGCGAATTTTACTATAAACCAAGCGGCATTTTATTCAGAAAAGATAATACTTTCGGAAAATGCGATAAAAAATCGAGTTTCCGACTACCTAGTACTCTTGAGGGAAGAACCGATCGAAAGTCCACGTACCCGTTGCTGTGGCAGTCGTCCTGGCTCTCCGTGGAAGCACAATGAAACACCGCTGGTGGATTATTATCTTGACTATCCCTACTATTCTGGCTAACGGAGCTACACCAGCTATTCAGACTTAAGTTGGAGCTGACCGAGCTCAGCGTCACTACCGACTCACTGTCGAACATCACGTTGTCTAACTGGGAGTCGCTGTCGTTCCGTAGGACCGTGTGCCTCGATCGGCTGTGGCGCGGGTGGATGCTGAACTCCTCGTCGTGTATGTGCTTCAGGAAATAGAAACAGAAGAAGAATATCTCCTCCCCTTTGCTCAGCCGGTCCTCCAGGTCGTGGCCGAACAGCATCCAGTCGTACGCTATGGTGTAGTAGAGGATCTGGTACGCGTTTAGCGACGTGTGGATCGCGCCATCGGCCCACAAGCTTATCCTCAGTAACGAGATGAATAACGGCGTGCGATCCCAACCTGCAGAGAGAGCTCGTTGATTACATCAGAAGTGTGGTTGTTTTTTTTTTCGTTTCTAACCGGGGACACTTACCTGAGATGCAGTGTATCAGTATTCCGCTACTGCTGTCGCTCAAGTACCTTAATATCAGTTTTAAATAATTTTGAGTAAGCTTGACTAGATCCCAAACTTGGTACTGTTCCCAATTGATTCGCAGCTGAGTAGATATCGAGTCCTCCGGGACGCCGATCTGCGCGTCCACGTGGGTCTGAGACCAATCGAACACCAAACCCTTGGCCAGGTAATCGTTCTCTCGGAACTCCCGGAAGAATTCGCATCCAGGGTACGGCAGTGAGATTAGGGTGAAGTCCGAGTACCTCTTCTCCTTGTCCACTTTCTCCGAGGAAGTCACGCTGAGTACCGAACAAAAGAGCTTTAAAAACAGCGGGGAGGTTGTTTCTTAGGGGAAGGTTCTGGTCTCAAAATCGATATTTTTTATTCCATTTTTCGATTGTTCGACCTTTTAGGAATACGCGTTTAAAAGGATTTTGTGAAATTCGTAAAATTCTCGAGGTTATAAGCATCTGAGTAAAACTTCAAACGCGTTTTTCTCGAAACAGTGCTGTTAAAATCGGCGGAACCTGTATCTCGAAAAGTTGTTATCCGATTCGACTGGAACTTTTTTTATTTTAAAGAATACTCTTCTGGCTCGTGGACAAACCAGTAAAAAATAGAAAATTTGTAATTTTTGAAGGCGTTGAAACGACGACAAATATAGGAAAAAAGTGATTTCAAACCTCAAGTGTCATTATTTCCTAAAAATATGTAATATTTTATAATTTTCACTGTTTAGTCCACGAGCGAGTTTCATGCCCTTTAATAAATCGAAATTTTTTATTTCAGACCAGTGCTCTAGCTGTTACAGGTTCCACGGTTTTAGATACATTCTTTCACGCCTCGATTTTAACAAAATTCGAATTCGTTTGAATTTAATTTCAGTTAATTACTTAATTAACTCCCCAGTGCCGTCTGCAATGATTAATTACAAAACAAAAAATATATTTCTATAGTTTAAGACGTCCTTAATACACTGCAAAAAGTCCCATTAAATTATATGTAATAGTTTTCCTCTAATTAATTCCTAAAACTCGCCTATTTTTATAGGCTCCAGACCGAAACAGCCCGTTAATAATTCTTTACTTACTTCATTCCAAACTTGACCTTCTTCTTCTCAACCATGAAATCAATAATAGTGCCTACGTTAAGCGTCTTCAGGAGCTTGATGTCTTGGTGCCTAACTTTGTCGAACAATTGCCAGTCGCTAAGTACAGAGTCACCACCGCGAGCCTCGTCCACCATCGCCTCGCTACCAGCAAATAAATAATCTAGCCCAGATCTACCGTAAATCTCTGGTCCGCCGGACAGCGTGGCCGATCTGCATACGTGTCTACCTTTATACAATATCACTGGCAGTGGGAATCTCGAACGACACCTGGCGAACCTGGCGCTCTTTATCAATTCCTTCAATTTATTATGGTCATATATGCTCTCGTATATAGTCTCTGTTGCGCGTGGCAGTGGCGGCGGCGTATCACACATATTCGGATTCCTATACTTCTCGTACTCTAGAATGATTAGGTGGCTAGGATAGTGTGCGCTGAGATCACCCCCGTTATTGTTGATTATAGAGTGAGCGTAATCCAAGTCGGTGAGCAGCAGGCATCTCTGCATGATCGCTTGGCTCTGGAACAAAGCAGCCCTTTAGAACCCTAGCTCTCTGCGATCGTCGTCGGCTGGATTTACGGATATCTCACCGTGTTGTCCGCGTCTTTAGCTCGATAAGTGTTCTTCGAGAAGTATATGAGTAGCTTCTGCAAATCTTGAATGGTGATTTCTGTCATGATTGAAACGAATCCCCGCGCGGCTTGCTCGTACTCGGACTAAAAGGCAACTTTCTCCTAAGGAGGTCCTAAGTTTCTATAATTCTCGTAAGGACGCTCACGAGGCATCAACTGCGGCCAGTGTCTCGCGTGCGAAAGGAATGGCACGAACACTACGTTTAAAATACACCACGTAACATCACAGCTTAACATTTGTTACACCCTACTCGCCACGATTCGTTCTTAAGCGTACGCCGGCCGACGGTCGCCGCCAGCCGCGGCAGAGTTACAGACATTCGAGGACATAATAACGATTGTCGTGTACTCCGGTTCTCTTCGCTCGACCAAGATTCGCGCGGTAAAAGTACCGATAGTTAAAGCTTGGCGGAGAGTACGAGTTCCTATGATTCCCCCGGTACGGCGTCTCGAAATAAATATAAATTACTATAGAAAACCTTAATGAACGAATAGCCTACAGTCGTGTATCGTTAGCACCGTGCTCGCAAAAGTAAACCCGCGCTTATTGGGACTCCTTAGCTAACGAAGCGTTTCCTTTCGTTCGCGCCGATCGATCGCGAACGGAGGCTTCTGACCGAAGAAGCTACGCTCGACGGGCTTCGCTTGTCGAGTAGAAATTATAGCAGCGATGCAGAGCGATCGGTAACATCTCCCTGGGTTCAGCGATCTCCACTTATCGCTCCACGGTTCTTTATTAGAAACTTCTGCCCCTTGGAGCGACTCTCTCGCATGCGGTCCGTGCTCGGATGCTCGTTCTCGCGCGGTTACATAAATCGCTTCGGTATCTCGATAGCGGTGACGAGAAACGGGTGATACCCCGTTTACAAAATCAGCAGAAATCGGAGCAAGAATTTCCGAGGGAGACGGGGGGAGGGGGTGAGGAGGGAGAGGGCGGGGGGATAGCGCGGAGGAACGCTTCGGAGGATGACTTAACCTGACTCAAGTCATGCACGCCCCTTTCATCGGCAGCGGATCAACTATTTCCGAGCGGAGGCCGCGTAAGTTCCGACGGATGGGAATCGACCGTGAATTCAGAAAGTCCGTCGCGACAAATATCCATAGTATCTCATCGTCCGCCGATCCCGATGGTAATCCGACGAGATAACCTAAGCATCGCACTCGAGGAAATATGGTTCCAATTATTCGCAGCGATTCGAACCTGTCCCCAGCGCACTGTCATCCTCCCTCCTTGTGTTTACAACGCTCTGTCCCGCGCGTGGCACCGTGGAGCCTGTTATCTCGTTATCGCTGGCCCGCGACCGTACGTTCAGGTCGGCTCTTGCTAGAGGACGGGGGCTCGGGTTTGCTGTCCCTCTTCCCTGGGCCGTCGATCCCGTGTCCCGCGAGGCGACCACGTCGTCCTTGGCTCCCTGTCCTTTCACCCACGCAGCACCCGAGCGCGGAATTAAAATAACGTTGCATTCGCGAACGGAGCGGACGCGCGTCTCCTCTCCCCCACGTTCCGCGGGCGAAACTCTGCGCCAGCCGCCTGCCAGGACGAAAGTACCGAGCGAAACGCGCCGTAGGAAGATAACCTATTTCCGCAACGCGGAGGAACGCGTGCTCTGCTCGGATGGTATCGGGAGCTTCGCGAGCTCTTAGCGCGTGAAATTTGACGGGGGTGTCGCGGCGGCACTGTTATCGGAGATTTATCGAACTACCGCCGCGATATTAATAGCATACAAAATTTGGAAGATTAACCTAGGTTCTTAGGAACCAACGTGTATTTCGGAGTACAAGCGGTGTTTGTTTGGAATTCTTTTAATTAGGCGATGAGAATTTTGAGACGATGAGGTATCTTAACTACGCTTATTAAGTTCCTAAGAATATAGAAGCACATGGATAGTAATTGATCATCGAAACTCTCCATGAAATTTTATTTGAAATCATCTTTGCACCGATTAAATTGCTTCGAAAGTAGCTCTGCAGTCCATTTATCCTTTATTCTACCATCAAAGAAGCCTATATACATGAAAATAGGAAGAAGTATATCTCTCCCTGACCCCCAAGTTAAATCCCGCCAAGGGAGTTTAAACCAGAAATCAGGGAATCCCATTGTTGAGTTATTGACGAGGCACAACGTGTTTCGTGGTGGCGCGTCGAGATAGCGCTACCTGCGTCGGTCAGCGCGCATCCACTCCAGTTCCGGCGCGTTGCGCATGCGTGCCAGGGCCCCCTGTCCAGGAGAATTGAAGGGACGGCGGCGAATGGGGACCGCCTGGAGCCGGAGAGGGGGCACGAGTGTCAAGATGGCGGGCACGCGGTGAAACGGTGTTGCGTCGTCGGACGGTGTCGTCGCGAATTTGTCCACGGTCAAGCCGTCCTGCTCCGTGTGGTATTCGCGTTAGTATGGGGTCGGGGGCGTACCCGCGTGTGCCGCGTTCCGATAAACGTGCCGCGCGTCATTCGTGATCCCCGTCGGGGCGCTGATAAACGGACAGTGATCGCCGTCGCGCAGAGAAAGACGGTGCCGAGGAGCGCGCGCGTGTGTGTGCGGTGGGTGCGTATGCGCGAGCCAGCGCGCGGCCTCAGTGAAAGTAAACAAACGGTATGAGCGCGGCGCTGGGCAGTGTCGGTGACCCGGCCGGTCTCCTGGACCCCGACGTCGAGAGCATCCTCGAGGAGAAGAACCAATTGATCAGCCGGCAGTATGCGGAGATCGAGAGGCTGCAGCGGGAGCTCAACGAGGTCATCGGCGAGCGAGACGCCCTGCTCTGCGAGGTGTCAAAGTTCAAGTTTGAGCGCGAGATGACCGACCTGAAGCGACTCCACGACGACAGGTACGTGCGCCTTCCTTTATTCACTCTGCTTTTAAACTCGCCTGCTCCGTTCCTCCTGGCTAGCGGATCACAAAGATACGCGCGGATCCGCGATGACAATGGGTAGAAAAAACGTTGGCGCTATAGGGTACATGTTCAACTGGCGGTGCAGGCTTTGCGTTTTAAATCGCCTTAAGGCGCGACCACACATTCGCCATTCGGTAGGAAAATGTTCGCTATTCGTCGGTTATCGCACGATCGCGGTTCGAGATCATTCTCGATCATAGAAACCCTCACCATTTGCCGCATAAGCGAATAAGTGTCGAATGCATATTCGGCATTCGCCGAATGCCAAGTGTGTGGTTCCGCCTTTACGTAGTCCCCGCTCGCGTGATTCTACGCGTGTCAGCGGATCGTAGGAATGAAATGTTGGGTTCATAATGTATCAGCTGTTTTTTTTTCGGCGCTGCAGAATTTAGAGTCTCTTTCAGTCGCGATTACGGTTGCACGAGTGTCACTTGACGCACCGTGCGAGCCACGGTTTCGAGGGTATCGGAGCCCATTGTGCCCGACGTTGCAGGTACGTAGTTGTTTTTGTTTGGATGGCTCGCTCGGCGTTTCGGGGAATTCTGTGCTAGGCAAGGGCATGCTATCGAGTTGGAGGATTTTCGTCGTGGAACTGGTTTACGATCGAGCGAAAATTCTGAGCGCCCTGTTAAGTTCGCGATACGAGTAATTTGTTGTTCGCTTCCTCGAGATAACCCCGTAGTAAATTACACTGTACTTTTTAGCGTGTTCGTTAAAAGTCACGGATTCGTGGCGGCTGAATAAATTATTTAAAAAACTGGCTACGTATCGTTCGACTGATAACGGTGACTAACCGTTACGGTGCAACTTTAATTATCGATTACTAATACAGATACTCTGTTCGTGGAACTCTCCTATTTTATAATCGTCTAATTTTCCTTTTTTTTTTTTAAATATTGCAATAGTTTGCAATCGCTAAATGATTATTTGAGCCTTCATTATTAGTAGATATAAGACGAAATTTCTATAACTAATTTGTTGCTCATGGAATTATGAAGTTTCCGGCGGAGGAAATTTGCGCGCCAGTTCCTCGATAAACTTCATCGCCGTAATTACTGTGTTATATAATTGCGCGGGTTTTGAGAGGAACTCTGCGCTTCCAGAGAATGTTTTTAATTACATAAGCGTTACTGCAGCGCGAAGAATGCACACTGCGGCTTCCATCTGGAAGTGTTTAGCTTCCAATTAATATTCAACTTCGGATCGGCCTGCTAATCTCATTAACTGCAAATTAGCTTGTTTAAAAAAGAAAAACAAGATTACATTCTGGGTTCCGAAAGGAATTCTACATTATATAAATCCTTAACCGAGAAACAGTAAAAATGCTACTAATAGAATTCCTAGCTGCATAATTTCGCTGCTCACCGATCCATCAGCCTTTCCTGCGAATTCCTTTTGCGCGCAGAAGGATCGACAGCGTTATCGTTTCACTTTATTAGAAGTCCCGACAGCCAAGCGTCTCTATTATCGAGTCACAGCGATAGGTGGGAAAAGAAGGCCAGATAGTGTGTTTTTTCGCGGATAGCAGTGACTAGCACTCGAACACGACAATTAACCTTGGTGCAGACTCGTCGTCCCTATTGATTATTGCGACACGAGAACACGGGAAGCCTCTCATGGCACATTGTTGTTCGCCCCGAAATTGGGTCGATCATTACATCGCGCCGCGTTATCTGAAATCGTGGCACTTCAACAATCGATGCGCCGTAATAAGTTCGGGAAAAAGCTAACTGTATACCGTCCCTCTGTTCCTCAGCCGGACGATAAAATCGCTCCCGATAGAGGAAGTCGCCGTTCCGTCGTCGCTCGAGACTTTTTACCCCGTGGATCAGGGACAGAGTGCTCTGAGCAATGTTTTATCGATTGCATTGAATGGAAGGGGGGGATGCAAGAGGTGGATTTAAAATTCATATTCTTATGTAACCGCAAATTCATGCGTTGCCATTATTTTCTTGTTGGGAAATGGAATGTGCGGGAACTTAGCATTGGCGTCCGCAGCGGGGGCCAAGGGAGGGGGGCAGGTGCCGCCCCTGGGTTGAGAAAAAAATCGCTTTTTTTTAAAAATGAATCTTTATTAAGTTTATACTAAAAAAGTGGCTAAATTTAAATTTTTAATTTTTAATTAAATTGAAAGAAACAACCAATCGATGCCTGCTAACCTCAAAGTCCTCCTCCCCCACCCTCCGCGCTTGGAACCTAGTGTCTCTATTATTCTAGTGGGCCCACTGATTTTACTATAGCTTTCATATATTCAACGCGATGCTAAAGAAAGAGAAACACACATTAGCAACAGCTTCCTTATATTTATCTTAAAATTAAATGAGTTTTCAGAAGCATAGAAACGTTGGTGGGTCAAAATTGACCCAAGGGAGTAGCTTTAAGTCTTCTAATGTTTAGTTCACTGGGGATGCATTGTGTACCACAATTCTCTGTACAGTTTCCTCTACTACCTTCCCCAGAATCTCGGAAGTCCAATACTAGTGCCGATAGAAACTTGTGAATCTCTGTACCACGAAGTTGAAGGCTCCAAGTTTTCCTATTACCTTCCTCAATTTTAAAAATAGAACACGTCAGTACTATCCATAGAAACTTCTTCATCTTCCAACTAGTACCCATTCCCCCAGCCACCGTTACCATTTGTATCCACCACGGCACATCAAAGCTCCGCCTAAAGGCGGATTCACACGGGTCAGTTCCGCGACTGTTTAATGCAGGGCCGGGTTAAGATTTTTGGGGCCCGGGACTATCAAACCTTCGAAGGCCCCATTGGTTGAAAACCGGGGGGAAGGGTGTATTTTTTTTTTAATAATACGTACACTAAAATACGTAAATCTTCAAAAATTGAAATTTATTCCAAATAAAATTAAATAACATTTAATCATAACAAGAAACAATGCTTTACAAATAAATAATATTAAAAGACAAAAATCGAACAGATATTTTAAAGTAAACTTTTAGTGCATGTAAATTTTTTTCACCGCAAAGAAGAAGCTTCGTAAATAGAAAAGGAAACCGGATTTTATTCCTTAAATAAATATTTATAATTACCTAACGAATTTCATTAAACCTGCATTAAATAAATTTTTCTTATCAATTCAACTGGCTCGCCCCCAAGATTAAATCTTAATCGCGCCACTGTTCACCGAACCGATACACGTGGACCCGCTTTAACACGCATCGAAATTGCCAGATTCTTCCATCCAATTTGCCAGCATCTCGTTAAGGATCTTTAAAAGTGGCACTATTTATAGAAACGTGCAGTCACGTTCGCCCGAAGAGGACGCAGTAGAGGCTAGACCCGAGCGACGGCTCCTGAACAAGGCTCGTTCACGCCTGTCTGCATTCACGACCCCGGCACACCAAGCCCGGGCGATTTCTCATAAAGCGGCGCGCAAGGTTGAGCCCCGGCCGTGTATCGGCCCGATCTGCGAGTGGAAAACGGCAGGAGCGGTGTGCCGGTGTTCCCACAGCTTGAGTCAGACGGATGCGCCTGCAATCGGTGCCCCTAGTTGTGCATGCCGTTGCGCAAGTAAATTAATCATCCGCGCGAAACTCTACAGCGAAGCGCCGAATTCCTGAAAGGCCGGCGCTAGCCACTCAGAGACAATAGCCGCGTATATCAATCCCGGCGATAACTGGTTTAATCATCGCCCGGCCTGAGAAGCTTTCCTCCTATACAGGCGGCGCACAATCTCGTGGCCCTTCGCTCGGAATCTAGAGCAGGGGATTTCGTAACACGAAGATCCGAGTCGCGTGGCTGGAAAAGGGAATTAAATAGCACCGGGCATGCTTCCAATGCACGCGCATGGAAAGAATCGCAGGCTTTCGGTCGCGGCGTTGTGCAAGTCCCGCAGCCGAGGTTAACCGGTCACGCCAAATATATCCAGGCGTCTCGTAATTGCCCTGGCCACGATTGGAAACCCGGAGAAATTTGACACACATTCGTCCCTTTATCTTTATTTTCCACGGCAGCCACTATCGATGCTTCCAGCGCGAGTTATTTTCATATGGGTGCCTCGAAGTTCGAGGCTTAATTGAATCGCTTCTTTCTGGCTGCTTACGGTTCTCCTCGCCAGGTGTCGGTCCTTAAAAACGCGCTTAGTAGCGTTAACGCGTAAACTCGAGCGCTCCGCTGTCTCCCTCGATATAATACGAAGAAGGGGGGGGGGGGAGCTGGGAAGAATGGTGGAGGTATTCGAGAGGCTCCGCGAGAAATGAGGAATTCATGAAGCGAAGTGTACGGTTTGCACGGCGGAACGGCCGCCGCGGGAGGGGGTCGGGTGAAGAAGTGGCGCGAGGGAGGCACTTCTGCTTTAAAAATCCAAAGTTCCCTTTGCAGTGGTCCGCGGAGAAATGAACTATTTTTACCCGCGCGGGGCACGAGCCGTCGTCGCTCGACGGAAGGAAATGAAAGAGCCTTGGCCGCGGTGCAACGAGAATTACTCCCGACGTCGTTTCTAATTAATTCCCAGCCGGTTCGGCGGCATTAACGACCCCCAAACACGCGCGTCTCGTTCCTCGGACAACGAACGGTACCTCCGGGACCGTTGTCCTCAGTTTTTTAGAGAATCGATAACGAGGGGGTGTCTCGAAAGAGTTATTGTCTATTGCAACAGATTTTAAAGCTGAATTTCGGGTCTAGGAAGTGGAAACGTGCGATTGGAGGTTTGTTAATGATTTTCTATGTGGAAATGAAAGGAGAACACGTGTTGGAGGCGTTAGGGTGACGGTAGACCCTTCCTTTTTGCGCCATAGATGAATTGGCCACATTGCGCACTTTATTTATAAATTACTTTGCTATCCGGTCTCGTCTGGAATTTAGGGACCGTTCTTAAATTACGTAAGGACAAAAAAAAACATTAAAATCTGTAGATTAGTTCTTGAAATTTTTTTTCAACCAGCAAAGTGGAATGGACTCTTAAGGGTCCTTAAATTAAGGCATAAAGAGCTGAAGTACATTTTGTGACCTCCGGAGTTTACTGTTTGAAAGTTTTTAGGCGGCAAACAAACACACAGACATATAAACTTTCTGCTTTATATATATTTTAGTATTATAGTACATTTATAATTCATTTATTTCAGCTTTTTAATGACCTTATTCTAAACTTTTCTAAAAGGCGTCTTTTATTTTACAGACCAAGCATTAAAAAAATATGAAAAAAATAATTTTGTATTCTCAAACCATGTATTAATAAATTGGAATTTAGTAAACACATTCTTTTTGGGATAAAAAAAGTTCCAAACACCGGGACTTTATCAGAGTGTTACAATGGAAAGACCCTTTAAATAATTAGACACTGTAAAGCCTAAATTTATTTTTAACATACCCTGGAGTTATCAGTGACTTTATTACGTATTTGAAAATATACATATTGTAAAACAGGGTTGAATGAAAAGAAAAATACAAGAGAAATAATTTTACTGGAGTCTTCCAGACTCCAAGTCGCCGTTTAAGAGTCAAAACATTTATAGTACAACTTGTAATATTTCCTTTGAAACTTTATTTTAAAAAGTGTCCACGATGAAAGGACCATTTTGCGGCCCTTGTCAACTCCACGCCCCAGGCGGCCGCCTAATTTTGCCCGCAGGGACGAGCCGGGCCTGGTTGTCGGCCGTGCGAAATAACGATTGCCATGAACAAATCCTCAGCGAATCGTGGTCGAGAGGGAAACAGCGCTGCGTCGGGTCGACACGTTCCCTCCAGATGTAGGGCTGCGCACTCACGGAAACTATGTAGGACAGCAGCGTCCACGGGTTCTCGGAACCCGTAAATCTTCCCCTCTCGACCACCGCGTGCTGGATCTTCGGGAAATCGTGGCTTTGTTTCGCTGCTCCCCTAACGTCCCCTTTTAGGTTTCTCTTTCTTCCGAGGAAAGGGAAACTCTGCGGTGGCCACGTGCTTCACGATCTCTAGGAATATTCCTCCTCGGTTTCACGTTTCTTCTAGGCAGACCGAGTATTTTGTTCTTTAAACACTTTCTAGCTGAGAAGAATATCGCTGGATGAGAAATTCTTGGATATTCAGGTTTGATTGTTTGCGAAAGGTGGCATTTTTAAATTTCTTTGGGCTAAGATGAACCCTTCCCCTTTAGCTAGCTCGCCGCGTGCCGATCGAAGGATCGATGCGTGGCAGGCCTCCAGAAAGACTCGGAACTGCTGTCGTAAGGTTCCCAGGCGGAAAAGGTCGCGGAGGCAACCCACTACCAAACTAGGCTATGCATTCGATTACCACCGGAATGGCACCTCATTCCTCGTAACATTTCTTTCGGACAAGCATCGCTTCTCCGAAACCCCCGCTGCTGCGGATTTTGGAGACAAAGGAGAATGGCAGAAATGATTAGGGATGGGGTGCAAAATCACTGACTGTGATTTATCACAGTGATCGCAGAATCATGGTCGTGATTGAAGTTAAATCACGACCGTGATTTCTTTAACTTGAGTGAATTGTTTACTGCGACCGTAATTCTTGATCTTGATCGAATTATTTTATTTTTTTCACGACCATGATCGTGATTGAAGTTAAATCACGACCGTGATTTTTTTTAACTTGAGTGAATTGTTTACTGCGACCGTAATTCTTGATCTTGATTGAATTATTTTATTTTTTTCACGACCATGATCGTGATTGAAGTTAAATCACGACCGTGATTTTTTTAACTTGAGTGAATTGTTTACTGCGACCGTAATTCTTGATATTGATTGAATTATTTTATTTTTTTCACGACCATGATCGTGATTGAAGTTAAATCACGACTGTGATTTTTTTTAACTTGAGTGAATTGTTTACTGCGACCGTAATTCTTGATATTGATTGAATTATTTTATTTTTTTCACGACCATGATCGTGATTGAAGTTAAATCACGACCGTGATTTTTTTTAACTTGAGTGAATTGTTTACTGCGACCGTAATTCTTGATCTTGATCGAATTATTTTATTTTTTTCACGACCATGATCTTGATTGAAGTTAAATCACGACCGTGATTTTTTTTAACTTGAGTGAATTGTTTACTGCGACCGTAATTCTTGATCTTGATCGAATTATTTTATTTTTTTCACGACCATGATCGTGATTGAAGTTAAATCACGACCGTGATTTCTTTTTAACTTGAGTGAATTGTTTACTGCGACCGTAATTCTTGATCTTGATCGAATTATTTTATTTTTTTCACGACCATGATCGTGATTGAAGTTAAATCACGACCGTGATTTTTTTTAACTTGAGTGAATTGTTTACTGCGACCGTAATTCTTGATCTTGATCGAATTATTTTATTTTTTTCACGACCATGATCTTGATTGAAGTTAAATCACGACCGTGATTTTTTTTAACTTGAGTGAATTGTTTACTGCGACCGTAATTCTTGATCTTGATCGAATTATTTTATTTTTTTCACGACCATGATCGTGATTGAAGTTAAATCACGACCGTGATTTCTTTTTAACTTGAGTGAATTGTTTACTGCGACCGTAATTCTTGATCTTGATCGAATTATTTTATTTTTTTCACGACCATGATCGTGATTGAAGTTAAATCACGACCGTGATTTTTTTTAACTTGAGTGAATTGTTTACTGCGAGTGTAATTCTTGATCTTGATTGAATTATTTTTTATGAAATACTTCGATATAGCTTGTGTTACAGTCAAAGTGTGCTAATTCAGGGAATATATAGAATATACATTCATAAATAGTCAATGTATGCATGCACTGATTTGATTGGCTAAAGTATTCACATATACATTGTACTTTTTAACTAAAGTTTAAAATATACAACTGAGATTCTATAAGAACAGTGAGGACTTCAGAATGTTTCGAGAGAAAGTAGAAGTTGGGGTCGTGTGGCGCGAGCAAAGAGCAATTGTGCTCTCCACCAATCAGAAGCGATCACAAAAATCCCGAATCACTGTTCTGCCTGCACCGATCAGAACCGATCACGGATCACTGTTCTGTCTGCAACAATGAGAAGCGATCATGAAAATCACGGATCACTGTGAAAAATCACCGTGATTGGGAACAAACGTGATCGGATCACTCGTGATTCACAAATCACGGTTCTAGCCAACACTAGAAATTATCAATTTTAGATTTGACTGGCAAAGAAAGTTTTGTTTAAAGGATATGCTTTTACAGGTTTTGAGGAATCCGAAATGCATAATTGTTTATCCTGGAGACGAGGGGAAAGTTATAGAAAATAAGGGTAAAGTTCGGAATTCCGTCTTTAGTAAAAATATCCCCAATAGCAGACAATATTTGCCAGAAAAATAATAATAATGATAAGAAACACCGTTTGAGTTAATGTTTTATAGTGTAATGTCATAGTGGCCGAGTACACCAGCGTGATTTCAGTTGTATTTCTGTATTCTCATTTAGGTACCCTTTTACTTATGCGCTTATAACTCGTAAGTTACAAAAGATATGGAAAAAAACATTTAAATAAATGTTATACCGTTTCTGAAGGTCTGTATATCTGTCGGATTTTTTTTCAATTTTCGCTTATTATTTATAACTTTCCTATCGCCTTTGGGGTAAATAATTACGCATTTCGGTTTCCTTAAGACCTGTAAAAACGTATTCCGAAAAAAATTTTCGTTGCCAGGCAGGTTCAAAATTTACCATTTTTGCCATTCTCAAAACAAAAGAATGAGAGAAACCTGAGGAAGTAGAGTCGTTCCAAGACACTCATGCCACCCGAGAACCGAAAACCCAGCCAAAAGACACGTGGAAGTGGAAAATTATGGAAAGTCCTCGAAACAAGCGGACTCCCAAAGCAATCCCCGCGAACGAGCCGAAACAAAGCGCTGTCCCCCCGCCGCCCGCCGTCTCAGGGGTGCATCTAAAATTAACCCCGCTTCGATAGTCGCCCACTTGGCCCCCCCTCCACCGTTTAATCGAATACTTCTTCCCCGGTAGCGGGAGATTACTCGCAAACAGGCCGCCTCTCAGCTCGAGGAACGTCGCCGAGCAATCTCCTCCTGGCAATCTGATTATACCTCCACGGATTATCCGTTTCTCGAGATTAGTCGCTCACTCCCCCCACCCGCCGACCGAGGAGGTAAAAAAGCGCTGCGCCTGAGGATCTCCTTGATGGAGGAAGGCTGGAGAACGCCATAAATACATTAGGTGTCGTCGATGCCTGGCTGCAGTCGTCATCGGTTAATGAGCGCCTTAATGACGTCCAATGCTCGTCGATACTCGTCGGTGCAATCGCTGGGATGCGTTCTCGCGGATGATCAACACTTTGTCTGTGAATGGGCCGGGCCGCGGTGGTTCTCCCTCGAGAAAGGGCGCTGAACATCGTTTCCACTCGATCGACTTGCTCAGGGGATTAACTATTTGCCCGCTTGGAAAGGGCTTTTGACTGTGCTGCGATGGGCGTCTGGGATGGTTCAGTCGAATGGGGACGTTTTACGTGTTCAAAGGAAGATGGAAGAGTTGATTTGAGAGGTAGTTGATAGTTGAGGCTCGGTTGTGCTGTGTGAAATTAGAGTGATGTGGTCGGGGCTATTTCGAAGACAGCTCCTAGAAGCTGTTCGATCTTTGTGCAAGGATGGAAGTGGCCCACTTGGACGGGTCTAAAGTTAGACCAAGATTAGGCAGCATGGAGATCTAAGGGCTACGCCAGGCAGCCGCGATATTGGGCTAAGTTTAGCTGGGGGTGTCTATAATTGCTTCTGGAACTGCTCCTATTAAACTGGAGAGAATCGTCGTGACAAATCGTCTGATATCTGTGGCGGGGGGTTGTGTAAAGTTAGGAGGGATAGGGAAGAAGATTGCGGTTTTTCTTCATCCTGGGCTTGCTCTAGTGGGGACTTCATTAGTAAAGCTTCGTTCAGATTATTAGTCAAGTTACTTGAAGTCAAAGTATTTTGTATTTGTATTTATTGTTTTTCCTGTTAAACAGGAATGGCGTTTCATTCAAGCTTTATCCCGCTTATATTGCCCAACGAACTATAGGCGTATCTTTTTCTCTCCTCTCTCTCCTTCGGATCCCAGCAGCAGCGGCGTACCGGGAGAAAAGTGGTCACCCATCTTTCCCCAGTACCCGCCCTGTGATGCTTAACTTCGGTGATCTAACGGGAACCGGTGTTTTCCATCACGGCTACGGCCGCTGGTGAAGTCAAAGTAGGTTAGGTTAGGTTTATTCTTTCTTTGGTATAAAATACATGTTTTATACCAAAAGAGGCATTTCAAGAGATTACTTATACAGCCCAACGAACTCTAAGTCCCTTAATTTTCCCTTTTTCACTTCTTTACCCATTCATCCATTCACCCATACTTTGGAATATTTGTACTTATAAAACTATAGATATAAGCTATAATAATAGTATTAAAACTAAACTTGTCTCTCCTGATTATTCTCAGTTTCCAGTTCGATTAAAGTTAGAGCTTATTGTCCAATATCTAGCAACATTGTATTCACAATATCAAGTATCACACATCAAATTATCCCAGCGTCGGGATGTGCCACTTATCACTGCATTATAACGCTACCTCCATAGTTTCCTTTATGGATTTTTCCAGCTTTTTCAGAAGTCAAAGTAACCTAACTTAATTGAGAACGAAGCTTAAAGTACACCAAGCAGGCCCAGCCTCAAATGCGAGGACATTAGAACTTAGGATGAAATTGGTATATATACAAATCGGTATTGAAGGGAGCACTTGCGAGAAAGCGGGATCGGCCGAAACGCCATCTGGCGGCGGACTCGGGAGGTATCGCTGCATATCCACGTTCCGGAGGACCGGTCGTTCACGCCGTCCATCGCGCCTTCTCTTTCTGTCTCAACCCCCGCCGCGGGAAAGATGGAAAAGGCAGAAATGATTGTTGTGCGCGCGTAAAGCCTTTCAACGCGAGCCTCCATCGGACTCGAAGGCTGTCGGCCGCGGGGTTGCAGCGTCTGAGGGGCGGGAAGGCCGTGAGAAAGAGCGAAGTGCACCCTCTGTCGCTGCACGTAATTACGCGACCACTTAAACGCCTTTGGACACGCGAGCCCCCCCCGAGGTCGCCGACCTTTTTTTCAATCCCCCACCTCCGCCTCCATTTTATCGAAACGCTATCACGAAGCAAACAACGGCCCGGCGCTCTCCATTGTATCGAGTCGCCTTCTGCTTCGCTCGCGCTGAAAGCCAGTAGCTGCGCGGCTCTGTGCTCGGCTTAACAAATCCAAAGTCCTTTCGAAAGGAAACGCTAAACAGTGACGCAACTTTTTCCATCCAGCCCCGCAGTAGTTGAATTCCGCGCCAGGAGCCGGGGCAGAAAGACTCGGAACCTGGGCTGAAAGTAAAAGATCAGCCGAGGAGAAATGAAGAAACTTGGTGACTTGGAAAATGAGAAAAAGCGGTGTTTGAAGAACCCAGAGCAGGGCATTCGCGGGACCAGGTTCTTCAGTGTTGTTTCAATGGAAACTGTACGTGTTTCGCTCTAAACGGTGGGCCCGCATGCAACCCAGTGCTCGAGATAGCCAAATAAGGACCAGCGCAGCCAATATACTGCACAATCGAGTGCGCCAGCATGCAGCACCCTTTTGGGTCGCGAGCCACTCGAGTGAAAAGGGTTGGAGCCGAGGCAGCGTAAATATTTGCGCGATTGCTCCTGCGGGAGTTGGCTGGAGGATCGAGAGGGCTGGCGAGGGCCTAGCGAATCTCGACGATCGCTTTGCCACCAGTCTTTTCATCGCTCGCTCCTCTATCGCGGCATTAACGCTCAATGAGAGCGAATTTTTTGAATTCCACGCGAAATCCCTTGCACAAACCATCGCTCCGCGGCGGCCGGGTGCTGGGGAGCGATAATGCGGCTCGGGAAACAAGAATTGCTATTCAGGGGAGTTAGGGAGTACTAGGTCAACCAGTTGTACCGGCGCAGGGCTCGAATTTGTATGATTAAAGAGCTCTGGCCACTTCTAGCTTCTTGGCTAGGAGAGATTGCCTCTCTGTGCTGCAGAGATTCCTCCAAATTCGTTTATAAACCAGGCAGATGGGGAGGATGGAGTGGTCGATAGAGATTTTTGGGTGGTTTTGAGTGCAGCGCAACGTCGCATGCGCCTGCAACAGGCACGCAGCTATGCAATGCCGGCTGGATGCAACCATCCCAATTTGGGGGTGGACCTGGTCCTACTCCCATAATCGAACTCGCCCAAATATCTTCGCTGGAGGTCCCCAAGTTCCACTTAATAAGGTAAATGTCCCAGTACTTAAACATGGCTCAATAATTAAAAATCGAGAAGAAATTTTATTAATAATAACAGTTTTACTAATTTGCAACGTTTAAACTATTCGAAATATAATTGCAAAATGTATTAGCTTTATATAGATACAATTTATAAGCTTACATAACTGAATAGTTATATCATGCAAAAATATTATTGTACAGTAAAGCTTCGACAGTTTCAATCTCGCTTTGCACCTAATGCGCTCAAGCAAGCGAGAAAATATTTTTGTTAAGGGTGTAATTAATTATTATTTTATCATTTTTGAAATGGTACAGTTGTTGTGGATTTATTATATATTGAAGAATTGAAAATTAATTGGATCTCTTAATGAGTTTTTGTTTTTAATATTGAAATTGTTGCGTTTATCCAATAGTACACGATAACATGTCACGGACCAGTTATTAAACGCGTGTGCAATGGTTATATAAACATTGGTACAGACGTCAGTATTCAGTGAAGTTTTAAAATTATTAACATTTATTTTACCGAAGTATTGTTTTGTATCCTATATATTTACGTTAATAGTAACTAGAAAAAAATATAATACTGTTTAAGAATTATTAGGATAATTAATCTTAAACTCCTCAGAATATTAGCATAACCTAAAATTTTATAATATATTTTTAATCATTTTCAGACATAAAGTCATGCCGAAGATTTAACACAAATGTATTATAAATAAAATGTTTTTATTACCCCAAAATATTACCATATTAATTTCTTTTCATTAACTGATAGAAATAGTTAAATTAAATATATATTCAATAATTGGGACACTGATTATTAATGACTGAGACACGCTATGAATTTAATTTAATTATGTGAAGTGAATAATTATGTGAGTGGTCTCTGCCAACGACGAAAACCATTTCTCCCGGCACCTCGGGAGAGGTGATCAGATGCCACGACTTCAATTTTCAACCCGATTTACAGTAAATATTGTCTTAAAGCTAATTTCGACCAGTTTTTCTGAATCAGTATAAAATTCTAAACGTATAGGTTTGTTCTGATAAAATAAGTAATTTCTATATTAGTTTTAATAGCCATTTTATATTAGCTCGACCGCGTCTCCCGGATTTACCCTACCGTTCTTCTTGTCTCGAATAACTCTATAAACCCACAAAGTTGCGTTCCAATCGGTCAGTACCAGTTCGCGGTGTTGCCTTGTTACAGTCGCCCGGCAAACGAAATAACCCGAGCCGCCTCTTTATCTGCTACACTACCAACTCACAAACGCCTAACCAAATCTCACTCCCCAAACACCAACCTTACACTTTAGACCAGGGTTGACTAACCGGCGACTCACGAGCCGCCGGGAGCCCCACCGCCTTGCTACCACGCTGAACGGCCCCCTCCATACCTACCAGACTCTGACGATCGCAGTCGCAAAGAGAAAGAAAGAAGCAAGAATCGACTGCGATCGTCAGAGTCTAGTTGGTATGGAGGGGGGCCGCTCAGCGTGGCAGCAAGGCGGAGAGGCCCCCGGCGGCTCCTGAGTCGCCAGTTGGTCAACCCTGCTCTAGACCACCCAGCACCTCTACCGAAACCAACACTACGATTATCCTTCGCTGCAAATGGAACACATATCTATCCCCCAGTTGCGTCCTCATAGCCAGGGACCTCTAGACACCAGGAACCATCGGGTTCATCCACACCACCCTCAGCCACTCACCCCGGTGGCAGAAATTCCTCAGACTCGCTTGGAGTCACAGCAGAAGCCTGTCAAGACTTCCCTGTTTTGCGTCCTGGTTCTCGCGCGGCTATGGGGGTTGTCCGCGTCGGGCGGGTTGCGGGTGCACGGGCGAACAGGCAAGAGAGGCGGGGGACGTGGCGGCGATGCGTGGACGCCCTGGACAGAGGGGGTGGTGAAATCGGCGGGGGCCAAAGGGACGCGGACGACGGCGCGCAGACTCGGTGGTATGGGCGTCGCGACGCTTCCTCGTCCCCTCGGCTAGGCGTCTGCAGTTCCAGTGCTGGCTCTAACGATTCACGGGCTGTCGTGGCTCTCGCCATTCACGCGCACCTCGGCGAAACTCGGCGTCCATCTTCCCACCCTTGCCTCCCTCTGTCTCTCTGCCCTCCTGGAGCACGCTTGTCACTTCCTCCCCCCCCACCGCCCGCACCCTCCCACCCCCGAAATCCCGTCCGTCGTTCCTCCGCGTACAGGGGCCCGCGGATCGCGGGGCACACCTGTTCACGCACAGTGCACACCTGGGAACGGGTGTCCCTGCTCCCCGGTGCACGCGCGCACGCCGAAGTCGCACGTGCAGCTAGGCGTAGGCGTCCGTAGGACGTCCCTCCAGCGCCTCTTCTGCCGCCCGAGAGATCATCACGTACGTAACGCATCCCTGAAAGTCTGTCCAACTGTCCTCATCACAAGGGAGCTAGGCTCCCCTGTCTGTCTACTTTCGTTGCCTCAGTGTGTGTGTGTGTGTGTGTCTCGATGGGCAGGGCCCCTTTGCATGCTGTCGCCCTCGAGGAATTTCGGGGACGCCGGAGATGTCGTAACCGAGACAGCGCGACGGCTGTTCAACACTTTGCAGATGCTGGCTGACGGCTGTCGCCGCTGCTCCTGGTGCTCGCGCGCTTGGCTTGTCGGTGGTCCGTGGGAGCCGTGGCTTCTCTGTGCGTCGATGTTTGGTATGGTTGCTTCTGGGTGGTGGGATTGCGGCTTGCGCTGTCGGTGGAGCTATGGCGATGTAGTGAAATTAAACGGAAACGTGGTTAAGGAAGTCTGAGAAGGAAGAACTTCACTGATTTAGTCCCTTTGTTTATTTAACACCGGATCTTAACTCGGTGGGCTGCTATACTCACTTCTCACGGTTGCTTGAGAATCTATTGCACCGCAAAGTTTTCCTATCACCTCCCTGAATTCTGAAAAAGAAAGTTTATTTCAAAAATCTTCATCCACCTCTAGCTACCTCTACCGCGGTACATCATCTGCCTAAAGGCGGGTTCACATGTATCACTGTCAGTGTCAGTAGTCCTTTGTGTCCGCGTCAGCACCTGACAAGCGTGGACTGCTCCATTCCCAAACAGAGAAACGATATTTTCCGCCACTGGCACTGACGGCGCCGTGTGAATCCGCCTTTAACGCTCCGCCTGGCGACGGCGTGTTTTCACGCCCTGCGCGCGGTTTTCGAGTGTTCTAGAAAGCTTTCCTGTAGCTCTACTTCTACGTGTTTGTAACTGGTTGTTTGTGTCCGATATCCGGTGGATCAAACGCCAGCCTACTCGTCAGTAGAAATGTCAAGAGTTAGTTTTCTTTTAACGTCGTTAAGCGCGGCTTGGACGCTCTTAGGGAACCTGTTGGCGGGATCGAAACGAGATGATCGGGGACATTAAATTCCATTTCCTCCCTGAGCGACGAGCCTCTAATCCGAATCGCGACGGGCGTTAAACGCTATCTAGCACACGCGCGACAAACACCGACCAGCTACAGAAACTGGTTTATTCGTGTGATTACACGAGCTGCCATTTAATCTCGCGTGGGCCGTGGTTACGGCTAGGTAAAAGGATCGCCGTGTCAATTCCCACTGCTGGTAATTGAAAGAACGCGAAACGGGACTGGGGTATCGCTGTGCGACCAACTACTTGAAAAGCTTTTGTATTTTGTTCCTTTGAGTATCTGTTTTCGGTACTTTCCAGTTACTGTAATCTAAGTTTGGTTTGATACACCCTCGACGTCACTGCAATTGTATTTTTTACTTTGGAGGTCCAGAGTAGAGCTGTAAATATTCGAATGGATGAACTATTCGAATTATTTTAAATACGAATAATTTATTTGAATATTTGAATACTCCTAATTATTCGAAGAATATTTGAATATTCCTAATTATTAGAATAATATTCGAATATTCGAATACTTCTAATTACTCGAATATTATTTGAATACTCCTAATTATTAGAATAACCAGTAGTTCAACTATTCAAATACTTTTGGATACGACTAACTTATTCGAATACTCCGAAATATTAGAATAATATTTGAATATTCCAAATTATTAGAATAATATTCGAATATTCGAATACTTCTAATTACTCGAATAATATTTGAATACTCCTAATTATTAGAATAGCCAGTAGTTCAACTATTCAAATACTTTTGAATACGACTAACTTATTCGAATACTCCGAAATATTAGAATAATATTTGAATATTCCAAATTATTAGAATAATATTTGAATATTCCAAATTATTAGAATAATATTCGAATATTCGAATACTTCTAATTACTCGAATAATATGTGAATACTCCTAATTATTAGAATAGCCAATAGTTCAACTATTCAAATACTTGTGAATACGACTAACTTATTCGAATACTTCTAATTATTCGAATAATATTTGAATACTCCTAATTATTAGAATAGCCAGTAGTTCAACTATTCAAATACTTTTGAATACGACTAACTTATTCTAATACTCCGAAATATTAGAATAATATTGGAATATTCCTAATTATCAGAATAATATTCTAATACTCCTAATTATTAGAATAGCCAATAGTTCGACTATTCAAATACTTTTGAATACGACTAACTTATTCGAATACTCCGAAATATTAAAATAATATTTGAATATTCCTAATTATCAGAATAATATTCTAATACTCCTAATTATTAGAATAGCCAATAGTTCGACTATTCAACTAATTTCGAATACGAATAATTTATTCGAATACTTCTAATTATTAGGAAAATATTCGAATACTCCTAATTACTCGAATAATATTCGAATACTCCGAAATATTAGAATACTATTCGAATATTTGAGTATTTCTAACTATTTGAATTATTCCAATTCTACCGGTATTCGAATACTTACATTATTCGAATATTAACAGCCCCAGACCAGAGTATAAGCTTCCAAGTTTACCTTTCCTACCCCCAAATTCGCCCGAAATGAAGCAGCCTCCAGTAATAATTAATATTATCACGATACCATCTATTTTACCTCCAACCTTTATTAAATATCGTGTTCATTTCACTGAAACCCTTCCTTTTCCTCGTCATCCACACTTCGCCATTAACATTTGCCCCTTCATTTCCTGCGTCCTGTGCAGGCCCATTGCTCGGCCATTGTCCGCGCTTTTTCTGCGAATAATAAACGGGCGCGGCCCAATTTTCATTAATCACGTGGCACACAGAAAATAGTTAACACTCCAGTCTCTTTGTCTCCTCCATAGCCACACTGGTATCACGAAAACTCGCGATTTTTCATGAATACATCCGCTCCCTCAGAACTTCTCCATTCACAGAGGGCTGAATAGGCCTCCCCAAAGGGAGCTCGAATGGAATTTGTTTAAAATATAGCGCAAACCCTGTCTCGTTCGATTAAACAGTTCCTGGAGTAGATCGTCGGCTTCGCGAAAGGTGGAGCAACCTCGCGGTTGGTATGCAAACCGTTAGGCGAACGATTCGATATCTTTCATAGATACCAACAGAGATCGGGTGTACCATTAAAAAAATAAGAGTCATTCATTCCTCCACTCGCTTGGCTCGATTAATCGCGACGCTTGGGATACTATGCAAATTACATCGCCGACGTTGTGCTCGTTACAGTAACGCATGAATATTTATTGTTATGGAATACCTTTCATTCCCACATTACTATATAGCCACCACTCTTTCAACATTCTTACTGTATGTATATAATCACAATATTCAACAGAATCATTTCCATTAAAATCCCCGCCGACTAGAAAATTTCAAAGAAAAGCTATTCTTCAATAAATTATAAATTATAATTATACACACAAGTTGTATTAACAATAAGCTCAACTGAGATTCGAACAATATAAAAGCTGTGATACCAGAGGCTTCAAAAGAGGCAGTATTCTTTTATCCTGCAATTCTGCTGTGCAAAGATGGCCGGCTGATGCCTCCACCATACGAGGAGATACAGCAGTTTTTTCCTTAGTACACTCTAATAACATTAACGCCTCGGAAGCCACCGCTGGCTGAATTATTATTTCTTGCTGTATCCGCGGCGAGTAACGGAGCGCGGAACGGCGCTTTTTACCGATCCGGAGGCGAGACGGCGGAGTTTACCACACGCGTGCTCGAGTAGACGCGTGTGGCGTGGTCTGCGGCTTCGGGAACGACCGTAGAAGGCGGCTTCGCGTCGCTGGAAACGTCAGCCACCGGCGCTCCAACGGGCACCCTGGCTCCTTCGTCTCGAATCGAGAGCGCGGTTCCCCGCGGCAATCCCGCAGCTGCAGCTCGCCTCACCTGTCTACCACTTCACCTGCATCCTAGTAGAACCATTCCACGGTTTTATGGGGACTAGAGTGGTCAATTAATATTTCCTGACCGGGATGTCTGAGCTTTGTCTCCCAAACTCCTTGAACACCTGTCGACGGAGGGATCCTTCCCACCCTGGTGGCACGAATTTCGAGATCTTCTTGGGACCAGAGTGAAGACTTCGATGACTCCGATGATCAGAACTGGAAATACTCCAGAAACCAGGGACCAATATTCGCCTCGGAGGGGACCGACTCCATTTTCCTGGAAGTAAAGCAGAGATCTGTCTATAAGATGGCTCGCTTCATCCCCCAGTTGCCCGCAGCACCTGTCGACGATCGATTTCGCGCATCTGCGACGCTAATACAGCGGCTTGGTCCACATCGAATCGCCGTTCAGCTTCTTCATCCCCTTTTCCCGAGATGCTCGGTGAAAGAATCTCGCGAGCAGCCCCTAGGCGAGGGGATGCTGCGTCCGTGGGGACCAGGGATGTGCAACGACCGATCAGCCCCTTGAATTATTTATCGACCTTGAGGAATCCCCGTGGGGCGAGGGGTGCGTGTAACCTGAAATCCACACGTCCGGCTACTATCGATTGCGAGCATGTGCCCCCGACCGGGGGTAGGCCGCGTCCTATTGTCGGCCCTCGTCGACCCTCGACTCGCCGCGCGTCTACGAAAATAGCAGGCCCCGCGCGCGAAAATAGTGCGCGAGAAAGTGCCGGGGCCCTCGAACGCAGCCCTTCCATCCTCTTCAGCAACGAGCATCGCGAAGTGGATGCGCCGCGCGTTGAAAAATAGATGGGTAAAAGCAATGGTTTTGTTCGCGGTGCTGTCAAAGGCGAGTTTAGGCTCCGCGGATTTTTAGAAGCCGATATTGTTGCGACTAGGGTCCGAGTGATTCTTTAGGACAGTAATTCCCAACCTGTGGGTTTGCGATCCTCGAGTTGGGTTGCGAAATGTTTTTTAGGGAATCGCCACGGGTTTTTTTTAAGTTGGAATTATTATTATTATTATTATTATTATTATTTACGGGAAACCCTTTAAATTACAAGAGACACTAAGAATAAAACAATAAAACAAATAAATTATAATATAGAACAAATTATATTCTGAAATACCTATTTTTGAGGGTTTTTTTTTAGCTTATTGAATTTAGTTTACCTTATATTGGTGGGGAGGGGGGTTGCAGGTTATTTGAATATTATAATTGCGACTCAAAAAAGGTTGGGAAACATTGTTTTAGGCTCTTTGGAGACTGGCGTGTCGGTGGTGGTTTGGTTGCACTTTCTGGGGAATTTTGGGGAACTTTTTAGGGACGCTTGTTTTCACTTTCTGTGCCCACTTTGTTTAACCCTCTATACTGGCATGTGACTTTGAGTATCTGTGTATTATATGGCAGTGGGTAATTCATAAAAGTTTCATATTCAACTGTTGTCATAGTGGAACCACAAGTCTTTAGTTTAGAATAAAATGTCTTCTTGTCCTAGATTCTTCTGTGTAACCTGTAGCTTCAACTCTTCAACTTTTTATGCTTCTTAGACTTGTCCTAGATTCTTCTGTGTATTCTTTAGCTTCAGCTCTATCGTCTTGGCTTTAGAATTAGATATCAAAGCAGTAGGAATGAGCTGAACCTCATTGATTAATTAATAAACTGTCACATTTATCGCTGAATTCCTTGCGAATGTTTTGACGCAACACAGTGGTTATTATTACTTCGTGTAGGAGCGTAGTAGTAGTCCAAATCCAACTGCAAATGGTCAGCTGAACGAGCCCACGCAGTGGATATTGACATTGGCCCTTTTCCACCGGGGGCAATTGTTTTATTATGCAACGGTGGAACTCGGTTTCGAGGATTGGCACGGTTTCAAGTTTCCCCCGACGATCTCGAGACACTTGTCGTCGTCTAGAATCGTTAAAATAATTCGCTTCCACTCTTTCGTCAACCATCGAAGCCCTGAGATCACGGAATTGGTGCAGCGACATCAAGCTCGCCGAATTATTCGAATAATTAGAATAATCGAATACTTCTAACTACTCGAATTCTATTGGTATTCGAGTACTCTTAATTGTTCGAAATATACTGGTATTCGAGTACTCCCAATTATTCGACTTCTGCTGATATTTGAATACTCCTAATTATTCGAATTCTACTGATATTAGAATACTCCTAATTATTCGAATTCTACTGGTATTCGAATATCCCTAATTATTCGATTTCTACTGATATTCGAATACTCCTGATTATTCGAATTCAACTGGTATTCGACTTTTTCGAATTATTAGAATTCTACTGATATTCGAATATTCCTAATTATTTGAATTCCACTGATATTCGAATGCTTCTAATTATTCGAATACTCCTAACAATTCGAATTCTACTGATATTCGAATACTCCTGATTATTCGAATTCTACTGGTATTCGAATACCCCTAATTATTCGATTTCTACTAATATTCGAATACTCCTGATTATTCGAATTCTACTGGTATTCGAATACCCCTAATTATTCGATTTCTACTAATATTCGAATACTCCTGATTATTCGAATTCAACTGGTATTCGAATTATTAGAATTCTACTGATATTCGAATATTCCTAATTATTTGAATTCCACTGATATTCGAATACTTCTAATTATTCGAATTCTACTGGTATTCGAATACCCCTAATTATTCGATTTCTACTAATATTCGAATACTCCTGATTATTAGAATTCTACTGATATTCGAATATTCCTAATTATTTGAATTCCACTGATATTCGAATACTTCTAATTATTCGAATTCTACTGATATTCGAATACTCCTAACAATTTGAATTCTACTGATATTCGAATATTCCTGATTATTCGAATTCGACTGGTATTCGAATTCTTCGAATTACTCGAATTCTACTGGTATTTGAATACTTAGAATATTCGAACATTCGTTACAGCAACATACAAGATATTGGAATCGTTCTGGAGCGAAATTAGAAGGCTGGTATCGAAGGGGGTATTGGCTCGCTCGAGGCTTAATTGGAATATCCAGGTTGGAGCAATAAATTCAGCCACCCGTGAGAATTATCGGAACAATGGAAGGAAATTGGAGGGAACGTGGCGGTGTTTGGTTCTAAGGGCGGCATGGAGCACGTGGAGAAGTCGCAGGAATGGGTGCTATTGATTTTCGGCTGCTCCTTTTTCGACCCCATCCGTCCCGCGATTCTGTCCCCTCGAATCATTCGCCGTTACTCGCCTGCAACCCTCCCTTCACTTGCATTTTATACGTCGGTCATGCGTTACGCCGTCACGTTTGGCAAATGGCGGCGAGCTAAGTGGCTTGGAAAGGACCGCGTCTTTAATTCCTCCCTTATATACAGGGCGTTCCATTTACCAGACTCTGCACTCGCAAAAAATTAAAAAAAAATCATACAAACACTTTTCCCTATTCGACATTCTCCAATAGAAGTATTATTTTATCTCCCACCTTTACAAAGTTATATTTAAAAAATGGTGAAACTTTTCACTCCGCAGAAAAATAAATTCATTTAAATTCATTCAAATCAGAATTTTGGGGTGGAATTATTTCCTTGCGAATTGAACTTAAAGTTGTTTGATTACCGCGGAGGTTAGGGTTAAATGAATTGGAAAATGTTACAAGTTCGTTGCACAGGGCGCGCGACAAAGTTCATGGGAAACAAATCGACAGACGGTGGTATATTGATCGGCGAAGGCTTTGTAACCCTCGGCGTACACCCTCGCGTTTCGTGCCACGGGGGTGGCACCATATAATTTTCGCGAAACAGCTACACGACACGTTTCCCGTCAAACGCACAAAGTTATCTCGACCGATCCGGCACGTAACAGCTAAGCGATTCGCCCCCGTGCAATTATGCCTCCTTTTCCTCCACCCTCGCGCGGCGCCAATCGATGGCCATTTCCGAATGTATAATGGCGACTTTCTGTTTTTATTCCGAGCGACATTCCTGCTCGTTGCAAAACTAGCCCCGCTTTTATCCGCGTCAGCCACGTTTCAGCAATCGGAGCTGCGGAATAATATTTGCCGATCGAAATCCCTGGGAACACAGCAGCTCTACGTGTCGTTGTCACCGCGAGCTGTTGCTCGCCGTCATTGATATTTAATCAATAAACCATCGGCCGACCTCGATGTTTGCTCCCGTTATTATTGCGGTTTATCGATGCTTCGCGGAAAATGGCACTGCTCGGAGAGTAAACTAGAAAATTAGAAAATTTATCTGAAACTTTGTTAACGATTTAAATTACAGGTTCGCTAAATTTGATCAGAATTCATAATCTTCTCTAAATCTATTTAGAATATTATATCACTTGACCTTGCTCGAGGTATATTTAAAATAAAGTTCCTTTTTTTTTCGAGTTGCTAGTTAAATATTAATACAGTTGGCTCCACTTGTGTTCGGATGTCGATCGGCGTTGCACCGATGGTATCGATTATCCCGCGAATGCTGTGCTCGTCGACTGGCGTTTGAAGATAATAATTATTCGATTTGCGTCATTGGTGGGAGGAGGATGATTCGGGGGCGTAATTAGCTGTATTGTACTTATCAGCGACGATACGCTGTGTCGAACAATCGCCGAGCCTTGCGCACCAGAAATAATGCAATATCGCCGGATTATAAGCCGATAATTTATTTGCGAACGGTAGGCGTTTGGAAACGTGTACGTGGAAAATTTCATTCGAGGCAAATAAAACATTCGGAGGTGTAGAAAATTTTTCTTCGAATCCAACGTCGGTAGTTAATGAGGCATAGAATGAAATGATGATCGTTACCGTATGAATATATTGTTATTCAACACGGTTTACGTTACGTAAGACCGCGGATAGCGGATGTTATTTACTGGACGCGACTATAATGGGAACGGAACGATATTCTATTATTTGATAATGCGATAAGACAGCGGAGATAAAAAACTGAAGTGTTTCAGGGAAATCGATAGTTCCAAATAGGGAGATCGGGAGATAAACAGGAAGATAAAGTGGCATTATTTTCTCCTTGCCTAAATGAATTTTGGTATTTTATAATTCTAGCTACATTCAATTTCTATAAATTCCACTTTCACGATCCACTTATCAAGTCCGGTCCCTACATTATTATTATTATAATTATTAATCGTCTTTATTTCATAATCACGAAGTATCACAAAGTACAGTAGGTCCCGGAAATATTTATTGCATCACTCGAATATTAAAAACGTTATCACTTTCATCAGTACCAGGAAGGTATTATTGCAAGAATGAGTGGCTCGCTATCTTGGAAAAATTAAGCTGTATACCAATCATTTTATCCATCACATTGTTATGAAAAATTGCACAACGTATTGATTTGATAATATTATGAAATTTAAGAGTGACGCAATAAATATTCCCAGTTCTAGGTACACAGAACCCAAATCACAAATTCAATTTCCACAGCCTCCAGTCACCAAACTCTTCAGAAAGAGTCTCTCACCGAACCCGCCAATATCGCGATACAACACCGCTATACGCGTATCAATATTCTCGCTCGCAGAATCCCTAACAAATACCCCCTCCACTGCGCTCTATTCTTCTCGATTGAAAGGCAAGGTTCGCTCGCCCCGATCCTCCGTCGATCCGCCTCTGGATCCCGAGCGCGACTTCGAGCCGAGGAACCCTCTCCCCCTGGCAGAGCTCTGCTCGCGAGGACAATACATATATCGCCTCCGACAGAGCAGATAAGATAACGGCGCGGCGTGCTTCTTCTCGCTGCTTCTTTCTTCTTCTTCCTCCTTCTTTTTTTCCGATTTTTCTCCATTTTTTTCGGAGACTCGTGTGACACGACGCCGCGCACAGAGTCGACGCGCTCCGAGCACGCCTGTTCGTCTTGTTGTCGCTCGATCGACCAGCTCCCGCGCGCCGCCCGCACGTTCGCCGTCATGTGCCTCCTGGACGTGATCCACCGGAAATGCAACTACAGGTAAACTGCTGCGTTACCGCTATCTGCCCGAGCACGGCCGCCCGATCGCCAATTAGTCGTCGATAGGGTAATTCTTACGTACTTGGCGTCGATGTTCTCGAGGCTTCGCTTATCAGCGGCTTCGGCATAAATTACTGGCAGGTGGGAATAAGAGTTTCAAGCCGATGAATCACTCGAATTAGTCGAAGTGGGTCGCTTTTTTTTAGGGTTTATAGAGAAGTAGGAAGTGTTCGCGCTGATTTGGGTGTTTGAATTTCGCGCCAAATGTTAGGGCGGGTTCCCACGGCGGAAATAGAGCTTCTGCAAATGCATTTGAATCGTTGTTTCTGGTTGTTTGTAAGGGAAGGGGTAATTAAAAGTGTTTCTGTTGTAATTCCACAAGAATCTGAATTTTTTGCTACCCTCTGTGTGTTAAGGCGGGTTCCCACGTTGAGAATAAAGCTTCTGCAAATCTATTTGTATCGTTTTTCTGGCTGTTTATAAGGGAAGGGGTAATTAAAAGTGTTTCTGTTGCAATTCCACAAGAATCTGATTTTTTTGCTACCCTCTGTGTGTTAAGGCGGGTTCCCACGTCGAGAATAAAGCTTCTGCAAATCCATTTGCATCGTTGTTTCTGGTTGTTTATAAGGGAAGGGGTAATTAAAAGTGTTTCTGTTGTAATTCCACAAGAATCTGAATTTTTGCTACCCTCTGTGTGTTAAGGCGGGTTCCCACGTCGAGAATAAAGCTTCTGCAAATCCATTTGCATCGTCGTTTCTGGTTGTTTGTAAGGGAAGGGGTAATTAAAAGTGTTTCTGTTGTAATCCCACAAGAATCTGAATTTTTGCTACCCTCTGTATGTTAAGGCGGGTTCCCACGTCGAAATTAAAGCTTCTGCAAATCCATTTACATCGTTGTTCCTGGCTGTTTTTAAGGAAAGGGGTAATTAAAAGTGTTTCTGTTGTAATCCCACAAGAATCTGAATTTTTGCTACCCTCTGTATGTTAAGGCGGGTTCCCACGTCGAAATTAATGCTTCTGCAAATCCATTTGCATCGTTGTTTCTGACTGTTTATAAGGGAAGAGGTAATTAAAAGTGTTTCTCTTGTAATTTCACAAGAATCTGAATTTTTTGCTACCCTCTGTGTGTTAAGGCGGGTTCCCACGTCGAAATTAAAGCTTCTGCAAATCCATTTGCATCGTTGTTTCTGGCTGTTTATAAGGGAAGAGGTAATTAAAACTATTTCTGTTGTAATCCCACAAGAATCTGAATTTTTTGCTACCTTGTGTATGTTAAGGCGGGTTCCCACGTCGAGATTGAAGTTTTCCTGCAGTTGCGTTTGATTCTTTTTAAGGGAAGGAAGTAGTCAGAGGTGTTATGTGTTGCAATGTACATTTTTCGCCACGCCATTTAACCATCATGTCTTTCTCCCTGTTACAGGTAAGCCATCGACGAGTTCGGTAGAAAATAGACTCCCACGATGTCACGATCGCGGACGATGTGAACTGCTGAGAAACCAGCGTGTAAAGTGAGTAGTGGTCTCAGATATACATACGTAAAACGAAACCCTCCGCGTCTAGTCGGTTCTCCAACTCAGTTCACTACTCTCAACGTCCCCCAGACGATCTGTCTATCACACCCACACCGACTCCCATTCACCTCTCCCACACGCGCGCGACTCGAAACACTCCAACTCCCACATCTCGAACGCCTTTGAAACACCTTGCACTCGCAGTTCGACGAACTTTCCTCAGGAAACTAACTCTCCTATCCCTGAACGCAGTACCTAAGCTACATGGAAACCTGTAGGGTATATTAAAACCCAAGGTTCTGAAAAATGTCCCAAAAACGTCAACTTGAAAACGTCCCTCGGCGTGGAAACACGCCCGCGCCATCCAAAGTGTTAAACTAAGCTAATTTCTCCTCTCAAGCTCCCTCGACTTTTACCTCCACGTGTATTAAAAGCGAAGTAAAAGTGGTGCTCTCGATTTCCCCAGATTTTTGGACCCAGGCTACTTTCTTAATTACTGCTTTCGTTACGATCCAGCCTGCGCGAAGGCGTA
The DNA here is from genome assembly GCA_944738655.2 of Andrena hattorfiana. Lineage (NCBI taxonomy): Eukaryota > Metazoa > Arthropoda > Insecta > Hymenoptera > Andrenidae > Andrena > Andrena hattorfiana. The sequence goes on from OX122895.1 coordinate 3,192,338, forward strand.
ACACAATGAGCCGCGGCTCGCGAAACTACGTTACGTGTTATAATTTCGTGGGAAAGACGGGATTAGTTTAGACAAGTGGGGGGAGGCTTAATTGCGCCGCGAGCAGGCCACGCAGCCTGCCGGGTTCACCAGTTCATTTGCTTCTTCTTGGTTACTGTTCATAGCTCCTATGCGTCGTCTAATAACGCTGCTGTACATTGATCTTGATTGTTTGGCACTGTTTACGGCGGAGTGAACAGTTTATTGACTTGTGGTAGCTCGGGGGGGGGGGGGGATGGAGCTGGCTTGGTGGCGCTCCTAGTTGTCAATGATTTACGCGTGGGGGGCTTAGGGAGAAGGAGTTGAAACGCATCAGTGTTTTCTTCAATTTAGTATCACTTTGGGATTTTTCGTTTTCGAGTTAGAGAAAGGTGGGATTCTGGAGCAGTGGACACCCAGCTTTAAGCTATTTCGAGTCGTATAGGAATAAATTTGGCAGGTCTCTTCTTCCCAAATCGCATAAATTAAAAATCAACATTTATATTAGGCACCAAAAATTAAAATTCCGGGATTAGGAATTACACAGAAATTTTTCTATGATTTTTCCTCGAGTTCTCGTGCGAATCAGTGATTTATTTGCGGTGTTAAGTCAGCATCCGCCATGATTCTCGTTTGTAAGTTATCAGATCGGTGAATGGTCCGCGTCGTGACTAGGTCAGCTCCATAATTGTCGCCGCTGCGAGGCAAGGTCGTTTTCCCGCCTTTTTCTTCTCCTCTCCCCGCTTCTCTTTTCCTCTTTCCTCGTCGTCAATGGCCACCAGCGTCTTGCAACGCCATCGGCGGTCGATACAAGCCGAGTTCCTTGGCGCTTTCGAAAATTTCCGCGGCAGAAGCGAGCATTCGATCGCCACGAGCGAGACTGCCCTAGAAACTGGCGGATTTGCTGGAAACAAGCCGATATTTTATTCGTGTCACACTGTGCGCCGTTGCTACCTCGAGGAGCGGTCGCAAATTCGATTCCTTGGGGATTGAGGCTTGGGTGGATCTTTGGACGAAGGGAATGTGGTGTTTGGGGATTTTTGGTGGCAGTGTGGAGTGGAAATTGGGTACCATTCTGAGAAGGAAATTTAGTAGAATTGTCAGATGGAAATTTGGTATTATTTTGAAGTGGAAATTCGGTGGAATTTTTTAGTGGAAATTAGTAAAACTCTAAGATGGACATTTGGTAGAATGTTTGAGTGGAAATTGGGTACCATTCTCAGAGAGAAATTTAGTAGACTTGTCAAATAGAAATTTGGTATAATTTTGAAGTGGAAATTGGGTACCATTCTGAGGTGGAAATTTAGTAGAATTCTGAGACGGAAATTTGGTATAATTTTGAAGTGGAAATTGGGTACCATTCTGAGGTGGAAATTTAGTAGAATTCTGAGACGGATATTTGGTATTATTTTGAAGTGGAAATTTGGTAGAATTTTGGAGTGGAAATTAGTACAATTCTAAGATGGAAATTTGGTAAAATCTTTGAGTGGAAATTGGGTACCATTCTGAGAGGAAAATTTAGTAGAATTGTCAAATAGAAATTTGGTACAATTTTGAAGTGGAAATTTTGTGGAATTTTGGAGTGGAAATTAGTACAATTCTAAGATGGAAATTTGGTAACATCTTTGAGTGGAAATTGGGTACCATTCTGAGAGGAAAATTTAGTAGAATTGTCAAATAGAAATTTGGTACAATTTTGAAGTGGAAATTTTGTGGAATTTTGGAGTGGAAATTAGTACAATTCTAAGATGGAAATTTGGTAGAATTTTGGAATGAAAATTGGGTACCATTCTGAGATGGAAATTTAGTAGAATTCTCAGATGGAAATTTGAAATAATTTTGAAGTGGAAATTTGGTAGAATTTTTTTAGTGGAAGTTAGTAAATTCTAAGATGGACATTTGGTAGAATCTTTGAGTGGAAATTGGGTACCATTCTCAGAGAGAAATTTAGTAGACTTGTCAAATAGAAATTTGGTATAATTTTGAAGTGGAAATTAGTACAATTCTAAGATGGACATTTGGTAGAATGTTTGAGTGGAAATTGGGTACCATTCTCAGAGAGAAATTTAGTAGACTTGTCAAATAGAAATTTGGTATAATTTTGAAGTGGAAATTGGGTACCATTCTGAGATGGAAATTTAGTAGAATTCTGAGACGGAAATTTGGTATAATTTTGAAGTGGAAATTGGGTACCATTCTGAGGTGGAAATTTAGTAGAATTCTGAGACGGAAATTTGGTATTATTTTGAAGTGGAAATTTGGTAGAATTTTGGAGTGGAAATTAGTACAATTCTAAGATGGAAATTTGGTAAAATCTTTGAGTGGAAATTGGGTACCATTCTGAGAGGAAAATTTAGTAGAATTGTCAAATAGAAATTTGGTACAATTTTGAAGTGGAAATTTTGTGGAATTTTGGAGTGGAAATTAGTACAATTCTGAGATGGAAATTTGGTAGAATTTTGGAATGAAAATTGGGTACCATTCTGAGATGGAAATTTAGTAGAATTCTCAGATGGAAATTTGAAATAATTTTGAAGTGGAAATTTGGTAGAATTTTGGAGTGGAAATTAGTACAATTCTAAGATGAAAATTTGTTAGAATTTTGAAGTGGAAATCGGGTACCATTCTAGAATGGAACTTAGGTACAATTCGAGAGTGGAAATTTGGTAAAATTGTGGAGTAGAAATTTATTACCCTTCTGAAATAGAAATTAATTACCACCCAACTTGCGCTACCAAGTGCCATTTTGTAGCCCAGTTGTCATAATAATTCAAACTAAAGCACGTTCCCCTCTTTTTTACTACAAAAATGAAGCCACATTACCCTCCACCTCCTCAACCCCCCAAAAAAACCCGAAACCCCATCTACCCAAGTGCAGCAAGAACTGATTTACAAGCTGTTCCTTCGGTGTTCGAGATCCGAGGATTAAAACCCGCTCGCCTGTTTTCACGAGCACTCCATGCGCCCCGACGACGTGTAAACGTTGTGAGAATCGGTCGTTTACACGGGGATAGGCGTCTGCGCTACTAGGAAGCGGATAATAGAGCAGAAAGTGAGACAGTCCTCTTCCTTAAACACCGGTGCAACCGTAATCTTCTCGGAACAATCACTTAGCGTCGCCCGTTAAAAAGATCCTAGTGGTTGCTTCAATTGTTACTCGCTGAGAGCTTGTTAGACAAGAGACCTCGCGTGCCCCAGGTAGATATCAAAGGGGTGGGACGAGATTGGGATCAGATTCGCGGCTGTTTCGATTCCTAGGACGCCAGAAAACCTTGGGAAGAGTCCCGAGCCCTATGCAATCCCATAAATGTCACTTTTCAGTGGCCCAAGCTGCCACCTCAGCAAAAAGGAACTGGAACCGTGAAAGGATTCTATAAAGGGAGCAAAGGGGTCAGAAGAAAATTGGAACTCAACTTTATAAATTTTATATAAGTACGGAATTAGTCACCAAATATTTTAGTTAAGATCGACGTGGTGTCGATTAAAATCACATGAAATTGAATTTAAAATTATCACCTCTGTAATACCAATCTATTTCCAAATCGAATCGCGATTTCCGCTGCGAACACCTGGGTCTCGCTAATGGCTCGTTATTTCTGGATTCACACGTAACATCGAATTTAATCGGTTTAATCTCCCTTTATCTCCCCGGTCTCTATAGATAATCTCTCGAAAGCACTCGAGACATTAGGTCATCGATTTAAACTAAAAAGCTGGAAAGTCCGCGTCACGCTTCTCTCCTGCAATTGTCGTTCACTTACCAGCAAAATATGCGTGTACGTGACGCGAAGATTGACGCAATTCGCCGCGCTTCCTGTCGCCGATTCGCGGCCAGCGATCGATTACGTCCACGCCACGCTCCTTCGTCACCCCTCGATTCTCCGTCTTCGAGTCGCGAGAGGACAAACAGACTCGGGCGCTGCTCGGGTCTTTTATGTGGAACAGGAAGAGAAAGTGCTCTCTGCCTGTTACGTTTTACTAAATCCGCCAGACCCGACAATTTCGGCAATTATCGCGGCTGAAATTATCGTGCGAGTCAACGCGGCCTTTAATTAAAAAGAAACGGAAAGGGAAATAACAAATCCACGCACTCAGTTTTACGTTTATTCGATTTTTAAAAACCGCTTTTTTCTTAAATAAATTTGTAAAATTTGAGAACCGGTTTTTTTGAAAAATGTGTTTTCGTATAAACCCTACTCCGTTTCCTAATTGAAGAGTCCATAGAAAACACTGTAAGTGCCAAAATCGAAAAGATTTGTATCGTTAACGAGTGAGATCGAGCGTAGCGAATTGAAATTTCCCGCCAGGAAGAAGTAGGCAGATGATTCTATCGAAAACGATGAATTTTCCGAGGCGATGCGACGATATCCCCCCAAAAGTTGGCCCGAAGTCAACTTTGGACAATTTTAGCCGCGTTTCCAGCCGTGCGCGCGCGCTACGTCCGCGTTTTCTCTTTTCATATCAAAATAGAGCGCCGCGGGGCCCCGTCCGCGCGATGATCATCGGGATATCGGGCGATTTCCATCGGCGAGAGCCAACATGCTAATCGAAACCTCGCTGGCAGTCTCGCGTCCGCGAATTCAGAGCAGGGATCACTCGTGGGCAGGCATAAATTGCGAGAGGGGGGGAAGTAAGATTCACAGAGTAACGTTTCGTGTTATGCATAATACATCTGTTTACTGGACCCTTTGTAGGCCGCTCTTTCTGCTTGCGGGCGATGAGAACCGACCTTAAAACTTTTTAGAACAAAACGGAGCGTAGAAGGCAATGGTAACTGACTATACACTCCAAATTTATTAATCTGAAGTTTGTTGGTTTCTATGGATTCCATTTGTCAAGAAAAACATAAGTTCAGAAGGAACCGTGTTTCTAAAACGAACCGTTTTCTCGCAAAACGTTGTCAAAGTTCCAGGCTGGATCGTGCGGTGTCCCTTGTGGGCGGAGCTTCGCGCTCCGCGCATGCGCGCGCCACGCGGGCGAAGTGGGAACCCTCTGCGCCTCATAGATCGAATCTTTAAATTCTTTGTCTGTGGCGTATGGTTCCTTTTCCGCTTCTACTTATTTTGTTATATAAGGGGTCTGCAGATATTTCGATACCAAAGATCAAGTTCGAGGTAAATTATGCACCCCGTGTTTGCCGTCGAATTTCCGACGATCTAGATTAGTTAGACACGTAGATTGAATTGTAACTATTCTTTCTGTATCCTTTACGTTAGAAATTTCTCGAACCAGTGATGCAGGTCGCAATGGGCGTAGAGAGTTCCATCGGGAAAACAGCGTGTATCGTAGGAGGCCCGGAAATTGCGTACATTATTGTCATTAGAGTTTTCCACGTTCCTGTGTTACTTTCACCCGCCGCACGTGACTCCGACGTACATATCCGCGCGCGATAACAATGATCTCTCCACAAACACGCAAACAGCACCGTTTAACATTGTCCCTCGACAAAATCTGCCGTGCCTTTCTCGTGCTTGCCGTCATTACAGCTGGAAAATTTGCGTCCTCCCTCAAAACAGAATATTTTTACCATTTTCAAAATTTTAAAAAAGGTAGGCCTCATTTGCAAACAGAATTTTATTTGTAGACACAGGTAAACAAAAAAATCGGTATTCTTAAAAATTTCGACAAAATGAAACCTTTTTAAAACTTTCGAAAAAATGGTCCCTTTTTAAAAATTCTAAATAAAATAGAACAATATGCCTCATTTGCAAACAAAATTTTATTTGTAGGCACAGATAAACCAAGAAATCAGTGATCTTAAAAATTTCGAAAAAAATAAAACTTTTTTAAAATTTTCGAAGAAATAGTCCCTTTTTAAAAATTCTAAATAAAGTATAACAATATGCCTCATTTGCAAACAAAATTTTATTTGTAGGCACAGATAAACCAAAAAATCAGTATTCTTAAAAATTTCGAAAAAAATGAAACCTTTTTAAAATTTTCGAAGAAATAGTCCCTTTTTAAAAATTCTAAATAAAGTAGAACAATATACCTCATTTGCGACAAAATTTTATTTGTAGGCACAGATAAACCAAGAAATCAGTGTTCTTAAAAATTTCGAAAAAAATAAAACCTTTTTAAAATTTTCGAAAAAATGGTCCCTTTTTAAAAATTTCGAAAAAATGGTCCCTTTTTAAAAATTCTAAATAAAATAGAACAATATGCCTCATTTGCAAACAAAATTTTATTTGTAGACACAGATAAACCAAAAAATCAGTATTCTTAAAAATTTCGAAAAAATGAAACCTTTTTAAAACTTTCGAAAAAATGGTCCCTTTTTAAAAATTCTAAATAAAATAGAACAATATGCCTCATTTGCAAACAAAATTTTATTTGTAGACACAAATAAACCAAAAAATCAATATTCTTAAAAATTTCGAAAAAATGAAACCTTTTTAAAACTTTCGAAAAAATGGTCCCTTTTTAAAAATTCTAAATAAAGTAGAACAATGGAAAATGTGGCATGTGAATTCGGAATAACGTTGATGCGAGTCGATAGACCGAAATTCATTGGATTTCGAGCAATTTCGCTGGAACAATGCCCTGGGCGAGCCACAGCGAGAGAGTAATTCAAAGAAGCTGCTAGCAGTCGTCAACGAGGGCATTATTTATTCATCGGAACGTAGCGATTTCACACGTCGCATGACGAATCTCTCAGCCGCGTTCGATTTATCTTTCCGAAGCCTGCATCGCTGTATGCAATATTGCATTCATTCCGACCTCCCCCCTCCCCGTTCGCCGCGCAGACGGTTTTTCAATTATCACGGCCGGGCAGACGGCGACACGGTCGTTGCGATTGCGCCTTAAAGCTCGTTTCACAGCTCGCGTACCACGACCTCGATTCTATTCCACCTGAGCGAGCCAGCTTCCTTGTTTTCCCGGCTTTCCTCTCTTTCTCCGTGAGTCTCGTTTATTTAAATAATAAAATTCATCCGGGTTCAAGAATTTTGAAATTTCACTGAGTTTTAAATATCGCACTCTCAAAATGGAGTTCCTTGAGAAGCTTTCTATTTAATCTCGCCTTTAATTTTATTCAATTTTAATTCTGAGGCGGATTTTTGTGTTCAGTTTCTCAGGGCAATTTGGAATATTTTGCGCCCAGTAGTTTGCGCGGCGAGGTTAATGAAAACGACCAAGGATGAGGACCGCGGCCCTGACACGGTTCGAGAATTAAATTAAGCCGGTTTCTTGGACACGCTCAATGAAATCAGCTAAGGGAAGATTACTTTATTTGCTGGAATTAAGGCTGGGGCTGTGGTACTCTGATTTCTGAATAGCGATGGGTGTTACAAAATTCCTATTTTATTTTATAGGACTTTAACTATGCTTCTCACTGATCTGGGGACTGAAAGCTACTGATTGTAAAACTCAGGGCCATTTTCCAATCTATACACTAACTCACTGCAAACTTCTCTTACCGCCCGAAGCCAACAAAAAGTAAATCACTTCCACCCCCTCTAAAAACCATTCTATTGTAGAATATAATGGTTATTCAAAATAAAATTCGAGCTATTTATTTTGGTTACTGGTAAGCAAAATTAAATTTCCGTCATCGATAATAGTTACTGATAGCCAAAAATGTTAATTAATATCTACAATTATTAAAAATATCTCTTAACCATTTAAATTTTTAAGAAATTTGTTTGAAACTTAATAATGGCGGGGTTCCATTTAAATAAAAATGAAGTTTCATTTAATGACTTCTGCCCCAAAATTTTCCAAATAACTGTTATTTTGGATCTCTGATACACAGAATGTAAACAGACAAATAACCAAATCAAGCAGTGGATCCTCCGTGTTCTTCCTCGGCATGGCCGTTCAGATCGAAAGGATAGGATCGAGCCGCTTTTTTTACCGCGATCCATTAACCTCCACGAATGCAAATGGTCGGCGAGCAAAGGCCAGGCTCTCCTGTTCCTCGAGACATTCTAATCCGAAGCGAAAGTCGGCGTTCTCTCGCTCTTTGCTTCCCCCCCTTTTCTGCTCCGTTTTCCTCTTCCCCCACTCTCCTTTGTTCGTCCACTCTTCTCTGCTCTTTGCCACCGGACCCTTGTCTGCTACACGCGGACCTTCCTCGTGGCCCAGAGGTTGCAGAACAACCCCACCAGTCTCTTTTCGCCGCGAGATTGACGGGCCGTCTCCGCCTGGTACGAGCTAATCAGACCTCGTTACGTAAAGACACGCGGCGTTGCTCACTGATTTTCCGCTCGGCGAGCACGCGTCAGAGTTTTTCCACGTTGCAGGTTTCGGGGATAGAGCTGCAATGTGGTTTGAGGGAATACTCGAAGGGCTTTGGCACAGGGCGATTTGAAATTGTTTGAGGTTGTTTGGTGACGTTTGAAGGTGCTTCAGGGTGGCTTGGAAAATTCAGGGCACTTTAGAGTATTGTTCTAAGTGTATAGGAGAGTTGAGAATGTTGGTGTGATGAAGTTTGGTGGTGTTTCGAGAACCTGTAGGGCTCCTGAGCTTATCACTGATCGATACCACTTAGGCTGGTTTCTTTAAAGTTCTCAAACTTTACCCAATTTGCACAAACATGAAGTTTCTACTGGGCAAGTGGTGACATTTTTCAGCCTCTATGTTGGAAAGTTTCTTTTGAGCAGCACTATATAGTCAAGCGAAGGAATATACCGTCAAACAGGGAAACTTTGACCACTGGGGGTAACTTCGATCACAAAACTAGATTTTAAAACAGAAGGTATCTATTTTTCTCAGACAAATAAATTATTCTTAGGCAGGGATGGGCAAAATATTATTTGAAATAAAAATATCGGACACTAATTTTTACTTAAAATAATTTTTGTCCATCTCTGTAATCTCAGGATATAAACAATAAAAATCTGCGAAACTGTAGGAGGGAATTTCATAAATATATACACCAATGGATTTGGAATAAAATGCTCGTCAGTTTTTGTTATTATGTACATTTGAATCAGTTGTAAAATAAAGTTGTAAAAGTTTATTTTGTTATAAATAAATTGTACTTTGGCCATTTTGTTGGCACCGTGTTATTGTACATTAAAAAGCATGGAACTTTTCAATTTGAAGTTCTCATGTATCTCTGGTTTTCGAAACAGCACTTCTAGGTCGAAACTTGAAGGGGTAGTTCCACCCCTTAAAGTCGCGACTCAGTCGATAAAATAAAATACGTGTCTCTTATTTTTGTCTCCTTAAGAAACGTACGAAGTTTCATCGCAATCGAAGGGGGACACTTCAGTGCCTTTTCTTGTGAGAATACACAAACCTGTTTTACAAGAGATGCTAGAGGAATTTATTTTAAAATCTAATTTTGTGGTCAAAGTTGCCCCATTTGACGGTACTCATTTTAATGGCATAATTAATTTTGGTTTTGGGACACTAATTGTGGAAATGGCCCACGCCACTGGGATCCATTTTTGAAATACATTTTCCACAACACAACTGTCCACGATCGAGGCCCACAGAGATGTCCACACTGCGAATTCGAGCGTGAAGACGGTAACAATGAGTGAAAGTCGTGGGCCAAGCGAAAGCAAATGGGAAACAGAACTGCTGTCCCCGTGGTTGTGTCTACGCATTGAAATGTTCATGTTTTTACTGTTATCTTCGATCGTGCTTCGCTGTAACTACTGCTGCAGTTACGCATTTTCTACTCGACGGCTACGTTCCTTTTGCGTTTCAGTCGTGATATCAATTGTTCTGCATTTTTCACTAATAAAAGGAACGATAGTCACTTATTTTTTTAATATTGAAATGAGATGGGGAACATTCGCTTCGACACTCGAATATTTTTCATGAAATTCTCCAGAGGATCGATTTACGATTAAATGAGATCGAAATGGAAAAGAAATCGGCGTGGCTATCGTAAACCGCGAAAACGATCCCGTTCTAAAGGGGGGAATCGAATCGATAACGCTATCCCCCCATCGTGCCAGGGACAGGCTTTCGATGGCCCTGTCGACAAAGGGACCGCAGATTAACCCTTGCAAATCGAGCAATCAGCAGACGAGTTTCATTTAGTTTCGGCGATGGAACGCCTCCGTCGTCTCGATACCACGCTAAATATCGGGGTTGTATTCTGAATTCCGTGGGTGCTAGAGTACTCCAGACGCACTCTGACCATTCCCATTAATCCTCGATATACTATTCCCAATAATTCCCACCTGTCCGATCCTCCAATCCTCGCACGAAATGCCTCGCTGGCCTCTGGAGACGTGAAAACGCTCAAACCCCGAAACATGATCAAACTCTTGCCCCGAAACATGATCAAACTTGTTCCCTAAAACATCACGATACTCCTACCTCGATATATCGTCAAACTCTTCCTCCGCAGTATGATTAAACACTTCCCCCGAAACATGATCGAACTTCTGCCTCGAAACATGATCAAACTTGTTCCCTAAAACATCACGATACTCATACCTCGATATATCGTCAAACTCTTCCTCCGCAGTATGATTAAACACTTCCCCCGAAACATGATCGAACTCCTGCCTCGAAACATGATCAAATCCGCCCCCAAGAGGACCCCGAAGTCCAGCGCTCGTAATTGATTGAAGCGAACCGTAAGGCGGTCGGCTAGAGCTGGTACAACGGCTTGCACAAGTCCCGCGTAAGACCCACGTCACGTCTTTGTCCGCGGAGGTGGGGTACCGCCGCTCGTTGGCTGGCTCGTCCGTCGGTATCGCCGCGACCATCCACGAGCGAGCGGGCGCGCTAACGAACGAGCCAGTCAAGCTGAAACCGCGAGCTACCGCGACACCGCCGCGCTCCTCGTTGCTCCGTACGCTCTCGATGGCGCCAGGCCACTCGCCACCTCCAAATCGACATCCAAGGCCCCGGACACCGTCGCGGGGACTGTCAGTGACAGTTCGAAACGGGCAGTGCGTCGTGCTCGAAGTGGCGCGCGAACTCGGAACCGGGTAAACTGCCGGAGCGCGTTGCTTTTGAATTTGGCGCGTGGAATCGCGATAAACGAGGCGCGCGGGTTGAGGGAAAAGTGGGTCTGGATGCCAGTTGGTGAAGGATATCGGCGCGGAGACCGGGATCGAGATAACGCGGATCCCAGTGCCGACGGCGCGAGTGATGTAGAGTCGAGGGAATAGGTTGGATTTGGTTCAAGGGGATCGAGGGAGTGTTTGGAGGCAGTGCACGTAGGAGGTGCACGAGGTGAAGTGGTGTGGGTGGGAAGCGCGTTCAGTTTGGTGATACGGAATTGCGACGCGCTGGGTTCTGCTACAAAGGAATTCCAACGCTCTCGATTCGGTTCCAAGGGCATTTTAAATCGTTCAGTTCGATTGCAAAGGAATTACAACGCGTCGAATTCGGCTCCAAAGGATTTTCATCGCATGGAATTCGGCTCTGAAGGAATTCCAACGCGAGGAATTCGGCTCTAAAGGAATTCCAACGCGAGGAATTCGGCTCTAAAGGAATTCCAACGCGAGGAATTCGGCTCTAAAGGAATTCCAACGCATCGAATTTGGTTCCAAAGGAATTCCAACGCACCGAATTTAACTCGAGAAGAATTCCAACGCATTGAATTCGGCTTCAAAGAAATTTCAACGCATTGAAGTTGGCACTAAAGGAATTCCAGCGCATTGAATTCGGCTCCAAGGGAATTCCAACGCACCGAATTTAACTTGAGAAGAATTCCAACGCATTGAATTCGGCTTCAAAGAAATTTCAACGCATTGAAGTTGGCACTAAAGGAATTCCAGCGCATTGAATTCGACTCCAAGGGAATTCCAACGCATGGAAGTCGGCTTCAAAAGAACTCCGACGTTTTGAATTCAGCTCCAAAGAAATTCCAGCGCTTTGAGTTCGGTTCCAAAGGAATTCCAACGCATAGAATTCGGCTCCAAAGGAATTCCAACACATCAAATCCGGCTCCAAAGGCATTCCAACGCATCGAATTCGGCTCCAAGGGAATTTCAACGCTTTGAATTCGTCTCCAAAGGATTTCCCACGCTTTCGATTCGGCTCCAAAAGAATTTCAACACATCAAATTCGACTCCAAAGGAATTCCAACGCATTGAATTCGGCTCCAAGAGAGTTCCAACGCTTTGAATTCGGCTTCAAAGGAATTCCCACGCTTGAATTCGGCTCCAAGGAAATTCCAACGCTTTGAATTCGGCTCCAAAGGAATTCCCACGCTTTAAATTCAGCTCCAAACGAATTTCAACGCATTAAATTCGACTCCAAAGGAATTCCAACGCATCGATTTCGACTCCAAAGGAATTCCAACGCTTTGAATTCAGCTCCAAAGGAATTCCCACGCTTGAATTCAGCTCCAAAGGAATTCCCACTCTTGAATTCAGCTCCAAAGGAATTCCAACGCTCTGAATTCGGTTCCAAAAGAATTCCACCACTTCGAATTCCTTTCCAAAGGAATTCCCCGCCTCGAATTCCACCCCAAACGAATCAAACTTATACTCCACCCATCCCACAATTCCCAAATCAATAAAATCCGGAGGAATCAACACACCACGAGTGCAGCCCCTAGGAATCTTAAAGCCCTCCAATTGCGAAGCACCACCTACCTCCACATAAGCCAACAAACTCGCCTGTCGACCGAATTCCTCCAAGTTCTCGCTTCAACTCCACTTACAGCACCAGCATTTAACGCTCAGTCCAACCTCCATCCGCAAACCCTGCGCACCCGTGTCTCGATATTCGAAACCGCTGTTGCCCCAGTGAAATCGAAGACCCAGCGAAAGCTCCTTACAAAGTTCAAAGGACACGCCAGCTAAAGCCTCTATCGAGCGTTTTGCTCTCGTGCCACACGCCCGTGGAAAGTCGCGGGCGCAGGGGGGCGCGGAGGACGCTGCTCGCTCGCGACTTTCACGCGGAGAGCCGTTTCTGCTCGATCGCGTCACGAAAATCGCGCTGTATCTGGCCGAGGAAAGCTCGGCCGCGGAACTCGAAGCGCACCGGGCGAAACGAGGACAGACCAGGTGGAACTCGAAACACCAGAACCCAATTTGCAAACTCCTCGCCGCATCCAATTTCGAAAAAGACTTGCCTTGAATTTTTCCAGTGAAATCGACGAGTCGAGTGGTTTCGCGATAAGAGTGCCGATTGCCGTCCGCCAGCGTGTTTATTATAGCCTCGGGCTCGCGGAGGTGGACAGTGAACGGTGGACGTCGAGAGGAGGCGACCGAAGACAAAAGTTCGAGTAGTCCAAAGCGTTGGATCGGTGAGCAAAATCGGCTCTGCTCGACGCGGCACCCTGGCTTCGGCTGGTCGCGATCGTTTGCGCGCGAAACAAGTCACCGGGAGTTAGAAAGTAACAGGGACCGGCAAAACAGAGCATGAAATCCCGGCGAGGAAATAAGTGGATGAAATTGCAGTTATCGATGGTTAAAGGCAGTTGCCATGATCCGGCGATAAAGCGACGCTGTAATTCGACGAGGCAGAAATAGTTGGAGGGTATTCTCTTTTTGAGGAGCATCGGCCTCCTCGAGCCGCGAAACGATCCTAATAACTGGATCGGATTGAAATTGCAGATTTCTTGCGGGGATTAAGTGGCTGCACGGTGCAGAGGCAGCTGCAGGTAGGTCCCTCGTGATTTTATTGAGAGAGGAAGAAGAGGGAGCCTTGCTGTTGTTTAAAATCGGCGGAAGAACATCCGAAGGGGAATAAAATTAAAGAGGATGAAAGGAGGAGGCTGAACGGGAAGGGGACTCGTCCCGTTATCGATTATCGAGTATAGTACGACCGAATGACAGCGCCTGCACGTGGGTTTGGAATCGTGGAGAGGGTGAACTGTAATCAAATTCTTTTCTGCGATACCAAATAAGAGCGCGCCTCTGTGAAAGAAAGTAGAAGAAGTTGGTCGTAGATTCTACAGTCACCTCGGAGCACTTGAAACTCGGAGACAAAAAAATTTGGGCCCCCAAAAAATGGCCTAAAAAAAATGGCCCTAAAAATGGCCCTAAAAATGGCCCCTGAAGCTTTGCAAAATTGAAATCAGAAGATATCTTTCAGGTGGAATTGCGACTTATTTCCTCCATTTCCAGCAGGAAGTAGTTCCTCCACCCCCCACCAGTCGCCTTCTACAGTAGAAATTGAAGTATCGAAGGGGATCGAAGTGAAACGATCGATTCAGGAAGCTTCCGACGTTTATTGGCCCTGGCAGCCATATAACTCCGATAATGACGCGCATTATATTCATGGGCCGTGCGTCACGAGGCTTCGACGGTGTCGGCGTCAATTTAGAAACTGTCCACCAAATCTAATTACCTAACGAGCGCGTGGGCGTGATACGCCTCGAGCGACGAAATCGCGTGGAAGACGCCGCGTTTTCCACGCCTTTGGACACTACTGTTTTGGTTTTATACGCTTTCCGATCAGTGGCGAAGGGAACCGCCGCTAGGATTCCTTCGACGGCTCTACTGTTCAGCGGCGAGGACGTCAGGTATTCAGAGCAGAAGGATTAAGTAAGTTCGACGAGAGATGCGGTAGTTGGGTGGAGAAGAAATGTCTGGCAATTTTAATGGAATTTTGGGAATTAGTTTTGTTATCTGGTTAATAATAATTTTTATTTAATTGTTGTGGAACATATGGGTGGGTGTCTACTCTGAGCTTTTTGGAACTTTGTGGTCGTTTCTGGAGCCTCTAGAGGAATTTGTGTTGGTGAGGATTCGAGGAACATAGTAGCTTAAGCTAATTTTTTAATAAAAAAGTTTTGAGTATTAGCATTCCAAACTTTGTACGTTTATTAATAGACGTTCGAAGAATATGGTCAAATTTTTAATGCAATTAGAATAATTTGATTCAAAGTTACAGTGGTAGTAATAAGAGGGTTTGAGGAAAAGTTTCTTGCTGGCGAACGTGATTCTGGCTGTCGTAGTCGTCTGAAACAAAAACCGCAATACTTTTCTTAATTTATGCGAGTGTGGTTATCGTATGAACTGGAATGAATAAAAAATATTGACTGTAACTTTGAACAGAATTATTCTTATTGCATAAAAAAAATTGAGCTCATTCCTTGAATGTCAATTAATAAATGAGCAAAGTATGGAATTATAATACTCAATCCTTTTCTTTTGAAAAATTCCTCAAAGTTGCCTTATTTTCAAAGCGTCAAACTAGGGAGACCGCCTTTCTTTAATTTTGTGTTCGTTTTTGGAGTGGAATTTGTGTTGGTAATTGCAGAACCTTGTAGCATAATTAAAAACGCTTTTAAGCTGAAGTTTTTATCGTAGATGAAGTAGTGTTAGGGAACAGAAGAATTAGGAGTCTCATCGGATTCCTGTTTTTCTGTCAACTGTTTTATAACATCGCGTTACGTGCTGATGACCATTTTTTACTCCTCTCTCCCTGTCCCCCTTTTTTTAATTGCGCAAATGCCAGTGTGACATTTCGCGTTGTCATCAGCGAGACGCTTTATTAACGTTTAATTACATCAGACAGCAAACGCGGGCCTATTTTCGCCACCGTTCGCGGCGAGGTCGACTTTTCCACCACCACAGCAAATAAATTTGTTTAAAATTCGGAGGTTGCCAATCCATAAACAGCGTTTCTCTTTCGCAAATAACGCTGCCTAAATCGTTGCGCAATTCACGTCCAACTGGCTCGCGTTACGTGTTTTATCACTGAGAAACATTTGCGAGGCACGTCCCGAATTTTAAATAATGTCAAAGTGTGCTCGTTGAATTTTAAATGTTCAGAAGATTGTATAAACAAAAGCTTCGTTTGGAATTACGAACGATTTCTCCCATTGCTTTTTAATTTCAATTAAATCGCAATTAATTCGTCGCGCAAACATCGCGGGGATAACAGACACCCGTTATAATGGAAAATCGGGCTCCGATGATTATTATGCGTGGTATCGCAGAGAAGAATTCACCTCGAAACCTGAAAATATCCTTCACTGCGGATTTACCTTCACCAAATTCATCGTGGAAACTTTAAGGAACCAAGGTCAACGCTTTCTGGTCCAATAACTCCAGCATTTCACACTAAAGTGATCCTTCCTTTTGATTCTGATTCGTGTTTTAGAATTAGAAAGCAATAACGATTTTTTTTTCTTTCATTAATCTTAATTATCTCACCCAATTTCATTGTTTACTCTTTTAAAATAATTACTCATCAATTTTCAGAACAAAAATATTAGTATTAACAATATAATAATAATAATATTACTATTGGAAATTAATATAATATTAATAATAATTTTATTATTCCTAATATAATAATATTAATATTATTATTATTATTTAAAATAGAGATGTACCCTTATTTTTCAATCCCCAAATCCTTAAATTTAACAAATATCACAACTCCCTTGAATCTGAGTTACAGTAGTTGCTACTAAAATAATATTCGTGACAAATTTGAAGAATTAAAAATAAAATAAATGGGATCCGGAATCACATAGAGTTGTATGGAATTATTTAACCAACATAAAAGGGTGTTCACACGTGCAAATGTAATTAAGAATTCCCCCACCCCCCCTATTTTTTGTTTCTTCAAATGAAGTTTGCAACAGTCGCAGCAGATGTTGCTTGCGCGACAGGAAAGACAGTGGCCGTCGGCAGCGGGTGTTATCGATAGGCGAACGCGATAACTATGTTAACAGTCGGCCTGCCACACGCAGCGAACACGTGGCGAGCAAACGAACGCCCGTTGTTACGGATAGCATTGCTGTTATACCGTTAACCATGCAGTACCGTTCGTGAAGTTTGCTGTCCATGCCAGGCGTGTTCAGATTTCCCATTAGAGCATTCTAAAAAAAAAAACAGCAAATTTTCATTCTTTAAATAACGATTCTTGGTATCTAAAATAAGAATGACGAAGCTTGAGATTGTTTATCTGTTTTGACAGTTCGCGATATCATTTTGTCGCGACAAAATGGGATCAGAATTATCGAATTTGGAAAGATATTGATTATTGTGTTAGGTCAGTGCAAAAGGTTATTGCAAATATTTGTCTTTACTACACTTGTACTTTTACCAGAAAAATTGTAAAGCGGTGCAAATAGGTGGGAAAGGGACATTTTTTTAGTAGAGAAGCTTGTGGTATTTGTTTACTTTTAATGAAAATTTTGATTTTTGTATCGAGGTAGGTTTGTGACTCGAGGGGGTGAAATTGAGATGGAATGTGCTTTATTTCGCGCGCGAAATGGAAGCTGACAATTTACGAGCAAGAGGATGTAGTAAAAAAGACGCTGCTATAAACGTGTGACGAGTATCGGTGACGCCATCACCGTTTTCCTTGAGAACAGCCTCGGCCACAATGCACTGGGGGAACAATCGGTCTCGTACTTTCGTCGTAAACGTTATTGCACAGGATCGTTTATCTTCGAAACGCGGGGTTTCCTGGTAGCCTGATTTATTCGTGGGAATCTTCGATGAAAGCTGAATTCTGATGGCCACGGATCCAGCGACTAGTTTCTCCGACTCTTTTTGGTGGGGGCTTCCTTGAACGGGGATGAATCTACTTTATAACGAGGGAATAGTGTTATTCTGTTCTGTTTCATTCCATTCTTTTTTTAATTAAATAATGTATTTCTTCTTTTATTTTATTCTACTTTGATGTGTCGTATTCCATTTTATTGGGCCCTAGTTGCTTCAATTCCAATTCAGTGTGTCCTATTTCTTCCAATTCTATTTTACTGTGCTATATTTTTTTAATTCGATTTTACTGGGCCCTATTTTCTCTAATTCTATTTTACTATGCTTTATTTTTTTTAATTCTATTTTACTGGGCCCTATTTCCTTCAATTCTATTTTACTATGCCCTATTTTCTTCAGTTCTATTTTAGTGGGCCCTGTTTTCTTAAATTCTATGTTCCTGTGCCCTATTTTCTTAAATTCTATTTTCCTGTGCCCCATTTTCTTAAATTCTATTTTACTATTTTCTTCGATTCTATTTTTCTATTTTCTTCGATTCTATTTTACTATTTCCTTCAATTCTATTTTACTATGCCCTATTTTCTTCAATTCTGTTTTACTGGGCCCTATTTTCTTAAATTCTATTTTCCTGTGCCCCATTTTCTTAAATTCTATTTTTCTATTTTCTTCGATTCTATTTTATTGTTTTCTTCGATTCTATTTTACTATTTCCTTCAATTCTATTTTACTATGCCCTATTTTCTTCAATTCTATTTTACTGGGCCCTATTTTCTTCAATTCTATTTTCCTGTGCCCCGTTTTCTTAAATTCTATTTTACTATTTTCTCCAATTCTATTTTTCTATTTTCTTCGATTCTATTTTACTATTTCCTTCGATTCTATTTTACTATTTTCTTCAATTCTATTTTACTATTTTTTTCAATTCCATTTTACTATTTTCTTCAATTCTCTTTTACTATTTTCTTCAATTCTATTTGACTATTTTCTTCAATTCTATTTTTCTTCCATTCTATTTTACTATTTCCTTCGATTCTATTTTACTATTTTCTTCAATTCTATTTTACTATTTTTTCAATTCCATTTACTATTTTCTTCAATTCTCTTTTACTATTTTCTTAAATTCTATTTTACTATTTTCTGCAATTCCATTTTACTATTTTCTTCAATTCTATTTTACTCTGCTCCACTTTCCTCAACTCCATTCCCCTGCCTACCATTCTATTCCACAACAACTCCACCCTAACATTCCCACCACCCCCTATTATACCCAATTCGAGTTCCTTCCAATCAAACATATCCCACCCCGAATTCAGCTCACTTGCACTGTTCTCTCCAATTCCCCTGAATCCCACGCCTTCCACTCGCTTCTAAATTCAGTGTCGCGGCACAGTCACGTCAAAGCCGCGCTATAGAAGCGTTTAGACAAATGCGTCGGTGACTCATCCGGGCTTTCGCAAGTGAACGATAGAAAACTCGTAGAAAAGACAGGTTTGGCTCGATAACCACGCTCAAATGGCACAAAGAATATACAGCTCTCTTGCCTCGAGTCAATTGCTAACCACCTAAGTAGTTGCAGCTCATTTGCGTTCTTCGTATCCTCTCCAGCATCCACGTAATTCCATATATTGATGACAGATATGCAGTTACTAACTTCGCACCCACTCAAGCAGTGTGTAAAGTTTTACTAGCAAGACACTCACGCTTCCTAAAGACTTCAACCTTCAAACTTCTTCACTACTATATCTCTGCGAGGCACACTGCATAGTTAATACAGTGGATTCGAACTAATAACAATAATAACTCTTCATTGCACCAGTAGACATTAACAATAATAACAAGAAGACAAAGAAACATAAATACATACACGAAAACAAGAAAGAGGAAAATAGTAAAGTCAGAAATTATATACTACTAGAGTGCAAAAGGCGAGGTGCCAAAGGAAACTTACTAAAACCTATAGAACCCTAAATATAACTTTTATAACCCACTCAAGTGGTGTGTAAAGTTCTTAACAACTTATCAGCAAGGCACCATGGAATTAGAGCTGGCCTTGGTAGATCATACAACAGATTTGGAGTGCTCAAAAGTATGAAGTCGTAGAAATACTGTGCCTTGCAGAGACATAACTATCTTATAACTCACTCAAGTGGTGTGTAAAGTTCTTAACTTATCAGCAAGGCACTATGAAAATAGTGCTAGCCTTGTCCCAGAAGTCCAGTGCCTTGCACAGATACAGTAGCAACCCCAGCACCCACTTAAGTAGCATGTAAAACAATATCTCTAAAAGTTCCACCCACCAAAAGTATCCCTCTTCACCCACCACAGACCTCCACTCATCTAATCACCCTACACCTCAAGCTCCAAAAGTCCAAGTAATCAAGAATTTCACCAAAAACTTCCCCCACCTCCCTAAATTTCTACTATCTCAACGAACACTCTCCACATCACGCCTCACACTCGCCCCTTTGAGCCCCGCTTCTTTGCCCCCCACCGAATCTTACCATCCTCAGTGGCACCAGACTCAGTTGGCTGCCCCTTTTTTTTAGCCTCGCTAAGTAATTACAACCAGGCAGTAGTTTCGTGCGACACAGTCGTCTCGCCGTTTCCTTTTTCTCGCTTTCCATGTATCTGGCACGTCAAACGGGAACGTATGCAGAAATCCACGGGGCTGCGTAATCTGCGCGACCAAACGAGTTCTTTCGTCCACTGACAGCCGCAACTAGCCGCAATTAAAACCGCCGTGCCCCCCTCCCGAAAGGAATGCCACAGGCCACTGGTTAACACTCCGTCGGCGCGTTTTCACGCCGAGGCTCTTGGAGCCTAATTTTTCGTAGTTCTGATCGACTTGGGGGGCGGTTTTTAGTGAGTGATGTAGGGGAAGTTTCCTTAAGGGGTTATGCCTACCTGCAAGGTCTGAAAACGCAAGTATTTTCGGGATTTTTGGGGGGAAGAGTTTGAAGACTTTTTTAAACAAAACTTTATGTATTCGAAAGTGTACATCTTGTATTACTTGTAGTAATTATTCCAATGAAAAATGTAAATAAATAAAAGAAATATCAGTGATCTCACGGCAGCGATTTTTTTTTTCAGTAGTTTGCGGTGACCACTCTAACTTTGGCCTGATTTATCCGAAATGAAAAATTCGAAGGAATTTAGTTAGTATATTAAATTATCTTGTCCTTAATCGTTCATTATCCCGAAATATTAAGTTCCTACAAAATGGCGGCTGTTCAAATTAAAATATCAATTTTCGCCACAGAAATCGCGCATTTTTCATTTGTAAAATAGAAACTTCGCAACGGAAATGAAAAAGCCACGATTAAGGATAAGATTTTTATATATAGAATAAGTCTACAAAAGCTGAATTCATTCGATGCAGCGGTTCTCAATATATTTTGGTCACCGATTTTGAAAATGTAGTTTCGAGAAAAACAAGTTTAAAGTTTTAAGTTAGGTTTATATCCTCCAGGACATACCTATACTAAAACTCGCACAGCTCCGCCAATTTTGGTCGAATCAAGTTGAAACTTTCACACAATACTTTTGACATGTTGTACGTTAAAACCCCAAAATCCATTTTTCCGAATTTTGCAGGTAGGCATAACCCCTTAAGGGGGAATCCTATTTTATGGGCTAAAAACATAGCTAAATTTAGGAATTTTTTTTTAAGAAACTAGCATTTCGATTCGTCTGAAATTTGAACCACGTTTTTATGCATCCTTGAAGAAGTGGTAGTTTTTTTTATATTCATTTTTAATAATAAATATAGGAGTTATGCATCACGCCGCGCAAAACTCGTCGTCCGCTGGTGTACATGATATTTACCTTCCAGGTAATCTGAAACAGAAAAATGAAACAGCGTTTTACTTTGTACATACGTAGCTTCAATTTGGTGAACCAGAATACCGCTAAATTCTATACTTCTTTTGTTACATAAGAAAATCAGCGCAAAATTGATTTGCAAAAATTAAAGGTTCTGACCTTTCAGTTTGAAAACTCTCCACACCGCTCGGTTAATTTTTTTGTTTTTTACTGGTTCATCAATTTCAAGCTACATATGTATAAAATAAAACACCGTTTCGTTTTTCGATTTCAGATCACCTGGTAGATAAATATCATGCACACCAACCGATGGCGAATTTTGCGCGGCGTGACAGTCGATCATGCATAACTACTATATTTATGGTTAAAAATTAATGAAAAAAAACCTACAGCTTCTCCAAAGATGCATCAAAACATGGTCCAAATTTCAGAGGAATCGAAGCGCTGGATTTTGTTTTAAAAAATCCCAAATTTTGCCATGTTTTTAGCCCAAAGAATATGTACCGGACATTAGCTATATCTTTGATATTTGAAACGCGTGCATCCTCCAATTATTAATGGATTAACTCCTACACTTAAAACAATAAATATAAAAATCCAAAATTCTTACAACTCTAATATAATTCATATATATATATATATAAATTTATTTTATCAATAAAAAGAATTCTTTATTTAGTAACTTAATTATACTTCGAAAGAGAGTAACATCGCAGAGTCGGCGTTGGGGGAATTGGTAAGGCGGCTGCCCAGTAACGCGGAGGACCCCCCCAGGTCTCGGGTTCGAGTCCCGTCGCCCGAGATTCTATTTTTCAATTATATAATTTATCGAATTAAAGAAATTAATTATTCTATCAATTTATCCTCTAACTACTTCCAATAATGTGGTGTCTCAGGCCCCAATAAAAATGGCTGCCACCTGATTGGGCCCGACGACCGCAGTTTTCCAGCCGGAACGACCGTGCGACGAAGCGTCTGGGTCGGCTGTTCGATTAGAAATCGGGGCTCGGTGGGTGGTGTCGTAGCGCGTTACAGGCCGAGCGACTCGTTAAGAGGAGCAAAACCTAAGGAGAACCGTAGGAATCGTTCTCTGCTTTCTTGGCTCGCGTGTCCGTTTCTTATTAGCCTACATCGAACAAGGCGGCTTCGACTTCTTATTAGAGTGTGACGTATCGTCCAAGTGAACTTCAACGACGCTAATTCATCGTGTCTGACCGTGCCCTGGACGGGGAGCAACGGGAAGGAGCTGACGAACTCGTTCGAGTGTCCATTCTACGATTCAATTTAGAGTGAATTCTGGCTCCTTTGTTGTAGGTTTTAGGTGATTTCAATCGTGGAGCATCTTCTGTAACGAATACCTTTGTAAATTATAAGTGTCCACGGGGATTAATTCAGCTTCCAGGGTCGTAGAACTTGCGAACTCGGGGTCTAGGGGAAATTTACTGTGATTGTTACAGGAAGATGAATCGAAGTACTTGTTGGATGGTGTAAGATTGCTTGCACATTAGCATGTGGCTGGGGACTACACAGGGCTGAATCAAATTAATATGGACCCCATTGGCGTGCCACATTAAACCATCTAACGAGAAGGTTAATCGAACTGACCGTCCATATATCTCCTGTGGGAATTGCAAGTGTGCTCGAAGCTCCACTCTGATTAAACACATTGGCTGATAGGACTCCTCGTCGATCAGAACTCGATTCGTCGGCGATTCTCGAGACAACACTGGCTTCAAGATCGTAGGAGGAGCCAGGGTGTCTCTAGTCTCGCGATGTCAGAGACTCTCCTTAGTTTTCGACACAGTGCGTAGGCTCGCATCGTGACTAAACGAATCACTGTTTTCTACTTGTGTCATGGTTGCTTCTTTGTTAATATAATTTTTTTCTTCTGCTTTGGGTCGTCCAATTTTGCTTTGTAATATCTGTACTTGCTTTTTAATTCGAGTTACAAATTATTCTTGGATAATTGAAGTCTCAATTCAGCCTCAAAGGCCTGAATTATTACGCTAATTAGCTTTCAGAATTCCAAAAACTTCATTCTTTCCTGGAACCTTCAAATTCCCCAAATTTTAATTTTTCTCTGCATCGTGAAAATTTGAAAAGAGCGAGGAGATCGGGGCGATCTTTGTTTGCAAGAGTGAATCGTGTCTCGAGGAGGCGATGGATAGGTGTGACTCGAAATGGGTTAACCTTTGGCCAACCGCCATTAACCTCTCCTGGGATGTCTAGGCCGAGTGTACATACACAGACCGCCGGAGCTTTCTCCTGATGACTGACTTTTACTTTTGCCACGGGCATATTGAAGATGCTAGCTGTACATGCTGAGCGTGGACTTGCGGCGAACGTGACTCGTACATATGTACTTCCTGTTGTACGAGCGAACCTAGCAATGGGGAGTTTGTTAGGGAGAGACCAGTAGTTGGGACTTGTGGAGTATTCAGGGTTGTGGGAAAGTCACGTTGAAATTCAAGGAAGGGGGAACGGTAGAAGAAATAAATAAGAAAAATTATATTGTGATTAGGAATAGGTATTGAGATTTGAAAAAATAACAGTAGATCTTAGGGGAACAGTTGAAGAACTAAATAAGAAAAATCCTATTGTGATCAGGAATATTGAAATTTGAAGAATTAACAGTGGAACTTAATAAGGAAAATCCTATTGTGATTAGGAATATTGAAATTTGAAGAATTAACAGTAGAACTTAATAAGAAAAATTCTATTGCGATCAGGAATATTGAAATTTGAAGAATTAACAATAGAACTAAATAAAAAAAAATTATTGTGATTAGAAATATTGAAATTTGAAGAATTAACAGTAGAACTAAATAAGAAAAATCCTATTGTGATCAGGAATATTGAAATTTGAGGAATTAACGGTAGAACTAAATAAAAAAAATCCTATTGTGATTAGGAATATTGAATTTAGAAGAATTAACAGTAGAACTAAATAAGAAAAATCCTATTGTGATCAGGAATATTGAAATTTGAAGAATTAACAGTAGAACTAAATAAAAAAAAATATTGTGATTAGAAATATTGAAATTTGAAGAATTAACAGTAGAACTAAATAAGAAAAATCCTATTGTGATCAGGAATATTGAAATTTGAGGAATTAACGGTAGAACTTAATAAGGAAAATCATATTGTGATTAGGAATATAAAATTTTGAAGAATTAACAGTAGAATTAAATAAGAAAAATTCTATTGCAATCAGGAATATTGCAATTTGAAGAATTAACAGTAGAACTAAATAAGAAAAATCCTATTGTAATCAGGAATATTGCAATTTGAAGAATTAATAGTAGAACTAAATAAAACAAATTATTGTGATTAGAAATATTGAAATTTGAAGAATTAACAGTAGAGCTAAATAAGAAAAATCTTATTGTGATCAGGAATATTGAAATTTGAAGAACTGACAGTAGAACTAAATAAGAAAAATCCTATTGTGATCAGGAATATTATAATTTGAGGAATTAACGGTAGAACTTAATAAGAAAAATCCTATTGTGATTAGAAATATTGAAATTTGAAAAAATAACAGTAGATCTTAGGGGAACAGTTGAAGAACTAAATAAGAAAAATCCTATTGTGATCAGGAATATTGAAATTTGAAGAATTAACAGTGGAACTTAATAAGGAAAATCCTATTATGATTAGGAATATTGAATTTTGAAGAATTAACAGTAGAACTTAATAAGAAAAATCCTATTGTGATCAGGAATATTGAAATTTGAAGAATTAACAATAGAACTAAATAAAAAAAAATTATTGTGATTAGAAATATTGAAATTTGAAGAATTAACAGTAGAACTAAATAAGAAAAATCCTATTGTGATCAGGAATATTGAAATTTGAGGAATTAACGGTAGAACTAAATAAAAAAAAATTATTGTGATTAGAAATATTGAAATTTGAAGAATTAACAGTAGAACTAAATAAGAAAAATCCTATTGTGATCAGGAATATTGAAATTTGAGGAATTAACGGTAGAACTAAATAAAAAAAATCCTATTGTGATTAGGAATATTGAATTTAGAAGAATTAACAGTAGAACTAAATAAGAAAAATCCTATTGTGATCAGGAATATTGAAATTTGAAGAATTAACAGTAGAACTAAATAAAAAAAAATATTGTGATTAGAAATATTGAAATTTGAAGAATTAACAGTAGAACTAAATAAGAAAAATCCTATTGTGATCAGGAATATTGAAATTTGAGGAATTAACGGTAGAACTTAATAAGGAAAATCATATTGTGATTAGGAATATAAAATTTTGAAGAATTAACAGTAGAATTAAATAAGAAAAATTCTATTGCAATCAGGAATATTGCAATTTGAAGAATTAACAGTAGAACTAAATAAGAAAAATCCTATTGTAATCAGGAATATTGCAATTTGAAGAATTAATAGTAGAACTAAATAAAACAAATTATTGTGATTAGAAATATTGAAATTTGAAGAATTAACAGTAGAGCTAAATAAGAAAAATCTTATTGTGATCAGGAATATTGAAATTTGAAGAATTGACAGTAGAACTAAATAAGAAAAATCCTATTGTGATCAGGAATATTGAAATTTGAAGAATTAACAGTAGAACTTAATAAGAAAAATCCTATTGCGATTAGGAATATAGAATTTGCAAAAATAACAGTAGAACTTGAGGGAACAGTAGAATAATTAAATAAAAATATCCTATTGTGATTAGAGATATTAAATATAGAACTCAGCAGAACTCTAATGGCCACCATTACTCTAGAATCTGGAAAAGTTTCAAAGGAAAACACCCACAACGCAATTAAATCCCCCAAACTAAACAGAAGTCGATAAGAACTGGAGTCAGTTGCAAAATCACATTCCTCTCCAACGAAACGGAAGTCCCCATGACGAAATCCCCATTATCTAACGATGCTCTCTGTTGAACAACGCGTGTGTCCCAATGGAGAGGTGTCCCACGTGAAAACAGGCAATCCGTCGAAGCCCTTTCGCGAGTATCCTTATCTCCGTCATTAAACATGCGTGAAAGTGCAGCCAGTTAGTGGAACGCGATAATTTTTCCATCCACAGTTCAGTTGCCGGTTGACAGCGGCGACGCGCGCCGCGCCCGTCGAAAAATCCTAATCAGCAGCCGAACATTTGGAAAACAAGAAATCTATATCTGTTGCTGTTTACGAACGTTCCGCCGATTTCGTTGCCAGATACGCGAAGTCTCTTCACGCGCTGCCAATGAAAGATAAGAGAGGATTTCTCCTTCGTGGGATAATATAATAAACATTTCATCGGTGAAATCGAAGTTACCAGCGTTCGCGAATCGCGGCTCCGAATATAGAGTGTCTGCTAAGAATTGGAATCTCATCAGCGAATAGGAGGAAGGATAAGTGAAGGAGTACCTCGCACAATTTATCCACTGGTGAAAGCGAACTTCTTGCAGTTGCATCGTTTAAAGAAAGCTCACAAACCTCCCAAGTATCTAACTTGAATTCTCGCACCATTATCCCTCAACCCATTCGTCTTCTTCACACTTTTAAACACAAGTACAATACAGTAGAAGAACTCCATTTATCACAACGAATTTCGCCCCAGTGTGTACCTCGGTTCACCGAACCCGTTGTTAAGCTGTTATTATCCGAACCAGGGAGTCAGGGGACTTATACGAACTCGTATAGTTGCACAGTATTAAGTATTAAGATCCCTTTTGTGTTTGCAGAAAGTGTGATTAATTTGGTATACTAGAATTATAGGTCGAATATTTTTTCATTGTTTTTAATTTGAAATACTTACCAAATAAAGTAGAATTTTTGTTAGAGTTCTTCGATGATAAATTTGCAACGGTTTTCACAATTATTCGAAATTGTAGAAAAACAGAATCTCGGGGCGCCGGGATTCGAACCCACGATCCGCGGGGTCCTCTGCGTACTGGGCAGGCGCGTTACCAACTCCCCCAAAGTCGATTCTCCGATTTATACTCTTTTCCGAACTCTACAAATATATAGCGAAACCAACGGGACACGCCACCTGTGCCAATCGCGCCACAGTCCGTTCCCAAACGTCGAATGCCTACATACTTGTGTTTAATATTTAATTTGAAACATAAAATATGTAAATAGTTAAAATAAGATACTCGAGCACGTGATTGAAAGGAGAATCAGTGAACCCCTCTTATTCGAACAACCCAGTTTCTTCTTTCTCGTTTTCTCACATATATTTATTTTTTATCTTCTTTATTATTTGTTATTTATTACGTTACAAGCTCAGTTTATGAATCTTACAAGAAAAACAAGGCATTTCACAGTAAAAAATTAAACATAGCAACTTAGTTGTTATTTTCGTAATTTCTACTTACAATTAGTGGTGCAATAAAGAATTATTATTATTATTATTATTATCTAAATCTTCATGAATCTACTCTGTATAATGCAATTGAAGCTCCGCTTTTACTTCCAATTTATCTCACCCACCTCAAAAATACCAAATTATCTAAATTCACTGAAAGCTCTCCAAAGCACGTTCCCAGGTCAAAGCACCGAGTTCTCCTATTCTCCTTTGAAACGGCCGGGAGCGCTGGGATCCCACCAGCGTAAGCTGACCTCCCGAACGCCGACAGAGCGATCCACGCGTTGAAGTCGTCGGTGGGAGGCCTACGCTCCACCTTTCGTTTGACTTTGACAGTTCCATTATGGTATCGAGGAGCTAACGGGGAACGCACACAGTACTGTGGCCGACGCTCTAGTGAATCGAGGTGCGCGAACGATATGTCGAGGTACTCTCCTCGTCCTTTCCTCCGTGTACACGATGGGTATCGAGCTGCGCGGCTCGATAGCCCTTGCGCAAACTGGACGATCGTCGCGCGAACGACTTTGATAACGGCAGGCGGTACGTGGGCCCAACGTGGCCGATAACAATTCAGATTAACAACGGTTGCCTGTCCTTTGTGCCCGGATGCTTGGAAAGTGTCACTGTGCTTCGCGCGCAGGAATTCGATCGACAGTTTGACTCTTAATACGTTCACTGCCAACTCGACTTTATTGTACAATTTTTCTTTGGAATAATTTTTTCTTTTCTTCTGATAAATGAATTATATCAGATTTTTTATTTTAGTTTCAGTTTATATCCTTTTTTCTGTTTTCTTTATTTCTGAGTAGTAATATACCCTTGCAATAATAAATAATAATAATAATAGTTTCTAATGTTCTGAATTCTATTAACCAGTCTTCGTTCTGACGATGCACTTTTGAATAAATTTGAGTAAAATTTTTTGGGAATCGCGTGGCAGTCGACGTCTTAAGCAGTGGGGGGATGTTGGGTCTTTTTTATCCACCCTAAGTGTTCACTTATATGTGTTATTATTTAGTTAATTGTAGGATTGTTGCTTGAAGGGGTTGGGGATTTTAATTCATCTTTGGAATTGTAGTTAATGTGGACTCTAAATTTAATTTGTAGGGAAAATATTTAAGGGTTAATCGACGTTTGAGTGATCTTCTTTCGCTGATGGATGCTTTCTGTGCATAATTAGGAGCTTTTGGTATTAGGAAGTGATGTGTGAAATGGGGCGATTGTTGATTCATTTTTTAAGCAGGTGATTGGTATTGCAATTTTTTAGTTAATTTCGAATTCACTCTGGAGATAAATAAATTGACCGTTCCTGCCTATTTATAATTATAATAATTGGGTATTCGATGAAATCCTTTCTTCATTGAGGCCTGCCAGAAAATACTTGGCATGTTTTTCGTGGAATCGCGAAACGGACCGTTAAAGGGTCAGTCAGTCGTCTAAATTGTTCCATAGAGAGGGGCAACCTGCTTTTTCGAGCAACGGTGCATGATTAACGATCAAAACGATGGATGGTTAACACTTTTAGCGGTCAGTGGTCTTTAATGGGAACAAGCAGCGCTTGTTCACCGTTTTAATAGCGAAATTATTAGCAGTTGTGCTTAATTTCTAGATGAAACTCCTGCCATTAATACCCGCAAGGAATTCAATTCAAGCTTTTCATTTCACTGCCTCGGGTCCCTCTTTCCCAACTAATTTTCTTTCATTGAAAATACTTATACGACTGGAGAGCACGCAAATGCATAATAGAAGGTTGCTTTAAAAGCGTTTCTCGACTTTCTTCCAACACATTTACTTTAGTAGGCGCGCCGAGTCTCTTCTGAGAAACTTTTTACCGAGTCAGAAGCAGATAAGAGAAATATTTAAATAGAAGTGAAATCCCGCGGAATGCTCGGCTGAAAATGCAATCTCATCGTCGATGGTGGTTAAATTAAAATGGATCGAGATCTCGTTATCTCTGTTATCAGCGGCGATGCACATTAGTTGAAATTTCAATCGCGGAGTTACGAACCTCGACGCCAGCGGCGGCGATGAAATTATTTTTCATCGATTCCACGGCGCGGATTCTCGGGCATCGGGGGCTCATCGTTATTCAGAAGCTTTTTCGTACGTGAGTCCTCGATACAGCCGCGCCAAACAGGAACAAACGGTATCTACTGACACGTTCTAGTTACACGAGCGTAAACTAATTACGAACGATTTTTCTTTTTCCTATAATCGTGTCAATGCCGGTGGAAGGATTCTACTCCTTATTAGTAATACTCCACCAATTCTGGGCTCCAATACTAACATCATAATACTCGGTAACGGATTTAACCAGGGACCCATTTTCAAAAAAAAATTATAATTTTATCTAAACTATATTTTTCTCTGTACTATTACACTTAACTCGTTTTTAGTAAATTACTTCTGTATTTTCCTGAAAAATGGGCCCTGCCTAGCTGGCTTCCACTAGGGCCCTATCTTAAAAAAAAATATGATTTTAACAAAACACTTTATTTTATTTTACTGTACTACTACACTTTTTAGTAAATTACCTCTGTATTTTCCTTAAAAAATGGGCCCTGCCTAGAAGGCCCCACTAGGGCCTTAAAAAAAATCTTATGATTTTATCCAAACACTTTATTTTATTTTTCTGTACTACTACACTTAGCCCATTGTTAGTAAATTACCTCTGTATTTTCCTGAAAAATGGGCCCTGCCTAGAAGGCCCCACTAAGGCCCTATCTTAAAAAAAAAATGATTTTATCCAAATACTTTATTTTATTTTTCTGTACTACTATACTTAGCCCACTTTTAGTAAATTACTTCTGTATTTTCCTGAAAAATGGGCCCTGCCTAGAAGGCCCCACTAGGGCTCTATCTTAAAAAAAAAACGATTTTATCCAAATACTTTATTTTATTTTTCTGTACTACTACACTTAGCCCACTTTTAGTAAATTACTTCTGTATTTTCCTGAAAAATGGGCCCTGCCTAGAAGGCCCCACTGGTGCCCTATCTTAAAAAAAACTTATGATTTTATCCAAATGCTTTATTTTATTTTTCTGTACTACTACACTTAGCCCACTTTTAGTAAATTACTTCTGTATTTTCCTGAAAAATGGGCCCTGCCTAGCTGGCTTCCACTAGGGCCCATTCTTAAAAAAGAATATGATTTTATCTAAACATTTTATTTTATTTTACTGTACTACTACACTTAGCCCATTTTTAGTAAATTACCTCTGTATTTTCCTTAAAAAATGGGCCCTGCCTAGAAGGCCCCACTAGGGCCTTAAAAAAAACTTATGATTTTATTCAAACACTTTATTTTATTTTACTGTACTACTACACTTAGCCCATTTTTAGTAAATTACCTCTGTATTTTCTTAAGAAAATGGGCCCTGCCTAGAAGGCCCCACTAGGGCCCTATCTTAAAAAAACTTATGATTTTATCCAAATGCTTTATTTTATTTTTCTGTACTACTACACTTAGCCCACTTTTAGTAAATTACTTCTGTATTTTCCTGAAAAATGGGCCCTACCTAGAAGGCCCCACTGGTGCCCTATCTTCAGAAAAAAATTATGATTTTACCCAAACACTACATATTTTTTCCTGTACTTTTCTGTACACTTAGATCGTTTTTACCAAACTACCTCTTCATTTTCCTGAAAAAAAAAATAAGACCCCCCAGAACATTTGTCCCCTGGGCCCTTTTTCTTAAATCCGCCATTGATAATACTCTCTTAATATTCCAAGGGCTATGAAAAATGGAAGCTTATGTCAGATTCACCGATGAAAAAAGCTGAGCTCACGTGAGTCGAGGGTAAATAAGAACTTCGTCGACTTCGTTCGTGGTTTGGCCTCGCGCGACAAATATTAACCTACCCGAGCTTCGGAAGTGTACACTACGATACAAGCTAAACAAAAAGGAAACAGTATTTCCCTAGGGAAATAAAAAAATTACCCCTCGACTTTAACTTCGTGCTTGATTTAGCCGTGTAAAGTCTAATTAGCTGGAAGCTCGTCGAACATTAAATTCACCGTAAATTTCACGAATTTTTATCGCTGCAACTGAAGCATTGCAGACACTGGAATCGTGGGAGAGAAAGAAATTAGCTGCTTCGGTATTTCTTTTTTTATTTCAAGCGTAATCGAGGGGAATGCAGCAGTGTGCGTGTAATTGTAACGTACAACGACAAGCACGACGACTGTAATAATAAGGAGATCGCAATTATCGATGCGGCGAATGTAATCCGGTATCATAAGCGCAGACAGCTCGCGTAATTATCCGCGGGGATGCCTGCAGTGTTTAATTCGCCGGGCGATGCTTTTGCTCGCGATACGCGCGGTTTGCAAATTGCGATTAATTACAGGGAATCGTGTGCGACATTCTGCCACGGTTAATCGTTTCAGCACAAAGCCAGCGATAATGTATCACGAGAAAGCCAATTCTAGGTCAACCGCTATTTAACTCGAGAAAAAACGAACCTTACCTACTTCTACTTTTTCCAATCGCAATATCAAAATACTCCGCTCGAAAAATTCTATCGCTGTTTTTATTTAATTTTTCTCACCAACGTAATTCAGTTTAGAAAATCAAACATTCTCAAAAATGTATTGTGGATTATTATAAAAAAAAAATATAAAAAATCGACATTTTACATTTCAAAATTACAAGATACAACATATATATATCTCGGTCTCTAGATTTTGAAATAACGGTCCGAGGGTCTCGGCGCGAAAGGGTTAATTAGCGCCAATATTATCGGAACTAGGCCGAGCCACTCGAATTAAATTAATTTCCACTGACGAATAGCAGAAGAATTTTATGCAATTTAATTATCGAAGATTCCCCAGAGCGTGTCCAGTAAATTATGCAGAAATGGTCGAGGAAGGAGCAGCGAAGTGACTCGAGCAAATAAATGCTTCGTTTCCTCCATTCGACGTCCACCGTTACTAGAATGTCGCACGTGTTCAGCTCGATTCGCGCTCCCGAGCATATTAATCGACCGGCCATTAGAAAGTCGCGATCGCTTGTCAATTAACCGGAAACACCGAGTGAAAACGATTCCTGGCCTGGCTTATCCACATCGAGCTCTTAAATCGGACTCGAAAAGCGAACGGAGCGTCGCTAAAAATCGGATTAGCCGGCCTCGAATTTTTTTGCGAAACGAAAAGAAGTAGCTTACATCGCCACTTCGAGTATTTACATTTTATCATCTTCCCCTCCTCTAATTAATAAATAACTAGGTCCATTAGGCAGAAATAAAATAGTTTCTAAGGGCTCCAAAAGTTACAAATTCCAAATCATAAGAGAAAATCCAAATTGCCAGACATTTCCACCCCTAATAAAATTCCTCGGCGTCTCGAGGAACTGCGAAGCCACGTTTCAACCCCCTTCTGCCCCCAAAATTCAGGTCTATTGGGTACCGAAATGTACCTCGGATAGTAAGACACCGCCGACGTCCGCCGACCAGCCAGTAGTGCTGTGATAAACGACGCTGGACGATCAGACCGTTGCCCGGTCACGATGAAAACGAGCCGCGTGGCCGCGAGTGAAACCAGCGAGAGCTCGTCCGGTGATAGTGATCGGTTCGACGGTGACCAGTGAAAGCGAGGAATGTTCACGATGATCGAGTCTAGGGGCGACAGGGTGCCCTCCGCCCAGGCCAAGCACCACTGCTACCAGGTGATAAGGACCACTAGGGTGCACCAGAGCTCAAGGAGCTCCAGGATGGTCACCGTGCAGGAGAAGGTCATCAGGTCGAGGCTGCAGCTGGGCTACTCCACACCCACCAACTTCATCAATCGGTATCTAATTTTCCACCATCAGAAATTATTATTCCTCTTCGGTACACTGGGGATGTGGGAGGAGCTTGTTCATATTATGGAGTACCGCAGAGTTTATTTTGGTTTCAGTGGTGTTATAGAGCAGGAAAAACTGAATAACTCTTTTGTGTTCGAAGTTTTATTCTGTCTCATAATTTTGCAAAGTTTATTATATTACTTATAGTATATAATATAGTATAATACTTATATTACTTATATTATATTATTCTCGTATAACAGCCCCCGAAATTTATAATTTTTTTTTTAATATATTGCATTAAACTATTTTGGGATATAAGGAGGAATTTTTTTATGTCGATCCTTCATGTCGAAGATCTGGACAAGAGTCCACAATAATTAATAAATAATAATAAGGATCGACATAAAAAATATTTTCTGCAAGTTTAAAAGTGCCTCCTTATTTCCCAAAAAAGTTTAATTCAATATGACCAACAGTTTTTTAAAAAAAAAATCTGAAATATCACTTACTTTTCGAGCTGTTAGGCGAGAGTCCCCCTTAAGTATATCAGAATAAGGAAAAAGACGGATAACTTTGAGGGCTGATGTCACCCCTTCGGAGTAAATTTCCGTGGAAAAGAAAAGCTCCCCCTGGCACAAGTATCTCAAAGTGTTCTTAATTCACCCAAGGTCTCGATGAATTTTTAATGAATAATACCTTCATTTAAACCAGAATTTTTAAGCTACTGAAGTTCCCAGAACTGCCCCTTTCGCTCTGCAAGAACAGAGCAAGTGGAGGGGATAGCGCTCACCTTCTTTCGAAGCAACACTTAATACACGGCGCGAGTCTGACCCGCTCTAAAAATTCCCCCAGAGGTGTTTGAAAGTCCCAATTCGACAAAATATATATTTTCAGGACGGGGGTCTTTATTTAAACAATTCATTAAAATTTGATTGTTCTACTGTACCAAGGGACGCATCGATTCATTTCACTGTGCAGCAAGATGTTGGGGATTCACAGTTGCTCTTCGTAACAATATGTCCTAATTCTTAGCGACTTCCGTTGGGGTTACGCAAACAGCTTCCGGCTATTTTATGGAAATTCCTCATCCGAGGAACCCCTTTCAGGCCGGGCTGCGCGCCGTGGCTTATTTCGCGCTAATTATATGCACAAACCGGGGCAGGGGGGGGATCGTTGTCGGCGCGGATCGCGTTCCCACGCGCACCTCCGCGTAGATCTTCTCTGGAGGCGAGGAAATGCCCGGGGAAATTTGTGCGTGCTCCTGGATTAACGGGGAAAGGTTCCGAAGCGCGCAGGCTCATTCCCAATTCAAATTTCAGGGAGTAATCCTTGGAGAACTTTCCGCGAGCCACCATTCTCCAGAAACCACCGCCAATCTCCATTTTCTTCCAGCGAACCCCGCAGTTTACCAGCGGAAGCCTCCACTGGCGTCTAATGTACGCTCGCCTATAGTCTGAACCAAGAATATTGGGCCGCTACATATCCCCTCCACTACTGCAACCCCCACTCTACGATTTTAAGAAACAGAATAAAAAAGATGCGCGTTATTTTTGAGAATAAACTTTGCATTTTTTAATTTACATACACTTTAATTTAAAAATTAATCGAGGGGCTCAGTGGAAAAGTGGTTCATGTGCAGTTTTTGCTAAAAGCGAGGTTAGCGAAGGAAGCTATAGATAATATTCGTATTTATCCATACAAAAATTTTGCAAGCGGTTTTTTTTAATGATAGTAGCGATATCTAGAGACCTAAATTTTAAACTCTAAGAAACACTATTTGAAAAAGGAAAGATGGTACAATTGCACCTTTACATGTTCTGCATTTTCGACTGGCTTAAAATGAAACAATTTAAAAAAAAATCTTATAATTAAAATATCCAATAAAAAATCCTGAAAGTTGCAGAAAGATTCATTAAGTAGTTTGCCTTTAAAAGGCAAAAAAAAAGGAAATCTGGTACAGGAAAAGGAAAGATGGTACAATTGCACTTTTACATGTTCTGCATTTTCGACTGGCTTAAAATGAAACAATTTAAAAAAAAATCTTATAATTAAAATATCCAATAAAAAATCCTGAAAGTTGCAGAAAGATTCATTAAGTAGTTTGCCTTTAAAAGGCAAAAAAAAAGGAAATCTGGTACAGGAAAAGGAAAGATGGTACAATTGCACTTTTACATGTTCTGCATTTTCGACTGGCTTAAAATGAAACAATTTAAAAAAATCTTATAATTAAAATATTCAATAAAAAATCCTGAAAGTTGCAGAAAGATTTATTAAGTAGTTTGCCTTTAATTAATTTCCAAAGATACTTTTACTCTTCGAGCCATTACCCTGTTATTCCCCTTTCAGTACATCACCCTGCAGTTTTGCTTACAAACCCTATCAACACACACAACTTTTCCTGAGCCCCTAAATTCTTTCAATCTAAAATCGTCGCTTTATGCAGGCGGCAATGATTTGATCACCCGCTGTAGATAAGTGGTTTCGACCCACCTAGCATTTGTCCACGTGTCTCGAGAAAAGACTGGCAAGTCGGCGGCTCGTTAGCTCGGATCGCGCGGAAGAGGCCGCGACACGGTGTCTCGAATTCATTAAAGGAATTATTAAACCGTGCTCCATTACCGTCGCCGGCCGTTTCCCCAGTCCCGACTAATTATCATCGAGCAATTAACAGCCGTTGATTGCCGTTAACGGTGGGCGCGCGCGAGCCTGTGTGTGGTGGATTCGATCCCCGTGAAATAATTCCCTGCTGGTTGCTGGCACGCGAGGCCCTCGAGCGCGAACGAGGAAAAGCTGGGAAAACGGAGCACCTGCTAGGTGCCGATTTCTTTCTCTTCCAGGGAAGCAACAATGTTGTCGCGGCGATTAAACAGGGGCGGGAAGAACTTCGTGGAAAATAGAGGTAGATGGTGGTTTCTCATTTTCCTAGTTTTTCCAGGGGAAAGAAAAATTGAGGAAAAATAGTGTTGGATGCTTTTCTCCTCTCTGCCTTCGTTTTCTGGCTTTCAAAGGATACTACTGTAATCCTGGTGGTTACAGAGGAAAGGAGGGAGGAGAATTATTATGAAAAATAGAGGGACGTGGAATTAGACTTTTTTTTTTGAAGAGAACTGTGTATATACATTGTTATGGCGTTTTAACGAGACCAGGGCATGAATAATGCACACGCGCATTATGTGATCGCTCTAATTAGAGCCCTGATATACGTCTCCTACGACAATTCGAGGAGGGGATTTTACTCGCGGTGTTTTTCGTTTTGCTTCTGATGATGACCGTGTCTCGGATATCTTTCTTCGCGGTACAGCTCTGAATTTAAACCAGGGAAGTGGAAAAGCTTGGTCGCGGAAAAGCGAGTGAAATCTCGCGACCTTAATTGCTCAGTTAATTTGTTCTACGGTAAATCAATAGGAATTGAAGCTAAGTTAATTATGTGTCTTCAAATTGATTTTTAAGTAGCTTGAAAGTAAGCCTGTGGAAGGATCGTTAGAAAGAAACGTGGTCGTTTTAGAGAAATTATTTTAGCTAGTAATCATTTATTCCGAGCCTCACTTTCCACTTCGTCTACCCAGTCGTCGATGTGACATTCGGAGCACTTAGTATATATAGCCGTCGAACAGGTGTAATCAATAATTGACAGAGGACTAATTATAATCGAAGGACAATTTGATGTAACGTTCGGTGCACGTATGCGGTTACATTGTATATGCATTCTCTACTCGATGCACTATTTAGGCACCTCAGAATCGATATTTGGAACCACCTTATAAATTCCCCACTGATTATTCCAGAAAGCATGAAATTTTCCACTGAAAATATTTCCATTTAACTTCCTTGATCTCCGAAATCATTTAACCCTTCGAGGTCACAGCTTCGTATAATCAGAATTTGGTCACATGGGGTTCACTGCACCTCAGTGGCATTTTTGAGTTAACATTTTCGTATTTTTGAATCTTCTAACTTTTCAGTAGTAATTGTACATTCGTAATCAATTTTGATAGGATGAAATTTGTAGTTGAAAAAATAATTGTGGATAAAAGCAATTTTTTTTGTTAAAATTCATCTAATTTTTCAATCTTAATATTAAGGTCTAAACATTTACAGAAATATTGGCGAAAATAAAAATTTCCTCGGGTGCGATGCGCCCCGTGTGATCACGAAGGGTTAATAATTCACCCTCCATGTAATTATTAAAACAAATTGCAACTTTCGGCTCAGAAATAATTGCAACTTTCGGCTCCAAAAATAATTGCAACATTCGGCTCAAAATAGTTGAAACTTTCGGCTGAAAAATAATTGCAATTTTCGGGTCAAAAATAGTTACAACTTTTAGTTAAAAAATAGTTGGAACTTTCTGCTAAAAACTAGTTGCAATTTTCGACTGAAAGAAATTCATCTTTCAGCTAAATATAATTGCAACTTTCGGCTAAAAAATAATTGCAATTTTCAGCTCAAAAGTAATTGCAACTTTCAGCTAAAAAATAGTTGCAATTTTCGAGTCAAAAATAGTTATAACTTTTAGTTAAAAAATAGTTGAAACTTTCTGCTAAAAACAAATTGCAATTTTCGGCTGAAAGAAATTCATCTTTCAGCTAAAAAATAATTCAAAATTTCGACTAAAAAATAATTGCAACTTTCGGCTCAAAATTAATTGCGATTTTCAGCTGAAAAATAGTTGCAATTTTCGAGTCAAAAATAGTTACAACTTTTAGTTAAAAAATAGTTGGAACTTTCTGCTAAAAACTAGTTGCAATTTTCGGCTGAAAGAAATTCATCTTTCAGCTAAAAAATAATTCAAAATTTCGACTAAAAAATAATTGCAACTTTCGGCTCAAAATGAATTGCGATTTTCAGCTGAAAAATAGTTGCAATTTTCGAGTCAAAAATAGTTACAACTTTTAGTTAAAAAATAGTTGGAACTTTCTGCTAAAAACTAGTTGCAATTTTCGGCTGAAAGAAATTCATCTTTCAGCTAAAAAATAATTCAAAATTTCGACTAAAAAATAATTGCAACTTTCGGCTCAAAATTAATTGCGATTTTCAGCTGAAAAATAGTTGCAATTTTCGAGTCAAAAATAGTTACAACTTTTAGTTAAAAAATAGTTGGAACTTTCTGCTAAAAACTAGTTGCAATTTTCGGCTGAAAGAAATTCATCTTTCAGCTAAAAAATAATTCAAAATTTCGACTAAAAAATAATTGCAACTTTCGGCTCAAAATTAATTGCGATTTTCAGCTGAAAAATAGTTGCAATTTTCGAGTCAAAAATAGTTACAACTTTTAGTTAAAAAATAGTTGGAACTTTCTGCTAAAAACTAGTTGCAATTTTCGGCTGAAAGAAATTCATCTTTCAGCTAAAAAATAATTCAAAATTTCGACTAAAAAATAATTGCAACTTTCGGCTCAAAATTAATTGCGATTTTCAGCTGAAAAATAGTTGCAATTTTCGAGTCAAAAATAGTTACAACTTTTAGTTAAAAAATAGTTGGAACTTTCTGCTAAAAACTAGTTGCAATTTTCGGCTGAAAGAAATTCATCTTTCAGCTAAAAAATAATTCAAAATTTCGACTAAAAAATAATTGCAACTTTCGGCTCAAAATTAATTGCGATTTTCAGCTGAAAAATAGTTGCAATTTTCGAGTCAAAAATAGTTACAACTTTTAGTTAAAAAATAGTTGGAACTTTCTGCTAAAAACTAGTTGCAATTTTCGGCTGAAAGAAATTCATCTTTCAGCTAAAAAATAATTCAAAATTTCGACTAAAAAATAATTGCAACTTTCGGCTCAAAATTAATTGCGATTTTCAGCT
Source organism: Andrena hattorfiana (assembly GCA_944738655.2). Lineage (NCBI taxonomy): Eukaryota > Metazoa > Arthropoda > Insecta > Hymenoptera > Andrenidae > Andrena > Andrena hattorfiana. The sequence goes on from OX122895.1 coordinate 3,231,436, forward strand.
GAAAAATAGTTGCAATTTTCGAGTCAAAAATAGTTACAACTTTTAGTTAAAAAATAGTTGGAACTTTCTGCTAAAAACTAGTTGCAATTTTCGGCTGAAAGAAATTCATCTTTCAGCTAAAAAATAATTCAAAATTTCGACTAAAAAATAATTGCAACTTTCGGCTCAAAATTAATTGCGATTTTCAGCTGAAAAATAGTTGCAATTTTCGAGTCAAAAATAGTTACAACTTTTAGTTAAAAAATAGTTGGAACTTTCTGCTAAAAACTAGTTGCAATTTTCGGCTGAAAGAAATTCATCTTTCAGCTAAAAAATAATTCAAAATTTCGACTAAAAAATAATTGCAACTTTCGGCTCAAAATTAATTGCGATTTTCAGCTGAAAAATAGTTGCAATTTTCGAGTCAAAAATAGTTACAACTTTTAGTTAAAAAATAGTTGGAACTTTCTGCTAAAAACTAGTTGCAATTTTCGGCTGAAAGAAATTCATCTTTCAGCTAAAAAATAATTCAAAATTTCGACTAAAAAATAATTGCAACTTTCGGCTCAAAATTAATTGCGATTTTCAGCTGAAAAATAGTTGCAATTTTCGAGTCAAAAATAGTTACAACTTTTAGTTAAAAAATAGTTGGAACTTTCTGCTAAAAACTAGTTGCAATTTTCGGCTGAAAGAAATTCATCTTTCAGCTAAAAAATAATTCAAAATTTCGACTAAAAAATAATTGCAACTTTCGGCTCAAAATTAATTGCGATTTTCAGCTGAAAAATAGTTGCAATTTTCGAGTCAAAAATAGTTACAACTTTTAGTTAAAAAATAGTTGGAACTTTCTGCTAAAAACTAGTTGCAATTTTCGGCTGAAAGAAATTCATCTTTCAGCTAAAAAATAATTCAAAATTTCGACTAAAAAATAATTGCAACTTTCGGCTCAAAATTAATTGCGATTTTCAGCTAAAAAACAATTGCAACTTTCGGCTCAAAAATAATTGCGACTTTCAGCTAAAAAATAATTGCAATTTTCGGTTAAAAAATAATTGCAACTTTCAGGACACAAATTTTCATTTACCTCTTACCAGCAATAAAATTCCAAAACCCCTCAAATTTAATTTTCCAAAACACCACATGCATCCCGAATTCCCCACGAACAATCTATTTCTTTTTTCAAAATCCTTCCCTTTAACCGCGCCTCTCGTACACTTTTTCCCACGCGACGGAGAGCTTCTAGGATCTAAAAAAAAATAGTCGCGCTTCTCGTATGCAGCGAGCCGAGTGCACAGACGAATGCACTCGGCCGCAAGAGCGTTGCACGCGGCGCCATTTAATTACGCGACGTTAATCTCGCGGCGCGGCGTAACGAGCCACTGCGATTTCGCGAAAAATTTGCTAGCGTCTAGCGAGCGTCGAGGAGCCTCGTGGCTTGCCGCGAGCAACATTTATAATCCCGAGTGGATCTCGCCGAAATTTAAGCTGGCCAAGTCCCGCGAGTGCATTCTCATTAAAAGCCACCCTGGCGAAATTCCACCTCGAGTCCACCGACGATCGTAGAAACTGTTTCCCTTATTTCGCAACGTCGTCGAAAGCAGTACTGTAATTAATTAGCTACCGGGTACGAGGCTGGAACGGGGGGCTCTGCGTTCGATGGGAATGGAAGTTGAAATCGATTGAAATCGGTTCGTTCACCCCCGGATGTTTATTACACCCGTTAGGGGGGAGTAGAATGGACTTTCGAACGGGTCGTTAGTGCAACATAATTACGAGCATAATCGAGTTGCCACGCGTGAACGGAGCTCGCGTCGCCGTTGCAACGAAGTTGCAGGGGGATCCTGATTACGGCTCCCTGAATATTTATAATTATGCAGAAATAGTTGAGGGGGGGGGAGAGGAAGCTACTCCACGTAGCTGTAGATTGGAAAACGAACGTGGAGTATGAATTTTTAAGAGGAAACTGCCACCTGGGGAGCTCGAAAATCATGGGTTTATTTTAGACACTTTTTTCTTTTAAATAAAAAATTCAGTAGGTGATCTGATTAATGGAATTTATTATAATTCTCTTGAAGGTTAAAGAAACATTTGGTTTACCTTTTTCGACAAAGTGGCGGTGCTATGTCTTCACTCTTGAACAATTACTTCCATAGGAGTAAAATTATAGATGCAACTCCTGGCCGAATTAATCAAATAACTTGATATTCTAATCGACCAGGTCGATTCTACGGTCAATGTTCAGAAATCTATGGCTCAAATCACAGATTTATATCTATTGTATTAGAAAGAACATCCATTAAAATATTTAAAACCTGATTAAATTCATTTTACTTCACCACAGAATTAGTTAAAAAAATAACATTGAATTGTCATTTTAAAATTATTAATAATAATATTTCTTAAACCACATTATAGTATCAAGCGAGTACTTCTAACGAAACTTAATATTCTTTAATACCTCAAATAAAACCATTAATTTGGCTAATAATAATAATAACGACATTAGGAATAATTGTATTAATTATCATTATTAATTTCTTCACATTATTAGATATACCAATTAATCACAATAAAAATAAAATTAAATCAGTTAAATGAAAATGATAACAAATCTATTTTCAATTTTTGACTCCGAACTGATGTTTCCTCGAATAAAAAACCCCAAAAATTAATTTTCTACATGACACGAACCAAAATGAATTTATTTTTCTAAAGAAAAAAATTGCTAAATAAGTCTATGATTTTCAAGCATCCAAAATGGTCCCCCCTTAAGATCCTCGAGTTCCTCGACCTCCCACTTCCCTCCTACTCTCAAAATTCAGAATTTCTGCCCCGAGTTCCACGCTCGAGGAGCCCCGAGCCCCGCTAGACAAGCCTCCGCGCGATTTCTTACACGACTCCTCGGCTCGAAGCCCGAAGCGCAGTGATCTCTGAACACAGAGCCCATCGACGCGTCCATTCCGCGCGAGAGCGCCCGGAGGCAGAGCGTGCACCGCTGCAGGAAGAATAAAAAAGCTAGGAAGGAAGAGGAGCGTGTAGAGAAAAAAAAGAGGAAAGGAAAGACAGTGGCTTCCATGGCGCGTGTCCAAGTGGCAGCTGATGCACTTCACCTGAAGCCCACGCGTCTGAGGGTTTTGTCTTTCGTGTAAACGCACGAGTGGCCCCTGCTAGACCGTCCCTTTCAAACCTCCCCCATTGTCCCACCCCCTAGAAGTCAAACGGCGCCCGTCGTAGCTAAGACAATGGCGCAGTTCTCATCGAGGGTTCATCGAGAGCGCCAAACTGCGAGCTGGGTCACTCCCAAAGGGCCATTTGTTTTCCCTCGCGTTTCCCTGTCCCTTCCAGCTGGAACTCCCACTTCCCTCGCTTGGAAATTCGCGAGCCAACAACCCCCCGGTTCAAAGAGCAAAAAGAAGACGAAGAGGAAGCACAAATTTCTCTTTCTTCTTTTTTTTTTTTGTGTGCAATTTAATCACGGTTACTCGCACCTGTTACCATTCGCGGGGCCCTGGAAGCTCGGAGAGCAAGGAGAAACGTAACCCGGTCGAGATGCCTCGGGAGAGGTTGCAGCCTCGAAAGGGCTCGCAGGAAGGGGAATAAATTGGAGGCAGGGTGGCGTATTAAAGCCTCCCAAGAGGCGAAACATCTGCCCGTCGGGTGTTCAGGACTCGTGCCGCGGTGCACGCGTGCTGCTGCACGCACACAGTCTAGCCTGCCCCTGAACCACGCACCTGGCTCCGTGTTTTTTAGCCCCGGGAGCAGGCTACGCCTGGTCAAACGCTTCCTTTCTTCTTCAATGAACAGCACTCGGCTGGAATACCTATGGGAAGCGTTTACGTAGCCCTCTGCAATTAAGGGGTGCACTGTGAAAATTTTTTTTTTCCTATTTTTTTTTTTTGCATTTTCTTAATGCTTGGGGTTTCAAGATTATACCTGCACAGTTTCAAAGTGGATTTCGAAAAATTCTCGGAGCTACGGCAGGTTTTGTATAGGTAGTACAATAGGCGGACATAGGCTGTCAAAACTTTAAACGCGATTATCTCGAAACTACATTTTTCAAACTGGATGCATTGATAACTCAGTCAATTTTTATCGGATTCACTTGAAATTTTCGGGGAATATTCGTAATACAATTATCTTCAGTTGCACGTACCAGTTTTTTGATCGAATAATTCATTCAACAGTAACATTGAAAAAACATGTTGATTTTTGATACTTTTTGATCAAGATTTCTTCTTAAGTACGCCATTTCTTCAAAAATTAATATTTTTTTAAACCCGTACGCGCAACTGAAGCTATTGAAATATACTTTAAGAAACCGTTCGAAATTTTAAATTCGGATCAATTGTTGGAAAGTTATACGTGCATCCGTTTTGTATTTTTTTTGTGCAGAGCCTAACGTTATCGTATGCTGTGGCCATACTACCGAAAAATTTTCCAATCTCAAAGCATAAAATATTAGTTAAAGATATGTATTTTCAGTGGGTAATAAAGATTTTTCGTAGAAAGTTACATTTCATTATAAAAGAATGTCTTGAAAATAGCCTTTATTTTCGACCGTCACAGTGGCTTCCCCCCTTAACCACCCTTGAATACAAGAGGGAAACGTGGTTAACGGCTCGTTAATACGCGGGGGAATTTTTAGGGGATGCGATGGAGTAAAGTAGCCTTTTAATTTTGGAGAAATCAACTATTTATTTTATTAATTTACGTTGGATTTGATAGCTCATAAATGTGTCCATTTCCAACCCTTCAACTCTTCACAACGTACCCCCGAAGTGGTATTAAAAATTCTCCATAACTTAATTCTTGCGCTTTTTAGTCCTTCAACACAGGAATTATTTTTTTAAAAAAAAGTGAATTTATTTCTCCTTCAATAATCTTCCACAAGTATCTCTTTTTTTTTTTAAGTAAAGTAGAGAGTTGGGTGGATTTAAAGTTTCCCTCGCAAAAAGGAGCAGATGCAACTCCCGTCCCCCTTAAATCCAATCAGCGAACTTCTCAGGCCTCCCGTACCAAGCTGCGGACGCAGCTCGCTTATCCCGCGAATCTTTGCCCTTACGTAAGTCGCTTAATTGCCGCGCATCGCGTAAGGCGCGGAAGGTTGAGTGTCACGGGCGTCACCGTCGGTGGCCGTATACCTGCTGACACTCGGGCGAAAGGCGATACGCGGTCTCGAGGGCCGCTCGACAAGGAACACCCTCTCCTTTGACGACTTAATGCGCCTCCGGAGGGATGCGCGGGCGTCTCTTAACCCACATCGGGGATCAAATCATCGGGACCTGGGAAATTCGCTTGGAATTCAGTGACTATCTTCTCCCCGCTAACTCGGATACGTCCTTGCAATTAAGGGTGAAGTAGCAGGCACAGTGGCGAACTTGAACCACTTCACACTTTGAATGGTAAAAGATTTTTAAAACTTCTGCTCGAAGCCAACGATACTTTCTATAAGTATCGACGTGGAAAATCAAGGTGCGAATCCACGTTGAGATTTTAAAGAAGATTCTTCTATCGTGAGACAAAAATCTCAGCAAGTAAATAAGGAAAATAGTCGGGAGAGATTTTTGAAAATATAAACTCGTCTTCTGAGAGTCTAATTTCATGAAATTAATGACAGAATAATTAAAAAATATTAAAATAATGAAATTAAAGTCTCACACGAGACTTCAAAATATAATTATTATTATTATCTCTTTTATTTCACGCAAAATCTCATCGTGGATTCGCACCTTAAGGGGGAACAACACCTTGAAGCCCGGAAAAATGTGCAACTTTTTTTTTAATTTTTTGTTAGATATCCATACTTCGTAGGATAGTCATTGATATAGGGTTTAAATGTGCATGAAGTGGACAGTCTTTTAGAATTTTTGTGTAACAAAATAAATGAACTTATAACTTTAAACGGGTTTTTCTTGAAACTATGTTTTCCAAACTGGTTGAACGATTTTCTCTGCCAATTTTGCACGAATCAATCTCCGGTTTTGCGTATTTATTCTACACAAAAATGCCTTCAGTTAAGCGTGCGGAAATTTAATTACAATAATTTTTGGAGAAATGGCGGCGCTTAAAGTGGAAAGTTCTAAAATTTCGTGTCAATTTAAGGAAAAAATCAATACATTTTGGGGTGGAAAAAATAGTAAAAATAATTTATTTTTAATTTCCGTACGCTTAACTAAAGGCATTTTTGTGTAGAATAAATACACAAAACCGGAGATTGATTCATGCAAAATTGGCGAAGAAAATCGTTCAACCAGTTTGGAAAACACAGTTTCGAGAAACACGCGTTTAAAGTTACAAGTTCATTTATTTTGTCACGCAAAAATTCTAAAATACTTTCCACTACATGCACATTTAAGGGGGGAAGCCACTGTGACGGTCGAAAATAAAGGCTATTTTCAAGACATTCTTTTATAATGAAATGTAACTTTCTACGAAAAATCTTTATTACCAACTGAAAATACATATCTTTAACTAATATTTTATGCTTTGAGATTGAAAAATTTTTCGGTAGTATGGCCACAGCATACGATAACGTTAGGCTCTGCACAAAAAAAATACAAAACGGATGCACGTATAACTTTCCAACAATTGATCCGAATTTAAAATTTCGAACGGTTTCTTAAAGTATATTTCAATAGCTTCAGTTGCGCGTACGGGTTTAAAAAAATATTAATTTTTGAAGAAATGGCGTACTTAAGAAGAAATCTTGACCAAAAAGTATAAAAAATCAACATGTTTTTTCAATGTTACTGAATGAATTATTCGATCAAAAAACTGGTACGTGCAACTGAAGATAATTGTATTACGAATATTCCCCGAAAATTTCAAGTGAATCCGATAAAAATTGACTGAGTTATCAATGCATCCAGTTTGAAAAATGTAGTTTCGAGATAATCGCGTTTAAAGTTTTGACAGCCTATGTCCGCCTATTGTACTACCTATACAAAACCTGCCGTAGCTCCGAGAATTTTTCGAAATCCACTTTGAAACTGTGCAGGTATAATCTTGAAACCCCAAGCATTAAGAAAATGCAAAAAAAAAAAAAATAGGAAAAAAAAATTTTCACAGTGGCTTCCCCCCTTAAACCCGATATCAATGACTTTCCTACGAAGTATGGATATCTACCATAAAATTAAAAAAAATTGTACTTTTTTCCGGGCTTCAAGGTGTTGTTGCCCCTTAAGGGTCAATGACCCAATTAAATCAGGACACCAATAAAAAAGGGAATCAGATTTCTAGATTCTGGGTATATAAGCAAATTCCTCGCGCACCCTTTTAATCTCCGCCGAATGGCCCTCGATTGCCGCAGAAAAGATCCGAGCGTAACCTTCGCGCGATCACTCGATGGAGGGGGGTTTAAATCGATCCCCGCGCGGAAGGTTGCTCGCCACTGTCGAGGCCGTCGTACACGTGCTCTCTCCTCCACCCCTTGGCCCCCTCGTTCCTCCAGCTCACTGATTCTCGATCCTCGTGTCGAGGACGAAGAATGCCTGGCTGCCAGCTGCTCGCGATCCTCCTCGATCGCGACCATCCTACCATCCTCGGAACAACGCGAGCGTTCCTCCAGTTCGCATCCGCCTGCGAGACCCTCCGCCTCGAGCTCGCCCCGTCTTTGCTCCATCCCCTCGCGCAGTGGTGAAATATCGTTGCTTCGTGGCGCACGTGGTAGGGAAAGACACTTTGTGCTGGATAGCCGCTGGGACGTCGAGGGAATCGGGCTAAATGAGAGTCTGAAGGCTCGGGAACCAGGTCCAACATGGTCGTCTGCGTCCCTGGCTTTCTCACGGGGTACGCCGCCGCGCGGCGCTCGTGTGGGGGTGAATTTCCAACCGGCGATGATTCATCGAGTGATTCACGGAGTCGCGGAAACCAGTGCTCGATGCGGTAATTGCTGGCAGATGGCGGAGGAAGGCGTGTGAAGGGTGGTTTGTGGAGGTTTGACGTGGTTTGTGGTAGTTTGAGGAGGTTTGAGAAGGTTTGAAGGGGTTTGACAGGGCGTTTGGACTATTTTTTTAGGGGGAATTACGAGGGAAGTCAGAGTTGGGCATTATTGGAATAAATTTTCGTTCGAATTCATTTTTATTCCAAGATTATTTGAAACTTTTTGTCGAAGAATATTTCAAATTTTTATTCGAAGATTATTCGAATAAAAATTTATTCAAATAATGCCCAAGTCTGAGTACAGTCTCCTCTTTTGGGAAAATTTTATTTCTTCGAGTTTGATGAAGTTTGAGACGATCATGGGTCCTTGCAACTCTCCGAGTCCCAATTTCTCAAATTCAAACGCATGTAAAGTTTCCCTCGAGCTACCGCAGGGCCAAATGAAGACCTTTAGAGGCCCCATGCACTGAAAAAATTTTGAAGCCCCCTTGTACAGAGTGATCAACGCAATATACAATTTCTTAGACATTTCCGATAATTTCCCTACAAAGCGTTTCCAACAAAAATTAGATTTAAAAATTCAGAAAATTTCTATGGTATCCCCCTTTCTCCTGATTCCCTAAGCCCGTGCTTATATTGCTTATTGCTTTATCCAGCTCTGAGCTACCGTTAATCTTCTAATAAATTCCTCATAAAATCTCCACCTCCACCTTGGTCTTCCTTTAAAAGCGATCCTCGACGACGAAGCACGTGGGTGGTATTTAAACGACTCCGAACGATGCTCTAAAAGGAGAGACCGTTCGTTGGCTTTTCCATTTTCTGTGTCAACGACTTCCACGCTGCACTCTCTAGATCACATAAAATTAAACTGAACGTCGCTGAAAGCTTTCAAACAAAGCACCGAGGACCGAGAAACTGTTTCACTGCGGAATTAAATGAACCACGGTATTCTTCATTCTACGTCACAAGGAAATTCATCCGAGTGGAAAGTAAAATTCCCGGAAAATTGTTTCTACGGAGCAGAATCCGCGGAATAATATTTCCCAGTCGAGTGCTGCAAGAAACCGTTGGTCCGTAGGTGGGCGAGCGCGTTTCGGTGGAAATCGTAGGCCTATCTCTCCCCCCACGATAAGTGAAATCTCCGGAAATCACGTTTGGTAATCACGCTCCGGGGCCGGATATTGAATAAAGCGACCGCCACTGCTCTGAAATATAATGAAAAACAAGACGAGCCCGCGAGATTACCTCGCAAATTGCACGCCGCGACTCTCCGGCGGGCTTGTTTTCTATTCTGCTCGTAAAAGCAGCCATGATTCTGCGTTTATCGTTCCAGGCTACCGTGGAGTGAGACCACTGTGGGGGCTCGCGTAGAAAGAAACCCGGCGGTATTAACGAATCCGTAAATAAATTTATTGCTGAGAGTCAGCCGTCGATTCTCTCCGCGGGAGACACGCTTGCAAATTCGCGGAGGAGGAAGCAGGTCCCTCCTCTGTTTCCTCTTTTAGACCGTCGCCGATGACGTTGCCAATGACGAACGGTGGACAGGATCCTTCGCTCCGCCTTGACCTTTCCTTACATGGCCCAGGTAAATTCACTGTGCCAGAAATACTGGACTCCGGCGGCCGGAGCTAAGCCTCGAAGGGCTCGCGCGCAGTGCCGTCGGACATATGTAGATCGTCAGTTCGTTTAGACGTGGCACGGGAACACACTTTCATCGCCAAATCTGGCGTTGGCAGGATTCCCTCGAAACAGAAGCTAATCGCCGGCGTGAAATCCAAGGGAAAGGTGGGCTGCTGCTGGAAGTGGCTTTTCTTGCAGGTTTTTACACCATTCGCACGTTCCTCTGCGCGATATTATTAGTAGTGTGAAAGTAGTCAGTCGTGTGTTACACCACCACCCTCTTCGAAGGGATCATCAGAGTTGCGGTTAGGTGCGAGGAACTATTTTAAAAACACCAGACGATTCTTTTGGATAGGGGAGCAGCTCTGGATTAGGTACCATAGTGTTGAGAAACTCATATATATATATAGCTGGCTCTCGTTCACAAGTGACGGGGAATTAATTAATTTTATTGGGAGTCCAAAGTGAAGAGTCCTAAATTTTGTTTCATTTTTAATCTACATGAATGTAATTCCAACGTAGATATTTGTGAAAGTCACGGAAAAAATGGACCTCCGGCGGCGGGACTCGAACCCGCGATCTTCGGATCCGCAGCGTACTACTCTTGTCAGGCGCCTAACCGACTCCGCCAAAGTCACATCGTTCTTATGGTGGTTTCTGATTCTACACTGTGAAACTATAATTTACGTTCCATTGCTACCTGTTGTGATATCCCATAGTACATTCCCACTCCCCATCGCTACTCTACTCTATACTCGGGACTAATACAGTACCACACACCATTCTGCATCGTTGCATTGATCGATTATTCTACGTTCCCAATCCCACATGCCATACCGAGGCTCGAGCATTCCGCTGTTAACGTTCGCGATTACAGCAATCCGCGCCCTCCTGTTGCAGCTTCCCGTCGAAGATGGAGAGGCCTTCGCAGCACACCTCGGCCGTGAACCAGGTCCACGGTGCTGGGATGCACGGGGTGTATTCGTCGGGGAGTCAGACGTCCCTGACGGCGTCTTACATCACCGGCCAGTCGTACATCCAGAGTCAGAACTACGGCCACGGGCCGTACAACTCGTCGTCGAACGTGCGCGTCTACGCCCACGCCGGCTACAACCAGCCGCAGAGCTACGGGACCATGGTCCAGGGCTACGGTGGCCAGCCTCAGGCAGGGTACCAGCAGAATCACCTGAAGAAAGGCCCCGTGCGCAATGGAGACGTGCTGAAGAGATGCCGGCTGCAGACTGCGTAAGACATCCTTTGTTTTAATCGTCCTAAATTAGTTTTGGTTGCTCTTGGATCACTTGGATAGATGAAGCATTTGAGAGCCTTGAGTGACCTAGAAGTTTAAGAGCAGAAAGCTGTGGGAGTCCGAAAGTTTACAGCTTAGGGGTTTTACCATTTTGGGGAGATAAGCTTTTCAAAGCTTTTCTTTTGAAACCCCAAAGCTTTACACTTTGGGACTGTCGTAGCTTTTAAAATTTCGCTGTGACCCTTTTAAGTACTCTAATTTTTGGGGAGATAAGCTTTCCAGAGCTTTTCTTTTGTAACCCCATAGGTTTACACTTTGGGACTGTCGTGGCTTTTAAAATTTCGCTGCGACCCTTCTAAGTATTCTAATTTTTGGTGAGATAAGCTTTCCAGAGCTTTTCTTTTGAAACCCCAAAGCTTTACACTTTGGAACTTCCGTAGCTTTTAAAATTTCGCTATGACCCTTCTAAGTACTCTAATTTTTGGGGAGATAAGCTTTCCAAAGCTTTTCTTTTGAAACCCCAAAGCTTTACACTTTGGGACTGTCGTAGCTTCTAAAATTTCGCTATGACCCTTTTAAATACTCTAAGTTTTGGAGGAGCTAAGCTTTCCAGAGCTTTTCTTTTGAAACCCCAAAGCTTTACATTTTGGGACTGTCGTAGCTTCTAAAATTTCGCTATGACCCTTTTAAATACTCTAAGTTTTGGAGGAGCTAAGCTTTCCAGAGCTTTTCTTTTGAAACCCCAAAGCTTTACATTTTGGGACTGTCGTAGCTTCTAAAATTTCGCTATGACCCTTTTAAATACTCTAAGTTTTGGAGGAGCTAAGCTTTCCAGAGCTTTTCTTTTGAAACCCCAAAGCTTTACACTTTGGGACTGTCGTGGCTTTTAAAATTTCGCTGCAACCCTTCTAAGTACTCTAATTTTTGGTGAGATAAGCTTTCCAGAGCTTTTCTTTTGAAACCCCAAAGCTTTACACTTTGGAACTTCCGTAGCTTTTAAAATTTCGCTATGACCCTTCTAAGTACTCTAATTTTTGGGGAGATAAGCTTTCCAAAGCTTTTCTTTTGAAACTCCAAAGCTTTACACTTTGGAACTGTCGTGGCTTTTAAAATTTCGCTATGACCCTTCTAAGTACTCTAATTTTTGGTGAGATAAGCTTTCCAGAGCTTTTCTTTTGAAACCCCAAAGCTTTACATTTTGGGACTTTCGTAGCTTTTAAAATTCCGCTATAACCCTCGTAAGTACTCTAATTTTTTGGGGAGCTAAGCTTTCCAGAGCTTTTCTTTTGAAACCCCAAAGCTTTACATTTTGGGACTTTCGTAGCTTTTAAAATTCCGCTATAACCCTCGTAAGTACTCTAATTTTTTGGGGAGATAAGCTTTCCAGAGCTTTTCTTTTGAAACCCCAAAGCTTTACATTTTGGGACTTTCGTAGCTTTTAAAATTCCGCTATAACCCTCGTAAGTACTCTAATTTTTTGGGGAGATAAGCTTTCCAGAGCTTTTCTTTTGAAACCCCAAAGCTTTACACTTTGGAACTTCCGTAGCTTTTAAAATTTCGCTATGACCCTTCTAAGTACTCTAATTTTTGGGGAGATAAGCTTTCCAAAGCTTTTCTTCTGAAACCCCAAAGCTTTACACTTTGGGACTTTCGTAGCTTTTAAAACTTCGCTATGACTCTACACTGTACATATGTGAGGAGCTAAGCTTTTCAGAGCTCTCCATATCCCTTCTAAGTACTCCACACTATAAATTTATGATCCCCACTTGCCCAGCGCGTTCATGTAAAGAGCACCCACACAATATAGAAGATTAATTACCAATCAGTTGTGAGCCAACTCGCCCCTTTTGAGTCACCTGCAGGAACACAAAGGGACCGTAACGTTTGTCTTTGGAGCAGGTACGAGTTGTCCCAGGACCTGCTGGACAAGCAGATCGAGATGCTGGAGAGGAAGTACGGCGGCGTGAAGGCGAGGAACGCCGCGTTGACAATCCAGCGAGCGTTCCGCAGATACACTCTGCTGAAGAAGTTCGCCGCGATCACGGCGATGGCAAAGGCTGAGAAGAGGCTAAGCAGGAAGCTCCAGGAGACCCAAGACAGGTCCTCCGGCATGAACGAGCACGAGAGGATGGTCTACCACAGCCAGATCTACATCCAGCAGCCGCAGACGGCCAACAGGCCAATCCCCATCAGGAGCATGTCTCTGAGAGAGAGGAGGCACGTGGAGAACTCCCAGTCGCCTATCCCAAGGAGCCAGAGCGGCAGGTGCGAGGTTCAGGTTCCCGGGCACCAGCACGTGAACCACATTCATCAGAGCGGCAGGCACACGCCGTCTCTGGTACCCAGCGCTTGCAGCAGGCACCAGCAGCTACCTCCTAGCCCCTGCTGGGAGTCCAGCTCCCAGGAGAGTGGCTCTAGCATCCACTACTACAACCCGCAGGTACCTAGCTTGCTATTCTAGTCTACCTTTAGTCGCGACTGTTGATTTTACCGTGTTTGGATTTTCAGGAAACCCTCTGCGGCATCAGGCAAGAAACTCCCCCTCGCGACCTGCTGAGGACGCCCTGCACGTCGCCCTCCACCCCTCACAATCTCCAAACACCCGTGCCTCAGAATTGGAGCAACACCGGCCACCTGGGGTCCGGCGGTAGGTCCAGAGGCTCCGCGAAGAAGGTGCCGCCGGAAGTGCCGAAGCGAACCTCTTCCATCACCTCCAGGTCCATGGAGCCGCGGCACAATGGCCTCAGCAAAAGCGTGGAGAACGGTAGCCTCAGCTCGGTCCAGAGCTCCGGCAGCGACTCCACTAATTGTGAGAGCTCCGAGGGCGACGCTCAAAGGGGATCACCTGTATGGAAGCACAAAGGAATCGTAAGTCACCCTTTCTAGCCTTTGTTCCGCGGCGTCTTGCTCCTCTGCACTTCAGAGTGTAATTAGTGGAAACATAGGTGTGTCTGGTGGGCTACTAGCAGTCATTCGCGAATTACTTGGTTGCAAAGAGTATGCCTTGGTTGCACGGAGTACGATCCCTTGGCTGCGCTGTAATTCTCTCGGAAGAGCCACGATGTAGAGCCTACTTCTTCGGAATCAAGCCAGCCGTCTGACCGTTTCTCTTCCCACAGTCAAGTTCGCCGGAGCACCAGGAATGCGCGAACCACGCGACGGACTCCAGCGCGATGATAAACAGCGTGAAGGATCTGGGCCACTCGCACGCCAGCTCCGGCTATCAGCTGCCGATGATGGACCATCCGGAGAGCATGCCGCAGACCACCTACAAAGTCTCCGAGACCGTGAAGAAACGCCAGTACAGAGTCGGCCTAAATCTGTTCAACAAGAAGCCAGAGAGGGGAATCAGTTACCTGATCAGAAGAGGATTCTTGGAGAACAGTCCCCAGGGCGTCGCGAGATTCCTGATCAGCAGGAAGGGACTCTCCAAGCAGATGATCGGGGAGTACCTCGGCAACCTGCAGAACACCTTCAACATGGCTGTGCTTGAGTGAGTAACTTCGCTGTCCTCTCGTAGCTCCTCAGTGGCAGGAAAGCGGCGGACAAACGTGCCGTCGCGTTCGGTGAAAGTTCATTTATTCGTTTATCACCGGTGATCGGTGGCCGACGTTGCGGAAACAGGCGGCTCGGTAGCTCTTCGCCTATTATTTACCGTGGAAAGCCAGGTTTCACTCGTCACTGTCTCTCTTCGAAAGAAAGCGGGAGGAACCGCCGCTGAAACGGTTCGATCTTCCAGATGCTTCTCCCACGAGCTGGACCTGTCGGGCATGCAGGTGGACGTGGCGCTGAGGAAGTTCCAGGCGTACTTCCGGATGCCTGGCGAGGCTCAGAAGATCGAGCGGCTGATGGAGGTGTTCAGCCAGCGCTACTGCCAGTGCAACCCCGACGTGGTAGCCAGGCTACGGTCCGCGGACACGGTGTTCGTCCTGGCGTTCGCGATCATAATGCTGAACACGGACCTGCACACCCCGAACCTGAAGCCGGAGCGCAAGATGAGGCTGGAGGACTTCGTGAAGAACCTCCGCGGCATCGACGACTGCGGGGACATCGACAGGGACATTCTGGTCGGGATCTACGAGAGAGTGAAGGAGAACGAGTTCAAGCCTGGCTCGGACCACGTGTCGCAGGTGATGAAGGTGCAGGCTACGATCGTCGGGAAGAAACCGAACATGGCCCTGCCGCACAGGAGATTGGTCTGCTACTGTAGATTGTACGAAATCCCCGACATCCACAAGAAGGAGAGGCCCGGCGTCCACCAGCGAGAGGTGTTCCTCTTCAATGACCTTCTCGTCGTGACGAAGATCCTAAGCAAGAAGAAGAACAGCGTCACCTACACCTTCAGGCAGAGCTTCCCGCTCTGCGGCATGGTCGTCACGCTGTTCGAGGTTCCTCGTGAGTCCAAACGCCTGCTCTACCTTCGCGGCCATCTGTTTGCTTGTGAGTTTCTAATCGAGATTCTTTTCCCTCTCGCTAGACTACCCGTACGGGATCAGGCTCTCCCAGCGCGTGGACGCGAAGGTGTTGGTCACGTTCAACGCGAGGAACGAGCACGACAGGTGCAAGTTCGTGGAGGACCTGAGGGAGTCCATCAGCGAGATGGACGAGATGGAGACGTTGCGGATCGAGACGGAGCTGGAGCGGCAGAAAAGCAGCAGGAGCGCTAGAGGCGGCGCGGAGAACAGGGACTCAGGCGTGGCGGACGTCGAGATCTGCCCGTGCCCCGGGCCCTGCTCCGACAGATCCGAAGCCGCCGACATGGACTCGCAGCTGAAGCGCTCTGCCCTCAGCAACTCGCTGCTTGACATACACGAACAATGTGAGTTGAGCTCTGTCAAACTGTCCAGAACGGTCCCTCGAGCAGAGATGGGCAAAAAATTATTTCAAATAAATAATTGATTTCGAATAAGAGACAAAATTTTTTTCGGGACTCGTCAAAAAAAAATAAGCCAGAGTTATTCTTATTTCAAATAAAAATAACCCAGAGTTATTTTCATTTCAAATAAAAATAACCCAGAGTTATTTTTATTTCAAATAAAAATAACCCAGTTATTTTTATTTCAAATAAAAATAAGCCAGAGTTATTTTTATTTCACATAAAAATAACCCAGAGTTATTTTTATTTCAAATAAAAATAAGCCAGAGTTATTTTTATTTCACATAAAAATAACCCAGAGTTATTTTTATTTCAAATAAAAATAAGCCAGAGTTATTTTTATTTCACATAAAAATAACCCAGTTATTTTTATTTCACATAAAAATAACCCATAGTTATTTTTATTTCAAATAAAAATAACCCAGAGTTATTTTTATTTCAAATAAAAATAAGCTAGAGTTACTTTTACTTGAAACGCCACAAATAATTTTTTGTTCGACGTGAATTTATCCGGCGGCCACAAATAATTTTTTGGTTTGACGGCAGTTTATCCGACAGCCACAAATAATTTTTTGGATTGACGGCAATTTATCCGACGCCCACAAATAATTTTTTTGATTGACGGCAATTTATCCGTCGGCCTCAAATAATTTTCTAATTTGACGCAAATTCACTCTCGCTGTAACTACTACCTCCTCGCATCATGCTCTCTTGCTTACCGCTCTCTAGCACACGCCCCCCCCCCCCTCTCTCTTTCGTTTTCTACACTCAGAGTTATTTGAGCTTCAAATAATTTTCAAATACAAATGAATGAAAAGACGGCAAAATTATTTGAAGGTAAAAATGAATTCCCGTCAAATAAAAAAATTATTTGAAGCCGTCGGATAAATTCCCGTCAAACAAAAAAATTATTTGTAGCCGCCGGATCGATTCCCGTCAAACGAGAAAATTATTTGAGGCCGTCAGATAAATTCACGTCGAACAATTAAAATTATTAAAAATAACTCTGGCTTATTTTTATTTGAAATAAAAATAACCTTGGCTTATTTTTATTCGAAATAAAATAACTCTGGCTTATTTTTATTTGATGACAAATAAAGATAAAGTCTCTTTTATTTGATAAGTTATTTAAATAATTTTTTATTTAAATAATGCCCATCTCTGCCCTCGAGGAACTCTTTGAAGGATTCTGAGAAGGGTCGTAACTTCTAATCGACCATTCGGAAGAAAAATATTGAGCTGGCAGTAAAAAGGGTCAGCTGAGTCTTCAGTCTTCACGTTGCCACTGTGCCACGGATCAAATCGAGCGTCATTGGAGTCTCTTTTCTTCTGTTCGCAGTTGCCGGTGAGAAACCGCAGCGCCGTGGAAGCGTGGGCTCACTAGATAGCGGTATGTCGATTTCTTTTCAATCTACGTCCGCCAGCTCAATGAGCCAAGGCATTAAACACCCCGGGCAAGCTCATCCTATACACCCGGGGGCTACGATCCCTGGCGGTACTAAGGGACTGGCTCAGCAGCCGTCTTTTTTAGGGGGTCTGTTCGCCAAACGGGAACGAAAGCTATCGCAATCGGAGGAGTCCGGGCCGTACAGTCGCACCACGGAAGTATAACCGCTTCCCGTGGTACCTAAAGGATCTCTCTGTACATTCGCTCCTCTTCTAGTACGCTTCCTAACCGCGTGACGCGTTCGAAGGACATCTAACCGACGTGGGCACCATCCCTCGAATCCCGCGCATAAGTTAGTGCACGGCTTGTGTCGCCGCACGCTCGGCACTTAGACAGCACCGTTCAGAACTCCTCGAGAGACTTATAAATACATCTCCGCTACTCGCTACGCTAACACCGCGAACCCGGACTCACCGATTGGAACGCATCTCTGTGGGTTTTTACCCAAAAACAAAAACAACGGTGTGTTTCATTCGGCCCCTATCGCCATTTAAGTGGGTGAAAACTAACCTCAAAGTCAAATTGGCACTTCCACTTTTTCGCGTATAACTCTCAAAGTACAACAGACAGAAAAAAATGTTTGAAACAAAAGTTTCATAGTGCAATAAGCGCTACAAACTTGCGTTAAAAAATTTTTGAAAATTATTTTAAAAAAAATAATTTTTCAAAAAAAACTATATTTTCAAAATTTTGTTAACGCAAGTTTACAGCGCTTATTGCACCACTAAACTTTTGTTCGAAACATTTTTTTCTGTCTCTCGTACTTTGAGAGTTATAAGCGAAAAAGTGGAAGTGCCAATTCGACTTTGAGGTTAGGTTTCACCGCCTTAAGAGCGATAGGGCCCAAATGAAACACGCCGTTGTTCTTGCTTCGAGTCACTCTAAAAACCCACGAAATTGCGCTCGAATCGGCGAGTCCGGGTTCGCGGTGTTCCCTCGTAAAAGAGTATCGTGTATCGAGGAAGAACCCCTTAACTTCTGTACACAATATTCTTTGGCACGCAAAACCAGCGGAGATCTTCTCAGCTATTTAGACACATGTATAGAAAGCTACCGAGTGCACTAACGTGTGCGCAATTTAATCGAAATGTCGCGCAGTTCTCTCGTCAGCTGGGACACGCGAGTTCTCTCGAGCTCCGAGAGGCGTTCGCGCTTCGCTTCGAGGCAGATGAATCTTCAAGCGCGGGGACGAAGAAGAAGAAGAAGCTACCCGCTGGAAATCGCGGGGAAGGCCACGAAGAGGTAGCTGACGCAATGTAAATTTCCTGGATCGGGCAGGATCCGATCACTCGAAGGAAGGACTGGCGAGATTCCTATCTCGCTCCGGCGAGGTAGCCCCAACCGGCACGTGTATAGTATTTATTCATCCAAAAAGTCGAAACGATGCGTTCTTACTTACGGTATTTATAATTTCCAATGCGGAGAGCTTGGGCGATCCGTCTCTAGTGTAGATAATCCTTTCGCGGGCCTCGCGAGATCCGATCTCTCAAACGACACCGTCGAATCATGTTAAAGAGAGAACGGCTCGCGGAGTGTGCTCGGGTAATGTCGTGTTTTTTGCAAGTATTGTCGACGTAGCTATACTTAAATGATTGTACATAATAGATATATATATATATATATATTATACATATATAACGATAATTGTACGATTATAATGATGATTCTGTAACAAAACGTAGCCTAAGGAAACGATAAGCAATCCCTCTCAATGTTAGGTGCATGTCGATGTCTAACAAGTTTTTAATATCACAGCAATGGAGTTCGCGCGCAGCGGCGATGCAAGGATTAACGTTTAAAGGAAGGGGCGTTTCTTATCGTTACGGTGCATTCATAATCCTCCGGAAATCGTAGCTCCGCTTGTGCGCTCGGACTCTCGAGGCTTCGTTGAAATTCCGTTGGTTTCTCGTCTCGCACAGAGAGCTTTCAACGTCGCGACGATGCAAGGACTGACGCGAGGCCTTTGCAGGCCCGGAGAAGGACAACTCGTATGCCTTATGTACTGCCACAATTCATCCAGAGACGGGAAACTGACTACTCCACGCTCGCGGATTCAGTGGAGGACTTTCGGCGGCTGTAGAATCACACGGAGAACCGAATATCGTGTGCATAGGCTCGCGATTAAGAATTTCGAGGCGGCTAATCGGCCGGATTGATTTCGGAGTTCGGGCGATTTTTGTACGGAGCTGTGCGTTTATTTTCGTAATTCTTTGGCGAGCGCTGCGGCGCGCGATTAACACCGAGCGCGAATTCTACGCTTGGAAAGCTCCCGCGTGGCCTGCGAGCCTTCAGCTGCTGCAGACGCGTCCTCCGCGGCTGCGGCTTTCCTTTTCGCACGAAGAGTTTCGGATTGAGGTTCTTGTTGAACGTAATAGATTTATTAGCGCAAGGGCTCCCGCGTTTCACTTCGGATCATCTTTCTCGAGCTGTTCTGCGGTAACTGGCTCTAGAATCGAAGTCCTCGATGCGAGGAATCGTCGCGGCTGAAGGGCTCGAGTGAAGGACAAGCTGCGAGGATCGGAAGAGGTGTTGATCGCGTGTGCATCGACTCCCGTCGATCCGCGACAGTCCGCAGCCTTCGGCGTTATTAATTCTAGTCTTTCTCGTCAGGAGAGCTCTCCCGATCGCGAGGGAAATAAATTCCGTGGAAAAGTCGAAGCATTGGAGGAGTCCCGACCTAGCGCATAAAGGCGTAGATACGCGAGGAGCGTCGATCGTCGATCCAAGGTACACCCGGGATCGCGTCAATTTGCTCGCCCGGCGCCACCGAATCACTTGACAGAAATTCTGTGATAATCTTCTTACGAGCGAATAATGAAAAGACTGATTAGGAGGACCATCTCTAAGTCGCCGTGATACCTGGACCGTTCGGAAAGCGAAATCGTTAGGAGGAACTCGAGACACGCCTTTCGGTGGTTTCCAGACTCTTTCCCTTCCTCGCCGTCGATTTAATTACCGCGGTGGAACTCACTCTTGCAACAGACTCGCGTGGATTCTACTTCGAGGAAGGTGAAGCTTTCGCTTCGGAAATGGAAAATACGCGCAGTTTGGAAATCACGGGAACAAGATGAAGTGATCGTACGACATCGAAGCAATACAACGGTGATTAGATTCGATCCAACTTGACGCGATCTCCGACACTCAACGCGGTCTGCGATTCGATGAGAAAGTAAAGTAACCACGTTATTAATTAAGACAACTCCCCCCCAACCGTACGAAAGTATCGCCTCCTTTGTTAATCTAACGAACGCTGTATGCACATTGTGTTAATAAAGAACTATGAGTCTGAAACGTGGAGATCCGACACCAGCCTCGTCGCGAAGAGCGGCGCGGAGAGCTGCCTGGAATGAAAAGACACGGTTTACCGTTTCACTAAATAATATCATATTTAGCAGCAATTTTGTATACATCCTGAAGTCTCGCGTAAAGATAAAACTTGTATCTCTGTCTCGCAGCGCGCAGAAGTAGAAAATAATACATTCCTCGTAGATCCTGAGGCGCTTGGATCCATTCGACTGCTCGCGATCCGTCGAAGCACGGTAGCGAAGTTGTTAAAATGTAATTCGAAACAACAGATACCGTACAATTCGTCCATTCTCTACTTAATTTCGCCGGCTCCAGCCAGTTCCCGCGCGTTTGCGGGGGAAAGGGTCGTTCTAAAATAATAAGAACAATCGAACAACAGGGGAAGTTAGTGTTTCCTTCGTTTGTCGCGGTCGTCTCTTCTCTGCTCGCGTTCGTCTTTGCGCTTCGTGGTGGCGGTGGTGGAACTGCTGGCGCGCTTGGCTTGCTTCAAGAACTGATCCAAACCGAAAGGATCCTCCTCGTCCTTCTCGAACTGCACTGGCCCTGAGCGCGTCGCCGATCTGTCAGTTCCGCTGAACTCTTTGTCCGGAACGAACCTGCCGACAGAGAAGAAGTTAGGAATTTCTTCGGCGATACTGGGAGTAAGTACAGTGAAAATAACAGAGTTGGGTATTGACTGAATGAAAAATTATTTAAATAACGGCAGGTGCTTTAAGAATTTCGGAATAAATCTTTGAGAATTTATTTAATAAAAAAATATAAGATTATACTATCTGGCGTTTTGCCTGCGTATTAAGGTATGTTTGAAGTAATACTCAGAATTTTGTTATCGCACATATGTATAGATATAGTCGGTGGCGCAAGTTTTAAGAAAAAAAAATTCCGACGTGTGGAAACTGTTCTAGTCCTCCAAAATGGTAAAATTAAGGTTTATTTTCTTCAAGAAATTCTTAAAATTCTAAAAATACTTTAATTCGTTAGGTTACAATTTCTAGGTGAATGTGCTAAATTTTTCGCAAATGTTGTTGAAAGTAAATTCTGTTTTAATTCATTAGATTGAAAATTCTAGTTCGAGGTGCTACGTTTTTCGAAAATTATGTTGAAATTAACTTCTATTTTATTTGATCACGTTAAAATTTCTAGGTGGGGGAGCCAAATTTTTCGGAAATTTTGTTGATACAAAACTGTACTTTAATTCATTACAATAAAATTTCAAGGGAGGGGGCAAATTTTTCGTAAATTTTTGTTGAAATTCAATTCTATTTTAATTCGTTACGCTAAAATTTCTAGTTGGAGGAGCTACATTTTTCGCAAATTTTGTTGAAATTAGCTTCTATTTTAATTGTTTACGTTAAAATTTCTAGTTGGAGGAACTAAATTTTCCGTAAAATTTGTTGCAATAAAATTCGACTGCAAAGAATTACGTTAAAATTTCTAGTGAGGGGGGGGAGTGGCAAAACTTTTCGTAAATTTTGTTGAAATTAAATTCTATTTTAATTGATTACGTTAAAATTTCTAGTTGGAGGAGTTAAATTTTCGCAAATTTTGTTGAAATGAAGTTCGACTGCAATTTTTCGTAAATTTTGTTCAAATTGTTACGATCCAGTGTACTTGCCGTATTACTTCGAACATACCTTAATATGCAGGCAAAGCGCCAGCTCGTATAAATTTACAGTTTTTGTTAAATAAATTCCCGAAGATGACCCCCTTATCTTTAGATTATTTGGCGAATAAATTTGACCCTTTTATTCGCCGAATAAAATTAACCCAGGTCGTGGCGAATAATTTTTTCATCGTTCATTCGCTACTAAAAATTATAAATAAATATTTTGCCCATCTCTATTAAAGACACTAACCTGTTCGTCTTGACAAGCTTCTCCAGATCGTCCCCATAAGTATCCTTATCGATATTTTTGCTGGGACGGTAAATGTGCGAGCCAATCGAATTGGAATCCTTCCACGGTTTATCGTAAACATTGTACTCGTCGTCATGCCCGTAACCACTGTCCATTCCCTTGCTAGTGTTGAACAGTCGCTGGTCAAACTGAGCCTCCCCGCTATTGGGGATGCTCTTCGCCGGCATTCCCAGAGCGATCTGTTCACTGATATCACGCTCGCGTTCGCGTTGCAGCCTGGACCGTTTATCGGGCGCGGCGCGCGCCAAGTTCCGCTCCCTGGCGCGGTCCTTGTGTCGTTCTTGCCTGAGCTGATCCCTCTCTCGCGACTCCTCCGACTTATCTGCATCGAATTAAGCGCACTTCATTACGTCAAGTAATTTAAATTAGACAGCTAAAATCGAAGATTGCTTCCGGGCTAGATCGTAGAGCCAGTAATAACCCCAGAATAAACCACTTGCTCTTTTAGCAATTCTTTCTTAGGGACAGAGGACGTATTTTCAAATAAGAATGTTTGCAAAATATTAAAAATGAATTAGTACACGAAACGTCAGAGTGCTTGCGTAATGCGTGCCTCCATGTGGCGAACGCGATTCCGATTGACCGAGTGATCCAAAAGCAAAATCGCTGTAGAGGAGTATGCTTTAACTCAAAATCTACAATCTGGAACTCGGGCGAACAATTTTAATAAAAATTCACGGAGTTATACGAGAAATATCGACTTTGAAGGATTTTACTGAAGTAATTCTTTGATAAATGGTGTCTCAAATGTTGTTAAAATTATGCAAGCTTGGTGAGCGAGTTCCACGTTGCGGAGAAAAGCGTTTTGTAGGTCCAGTTAAAATTTCGACAAAAAATATCGACCCGTTCTCGAGTTACGATGCTCAGCGTCTTGAGAAACAAAGCTTTGAGAAAAATTGCTTTGAAGTAGGGCTGGGACTATTTGTCGAATTCTTCGGTATTCGAATATTCGAATACTTCAGTTGCCCAATTATTTGGCGAATATAATTCGAATATCCAAGTATTCGAATACTATTCGAATATTTAAGTATTCGAATACTGATGTATTCGAATAGTATGGTGTGAATTATAAATCACGAACTCACTCGAAATATTCGAGTAGTATTCGAACACTTAAATATTCGAGTAGTATTCGAACACTTAAATATTCGAGTAGTATTCGAACACTTAAATATTCGAGTAGTATTCGAACACTTAAATATTCAAGTAGTATTCAAACACTTAAATATTCGAGTAGTATTCATTCGAATACTACTTAAATATTCGAGTAGTATTCGAACACATAAATATTCGAGTAGTATTCGAATACTTAAATATTCGAGTAGTATTCGAATACTTAAATATTCGAGTAGAATTCGAATACTTAAATATTCGAGTAGAATTCGAATACTTAAATATTCGAGTAGTATTCGAATACTTAAATATTCGAGTAGAATTCGAATAATTAAATATTCGAGTAGTATTCGAATACTTAAATATTCGAGTAGTATTCGAACAATTAAATATTCGAGTAGTATTCGAACAATTAAATATTCGAGTAGAATTCGAATACTTAAATATTCGAGTAGTATTCGAATACTTAAATATTCGAGTAGTATTCGAACACTTAAATATTCGAGTAGTATTCGAATACTTAAATATTCGAATAGTATTCGACTACTCAAATATTCAAATAACATTCGAATACTCAAATATTCGAAGTTTATTCGTAGCATTCGAATACTTATAAAATATTCGAATATTAAATTATTCGAATAGTCCCAGCCCTACTTTGAAGCCTGTCGCAGCGCGTTTACCTGCACTGGCCCGCCCGTTACTTTTACCCTGTAATTCTCGCAATTTTTCAAAGAAATCTCATTTAAAATACTTCTAAAGCTTGTAGCTATCATAAAAGATCCCAAAGAAATTCGATGTTTTGCCCTCGAACACCCACGTACCCCCTTAAAACAAGAAAGCTCGCACAACGCGTATCAAATTCGTGTACAGACCCAGCGCAGCAGAGGACTTCAGACCAGCGCGCTCCTCCCTGGCCTTCTGCGCCAGTTGCCTCAAGTGATCCTCCTTCTTCTCTTTCTCCTTCTGGGCCAGCTTCTTCTCCAGCTGGGCGCGCATCTCCACCGCCTCGCGCGCTTTCCTGTCGGCTATATACAGCGCTTCCGCCAACTTGGCGAAGTTCTCGTTGATGTGAACTTGCTGCAGACCTCTGCCGTCCGCAGCCAGACGCTTATCGAGGGGTATCGTGTAACCCTGCGAAGCACAGCCTCGTAACACTCTGCTTGCAGCCGACCAACCGGGTCCATTGCAATTACCTTCGCGTTCTTCCAGTTACTGATGCACGGTGGTATCTTCCACTCCTTCTGCTCCTTCACCGTCACTTTCCGCGTCGGCGAGTGCATCACTGGCGCTGGTGGCGACGGCGGGCCTCTCGGGATCTTCTTGTTAATCCTGCAGTTCGATCGCACTGAATTACTCAGCGTAATAAATACCGCTCTAGACAGAGCACGACTGTCTCGAAGCTTCCCTCGCAGGGAAGTTACACCGTCGCGAGACTCACTTGAATTTCGGAGGCTCCAAGGGATCGATCTGAGCCTCCACCATTCTGATGACCCTCTGCTTCGCGCCAGAGTTGAACGACTGCCCCTGCTGCGAGGGCGTGTACCGTATGTACTGGGCCGGCGCCTGCTTCTCCGCGCACCTCACTGGCATAGCAGCTGCTATCTTCGATCGCGTTATCTTCTCCAAAGCCTTCCTGGTCTTCTCGGTAAGCTCGTCGATCTCGTCGGTAGGTGGACGCTGCAGGCTAGGATCCTCCTCGCTCGTTATTTCCGAGGGCAACAGGTCGCTCAGCTTGCTGTAGACGATCTAGAGATAAACGGAACCCAGAGAATTAGGCGCGGATCTTCGCAGACGACCGTATTCGAGTTACCTTGTCCTTGGCGTGGCCTTGCCTAGCGATCATGTCGTACTTCACTTTCCCCTGAGCGTCCAGCTGAACCGCCAGCGCGTTGCTGGTTATCTCCTTCCCTTTTATCCCCATGCCGAGCGGATATTGCGCCACATGGATCTCCGGGAACGCTCCGCCATCTCCGAAGTCCTGGAAACGAAGCGAATATCTTTAAACGACGAACTATCGTGTATTGGTGGATTAACTAGCGGCTCGGAATCCAGCTGAAGTTAGAGGTCTTTGAGTAGCGATCGAAGTTCCTTGAATCGCTTACTTCGGAACACCGTGGCACCCATCCTTTGCGCTGTCCGTAAGGCGGAGCGGTGACGACTGCTTTGACGAGTGCCGAGACAGGCCTCTGGCGCAACTTTTGCTCGCGCGCTTCGTCCTCCCTGTCCCACACCACCTGCGATGGCGCCGGGAGTAAGCTAGAAGGTAGGCAGAACACGCATGAATGCTACGGGAAGCGTAAACTGCATTCGTGCACAGTGTGACATGTCAAGTAGGAACTTGGGATTGATGCTGTTTTTCGTCTTTCGTTTTGTTTGAAGATTACACTTCCAAGTTTGTTGTAATTGGATTGAATAATGTTGGAAATGGAAGTGTTATAATGGAGAATTTGATATGCGATATAGATTAGCGGGGTTTAATTAATTAAGAGAAATACAAACCTTGCCAGCGACATTTTATTAATCGTGAAACACTGATGCTGCCAACTATGCAAAGCATTCACACACTCGTCATAACAACGAAGGTAGGCGCGGATAAGAAAGTAGTGCAGTCATCGTAAAAAATCCCTAGAATTCGCGGGAACTAAATGTCCCTAGACGAAGCAGGGAACCACCATTCCTGTTAGTGTTGGCTAGAACCGTGATTTGTGAATCACGAGTAGGGTTGCCACCTTTTTTTATAGGAAAGTAATGTAAAAGTACATTTTAATCTTATTAGTTTCGATTTCTTACAAACATATTTCTTATTGCTTTAGCATTTGTTGCGAGTTGCGATACTCGCTCTAGCGGCGTTCAGCGCAAGCTTCTAAAGCGCGAAGTTTAAACAGGATAGAGTTAAGGATGAACTCTATCACATTAGAAATCTATCTTCGCCTCCTTCCTTATCGATCGAAAAACAATGTATTGATAAAGAAAAGAGGAACGAACGTAAGACGAAGCCTGTTTCTTCTCCTCGCATTTGATCTTCGATGTTATAACAGTCTAGACGTGTCACAATAAATTCAGCCTTGTTCAATCCTGAAATATTCTCGTTTTCTTCTTAATCGTTCCGGAATAATTTAATTGATTCAATTTAGTTCAGTTCTAAAGTATTTGTTACAAAACACTTCGATATTTCGTTTATTTAAATTCACGCGTTCGCGAGCAGAGCTCTTCAGGGCTCCACGGACGCCGGACATCGGCTCGCAACACATTACAGTGCAACTTTTTATCATTTTTATAAAGATTTATATAGATAAATTTACGTGGGATAACGTAAGATACTTTATTTTAAAGTACGGGTCGCAACTCTAATCACGAGTGATCCGATCACGTTCGTTCCCAATCACGGTGATTTTTCACAGTGATCCGTGATTTTCGTGATCGCTTCTGATTGGTGCAGGCAGAACAGTGATTCGCGATTTTTGTGATTTGATTGGTGGAAAGCATAACTGCTCTTTGCACGCGCCACATAACCCCAATTTATAATTTCTCTCGAAAGATTCTCAAGTCCTCACTGTGCTTATAGAATGTCAGTTGTATATTTTGAACCAATGTAATCGTTCTTGATCTATTTAAATTAGCGAATATTTCTTCACTTTAGTTAAAAAGAATAATGTATATGTGAATACTTTAGCCAATCAAATCAGTGCGTGCATACATTGACTATTTATGAATGTATATATTATATATTCGCTGAATTAGCACGTTTTATTTGTAACACAAGATATATTGAAGTATTTTATAAAAAATAATTCAAACATGAGTAAGAATTACGATTACAGTATTCACAGTGAGCAAATTCACTTGAGGTAAAAAAATCACGGGCGTGATTTAACTTAAATCACGCCCGTGATCGTGATTCTGCGATCACGATGAAAAATCACTGTTAGTGATTTTGCACTCCATCGCTTATTCCTGTCCTCCTGGGCGAATTCCACTTACGCCCAAATCGCCCGTGATTTTCATTAAGGTGAGTTTTCTTGTACGCGACTGGGCGCAATGTGAAGAGTTTCGAAGTCGATTTTCTCGAAAATGAAGCGCGATATGAAAAAAAGTTACTGTTTGTTTTTTACTCATAACGAGTGAATGAGTCGAGAAAAAGTAATAAAATTGTTTGATATTGCGCTTCATTTTCGAGAAAATCGACTTTGAAATTCTTGACGTTGCGTACAGTCGCGTACAGGAAAACCTGCCTTAATGAAAATCACAGGCCGCATGCTTATTCTATACCTCGTCTGTGGTTCTAATGTTTTTTGATGCCTAAAGTAAGTCGTGCGATTATTAATCGTGTATATTTCTGCTTCACAGGTAAGGAATGCTTGCACAAAAGGCGTTAAAAGCGATCACGCATTTCGGATCTACCTGAATTACGAAGTACATACCACATGCATCTTCTATATTACGAACGCATTTGTAAGATTTGATTGAATTGCATTTCACTTATTTCAATAAAATGCAGCTAAGTGATAAAAGAGTATTATTATTTAACGAGCCTTCCTTCCACTACTTACTCCTTCCGATTCCAAGTCATATATAAAAGACACGCTAAAAAGGACACCTAAAGTGATCCTTCCGCACTGAGCTGTTTTTAAAAATCTCTACATTAACGCACTGCTTTAAACATGAAATTCCCTACTCTCCAACTCGATTGACTTCAACACATTGCTCTAATCTTAAGAACCAATCGCCTTACGATCACGCAAAATATGGTAAGTATTCAGGTAAGCTATTGAGCGCTCCGCGAAAACGCACAAAGTTGCAAAGGCCAAATTTTTTTCAACATTGTTGCAAATGAAATTGGGGTGTTCGAGAAATAAAATCCCGGTTTGCAACTTTGTGCGTTTTTCGCGAGAAGCCAAATTTCGGTTTGCAACTTTGTTTGGCTTCTCGCGAAAAACGCACAAAGTTGCAAAGGCCAAAATTTTTTCAACATTGTTGCAAATGAAATTGGGGTGTTCGAGAAATAAAATCCCGGTTTGCAACTTTGTGCGTTTTTTGCGAGAAGCCAAATTTCGGTTTGCAACTTTATTTGGCTTCTCGCGAAAAAAAACGCACAAAGTTGCAAAGGCCAAAATTTTTTCAACATTGTTGCAAATGAAATTGGGGTGTTCGAGAAATAAAATCCCGGTTTGCAACTTTGTGCGTTTTTTGCGAGAAGCCAAATTTCGGTTTGCAACTTTGTGCGTTTTTCGCGGGAAGAAGGTTTTTGCAATAATAATACAGTTTTGTATAGTATTTTTGTCTTTATTTTCTTTAAAGCATGTTCAAAGTATTACAAAACAGTGATACAATGTACAAATGATTATTGCTGTAAGTATATAAATAATAAATATATTTGCACTCTTAGTCTATCTAATCACTTCACTTTATAAAATCCCTCTTCTTATGTTCGTTGTTGAGGTTAACAGCTTTCCATCATTCGTCCCACTTCAAGTTCCTGTCCGCGGAGAAATATTCTCAAGTTTTATCTATAACATAAAGAAAAATATTTTTAATAACCTAACTTGTGTATTATAGAAAATACGATAGGTGTTAATTTATGTAAATTGTATAATTTCATGTAAAACAAATAAAGAATTAAATGATCTTTTTGGAAAGCGGGCCTTATGAATCAAAGTCGGTAATAGGTTAAGGGAGATGCAGAGAAACACTTAAGTCGACTTCATATTTTTGTTTCTTAT
Source organism: Andrena hattorfiana (assembly GCA_944738655.2). Classification (NCBI taxonomy): domain Eukaryota; kingdom Metazoa; phylum Arthropoda; class Insecta; order Hymenoptera; family Andrenidae; genus Andrena; species Andrena hattorfiana. Next base: position 3,260,546 of record OX122895.1, read on the forward strand.
ACAACAGCCCGCTAATTACTTAAAACCGAAGCCGAAAATCTGAGCACTGAATTGATTTGTGGCCACTAAAAGAATGTCAAGTATAAAAAATGACAAAAGAATCAGTGTTCGAGCGGAGAACGGGAATACAATTGAAATTAGCAAAGTTGATTTCACAATCTTGCATGTGAACTTTTTTAATTTTTTTCGTGAATTAAAGGGAATTAGCTTCTTTCATACGTGTTTATGGGTGGGTGGGGGGGAGGTATCACTACATATACACATATCTTTATTGCTTCCTAACTTAAATATAAGCGAACAGAGTTTCGAATGCTCGAGGAAGCAATACATGAAGAATATTTCTTCCGCAGGTTATTGCAAAATATTCTAAATAAATCTAGCCCCAGAATGCAAAGGAAACTAGCAGTGGCGGACTTAAGAAAAAAGGCCCCTGTGGCAAACGTTCTGAGAGGCCCATTTTTTCGAGAAAATAAAGAGGTAGTTTACTAAAAGCGGGTTACGGATAGTAGTACCGAAAAAAAGATATAATTTTGATAAAATCAATTTTTTCCAAGGATGGGGCTCTAGGGGTCCTTCTGGAAGGGCCCATTTTCTCAGGAAAATGAAGAGATAGTTTACAAAAAACAGTTTCAGTGTAGTAGTACAGAAAAAATATAGTTTAAATAGAATCATAATTTTTTTAAGAATATGGGCCTTGTAGGGCCTTCTGGGTAGGGACCCAGATGGCAACTGCTCATCGGCCACCCTCTTAAATCCGCCACTGGAAACTCATAAATACGTGAAAACTCATTTTCAACGTGAACTTCAGTTCGTAATAAAGTTCATCAACTCATTCGTTCTCTAAATAATAATTAAATACAATTTTTCATTTCTATCCGCACGGACTAAATAATATCAGACTTCCGACCATGATATACACGCGAAGTATTTTAAATACAATGGCCCTTGGTATGAAAAGATCGCAACGCGAGATAAGATGATGAAAGTAATTACCGCTAGAACAAATTAACCTTAAATAACATTTAGCCTTATTATCGTAAAATACTGCTTGGGTTACAAGTACTTCAAGCATTAGCACAATTTTAAAATGAACTCCACTTATCTAAAGATGAACCACTATATGCGTAAATTTGTACTTCCACCGATATGTGAGTCGCCCAACTTTCAACATCGAACCCAACCAAAACTATTACTACCCAAAGCTTTTTTACAGCGAGAATGTTCTCGTCGGATCTCACGTTCGTTCCGAACTGCGAGCCAGTGAAGGAATTGGATCTATTAAAATTAAAAGAGTTCATCGACAACCACAGTAGTATATGCGTCCTAACGGGAGCAGGAATTTCTACCGAAAGCGGTATGCCTGATTACAGGTCCGAGGGCGTCGGACTTTACGCACGAAGCACGCGCAGACCAGTACAGTACAAAGATTTCTGCCAGAGCGAAGCAATTCGAAGGCGCTACTGGGCTAGGAATTACGTAGGTTGGCCAAGGTCGGGGTCATTTTGCAAAGACCAAGATGAAGGATCCTAAACGAGATTTACAACTGTTGGAAATTCTTGATTCCACAGATTTTCCTCGCTTAAACCGAATGTAACTCATAAAATACTTAGAGACCTAGAAATCGCGAGCAAACTAAGGTGCATCGTTACGCAGAACGTAGACAATTTGCACGCAAAGGCAGGTAGCAGGAGAGTCATAGAGCTGCACGGAACTGCGTTCAAAGTAATGTGCCTAAATTGCGATGAGAGGGTATGCAGGTACTATCTGCAAGATGTTCTCGATACGATGAACCCGAATATGACGGCGGGTAGTCGAATGATAAGACCGGATGGAGACGTTGACTTATCTGAAGTAAGCTATCACTCGAGGGGGTAGGTCACCCTGGGTAGCCCTAAAACAGGCTTTTTCAAACGCGAATTGTAAAGTGGTAAATAATAATAGAGACAATGTTTTTTTCTAGTTTTAATCGTAATTCTGTGAGCTTTAACAGGAAAAAAGAAAAGTCTAATTATCTCTATGTATATAAAAGTTGTGAGGAAAAACGTGAAGGCGTGTGCGCGGTGCACCGTTTGATGGTGTACGTAAAATCTCGAAAAACCGCTCCAACGATTTGGATGAAAATTTAATGAGAGATCCCGAAAATCATTCCCTACGATGTGTCGGGAGCAGATTTTCGAAAAAAAAAAAAAAAAAAATACAATTTTTATGTTGAAAAATACGAATTTATTGATTTCTTGTAGGATAAATATTTTTTATTTTTTTTTTTATCTCGAAATTCTGCTAACGACACATTTTAGGGAATGGTTTTTTGCATGTCTCGTTAAATTTTCGTTAAAAAATATTTATCCTACAAGAAATCAATAAATTCGTATTTTTCAACATAAAAATTGTATTTTTTTTTTTTTTTTCGAAAATCTGCTCCCGACACATCGTAGGGAATGATTTTCGGGATCTCTCATTAAATTTTCATCCAAATCGTTGGAGCGGCTCTCGAGATTTTACGTACACCATCAAACGGTGCACCGCGCACACGCCTTTACGTTTTTACTCACAACTTTTATGTACATTGAGATATTCAAATTTTTCTTTTTTTGTGTTAAAGCTCATAGAATAACGATTAAAAGTAGATAAAAACGATGTCTCTGTTTTTATTTACCACTTTACAATTTGCGTTTGAAGAAAGGCCTGTTTTAGGGCTAGCGAGGGTGACCTTAACCTTTAGAGGGCCGGGCTGGCCACCTAAGAATTTGGATACTTTGCCCGCCATTTTGGTGGTATATATGCATAAATTTTAAGTAAATAAAATTTACAATTTCAATGAAAAAATCCCGGCCCTCTAAAGGTTAAGCTCGCAAGCCTAGCGTTGCCTTGATTGTGACTAAAACGATTGTAAATTGTAACAGGAGCAAGTGGAGGGATTTACTGTTCCGCCGTGTGAGAATTGCGGCGGTGTTCTTAAACCCGACATAATTTTTTTCGGGGACAATGTACCGCGTAAGGTAGTAGAGAGCGTGAGGTACAATGTAGATCGGTCTGATTGCTTGCTAGCTCTGGGCACTACGCTGACCACGTTCTCTGGCTATCGGATAGCGTTGCAAGCCAGTAAAGCTGGGAAACCGATTGCCATACTGAATATAGGAAAGACCAGGGCTGACGATATCGCGAATGTTAAAGTGGAAGGTAGGTGCGGCGATGTGCTTTCGAGAATATTTGTGAACGATCGGTACGAAGAACGTAAAGAATGCTAGCGGATTAATTTATTAATTGTAGACGGTGTTTTTGTTAAGTAGGATTGAAATGTGTAAATAAATATTTATTCTAGTATGCGTCTTTGTCAATTAATTATCATCTATAATGATTATTGTATGAAAAATTTAGTTCCTCAAACTAGAAATTTTAAGGAAATGAATTAAAATTTCTAGTTTGAGTTTAACAAAATTTATAAAAAAATTAGCTCCTTCAAATAGAAATTTTAACGAAATGTATTGAAATAGAATTTCTTTTCAACAAAATATACGAAAAATTTAGCTCCTGGAACTAGAAATTTAAACGTGTTGGATTGAAATAAATTTTAATTTCAACAAAATATACGGACAATTTAGCTCCTGCAACTAGAAATTTGAAGGAAATGAATTAAAATAGAATTTAAGTTAAAAAAAATTATAGAAAATTTAGCTCCTCGAACTAGAAATTTGAAGGAAATGAATTAAAATAGAATTTAAGTTCAACAAAATTTCAAAAAAATTTAACTCCCCGAACTAGAAATTTCAAGAAAATGAATTAAAATAGAATTTAAGTTCAACAAAATTTCAAAAAAATTTAGCTTCTGGAACTAGAAATTTTAACGTATTGGATTGAAGTAGATTTTAATTTTAATCATAGAATAGGCATCAAGTTTTTATATGAATAGGGCACGAATCAGTCGGAGCGCGAAATACAAATAATTTAAAGTTCAAACGAATGAATCTGTTTCTACAATACAATATAAGCAGAGAAAAGAATATTATAACTAAAATTCTTTCTTTTTACACTAAAGCAGACTTTAATAAACTTCTTAAAGGTTATGTAGTCCGAACAGAAAGTTCAATCTCAGAGAAACTCTACGCGTTTGTCCCCACAGAATTTTGGAACCTTTCCCCGCAAAAGTTCACTTCCCAGATAGCACACGACGTCTATGGCCCGTATTCATAGTCGCTACTTATTCTTAAGCAAATGCTTAAGCATTCGTCATCCTTTACTAGCTACTAGGTTAGTAGAGGATGCCGCATGCTTAAGCATTTGCTTAAGAATAAGTAGCGACTATGAATATCGGCCTAAGACGATTTGAAAGTCTGAAAGACGTCTTATAGCGAATTCGGTAACTCGCACTGACTCCGTAGAGCACATAAATGCTCTAAGCCAGTAGAATCAGTGATGCCAGATCGGGGACGGGTTCCCTCGAGAGTTTCCCCCACCTCGCATGCACACTATGCACCAAACACGTGCGTGTAGATCACATACGCGACTCCTGCATAGTGTGCATGCGAGGTGGGGGAAATTCTCGAGGAAACCCGTCCCCGATCTGGCATCACTGAGTAGAATCCTATCATTTGGCAGGTATCTGGAACATAACTTTAACTGGAAGATTACTGAAGGTGAAGAAATCGGCCGTTATAGACGTCGTGTGCTATCTGGGTTCTTCCCTAATTTTACTCCCTATTTAAAACCTAGTAACTTATCAAACCTGTAACTCAAAACTCCCTACATGGTCGCGCCTAAACGTCGCCCGCCTCGCGGCATCCTTCAGACCCGTCGAAACCATCGGTGGAAGTTGTCTTGCGAGTGCTAAGCCCTGCGATACATTTCGAATCGTGATTGCAATTCGTCGAAATGGCTGCAATTAGTTTACTGAATCCCAAAGCCGAGTTCGCCAGGGCGGCTCAGGCACTAGCGGTGAATATATCCGCGGCGAAAGGCATTCAGGATGTGATGAGGACGAACCTCGGGCCCAAAGGCACCATGAAGATGTAAGTACGCTCACTCTCACGTGCACAGTTTCGCGAGCGTTTGTTTCGATCCCGCTATTAAATAAAAAAAAAACGCAATGTCGGCTACTGGAAATCAAAAAAGCCATTTAATACCCACCACCTCGCGTAAGAACGAACTCGCGTAGCTCCTTAAAATATAGGCAGAATCTTTATTATCCTTATTAGGTAAGGTTGATGTTCGCCGAAGTACCGGCAGCGTGACGTGAACGAAGTGGAAGCTTCTAGATTCTCAACTTTCTATTTATTATTGCTTAAGTTACTTCTCACGCTCCGTAAATTGCATTTGTCTTTCTCTTTGTACACCATGGGATTCCCGTTAAATTAGTAATAACAGTAACACCTGTTTCTCGATCGATCTTAATCGAACATAATCGAACTTAAAATCGATTGTCGCTGGAAATACCCCCCCGTAATTCTAAATTAATTCCGACTAGCTTTCAATTATTTTAACGAGATTCCCGCGATTGCTCGAAGGTTGGTCTCCGGGGCAGGCGATATTAAAATCACGAAAGACGGCAACGTGCTGCTGCACGAGATGCAAATCCACCACCCAACAGCTTCCCTAATCGCCCGAGCCTCCACCGCTCAGGACGACGTCACCGGAGACGGTACGACCAGCACGGTGCTGGTTATCGGGGAACTGCTCAAGCAAGCCGATCTCTACATATCGGAGGGCCTCCACCCGAGAATGCTCACCGAAGGCTTCGATCTAGCCAGAGCTAAGACGCTGGAAGTGCTAGACTCCTTGAAGATCCCCATCGAGCCCACGAGAGAGAACTTATTGAACGTCGCAAGAACTTCCCTGAGAACTAAAGTCCACCCCTCCGTGGCCGACAATTTAAGCGAGATCTGCGTGGACGCGGTGTTGACGATCAGGCAGAAGGACCTGGATATCGATCTGTACATGGTCGAGCTGATGGAGATGCAGCATAGAACAGCGGCGGACACTAATCTGGTCCGCGGCATCGTCACCGATCATGGTTCCAGGCACCCGGACATGCCTAAGAAACTGGAGAACGCTTATATCTTGATTTGCAACGTCAGTTTGGAATACGAGAAGAGCGAGGTAAACGCTTCGGGCTTGGGAAGGAAATTCGTCGATACGTTGTGTGAATTTTATTCGGCAACATTTGTTTCTAGGTGAACAGCGGCTTCTTTTATAAAACTGCGGAGGAACGCGAGAAGCTTGTGTCGGCGGAGAGGGAATTTATCGACAACAGAGTGAAGAAGATAATTGATTTGAAGAAGAAGTTGTGCGACGGGACGGATAAGTCGTTCGTCGTTATAAACCAGAAAGGGATCGACCCTCCGTCTTTAGATATGCTGGCGAAGGAGAATATTCTGGCTCTGCGCAGAGCGAAGCGTAGGAATATGGAGCGTCTGGCGCTCGCTTGCGGCGGGCAGGCTATGAATTCGTTCGATGGCTTGCAGGAAGAGCATTTGGGGTGGGCAGGCCTTGTGTACGAACACGTGCTGGTGAATATTAATGGATTTGTAGAGTAAGGTGGTCGGTGTGATTTGGTAAATACAATTGTTGGTTTATTGCAGGGGGAAACGAAGTATACGTTTATAGAGGATTGCAAGCAGCCGAACTCTGTGACGATTCTGTTGAAGGTAAACTGTAGGAGAGTTGGGTTTGAGTTCAGTTGTGGTTAGAGGTGTGCGAGGACTAGGGTTGCCACCTTTTTTACAGGAAAATAATGTACAGAAAAGAGTACCCTTGAAAATACTAAAAGTACATTTTAATCTTATTAGTTTCGATTTCTTACAAACATATTTCTTTTTGCTTTAGCATTACAGTGCAACTTTTTATCATTTTTATAAAGATTTGTATAGATAAATTTAAGTGGGATAATGTAAGATACTTTATTTTGAAGTACGGGTGGCAACTCTAGCGAGGACCTGAAAATTTCGGGTCGGGAATTTTTCTCGGGATCGGGACGGGTTCTCGAGAGTGTCGGGATTCGTATTATTGGGAGGGACTGATGTTTGTACTTCGGAAAATCAATGTCTCTTTACTTTTTCTTACGATGCGTTGAATGTGGGAGGTATTTGTTAAACGGGTCTTTGGAATTTTCGGGAATCCGGACACTTTCGGGAGTCTCGGCTCTCTCGAGAAACCCAACATTTTCGGGAGTCCCGACTCTCTCGAGAATCTCGACACTTTCGGGAGTCCCAATTTTCTCGAGAATCCCGACACTTTCGGGAGTCCTGACTCTCTCGAGAATCCTGAAACTTTCGGGAGTCTCGGCTCTCTCGAGAAACCCAATACTTTCGAGAATCCCAACATTTTCGGGAGTCCCAATTTTCTCGAGAATCCTGACACTTTCGGGAGTCCCGACTCTCTCAAGAATCCCGACACTTGCGGGAGTCCCGATTCTCTCGAAAATCCCGACTCTTTCGAGAATCCCAACACTTTCGGGAGTTCCGACTCTCGAGAATTCGGACACTTTCGGGAGTCCCGACTCTCGAGAATCCCAACACTTTCGGGAGTTCCGACTCTCGAGAATTCCGACACTTTCGGGAGTCCCGACTCTCGAGAATCCCAACACTTTCGGGACTTCCGACTCTCGAGAATTCCGACACTTTCGGGAGTCCCGACTCTCTCAAGAATCCCGACACTTTCGGGAGTCCCGATTCTCTCGAAAATCCCGACTCTTTGGGAGTCCTGACTCTCTCGAGAATCCCGACACTTTCGGGAGTCCCGATTCTCTCGAGAATCCCGACACTTTCGAGAATCCCAACACTTTCGGGAGTCCCGATTCTCTCGAAAATCCCGACTCTTTGGGAGTCCTGACTCTCTCGAGAATCCCGACACTTTCGGGAGTCCCGACTCTCTCGAGAATCCCAACACTTTCGGGAGTTCCGACTCTCAAGAATTCCGACACTTTCGGGAGTCCCGACTCTCGAGAATCCCAACACTTTCGGGACTTCCGACTCTCGAGAATTCCGACACTTTCGGGAGTCCCGACTCTCTCAAGAATCCCGACACTTTCGGGAGTCCCGATTCTCTCGAAAATCCCGACTCTTTGGGAGTCCTGACTCTCTCGAGAATCCCGACACTTTCGGGAGTCCCGACTCTCTCGAGAATCCCGACACTCTCGGGAGTCCCGACTCTCTCGAGAATCCCGACACTTTCTAGAGTCCCGAGTCTCTCAAGAATCCCGACTCACTCAGAAGTCCCGACTCTCGAGAATCCCGACAGTTTTGCGAGTCCCGACACTTTCGAGAGTCCCGACTCTCTCGAGACCCCGACCCGTCCCGACATTTTCAGATCCTCGCACACCTCTACCTGCGATCACTCGGTGTCTAACATAAAAAATCATTAGGGACCAAACAAGTACACGCTGGAGCAACTGAAAGACGCTGTCCGCGACGGCTTGAGAGCTATAAAAAACGCGATCGATGATGGTGCTGTTATTCCCGGCGCTGGTGCTTTCGAAGTGGCGGCGAGTAAAGCGCTTCAACAGTTCAAGGAGAAGGTGAAAGGGAAGCAACGCTTGGGTGTGCAAGCCTACGCGGAAGCTTTACTTGTAATTCCGAAAACTCTTGGTAAGCGAAACGTTTTGCAATAACGATCCTCTTCTAGTCACCATACTTCATCATCTCTTTCTTGTGCCCAGCTATAAACAGCGGTTTCGATGCGCAAGATACAATCGTTAAATTATTAGAAGAAGGATCCGCGTTGGGCGAGGCGGTCGGATTGGATATTTCGACCGGCGAGGCAATGAAGCCCGCTGACGCCGGCATCTTTGACAACTACAACGTTAAGAAACAAATAATTAACTCGTGGTAAGTATGCTCGAATGTGTACACCTGCTTTTTATTTAAAATATCGACGTGTAAAATATCTGACGCGTGTTGTAATCGTTCCTTTGCAGCACAATCATTGCCAGTAATCTGCTGTTGGTGGACGAAATAATGAGAGCGGGATTGTCGTCCTTGAAGGGCTAAGTCCAATGGGTACTCGTTAATTTAAAATATATGCTCGAGGAAACTTAAAAGTTCGTCTAATTTAAATATCACGTTTGCACGATCTCCGAAACTTACGATTTCCACGTCATTTTTACGTTTTTCTATGCTTTAAAAATAACGCGGAGGAACTGGTGAATTGAGTATGTACTACTTTCACATCGAATACCAGAAAAGTAGTAAATATCTATTTTTTGCTAATCGGATACGAAGCTTCCTATCAATTAAACCACGACGCCTAAACGTAAAAATGTTCGCCACGTACGTAACTTTGTATTAACGATTTAAATAAAAAGAGATTGAAAGGACTACGCTGATGCTTCGTTTATAAAAACAGGACCACAGCTGCACAGAGAAATGATTCACCAATTTTATTATAAAAATCAAAAATATTTATGTGAAATTTTATATTACACGTTATTTACAAACATTCTACGAGCTATTGTAACTTACAGGACACTCTTCAGTCTTGTTTCTTCCACACGAACCTCCCCGTTTCCTATCAATTATCGAAGGATTTACGAACGTTGGTAATTATTCGATTAGAAGCGAATTACATGCAATCACGTTACAGGGCGATGCACGCGATTAAGCGTCGCCATGTAAAATTCGTGTTCATCGATGCTTCTAAAAAATACTACGAAGCTGAACTCGTACGTAACAACAATATCCTCCAAGTTTCACCCTGCTATAAGTGCGATATCTATTAATTAAAAAGTTTAGCATCGATAAACATCGAACCTTGCATATTAACGTTTCGAATCGCAGCGTCGAAACTTTCGTCCTTTTAGCCACGAGCTGCTATCGCTCCCGAGTCGGCACAGTCCTCTCTCTAATTTTTCTCTTTCGTTAACAACTGTTCTGTTTGGCTGACCCTCAGAAGATTCATCCAGATTCGGCGTAAGTACTTAATTCGAAAGTAACAGTGGTACATGTGATTGCTCGTGAAATAAGAACGTATAAACCCTACATCGTGAAACTTTACACATTCCAAAATAAATAAATTCAGTATTTGTCTTTGCAAGTCATCTAGCTAGCGAGTAATACTATGTACAGAAATATTTACAAATCCCATGCTATAATACTGCGCGTCTTTTGATTATAAGTGTTGCGTGTGGTTTACCTCTCGCCAGCATATAGCACGGCGCGAAAAAGTTTATAAACAATTGGTGACCGCAGCGCGGCGAATTAATTAATTTCGGCGCGCCGGCCTTTAATTGGAACCGTTCGCGTTGGTGAAGTCTACGCGCACAGCGTGTATGTACAGATATCAGCGAGCTCCGTGCACGATATCCATCACCGATAGAGCAACGTAACGAATCCTCATTTGCGGACTACTAACAAGGGAAGATCTCGAAATCGGGAATTCAAAAAATTCTGAAACTTCGGGAATATGTAGAGGGTTTCCGTCTGTTTACAACGCAATTTTTATCTGCTCCCCGAATTCACTGTAGGAGGGTGAAATTAACCCCTGAAAATTCGGCTATTTTTCGATTTCATTTTGTAACTCGCAATCTGTAAGGGATAGAGATAAAGTTTCAAGACCGAAGTTATTTTTTTTTTTAATTAGATCTATCGCATGGTAAAAGCTTTAACAATTTTTAAAATAACTGATAAAATTAGCAATGGTAAAAAGTTTTGTTCTAATCTAATTAAAAGAAGTAGCTTTCGTCTCGAAACTTTTGTTCCATCTCCCGCGGATCGCAAGTTACGAAATAAAATCGAAAAATAGCTTAATTTTTCAGGGGTTAATTTCGCCCCCTTAGAGTGACTTTGGCCAGCAAACAAAAATTGCGTTGTAATCGGAAGGAAATCCCCTCTCTATTTACGAATTTTCAGAATTTTTTGAATTCCCGCGTTCGAGACCCGCCCTCGTAAGGCGCGCTGTCTTTAAATCTTAATCAAGTAACCGAATTTTGAAACGAACCGGTGCATAAGAGGAGAACACAATGCTACAGCGAATATGAATGTTCGTTGCTGTGTATTTCAACGTTTCTAAATGTACACTAAAAAAATATAGACAAAGAATATAAGTTATAGAAGATTGTGATGTCTCTTTACACGCGCTTTCAATTCGCATCGCACTAAACTGATAGGATAACGAATTTTATAAAAATTCATCGTCTTAAGGGATCATGCCTAGTTGGCAAACGAAAAAGCACGTGATTTTCGGGAATCTTTTGCGAAAAATCTGATGTATGTTTCTCACAACTATTTCCTTATTTTAGAAGCACACATATTCAGCAACCCTCGGGAATTTTTTTACAGAAAAATATTAAAAAATGAACGACTAACAGCCACTCCTACGAAAACTGTATTTATAACAGCACTGCGCGGTGAGCGCAATTTCTCCGAGCCGGATCATCTGAACTCGGAAAGTGAAGAAGATTCTGTTAATATACGAGTTTATCTCGTTCGTGAAGGAAGGATTTTTCAAAAAAAATGATCTCACACAAAATGGCGAAAAAATGAAAAACAGAAATCCTTCGCTCGTAGATAAACTCTTCTTCTCTTTTCGATTTCAGATAATCCGGCTCGGAGAAATCGCGTTCACCGCTAAAAAAAAATAGCTTCCGGGAGACTAGCTGTTATCTGTTCACTTTTTAATATTTTCCTATAACAAAATTACCAAAAGTTACTGAATACACGTACTCTTAAACTAAGCGAACAGTTGTAAAAAATATACATCAGATTTTCCACAAAAAATTCCCGAAAACCATGACCCTTAATCTGCCGAGGATGCAATTCAGCGCGTCGCTTTGGTTACTCCCAACCATTACGCTATTACCGATCTCAACGATGATCCGCGAAGTAAGTCAAACCCTGCCTCGACCGAAACGTTCCTTCGTACGATTTCCTCGTCAGGCTGAGAAACAACCCCAGCCAGAACGGAGCAGTGGCGCCTCCCCGATAGCCACGAATCACTTCGACTTCTTAAGCGCGGCTAAGTGTTTGATGTTGTGCTTGAGATCTCTCAGCACGACTTTCGGGTCGATGTTTATCAGCTGGGCCAGAGTGGTGCAGTTCACTTTCATTCGATGGCCCCCCACGACCATGTACGTGTTCAAGCTGGATAGATTAACAGGACTACTGGGAATCCCGTAGTACGAGAACTGTCTGCTCTTCGCCAGCAAGCGGTGCCTCTCGGCCGCCCTGGGGCTCGCCAGGAACCTCGAGTGAGGATTGGTGCTCTTCCGAGCCACCGCTTTCACCTTGTAAGGCACGACGAGACCCGGGCGCACAGTGGGCCTCGCGGTGGACTTCTTAGCCACCGCGTGGTTCTTCCTCGGCGACTCCGGGGCTTCCCTCTCTTCCGTCGCAGCGTCGGCAGGTTTCAGCCACTTCACGTTCGCCATGATCTTCTCCAGCAGCGCCTCGTAGTTCTGTATACTCTCTATCTTCAGCTCCAAGTCGGGGTGCTCCTGCGCGTTGTGCGCGGACACTTGCGTCGGCGAGCTGAAGGCCTTCTCGCAGTACTTACACTTGAAGAGGTTTATGTGCTTCGCCACGTGGCTCTTCATCACGTTGACGAAGGTGGTGGCGAAGGAGCACTCGGGGCAGACGTATCCCCTGGCCGGCTTGTTCTTGTCCCGCTTCTTGAAGTTCAGCGGCAGGTGCGAGTGGAACATACTGTGGTGGGTCTTCATCTTCACTTCGGAGTCGCATAGCTCGTTGCACCACTGGCAGATCCAGCCGTCCTGCTTCGCGCCGTGCGACTCGGTCTCTTGCGCGTCGCCTCGCGACCTCTGAAGGTACAGCTCGTACGGACTCTCCTCGACCTCGGAGCCCCGCGGAACCGTGTCCGCGGCCACTTGCAGCTCCTTGTACCTGAACGGGCAGCTCGGCTTCGATTTACCGGCGTCGCTCGGCTTCGATTCCTTGTGCGTCGAGCTCCAGTGACTCTGCACCGCGTCCAGGCACTTGTCGCGGAAGGAGCAGTAGAAGCAGCAGTAAATCAGCTCGTCGTCCCTCATGTCCGAAACGTGCTCCTCTTCTATGTCGTCGCTGTAGTCGTCGATGATTATTCTTTTGTCAACCTGAGCGCTTCCGGGCTCGTTGGGCGACTCCGCGGCGGAGGCTTCGTCGAAGGTGAACGGGGTGAATGGGTGGTTGCGCTCCCAGTGCTCCCAGTACTCCGTCTTCGTGGAGGAGACGAACGTGCAGTAGGAGCAGCTCAAAGTCCCGCCGCCGTGCACCTTCGCGCGTTCTTCGAGGCTTGTTAAATCGGTGGGAGCGAAGCTGCACGAGTTGCGCTTCACCTCCGACTCGGACTGCTCCGGGGTCGCGTCCACGGTCTCTTCTTCTTCCTCGCTGAGCTTCCGCTTGCGCTTCTTGGATTTCTTAGGGAAGACGAGTCCGTACTCCTTCCGCCAGAACTCGTCCGTCAACTCCGGCCCGCCGGCGGCCGGGTTCTGGACCAGCTTCTCCGGGCAGCCCGGGTGCTTGGAGCGAATGTGCTGAAGCATCAGGGACTCGGAGTTCGTGCTGCGGTCGCAGTGCGGGCACACGAAGCCCAGGCGCTTCAAGTGCGTCAGTTGCACGTGCAGCTTGAAGCCGCGCCATCGAGTGAACGCCATGCTGCAGTGCTTGCAGATTAAGGTCTTCTCTCGGTCCCCTTCGGCACCTGCTTCGCGAAACGTTTCATCGGTTTTTAGTTTCTAGGGAGTCGAAGACGCGAAGTTGATACTTACGTCTGTTACTCTGCGCCGTGTTCTTCGGTCGCTCTTTCTTCACCGGAGCTTCGTCCTTCGACTCTACGAGGGCTTCGGTGTCCTTGCTGTTGTCGTCCAGCGCGTCCAAATCGATCAGTGGACTCTCCGGGACTTTACTGTCTTGTGGGTTGAGGGACTTGGTAGGAGGTGCTGCTTTCGCAACTTTGCTCGAAGCATTCTGAGCGGCTTTAACGGGGGATGCTTTGGAGCTCGTCCCGGGGGCACTTGTCACCGCGGGAGTGTCTGTGGTACTCGGGCTTTGCTTGGAGAGCAATCCTTTTATCATGAGAGTTTGCCTTTTTAGCAGCGTGCCAACCTGCAATTGGAAATAGTAGAATTTGGATATAATATTGAGGGAAACGTGGGTAAGACCAGGGGCGGATTTGGAAGTGTGAATGTTTTCGGGAAATATTGTCAAACATTTTAATTCGAAAGAGTTGAGACGATTTTGAAATTCATTGAATAGGGGCCGAGTTTAAATTACGCGAGGGTATTTTTGGCGATTTTTTACTCCCTCCTACCCCCGGATAAGAATTCGTAAGATTTTATATTCCAACCCCCTCCCCTTTTTTTACGTAATATTTTTACATTGCATTTTTTTGGTTATTGAAATTCTGTTGAAGGTTTATATAATTCATTTATCGCGTTTTACTCTTCTCTCCTTCCTTCTCTTCTCTCGTCTGCAACTTATTTAATTTTTTTTAGGCTATTCGTATTGAAAATTAGGTTAAACGTAAAAAATTCGCGACCCTCTCTACCCTAAAATGCTTACGTAATTTAAGCACCACCCCGTATGACAAGTCAGATATGAATTATTGCTAATTTGCTACATGATAAAAAAATTTAAAAAAGAAATTAAAACCGAATTCCAAAAAAAATGCACTAAAAAAGTAAAAAGTAATTTTTTCCTTTACTTAATCTACGATTCTCATATTTTTTATTTGTGCAACTGGCGAGACGCGGACTTAAAAAATATGAAAATCGTAGATTAAATAAGGAAAAAAAATTATTTTTTACTTTTTTAGTACTTTTTTTTTTTTGAAGTCGATTTTAATTTTCTTTTTTATTTTTTTTCTTTTTAACTTTTTAGTTTTATATATACAGTGGTGGACGAAAGAAAGTTTACAACTTTTAAAATAGCATAAGTTTTTTTAGAATAGATCCAAACGATTTTTTTTTTTTTTTTTTTTTGAAGTTAGAAGGATTAATTTGTTAAGTGACGTGTTTCGTCGTTTTGAAAAAAATGCAATTAGTCGGAATAGCGAAAGAAAAATAGTAAATGTTTTTTAAACTTTTTTTGTGAGCCTGTAATAAAAATTCAAAAAAACTCATTTATAGACTGAAGCAAGTTGTATACATGCCTAAAATTTCATCAAAATCGGTTACCGTTGCTCCGAGCTATAAACGCTTAACGATCGCAGAATAAGATCAAAAATCGCGAAATTCCCGAAATCAGCGATTGTCAAAAATCATCCAAATCCATATGCCGAGTTCAAAAAAAAAAAAAAAAAAAAACATACGAGTCGAATCTATAACTTCCTTCTTTCCGAAGTCGGTTAAAACGAAAGTAAATTGAATTTAATAAAATTTGTATGTTAACCAACAATATCGAGACACCCAGGGCATCCACCAAGTTGAAGTTTTGTTGTTTAATTATAACACGCGCAATATCGTTGTAATTTGTACGAGTCTGACTCTTTAATTTGCATTGTTTTGTATATTCTACACTATGGGGATTCCCGTTTAATAATAATAATAACAATAATAATACTAATAATAAATTGTTCTTAAACTGGTCTCCGGCACTCGTGAATAAACATTTTTCAATTTCTATCGCCCAAAATTACTTAGCCCACACACAAATCCGCCTCTAAGTAAGGCGTAAATTAAACTTATACATACCCAATCCTCGATATCATCGTCCGGCGTCAAGGGTTCGTGGTTGGGACGTTCCCCGTTGTGCCGCTTAGTAAAGTGCTTCAACAAAGCATTGCGATTCACGGAAAGATACCCACATTCCTTACAGTGCCACCTAAAAATTCAAATTGCACAAATAACAAGCCACCTCCGAGATAACTGAGACAAATCGAGTCGCAAAGCCTACCTCGCATAATTCAATTCTCTGTAAAGATGGTCCCTCATATCGTGCTTGTACTTCGTCTTAAACTGCGTGCACAGAGTACAGACATACATATTACCATCGGGTTTCCCGTAAGGGCCAAATCTGCCCACGTCCGAATCATTGAAATCATTGTCTTCGATAGTTTTGAATTTAGTCTCCTTCGGTTTCTCAACCACGGCAGAACTCTCGTTGGAATTCTCCGAATCCCCTGGCACTTTATCGCAGGACGATAATCTCTTGGATTTCTCCTTGGCCTGCTTCGCGTCGTCCAGCGAATTCGACTTCCCCGGCTTTATCTTCGCCGGCTTAGCACTGGGCAGCTCCACGTCGCTCTTCCTCTTCCCCGGCTTCGAGGACTCCGAGGACGCTTCGTCCTCCTCCAGAAGAATGCCGCGTATGTGCCTGACGCGAGGCATGTCCCTCCTCCAAAGCGGGGTCGTGTCGAAAGGCTCCTCCTGCCCGCCCTGCTCGACGCTGTCCGCGGCCCTCTTGTTCACGCCTTTTATCCTCTGGTAAACCATGACGTAATCAACGTTCGGGTCGTTGTGGTGCTTGCTGTTTACGTGCTGCTCGAACATGATCTTGCCGCTGGTCTTGAACGGGCACAGCGCGCACTTGTACTGGCACTTCTCGTCGTGCGCGGTGCTCGCGTGGTTCGCCATCTCCGCTTTGTAGACGCACTTGTGCTCGCAGACGTTGCACTTCCAGTGGTTACCGTCCGGGTCCGGCACTTCCTCCTCGACCTCCTCCGGCACGGACTGACTGTTCTCCGTGCTCTCCAGCTCCCTGACCACCTTGACGAAGGGCCTCTTCTCGGAGTGCTTGTCGGACAGGTGCCTCTCCACGACGTGTCTAGTTAACGATTTGTTACTATCAGGCGGCATAGAAATTGGAGTCCGAGAGGATTTCGCGGCTCGTAACATCCGACAAGTATCCGCAACGTCGCCGGCGCGACAAGGGCGCTCGGCGAAACGTTATACTTGTCGAATGCTTTGAAATCGCACTCTTCGAATTGATTCGTGACACGGTAAGTGACTGATAATGCGCATTGCGAAGCAATACGGAGTATCGTTGGGTACCTATGGTAATGATGGTGATTGCAATGAGAGCATTTGTAAAGTCTGGTATCATGCATCTTCAAATGAACGCCCATCTTATCGATCGCTATGTTTAATCCCTCGGGCGACGGTTGCGGGCAGTGGGGGCACCTGAAATATTGCTCCTCGGAGTGCAGAGCTTTTAAGTGACACCTTAACATCGCTTCGTCGACCGTTAAATAATTGCATTCGGCTACGCCGCACACGTATCTATCGTAAAGATCAATTGCATCGTTAGAATCGCATCGGGGTAGAAACTGGTGTTGGCGAGGTCTCGCTGCTGGAGGAAGATTGCTTACCTCTTGTGCTCTGGTACGAACTTCGGGATAAACTCATCGTCGTTGTCTTTGGTAGGTTCCTTTACCTTGCCGCCCATTCGCCCGTTTTGGTGGGAGCTGCTCGCAAGGTTCACCATCTTGTCGAACATTCGTTCCTTCTTATCTAGGCAAGGCACGGGATTAACCGGGCCACTCTCCGGCACCTTTTCGTCTTTCGCGTGTAGGAGCAGGTGCCTGATGATGTTGGTGCGAACTTTCGTCGTGTACGGGCACACGGCGCACTGCACTTCCCGGTTGTATATCGCCTGGCGCGGCAGGGATTCTATTTCGTCAGGGCTGAAGGACAACTTCTCGTTGTCAGTCGCCAGTTTCTCGGATTCCTTCTCTAACGACTTTGTGCTTTTACGTTTCTTTCCCCTTCGCTCTCCCCCTTGTCGCTGTAAAAAGACAGGCACTTAGAAGTAGGGCTGGGACTATTCGAATAATTTAATATTCGAATATTTTATAAGTATTCGAATGCTACGAAGAAACTTCGAATATTTGAGTATTCGAATACTGATGTATTCGAATAGTACGGTGTGAATTATAAATCACGTTGTTAGCTTACAAGATTTCACCCTGACAAACTAACGAACTCACAACTGAAACTAAATAAAAGCTTGTAAAAAAATGAGCCTAAAGAACTTGATTTATAATTTACACCATATTATTCGAATACTAAAATATTCGAATACTGAAATATTCGGATACTGAAATATTCGGATACTGAAATATTCGAATACTGAAATATTCGAATACTGAAATATTCGAATACTGAAATATTCGGATACTGAAATATTTGCATACTGAAATATTCGAATACTGAAATATTCTAATACTGAAATATTCTAATACTGAAATATTCGAATACTAAAATATTCGAATACTGAAATATTCGAATACTGAAATATTCGGATACTGAAATATTCGGATACTGAAATATTCGAATACTGAAATATTCGAATACTGAAATATTCGGATACTGAAATATTCGGATACTGAAATATTCGAATACTGAAATATTCTAATACTGAAATATTCTAATACTGAAATATTCGAATACTAAAATATTCGAATACTGAAATATTCGAATACTGAAATATTCGGATACTGAAATATTCGAATACTGAAATATTCGAATACTGAAATATTCGGATACTAAAATATTATAATACTGAAATATTCCGATACTGAAATATTCGAATACTGAAATATTCGGATACTGAAATATTCAGATACTAAAATATTATAATACTGAAATATTTGAATACTGAAATATTCTAATACTGAAATATTCGAATACTAAAATATTCGAATACTGAAATATTCGAATACTGAAATATTCCGATACTGAAATATTCTAATACTGAAATATTCGAATACTAAAATATTCGAATACTGAAATATTCGAATACTTAAATATTCCGATACTGAAATATTCGAATACTGTAATATTCGGATACTAAAATATTATAATACTGAAATATTCGAATACTGAAATATTCCAATACTGAAATATTCGGATACTGAACAATTCGGATACTAAAATATTTGAATACTGAAATATTCAGATACTGAAATATTCGAATACTGAAATATTCGAATACTGAAATATTCGAATACTGAAATATTCGAATACTAAAATATGCGGATACTGAAATATTCGAATACTGTAATATTCGAATACTGAAATATTCGGATACTAAAATATTATAATACTGAAATATTCGGATACTAAAATATTCGGATACTAAAATATTATAATACTGAAATATTCGGATACTAAAATATTCGGATACTGAAATATTGGAATACTGAAATATTCGAATACCGTAATATACGAATACTGAAATATTTGAATACTGAAATATTCTAATAATGAAATATTCGAATACTGATATAATCGAATACTGAAATATTCGAATAGTATTCGAATACTTGGATATTCGAATACTTAAATATTCGAATAGTATTCGGATACTTGGATATTCGAATACTTAAATATTCGAATAGCATTCGGATACTTGGATATTCGAATACTTAAATATTCGAATGGTATTCGAATACTTGCATATTCGAATACTTAAATATTCGAATAATATTCGAATTAGATATTCGAATAATATTCGAATTAGATATTCGAATACTTAAATATTCGAATTAGATATTCGAATACTTAAATATTCGAATGGAATTCGAATACTTGTATATTCGAATTACATTCGCCAAATAATTGAGCAACTGAAGTATTCAAATATTCGAATACCGAAAAATTCGACAAATAGTCCCAGCCCTACCTAGAAGCTTGCAGGGCACATCCAGAATTATCCTACGAAAATCTACTTACCAAAGGGTGCACGATGAACAAGCCATCGACGGATGGATTCTTCGGATCAGCCGGCACCAGCTTGCTGTTAGGAGCTTTGTGCTTAGTTTTCATGTGCGCCATCGCTTGGTAGCCCACTGTGCACCTCATTTTACACAAGGAGCAACCGAAACGCTTTAACCCGTGGACTTTCAAGTGCTCCAACAAGAATCCCACCTTCATGAAGCGCTTGCTGCAATGAGCGCAGTTTAAATTCTTATTATCGCCGCCTAGGGAACATTCTTTCACGTGGGCTCTTAAAAGCACTGCGGACTGCGCGCTCTGGTCGCAGCCTTCGTAGCCGCACTTGTACAACTTCGCGCCGATTAGGCCAGTGTCTTTGATATCCTCCAACGTCAGAGGTTTGTCAGCCTTCGTAGCCGAGCTGCTGGAAGTTCCATTGGTATCGGTGGACGCGCTGGAATATTCTACGTCACTGTACGATTGCTCCTTCGTGTCGGTTTCTTGGCTGGGCGCCTCCACGGTTTCCTTCGCGCCGGGGCTATCTTTCTTGCTCGAGTCGGGCATGTATTTTATATCTCTTATCGCGGTACTCCCTGTGTCGACGATGTCTACAATTTCAATGTCGCTGTCCTCCGCTTTGCTGTCGCTCGCAGCCGCGTTGCTCGGAAAGTACGAGTCGCTGGAATGGCTGCTTATGTTCTTCAAGAAATCGGGGTTGTCCAGTAAATTCATGTTAATGAATTCGTCGGTGCAGTCGAAACTTCCCACCGAAACTTCTAACGGGTCTATAGAATTTTTATCCGAAGGAGTCGTCGATTTGTCAGCAGTCGCGTCGGTCGGACTCTTGGCAGAGGGCTCGCTTGCTGCGTTCTCGCTGCTACTTTTGCTCGAAGCTGTCTGATTAATGCTGCCTCCGAATAAACTCGATAGCGACTTGTTCAAGGCTTCGTTCTCTTCTTTGTTCAGCATGTTCACGTCCTTAGGCAGAGAATAGGAGGCGTTTTCCGACGGAGGAGTGTCGACTGTGTCTACTGCGACGAGTTCCTTGCTGGTTTTTGCGTCGCGGTCGATTGTTTCTTCGCTGAACTTGAAATTGTCGTCCAGTATCCTTATGACCAGCTGGTCTATCACGTCCTTGTTACGCACGGGCTGAAACGGGATACGAGTGTTGGAATTTCTAATAATTTTAAAGAGGATTCGCTGTTACGGATCGCTTGGTGGTATTCATTTACCTGCGGAGGAAGAGATCGCTCGAGGATGCGGGGCAACCGGTTGCAGTGAAATGTGCTCAGGTGAACGTGCATGTCGTTGAAGGAGTCCGAACCACTTAAGCAGTAGAGGCACTGGTACTTGTGAAACCCGTGCGTTTTGTAATGCTGCAAAATCAGGGGTTTTATTAAAGATTAGGGAAATATCTCCGCGCTTCGCTTCGGGGCTAAGAGATGTTAAGGAAACCATGAAAAAACGTTTCACCGCTTTTCACTACCCTCTTAGGGGTTGGTTAGGGAAAAATTCTGAAATTGGTTTTTAGGTATTTGTGTGGGTGATCTTTCGAAGTAAAAAACAAGTCGATATCTAATCGGGTCTAAGAGATTTTGAGGAATTCGTGAAAATACATTTCACCCCTTTTCACCCCCTTAGGGGTTGGTTAGGGAAAAATTCTGAAATTGGTTTTTAGGTATTTGTGTGGGTGATCTTTCGAAGTAAAAACCAAGTCGATATCTAATCGGGTCTAAGAGATTTTGAGGAATTCGTGAAAATACATTTCACCCCTTTTTTACCCCCTTAGGGGTTGGTTAGGGAAAAATTCTGAAATTGGTTTTTAGGTATTTGTGTGGGTGATCTTTCGAAGTAAAAACCAAGTCGATATCTAATCGGGTCTAAGAGATTTTGAGGAATTCGTGAAAATATATTTCA
This sequence comes from Andrena hattorfiana, assembly GCA_944738655.2. NCBI lineage: Eukaryota > Metazoa > Arthropoda > Insecta > Hymenoptera > Andrenidae > Andrena > Andrena hattorfiana. The sequence continues at coordinate 3,282,039 of OX122895.1, forward strand.
CCCCTTTTTTACCCCCTTAGGGGTTGGTTAGGGAAAAATTCTGAAATTGGTTTTTAGGTATTTGTGTGGGTAATCTTTCGAAGTAAAAACCAAGTCGATATCTAATCGGGCCTGAGAGATTTTGAGGAATTCGTGAAAATACATTTCACCCCTTTTCATTCCCTTAAGGGTTGGTTAGGGAAAAATTCTGAAATTGGTTTTTAGGTATTTGTGTGGGTAATCTTTCGAAGTAAAAAACAAGTCGATATCTAATCGGGCCTAAGAGATTTTGAAGAATTCGTGAATATACATTTCACTCTTTTTTACCCCCTTCGGGTTGGAATTTAAAAAAATCCCTTCTCATCGAGCACCTACGTCGCAAAAGAAATATACCCTCCGAATTTCATGTTTCTAGAGTCAGCGGTTTGGGCTGGACGGCGATGAATGCCCCCCAATACCCTGATAGATAATAAAATGGGAGGCGAAAGGATGCCAACTACTGATGGGATCTGCAGCACTTCGAAGCACTTCGAATCTATATGTATGACGAAAATTTCGAACCACTTCGAACATGAGTCGAAGCTTAAAACACTTGAAAGTCTTGATAAATCTTGCGAGTGGAACTTTCGAGACTTCCAAGACGATCAAGACTTTCGAAGTAGTTTTTATTTTTATTAAAAATTTTCAAGACTTTCAAGACGATCAAGACTTCCAAGACTTTCAAGACTCTCAAGACTTTTAAGACTCTCTAGACTTTCAAAACTTCCAACACTTCCAAGACTTTCAAGACTTTCGAAGTAGTTTTTATTTTTATTAAAGACTTCCAAGACGATCTAGACTTTCAGGCTTTCAAAATGTCCAAGTCTCTCAAGACTTTCAAAACATTCAAGACTTTCAAAACTTCCAAAACTTTCAAAACCTATCAAGACTTTCAAGAATTTTAAGCTTCGGGTCATGTCCGAAGTTCTTCGAATTAGTCGCCTCATATACAATAAAAATTCGAAGCGCTTCGAATCTATATACATGACGAAAACTTCGAATCACTTCGAACATGACTCGAAGCTTAAAATTCTTGAAAGTCTTGATAAATCTTGAGAGTGGAAGTTTCAAGACTTTCAAGACTTTCAAGACTTCCAAGACGACTTTCGAAGTAGTTTTTACTTTTATTAAAAATTTTCAAGCCTTTCAAGACGATCTAGACTTTCAAAACTTCCAACACTTCCAAGTCTTTCAAGACTTTCAAAACTTTCAAAACTTCCAAGACGATCAAGACTTTCGAAATAGTTTCTATTTTTATTACAAATTTTCAAGACTTTCAAGACGATCCAGATTTTCAGGCTTTCAAAACGTCCAAGACTCTCAAGACTTTCAAAACTTTCAAAACTTCCACGACTTTCAAGACTCTTAAGACTTTCAAGACTTTCAAAACTTCCAAGACTTCCAAGACTCTTAGACTTTTAAAACTTTCGAAACTTCCAAGACTTCCAAGACCTTCGAGACTTCCAAGACTCTCAAGACTTTCAAGGCTCTCAAGACTTTCAAAACTTCCAAGACTTCCAAGACTCTCAAGACCCTATCAAGACTCAAGGCTTATCAAAAGTTTCGAGAATTTAAAGCTTCGACTCAATTTCGAAATTCTTCGACTTAGTCGCCTCATATACAACAAAGATTCGAAGCATCCCAAAACGATCGCTAAAACTATTATTAATAAGTATAAACATCATATAGAAATAAATCGCTTACCGTAATGAGCTGTTCTATCTTCGCGCAAGTAACGCGGCACAGGTGGCACTTAAAAGCGGAGAGCATCGACCCGTGCTTGGCTTTCAAATGCCCCATAAACGATTCTGGCACATAGAAGAACTTTCCACAATCTGCCAAAGAATTCCACAGTTATTACAACAAATACCCTAACATACGCGAATCTTAAAATGCTTCAAATTTAAAATATACCATGTTGACAAATGTAAGGTTGCACATAATCATGGCGATTGATTTCCTCTCTCATCGGCACTTCCTTCAGCATTTTCCCAAGTAGAATCCCATGGTGGCCAGAGTGGCACATAGACTATAAACAAAAAAAAAAGATACACAATGTAATCTACAAGAAAAACCTTCCCATCGAAAAAGCAACAGACTCCGTACCTGATGCATCAGCACATACGAAGGAGCGATGCCTCTGTAAAAGCAGTAGCAGCACTGGTACCGACAGTGCGTGTGCTTATCCTCTATATGAAGCTTCATCTCGCCCCAGTCCTTCAGCACCATGTAACAATAGGCACAATTTTGGAAGTCGTAAGGCGGCGACAGCTTCAGCTTCTCGGCCTCGCTCGCGTGCTGAAGATAATGCTGCTGGTACTGCTCCAACGTGTCCGTAGTGAAGCGACACTCCCGCCCCATACATTTATACAAATGCGTCAACTTAGTCGTCTTCAACATCGCTTTGTAAGCATCCGCAGACTTCAGCTTAATCGCGCCGACAGGGGTCAAAGTGTCCCTCGGCTTCAAAATAGTGGGTGTTCGAACCACCTTCAGGATCTTGTAATTCAAGTTCGAGAGCTGCGGCGATCCCCCGACAGTCACGGTGCGCGTGGTCACCGGTGTCACCACTGTGCTCTTACTCACAATGGGCACCGACAGCGTCTTGTTGTCCACTTGTATGATTTTCGACTTCGGTGCAATGGGAATGTAGTTCGTCGTGAGCTGCGCGGTGGTCACGGAAACTGGCGAGGCGGGGAGGCTCTTCATCGGAATTAACTTCACTATGTCCGACGTGCCAGACTGCGCTGCTTGTATGCTCTTCGTTAACGGCTGAGTAATGGTCACCGGATTCAGTCGCTTTAAAATCAGAGGCGACTTAGATTTCTTTAGCACAGACACACCCTTGCTTTTCGTCGGAGACGTTTCGACTGCTTTTCTAATGTCGTGTATCTGAAACGAGGGTAGAGAAATCTTCCGAGTATTGAATGGGCAGTCAAGGAAATTCAGGAAATTCTGAAACTCTGTGGATGTGTAGGGGATTTCCTCCTGATCACAACGCAATTTTTTTTTCGCTGCCTAAAATCACTCTAAGCGGGTGAAATTAACTCCGGAAAATTCAGGTATTTTCGGATTTTATTTTCTAACTCGCAATCTGCAAGAGATAGGAAAAAAATCTCGAGACGAAAGTTACTTCTTTTAATTAGATCTGTAAAATAGTAAGAGTTTAAACGATTGTTTAAACAATTAGAAAAAGTTATAAACAAAAATATCAATGTTTTCTAAAATTCGTTTTTTCGCGTGAAATCTGAACTGGATTTTTAAATAATTATGAATAAATAATTATGTGTGTTCCTCGACAATTTTCCGACCTTGTGTTATTGTTTAATTACGATGTGCAGCTAAGTGCAAGGAATAATGTCATTAAATTATAGTCTCTTATTCGTAATCAACTTTCATCACCGAAGTATCACGATGTGTTTGCTTACGCGTGGTATAAAAGTGGATATATTGTTGAGAAACCAAATCAGTTTGAAAATCCAGTAGATTTCGCGTTTTCACAAGAAGATTTCATACATCCACCTCGTTGTTCCATGCGCGGTAATTATGCTATCATACGATGTGCGTGGTGTAACCAATATCTATGTTTCTAACATTTTTTTGAAGAGTTTCATCACCATGAAAAATAATTCATAATATTCGCGCCACACAAGTGTTTTCAAAGTTATCTGACTACACTGAAACGGCGGCGTTTTCTCGCCTGTTTTGCGAGCAAATAAGAGAAAACTTCGATAATTATGTTAACCCTTCGTTGACACATCTCTTTTTTCGATCAACTTGAACGTACCTGGGTGGCTCACACCCAAAATAATTTTTGAACGACTGCCATTCTCATACGAAGAATCCAATCGTTATGAAAAAAATCATAGGTCAATTTCGTGGTCTGTAGAATGTATTCCAATAGTTTTTTTCAGTGAAATTTCATCACAGTCCTCGTAGAAAAAATGTAGATTACCATATGTCGAGAAAACACGAAGAAAATGTTTAAAAAATTGTAACTTCTACGAATTTCAATATTAGAAGCTAGAAATCTACAGAGTTATTGTTCAGATGTAATATTTTCAGAGAAAAAATAGTTCGTAAGTTGGCTTTGGAGAAAAAGTATTTATTTTGCATATAGAAGGAACAAAGCATCAGAATCAGCTCACACCCAGAGTGTCAACGAAGGGTTAAAAATAAAAAGTTCTAATAAGGATAAGTTATATCTAACGGTTCCCTTCTTCTCCTCTATTTCCACCTGGTATATTTGCCCGACGTGTAATTAGAGACAAAAGTATATAAACTGTCTCACTTTTTTTCTACGCGTTGCGTATTATTTCCTAATAAACGTTAGAAGAGCATTGCTCGTCGTGCAGCTTCAGGTGCGCTACAATGGGATCTAGAAGTCCTTCGATCGTCGAGGGACACATATCAGCGATACGACAGAAGTTAAAATTGTACGAGAAAAATATGGATTATATTCTTTCATAATTATTTAAACATCCAGTCCAGATTTCGCGCGAAAAAAAGGAATTCAGAAAACATTATTGATATTTTTGCTTATAACTTTTCCTAATTATTTAAACAATTGATGAAACATTTACTATTTGATAGATCTGATTAAAAGAAGTAACTTTCGTCTTGAGATTTTTTTTCTATCTCTTGCGAGTTAGAAAATAAAATCCGAAAATAGCCGAATTTTCACGGGTTAAAATTGTACGAGAAAAATATGGATTATACTCTTTCATAATTATTTAAACATCCAGTCCAGATTTCGCGCGAAAAAACGAATTTAGAAAACATTATTGATATTTTTGCTTATAACATTCCCTAATTATTTAAACAATTGATGAAACATTTACTATTTGGTAGATCTAATTAAAAGAAGTAACTTTCGTCTTGCGATTTTTTTTCTATCTCTTGCGAGTTAGAAAATAAAATCCGAAAATAGCCGAATATTCACGGGTTAATTTCACGGGTTAAAATTGTACGAGAAAAATATGGATTATACTGTTTCATAATTATTTAAACATCCAGTTCAGATTTCGCGCGAAAAAACGAATTTAGAAAACATTATTGATATTTTTGCTTATAACTTTTCCTAATTATTTAAACAATTGATGAAACATTTACTATTTGGTAGATCTAATTAAAAGAAGTAACTTTCATCTTGAGATTTTTTTTCTATCTCTTGCAGATTGCGAGTTAGAAAATAAAATCCGAAAATAGCCGAATTTTCAGGAGTTAATTTCACACCTTTAGAGTGATTTTGAGCAGCAAAAAAATTGTGTTGTAATCAGGAAGAAATCCTCTAAATATCCACAATGTTTCAGAATTTTTTGAATTTCCGGGTTCGGGATCTTCCCTTGCCAGCGATGCGTTGTAGCACTTACGATTGGACTTTCGGTGGCGTTAATGTCAGCCCTCGGCGCAAGACTGACTACGTTTTCGATTTTCAAGAACGAGCACTCTTCTTCATCGTCCACGTTTAATACGCTGGTCATCGCCCCCAGTGTGCTAGTCTCGCTTCCATCTGTTACATAAAATATTTGTTAAACCGAAACGAGGAAAAGAAAATTGCAGAAAAGAGAATTTTATTATAAAGAAGAGTGTGAAAAATTATCACCGTTCGTGCTTGTTAATTCTTCTTGAACGCTTGGCGGAGTCACGGACAGCATGTCCCCGCTGAGCCGCCTGAGTCTAATGAAGTTCTTGGGCGCGTCAGCGTCCTCGTGCATGTCCGGCGATACTTCGTGAAACCTGTTCTGCAATTTCCCAACGAAGCGCTTGATGCTAGATATAGGAACAACGTCCGGTGGCTTTGGAATGGAACCAAGGAAAGAGAGCGTTTCGGTAGGTTTCGCAGGCTGCGAAGCCTCTTCTTCTTTGCTTGCCTCGAGCGGCTTCGTAGCCTGCAGCTGAGCAGCGAGTCTTTGAATGATGGTGAGCATAGGATCTTTAGAGGAGGCGTTAATGTTCGAAGTCTCCTGCAAGATCATATTCACATCTGTAGGCGGTTCAGTGTCTGACTGCTCGCTGCTGGAATCAGACTCGTAAACAGGAGCCGAGGTCCTGGTGTTCTCAGCATCGCTATTCTCCGCGTCGCTTTCACCCTTCTTCTGCTCCACCGTTGCCAGGGGATCTCTCACCTGCGCCTCTGACTGATCTTCAGAGATAGTCTCAGACTCGCCCTCTTTGCTCGACAACGGCGTCATCGCAAGAGGATCCTCGGACTGCTTATCCTCCGAGGCTTCTTGGACCGACAAGTTGAATCTAGAATCTTCTGCGACAGGTACAGTCGTTGGTACTTTCGCGATGTCGCTCTGAGACGGCGTTGCATCCAAGTTGTTAGCAACTTTGCTGGAAGAATCAGGAGCCAGGCTGGAGTCATTCTCGCTGCCCGTCGCCTCTACATTCGTCTTCATTTTGTCCTTCAGCTTGTCTATGATAGACAGACCTTTCTTAGACGTATCCTTCTGCAATTTGATGCCGATGTTCTGAACGATCTCCTGCATCTTCCTCTTCCGCTCCAGCTGTATCTCCACTTCCTTCTTCTCCAATTCCGGCGGGCAAACGAACACGCTTAGATTGTTCCCCGCTGCGAGACTTGAGTCCCCATCGGCTTGCGGTGGCTTCTTCTTCTCCTCGTTATCAGACCGCACCTCTACAGGCTCTTCCCCCTTCGCAAGCCCGTCCTCGACCTCAGCCGCTTTCTTCTCTTCCTCGCGTACTCCGCCACTCTCCACCGGCTTTACCTCGCTCACCTCGTCGTCCCGCTTAAGAGAAACTACTGCGTCGATCACTGGCCCTTGCAGCTTCTCTGCGCTGAGTATCGGCTCTTCGACCTTCACCATTTCACTGATCAACACCTCGGCGGACGTCAGTTTGACGAACTCGAGGGACATGTTGACCTTTATCACATCCGCCTTCGAGTTGTCTCGGTGCCAGAGTTCGACATGGTCCTGCACGTTGCGCCTCTTCAGTTGCACGTAGTTGCATCTCGAGCAGAGGTAGCCATAGATCCGGTTCTCGTCGGGGATCTGATCCTCGGTGATGGACTCGTTGAAGGTGTCCTTGAGCTTGCGGCACACCTTGTAGTAATGCGTCCTCATGGAGGACTTGGCTACAGCCTGGTAGGGGCAACAGTTGCACCGGAACCTGTACTCCCCCGTGTGCGTGGTGCAGTGCTCGTAGAAGGCTTCCATCGCGACCTTCGCGGCACCCTCCGTGAAGAACGGGCAGACCCTGCAGGTGAACTTGCAGGTCTGCTCGGTCAGAGGCTTCGACGAAGCCGCCTCCACGTCGTTGTCCCTCGCGTCTTGGATCGCCAATCGCGCGTCCGCGGCTTTCAGCCTGGAAATCAGGATCTCCTTTCCGGGATGGCTTAGCTTGTAATGGTGGACGATGTTCTTGCCGGTGAAGAAGCAGAGGAGACACTTGTACCTCTCCTGGCCGGTCCAGGCATAGTCGAGCAAAGTGTTTATGTCTAGGTCGTAGAAAGACCTGTCTAGTTCTCTGTTCTTCGCGCTCTTCGACTCCCCACCGTCGCTGGTAGCTTCCGCGCAGACTAGGTCCTTGACTTCCGGCGGCTCTTCGCTCAGGGAAGCTGTGATGTTCTCTTTGAAGTCTGCAGAATCGTCCAGTAAGAGAGAATTATCCAGCTTCTGATCAGTCAGACTGACGTCCAGGTCCGCGAGACTGTTTTTACGCTTCCGAGTTGCGCCAACCGCCTTGTCAGCCGTAACCGAGGAATCGTCCAACTTTGCGGAGGTGTTCGGCTCGGAACCAGCGTTCGGAGCGTCGGAGTCGCCTTTGGGCGATGAGGATGTTATAGTCTTCTTCCTCTTCTTCTTAGAGAGGATCCCCATCTGCCAACTGCATTTCTTCTTCTTCTTCTTGGCGGAGGACTTCCTAACGCTCGGCTCGACGGGCGGCTCGCTGGCGTCGTCGTCGATGTCGGCGTCGCTTCCTTTATCGACGATGGAAGCATCCTTCTCCAGATCGCTCTTGGATGGTACCAGTCCTACTAGAATGTTACTCAGCAGCTCTTCGTTGGCGCTGCTGTCTAGCTTCGGCAAACCGAAGCCTGCTTTCTTGCTGGAAGCAACGCTGCTGGACATGGAGATGTCGGAAATGATGCTTTCGCCGTCTGACAAGAAACCTTCGTCACCTTTCCCTTCGCTGACCAGCTCTTTCTTCTTCGAAGCTTTCTTCGAAGAACTCTGGTTCGACTTCCTCTTGGCGACTGGTTCCACTTCAGGCTCGGATAGCTTATCAGGATGAAGAGATATGTCCACGGCTGCCGCCAGCTCGGAGACGTCTATCCCGAAGCTCTCGTCCGAGGAACTATCGAACATCACCCGGGAGCAGTCCAGCTTCGAAATGTCCGTCTTCTCGACGAGCACGCGCGGCTCTTTAACGGTCTCTTTGTTAATTATACGCTTGCTTCGTCGCAGCATCTCGGTTTCGTCGTTGCAGGAGTCCCTGCTGGAGAAGGTGCCGGAGTTCTGAGCGAGTTCAGTCCTCAAGGCCAAAGGCTGATCCTCCTCGCTGTCAGAGCTCTGATTGAATTGCTTGGAGCGCTGTCTAGTTACTCTTTGCGCCTCCTTCTTACATTTGCCTCTCGATTTGCTGGACTCCTCTGGGCGAGGCTTAGCAGCTTTCTTCGGCTTAGATACGGCGACCAGAGGCTCCTCCACGTCCGAACTCGCCTCCGTTTCCCGTTTACTCGGCTCGTCCTTCTTCGCGCTCGGCGCACTCTGGCTCGAGGTGCTCGCGCAAACGTTCTGCTGGCTTTCCTTCTGCGCGCGACACAGTCGGTGGCCAGTCGCTGCCACGACGTCGTCGCTGATGAACATCTCCCTGATGTCCTCCTGCAGCATCTCCAACGAGTTCCTCCTCTTCGCCTTCGCTTTGGGCGCCTTGGAAGCACCGTCCTTGTCCTCCGCTTGTTCTTCACTCTTGCCCTCGTCTTTGCCCTCCGTCGCCGGAGTCTCCGACTCCCCCGCGTTGGCTTCTCCGCCCTTCGACTGGTCCTCTTCTTCGGCTATACTTTGCGCCCCAGGAGGAGCTCGCTGCGGCTTTAGATCCTCGGATTTAGATGCGGCAACGTCGGAAGATTCAACGCCGGGCGTGGTCTCTTCAGCGCTCTTACGATTGTCGATCTTCCGATCACTCGCAGCCGGCTCCTGCGTCGATCCTTTAGCCGACGAGGCCAAGATGCCCAGCCTCTCAGCGAGCGACTCTTCGTCGGAGCTGTCCGACACGATCACTCGCCGTTTCTTCCTCATTGGCATCTTCTTCGCCTCGAAAGTGTCGTCCTTATCCGAGCTGCTGCTCTCGGACTCGGACTCGATGATCTTCTTGATCTTCTTCAGCTTCTTCGCCTGCAACACCTCCCCTAATTTCTGCATGAACTTCGCCTGCTCGACGAACTTCTTCCCCTCGCCGTGCTCGAAGGATTTCCTGATCAACGCCTCGATCCACTCCTGCGTCACTTCCTCCTTGGGCTTCGACCCTTCCGGCTCCAGGTCCTCCTTCTTAGGCCTCTCCGTGTCCTCCGGAGGCTTCGAGGAAGTGGTGCTGATCAGATCAAGCTCCCCAAGGCTACCGTCGTTCTTCTCCTCCACGCGCTCAACGGAAGCCTCCTCCTCCTTGGCTTCCTCCTTCCTGACATCGACGAGACCGCCGCCTTCGTTCCAATCCTCGAACAGAATATTCCCGTCGCTGCTGCTGCTCACCTCGGCGGTAGCGTCGTCCTTGTCCCTTCCCTTCTTGCCGGCTCTCTCGTCCTGCCTCTCAACGGAGCACTCGGCAGCCCTCCCCTCGTCGAGGCTGTGACTGGAGGTAGGCGATTCCGAGGATTCGTTGCGCTTGATCTTCGGGATCTTGAAGTTCTGCAGGCAGTAGCCCTGAGCGGACTTCGCCTTAGTGTCTATAACACCGTACAGGCTCTCCAACGGCGACTGCATCTTGTCTTTCGACGACTTCTCCTGCGCCAGCTTCTCAGTATCCGCGCGTCTGTGGTTGTCGGCCGGTTTGGGAGGGGATTTGAGCTTGTCTTTGGCTTTCCTGAAGGAAGGAGCGAACGCAGGCGCCGCGGAGCGTTTCCTAGGCCCTCTCTCGTTGAAACTAGCCTCTTTAGCTTTGGCAGCGGGGAAATGCTTGTCCTTAGCCAACCGGGGATCCCTGACAGAGGCGGCGCCGTTGTCCCTCGGCTGGCTAGGGCTCTGGATCACCGGCGGGTGCTCCGTCCGCACTCGGGGATCGCGGTCGGACACGTTCCGCGTGTCTCTGCCGAATCTGTTGCAATTATCCCACTCGTGGCTCTCCCTGGCCCACTCGGGCCTGCGCGCGTCGCGGTTGAAGTTGTTCCTATTCTCCCCTCTGCTCCTATCGTTGTAATACCCGCTGCGACCTCTGCCGCCGCCGCGGTCCCTGTCCCTGCTCCAAGGGCAGGGCGTGCTGGGCCTCGCGTACGGCGTCTGCGGCACTTCCGCGGGCACGCAGGGGACCTCGTTCTCCGGCCTGTAAGGCACGTCCGGCGGTCGGGCTCCCGAGGAGTCCCAGGACGGCCTCTGATGCGAATACTCGATCGCTCTGTCGAAATTCGCGTCGTAGGGTCTGTTCTCCGTCTGGAAGTTCCTGTACTGCGGACCCACGGGGTACCTCGTGGGAGATATAAGAGGCTGTATCGTCGGCACACTGGGCACATCGATGTTTGGCATTTCCTCTGGTCTGGGAATGTGTGCTATGTCCTGGGGCCGCGCGGTCGGGCTCATCAGCGGCCTGATACCGGGGTTTATGTTCCCGGGGAACTGGCCAGGCCTGAGCTGCCCGTCGCTAGCCTGGTGGGGGTCCATGAGTATCGGCTCTCTCGGCGGACCCACGTTCCACATCTCCTGGTGCATCGCCATCGGGTGTGGATACGGCTGCGCGGGAGAGTTTGGCATAGGGTTGAAACTCGCGGCCGGAGGCCACTGGTTGCCCCCGAAGTCGTTCATCGGGGTCCAGTGGCTCTGGCTCGGCGGTATCGGTCGGTTGAAGTACTCCGGACCCTCCATTCTACACTCGGTCTCTATCCTAGGCGGCACGATCTCGGGCGCGACGTTCCCCGGGCGTCTGGCGTACATCGGAGGGTTCCTCTCCTCCGGGACGATCGGCCCGCTGTGGTGCATCGGGACGGAACTAGGAGCACTCTCGTCGGGAGGTCGACAGTGGCCGTCGCGCAGCTGGCGAGGATGCCGCTCGTAGTTGTCCGCGTAACGCGGCTCGGTCTTCGAGCCCGGAGAAGCCGGTCGGCTCCTGTCCACCGGCTTCTCCGCGTTAACGGGACAAGGGCTCGGGCCGTGTATTATAACACTCGGCGACTTAGCCTCGCTGGCTTTGGCGGGCTCTACTTTGGCGCCGGGGATCATGCATTTCCTGCCGGTCATCTTGACTATGTGCTTGTCTATCTCCTCCCAGCGCCTCTCGCTCTCGCTGTCGATGTCCTCCTGAGTCAGTACGAAAGGCTTCGACGACTTCGCGTCTTTGCTAGCCTCCTGCTTCTTCAACTTCCCCGCCTCGTCCCGCGGCTTCTCGCTCCTCTTCTCCGCCTTGCTCTCGCCCTCCTCGTTCAACAGCTCGGCCAGGTCCTCCATGGACAACGGGGGCTCCGCGGAGACGGGCGGCGGCGAGAGCAACAGCGGCGCGGGCGGTTTAGCGACGGCAGGTCTCTGGACCGCCTCTTTCAACCGGGGCGAGGTGTTCTTGTGCTTGGGGTACAGGATCTCGGGGTCCGGGGACTTTAGTCTCACGTCGGGGACGTTCACTGGCGACTCTGGCCGGGCGTCGGGCGGCTCCAGAGACACTCCTAGCATTCTACCTTTCTCCAACACCGAGGATAGTCGCCTGGAGCCGCCCAGAGAGGGAACTGGCACCGTCGGTATGTGTCTAGAGGAGGTTATCGGTATTGCCACGTGGGACCTGCTGTCCTTTTGCGGCAGGTTACTCCCGACCATCTTGATCGCCGCGGACACGTCGTGGCCGGAAGTAACGATCGACTGCCAGTTCTTGCTCCTCGCGGCTTGGTTCTCGCTCTCCTCGAGCATCTCCCATTCGGAGAATTGGACGTCGTCCGCATTTCTGCTGGAGGCGCGCTGGCCAACGGAGGGCTGACCGAGATCGTTGCTCGTGCGCTCGGTGGGTATTATGATCGGCGCTTTCGTCGGCAACGTCTCGACCGGGTCCGGGCTGGCTGGTTTACTGGTGTCGATGAAGTCCACGCTACGCTCCGTGGGGATTATTATCGGCGCCACTTGGGAGACCGAGTCGGGACTCACCGGCGGGCTTGGGCTCGCCGGCGTCTCGTGGATCGGTTTCTCTTCCGAACTCTCTTTGGGTTGGGGCACCCTTGGTGGCTTGCTCTGCTCCGAGCCGGTGTCCTCTGCTGCGCTGCAAGGCAGTTCGATTAGATTTTTATGGGGGACTGTGCAGTTCTTTGGGTCATGCGTGAGTTACACTTACGCCGAGGGCTGGGCCGAGCTTGGCTCGCTTCTCTTTGGAAAATGCAGTCCTGGCGTATTTCCCTGAAACTCGTGTCGGATTAGAATGATTAAAATAAAAACACAGCACATGCACTACGGAAGCCTGTAAACATTCAAAAATATAAAGAGAACGAGGAGACCGAAGCGGCTACGGGAAACCAAAAGAGGTGGAGCAGTACAGAGTGAAACAACAGAGTCCAAAAGCATTCGTTTGATTATTTGTGCTTCGATGAGTTTTCGGAAGGTCTGTGGAGAGGCATACATGGTTGCTAATTTTCTATTCAAATTTCTAGTGCGGGTATCGTGTTCCGAGGTAGAACTTAATCCGCGTTGCGGGAGAGTGATTGCTGGTGCGGGAGTGCAATGTGCAGATTACGTAAAGTACAATCATACATGTGGCAACACAGAGACGTTTTAAAAAAAGATATGGATACAGAGTGTCTACCACTGAGCAGCAAAAACCAGGGTGCGAGTATTACGTTTGCTCTATGAAGCACGTGACATAATGTTCTGCGTCTTATGAAACGATATAAAGGAGGTGTTTCAGGATAATTTCCATTTTCGAATGAAACTTTGTAAATAATTCTGAAGTTTGGAAAACAGAGGCGGATTTGAAAATTTGACGTCTGTCACCCTTTCCGCGAAATATTATAAAATATTTTAATTTAAAAGAGTCGAGACAAATTCAAAATTAATTCAATACGGAAACTCACATCTGAGTCGTTCCTAATTTTATTCGCTACATGAAAAAAGTGTATTGTTTTTAAAGTTTTCTCAAATCTCTGGGTTTAAAATTTTTCTAATTTTTTTTGCTCGAAATTTGTCGCCCTCCAAAATTTGCTATTTCCTAAAATTTATTGCTCCTGAAAATTTGATGCTTCCCAAAATTTAATACTGCTCAAAATTTGACGCTCCCTAAAATTTGTCGCTCCCCGAAATTTGATGCTACCTAAAATTTATCGCTCCGTGAAATTTAACGCTCCCCAAAATTTGTCACGTCTCAAAATTTACCGCTCTCGAAAATTTGCCGTTTCCCAAAATTTATTGCTCTCAAAATTTAACGCTCCCCGAAATTTGTTACTCCTCAAAATTTGCTGCTTCCCAAAATTTATAGCTCCCCAAAATTTAACGCTCCACGAAATTTGTTACTCCTCAAAATTTGCTGCTTTCCAAAATTTGCAGCTTCCCGAAATTTAACGCTTCCCAAAATTTGTCACTCCCCAAAATTTAACGCTCCCCGAAATTTGTTACTCCTCAAAATTTGCTGCTTCCTAAAATTTATCGCTCCCCCAAAATTTAACGCTCCTCGAAATTTGTTACTCCTCAAAATTTATCGCTCCCCAAAATTTAACGCTCCCCGAAATTTGTTACTCCTCAAAATTTGCTGCTTTCCAAAATTTATAGCTCCCCAAAATTTAACGCTCCCCGAAATTTGATACTCCTCAAAATTTGCTGTTTTCAAAAATTTGCAGTTTCCCGAAATTTGTAGTTTCCCGAAATTTAACGCTCCCCAAAATTTGTTACTCCTCAAAATTTGCCGCTCCCAAAATTTATCGTTCCCCAAAATTTAACGCTCCCCAAAATTTGTTACTCCCCAAAATTTGCAGCTTCCCGAAATTTAACGCTCCCCAAAATTTGTTGCTTCTCAAAATGTAACGCTCCCCAAAATTTGTTACTCCTCAAAATTGACCGCTCTCAAAAAATTTACCGCTCCCCAAAATTTAATGCTCCCCGAAATTGGTTACTCCCCAAAATTTGCAGCTTCCCGAAATTTAACGCTGCCCGAAATTTGTTACTCCATAAAATTTGCCGCATCCCAAAATTTGCAGCTTTCCGAAATTGATCGCTCCCCAAAATTTTCCGCCCCAGGCTGCATCCTACTCAGCCTGCACCCAAATCCGCCCCTGCTGGAAATCTACAATCCTTTCTCAAATATTCAGTATAATTAGAACGCAAATTTCCTGGTTCCTATAGAAACGCACGAGCATTCTCGTTTATATCTTTCATCTGTGAACACAGTACGATATCAAATCATACAGAGCATAAAGCTAACTAAACGTTGCCACATAGTTCACTGAATTCCCAACTTGAAGCAAAATTCCAGTTGCATGCATAGTTGCAATTTTAAAAACGAACATACGCCTATAATAGAAAATTCAGTGTAGCACAACGGCAACGTCGTAAATCACGATTATTATATATACCTTTTCCACTTTGTTGTGCAGCTTCTTCAGAACGTCTTCGCAGCGCTGCAGCGTCTCGATCTTCAGCCTATTTCACGCATAAGACATCCACGTTAATTCCCTTTTATATCTCAACATCCTTCAATGACATACTTCCCGAGATTTCTCTCGCCAAATGTTCAAATACAAAGACGCGAAAGTTCGAATTTCGAATTCCAAATCCATTCAAATCCCGGCTCATTGACTATTCAAAGAATTGGAAATTCGGGGGTTGGACTCCCGCATAGACATTGTTCGGTAACGGTAAACATAAGCGAATGACAAGAGGTTTACGCGTGCGGTGCACCTGCGAGACGTACTTTCTCTTGCTGTTAGATAGGATCCCGTGAAGGCTCTGCATTTTCTGCAGCTGGACCTCCCGCGACTTGTCCTTAACGTTCTGCAGTCTCTCTATCATCGCTTCCAAAAACGGAATGTACTGTTGCATCTCGGCGAACTTCTTGTCGTACTCGTCCATCTTGTTCGTAGTGTGTCGCTCACCTGCGCCAGGGGGAAGAAAACCTTTATACTTCTACCATTTACCAGATCGATTCATCCAGAAATCTCTCATATCCCTCATTTATTTGCAATTCAATCCGACGCCCATTCAATCTTAGCTTAAACAACTTAACAGTTACAATTTTCGTACAGTATGCCTAGTTTAACTGTATAAACCGAATCCTGAACGCAGAACAAACAAAACGAACTAAATAATAATCGACACTTTCGAGCCACCCTGTATATTTATCGCGATGACTTCCAACGCGGCGCGAAAGTTTCATTCGCGAATCTGTAAAAATGTATTTTTCGAAGGGTTACAGAATTAGTTATTATTTATTTCCTCCTCAGTAGCTTTTAATTCAATCTAAATAATAATCGGCACTTTCGAGCCACCCTGTATATTTATCGCGATGACTTCCAACGTCGGCGCGAAAGTTTTACTCGTGAATCTGTAAAAACCTATTTTACAGATTAGTTGTTATTTATTTCCCCCAGTGGCTTTTATTCAATCTACTCTGTGGAAAATATTAATAAAATTCTTTTATTTCGTATTTAATTATTGTTTTCGTCGTATTCAAATATCGAAGGCAAGAACTGGTTTAATGTTTGCGTATTTAAGTGGCACCTAAGTTCAATGACGTTATTATTTGTCCGCATTTAATTACTTATCGATCTTAAAGAGAGAAACATTTAAACAGGCATACTGTACAACAAAATCAATGAAAAACGTGATAATTATGGCGCGGGGATTATTTTAAACCTGCAAATCATCGGGGGGGATCAATGATGCAAATCATTTGCGTGCATAAATCAGAATACACTTGGGGTAACAATCGAGCATACATCGTTTTAAAATTGAACGATTTCTTGAAATTCCCAAGGCAACCTCGACTTTCAACTTTTTCCGCCAGTCATTTAGCTTCCTCCGCGTCCTCGCGTTACTAAAATCGAGGACTGCGTTGTAGCATTCGGTCATACGATCCGCCACGTTGCATTGCACTTCCTCGTTACTAGCCCATTCCTAGTTTCCAGTCATCAGTTACGTAATTACGTTTGCAATAAAAATTCTCGCATCGCGAATATTTCGCGACAAACATTGCTCGTCACTTGCCATCCCGATTCTGGCGCAATTATCGTTGCAACTTGCTCGGTGCCATTATTTATAGACCGTCTCCACATTAACTCATTAATGCCCACGTGTCCTGCCGCGGGTAATCGATAACGAGAATAACGCCGGACGGTTACATCAGATGCGCATACATGAAAGAAAGGAGCGTGTCGTTTCATGCGTACTACTTTTATTCTCAGAAAATTCTGCGATAATAGTTGCTTGCACAGGCGTTACAATACAGATACAATTTACGATCGATGTCCGTCTACATTACACTGGTTTTAATGCGACACTGTATGTATATTAAATTCAAGCGTTGTATACCTTCGCAGCACACGCGAGAGAATTCTTTATCGCACACGCCGGGTTCTTGAGCTGCTCTTGAAATCCTCTCGGAATCTTCGCCACTCAACACTAAAGCACTAAATCACCAAATCACTTTTCCACGCCGAGTAACACGGAAATCGATGCACGTGGGAAAAAAATTCCCTGCCGCGTGCCCGAATTCGACAATGGGCGATTAAATCGAGAGGAACCGTCGCTAATAAAATTCTACGATATTTACGCTTATGAGCTGCCAGTGCACATGCGCAGTGGGCATCCCTCGAGGAACTTACGCGTCGAGTCACGATGCCTGGACAAAGGAGAACCGATCTCGAGCCCGAAAACTACGCCAATGTCCCGCAAAATTCGACCCTGAAATCCGTGCCGTCGAGATCGATGCACTGGATGCACCTGCACGAGGTCGTAGGAACGCTCGACGCGAGAATCACAGATTAAAGCACGGAACCTCTGGTTAAATCCGGACTCAGACTGAATCCCAAGCATTCTGCAACGTTTCGTCGGCGATGCTTCGCAGAGAAATTCAGGACCTTCTTCGGCCCTGTCATTCGTTTAAGCTTGTCGTTTCTACGTACCCAGCTTTATGACCCTGTTTCATCGAGCTTTATACGCGCGGCTCGTGTTCGGTTTGGCTGCAACGACGAAGAAACATCCGCGCGAGACGTTTCCCTGGTCACATCTTACTTGCGAGCCAACGTGCGTAGCTTCATGATCTCGAGAGAGAAAGGAAGTAGGTGGAGACACTGTCTGAGCGATTCGAAATCATCGGCAGATAGCAGCTCGGTAGCAAACATGGCGGCCGAACGATATCCACGACCGTTGCTTCGGACGATATTCCTCGCCTGAGGGGGTTTTACAGGGAGCGATACGAAACGCGCAGTACTTTCAACGATCGGTTCACGTTAACTGTAATATTCCGTTGGTATCGATTCATAAAACGATCCCAAGTCGCCCAAGTCAACGGACACTTGACAGTATCGTTAACTTATCGCGCCGAGACTTAAGACCGTGGTTCGAGCGAATGCTTTTCGGGGAGGAAATCTAATTCGGACGTTGCAATTCGATCGTAGGTAAATCTCACTTCAACTTTCCTCGATTCGAGACACGTAATAAAATGCTGGATAAACCTGATGCGAGATTCAGACGAATGCATCTGTTAATCACTTAAAAGGTACTATTTAAGTACTGCTACACTAAATCTCCGCCAAGTACGACGCAGATTACTCGGATCTACTGTATTTTCGAAAGCCAGTACCTCGGTATAGCACAACGAAACTAATTGCGAGCTCGAATATCCATCGTCTGAACGTCCAATCGAGCAGAACTCATTTTCGCCGTGAACCATAGAAGCAAAGCATATGGCACTGAGTGTCGCGCAAAGCGCCCACGTCATACACGTACACATAAAATCCTCGATTGTTCCAACGAGCGCACAGGCAACGAAATGGATATTCTCGAGCCACCATGTTCTTACTCTCTCTCTCTCTCTCTCTCTCTCTCTCTCTCTCTCTCCCCCCCCCCCCCACCCCCCAGCCGTTCCACCATTCTTCATCCTCCTTCACCTTTTTTTCCGTCGATACACGCCACGACCGTGAATGCTCGTTTAGTACTTCGTCGTGCTTCGAATCACCGCTAGCGACGTACCACGTAGCTGCCCTAGCAATTTCAATAATCTCCTCCGAACAGTTGCCCACGCGAAGGGCTCCATTATGCCCGACGAGTTTACCATATTACGTCATTGCCAATTAAAAGAAGAGCAAACAAAATGGTGCTGGCCGCCAGGAAAATGGTTCTGCCCCCGCTCAGACTACGGTTCCCTACGAGGCTCGTTACGAACATAACATTGTCTCTTTTTTTTTTTTATCGACGATTATGCATCGCCTATTCCTTACCGATGAACAGATTCTTTCTCCGCGGCAGCGCACCTGATAAAACATTACACAGCAGATTATCGCCGTACGCATCGATCTTCCTTCCAAGCTTTCACCGGCCCGATCCTTCCGCGGTGCACCTCGGCCCTTCCTCCCGGACGATTATCAACGAAGAAACTCCCAAGGTGTCCACGACGTTTCAATGCATGCCTACGTGCAGGCACTGCACGGGAATCGCTTGGAACTCTCTCCTTCTTTCTCCCTCGCGCGATGCCCCCGGCTACGGTCTATGTGCGTTGAAACTGGCACTTCTTTTTCCCCCCAAGCTCCCTGCAGCGCGCTCTATAATTCTGCATCGCGAGCCACGGGAACTAGGGCCCATCCACCGCGATTCAATAACCGAGCATGAAAGTCCTACTGATCCGCGATGCCGTCTCTAATTAGACGAAGGGGAGGCGTCACTTCTCCACGACTATGCGCGCACCAGTCGCGACGATTCCGCTCCGTAGGACGTGCGATCTCATGCGTGGCACGGGCGACCCGACGTGGACGGGCTCCGGACGGTACGCGACGTCCGGGTGGAGATCCCGACTATCGCCGGTCCCTTTCGTTCGGAACGCCCGACGAGCCACACAAGCTTCGAAGCACTTGCAAGCATCACAATTCGTTCGATGCCTCGAGAATCGGGTTCCCTCGACCCTCGCCCGTTCGTTCAACGTCCCACGCGCATACGGAACACGTAACTATTACTTTCCCCGCGTGTAACCGACGGAAAAATCGTCGCGGCGAAGGATCCCTAACACCCCTCGGTACGGCGCGGTGATCCAGACTTCCTCGGCGACATAGGTCGCTTAATTACGATCGCACGGCGCCCACGGGGAAACGAGCGAAATGGCAGCCCTGAAGGGCGCACGATATACAATGGCTGCCATTAATGGCGCTAGACTAAATCATCTCCGCGCGAATCTCTCGCGACGCCGCCCTCCATACCTCACCCACCTCTCGCGCGGCTTTTCCTTTCCGTGCTTTTTTTATTTAGGGAACTAGGATAAACAAGACGACAGGTGGGATGATCCCGAGCGAAACCACAGGGTCTTTATTTTATTACCGATTCGCCGTTAAACGGGCCACCACGCCACGTCGATTACAAGTTCCTTTGGGAGTTACGCTTGTGGCTGCGCCGCGGCTAACTCACAGTCTTCTTTAGTCCTCTCGGGAGACACTCGGCGACGATCGGGGACTTGGCGTGGCTCGAACGGAGAATGAGAGTCTTGCATACGCGTTTCTTACGGGGGAATTTTCTTGCGTGAACGAAAGAGACTTAAGGCCCGGTGGGAATATTCTCGGTGCTTCCGCCAGTAACTTCTAAGAATCTCCACGGGGGATTGCTCGAGAGCGAGACTTAACGGAGGGCTTGTACGGTTTCTATGCGTTTTGCTGATGCGAAGATTTACGTGAGCGAGATCGACGGAGTATCGGGACGAAAGATGCACCTCCAACCACGCAGATCCGCCATCTTGAACTTACGAGCTCGCGTAGCAGCTGCCTCGTTCGGGAAGCTTCGCCGAAGGCGCACGAGCCTTCGCGAGCATCCGCGAGCTCGGTAGCGCTTCGATCCGGCTCGACCGCGCGGAATTCGAATGGATTAATGGAACGTGAGACGGTCGCGAGAAGCTTCCTTTCCGCAGATTAACAGACACGGTGAAAAATGCACATTCTTTTTATGGTGTTGATAAAGTAAAACGCCATGAACATCATGGAATTATTTTACAGGCATCTCGCGGCTGCGAGATTAAATGGCAACGAAATACAATGTTGCATGGCGCACGTGGCTGTCGGACGCAGTGATTTACAGAGATGCGTGGGTTCACTTTTATTGTACCGTCGTACGAGATCGTGGAGCAACGGGGAAATAATATTAAGATATTACAGGCGATCTGGAGGAGGGAGTAGTAAAAAGAAAAATAGTTTCCAGCTCTTAAATCAAACGAAGCTCTGCGAGAGTATAAAGATCTGCGGCACTCCCTTAAATAACAATCGGTTCCTTTCTGCCAGGTAGTTTATCACAATAGAGTATACTAAACAGACTTGAATTATCGCTAGATTCGTCGACTTCGCTTTCGCAAGTAAATGAAATGACGGGAATTACAATTACAGTTCTTTTGTATTTATTTGTAACGTTCTTCTTAATTTCACATAATGTAATGTTTAGTAACTTTATTTACAAATTATCGGCCCGGCACGCGGGCCCGATAAGCTTTAGTCTGCTTAGGATCTGAATTATTTACAAAAATTTTCGAATTACGAAACAACCTTCGAGTCCTCGCGCTCATGGGACAGAATCGAGTTTATTTTTTTCTCTCAGCATTTTGTCATAATTCAATAAAGTAGAGAAAACGCTATTACTCCGCTTTTATTTCTTAAAAAAGTGAATTAAAAATTCCTTACAATTTTGTCGAACATTTCCCACCAAATATTGGTCAAGCGTTGCTATCCTCAGAAATGGAGTCTAACATAAATGCGATTTGCTTTATAAAGAGCCATCCCCCCTTTGTTTTTCTATTTCCACTTCGCGTTACACTTCGCAGATCTGAAATTGTAGTAGCCTCTCGTAAGGCAGCGATGTTGTTTGCAAGTAATATCCGAGAGTCAAATCTCGCCGTCTATTCGTTTGGTACTTAATAACGTTAATACATTTGTTGTTGGCAGTACTTGTAGTAATTACATCCCTGGCAAATAACTTCCAACTTTTACACAGCACGGTTCTCGCAATCGTGGCCGCTCCGTCGCGCGATCTAAAAAAACCGAACGGTGACCATCGGGGCGAAATACGAAGCACGCCCTCGAGGCGCTGAGAAACTCTAGAACAAACGGCGAAATACTAAAAACCCGATCGCTAACTATACTGGACGAGATAATATATTACATGCCCCTCTAACTTGCGTTGCCGCTTGGAGAGCCCCGGAGACATCGAATCGCATTCCCCGCGAAACACAAGACCGAAAGCGCGGCGCGCAGCTCGCCGAGCCTCGGTCCGGCAAACATTCCTCTCGCAAACCCAACCGAGTACCCGGAACATCGCGCTTTCGTTTCCAAGGATGGAGAACAGAGACTCGCAACAGAGAAGAATTTAGACAAACAGGCGCAACAAGCATATCGATATAGGAATTATCCATTTTATTAAATAGAGCATCGTAGGAAAACAAAGTGCGTCGTGCGTGTCAAAGGAACGTGGGGAAGCATCTCCCATTCGCTTTAATGCTACGCTTCGCCCCTCTAATGTCTTTGCTTCGCTTATAAATCTACAAGAAGCGAGACCGTGCTTTCTCGATGAAGGGAAAATGCAATCTCGTGTAACCGACGCGAGACTCCAACGCGGATTCAAACCATCAACTGTGCAACGGAAAAATTAAGGAAGGTGAAACAAGTGTCTCTGCATCGATATTACTCGTGCCGTAGGCCAAATATAATCGCCGCGGTTGTGCGAGAAATACAATCGCGAAAAAGTAACAAGTTAATTATAAAGCAAACACATTTCGGCAGCGGCTTCGACGAGCTCTTCTGCCCTTCTCGGACCGATGGAATGTTCTTTCACCCCTCGGCTCTTATTTACCCTCCCGCCTCTGTATCCCTTCGCGAACTTCCACTTTCGAACATGATAATAACACTGTACCCTCGCGCTTCTACAAAGTATATATTATATATTTATTTCCGTAATATACGCAAGTCCGACGAGTGCTCGCTCTCGTTATTTCTTCCCCTCGTATGTCCACTCCGCCCATACGATCGCATTGTCCGTAATAATACAAGTAGAATATAATATATGACACTTCTTTTTCTCTCTCTGTAATATGTATAACTGTACTCGAGGATGCCGCGGCCCTTTCCCGCGGTTTCGAACATCCGGAAAAGACATGTAAGCCCCGCGATAAGAAGCTAAACGATTAGGAAACACACTGTCGAATCGGTTAACGACCATCGCAATTTCCACGGTGATAGCAATGCGGGTGGAACAATTGTAAATCTCGGAATATGATTGTATTATCTCTGAGCACGAAAACTCTCTCTCTCTCTCGGCCTCCGCGCAAATGAGGAAGCTTGCTGTCCGCCCTCGGGCAAATAATTCTCGCCGCGTCGCCATTCAGAAACCTATCGCGATATTGCTTTACTTCCTCGCAGTCGATAGTAAGAGTTTCCCATTGTTTCTCAGTCTTATAAGCAATAAATCGTTCTCTCGCCGGAAAGCTGTTCGATCAGACTCGTCTTTAAATGGCTCGCCTCGCGTTAATTATATTCGACCCCCCGCCTCCTCTGTACATTTGTAGCTCCGTAGTTAACGCGCTTTGTAAAATTTGTCACAAACAAGTCGTAAGATACTCACAAAAAAAAATATTAAGGACGTTCTCATTTTACAAAGGAAATACTGCTCAACTCATCCGTATCGTGTCTAGGAATTCTTTCCGACCAACGTGGATAATTAGTTCGCTAAACCTCGCCGCCCCGTTAAGGTTTATTACCTAAATGACTTCATGCAAGCAGGACTCTTATTTATTTACTTTTTTTTTTTTTTAATCACTTAGACGTCTTTTCTCTTTTTTCTCTCTTTCCGTTAACAAGAATGGAATCTTCATATTTCTGTGTTTTAATATGAAAAGCCACCTAATTTGAAAGATAGAATCTGTTGGAACTACAGCCTGCCGATAAACATCTGCTTGCAATTATTGTAAATATGAGAAGGTACAATATTAATCTAATTATGCACTGTAGTCGATGCGTGTTGAAGTCTTTCTAACTCCTCCAGGGATAAGACGTTTGTCTGGACGAGCTCTGGAAGCTTACCGGCCCGAGCTTGGGCGAGAAGCTCCGGGCTGAACCATCGCGCCAGTTGATTCGAGGTCGGCGAAAGATCCCCGCCGTTGCTGCCCATGTATCCTCCCAAACCAGGTGATGTCTGACGGCCCACGGGCTTGCTCATCTTTTGCGGCCGCATTACTCGCCCATCTGCGAAGGGCGTTCCGTGGGTTTAGTTTTAAGGTTCGTTTGGGCGCGAGAAATAAGAGGGAGAGTGATTCTATTTCTATGTAGAGTGCGAAGCTACGTGTGAGGGTGAGTAGTGAGGAGTGATGGGATACGAAGCACGTCGAAGTGCTTCGAACGTGATTCGAAGCTTAAAATTCTTTGAAGTCTTGGAAGTCCCGAAAGTCCCAAAAGTCTCGAAAGTCTTGGAGGTTTTGAAAGTCTAGGAGTCTTGAAAGTCTTGGAAGTTTTGAAAGTCTTAAGAGAGTCTTGAAAGTCGTGAAAGTCTTGGAAGTTTTGAAAGTCTTGAGAGTCTTAAAAGTCTTGATATGTCTTGAGGCTCGAAAATCTTGGAAGTCTTAATCATTTTGGAAGTTTTGAAAGTCTAAGAGTCTTGAAAATCTTGGAAGTTTTGAAAGTCTTGAAAGTCTTGGAAGTTTTGAAAGTTTTGAAAGTCTTGAGAGTCTTGGAATTTTTGAAAGCCTGAAAGTCTAGATCGCCTTGGAAGTCTTGGAAGTTTTGAAAGTCTTAAAAGTTTTGAAAGTCTGGAAAGTCTTAAGAGTCTTGGAAGTCTAGGAAGTCTAGGAAGTCTTGAAAGTTTTGAAAGTCTTGAGAGTCTGGAAAGTTTTGAAAGTCTTGAAAGTTTTGAAAGACTTGAGAGTCTTGAAAGTCTTGGAAGTTTTGAAAGTTTTGAAAGTCTTGAGAGTCTTGGAAGTTTTGAAAGTCTCGAAGGTTTTGAAAGTGTGGAAAGTCTTAAGAGTCTTGGAAGTCTTGAAGGTTTGAAAATCTTGAGAGTCTTGTAAGTCTTGAAAGTCTTAAGAGTCTTGAAAGTTTTAAAAGTCTTGAAAGTCTTAAGAGTCTCGAAAGTCTTGGAAGTCTTGAAAGTCTTGAAAGTCTTAAGAGTCTTGAAAGTTTTGAAAGTCTTGAGAGTCTTGAAAGTCTTGGAAGTTTTGAAAGCCTGAAAGTCTAGATCGTCTTGAGAAAGTCTTAAGAGTCTTGAAAGTTTTAAAAGTCTTGGAAGTCTCGAAAGTCTTGAAAGTTTTGAAAGTCTTAAGAGTCTTGAAAGTTTTGAAAGTCTTCAGAGTCTTGAAAGTCTTGGAAGTTTTGAAAGCCTGAAAGTCTAGATCGTCTTGAGAAAGTCTTAAGAGTCTTGAAAGTTTTAAAAGTCTTGAAAGTTTTAGAAGTCTTGAAAGTCTTGGAAGTCTCGAAAGTCTTGGAAGTTTTGAAAGTCTTAAGAGTCTTGAAAGTTTTGAAAGTCTTCAGAGTCTTGAAAGTCTTGGAAGTTTTGAAAGCCTGAAAGTCTAGATCGTCTTGGAAGTTTTGAAAGCCTGTAAGTCTAGATCGTCTTGAAAGTTTTGAAAGTCTTGAAAGTCTTGGAAGTTTTGAAAGTCTTGAAAGTCTTGGAAGTTTTGAAAGTCTTGAGAGTCTTGGAATTTTTGAAAGCCTGAAAGTCTAGATCGCCTTGGAAGTCTTGAAAGTCTTGAAAGTCTTAAGAGTCTTAATAATCTTAGAAGTCTTGAAAATCTTGCTTCAAAGTCTTGATTGATTTCCAGTTATAAACCGCGACTCTGGCTGATCAAGCTGGCTAGTTTTTGGCAACCAGATGTTCATTTTCAAGACTTCCAAGACTGTCAAGACTTTCACGACCCATCAAGACTCAACACTTATCAAGACTATCAAGAGTTTTAAGCTTCGAATCACGTTCGAAGTGGTTCGAAGTTTTCGTCATACATACAGATTCGAAGCGCTTCGAAGTGCTTCGGATCCCATCGCTAAGTGTGAGAAAGAAACAGTTGCGAATGGCAGGATGGAGTAAGAGTACAGAAATAGAGATATTGTCCAACGGTACGGATGAATGTATAGTGAGCGGTGTTACGAGAAAGAAGGGCAGCCTAAAATAACTGTTAGTTCATTACTTTAGGTTCGATCCAAAGATAAATGCTGTCTAGACTGGTTTAAATAAGAGGAGCAGCTAAATTGTGGGACCTAATTGTTCCAATTTCTGAACACCATTGCATGCAATTTGATTAGGCAAGAGGAAGGCACCTGAAAATTTTCGAGAACGGTAAAGTTAATGTAACGTAGAGGCAAAATATTTCTAAACTACTGCGATCAGAGTAGGAATATCTTTTGAATTCTAAACGTGCTTAGAATTTACTGCGACTTTGTCATTAAAGCCTCGCAGCGGATCGTCGGACACTCCGAATTCGGCATTATTCGAATAAATTTTATTAATAATTAATAATTATAATACAAATTTAGAGTTACGAATAAAACGAAGTTATTCGAAAATAACAAATAATTTTTTACTCGAATAAATTTTTATTAATAGATATAATAATAATAATAAAAATTTATTCAAAAAATAAAAGAAATTATTCAAATAACAAATAAAAAATTTATTCAAATAAAAACTAAAAAAATTATTCAAATAGAAAATAAAAAATTTATTCAAATAAAAGATCTGAAGATTATTCGAATAAAAATTTATGCGAATAATGCCCAAGTCTGCCTGCACGGCTGTAAAGATTGTGTTAAATTCAGTTGGAAATCGTCACTCTTACCTGCGCGACTGGAATTGTAGTTCTGATTTAAAACCATCTGCATCTGCGAGTTAAGCGTTCGTTGTTGTTTCTGCTGCTGCTGCTGTTGCTGCTGCGTCTGATGCTGCATGTTAGCAAGATGGGACTGCGCCTGCTGTACTTTCATTTGGCTGTTCATGGTACTTGACCTCTGGTTTATCATTGAATTCTGAGCAACATTGTATTGCGGAACATTGTGATGCGGTTTAGAAGTAGTCATGGTATGTTTGGAGCGTGCAGGATTACCATACACGTTTGTAACTGTTCTATGCTGTTGCTGTTGCTGCTGCTGTTGCTGCTGGAAATCTGTGTTTCCACTATATTGAAATTGATTACCACTATTGCTACCGCCTTTCACTATCGGTCGACCTGTAACGCAGTAAATATTCACTCCGGTAAGTCCTTCTTTTTATTGCAGTAAAAGCAGTGGCGGATTTAAGGAGTCGGACCACCTTGGCCCGGTGAAGAAATATCGCATCTTTGGGAATTTATTTCTAAGTGACAAAAACACTTTTATCGATAAAAATTTTTCGATGAAAATAGAGACTGCTTTGAATAATATATATTTTTCTAATTTTCTGAATTTTCTGATATTTATCGATTGGTTGAAAAATAACAAAATACGTACACTTTGAAGCAAAAACTTCATTTTTGTGTGTAAGAAAGTGTAAAAATTAAAATATCGAAAAAATTCACGGTCGGATGATAGAGAATGCATTTAAGAATATCTGTGCAAAATTTTATAAAAATCCATAGAGTTTTACTGAAATTATAGCGTACACCGATTGGAAAAACGTGGTTTCGAGAAAAACGCATTTGATGTTTAGAAAATAGTGTTTTGATATTTGCTAAAAAATTGTATATATTATTCAAAGATGTCTCTATCTTCACTGAAAAACTTTTATCGATAAACGTGTGTTTGCCACTTAAAAATAAATTCCCAAAGATGCGATATTTCTTGACCAGACCAAAGTGGTCCACTTTCCCGGGAAAATGAAGAATTAGTTTACTAAAAACGTGCGAAATGTAGTAGAACAGAAAAAAATATAGTGTTCGGATAAAATCTCAATTTTTTTGAGGATGGGACTCTGACAAGGAGAGTATTTTAGGTGTCCGCCTCCGATCATTTCGGATGGTAATAGTTCTCGAGATATTCCACAAAAATGATTTTTCAACCCTAACTTTGAACGCAGTTTTCATCCCCCAAATATGAAAACGGGGAAAAATAAAAAAACACGTATTTCTTATTTTTCGGTCCTCTATAACATATCCAAAAATCAAAATGATCGGAGGCGGACACCTAAAATACTCTCCTTGTGAGGGGTCTTCTTCTCGTCGTTAAATCCGCCACCGAGTAAAAGATATACGAAGGATACATTAACGAGCATACCTGGGTGTTGTTTAATAGTTGGATTCGACCACGTGGATTGAACAGACTGCGGTCTCAACGTGTTGTGCCGAGAGAGAACCCCTTGCGTCAGCAATTGAACCGCAGACTGCATTTGTTGTATTTGCGATTGGGTCCCCAACTTCGATGGGTCGTTACTATTGCCTACATGAAAATAAAAAAGCTGTTAGGCAGTGGTATATGCTTAAAGGCACGCACAAAGTGTTTTAAACGCTCAAAGAATTCTTTCTCGATTCCTCAACGATACACCGCAACAGATCGTTCTAATTTTTTTTTTAAAGAAGCAATACCAGTTATTAACTAAGTTAACACAAATTATTATCAAGTATTAACACGAAACGAAGAGTCACGTTTTGTTAAGTGTCGAACCGTGGCATTCTCTTATTTTCAGGTCTGATAACAAATGAAACGAATTGACAAACATTCAGTGCGCATTCCACTTACGCCCAAATCGTCCGCGATTTTAATTACACATCGCGGGTAATTTGGGCGCGAGCGAAATTCCTCCGTAGAAACAATGTACAGAACGTTACTGCTTTTTATTTTTCAATTAAATAAACTTATTACCAATCATGCAAATCCACGCAAAACCACAAGAGCGAAACGAAAAAGCTGAGAAGCGCATGCGACGAAGCACAGAGAAGAATTAGAAGCATTCCGTTAAAGGAAAATGAAAATGTGAAAAGGAAAACTTAAAGCATGAACATTGATTTATAAAGCTTTTTATTTTAAAACTATTCCAACATACTTTTCTCTTGCAATACGTTCATATATTGGCACCAAGCAGAGAATTTAATTTATAATATCAGTTAGTTTTTAGAAGGATTAGTAGCATATTCGAAACTAAAAAGACTCATTTCTCTTCCGTGTGTAAATTTGCAAGAAGCTGCAGACAAATCAACTTTCAAAACACAAAGGTGTCAAGCCAAAAAAAAAGAAAAAAATAGTAGAAAGGAAAGAAAACAAACTTATCATTCCTCATTTTAATACAGAAATAAAAAAAAGCAATGTTACATTAGATAATAGTCACAGATTTATGAATCTTTCTTTTTGTTTCTCTTTTTCGTATGAAGCTGATTAAACACTCGGTGTTCTAAGCAACAACTTCATCGTCCTGCGAGTTTAATATCTCATTTTCTTCTATCTTTCCGATCGTTTTATCGTCGACTATTATCGTTTCAATCTCAAACTGTTCCGTCAATAGCTTGTCAAGAATAAGAGGACTATTGTTATTAGTATCACTTATATCTATCAGAGTGGACTCTTTAGCGGGCGTGTTCTCGTGCAAACACTCCCTCAGCTCGTTAACGAGATTGTTCTCCTCGGGCGTGCTCGGCTCCGAATTATTGTTCGTGTCTTTTTTCTGCTGCAAAGAAGAGACATACTTGGCCTTTAACGCGGACTCCCCCGCGTTATTGTTCGGCTCGTGCGAGCTTTTCGAGTGCGAGGCGCCGGTCTCGGCGCTACCATGCTGCCTGGCGTTATGATTAGTAAGCTGAATCGCACTCTCAGAGCGAGCAGAGGCCTGCGCGTCGGCGCCTCCTCTGCGCGCGTTTAGATAGCTGTTACGGTGGTCGTTAGTCGCGGGAGAGAATGATAAAGCAGAGTCTAATTGATGTAGAGACTGATTCGCACCCTCTGGCTCCTTATCAGCGGTCATTTTACGCAACACTGATGTCGGAGTAAAGGCCAGCGGCGTCGGACTCATGGTCTGCTTCGCCGGGGAGTTAACAGGGCTCGCGCCCCTCTGCTGAGCCTGCTGGTGCTGTTGCTGCTGCTGGTCCTGCCGCTTGCGGTAGTTCTCGCGCTGCTCCTCCAGCTTCGTCTTAATCAGGGCGTTCTGCATCACGGTCTGAGCGTGCATCACGATCTCCCGCGGCGAGGGGACTCTATGCTGCATCACTGTCGGAATAAAAATCAACCGCAGGTTAAACGCCGCTGGCGTACGAGTTTGACATTTGATTCCGGCGGTTATGGAAAGCAAGAATAGCGACGCGCAAGGTGATCGGAGTATTCTGATTCTTATGGCACGAGGAATTTATAGGCTTTAGATTCTGCTAGATTTTTCGGACGGTAGGTACGGAACAATAGTAGAGAGATAATATAGCGCGAGGCTCGACTATGTTTATGGAGAATTTAGCAGCGAACTAGGAGAATTATGTTTGACGATCTACCTGGGTGCTGTACTGTTAGAGTACTGGAACTAGCTGGCAAATTTGGGGAGATTATTGACGGCGGACAGTAAGCTGCATTCCAAACATAACGATATGTGTGTTTATACTAGAGTGGTTATGGTAAAGTATTTTTACTTAAGAGTCAGTGCATTTGGTGATAGGATGTGTAAGGTTTTCTGATTTAACAGAACTTTACGATTAGTTTGATGTAGATTGTAATTTGGGTTTTTCTAGATTTTGGAAGAGAAAAGTGTACGGGCTGCAAAGTGTTCCGTGGTGAGATTATTAGAAATTATATATTCGAAACAGAGTTGAAAAATATGTTAATGAATGTTTTAATTGTGGGGGTCGGTTTCTCGAAGCGTCGAAACCTTGAGACCCTAAGTTTCGAATTTCTAGAATATGAAACAAAGAGTTTCGAATTTCCAAAGTTCGAAACGCAAAATTTGAAACTCAAAGTTGGAATTTCCAGAATTCGAGACCCAAAGGTTCGAATTTTCAGAATTCGGGACCCAAAATTTCGAATTTCGAGGATTTGAAACCTAAAGTTTTGAATTTCCAGATTTCGAAACCCAAAGTTTCGAATTTCCAGAATTTGAAACCCAAAATCTCGAATTTTCAGAATTCGGGACACAAAGTTTCGAATTTCCAGAATTCGAGACCCAAAGCTTCGAATTTCCAGAATTTGAAACCCAAAATTTCTAATTTTTCAGAATTCAGGTCCCAAAGTTTCGAATTTCCAGATTTTGAAACCCAAAGTTTCGAATTTCCAGAATTTGAAACTCAAAGTTTCGAATTTCCAGAATTCGAGACCAAAAATTTCAAATTTCCAGAATTTGAAACCCAAAGTTTCAAATTTCCAGAATTTGAGACCCAAAGTTTCGAATTTCCAGAATTCGAGACACAAAATTTCGAATTTCCAGAATTCGAAATCCAAAGTTTCGAATTTCCAGAATTCGGGACCCAAAGTTTCAAATTTCCAGAATTCGGGACCCAAAGTTTCGAATTTCCAGAATTTGAAACCCAAAATCTCGAATTTTCTGAACTCGGGATCCAAAATTTCGAATTTCAAGAATTCGAAACCCAAAGTTTTGAATTTCCAGAATTCGAGACACATATTTTCGAATTTCCAAAATTTGAAACCCGAAGTTGTAATTTTCAGAATTCGGGACCCAAAGTTTCGAATTTCCAGAATTTGAAACCCAAAATCTCGAATTTTCTGAACTCGGGACCCAAAATTTCGAATTTCAAGAATTCGAAACCCAAAGTTTTGAATTTCCAGAATTCGAGACACAAATTTTCGAATTTCCAAAATTTGAAACCCAAGGTTGTAATTTTCAGAATTCGAGACACAAAATTTCGAATTTCCAAAATTTGAAACCTAATGTTTCGAATTTCCAGAATTCCAGACCTAAATTTTCGAATTACTAGAATTTGAAACTCAAAGTTGGAATTTCCAGAATTTAAAACCCAAAATTTCGAATTTCCAGAATTTGAAACCCAAAATTTCGAATTTCCACAATTTGAGACCCAAAGTTTCGCATTTACAGAATTTGAAACCCTAAGATAGAATTTCCAGAATTCGAAACCCAGTGTTTCGAATTTCCAGAATTCGAGACCCAAAATTTCGAATTTCCAGAATTCGAAACCCGAAGTTTCGAATTTCCAAACTTTGAAGCCGAAAGTTGGAATTTCCAGAATTCGAAACTTTTTGGCATTTTCTTCGCGATTCGAAACTGTCGAAAGCCAGATAAGAAAACGCCTAAACTCAATGAACAAAGAATCGATCACAGCGTGCCTCGAGAATTTGTACATTGTTATATTTTTGTTTGTATTTCGTCAATAGAGATTTACACAAAAATTTCATTGACTTCAATTCTTAAATCAAAATATGCCACTTACAAAACAAAATCAATATTTTAACTTTCAACAGTTTCGAAGCTTTACAAACTTTCGGCTTCAGGTTTCGAGAATTTAAAAATCAGTTTCGAACCCACCTCAGTCTAGTTAATACCCAAACTTTAGTTAATACTAAACACAGCTACAGAGGTAATTCAAAAGCCTTTCATCCAAAGTGCATAATAAATAAAACTCACCACTGTTCATAGGTGACGGAATCCTCTGTTGCTGTTGCTGGTACAACATCTGTTGCAGAATATGATCCTGCGGAGTAGGCGCACTGGGATGTGGGCTTATCGTGCGAGGAGTAGTGCCACCATACATTTTCAAAATATTAACCAACACTTCCCTGTGACGATGTTGCATAGCTGGATTCTATCGAAACATTCCCAACAAATCAGCATTATTAAACAATTCCCACACGATTTATAAGAAGTCAAATTTCAGGCCCAACATTAATCAAGAACTCATAAATAAACCTGCAACTGCTGGATCAGATGCTGCCTAGTAATTTCTCCCTGCTGCAGTCCCTGGATGATGGCTTGAGCCTCCGGTCTCTGCAGGAGTTCCTGACTCGTCGGGACGTTGTTCATCATTATCTGCATCTCTGGTGGCACAGGACTCATGCCTAACATCCGTTGGCCACTCATCATCATCGATAGCATATCAGAATGCTGCTGCTGTTGCTGCTGGTGCTTCTGTTGCTGCTACCACAGACACGAGGAATAGAATATAGAGAATTCGAATTTCCATGACATTTTTAGAAGAAAACTTCTCGGCACCTACCTGTTGAATTTGCAACACTTTCATCAGATTCTCGTGTTGTATTTGAGCCTGATGAGGGCGCTGGGTCGGCCCCAGGGAGCCGACGTGATTAAATGTCGTGGCGTGAAGAGGTTCAGCGACCGGTTGCTGGGGGGCCATCGGTTGGGCTTTCAGTTGCGAGTTAAGTAGCTACGATCACATATTATTTTAGAGGAGATCAAGTATCGTGCATTAAGGAAGAAAGAAGCATCCTCTTACTTGCATTAACGTTACTGGTTGTTTCTGGGGGATAGGACCGTTTGCTGCTGGTATAGCTTGTCCTCCAGTCACTTGAGCAAGCTGTAAGTAAAGAAATCACAAGGTAATGGTATTTATACACTACTGTGTAACACATACGTAGTGTTCCTTCTCGAGAATTCTTTCGCGAGAAATTGTATGATTTTTTATTTCTCGAGAAACTTAAGTGTAGGAAAGTTATTATAAATCCTATTTGTTTTCAGAAATGAATTTTCAGTTAGTTCAAATTGTGTGTTACTAGTTAATCGTGAACATATAAACAGATGTAGAATATGTAATAAATGTTAGCAATACGTACGAAGAATTGCGCGATTTTTATAAGCTTTTCTCTTCGTATAGCCGATGCTATATAGACAATTAAACCAATATCCACTCAAAGTGGAAGAAATTTTTGTACTGCCGCAGATTTTGTCACAAAAAAAAGGAAGTAGATTGGCTGATGCACATTTTGCGTTAAATAAATAAATTTATCAATTATTTAATATCTTTTAATAGCTTTTATTCGAGACCCAAAATTTTGAATTTCCAGAATTTGAAACCCAAAGTTCGAATTTCCACAATTCGAAATCCAAAGTTTAGAATTTCCAGAATTCGGGACCCAAAATTTCGAATTTCCAGAATTTGAAACCCAAAATTTCGAATTTTCAGAATTCGGGACCCAAAGTTTCAAATTTCTAGGATTCGAATCCCAAAGTTTCGAATTTCCAGATTTCGAAACCCAAAATTTCGAATTTCCAGAATTCGAGACCCAAAATTTCGAATTTTCAGAATTCGAAACCCAAAGTTTCGAATTTCCAGTTTTCGAGACCCAAAGTTTCGAATTTCCAGAATTCGAGATCCAAAGTTTCGAATTTTCAGAATTCGGGTCCCAAAATTTCGAATTTCGAGGATTTGAAACCCAAAGTTTCGAATTTCCAGATTTCGAAACCCAAAATTTCGAATTTCCAGATTTCGAAACCCAAAATTTCAAATTTCCAGAATTCGAGACCCAAAATTTCGAATTTCCAGAATTTGAAACCCAAAATCTCGAATTTTCAAAATTCGGGACACAAAGTTTCGAATTTCCAGAATTTGAAACCCAAAATTTCGAATTATCAGAATTCGGGACCCAAAGTTTCAAATTTCCAGGATTCGAAACCCAAAGTTTCGAATTTCTAGAATTCGAATCCCAAAGTTTCGAATTTCCAGATTTCGAAACCCAAAATTTCGAATTTCCAGAATTCGAGACCCAAAATTTCGAATTTTCAGAATTCGAAACCCAAAGTTTCGAATTTCCAGTTTTCGAGACCCAAAGTTTCGAATTTCCAGAATTCGAGATCCAAAATTTAGAATTTTCTGAATTCGGGTCCCAAAATTTCGAATTTCGAGGATTTGAAACCCAAAGTTTCGAATTTCCAGATTTCGAAACCCAAAATTTCGAATTTCCAGATTTCGAAACCCAAAATTTCAAATTTCCAGAATTCGAGACCCAAAATTTCGAATTTCCAGAATTTGAAACCCAAAATCTCGAATTTTCAGAATTCGGGACACAAAGTTTCGAATTTCCAGAATTCGAGACCCAAAGCTTCGAATTTCCATTATTTGAACCCCAGAATTTCTAATTTTTCAGAATTCGGGTCCCAAAGTTTCGAATTCCCAGATTTCGAAACCCAAAGTTTCAAATTTCCAAAATTTGAAGCTCAAAAAGTTTCGAATTTCCAGAATTCGAGACCCAAAATATCAAATTTCCAGAATTCAGCACCCAAAATTTCGAATTCCCCGAATTCGATCTCAGTTTCACTTACACAACTTTTATCTAAGTGAGACACGAATAAAAATTGATCTAAATATTATCAACATCATTCCAAAGCTATAAATTCTGCAACATTTTTTACGAATTCTCAAAAAACATAATCCGATTCCTAATTTCTCGAGATGCGAAAAATATGAAGAAACCAGTAACACTACCCAAACGTAACAGCGTACACTAAAGTTTACCAGTTTCTTAAAAGCAGAGAGATCTTCTTCAGTCTTATTTACACGAGGTTGATCAGTCGAAGACGTGGGTGGAGGAACACCGCCTCGCATACGTGCTTCTAATTCTTCCAAGCTATGTACAACCTTCCCGCCAACTTCTGCAAGAAAAAAGCCGCTCCATGAATGAATACTCGAACCAAATGACACCACAAATCGGACCATAAACCGCGAGTAGTTTCTCACCCATATCCTTAATAGTCGTGTTCTTCATCAGCGGAACCACAGTGCTAGCTGCGTCCCCCTGCCCGTTCTGACTCGGTTTATTCCCGCGCTGCAGCATCTCCAGTAGCTTCACGCCGGTGGACGACGCGGCGGTGCTCGTCGTCGTCGTGTTAGCGGGAGAAATCGGAGCGAAGTACGCGTTGGATTCCGTCACAGACGGGATCTGGATATTCGGCTCGGTGATATCGTTCAGAAGATTGTTCAGTATATCATCCTGTATAGAAGTCCTCCGACTGTCCACCTGCTGGACCGGGCTCTCCCTCTTGAACCACTGACTGAATCTCGAGCACGAGCCGCCGTTGGAGCCGACGCCGTTCTAGAAAACCAGACACAGCATGAACCCTGAACCACAGATCGCCTGAAACTGAAATTCCAAAGAAACTCTTACGGTCAAGAGTCCAGGAACGCCGGGGAACGTGTCAGACTTGAGAAACTCATCCAGATTGAAATCAGGATGGCTATCCTCCCGATTCTGATTCGCAGTAGCGGAATTGTCCGTCGTCTCGCAGCTCTGCTCAGCGACGGCGCTCTCGCTGGAATCGTGGTTCGCTTTCTGCGCGAGCGACGACGACTCGTCCTGCTCGGAGATCGGGGAATGCGGCGCCGCCACGACGTTCATAGGCTGGTCCATGGTAGTCGGCGTGCTCCGCCCTTTGGGACCACCCGCCGAGCTCTCCTGGCCGAGCTTCTCGTCCTTCTCCGCGGAGCTCTTCTTCCCGCGCTTCTTCTGGCCAGGCGTTTGCCGCTTGCTCTTGCTGTTGCTCACCACCTTCTCCTCGGGGATGTCCTCGAAGCCGCGCAGCTCTATGGTGTCGTGCTGCGACGTCGGCCCGGAGCTGAACCACTCCGGCTCGTCGGCCTCGTTGCGGTTCTCGCTGTACGTTCGTCTACGATCGTTGCTGAACCGTCGCTCCCGCCCGCGATCCTTCTCGCGCTCCGGCTGGTGGTTGCGCTCGCCTCGCTCGGCTCCTCTGTCACGGTCGCCGTAGTCGCGGCCGAAGGACCTCCGCTCGTAACGCTCGCCTCGGTCCTCCCGCTCGCGGTCTCTATCCCGGGCGTTGTCCTTCCCGTCGCGGGCGTCCCGGCCGTCGCGCATCGAAGCGCCGCCGCCGGACCCGGAGCGAAAAGCGAAGTCCGCGCGCTCCGGCTCGAGCTTCTCGTTCTCGGGCCTGAAGTCCCATATGTCGCGAGTTAAAATCCGGCCGCTGCCGATGCGTCGCACCGGCTCCCTGTGGCTGACCTGCGCAGAGGGTTTGGTTGAAGATGGATCGTAAGGTTCGCTGGTGAGGTATCAGCGAACTCTTTTTACCTCTGCTTTCCCTATCGGGCTCTCCGGACGTCGGCTCGGAGGCTGGCTCACGTTGACGAAACAGCCGGAGTTGAAACTCCTGCGCTGCGGGCTCAGAACTATTCCGTCCTGCTCCTTTCGGATCCGCTCCCTTGGATCACCGTTCCGACGTTTGTTATGGTTCTCCGGAACTTGATCGCTGCGGCCAGTCCGCTCCTCCTTTGGCGGTGTGCAGCTACGCTTCCGACCCGAATGCCAACGTTCAGGGTCCCATACACCACGCGAACTTAATAGAAACAGGTATTTTAATCAAATACAGGCGGATCTGGAGAACTCGGACCTCGGTAACTCGAAAACTTCTATGAGACGGAAGTTCGAAAATTCTTCCTTAACTCGAACTATATTTTGCATGCTAAATTGTGTGTTAATAGTCTCCAACTCGAATTTAGAAGAACTCCGACCTCTGCAAGTCGAAGTTTACTTCTGCGTAAGTATTACGAAACTTGGTAGAAAGATCTCAAAATATCGAGGAAAATGTTTATCTGCATATTTCTCTGCATTATTCACGATTAAAAATGCTACTGATTTTCGATACACTAAAAGACTAGCACAAAGCAAAATCGCCATTTCTTTTAATGTGTAATAAAGAATGATATTTCGAGCGTAAAATGTGTCTTATAATTATTTTTAAAACTAGAAAACTTGAATTTGTCTTGCTTTACAGCTTCACAAGTCGAAAAATTAACAGTCTTAGAAAGCCTCTAGAAAGCCTCTAGACTCTACGAAGTCGTACAAAGCCTCTATCAGTCGAATTTTCGTTTGTTGAGCCTCTCTCACTCGAAAACTCGATAAGCCAAAGCCTCTGTAATTCGAAGAGTTTTCCCTTCCCTCGAGATTCGAGTTATCGAGGTCCAACTGCACCGCAGCGATGGAATATGCGAAGCGCCAAGGCACGATTGAAGTCCTTGGACACGAAACGTACTTATTAAATGAGGTATCTAAGAAGTCAGGCCTCCTTTTGGACAGCGGCAGATTCTTTATCACCATCAGCTCCTCCTGTAAATTCTCTCATTAGCCAGCGATTCTTAAATAAACAATAGAGGCGAAAGTACAAGTATTTATCATACCCGTGAATATTGGAATTGAGGTCTCGAGCGTCCCATTTCCATAATTGAAGTGTCGGTCACCTCGCCGGCCACCGACATTGATATAATTGCTTCATCTCCTGAAAAGTTAGTCGAAACATGTACATCACCGTGCACAGGGTGTCCCGTAACTAATGATACAAACAGAAAATTAAGGATTCTTTATGACAACAGAGATCTAGCACGAAGAATATATTTTTCCTCCGCGATTATCGCTTCAGGGGCTTCTAACATCTGCGGCCAACTTCCAAGGAACGTTCACAATTAGGGCTGGGACTATTTGGCGAATTTTTCGGTATTCGAATACTTCAGTTGGTCAATTATTTGATGAATAAAATTCGAATATCCAAGTATTCGAATACTATTCGAATATTTGAGTATTCGAATATTCGATTATTTGGAGAATAAAATTCGAATATCCAAGTATTCGAATACTATTCGAATATTTAAGTATTCAAATATTCGATAATTTGGCGAATAAAATTCGAATATTCAAGTATTCGAATACTATTCAAATATTTAAGTATTCAAGTATTCGAATACTATTCGAATACTATTCGAATATTTAAGTATTCAAATATTCGATAATTTGGCGAATAAAATTCGAATATTCAAGTATTCGAATACTATTCAAATATTTAAGTATTCAAGTATTCGAATACTATTCGAATATTTAAGTATTCAAATATTCGAATACTTCAGTTGCTCAATTATTTGGCGAATAAAATTCGAATATCCAAGTATTCGAATACTATTCGAATATTTCAGTATTCGAATATTCGATTATTTGGCGAATAAAATTCGAATATCCAAATTTTCGAATACTATTCGAATATTTAAGTATTCAAATATTCGAATACTTCAGTTGCTCAATTATTTAGCGAATATAATTCGAATATCCAAGTATTCGAATACTATTCGAATATTTAAGTATTCAAATATTCGAATATTTCAGTTGCTCAATTATTTAGCGAATATAATTCGAATATCCAAGTATTCGAATACTATTCAAATATTTAAGTATTCGAATATTCGAATACTTCAGTTGCTCAATTATTTGGCGAATATAATTCGAATATCCAAGTATTCGAATACAGAAATATTCGAGCAGTATTCGAATATTTAAGTATTCGAAATCATTCGAGTAGTATTCGAATACTTGAGTATTCGAAATCATTCGAAGTTTATTCGAATATTTGAGTATTCGAAATCATTCGAAGTTTATTCGAATATTTGAGTATTCGAAATCATTCGAAGTTTATTCATACCATTCGAATACTCGTAAAATATTCGAATATTAAATAATTCGAATAGCCCCAGCCCTATTCACGATACGAATGATCCAGCAACGATTTTCAAATCGAACGGTCCCGAATTAAAAACACGGACGCCTCGGTTTGTATACAAACGTTAGTATAACGACTTCGCCACTGGCGTAGGCAACGGAGATTTGAACGCGTGGATCCCCCCCCCCCCCCCCGAATAAACGAGACCAGGCGTCCAGTGTCTTTACTGCCGATTCACTTACGGAAGATAACGCATTTCGCAGCGCCGACCGATTTGTTTTTACGAAACCACCGGCAGGACCTAGTCTGCACGACTAGAGTCGCGTCGAGGAACGGGGACCCCGTGGGCCCAACCAGCGGACGCTTCCGCGGTCGCCGATACCAGCTCGAACCGACGGCTACACCAGCGTCGAGCTTCATTCTCCCGAAATGTTTAAACAATCTCCGCGGAATCTCTCGAATTTACAAACACCTGCGTCGCCCTTGCCCGCTACCCAATGGCGCGGACGAATATTTATCTCCGCCGAAGGACAAGGCGCGGACGAGTCGTCCGTTCGATCGGCCGAATAAAATATATTATACGTCTCGGCGTATAACTTCCACCGGCAAATATCGCGTCCTTTCCACCCGGGACACCGATATATCTAAATCCAACGAAAAGACACGTTCGCGCGGGTTCGCGCGAAAATCCAAGATCCCGACGCGGCCGTGCGAAACGAACTTCTTCGTAAGCTTAACAACGACGCCCCTCGATACACGAAACTCGCACGATTACTCTGTTTACGTCCACGTAACGCGCCCCTAAGAAACGAGATTCTCGATCACAACCAGACACGTCGCGCGGCACGACACAAACTGACTAAACGCCCGACGGTTTTTACGCGAGTTTGTCCACAAAGCCAATCAAGCGAGCCCCAAGCAGCGTTATCGCCAGCCACACACCCCATTGGCCAAGTTCCCAGGCACCTTCGAACACGATTCGTAACCGATCGCCCTCTCCTAAGTTGGAAACATCCAAGAGAATCGCTTCGATAGCAAAAACAAACGCCGTTGGCTTAATGGATACCGATTATTATTCCAAAGCAGCTTCGTACAGCGCAACCGAGGCTCTCAGGCACAATTACACCAGCGCAAAGCGGCGAGAGAAATATATTCTACTAAAAAAGGGGAATAACATCGTTCGACATCCATGCAAATCTCAGTGGCATACGTGTGAAAGGCGCTTCTCAATTCCTTTAAATACTTCCAACTGGACAAACTCTAAATTAACCCTGCGTGGCCACACGGGGTACACCGTACCCCAAGAATAATTTTCAAATTAAAATATAACGCCTTTAAAACTTCCAAAGGGGATTTATCGCAAGAAAAAAAATAAAAAAAAAATAAAAAAATCTCTTTTTCCTACAACCATGGAAAATCATTAATTTTCAAAATTTGCATTTCTAGAAAAATATTAAACCACGATTGTATAAGTATTACAAACTTACAATTATCACCGAATACTTAAAAAAAAATTAAAAAATACGAAAATGGTAACTCAAAAAAATGATGCTAGGTGAATCCCGTGGGACCAACTTATAACTATAAGAAGGTGTGACCACGAAGGGTTAATGTTCCATGTTTGTATCAAGCCTTGATCTGTTTCCACTGTAAAAGGAGAAAGGAATTATAATTATTAGCCTGCGATTAATAACAGTGAAAATTGGGAAGCCCCTACAGGTAGCCAGTGGCTCACGTGGCTGAAACATCGCGGAAGCTAAGAGCAGAGGTTACAGTAAAACACGAACCGCAGAGATTAGCGGGTCTCGTTTGGGGATGGGACATTTCGTTTATGTAACAACAGGGCTTGTAATTAAAAAACGAGAACGTAAAAGCGGACTGGCCAGTCCCCATACCTTCATCTTTCGGCGTTGGCAGTTGCTTGTCATTTGTCACAGATTCCTGAGACATTCTTCCTCCCTGTTTATCGCCCCGTTTTAATCCTCGAGCAAGGTAAATTTCACAGCGCGCGGATCACACGCTCGTACGGGACTTGTATTTTTTTTTTTTTTCACGGTTTTCTAGATCGTTTACGCGACCTAGCCTACGGTTCCCCTCGTACGGCCATACACATACGTTACATCTAATTGTAGAGTTTTACACCTAGTTCTATACCTTAGTACTGTTTAGTATCACAGATTGGTTCTCCCTTCTATATGTCTCTCGGCTTTAAATCGTTTAGAAGCGAGAGAGGAGTAGTCGAGGAACGGGGGCTCGGGGGACCGCTTGCCGAATCGGCGCCGATCGACCATCCGCGGACGGGCGCTAATAAACGACAGGCCGCGGCCGACCACTCTCGCTGGTTGAAAAGAGAAACGAAGAAAAAGTGTTTACGTGCCGCAGGGGCGCCCTGCGGTTTTTCACGCACGGCTTAGCGCGGAACAGAAACGGAACGCGAGACTGGCCAAGCGAGATCCCAGGCACGTGCTCCCGAAAATCATCTCTCATTAAATACGACGCGTCCTCCGGCCGATTTTGTTTGTTAATCCATCGATTTATCACACAAAACGTACACACACAACACTAGTCCACTGCTATGCAAAAATAGAAAATGGCGCACGATCCCCACTTCCGCCGTTGTTTCTCACTGCTTCCTTGATCCACAACGGAGAGCGTTCTAGCGTTTGATACAGTGCTATAGATAGTACTACGTCACAAATGTATGAGGAGAGGTACGGTACTCATGTGCGGAGCGCGCCGCGGTTCATTGAGAGTCGGCCTTCAGGGGGAATTGGCGGGAATTCGAAGTTCGAAGGTGTTCGGTGTGAGCGGAGTTTACATCGATTATTGGGTGATAGAAATAGGGTAGATGTCCCAATTGCCGTGATTTGACGCCTACTTGCTCACGAAGGAATTAATTACTGACGTCTCTCGCTTTAAGTTTGTTTGGTGAAAATTTATATTGGCGTTTTGAACTTTTTTCTTTATTGAGGTATTTTTTTCAGGTTGAAAATGTTAATTTTTTTATATTTTCTTAATTGAAATATAAATATATGTTTTTGTCCCAGTTATCGTGCCCTGAAAAATGCGTTGTCCCTATTCCCGTGCCCTTTTTTGAATAGCGTTCCCAAGGTTAGGTTATGTCTTTCAACTTTGAACTGTTCAAAATATTCTTCTTTGCTCTACGAGAGGTGTTTTTATGTAATTTTAATATGACCTTTTCAGTACAAAAGCAAAATATGCAAATATAAGTTTCTGTTCACCCGTTCTGAGAAACGAAAGTAAGGTTAGGTTTAGCAGTTACAGAGGGAGCCAGTGGGCACCGAGGGCCACGGTAATAGGGACAAGCGTTAAATTCCTGTCCCAGTTACCGTATTCACTTTGAAAATACGAAAACGTTTCGAAAGTACTTATTTTGCTATTTTTTCATCAAATTTGGACCTTTTGTGATATAATAAACACTTTACATAAATGCAAATCATGATAATTGTCAATTTATTGACGTCTGTAAAGTACGTGTTCCTTACCGTTTCCGGTAAGGATTTAGGTAAAACCATCGAAATTTTCATATGCATTTTTGAAATTTTTTTACTATGCTTTAGTTGTTTAAAAATGCAACCTTCTCATTTGTAACACATACATTAATAGTTTAACTTAATTAAAAAAAATTCTTTCCTTATTTATTTATGCGAGTTTTTTTGTACGGCTTCTTCAAGTACAAAGGCACGGTAATTGGGATAGGGCACGGTAATTGGGACATCTACTCTATTTTCTCTCGCGAGGAGTAAAGTAGAAGTCGCGTAGCGTTGGGAAAAGAAACAAGAGCTTGATATAGATGGGTACAAAATTCAAATCTCTCGACGTTGTGACGACGATCCACCATTTTTTTTTTAAAGCACCGCGTAAGGGCGCATTCGCAAGTTTTTTTTTAATCTTCGATAAAAAAAAGCATTTCTGGGGGGTTTACACAAAGGTGTAATGAATTTTCAAGATTTAAATCAAGGATGTACTAATTTTATTGTACAATCGTTACCTTAAGAATACAAAGTTAGGAATAAAAAGAAAATGGCATTCAAATGGCCCCGCGAAATTGCGGCGTCTTTCAAATTTCAAATAATAATGCGCTCTACAACCTTATTTCTTTTTTTTTTCACTATTTAATTCGTTCACAGTCGAGAAATAAGATCGACGAATCGTATAAACGATTTCCTTCGCTGCGCGGACCGAATGTAATCGAGGTTATAATTTCAGGCGCGAGATTTGAAACTACTTCCACTCGAAGCTCACGAAAGGTGAATTACACATCAAGACGGAGCGTTATATGGCACACAAAAAAATAATATAGCTCCGCGGAAGAGTCGGAAAGAACTGAACAGTATCTATTACATCAATACGAAATGCGAAAATTTATTGGAATCAGAAATATTCCAATATAAAGTGGGATCACTCATTTCCTTGCTCGCCATTCTTATTCTCCGAAACGGGGGAAATTTCTTATACGAGATTAGATGCTCTACGATTTACAATTGGAAGTACCTCGACTCATAATTATATTACCGTAACTAAAACACTAATGCTACTAATTTCGGAATGTTAGTGTACATCGGTTTGATACGACGCAGCGGTAAAAAAGTACACTTCCCTCGGTTGCGCACTTTCCCTCTCTGCATTGAAAAAAGCGCGCCACTTATCGCGGATCTCCGTTCCCAAAGAAAACTCAGAATTTCGCTAGGCTTCTCATTACACCTTCCAGCATTAAAAATCATCCAAACCTGTCGAACACCGCGGGGATAATGCGCGATAAAGAATTATCATCAATAACGAGTTCCGAAATTCAAGGCAAGTGTCTGCTTCAAATACGACAGCACTGTCGAACGATACTAACAACTGTTTAACGACCGCCGTGCGTAACGCGCAACCCCTTCCCTAATTACAAACTCACCCGGTAACAAGTGGATCACAAAAAGTTGTATTATCGAAAGTACAAAGAGCCGTTGCCGGAGCAACGCGCGACCGTAGTGCATTACCGAAGCTCTTACAAACGGGTCCACCCGCGAGCATTTCCGGGAACGCTCGCAAATATCCTCTGTCTTTATGAAATATATTAAAATATTAATGATATATTATTTCAAGAAACGTGACAAGTAAAAACAGAACATTCACCGTTAATTCTCCCCCTCGTGTACGTTTATTACTTCGTCCGCCTCGCTCTTGAT
This sequence comes from Andrena hattorfiana, assembly GCA_944738655.2. Lineage (NCBI taxonomy): Eukaryota > Metazoa > Arthropoda > Insecta > Hymenoptera > Andrenidae > Andrena > Andrena hattorfiana. The sequence goes on from OX122895.1 coordinate 3,325,903, forward strand.
CGCGACCGGCTCGTCCGTTTTCTTCGGCGTGCCCGTGATTTTCGCGGAATCCTCCTCGTTGTTCTCTTCCTCCTCCTCGTCGGACTTCTGCACGTTGTTGTTACTGATCAACGCCTGCGGCAAAGCGCTCTCATCGGCCCCTAAATCCTCGGGGCTTTTCTCGCCGTTTTCATCTTTCCCCGCCGCTTTCTTTCCTCGCCCTTTCTTCGCGGGCGCGGTGTCTTTGCTAATTTTCTTCGGCGCCTCTTTACCAACCTTCCCCGAGTCAGCATCGTCCTCGTTGCCACTGTCGTTGCGATTGGCAGCCTTGCCTCGAGCCTTAGCGGCTTTCTTCTGCGGCGCAGCTGCCTTCTTCGCGACCTTGCCTTTCTTAGGCACCGCGGACTCCGCTTCCTCGGACTCGTTGTCCACAGCCTCCTGGTTCTCGTTGTCGCTGGTGTGTACTCCCTCCGAAGACGACTCTTCTTTAGCTTCCTGCTCGTCCTTCGCAGCTTCTTCGGAGCTAGGTTCGTTCCTACGGCTTCTAGTGTTCTTCCCGGCTCCCTTGGCAGGCTTGCTCTCGCTCGCCTTCTTGCTCGCTTTCACAGCGACGGCCAGCTCCTCCGCCTCGTCTTCTTCCATCTCCTCGGCGGCTTTAGCTTTATTATTAGCGACTTTACCTTTCGCGTTGCCAGCCGCTTCCGCTTTCTTTCTCGTCGTCCTCGCTCTGGACTTGGTCTCCTTCGGCGCGGCTGCTTCGGCGTTCGTCTGTTTCCTTTTCCTCGAAGACGGAGCTTCCACGCTCGCGACGCCCTCTGCGGCTGCTCCCTTCTTGGCTCTGCCTTTCGCCTTCCCCTTGGCTGAAATTAACACGGAAATTACTAACTCCCGCGCAAATTACTAATTCGGTCTCCCGGAGTTGCGAGAAAAAATTAATTCTCGAGTAATTCGAGTAAAAAGTCCCTGAAAGTTAATGTAAGCTCTGTTAATGTAAACTCGAAGTATTTCCCGGCAGGAAAGTTCGAAAGAATGCCTCGGAAGCGTTACCTTCTTCGTCCGCCTCCATTCCCGCCTTTTTCGCCGCGGCTTTCGTGCGCGTCTTCTTCGGCTCCGATTCCTCGGCGATCCTCGCCGAATCCGCGTCCGGCGGGCTGGAGTCCGCTTTGTCCTCTTTAATCTTCCTGCTCGCCGTCGGCTTCGCTTTCACAGCGGCCGCCGCGTTCCTCGACGTCGTCTTCGCCTTTGCTTTCGCGGTCTTAATTGCCGCTGCGTCGCCGGCCTCCGGCTGCTCGATCTTCGTCGCGGCCTTCGCGGCCCGGGGCAGCCGCGCCTGCTTCTCCTCGTCGCTCTTCGCCGACCTCGTCACGTTTTTCTTCCTCTTCACGGGCGACGCGTCGCCCGCCTCCGCGGCTCTGTCCACCACCTCCGTGTCCGGGTGCTTGGCGACTTTGCGCGGTGCCATCGCCAGCCGAAAACCGTAACTTCGCAGTGCGGATCTAACAACGCAATTCGCAATCGCACGCCTCGGCCGTGATATCTCCGCTGGTGGAGCAACAACGACGAGTCAACCGGCCACGCACTCGCTACCCAGGGAACTAACCGGTGTCACACAACGTGTTCAGCTGGTGTCCGCCAAGTTCTATACATGACTAACATAGTAGCAGATCGGCAGCCTGAAGCTTTCGGGGGATAGCGGCCGGGGAATCGACGGTCGATTTGCAGATTCGCAAATGGCGCAGTTTATTGAACGATCGAAGTAATTGGATGGTTTGTCGTTGTTCGTTTCTTCTTGGGAGTTTCGCAAGTTTCAGCGCGGGGCCAAGCGAACTTTGCGCGCAATTTCTTCGCATCCTGTCCACTTAAGAATCGAGCCTAAGGCCCTCGCCACCCTTCGCGAACGTTTCCCGCCTCGAGGCGAGCGGACACGCGAGGTTGGGTCGGCTGTATTTCTCGTCGAGCGGATTGTTTTAAGGAAATATTCGTGGCGTGGTGTAGCTTTGGGAGTTGGGTATTTGATGGGAGGGTTTTGAGTGAGGTTTGAGTGATGATTACAGAGCAGATTACGGATTTCTGGAGTTAGGAGTCGGCGGCAATTTGTACTAATGTCTCTTTCGCGCAGTTTTGCTTTGGCGTCGCTTAGGGATTGGCCCTAAGGGTGTAGATTTACACCCTTGGTGATTAATTTCGGTTTTTAGAATGTCTTTTGGTTAAATTGTTGTTGGAATTTGTTGTGTGTGCTTTTTAATTATTCCGGTATTGATATGGAAATATTCTTATGGGATATTCACGTAATTGTTTGGTATATTAGGGCAAATATTTGGCGCGCAAATCGTGCGGCGTTGCAGAGGAGAAACCGGATGTCGATTTATTAGTTTGTTCGATAATAAGTTATTTATGTATTTTGTTCGATTTTAAAGTGTGATCTGATGAAATTCATTGATGTAGTATTTATATAAGTATTAATAAATTAATGAAATATTGTTTGCTGAAATTAATAGCAGAAACCTTACAGCTACTGGAAAGCTTCTAAAGGGAGATATGTTTAACTCATTCACCAGTACTGGGGATAAAAATACCAATATTGTGTAATTATAATTGAAGCTTTCAAAACTTTATTGTTAATCTACCTTAATATATAAAGCAGAAAGTGTTTGTGTGTTTGTCTGTTACTTAAAAACTTTCGAACGGTAAACTCTGGGGTCGCGAAATGTGTCCCAGCTCATTATGCCTAGCTAATCCAGACGAATGTAACCATTTTTGCAAAAAAAATAAATAAATTTTTTTATAAAATCGGAATCCAAATTTCGGGCGAAGCCGAGTAGTAACGTTAATAATTACGGAATTGAAGCTTTCACAATTCTACTATTAATCTGAATATCTTTCCCTTTAAAAATTTTACTATTAATCTGAATTTCTTTCCCTTGCATCTGTGAATAATATTTGAGTAATAAAATAACTGTATTTAACACTAATACCCAAAAGTTACACGAATTATCTTTGCTAGCATCTCCTTTAGCTCTTTTTTGTGTATGAAGTTTCAAGTAGGAAAGAGGTATAGGTATTGAAATAAAGTTTAGACGAATAATAACACTGTATCATCCTACAGCTGCATTCTAATGAAATAATTCAAACAAAATACAGTATATAGGTTATGTAACAAATATATATCGTACGATGCATGTAAAACAATATCTCGTGGAATTTTCTTATTGCCGAATCCGGACTAAAATGCAGCAAATGGCAGGATTTGTTGCGTTCGACGTGAAAATTCCTTACCTGGAGAAATAGAAGATAAAACGATTAATAATCTGGCAATTCAGTACGCAGTATGTGGGACAAGGGAGATTAAAACCACAGGCGAGGTGTACGATTCACATATCTTTTATATTTTTCACACTTTTCACAGACTTTTCACGTTCCCCACACTTCGAACACATTATATAACTCTTTTGCAATAATTCCATGCAATATTGCAAACAATTTGTTCGTTTTCAATGATTTATGCAGTTTACCGACGCAGCACCAGCGTCTGCCATCTAGCGATGACACTGAGAACTAAACTGCCCCTAAAGATATGCAACCAGCACGGCACAGGCCCCAGTTTTAACGTTTTAAACTGTTCTGTTGCGCGATTATTATAGAAAATACAACAAATGTTACAATGATCGAATTCCGTTTACGCCCAAATCGCCTATGATTTTCATTATGGTAGATTTTCCTATACGCGACTGGACGCAACGTCAAGAACTTCAAAGTTGATTTTCTCGAAAATGAAGAGCGATATAAAAAAAAGTTACTCTTTCTTTTCTACTTATAACAAGTAAATAAGTCGATGAAGAGGAATAAAATTTTTCGATATTGCGCTTCATTTTCGAGAAAATCGACTTTGAAATTCCTGACGATGCGTCCAGTCGCGTCTAGGGAAACCTACCCTAACGAAAATCACGGTTTACATAATAAAAACCGTGTGAACAATTAAATTATCTTCCCAATTTGACCTCTATTTCACTTAGAATACACTTAAACCCTGCCCGATTCTACTACCATATCACTAAATAAAAAAAAACGAATAAAAATTAGAACAGCTAAAAAGAATGAGGTTAGGTAAGCTTTTAAACAATATCACTTACTTTAAGGCTAAACGAACTTATCGAAACATATATACCTACATAAAAATCGTACACGCGCGTGTATTAGTACAAGTTACGAACAAAAAAAATATTTCGAATTATATAAAATTTGTCCTCCCGAACATTAAGTCCAATCCCCAACGAAAAGTCACTAGCAGTAAATCCCTAGTTCTCCAGCGATTAAACACATGAAAACAGTGGTCTTAGAAACGTGCAATTTGGTCCGCAGATAAATAATAAGCCCTGCACCGTTTGTCGAATCTTTAACGACGTAAAATTAAGGTTGTATCGATGTTTATTATTTGTAGCCACGTAACTTCAATTAATTCCGAAGTTGCTTATAATAAAAGCGACCTGCGAAGTCCGAGAATGTTCCAAGCCGATATCGCTTCGTTGGGCAGCGTGAAACGCCTCGAACTGTCGTTGGTGCGATGCACGTAAACAGAAGTTTCAATACTTATCTATCGAGCCTGTTACGAACACTATGATTATTTAAAGGTATTATTTTCCATCGCAAATTATTTTTATCCAGGTAAATCTTTCAAGGCAGATACTAAAATATCAACTCAAAGCTACCGTTTTAATAAATCTACTAATCCCGACAACATTCGATTTATTCCCCAGGGAGCCTCGAAATTAAACGTAACAATTAGAAAAAACTTTTGCCACTGCCCGAAGATGAATACCACCAAAAAGATCAACGTGAACTTCTCGTCCCTGGTGGGCTTGAAAGCAGAGCTCCTGAGGAAGCAGACGGAAGTGAACGACGCGAAATTGAGGTCGGAAACGGTGCACAATTTCCCAAAAGCGAAGGTGAAGAAGAAGCCGAAGAAGGCTAAGAAGGAGAACGAGGAGGAGAAGTCGCGGAAGACTGAGTACATCGAAGACGTTAACACTCACAAGAAGTCTAAGCTGATGCTGGAAGCGAAAGCTAGGTTGTACAGCAAGTTGAAGAGATCCAAGCACAATAACGAGAACTTCCTGGTCGATTTCACGAACAAGTCCGACGAATCCGAAGAAGAATCCTCGCGGAAGGACGAGGAGGCAGAGAACGACGAGTCGTTCGCGAACGAGGACGACTGGGTGGAGTACGAGGACTGCTTCGGCCGCACGAGGAAATGTTTACGCGAGGATTTGCTGCTCATGCAGGAGAAGGACAATTTGATAAAGCAGCAGATCGTCGCCAAGAAAGGCGTCGATCCGAGAACCAACGACAGCGTCGAGCGAACAGTTGCTAAGGAAGAGAAGGAGCCCGAGATCGAAGTAATGAGGAGGAAATGGGAGGAGCAAACGCAGAAGTTGGCGGACAAGGCGAACATACATTATCAGGACGTCCTGTTCGACGAAGCCAGAGCGCACGGCGTCGGTTACTACGCGTTCTCGCAAGACGAGGAGCAGAGGACCAAGCAGCAGGAGAACTTATCTACTTTAAGGAAAGAAACCGAGCGGAAGCAGAGGGAGATCAAGGAGCTGAAAGAGCAGCGCGAGAAAATGGAGCAGAACAGACTGAAGGCGGCTAGAATCCGGCAACGAATCAGAGCAGGATTGCCGGTGGAACCGCTGGAAGAGCTCGAGCAGAAGGGCGACGATAAACCGGATGCGCCGGAGGTAGCCGACGAACCCGCCGCGGAAGAGAAGGCGAATGAAATTAAAGAAGAACAGATTACAGACGAAGACAGAGCGGTGGAGAAAGAGAATAAAATAAAAGCCTTGGGCGAGCTTCTCGGCAAACGGAATTATTGGTACGAAATGTCGCAGGAGGAATGGGTGCACAAATGTAGGAAAGCCAGGCTCGACGAATTCGCACCGGTGTATAATAATTTTAAGAGCGCTGGCTATTTAGCCTCCGAAGTCGACGAGGCGCCTTCGAATAATCGCAGCGACGAGACGCTCGAAAGCGACACTCGGGAGGCGCAAAACGCGGAGGAAATGAATATCGACTCTTACGATATTCCACTCCCTCCTTCGTCTCCGCCGAATGTTAACGAAGTGGACTCTTACGATATACCACTTCCTCCTACGTTGCCAGAAAATGGCTCCAACGTCGAGGATAAGAGCGACTCGACTGCCGAAAGCGATGGACAGAATAATCTACTTGAACTACCCGAAACGATTTATGAATCTAATGCTGCGGACAGCGCGTTTAGCGATGCCGCGCAGAGTCAGAAGTCGAATAGAAACATCGACGAAGCTAGCATTGCGGCTGGGTTGAGATACTTGAGGCAGAAGTTCGAAGAGAGCCGGCACGCTTAAGGCGCCATCTGGAACGATTGTATTTTCTGTATATATCTGTAAATATAATTTCTGAAGCCTGTATTTTTAGGAATAATTTTACCCTCGCGTTTAGACAAATAATGATACCGAGACATGCGTGTTTTAGGGGGACACGAAGTACAAAAGATCGAGGTATATTTTGCCGGACGTCGCGAGATATTTATGTGTACAGTTTAAAACGTTGCGGGAACTTGTTATAAATTTGTATGGAATAAATTGCTACGTATGTAGGAGGTATTCGTAGTTTTTTTTTTTTAAATCTTAACGCCTTTTTACTCTCGCCTCTTCGTACATCGACGCTGCGGGATCGTCGACCAGACCTGGAATTATTAATAATTAGTCGATTGATTTCGGAGATGGTATCGGAGCAGGCAGGGGAATATTACCGGATAAATCGAAATCGTGGAAAGGCGCGTGACACGTGGGGCATTCCACGGGATTGGTAACCATCGCAAATTTTTTCAGACAGTACAAGTGTAACAGGCTTTGGCAGTTGTTACACTTTTCACCCTGAGAAAATAAAGTGTTAGCTCGATTACAGCGGTGGGCAAAATTTTTATTTAAATAACATTTCAGGTAACGAATAAAAGGTAAGGAATTATTCGTCGTGTGTTGAATAAAGATAACTCGGTTTAACGAATATTCTTTTTCGGAATTTTATTTAAATAAAAATTTTCCCATCTTGGGGGTGAAAAAGGGGCAGTTGCCCCCTCGGCTTTTGAGAAAAAATCGCTTATTTTTAAAAACTGATTTTTATTAAGTTTATATTAAAAACGTGAATGTTTCTAAATTTTAGTTTCAAATTTTTAATTAAATTACTATACTACAAAATGAGTTCGAAAAAGTAAGCGGGCTACTCGTTTTCTCATTCCTATATTTTTCATCACCCTCAACCCAAAGTTGTCTCCTCCCGGAAAAAATATTTCCCTCGCGAAGACACTTACGTGAAAGATGACTTGCTTGCAGAGGCAACAAGTGCATAAGTTGTTCTCGTAAGTGGCTCTGAAATACGGCATTAATTCTGTTATGCTTCTTATTCCCATGTAGTAATAGCCATCCTGCGAATTCCAGGAAAACATACTAGAGAGTGAATTACATTAAGGGAGAACACCACTGTCGCGGTCGAAAGAGTAAGCCATTTTTAAGAATTTTGTTCAGCGATAATGTACAGTTATCATATAAAATTTCTATTACCTACCTTTAGTACGATTTCTTGAGAAACTATACAAAAAATTAATAGAAAAACATGCATAAATTTTAATAAATTAATTAATCTTCTAGACTAGGGCTGGGACTATTCGAATAATTTAATATTCGAATATTTAACAAGTATTCGAATGCTACGAATAAACTTCGAATATTTGAGTATTCGAATACTATGAATAAACTTCGAATATTTGAGTATTCGAATGCTACGAATAAACTTCGAATATTTGAATATTCGAATACTATGAATAAACTTTGAATATTTGAGTATTCGAATGCTACGAATAAACTTCGAATATTTGAGTATTCGAATGTTATTATTCGAATATTTAAGTATTCGAATATTTAAGTATTCGAATATTTGGGGATTCGAATATTTAAGTATTCGAATATTTGGGGATTCGAATATTTAAGTATTCGAATATTTGGGGATTCGAATATTTAAGTATTCGAATATTTAAGAATTCGAATATTTGGGGATTCGAATATTTAAGTATTCGAATATTTGGGGATTCGAATATTTAAGTATTCTAATATTTGGGCATTCGAATGCTATTATTCGAATTTTTAAGTATTCGAATATTTGGGGATTCGAATATTTAAGTATTCGAATATTTGGGGATTCGAATATTTAAGTATTCGAATATTTGGGGATTCGAATATTTAAGTATTCGAATATTTGGGGATTCGAATATTTAAGTATTCGAATATTTGGGGATTCGAATATTTAAGTATTCGAATATTTGGGGATTCGAATATTTAAGTATTCGAATATTTAAGTATTCGAATATTTGGGGATTCGAATATTTAAGTATTCGAATATTTAAGAATTCGAATATTTGGGGATTCGAATATTTAAGAATTCGAATATTTGGGGATTCGAATATTTAAGTATTCGAATATTTGGGGATTCGAATATTTAAGTATTCGAATATTTGGGCATTCGAATGCTATTATTCGAATTTTTTAAGTATTCGAATATTTGGGGATTCGAATATTTGGGGATTCGAATATTTAAGTATTCGAATATTTGGGGATTCGAATATTTGGGGATTCGAATATTTAAGTATTCGAATATTTAAGAATTCGAATATTTGGGGATTCGAATATTTAAGTATTCGAATATTTGGGGATTCGAATATTTAAGTATTCGAATATTTAAGAATTCGAATATTTGGGGATTCGAATATTTAAGTATTCGAATATTTGGGGATTCGAATAATATGCGAATACTACTCGAATATTTCAGTATTCGATTAGTATGGTGTGAATTATAAATTGTGTTATTAGCTTACAAGATTTCACCCTGACAAACTAACGAACTCACAACTGAAACTAAATAAAAGCTTGTAAAAAAATGAACCTAAAGAACTTGATTTATAATTCACACCATACTATTCGAATACTTAAATATTCGAATGGTATTCGAATACTTAGATATTCGAATAGAATTCGAATACTTGGATATTCGAATTATATTCCCCAAAAAATTGAGCAACTGAAGTATTCGAATATTCGAATACCGAAAAACTCGACAAATAGTCCCAGCCCTATTCTAGACTCCTCACGCGCGCTGGTAGGATGTGTAGCTATGGAACAGCTAGTCCGAAATCAATTTTCATTTTTTTTTTATAAACTATATGAGTGTAGTTTCCGTTGCACGTACCGATTTTTTAAACAAATTATTTTCGTAAAAACGGTGCGCTTTAGAAGAAAAAGTTTCTTCGTATTTAAAAAAAACTACACTCATATGCAGTGGGAGACAAAAGTATGTGGACACTTTTAAAATCGTATAACTTGTTCAAAATTGGTCCAAACGCTGATTTCGTGAATTTCACGATTTTCGACCTTATTCTGCGATCTTTAAGCGTTTATCTACTAACAGGATTTTTAAATCTTCAATACAAGCTCACAAAAAGAAGTTGAAGAAACAATCTTCCCTATTTTTTTTTTCTTATTCCAACCAATTGCAACTTTTTTCAAAACGACGAAACACGTCACTTAGCAACCTAATCCTTCTAGCTTCTAAAAAAAAAAACTCAAATTGTTTGGACCAGTTTTAAACAAATTATACGATTTTAAAAGTGTCCACGTACTTTTGTCCCCCACTGTAGTTTCTAAAAAAAAAAAATGAAATTGATTTCAGATCTGCTATCTAGAAGATTAATTAATACATTAAAACTGATGCATGTTTTCCTACTCATTTTTTTTGTATAGTTTCCTAAAACATTATACCAAAGTAGTTAATAAAAACTTTATACAAAACCGGTAAAATATTCCTGAAAAAAATTCTTAAAAACGATTTACTTTTTCAGCCCCACAGTAGTGTTCCTTAAACTTCCATCGATACTATTATTATCACCTTATAAGCCAACCATTGTCTCCTAACTACATCGCTCAAGAATTCCTCAGCTTCTGTTTTAGTCACCTTAACGTCCGGCAAGGAGCACAGATTCAAACACTGAATACTCTGAGCGCATCCGTTGCTGGACGTTATAATTTCAGAAAATATATTCCTCAGCAAAGCCAACTGCCCCTTTGAGAATTCTTCTTGGAACCTTAAACAATGGTTGCGGCACATTTAATACAATAACGTTGCGCAAGGCTAACAGTAGTAGAAACATATACCTGGTCACGTCGTCGAGTATGGTACTCACAAAAACCCAGTACCCTTGGCCGGTGATTTCACACTGCGCCTTTTTGATCGACATATTCAGAGGCTGCAACTGCTCGTTGATCTGATTTACTACCGTCGATGTTTTGTCATTATCTGAAACGTGGAGTTTCCGTTTTAGAAATAGGGAAACAGTGAATTTTGTAAGGAAGGAAAGGCGGGCTTACTAAATAATTTTATAACTATGTCCTTCGCCTTATTCTCGTCGAGCAGGCCCCTGTGCATGAGAGTTTGCAAAAATATTTTGTGCTCTGCGGTGTAAACCATTCTTGCGTCTGTGTTTGGCGATAGGCGAGATTGTAAGATGATGTTATCGGAACGTTAATACGTCTAATCTGTTAGGGCTATTATTTATCTAATGCGTATCTGAACGGCGCTGATTCGCCGCAAATGCGTAATAAGGGCTAGGAGGGGCAGGATGTGACGGATACTTTTCATTTAAGGAATTTCAAAGACAGAATTCTTTGCTCTCGAATGTTTGCGATACGTGTTGAATTGTCCGGTAAGCAGATTTCAAGCAAACGTGTATAAATCGAGCATGCACGTGTACGTTAAGATTTGCAAATCGTTTTGAAACACTCGGATGCAGTGTTTCTCAAGCTACGTCGGGAATGATTTTGGTAATTGCTTCTGTTTAATACACGATTTTACTGAAGAGTTTCGAGGTATATACGAGAATAAGTAATTCGAGAAATGATTTATTGGGTTTTGGAAGAAAGATCGAGAACTTTTAAGAGTTACAGGGGACGTTTGAGAACCCCTGTTACGACGCATTTCGTTTTCATTGCATCGATGGATGAAAGTCCATTAGAAAGTGAAGCTATTTAATCAAATAAAAGCAGTAAAAGAGAACGAAGGGAAAGGAATTTAGGTTTCGTCTGAGAAGGTAGGAAACGAATAAATTCAATTCACTTCGTCCCTTAGTCCCAGGGCCGCCGCGAGGCGAGTTTAGCCCGGTCCTCGGATGTTGGGCCCCGCGATTTAAAAGGCCCCGCGGTTCACGAAAGGTACTCGTAAATTTTGCGGGACCCTAGGCATAGATATTTATTATTATAAATTTCTTTAAAAGCCTCGAGGTTCACGAGAGGCTCATCGTAAATTTTTCGGGGCCCTATGCATCGATATTTATTATCATAAATATTTTTAAAAGGCCCCGCGGTTCGCAAAAGGCTCATCGTAAATTTTTCGAGGCCCTATGCATCGATATTTATTATTATAAATTTGTTTAAAAGGTCCCGCGGTTCGCGAAAGACTACTTGGAAATTTTGCGGGGCCCTAGGCATAGATATTTATTGTTATAAATTTCTTTACAAGCCTCGAGGTTCACGAGAGGTTCATCGTAAATTTTTCGGGGCCCTCTGCATCGATATTTATTATCATATATTTTTTAAAAGGCCCGTGGTCAACGAGAAGCTCATTGTAAATTTTTCGGGGCCCTATGCATCGATATTTATTATTATACATTTCTTTAAAAGGTCCCGCGGTTCGCGAAAGGCTCATCGTAAATTTTTCGGGGCCCTATGCATCGATATTTATTATCATAAATTTTTTTAAAAGGCCCCGCGGTTCGCGAAAGGCTCATCGTAAATTTTGCGGTGCCCTATGCAAAGATATTTATTATTATAAATTTGTTTAAAAGGTCCCGCGGTTCGCGAAAGACTACTCGTAAATTTTGCGGTGCCCTATGCAAAGATATTTATTATTATAAATATCTTTAAAAGCCCTGCGGTCCACGAGAAGTTCATCGGAAATTTTGCGGGGCCCTAGGCATAGATATTTATTATTATAAATTTCTTTACAAGCCTCGAGGTTCACGAGAGGTTCAGCGTAAATTTTTCGGGGCCCTATGCATCGATATTTATTATTATAAATTTTTTTAAAAGGCCCGCGGTCAACGAGAAGCTCATTGTAAATTTTTCGGGGCCCTATGCATCGATATTTATAATTATAAATTTCTTTAAAAGGCCCCGCGGTCCGAGTGAAGCTCCCCGTAATTTTTTCGGAGTCCTATTCATAGATATTTATTATTATAAAATTCTTTAAAAGCCCCCCGATCCACGAGAAGCTTATCATAAATTTTGCGGGGCCCTATACATAGAAATTTATTATTATTTCTTTTAAGAATTTAAAAGTACAATATAAATCCATTCCTTTTGGGCTCCGCAAAAGTTCTCTTCGTCCCCTATTCCTCCCCCAAAAGCTCCAAACCCTCCCCATTTGCATACGAACCCAAGGGCCCAGTATTCTACCCGATTCTACCCAATCCTACCGAATTCTACCAAATTTCAACTCCCCCAACAACCAGCGGGAACATTTAAACGAAATACTTCGCCGCAATGAAACACCAGCGAGAATCTCTGCCGCAGCGCGCAGCCCTCTATCGGTGCATTCCCTCGTTATCGCGGCACTTACCGCAGAGCACGATGTCCCGTGCGAATATCGGCGTGTATTTATCGCGCACGACGAAAGGGTATATCGCGGCACGATAAAAGCGGGGTGGCCGGAGTTAGTGCTAGCTCTGCTCGCCGCTATCTAGCTCTGTGCAAATAAGTAAAAGCTGTAGCGCGAGGGCGCGAGGCCGCGACCCTGAGCCCGATACGCGACGCGGAATAGAGCCGTCTCGGCGGCGGAATAGTGTGCGCTGCTGGCGAGTAAGTGTGCGCGAGGGCATCGGGTGTCCACGGACACACGATCGGGCAGGCGGATTCGCGTTCGTGGTCGCACGGCTGTCCCGCTATCAGTGTACGTGCGCGGAAAGGTCGGAGGTTCATGATCATTCGGTTGCTTCGAGACGATGATTCTACGAGCGGTCTGACGACGATCTTTCATTCTTCTATCCGCCACCGCCGTACAGATCGGGAGGCTCTAGAGGCTGCGGATAAACCAGCTGAAACCTAGCCACGGCTCGCTCGCTCTGGCGCATTATCGCGGCCTATAACCTGTCCCGCACCGCCGCCGCACAGTAGCCGACAGCCCAGCGTACGTGGAAAATCGGCGCCGCCTCCCCCTTCGTCCCGACCGAACGCCCGAGGATGCCGCTGTTCGGCAAAAAGGACTCGAACAAGAAGATCAAGAAGGATGGCAAGGACGACAAGTCCCCGTCCGTCGAGGACAAATACGTCCTCAAGGAACTCCTCGGAACGTACGTATCTACGATTCTCCGCGAACTCCTCGTTATCGGAAGCTTACGATTAGATCGGGACCAACGCGCGTTCCACGCACGGAATTCCAACGCGACCGAAAGGCCATCGCCGGATAGATGGCACCGACGATAACGATTCGAACCGTCGTATACAAATTATGCGGATATCTAGATTGCCGCTCGGAAGCACGGCGTTGTAACGCACGTATTTATCTCTGCGTCGGAAAATTTCTTACTCGAACGTACAAATACCTACGTTCCCAAATTCGAACATCTAATTTCATCAGATGTCGATTTAAATTTCAAATCGCGATAAATTCCGCCTTACTTTTATCCACTCCTCATTTATTCGAACTCGGAGCTGAGATTGTATAATCCAGAACAGGAATAAGAGGAAGTTATGTGCACAGGTGTTTTGTAATCGACTGGCAAAGAGAAAGTGTTTCCCATTAGCAATTGCCACTGTGCAACTTTCTTGGCTGCTAAGCGGAGATCTTAATATAGCCGGAGAGAATCCTTTATACCCTCTGTAAATTCTTCGTAACACTGCCGATATCGGTGCTTCTAAGATTTCTCCTCTAAATTGCGATAAATAACTCTATTACCTATATTTCTCTCCGATTTATCTACTTTATTCATTTGCGACACAGCGCGCGGCGAGATATATGTAACAGGCCTGTTGTCGCTTCGAAACACTTGTGCCAGAATATGCCAGAGTTAATTGCACGCCGTGTAGCGAGCTGTAGGAATTACGTAAGCCTCGGGGCATTGTCGTGTATATTACGATGCCGTTTAAACAGCGCACGAACGTTTCCGCACGTTCGGCTTACCTGGGCGCTCTTTACAGGGGCGCGTTCTCCGAGGTGCGCTTGGCGGACAGCAAGGACAAGCCCGGTCTGATGTTCGCCGTGAAGATCATAGACAAAAAGGCGCTGAAGGGGAAAGAGGATTCGTTAGAAAATGAAATCAAAGTGTTGCGAAGGTGAGATATTATATTGGCTGGGCTTGAGGGATGAGGGGATTAATTTTGACGCGCTTGTCGCAGGTTGAAACACCCAAATATCGTTCAGTTGCTGGAGACGTTCGAGGATAAGCACAAGGTTTATTTAGTTATGGAATTGTAAGTATCTCTCATGGTTGGCTCTTTCTTAATTTCTGCTGTAACGTTATGTTCGCTTCTGTTTTTGCTCCAGGGTGACTGGCGGAGAGTTGTTCGACAGAATCGTTGAGAAAGGTTCCTACACGGAGAAGGATGCGTCTGGTCTGATTAGACAAGTTCTAGAGGCCGTGGACTATATGCACGTGCAGGGCGTCGTGCACAGGGATCTCAAGCCAGAAAACCTTTTATATTACAACCCGGATGAAGACAGTAAAATTATGATCAGCGATTTCGGACTTTCGAAGATGGAGGACTCTGGAATTATGGCAACTGCTTGCGGTACTCCGGGATATGTTGGTATGTGCGCAGAAAATGCGTGTATAATAGGGCTGGGACTATTCGAATATTTTACAAGTATTCGAATGCTACGAATAAACTTCGAATATTTGAGTATTCGAATGTTATTATTCGATTATTTAAGTATTTGAATACTATTCGAATATTTAAGTATTCGAATAATACTCGAATATTTCAGTATTCGAATAATACTCGAATATTTCAGTATTCGAATACTGATGTATTCATAATTTATAATTCACACCATATTATTTGAATACATCAGTATTCGAATACTGAAATATTCGAATGGTATTCGAATACTTGGATATTCGAATACTTAAATATTCGAATACTTAAATATTCGAATTCTTGGATATTCGAATACTTAAATATTCGAATACTTGGATATTCGAATACTTAAATATTCGAATACTACTTGAATATTTCAGTATTCGAATACTACTCGAATATTTCAGTATTTGAATAATACTCGAATATTTCAGTATTCGAATACTTAAATATTCGAATACTACTTGAATATTTCAGTATTCGAATACTACTCAAATATTTCAGTATTTGAATAATACTCGAATATTTCAGTATTCGAATACTTATGTATTCATAATTTATAATTCACACCATATTATTTGAATACATCAGTATTCGAATACTGAAATATTCGAATAGTATTCGAATACTGAAATATTCGAATAGTATTCGAATACTGAAATATTCGAATGGTATTCGAATACTTGGATATTCGAATACTTAAATATTCGAATACTTGGATATTTGAATACTTAAATATTCGAATACTGGGATATTCGAATACTTAAATATTCGAATACTTGGATATTTGAATACTTAAATATTCGAATACTGGGATATTCGAATACTTAAATATTCGAATACTTGGATATTCGAATATTTCAGTATTCGAATACTACTCGAATATTTCAGTATTCGAATAATACTCGAATATTTCAGTATTCGAATACTGATGTATTCATAATTTATAATTCACACCATATTATTTGAATACATCAGTATTCGAATACTGAAATATTCGAATGGTATTCGAATACTTGGATATTCGAATACTTAAATATTCGAATACTTGAATATTCGAATATTTCAGTATTCGAATACTTAAATATTCGAATACTACTTGAATATTTCAGTATTCGAATACTACTCGAATATTTCAGTATTTGAATAATACTCGAATATTTCAGTATTCGAATACTGATGTATTCATAATTTATAATTCACACCATATTATTTGAATACATCAGTATTTGAATACTGAAATATTCGAATAGTATTCGAATACTGAAATATTCGAATGGTATTCGAATACTTGGATATTCGAATACTTGGATATTTGAATACTTAAATATTCGAATACTGGGATATTCGAATACTTAAATATTCGAATACTTGGATATTCGAATATTTCAGTATTCGAATACTACTCGAATATTTCAGTATTCGAATAATACTCGAATATTTCAGTATTCGAATACTGATGTATTCATAATTTATAATTCACACCATATTATTTGAATACATCAGTATTCGAATACTGAAATATTCGAATGGTATTCGAATACTTGGATATTCGAATACTTAAATATTCGAATACTTGGATATTTGAATACTTAAATATTCGAATACTGGGATAGTCGAATACTTAAATATTCGAATACTTGGATATTCGAATATTTCAGTATTCGAATACTTGGATATTCGAATATTTCAGTATTCGAATACTTAAATATTCGAATACTACTTGAATATTTCAGTATTCGAATACTACTCGAATATTTCAGTATTCGAATACTTATATATTCGAATAGTATTCGAATACCGAAAAATTCGACGAATAGTCCCAACCCTAATGTATAATAGTTAGGGAATACAATTCCGGGATTTGATATAACTAATCGTCAGAATTTCGGGATTTTTAAAAATGTGAATTACATTTCATAATAATGATAGTAATAATAATGATTTATTTAAATAATAATATTTTGTCGAATATAACTAAGTAAACTATATTTATTTTTACAATGATATCCTCACTTTTCGCTATTTCGAAGTCGCGCGAGTTGCAAATCGCAACTTGTCTGAACGCGTAAAGTCGAAATGATGTTCCAAAAATCTTCACAATGGTTGGCTGATATTATCTACTTATTGAGACTTTATTTTTCTTCATTGTTCTACTGTTTTTATTGTTGAAAATGGTTTTAGCTCATGTTTAGCTCAGATTAATGATAGAAAGTGAGTTTGTTTACTTTAAATAAAAATTTAGAATTTTAACACATAATTTTAATTACTTACAAGGGAAGATCCCGAACCCGAATAATTCAAAAAATTCTGAAACTGTGAGTATGTAGGGGATTTCCTTCAGATTACAACGCAATTTTTGTTTGCTGCCCAAATTCACTCGAAGGAGGTGCAATTAACCCGTGAATCTTCGGCCTATTTTGTGTTATAACTCGCGAACTGTAAGAGACAGAAGAGAAGTTTCAACACAAAAGTTACTTCTTTTAATTAGATCTATCATTTCGTAAAAAAATTATTTTACAGTTCACGACTTATAACCCGAAATCGAAAAATAACCGGATTTTCAGGGATCAATTACACCCCCTTAGAATAAATTTCGGCAGCAAACAAAAATTGCGCTGTAATCAGGAGGAAATTCCCTACAGATTCACAAAGATTCAGAATTTTTTGAATTCCCGGGTTCGGAATCTTCCCTTGTCAAAAATATGAGGGGGTGGAGCTTTGTAAGCCGTCCTACATAAAAACGGTCACTCCTACGAAAAAACTCATACAACCTTTTTTGTACAGAATTTCCTAAGCTACAAATTTCATAATAACTATTTTTGCCGTAAAACTGATAGTTAACAAGATATTCGCGAAAAACAGTTTTTTTTTACCTTCACTCCTCTGTAACATTTTTAGCGAAATTCTTCCCTCGCTAGTCCCGGAATCCCGAGATAGACCTTAAAAAATCCCGGGGTAATAAATAATGATTGTATTCCCTAACAACAGTATTTTCGAACCTTGAATTTCACGTGAATTATTTAAATCCACAGCGCCGGAAGTGTTGGCGCAGAAGCCGTACGGGAAGGCCGTGGACGTCTGGAGCATAGGAGTGATTTCTTACATCCTGCTGTGCGGCTACCCACCGTTCTACGACGAAAACGATGCGAACCTGTTCGCGCAGATCTTAAAAGGTAACGAACTCACTATCGGGAGGAAGAATTTTGGGAATTTGGAAGGACTATGCTATCACTTCAATTCAGTTACCAATTTTAGGAGCAACAAACAAGCGCGCGCAGCTGTGCGATTAACTTGATATTTTCGTTTTTAAGGTACTATTCTAGCTTTTCAAATGCCGTTACGTACACGCTAGCGTAGTAAGTAAATAGTCCTTCGCACGCGTTCCTATTAATTTTCAAAGGCAGCATTAAATATTCGGCCGGCAGCGTTGCCGTCGCGCGTGATCTCGCAAAGAAATTCGTTCGTAGAATGCGCGAAGCTAACAGTATTTCTTCCAAATGAGAACTAATCAATTTTAAATGAAATACTTGCTGATAAAATCGTTTACTCTATAGCAAAGAGCTAACCAGACTGTTATAGGTGAATTTGAATTTGACTCGCCGTACTGGGACGATATCAGCGACTCCGCCAAGGACTTCATTCACAAGCTGATGTGCGTCAATGTCGACGAGCGCTATACTTGCAAGCAAGCCCTCGCACATCCATGGTAAGATTATCATCCGCCGTACAGTATTTACACTTCGCTGTTACTTAAAATTACAAAACTTTACGCACAACACCTAGCCACGCTCCTGCGAGAGTTTAAAAGTAAATTTGTGGCTCTAGATGCTCGAAAACTCGTGTTTCGTGATAAAACCGGTAAAGAGAATTACAGGAACAGAGTAGCGTTAAATAGTAAGATAGATACGAATTAAGTAAGTAAAAGAATTACGTTTACTTCGTCATCCATCGAATCTAACACTTCGAAATTACTCCCAAGCTGCGCGCAATAACGGGGCAGCGTATTTCGAAATAAACACTTAAAAAAAAAGAAACCTCCATTACCTTCGCATTAAACTGTTGAATAATTCTCAGTAGAAATTAATTCCTTAACACGATAGAGATTAGGGCTGGGACTATTCGAATAATTTTATATTCGAATATTTTATAAGTATTCGGATGCTACGAATAAACTTCGAATATTTGAGTATTCGAATGTTATTATTTGAATATTTAAGTATTCGAATACTATTCGAGTATCAAGTATTCGAATACTATTCGAGTATCAAGTATTCGAATACTATTCGAGTATTAAGTATTCAAATACTATTCGAGTATCGAGTATTCGAATACTATTCGAGTGTAAGTATTCGAATACTATTCGAGTATTAAGTATTCTAATACTATTCGAGTATTAAGTATTCTAATACTATTCGAGTATTAAGTATTCTAATACTATTCGAGTATTAAGTATTCGAATACTAAATATTTAAATATTTTCACGCGGTTTATTTTTAGTCATATGAGGGAATTCTTCTCAGGCAGTCATCTGGGCTGGTATCAAAATTATTGGTTCCTTATTAGTTCATTTTAATAAAAGCTTGTTTCTTTTTTTTTTTTTTTTTTTAAATTTTACTATAAAGTATTTCATGCTTTTTAGTGAAAATATTGTATTGCCATCGGAACTATGTATGTGTACAAAGTTTCAAGTCGATCGGATTTGTCGAAGTGGGCCCAAATTAACTTACAAGATTTCATCCTGACGAACTAACGAACTCACAACTGAAACTAAATAAAAGCTCGTAAATAAGGAACCTAAAGAACTTGATTTTTAATTCACACCATACTATTCGAATACCGAAATAATCGAATAGTATTCGAATACCGAAATAATCGAATACTATTCGAATGCCGAAATAATCGAATACTATTCGAATACCGAAATAATCGAATAGTATTCGAATACCGAAATAATCGAATAGTATTCGAATACCGAAACAATCGAATAGCATTCGAATACTTAAATATTCGAATAGTATTTGGATACCTGGATATTCGAATTATATTCGCGAAATAACTGAGCAACTGAAGTATTCGAATATTCGAATAAACCCGCCAAATAGTCCCAGCCCTAATAGAGTTTCGTATCTTCCTTCTAAATCGCCGGTTGGCTCCCAGCGTAATCTCGTGCGATTGATTTCTTCCAGGATCTCCGGAAATGCGGCTAGCAATAAGAATATCCATGGTACTGTATCCGAACAACTTAGAAAGAACTTCGCCAAATCACGGTGGAAGGTTAGTATGGCCGCCCGATTACCAAGCCCGCTGATCGTGTGTGTTTGCTCGCCAGGCTCCGTAGGAAAGTCTCCCTCTTCTCTCATGGTTGCAGCAAGCCTATCACGCGGCGACGGTGATAAGACAGATGCAACGGCTGGCGCTCAACAGCGGCCAGCAGCAGCAGCAGCCGGGCCCCGGGTCAACAGGCCCCTCCAGCGGCAGCCCCACGCCGTGCCCCGATCAATCGCGATCAAACACCAGCCAGTCCATAGCAATGGAGCCGCCGCGGAGCAACCTAAATTGAAGCAAATACTCGAGCCACCGTTGCCAATGTCGTCGAGGCCGCCGGCCCCGGAGGACCATCCCGCCCCCGTTACGATCCCCCCGTGCGCACCGTTGTACTTGCGCAACAAACGCTTCAAGCTGTGGGGTAGCACACGCACCGCTCTGTCTACTCTATTCCAAACGAACGTGTCGTACCTTAGAAAGCAACGGAAGCATAAGAAAAGCTGAATTAAACGCCGTCGAAGTTGTTAACGGAGAATAATCGAGCCAGCCGCCAGAGCGGCGTGGTGCCCACGCCTCTCGCCAATATTTACCCGAGCCGGCGAGAGGTTTGTATAGATTCCGAGCTAATAATCGCTTTGAAATCGTGGTCGCCTGTGACACGGTCGCCAACGATTCCATGTACATTAAACGACAGGACTATTGTATTAACGGCCCGCGCGATACAAGGCGATCCTTCTCTTCGTTTCTGGTAAATCTCCGCTGAACCGGGACGGATCCCGCCCCCCCGCGCTGCGCGTTGAACGATTCAATCGAATCTGTAGCTGGCAGATAGGCGAGGGTAAGCGTCGATTCGACCGAGCGAAAAGCGTGGCTAGGCGTTCAGGCAGCGTCTCGCCGGGATCCGGCGGAATCCTGTTGAGGCGCGAAGGAAACAATGCGAACAGTACAACGACAAGTTTTTATCTTTTCTAAAGCCTCGAGTAACGAGAACGGCGCGGCTGTTCGGGCGATTTCTCCGTGTGCTTCGAAACCTCCGAGTCGACGCAGCTTCTTGCCCGGTACCCTTCTAGATACAGTCGAGGAGGCAAAATTAGCAACGAGCTTTTCTTGTCGCAGAGTACTCTCCCGAATACGTAAAACGATCTTGCCGCGTTTCGCGAGATCGCTGTTGAAGATCTGATTTCTGTTTACACTTGTTTCTACGATCTGCAACTGAAGGATATATATATATATATATATACACATATATATTTTATTTTACGACGAAACCACGAATGTTTATAGCGAGCCATGTACAGTGCACTGTATCACAAGAATGTACATTGTTTGTACACGGTATACTCTTTCTGTTACATAGTGATATTAGTACTTCTCTAAGAACTTCTTAATCGGATCTATTGAATTAGATTTAACGTATACATAAAGTGTATATTGCTCTACTAATATTTTTATCGATATGTTGCACGGAGACTTCGATGAAAAGTGTACATACTATATACACGATTCCCCGGTTGTCTGTTTAGAAGGCGCAAATATAAACAGCGATTATTAGGCGATAAGGCTTTCACCTCCTCTTTTGCATTCGACTACGAAATTCAGCTCGATCGTTCCTTGAATTGCCGAAGGGTCTGCTTTGGATTAGGGCTGGGACTTAATCGAATAATTTAATATTCGAATATTTTACAAGTATTCGAATGCTACGAATAAACTTCGAATATTTGAGTATTCGAATGCTACGAATAAACTTCGAATATTTGAGTATTCGAATACTATGAATAAACTTCGAATATTTGAGTATTCGAATGCTACGAATAAACTTCGAATATTTGAGTATTCGAATATTTAAGTATTCGAATATTTGGGGATTCGAATATTGAAGTATTCGAATATTTGGGGATTCGAATATTGAAGTATTCGAATATTTAAGTATTCGAATACTACTCGAACATTTCGAGTGACTTCGTGATTTATAATTCACACCATACTATTCAAATACATCAGTATTCGAATACTTCAATATTCGAATAGTATTCGAATACTTCAATATTCGAATAGTATTCGAATACTTCAATATTCGAATAGTATTCGAATACTTCAATATTCGAATAGTATTCGAATACTTCAATATTCGAATAGTATTCGATTATTTCAATATTCGAATAGTATTCGAATACTTAAATATTCGAATAGAAAATAAAAATGTAAAATTCTGATTCGAGATCATTCAAATATAAATTTAAAATTCTGATTCCAGTTCATTTGAATTCAAATTTAAAATTTTTATTCGTGATCATTTCGAATTAAAATTTAAAATTCTGATTCGAGATTATTCGAATTCTACTTTAAAATTCTGTTTCGAGATCATTCGACTTCAAATTTAAAATTCTTATTCAGATCATTCGAATGCCGAAAAATGAAAATTTAAAATTCTTATTCGAGATCATTCGAATTCAAATTTAAAATTGTTTTTCGGGTCATTCGAATAATGCTCAAAAATAAAATAATACTTGGATATTCGAATTATATTCGAATATTTAAATATTCGAATACTGCTCAAACATTTCGAGTGATTTCGTGATTTATAATTCACACCATAATCTTCAAATACATCAGTATTCGAATACTTAAATATTCGAATAGTATTCGAATACTTGGATATTTGAATTATATTCGAATAGTATTCGAATACTTGAATATTCGAATTATATTCGCCAAATAATTGAGCAACTGAAGTATTCGAATACCGAAAAATTCGAGAAATAGTCCCAGCCCTGCTTTGGATTAGCGCACGTACTATTATTTATACGCGGCACACCTTTCCCGAGCGTGTAATTAAATGCCATCGATACATCGAGAGAGACTTCATAGAAATATTTTTGTATTCGACATTTCTTTGTGCGTGGCAGGCGTCGCGGAAATTCCGAGATAATATTCAGCTGTAATCCAGCTGTTCATATTTGCGTCCGATCGTAATGCGGAAAAAATCGACACGGTATTTGAATTGCAAGCAAATACTTCAACGAACGCTTCGAGGGATACTTTAAGTACACAGTTGTATTACTTTATTTTTTTATGAACAATTGCAGCCGAGTGCAATAATACCACGATCTTGTGATAACGATGTTACGGTCACACCCGATAGCGAAACGATGTTAACGTTTAACGACAGAGGGATTTCGATCGGAACGGAACGCGCTATAAACGATTATCGGAACGC
Organism: Andrena hattorfiana; assembly: GCA_944738655.2. Classification (NCBI taxonomy): domain Eukaryota; kingdom Metazoa; phylum Arthropoda; class Insecta; order Hymenoptera; family Andrenidae; genus Andrena; species Andrena hattorfiana. The sequence goes on from OX122895.1 coordinate 3,349,300, forward strand.
TCCGGAAGCTTGGAACGCAGAAGCCTGTATCCGCGAGAATCTCGCGCGTATTCTCGTGTCTCTTTTTCCAAAATTACGCGCGAACGAATCGAAAGGCGGGGCGCGCGCACTCGCGCAGAGTGAATTATTGCCGTTTATCGAGCGGGCACTCTTTTTATCGTAAGCCACTATCTCTTTCTCTCTAACTTTACACTAAAAGACAAGATATGATAATCACTTCGAGCTATCATATTAGACATCCGTCCGTGTACCGGGCACTATTCATATAGTAAAAAAAAAAATTCCGCGGGTGAAGAACGTTGAGGGATTCATATAACGCTGTCGAGTAATTTTGAAATTGATAATAATTATCGTAACTGTAAGGTAGCCGTTATCGTTCTCCGAAAGAAATTGTAAATCTAGAGCGAGACACTTATGGAAATATCAAGACGAGCGCGATGATTACCGTTTATTCCCCGTGAAAAAGTAGCCGCAGTATCAGATGATTAGTTGAGAATTTTGACGAAAGGCCTTTCGCTGCGTGAGGAAACGTACCATTCTTAAGTGCCTTGGATGACACGATGATGGAACTGAAGCCCGAAGATCTAAACGAAATATAACTGTAAACAATCGTGTCGACGATAAATTGCACACGCCTAGGCAGACCATTAATTCTTCCGTTACGAATTCGTGTAATATGGTTTCGTCCCCCGCTGAATGTTCCTAATTCCGCTCAGTTACGCCGATATCCTTTCGCGTTCGATATGTATCGTTATAATTTCTTCTTTCCTTTTAATTCTATGTTCAATTGTATGTACTAGATTTTTTAATAAAATGAATACTTAAATGCCATAGACTGCGAACAATTAATTCGCGTACTTTAAGTTCGTGTTGTGCGCGTAAATGTGTGCCTCTGCGCTTGCCCGTTGCCAATATCGTGTCATCTGGTTAAGAACGGTCCGTTGATAGGCAGCCTTCTGCGCCGACGTTTGTACGTTACCGACGAGCTTGTAATTTAACGATTCTAAAAAAAAATAATAAAAGGGGCAAACGGAGCTTAGCTTGTGCTCGAGGAATAGAGGAGGCCGTGCCACACGAATACATATCGGCAGGAACATTGCAAATGTGATGTAAAAATAAGCTGATTTTAAATAGCAATGAAGGCGACTTGTTACCGCAAATTTTATTCAAGGAAACAATATAATGCCCAGACTGATAGAGTGTGCATGGAGCGAAAGAGGAAGAGAGTGAAAGGGAGAGAGAGAACGGAGGAGGAGAAGCGTTTTAATCGTTGCCTATAAATTAAGCGCATTGCTCCTGTCTGTCGATCGACGCGGGAGCGAGTTCTTCCTATTGTAACTTTCTCGTCGCGTAAGCCCTGCAATTGTTACGCTTGAATTCGTGCATGCTGGGATAAGTATTGGACCCGCCCTCGCTGTGAGATTAAACAGCGGGACGGTGAGCGCTCCTAGAGGTATTAATGGCAGAAGGATCTTAGTAATCTGAATTGCATTGATATAGTTTACAGTGCCAATATAGGTCGTACTCTGCGAAGAGATAGTTAAAAGAATCTAATTTCCTTTAAGCGTTCGATATATGAAACGTTTCTGTAAAGTGTGTATACAATTCAACAGCCGATTTATGGTGCGCATTGCTTAATAAAAGTAATCTATTTTTATCCGTATAGCTGGCTTGTAATTGTAACAGTTGAACGATGAACTTCCGAGGCTAACGAACTTTTCCAGTTTCTTAATTGCGATGCTACTACGTGGAGTGCTGACGAATAAAATATATGTATTACTTATTTAATTTCGCTGTCGCGTTGGGGCAAGTTGTTTCTTGCAACTAATCGCGATAGCTGGGTTAAAGTTGTAAGGCTACTGAGAACGGGGCTGGGTATTATTCGAATTTAAAATTCTTAGTCGACATTTAAAATTTAAAAATGTGAAATTCTTATTCGACATCATTCGAATAAAGATTTAAGAAAATAAAAATGTAAAATTCTGATTCGAGATCATTCAAATATAAATTTAAAATTCTGATTCCAGTTCATTTGAATTCAAATTTAAAATTTTTATTCGTGATCATTTCGAATTAAAATTTAAAATTCTGATTCGAGATTATTCGAATTCTACTTTAAAATTCTGTTTCGGGATCATTCGAATTCAAATTTAAAATTCTTATTCAGATCATTCGAATGCCGAAAAATAAAAATTTTAAATTTTTGTTGGAGATCATTCGAATTCAAATTTAAAATTGTTTTTCGGGTCATTCGAATAATGCCCAAAAATAAAAATTGAAAATTCTTATTCGAGATCATTCGAATAAAAATTTAAAAAATTTAAAATTCTGATTCGAAATCATTCGAATACAAATTTAAAAACTAAAAATTTAAAATTCTGATTCGAAATCATTAGAATACAAATTTAAAATTCTTATTCGGGATATCGAATTCGGGATTCGAATATCAATTTATTCGAATAATGCAAAAAAATAAAAATTTAAAATTCTTATTCGAAATCATTCGAATTCAAATTTAAAGTTCTTTTTCGGGTCATTCGAATAATGCCCAAAAATAATAATTTAAAATTCTTTTTCGAGATCATTCGAATAGAAATTTAAAATTCTGATTCGGATCATTCGAATGCCCAAAAATAAAAATTTAAAATTCTTATTCCAGATTATTCGAATTCAAATTTAAAGTTCTTATTCGGATCATTCGAATGCCCAAAAATAAAAATTTAAAATTCTTATTCGAGATTATTCGAATTCAAATTTAAAATTCTTATTCGGATCATTCGAATGCCCAAAAATAAAAATTTAAAATTCTTATTCGAGATCATTCGAATTCAAATTTAAAGTTCTTTTTCGGGTCATTCGAATAATGCTCAAAAATAAAAATTTAAAATTCTTATTCGAGATCATTCGAATAAAAATTAAAAATTCTGATTCGAAATCATTAGAATACAAATTTAACATTCCTATCCGGGGTCATTCGAATAATGCCAAAAAAATAAAAATTTAAAACTCTTATTCGAGATCATCCGAATAAAAATTTAAAATTCTTATTCGACACCATTCGAACAAAAATATATTCTCGAATAACTTCATTTTATTCGAAACTTTTATTCGATAAAAATTTATTCGAGTAATAGCCACCTCTGACCGAGAGTAACGGAAGACATTACAATGCTCGTAGACTAAACGGTGGCACAATAATTACAGTTTAATTTAATACACATTTATTGGAATCCCCTTTCCAGCACGAAAAGGCGAATATAGTCGATGAGAATGATAATGGTGGCAATGACGGTAATAATAAGGATAACAATTTACAAAATTGTAGTGCGTTCGTGCTTAACATTAAGCTACCGTTTTATACAAATTACTTTTAAATGCATTAACAATGATATGCTTTAGTTCATAGTTCGCTAGCTGGCAAAATATATATAACTGTAACAGTTCTCGGTTCTCGCGCGATGGATGATGAAAGTAGGAAATTTACAAATATTGTTACATTCACGTGTTAATGATTTATCAATATACAGTACACATCGGAGGGGAGGGGGAAAAAAAAGAAATAAATTACAAAATAGTTTTCTCAATTTTTAAAAAGTAGCAGCAGCCATGGAGGATTAACATCGATATTAACATGTATTATATATTACTATGCATCGTTAATAATACCGTTTAGTTCGCGTTAATCGTCTGCCCTGTGAAAATTACACTTTTTACCTCCTCCATTCCAGTAACTCGCTTTTTTCACGCCAAATCGGTCCCAATACCGCCCGATCACACAACCGAAACGGACAATGAGAAAATACTATAAATAGAAAATATATTTGCATGTCTGCAAATACGCGTGGTGACTTTCCGGTACGCCCAAAAGCAAACTGTACTTGGCCCCATCTGATTCAGCTTACGTAATTCCTCTGCGACCAGCTCCTTATCAATAATTAAACATAACGCATCCGAAAGTCGTGTTCGTGTTTGTAAATTACAAATTAAGCTCTGTCGGTTACTTTATACAGCTCGTGATTCGAGATTACGGGTTACATGAGACGCGATATTACGAACGGAACCATTGTTAAGTCGCGGCAGAGAGACTTCTCAGCCCTCGTACGCGCTCAGCGCCTCCCTCAATTTATCTACAATCTTCTGGTAAAACGTGATCTGCTCGGTGAGGTGGGTTTTCATGGCCTGAGTAATGTGGATCTCTTGCTCCACCTGAAAATGCGTCTCCTCCGCGTGAAGGGCCCGCGCGATCACGTCCGTGCGGTGCGAGAGCTCCCGCAATTGCTGCGGCTCCATTTTGTGCTCGCTCACTAGCTTCTCGCAATCTTTTCGCTTTTGCACGGCCGTCTAAAAGCGTGGCAACAAAAAAAAAGAATAAAGAAAAAGGAAGCACGTGTGCTGGCTGGATATTCAGAGAAATTAGTGCCGCCTCTGCTCGTTACCTTGTGTATACTAATCACCTCTGGGAAGCTACTGATAATCCCTCTATAAATATGAAACTTATCAGCGAGGGGCTCCCAATCGAACTTAGGCTGCTCCTCGTACAGCTTCCCGATATCGTAGTACGCGTCGCCGGTGACTTTCAGCGCGTAGGTCAATTTCCCCCGGCTGGTGTCGTCGCCCTCCAGGGCGTGGCTCAGCGAGCTGAAAGACAGACTGATCTTCTGAAACTCCCTCTTATAGAGCACTTGATTCTTCTTCGTCTGGTCCACAGCCATAGCCATGAAGCTCTTAACCACTGGATCTAGTCCGCTTATGAATCTGCTGAACGCATCCGTTTGAATTTCCACCTTTACGGCGTCCAAGGGTGTCTCGGAACACTGGACGGCATTGAAATAATTCACACCTAGTAACTCGTCCTTCTCCGCCTGCCTTTTCCCAGCCTTCCACCTCTTCTCGTCCGTGCACGTTATGAAATGCTCCCAGACCCGGCTGCGGGCCAGCACGGGATGCCTGCAGACGTAATCCACGAACTCCTGCAGCTGCGTGCGCCGATGCTCGATGAATTGCTCTTCGTATCTACCGGAGATCTGCTTGTCCGGCAGCGGCGGGATAGGGATGAAGCAGTATTTCTCTTCCAAACGCTCGTGCAGCCAGTCGAAGTGCTTGTATCTCCTCGATACTTGGATATTGTTAAACTGCAACGCAGGATAAACGCTAGTCCCCTTCGCCACTTGTTACGAGCAGGGCTGGGACTATTCGAATAATTTAATATTCGAATATTTTATATTCGAATGCTACGAATAAACTTCGAATATTTGAGTATTCGAATGCTACGAATAAACTTCGAATATTTGAGTATTCGAATACTACGAATAAACTTCGAATATTTGAGTATTCGAATACTATGAATAAACATCGAATATTTAAGTATTCGAATACTACGAATAAACTTCGAATATTTGAGTATTCGAATACTACGAATAAACTTCGAATATTTGAGTATTCGAATCCTATGAATAAACTTCGAATATTTAAGTATTCGAATACTACGAAAAAACTTCGAATATTTGAGTATCCGAATACTATGAATAAACTTCGAATATTTGAGTATTCGAATGTTATTATTCGAATATTTGAGTATTCGAATATTTAAGTATTCGAAAATTTAAGTATTCGAATATTATTCGAATATTTCAGTATTCGGATACCATTCGAGTAGTAATATTCGAATATTAACATTCGAATAATAACATTCGAATACTCAAATATTCAAATACTCAAATATTCGAATAATAACATTCGAATACTCAAATATTCGAATAATAACATTCGAATACTCAAATATTCGAATAATAACATTCGAATACTCAAATATTCGAAGTTTATTCGTAGTATTCGAATGTTATTATTCGAATATTTGAGTATTCGAATGTTATTATTCGAATATTTGAGTATTCGAATGTTATTATTCGAATATTTGAGTATTCGAATGTTATTATTCGAATATTTGAGTATTCGAATGTTATTATTCGAATATTTGAGTATTCGAATATTTAAATATTCGAATATTTAAGTATTCGAAAATTTAAGTATTCGAATATTATTCGAATATTTCAGTATTCGAATAATAACATTCGAATACTCAAATATTCGAATAATAACATTTGAATACTCAAATATTCGAAATTTATTTGTAGTATTCGAATGTTATTATTCGAATATTTGAGTATTCGAATGTTATTATTCGAATATTTGAGTATTCGAATGTTATTATTCGAATATTTGAGTATTCGAATGTTATTATTCGAATATTTGAGTATTCGAATGTTATTATTCGAATATTTAAATATTCGAATATTTAAGTATTCGAAAATTTAAGTATTCGAATATTATTCGAATATTTCAGTATTCGGATACTATTCGAGTAGTATATTGATGTATTCGAATAGTATGGTGTGAATTATAAATCAAGTTATTAGCTTACAAGATTTCACCCTGACAAACTAACGAACTCACAACTAAAACTAAATAAAAGCTTGTAAAAAAATGAACTTAAAAAACTTGATTTATAATTCGCACCATATTATTCGAGTACATAAATATTCGAATAACATTCGAATACTTGGATATTTGAATTATATTCGCCAAATAATTGAGCAACTGAAGTATTCGAATATTCGAGTACCGAAAAAATTCGGCATCAGTATTCGAATACTTAAATATTCGAATAGTATTTGAATACTTGGATATTTGAATTATTCGAATACTTGGATATTCGAATTATTCGAATACTTAAATATTCGAATTATTCGAATACTTAAATATTCGAATTATATTCGCCAAATAATTGAGCAACTGAAGTACTCGAATATTCGCATACCGAAAAGCTCGACAAACAGTCCCAGCCCTAATTACGAGCACCACCGCGAAGATTCAACTACCGTAGGCGTGAGCTGGTAAACTATGAAGCACTTCAGGCCCTTCAACTTCGACTCCTTCTTCGGAGACGTCACCACGCAATTGTAAGGATCCCCCCGCGGGATCCACCTGCAGTGCCCTCCTTCGACCTCCTCGATATATATCTTCTCGTTCTCAGGAACATTCGCTACCTTCATCCCTAGTAAAAAGCTATCGTCCCCTGACTTTATTAACGTAGAAAACTTATTGTTCTTCTTTGGTATATTAGGTATAGGTCTCTCGGGTATCACAGAATGAATAGCCTGCGTGGAAACCGTGTCGCCGTAGTCGACGGAGCTGTGCTGGTGCAGCTGTATCATATTCTGCGGCTGCTGAGGAACGTAGGCCTGTGTCTGGCCGACCTCCGAGTCGTCGTCCCAATCGTCGTCCCAGTAATCCCCGGAGCTCTGCTGGGACGACGTCATAGCGTCTGAAACAGAATAACGATCTACACATAGCCGTAAGCTCCGAAGGCGAGAATTCTTCTCGACCGAAATATACTCGACGCCGATGCGCTGGGTTCGACCACTTGCACGTAGGCCGCCGGGAACAGTCCGGACTTGCCGCCCTGGTTGAAACCCTCGCACCATCCGTCGCCCACGTTGTCTCTCATGACGTTCAACACCTCCCCCGCTGTGATGGACAGCTCCGCTGTGCCTGGCTCCCCCGTGAAGTCGTACAGCGCCCTCACCTGGAACAGCAGCAGAACGGGAATAGGCACTGCTCTTGAGAAGCCTGTTTTATCGAGCGCAAAGAGATTATTTTTCGGGCAGCGAAAGAGTGAGTCATAACGCGAGCTGGTTGATTAAAGCTCGCGACGGCACGTACGTGGATACCTTTTGTCCGCTCGATACACACGTTTACGTACCTGGTGGCCCTCCATCGCGGCTACGTGCTCTAGCAGACCTCCGCGAAAGCTCTGGCCAGCGGCACGGCAACTTTTCAAGGCACTCTTCGTCCCTCTGCTTCGGATTGTTTGATTACAACCGGTCACATACCTACACCGACCCGCTCGGCCGTACGACTGACATTTACGTATTTGCGCTCTAACGTGTGCGCGATCCCGTGCCACATAAATGGATACTCTCGACTGTGCCGCCACTGGCCGCGGCGCGCAGCATTATATACCCGCGGGACCGAGCTTCTAAGTGGCGGGCAGCTTCTTGTTAATCGCGCGCGGGGAGATTTTTCGTGTCGGGCCGGACAAATCAAGGGGAATATTAATTAGTTCTAAGAAGATCGCTCGAAGTTGTGGAGATGATTTTAGGTTAGGGACGAGGCACGGGGCACCTGGGATTATTAGCCGGCACTGAGGACAAGGATCCGCCTCGGAATTAACTCTTTTACTGGCAACGGGGAAGCGAGATGCCGTCGCGACAGGCAGTTTTATCAGGGGATTGGAGCAGATCAATTTTTTATTTGCTCCGCTCCTGATATCCTTTATAGCGAGGGAGGGGAGGTTTTTTTTTTAATAAAAATTCTTTTGATACTGTGAAACAGTGGTCTTTTATTTGCAATAAACCCTAGCTTTCTAGCTTTTCCTTTTTATATGGAAAAAAATTCATAAAGAGTGCTTAATTTTCGGGCAAAGAAAGTACTATGCCTCCTTAACACAGGGCTGCGCGGCCCTGCGATATAATATTTTTTCAATGATGGGAAATTGAGAGTTGGTAGTTATTGAGAACGTTTTATTCGTTTGTTCTTATAAAATGAAAGAAAATTGAAATAATAAAATTTGGAGCAGTAAAAATTTTTCGTGCTCCGAATCCGGGCAAAACTCCACTGCTCCGCGCTCCAACGCTCTGCTTTTTCTTCTGTATTTCTTTTTATTCTGTATGCTGATGTGATAATTCTTCGGAATTGTTTGAAGTTTCTTTGTTGTTGACTGCGGTTTTAATTATTGTTTAATTGTAATGTTTTTTCTTCGTCAGTGTTGGGAAGGCTTTAAGAATTTGTTTGGATTGTGGGTTAATACACGTGGCTTGTTTAATTGGTTTTGCTACGTTGATGGATTTGGGTTTCCTGTAGCAGGAGCGTAGGCGGATGGCGGAGGTGGTGGCGGAAAGAGAGGGGGATTGTGGGACAAGGAGGGAAATATGAATGTCGCGTATTGTCCAGTGAAATTAGAATTTTAGGATCCGTCTACGCCGTCTACGGAATAATTCCCAGCAGGCTACATTTAGGCACGGGCCTTTATTTCGTTGCTTTAAACAATATGTCAAAAGTCTCCTTCGATCCGACATCCGCTAAAAATGTTACAAAGGGTTGAAGGTAAAAAAAAACTGTTTTTCGCGAATATCTCGTTAGCTATCAGTTTTACGACAAAAATAGTTATTATAAAATTTGTAGCTTGGGAAATTCTGTACAAAAAAGGTTATATGAATTTTTTCGTAGGAGTGACCATTTTTATGTAAGACGGCTTACAAAGCTCCACCCCCTCATATTTTTGACAAGGGAAAATCCCAAACCCGGAAATTCAAAAAATTCTGAAACTTTGTGAATATGTAGAGAATTTCATCCTGATTACAACGCAATTTTTGTTTGCTATCCAAAGTCACTCTAAGGGGGTGAAATTAACCCTTGAAAATCCGGTTATTTTCACATTTTCTGTTATAACTCGTGAATTTTAAAATAATTTTCTTACGAAATGATAGATCTAATTAAAAGAAGTAACTTATATCTTGAAACTTTTCTTCTATCTCTTACAGTTCACGAGTTATAACCCAAAATCAAAAAAGAGCCGAATTTTCAGGAGTTAATTTCAACCCCCTCGAGTGAATTTGGGCAGCAAACAAAAATTGCGTTATGATCAGAAGGAAATTCCCTAAATATTCACAAAGCTTCATAATTTTTATTTTTAATTTTTTTTTGATTTTGCAAAAGTTTTAAGAGTGGCTAATTAAATATTAACGATTTTTAAAGTGTCATCCTATTCGAAGCTATCGCCCTACCCAAGTCCCCCTCTTCAAACCCCAAAAATATGACTTTATCCAAACACTACAACTTCTTTTTCTGTACAACACTTCTCCCGTTTTTCATAAACCACCTTTTAATTTTCCCGAAAAAAATGATCCCCTCGGAACGTTTGCCGCCCGAGCCATTTCCCTCAAATCCTCCACAATTAATAACTAAATAATTCCAAGTCGGATAATGCAAACATCACGCAGGAAGCTAGTCAAGTGTCTATATTTCAAGATGCAATCGTAAAAATATATAAATTGTTTCTAGAAATTCGATAATAATTCAAATAAACCAACTACAGTACCGCGTGGGGAATCCCTTAAGAACTAATTAATTACAAACAAAATTACTGCAGGAATCGTGTGGGAAAATAGTCGAGGATCTATATTTCGAGCCGCAATTGCAAAAGTTTCTCGTTTTTATTGTTACAATCATTTAAATTACATTTAATCCGCTATCAATGCGAAGACTTCGACTCCTTGGCATTCTGAAGGCTCTGAGTGATGTACAATTTCGCCAAGCTCTGCGCGCAGAACTGCGAAATGTGTTCGCTGTACGTATTAATCTGTCCAGCCACGATCATCGGATTGAGCCTCGGCGGTACCGGCAAAGGTCTCATCAGTTTATTAATATCGTCGTCCGGTAGCGGCGGCTCGTCTTTCGCTTGCCTAGCGGCATTTTCCTGAGCCCTCTTCGCCAGCAGCCTATTCTTCTCCTGCTGCTGGCGAACCACCAACTGTTGATACCTATTGAACTTCATCGCCTCCTGATTCAGTTCATCCACGCGATCCATCATACACCGCAGCTGGTTCTCCAGAACCGTAGCCGTTCCAAGATCCAAATACTTAGTGCCCTCCTCCTCGGGGATCATCTCGTTCAGCTCGGACATCATTATGTTAGTCAAGCTGCTGTTCTTTATCACGACCGGGATCTCGATGAACAGGTTCTCGTATCCGATCTTCAGAGTGCGCAGCGCGTCCGGCGTGAACTCCCCTTCCTTGTACATCTGTATCGCCTGGGGAGTAAGCCTGTACGCCTTCAACGTCAGGAAGCCTCTGGCCGACTTGGCCGTGTCGTAGATGAGCACCACCGACTCCTCGATGGACGTTTGATAGTGGTACTGCGACTCCAACAGCGACACGTTCAGGAAGTTCCCCACGTCGGCGCTTTGGTACCAGCCGACGTGGAAGTGATCGACGTTGACCCTGGAAGAATCGTGTTAGACTTGAGCGATTCCAAGGTTTGTTCTCGCCGCGGATGGATTAGATTGTTTACCATCGAAGGCGACGCATCATGGCGAGCTGGTACTCCTCCTCGTCCATGATCTCGTCGTTCTTCGGGAAGGGGAAGCAGTTGGTGATCTCCAGGCGGTTCTGAACGACCAGGCCGAGGAGGGCACCCTGGGCCACGTCCATGTTACTCATCGACTCCTCGTGACAGTGCTTCACCATTTTCATAACTACCAGTCCGTCGCATTGAACGTAATCTATCCGCGGCTCCGCTTCCGGGATCCTTCTCGCTTGGGTTCTTGGATTCATTTTGAAATTGAGATTGCTAGTGACTTCGGATGATTCTCGGGCATATGCTCTCGGGGAGCTTATTGACAATTGAGGTTAGCTCGGAAAGAAACTTATGTATTCGATGCTTGATAAACACCGTGTAGTGACCAGTAGTGATCGGAAAATGGGTCCACCATTTTGGCCTAAAGGGGAAGTCACAAAGCGGCGGCGGTTTCTGTATTGTATGAAGTTTGCTGCTGATACCACTTTTCGCTCGGTGTTGTGGAATCCAATTGGTTGTTACGCTATCGCTTGAACGTAGCCACAGAAATGTATACTGTTTAGTGTTGGCTAGAACCGTGATTTGTGAATCGCGAGTGATCCGATCACGTTCGTTCCCAATCACGGTGATTTTTCACAGTGATCCGTGATTTTTGTGATCGCTTCTGATTGGTGCAGACAGAACAGTGATCCGTGATCGCTTCTGATCGGTGCAGGCAGACCAGCGATTCGCGATTTTTGTGATAGCTTCTGATTAGTGGAGAGCATGACTCTTGCACGCGCCACATAACTAGGGATGGAGTGCAAAATCACTAACGGTGATTTATCACAGTGATCGCAGAATCACGATCATGGTCGTGATTGAAGTTAAATCACGACCGTGATTGTGATTTTTTTAACTTGAGTGAATTGTTTACTGTGATCGTAATTCTTGATCTTGATTGAATTATTTTTTATAAAAAATACTTCAATAGAGCTTGTGTTACAGTCAAAGCGTGCTAATTCAGCGAATATATAGAATATACATTCATAAATAGTCAATGTATGCACGCACTGATTTGATTGGTTGAAATATTCACATATGCATTATACTTTTTAACTAAAGTGAAGAAATATTCGTTAATTTAAATAGATCAAGAACGATTACATTGATTTAAAATATACAACTGAGATTCTATAAGAACAGTGAGGACTTGAGAATGTTTCGAGAAAAAGTAGAAATTTGGGTTATGTGTAGTGTTGGCTAGAACCGTGATTTGTGAATCACGAGTGATCCGATCACGTTCGTTCCCAATCACGGTGATTTTTCACAGCGATCCGTGATTTTCGTGATCGCTTCTGATCGGTGCAAGCAGAACAGTGATTCGCGATTTTTGTGATCTGATTGGTGGAAAGCATAACTGCTCTTTGCACGCGCCACATAACCCCAATTTCAAATTTCTCTCGAAACATTCTCAAGTCCTCACTGTACTTATAGAATATCAGTTGTATATTTTGAACCAATGTAATCGTTCTTGATCTATTTAAATTAGCGAATATTTCTTCATTTTAGTTAAAAAGTATAATGTATATGTGAATACTTTAGCCAATCAAATCAGTGCGTGCATATATTGACTATTTATGAATGTATATATTATATATTCGCCGAATTAGCACGTTTTATTATGTAACACAAGATATATCGAAGTATTTTATAAAAAATAATTCAATCATGAGCAAGAATTACGATTACAGTATTCACAGTGAGCAAATTCACTCGAGGTAAAATAATCACGGACGTGATTTAACCTAAATCACGCCCGTGATCGTGATTCTGCGATCACGGTGATAAATCACTGTCAGTGATTTTGCACCCCATCCCTACTCCAGACACACCCGTTGCTAGGGATGGAGTGCAAAATCACTAACAGTGATTTATCACCGTGATCGCAGAATCACGATCACGGGCGTGATTTAAGTTAAATCACGCCCGTGATTGTTTTACCTCAAGTGAATTTGCTCACTGTGAATACTGTAATCGTAATTCTTGCTCATGATTGAATTATTTTTTATAAAATACTTCGATATATCTTGTGTTACAAATAAAACGTGCTAATTCGGCGAATATATAATATATACATTCATAAATAGTCAATGAAAGGCACGCACTGCATTGATTGACTAACTAATTGATTGATTAACTAAAGTGCAAAAATATTCGCTAATTTAAATAGATCAAGAACAATTACATTGGTTCAAAATATACAACTGACATTCTATAAGTACAGTCAGGACTTGAGAATGCTTCGAGAGAAATTAGAAATTGGGGTTATGTGGCACGTGCAAAGAGCAGTTATGCTTTCCACCAATCAGATCACAGAAATCGCGAATCACTGTTCTGCCTGCACCAATCAGAAGCGATCACGAAAATCACGGATCGCTGTGAAAAATCATCGTGATTGGGAACGAACGTGATCGGATCACTCGTGATTCACAAATCACGGTTCTAGCCAACCCTACCCGTTGCTCGTTTCAAACTTCCCGCCTCAAGAACTTACGCTACACCCCGCCAGAGCGACAATCTCAACCAGATCTATTCCACGGTCCAATTTCCCCCGCGCAAATGCGTAACCTTCGCGAGGTTTAAACGCACGATCCGTTGAAAAAAACTCCGATAGGCTACCAATTTCCATCGCTCGCCTCGAAAAAAAATGAAAAATATGGAAGAAAAAGTGAAGGAATGGATCGAACTGATCCAAAGAGAGGAAGTGGAGAAAGTGACGGAAGAAATTCAGGTTCGTAATGAAAAGATTCCAATTGAATTTTCAGACTTCAAAAAGCACCCTAATTCTCTCGCTTTAACATCGTTGCTCGCAATGACGCTCCACGCGCCGCCAAATTAACCAGAGATTCGCTTCCAGGCAAGCGTGCCCGCCAACTCCAGCGAGAGGCTAAACAGACAACTGTTTAATCTGCTGTTACACTTGTCGCACACTGCCGACAAATGCGACCGGCAGAAGCGCAGGCTAGGCGAAGAGATCCACAGGCTGGCTCGCCTGCTGTGCTCGACCTTGACCGAGGTGCCGGACAGCTACAAATTCGGCTGCGGCTTGTTCCACGTAGTTCGCTGTTTGCTGGCGATGCGCATGCACGCCGAGGCGTTCGAGGTCTGCTCTTACTTAAAGCCAGAAGGGTCGGCCGATAGTCGCGCGACCCTGAGTGACATACTAGAGAAACTAGCTATCCTATGGTACAACTGCGTTAATAACACGTTTCTTATTCTACAAAAAGATCCGTTGAGCTCGAAACATTATCGTGAATTGAAAGATGTTATAAGGAGCGAGCTAGAGACGGTACGAATGGCGCGTAAGAATCGCACGAAGCAGTTGCTTATGAAGATAAGTTCATATTTGGATAAGATCGCGTCGATAAACAGCCAGAGCTACTTCGAGGATTTCTGCGAGTTCGTGATCGACTACCTGAGGCCGATGAAGCTTCCCCTGGACGAGAAGCACGGCGTCGCTCGTTACGCGCTGCTTATATCGAGCAGGATCGCGTACGAGGCTATCAAGAGACGCTCGAGGCCCGCGGAGTCGAACGGGCTGAGCGATTGTTTCAAGAGGATTCTAATAGCGGACAAAGAATGTTACCAGTGCTTCCAGCACTTCGAAGCCTTGTGCCTCGTGCTCGCGAAGCCGGACGATTCTTTGGCGGAGAACGACGCGGGGAGCGTTCGAAGCTGGTGCGACGATTACTTGAGAATCTCGAGGAGGTACGGGTACGCGGGATCCGTGAAATCGAGCACTTACAGCGTCGTCCAAGTCCTCGAGGCTGTGTTCGCGTATTGGGAGAGTTGCGCGAAAGCGGGCAGAACTAAGTTCCTGGAAAGCGGCGTGCTACTAGAGACGATGAATATTCTGGGGCACGTCGGCGTGTGCTTCCGAAGGCAAACGTCCGACAATTGTAAGACTTGCCTGAGCAACGACTGCACGATGAGGCGAGACGTGTACAGCGGCGCGGCGATAAAGACGAGGTGCGTTTCTTTGATCAGCAAGCTTCCTGCGGGGGATCTGCCCGAAGAGATTCGCCGGCTCGCTCGGGTGTTTTTAGAGCAGAACGTGAAGCACACTTACAAGATAAAGGAGCACGGCTGCAAATCCTGGACGCATCTGTGGTCGTTGACTGGCTCGTTGATATACAACTTAGCGATAACGTCCGAGTGCTACTACCACGAAAGCGTGTATCTGTTTTCTCTGCTGTGCACTTCTATTCTAGAGTTTCAAGGCGTGAAGCCGCAGACTCGGTACATCAATCTCGAGAACCCCGTGTGCTTCACGCTGCACAGGCTGAGCGCTCTTCATTACAGCAACGGAATGTACAGAGAGGCTATGACCGCGTGCGCGTTGAATGGCTTGTTGAGCTACGACGATCCGGAGTCGAAGGCGTTTCGCATGTGGGCTAATATTAAACACATGGCTGCGGCTTCCAAGGAGGTGATGAACATGACGATGCTGGCTTGCTTGAAGGCGGATAAAGGGAATATTGAGGAGCTGGGGCTGTCCTTCGAGTTGTCGCAGTACGATCTCGTGGAGATTTGTTTGAGAGAGGCGGAAGGATTGCAGAAGGCTAAGGTGAATCTCTCAGCCGCCATTCGCAAAGTTCTGGATGAAATGGCAGCGCTGAAAGCACCTCCGGTGCAGTATGCCCGCGTCGTGCAAATGTTGGCGTACCATTTGCTGCACTTCGATCACGACGAGGACTGCTTGGACTGCCTCCAGCGAGCTCTGTCTAATTTGAAACGGGCTGACGCGGGGGATTCTGTTCTGTGCTTGCGGGCCAACTTGGAATTCTATGTTTTTGTTCATCAAGTACATGGTATGAATAAGAAGACTCAGGTGGAAATGAAGAACACGAAGTTCGCGCTGTATGCTCCGAGGTTGTCTGAGATTGGGGAGAATGAAAATTGCGATGTAGTGCCTACTTATAGCATGATAAATATCAAGGAAGACTCTCGGCTTATGGCGTATTTGAAAGCACCGTTGAAGAAATGGAACGAGTGCTTCGATCGGGATATTGTAAGTTTAGTATTGGTTGGGTATGGTAAGTTGTGAATTAGTAGCTTTGTCTGAGCTTTGGAATTGTAGGGAAAAATAGCGAAGGGCTACGAGCCGATGATAACACTTCGAGCATTGATAATAGCTGGCGAATATGCTCACTTGAATCGGTATCAGGAGTGCGAAGCGGATGTATGGAGACTAGCGTATAAACTAGCGTCTGAATTGCGAGATAGCTGCGCGATCATTTATGGTAGGAAATAATATTACTTCGATAATACCAGAGTTGGGCGTTATTGGAGTAAAAGTTTATTCGATTTATAAATTTAGACATTTTTATTCCGAATAATTTTTAATTTGTGGAAGTTTCTATTCCGAATAAGTTTTAATTCGTAGGAATTTTTATTTCGAGTAATCTTCTATTCGTAGAAATTTTTATTCCGAATAATTTTTAATTTGTGGAAGTTTCTATTCCGAATAAGTTTTAATTCGTAGAAATTTTTATTCCGAATAATTTTTAATTTTTAGAAATTTTTTATTCGTAGAAATTTCTATTACGAATAATAGTTTATTTGTAGAAATTTCTATTCCGAATAATTTTTTATTCGTAGAAATTTCTATTCCGAATAATTTTTTATTCATAGAAATTTTTATTCCGAATAATTTTTAATTTGTAGAAATTTTTACTGCGAATAATTTTTTATTCATAGAAATTTTTATTCCGAATAATATTTAATTTGTAGAAATTTTTACCGCGAATAATTTTTTATTCGTAGAAATTTCTATTCCGAATAATATTTTATTTGTAGAAATTTCTATTCCGAATAATTTTTTATTCGTAGAAATTTCTATTCCGAATAATTTTCAATTTGTAGAAATTTTTATTCCGAATAATTTTTTATTCGTAGAAATTTCTATTCCGAATAATTTTTAATTTGTAGAAATTTCTATTCCGAATAATTTTTTATTCGTAGAAATTTCTATTCCGAATAATATTTTATTTCTAGAAATTTCTATTCCGAATAATTTTTTATTCATAGAAATTTCTATTCCGAATGATTTTTAATTTGTAGAAATTTCTATTCCGAATAATTTTTAATTTGTAGAAATTTCTATTCCGAATAAGTTTTAATTCGTAGGAATTTTTATTTCGAATAATCTTCTATTCGTAGAAATTTTTATTCCGAATAATTTTTTATTCATAGAAATTTTTATTCCGAATAATTTTTTATTCGTAGAAATTTTTATTCCGAATAATTTTTTATTCGTAGAAATTTCTATTCCGAATGATTTTTAATTTGTAGAAATTTCTATTCCGAATAATTTTTAATTTGTAGAAATTTCTATTCCGAATAAGTTTTAATTCGTAGGAATTTTTATTTCGAATAATCTTCTATTCGTAGAAATTTTTATTCCGAATAATTTTTTATTCATAGAAATTTTTATTCCGAATAATTTTTTATTCGTAGAAATTTTTATTCCGAATAATTTTTTATTCGTAGAAATTTCTATTCCGAATGATTTTTAATTTGTAGAAATTTCTATTCCGAATAATTTTTAATTTGTAGAAATTTCTATTCCGAATAATTTTCAATTCATAGACATTTCTATTCCGAACAATTTTTAATTCGTAGAAATTTCTATTCCGAATAATTCTTTATTCGTAGAAATTTTTATGCCGAATAATTTTCAATTCGTAGAAATTTCTATTCCGAACAATTTTTAATTCGTAAAAATGTTTATTCCGAATACCCTTTAATTCATAAAAATTTTAATCCCGAATAATATTTCATTCGAATAAATTTCGTGATATTTTTTATCATTCGAATAAAGCCCAACTCTAAGTAATCCTAGCAAAATCTGCCGAGAAATAATTAAAGCGTATTCATATCTTCACTCTCAGTCACTGGTCGTAGTATATCACTGCGATGTATCGATCCTGAGCGCATTACCATCGCCAAGGATCTCGCCGTTACCCTCAAAGACACCAGCGACGAGGACCTTATCTGCGCGATCGCAGTTTTCTGGATAAGCCTCTCGGATTTCTACTTCGAACGCGGCATGGTAAGTCTAACACCTGCAACGCATTAATAAAATCACTACAACTTAATTTACTCCCATATTAAGTCTTAAGTATAAATTTGAATTTTAATCTACGTATAATCCTTCTTCTTAAATTCCTACCTTTGCACTCTAAAGTGCACGATGCCCGTGAATTATAATAATAATACTAACATTTTATCCTCAGCACGACGAAGCCAGAACCTTGCTCGACGAGTCCAGGAAGCTGCCAAAAATCTCTATCTTCTCCAACAACGCCGTGCATTTATACAGCTTGGACAGAATACTGTACAACTGCTACACATACAAAGAGGATATCAAACACGAAGAACACATTCGACACATCGTCGAAACTCTGTACACAATGCTGCAGTTGAACGAGGCGCAGTCCACTCGGAAATGTAACTCCCCCTTTAATCCAGCGACTATCCTCCGACCGATACAAATTCTTCACTCTGTTTAATAACTCCACAGGGAAGCCTCAAGACAAACACCTGTTCGGATTCAACATCCTCCTATCCGCGACAGTAAACTTATCCCAGCGAATGAACAGCCTGCTCTCCTTCCGCGAAATCAGCGCGCACTTGGTGCGCCGGCTGAAGACAGCGCAGACTTTAGGAGCGACGATGAGAGTCGTGGAGATCTTGAAGACCCTGTGCTACATCGACCTCTCGCGCTCGAAGCTGGGCGACTGCGAGGTGAAGCTCCAAGGATTAGAGTACATTCTAAACACCGAAACCCTGAAGGCGTCGATGAGCAACCCCTCCAAAGCCGCTCCAGAGAGCCACCTAATCACCCCGATACGAGTCGTAGACCCGATCAGAGACGTCCCGCAGAACGACGCCTCGCCGGTCCTCGGGAGCAAGGTGTTCGATCTCCCCGAATTCATGCGCCACGGAGACTGCGACTGCTACGCTTGTGGGAACGCCTCGTACCAGTATCTGGTACTCGCGAGCACGCACATCAGGGCCCAGCTGTTCGCGCTGCAGAATAAATTCACCGCGTCGCTGGAGCACTTCCACGGCGCGTTCAGAATAAAGGAGAGTCTGGCGAAGAAGGAAACGAAGGACGCGGCGCAGTGGCTCTCTTGGCAAGAACGCTTGTACAGCCTGGACTACGTGCTCTTGTTGATCAACTTCGCTTACTTTTTGAGGAGCCACCGGAGCACGAAGCACGATAAAGTGGTGGATGTTATCCTCCTCGCGATTGAGATGTGTAATTCGTACAAATTGAAAGGGCACCCGATCTACATGTCGATTAAAGAGCTAATGCTCGACGAGCGTTTCCAGGAAATAAGCGTCGATTATTCAAGTAAGTATTTACGCAGCTGTCGCCTAGAAAAATCTAGCTCTCTTTGATAATATTCTTTCTCTCGCAGCGTTTACTGTTCCCGACTCGTCCGACATCGACGTCACCAAGTACGCGCAAGAATCCAAAGCCGAAGAGAGCATTTGCGTTACGCCGATCACCAACAACGCGCGAGCCAAGAAACCGGTCAGCCTTCGACGCAATCGAACCCCTCCGCTTTTGAAGCTAACTAAAGTCAGTCTGGTTTATGGCGACGAAGAGGAGAATAATTCCTCGCCGCCGGGGTACAAGAGGACAAGGTCCCGCGGGAAGCTGGCGAGGAGGAAGATTCTGGACGAAGAGTACTCGGAGGGTTCTGGCAAAAAGGAAGAAGAGACGCAGCAAGCGGGGAGCAAGTCCTTTTTGGAAGAGTTCGTCGAGTTGAGGAGGCGGAATTTTGAGAATGTAACTATGAACGATTTCGTGGATAGAATTGCCCTGCTGGTGCCGGACTTCTCGGAACATTTGCGGAAGATCGCGCGCACGGTGGACGAGCCGGTGACGAACAAAAGTATAGAGAAGTTTATTAAGACGGTGGAGGATCTTACGGCGAATGCGAGCTCGCAGAAGCCTGCTAGGCAAACGCGACAGTCGAAGCAACTGGCTTCCGGCGACTATGGTAAGATTAACGAAGTCATCGCGCTGTTCAAAGACTTGGCGGTGGACGAGTAGGGTAACGTTGATTTATAGAGCAAAGAGGATTCAATAGCGGAATAGATTTTTTTGTGGGAAATCTAGTGGATATTTTTTACAACTGTTTGGTTATTTTGAAAGTACAGGTATTCGGCGATTCTCGGTAATTTTGTTGTAGAATAATATTAGAATCTAAAAAAAATAACAGCTACTTTCGCGGAAGCTGTTTTTTTAGCGCTAAGCACGATTTCTTCGGACTGGATCGTCCGAAATAAAAAAATGAAGATTCTGTGAACAAAGGAATTTTCAAAAAATTGATTTTACACAAAATGACGATCGTTTATCGCAAACCCACGATTTTTCGACGGGCGAATCGTTCGTTTTTAAAAATAAAATCTTTTTTCGAGTTTCAGATAAACTCGTATTAGCAGAATCTTCTTCAGTTTTTCATTTCGGAAGCACAGCGACTTTGTTAAAACAGCTTCCGCGAGAATGAAGTCTATTCGTTGCTGAATATATGTACTTTTGAAAATAAACAAATAGTTGTAAAAAGTATACATTAGATTTCCCACAAAAAAATTCTCTTTCTCATTTTCTCGGAAAGAAGCATTTTCGCGCGAGAAACAGTGCAGAACTGCGAGCGCGAATGCAGAAAAGTCGAGCGACAATAATTTACTCCTCGCGCAGTCTAGTAGAATAAATAAAGTTCCCAAGCGAAAACGCGAGACTAAGAGCTGCGAGGAATTCTGCGAAGCACAGTGTTACGAATAAAGAAGTTCGCAGCGCAAAAACTAGGAAGCCTAAAGAGAAATTGTCATAACATAATGTAACATTGCCGATGGTGTATATTTTTATATATAAGATAGAGGATCTAAGCGGAGATTATAGTATTATATACTTTTTGTAAACGGAAATAATTTATAATAAAGCTGGTGTTACATATCACTGAAAAAAGAATTCCACCTTTTTTGCTCTCGACTTCTCGCGCGCCTCGAAGGCCGTCGCGCATTTTCGCGAATCCAGAAACTTAATAATAATTAATCAATTATTGTTTATGCACTTTTCTCCTCGTCGCTTCGCCAAAATTCGGGACGGCCTTGATTATTAATCGTAAGGCCGAATGGAACGGAGCACCTAGATTTTTACAAAATATTTATTAAAATATTTCACATATATACAGATCCAGTAAAAAATAGTAGGAGTTAAAATCACGTAATGATGTTACAAACGAAGGTTCTTTCACTTTATTATTTCTACCCATTACTTTCCTTTTATAACTATTATACTTCATAAATAATAACCGTATTTCTTCCAATTAAATACTTTACAAACCTCATTTCAATAGCATCGAAAAGCAAATTTCCCTCGTAAATTTCTTTTACCATTCTAAGTATCACACAAATTTCCTTTACTCGTAGTATGGCCGATAATAATAAATAAATTTCTGCATTTACCACCTAAAGAAACTTACGCAGCGTGGTTCGTAATTTCGCGGGATGAGAGATCGGTCGCGCAGAACAAGATGATTCCAAAACCGTGTGAACTATTACGAAGAATGAACAAAAAAAAAAAAAAAACGGTGTTTGTACAGCTAAAAAAGTTTCACAGTCGAATATTTCTACAGCGTTGCTTCATGCGTTTGAAAAGTATAAAAGAATATACATCGTAATTCGGTAGAATTTCTCAGAGCGGTTACCGAAATCGTCGGCTACCGAATTCTCGGGCAAAAGATGGAGACGAAATTTTTCGTTATACGCACGCGTACAGTTCGATTTCCCGCGTAATCTATTCTGTTAATCTCGTTCGCTCGAGCAATAAAAGTTTAGAAATAAACATGGAATATTCTTGCGCACTTGCATGGTGCATTCTCATTGTTCGCAGAAACTTAGAAAAAAAAAAAAAAGAAGAACAGAACTATCCATGCAGAATACACTTATTTTATTAAAATTACACAACCGATAGTCATTAACAATGAGAAGTAACCACGCGAGATAGAGGCATGGCTTCGTTTTCATGCTTTAACAGCCGTCGCGCGGAATATCAGGAGCGGTGGAAGTTTTCGGTATTTAAAATCCCGACGAGAACAAAGGTCGCTGACAATAACGAAAATTATAATACCGAGAACAAACGAAAAGTATCCTTCGACGCGCGCTAATCTACTTTCCCTCGTGCAAGAAAAGAAACGAAAACAGGGGAGAAGCGAAAACTTCTCACCACCCTCGATATTTACTAACACGGGAAACCCACGAACCCGGACCCACCGATTGGACCGCAACTTTGTGGGTCTTTAGAGGGACCCAAAAACAAGAACGACGGTGTGTTTCATTCGGGCCCCTTAAGGCGGTGAAAACTAACCTCAAAATCAAATTGGCGCTTCCACTCTTTCGCGTATAACTCTCAAAATACAAGAGACAGAAAAAAAAGTTTCGGACAAAAGTTGAATGGCGCAACGAGCGCTGCAAACTTGCGTTAACAAAATTTTGAAAAGCGTTTAAAAAAAAAATACCTGACCGAAAAAAAAATTTGTTCAAAATTTTGTTAACGCAAGTTTGCAGCGCTCATTGCGCCATTCGACTTTTGTCCGAAACTTTTTTTTCCGTCTCTTGTATTTTGCGAGTTACACGCGAAAAAGTGGAAGCGCGAATTCGACTTTGAGGTTAGTTTTCACCGCCTGAAGGGGCCCGAATGAAACACACCGTTGTTCTTATTTTTGGGTCACTCTAAAAACCCACGAAGTCGCGTTCCAATCGGTAATACCGGGTTCGCGATGTTCCCTTGTAAGACGCTGGCAAAAATCGTAACACGATATCGTAATCGGGGAAAAATAAAGAAAATAAGGATCGTAGAAAATGATCGCGCAAGGAGAGAGTCAGCCCCGCGCGCTCTTTCGGAAGATCGTCCGCGTCTGTTTGTTTCTTGTCCGCCGTAACGCAAATTAAAGTTACAACCATTGATCACAGTCTACAAATGCGTGTAGTTCAATTCAGCGGGGCACGCGTCTTTGTTCTGCTTGCGGCTCAAGCCTCTCACCATGTCCTCTTGGTTCTTAGCCAGCTCCATCAGAGCTAAAGCGCCCAGCCACTTCTGACTGTCCTCCTGAATCGGTAACTTCACCAGATTGTCTTCCTGCTTAACAACGACTACCTTCGCTCCTGCCTCGGGCTCTGATATTTTAGCATCCTTGCTGCTACAACTTCCAGCCAACATCAGAACCGTCGGCCTCGTCACGTTCTCGCTGAGGTGAGCATTCACGAACGAGTCTTTAGCCACCTCGTTCCGAGCGAAGCTCTTAATTCTGGTGCTCTGAGGCAACAGAGGCTTCGAAGAAGCTTCCTTCGTCAAATCACTGTCCCAGTACAGGCGATTCGAAAGGTCGCAGGACCCGGAACTAGAATTAGCGTTGATCTGTGGAAAATCGCTCGAGAAACTGTGCTGCGGAGAGCTCCAAATGGTTCGAGGCAACGCGTTCGACGCATCGAACGTATACTTCCGTTCTTCCTTTACGGAAGCTTCTAGAGCCTCGTTCTCAGCGGGGACGTCCCAAGATACACGAGTGGCCACGAAAGCGGAGTCTAGGTCAGATTTCAGCTCGATCTCCTTGCAAGTGCCGAGACACAGGTTGTCGACGGAGGGATTATCGGCAGGCGGGCTCCACTGCATTTGGTTGTCGTTAGCTTTGAACGAAGCCCCGCTGCTAGGCTTGGCGTCCCAGTTCAGAGGCTTGGCCAGTTGCTGCTCCAAGCAGGCCTCGCGCAGCCACCTTTTCTTCGGCTGCAGTCTGTCCAGCGGTCTCCTCAGAGGAGTGATCGCCAGCTTCGTCGACACTTCCTCGTCCTCCGACGTCTGCAGCGCCGCGCACGCCTCCGCCGGATCTTCGTCTTGACTCTCCTCCTGGCTGTCCTGGCTCTCCCCGCAGTAGAGTCGCTGGTTGGAGGGCACGCAGTCTAGGTTCTCCTGCTCCCCCGTCGCGTCCATCATCAGCCCCTTCCTAGACTTCACTCGTTTGTGATTCTCGGAGCTGCTCTTCCAGGTCTTCTTCTTCCGTTCGTTCTTCCCCGTCGGCGTTCTGTCCTCCCGCTCTCTGGACAGCTTGTAGCGCTCCAGCCACCTGGTAACGTCGTGGGGTAGCTCCGTGTTCTCGGAGACCGGCTTCAAGACGAAGTCGTCGGACCTGGTGAGGGTTGCGTAGGGGTGATCGGGGCAGTGCCTGTTCGCGTGCGTGAATCGCATCTCGCAGCCAGGCTCCGTGCACAGGAACGGCTTCTCCCCGGTGTGCAGTCGCTGGTGGGTCTTCAGTTGGCCCGACTGAGTGAAGGCCTTCGTGCAGCCCGGATAGTCGCAGGGATACGGACGTTCTCCTGAAATCGTAATTAATTTTTTTGCAATATAAGTAAATTAATTTGAGGCTTTTAAAAATTCGATTTTAAGTCCTACGCTCGTAATTCGATGCCGGAGTTCGTAAAACGAAGAAACAGAGGGCGCGGGTTGCCAATGTTCCCGAGCGAAGAGTGCGAGAGAAATTAGCGACGATTTGCGGAACGCAGCGGCTGCGCGAAAAGCACGGCGATTCCCGGCGGCGCGCAGCGTTACTACGTTTGAGGGGTTATAACTAGTCAGCAAAAAGAGGCGAATGTTTGTGGATTTTTTTTTGAAAAAGCGGAAGCATATAATTTTATACAAGTTTTTGTATTTAAAAGAGCAACGTTTAAAGAACATTTGGTAATTTTTTCGTGGAAAAATATTTACGTTTACGATAAAATAAGAAGCGACATTCAAGAAGCCGTTTTAAAAATTTGGTTTTGCGGCGGGCACTGCTGTTCGGAACCAGATTGTCGAAAATAAAAAAAAAAGATTTCGCTGGGTTATTGACGTATCCTCCGATTAACGGAGGGAACTTTCGAAACATTAATTTATAACAAAATGGCGGCTATTTAAAACAGAAATCTTGATTTTCTCGCGTGATTTTTGCACGAAGAAATCAGGATTTCAGCTTTAAATAGCCGCCATTTTGTTATAAATTAATGTTTCGGAAGTTCCCTCCGTTAATCAGAGGATACATTAATATCCTAACGAAATCTTTTCGGTATTTTTTTGTTCCAGACAATCTGGTTCCGAACAGCAGTGCTCACCGCAAAACTAAATTTTTAAAGAGGCTTCTTGGATGTCGATTCTTCCTAAATTGTAAACGTAAATATTTTTCTACGAAAAAATTACCAAATGTTCTTTAAACGTAGCTATTTTAAATACAAAAACTCGTGTAAAATATATGCTTCCGCTTTTTCAAAAAAAATTCACGAACATTCGCCTCTTTCCGACCGACTAGGCATAACCCCTGAAACGATTCGCTGTACCTCCACGGCCAAGCCATTTAACTATTTAAAGTGCGCATGATGGCGATTGGCGGGACGCGTGAGCGCGCGGGGCCCGCGCCTCCTCGGACATTCCTCACAGAAACCTTCACTGAAACGTCGCGGGGACGTCCACGCAGACGATTCGAAGCTTTTAACAGCAGCCCGAGCGAATTTATCGAAAATGTAAGCGTACCTGTGTGCGTGCGCAGATGCGCCTGCAAGCTTTTCTCGCGCGGAAAGACCCGGCTGCAGTACGTGCACTTGATGCTGCTCGGCGACGTGCTGCCTTGCATCATGAGATTCGAGAGGGCGTCCGCCCTGGGCCTGCCCCGGCGGTGGCTCTCGGAGCCGCCGGAGCGCGAGCCGGCGCGCGTGGCCGCCGCGCCGTGCTCCCTGTACTCGGGCGAGGAGCACGAGCTGCCCGGGCTCAGGTTCACGTTCCGCGCCTCCTCGCCCCAGTTCCACGGGTAGAGCATCGTGTCGCACATCGGCGGGCTGCAGGGCAACGCTTCCGTCAACGGGCGGGACTCGCGCTTCGGCGTGTGCAGTTCCATCCTCTCGTGCGTCCTCCGCCGGCCACCTTAAAGGCTAAGTGCCGCCGCCGACCACCTTCTCTGCCCGCGCCTCTGCTATCTCTCTCTCTCTCTCTATCGCTCCAACGTTGCCACCCTCCGCGTGTGCCGCGTGCAACTGGTAAACCGCCAAAACGAGCCTGCACACCGGTGGCGTGATGTTTCGCGGCGAGCGGCTTCCGTGTCGGCACGTACGCACTAGACGCGGTCGAAGCTTTCGCGGAGATGATCGCGAGGGTTCACGAAACGAGGGTTTTGTCGTAGCACTGGCGACGGAATCACACCTCGTCCTCCTTGCTGCACGGTTGGCATCGTCGCTGCGACTGTTTCTACACGCGGCTTGCCAGCGGTGCGCGCGCAGCCGGCTGCTCGGCGGTGGGGCGACCAATCGCGGGGTAGCTGACGGAAAAACGCGCGATGCGAAGTTGGCTTGTTAATAATTACGCTTCTGTAAGGCGTTTATTAATTAGAATGATACTGCCAGTTGAATCTTATCGAGGATATTCTTATTATATTGTTTTAATACACGCGGCGCTCGAGTTTATCGTAGCTTAAGTTTCTAACCTCAAAAGGGGTCCGGCTTGAAACGCGAGAAACACATGGAAACACTGCGGAAGGATTTTTGTAAACGGTAATGAAGTTCGCGGAGGACGTAGGAGTTGATAGAAATGTGCATTGTTTCAGGCTTTCGTTAATTCTGTATATTATAAATATGTAATTGTACTTCCGAATAAAATTTAACTCTTTGTAATACCCCGATGACTGCGAAACTTATTAACACCCTACACATTTTAAATACATCAAGCAGATTCTCCAGGAATATCTAAACCGCGTCAAAAGTAATACCAATGCGAAATACGAACCTCCGAGGGACTTTCAAACGCGTCTTTTCGCTCCATAGAAACGCGAGCAAGCCGCCCGATTCGCGTGGATACTCTTTCAAAGCAGCATCTAATAACCAGAAATATTCCATCCCCTGTAAAGCACAATAGACGACTAAAATAGCCTCCGATCGGTTACAAATATTATTGCCGTGCGGCGAGATAAACGCTCGCGCAGATAAGGGAATCTATCGGAGGGGCCCCGGCGCCGGGCGGTTCATGGAAATAACGCCCGGCTCCTTTGGGAACTACGGCCAACTAAATGCCGCGGCATTAACGGCCGTGCAGCAGATATTTTGCCAAGGCGACTCCGTTAAAATTAACCGGCCAATTTTCGGCGACGTCCCGCGTGCCGAAAACTTCTACAATTGCCGGTATAAGGATTATTGGTGGGGGAGCTGGGGCGCTGGGTGCAAGACAATTATGCGGTCCCTCTCCGGGCAGATCCAGACCTCGTGGTGGACTATCTCCGGACTCGGCCATATTGAAATATTGAATGTCTCTGTTACACAAGGGCTCAAGGGTAGCCGTGAAATTTTCGTGTGATCCTCGACGAAGAGAGGATAAGGGACATTATGGAGAGCGACTACAGCATCACCGTTAACAACAAGTTCTCGTTGCCGTCGCTGCCCGACGACGAGGACCTGCACGAGAAGCTGAATAAGCTGCAAGAGGAACAGGAACAAAAGAAGGAAGCCAGGAAAAAGGAGAAGCTTTCCGAGAAGGAGAACAAGAGCAAGCAGCCGGACGTGCAAAAGGGCACCGGCGTCAAGCCGCCGAAGAGCCGCGTGATCAAGGACGCGCAGCAGCCGCCGTCTAAAGTCCAGGATCCAAAGAAAGATCAAGGTTAGTAGTATTCCGTCGCGGCCCCGGCCGCCTCGTGCGCGCGGTATTATGGCCGTCGCTCTGGCTCCCCTCGTGGGTCCATGTGCTCCCGATATTCCCCGGCAAGATCGCCTTAAAACCGCCCGCGACGATCGTTACTCCCCGCAGCTTTCTCCCTTAATTCGCCTTGGACGCGAAGGGCGCGACCAAGGACTTAGAAAATTCCCAATTCCAACGCGGAAACCTCTCGCCTCGCGATCGTTCTCTCGTGCCGCATAGCGCGGCGTTCATTTCGCGTCGTAAAAATAGAATTCGCTCGCGGTGACCCCACGTGTCGTTCGACCGGTAATTAAAAGGAGTCTCGCGGGATTTATCGGGGGGATTTTTACGCAGGCGATTATAGAAACTCGGAGGCGTCGGAATTTTCAAGAGGGACTTAACGCGCCGGCACGGAATCGCCGACTTTCGGAGCACATCTATTTTCGCGGCGGATAATCGATATATCGCGGAATCTTCCTGGTACTTTGCTTCGCAATTAAAATTGAAGCCTTTCCACGCGATTTCTCGTAAATGGTTGTGTGAGAAATCGCTCGAAAATCAAGCACGAATTTTCCCCGCGAGATCTTGGTTCTCAAAAAAAATCGATCTAAATATACACATATATATCTCTCTCTAATTTTTTTTTTTATTTCGCAAGTTTCAAATTCTCTGCTCCGCAGGGGAGAAAAAACCGCCGCAGCCCAGAACCGGCGGTGGCGATCGCAATGTTAAATTCTCTGGGGAGAGCAGGGAAGAGCGCAATAACAGGCGTAACCGCGAGGACGGCGATAGAACGCCTCGCGGCCAGGGCGAACCGAGACGTGGACCTCCTGGGTGGGTATCGAGTAGCGAGAGTCGCAGCGCCAAGCTGAACTCTGCGTAGTAACGGTGTATCATGCCCTTCGTTCGTTTCCTCAGCGAGGGACGCGAGACTCGAGAGTTCCGCAATTCCAACGATGGGATACAGCGTGGCGGAGAATACGGAGAGCGGAAGGGTCGAGGCGGAATGCGAGGCATGGGTCGTGGGCGTGGAGTGCCGCGCGGTCGTGGAGGCTACGACAACCGTGGGAAGCGCGAGTTCGATCGCCAGTCTGGCTCCGATAAAACGTAACTGTTCTATTATCGACTCTTAGCTCTTGGTATTCCCAGTTATTAACTCGACTGTTTTTCTACGCGAAGCGGAATCAAACCAGTGGACAAGAAAGATGGTGCTGGTAGCCATAACTGGGGTACCCACAACGATGAAATCGAGTAAGTGTGCCTTTTCCGAAGGATTTTCTAAATCGCGTAAAAGCATAGGTGACTTTTATGATTTTTTGTAGAAGAAAGCGTACGACGTATGGGTCTGAAACCTTTTGGACTTTGTTCTGCTACAAATGTAGAGTGTAAAACAATTTTTTTATTTCATTTTTGCCTACACCTGCCTCTGATACGCATTGTTTACTAAATCGTTGTAAAAAGAAATTGGCTTGCGCTGGCGCCATGATAAGTTCGGACAGGATCGTCCGAAATCAAAAAACTAAAGATATTTATTAATTACACATGTGTCGTTATCGCGCTACCCTTGGGGAATGTTAAGAAGCGATTAGGAGATGATTGCCAAATGTTTTAATCATAGGGTCCCTGAAATATGAGTTTTTTCGCAGGAAAATGTTTCGTAAAAAAAAATTGAGTGTATGAAAGTTTACAGTAGAGGGTAGCGTGGAAGCCAGTGTAATTGCGAGTAGAATCCCGTTTGAATTTCTAGATTCGGTCAAGAATTGCATTTTTTATCGCGGCGAGAGTGCGTTGAGTTGTTACGAAAAAACGTACTTAAAGTGTAACGCCGTTCGTCTGTAATGACGGGGATTTGCCGGCGAGCGCCCTATTTTCCATCTGTTTATTCGATTAAAGAAAGATCGAGTCTTGTTTTCGATCAACGAATTAAAAGAAAAATCACATTTCTGTCTGTTATAACTGCTTTACAGTCTATTTTCTAAAAACACCTATTTAAAGACCGTCACGCTGGTGATCCCCCCGAACTGCTTATAAAATCCGTACCGTCAGGAATTTCGATGCAAAATTGTAACATTTTTTAGAAGTTGTTGAATGAAAATGTGCGGACAAGATTTTGTCGATTTTTTGACCGGCGGGTGCCCTCGATGCCCGATGCGAAAGCCGTTGCAGTTTGTTCGTTGGACTTCCAGGGAGAGCTTGAACCAAGAGAGCCAGGATTGGGGGAACGAGAAGCCCGAGGCGGATGCCACTCAGCCGCCAGCCGAGGTGAAGGAAGGCGAGCCGAGCGCGGACGCGGTGGAGGAGAAGCCGGCCGAAGAGGAGCCGCGAGAGTTGACGCTGGACGAGTGGAAGGCTCTGCGCAACACCAGAGCGAAGCCTCAGTACAACTTGCGCAAGGCCGGCGAGGGCGAGGACCTGACCCAGTGGAAGACGATGTACGCTCTCCAGAAGAAGAAGGAGGAGGCCGAGGAGGACGAGGAGGAGGAGGAGGATTACGACGCCGCAGCTGAGTATCCTCAGCGCGTCGGAAGGCAAAAGCGCGTGCTGGGCATCGAGATACAATTCAGCGACTCTCGGCGCGGCTCCGGCGGACGCGGCCGAGGACGGGGCGGCCGCGGCGGGGAGCGTGCCAACGGGCGCGGCTTCGGGAATCGCGGGCCTCCTAGGGACGGAGAGACCGGAGGAGGAGGTGGCGGCGGCGGTGGAGGCGGCGGCGGAGGACGCGGTCCTGTAAGTATCTCGGGGACTCTAACGACGATTCTTCTGTTTTTCATCGACTTCTAAAAGAAACAGGTTGTCCGCGAATTTCTTCGTAACTATCGTTGAGAAACTAGTTCTTGGTCGGGCACTAATTTTTTATCAGTTCAGGAAATAAGTCGTTAATAAATAATTGGGTGGAATAATTACTAACGTAAAAATTGATGATTCAAAAATATATGTGTTGTCTGCGAAAGCAGTTAGCATTGTTAGTTTTCGTGAAAATAAATGTGCAAGGAAGCCCCTGTTGAACGATATCTCTTACTGCTCGAAGTAAGAGATCACCATCGACGCCACAGTCGATTTCTTTGCTGGTTCTTGCGGTATTAAAGATTATTCTCATACATTTTGCTTACAATTGTTTACTTTACAGTGTAGCGCAAGAATTTTAGTATTATATGTATCATTTTGCTTTAAAAGTCGGTGATTATTATTTAATAATAATTAAATAATAATAATTATTATTCAATAATCACCGACTTTTAAAGCAAAATGATACATATAATACTAAAATTAACTAAATAGTTCGAATTTTTTCTTGAGGAACTAAATTTTTAATCACTTGAATAAAAAATTGGTTTTGGACATTATAAAATTACAAAAAAATCAAATTTAGGTGGTATAATACTAAAAATAAGTTTATTTGGTACTTTCCTTTCAATTAGTATTCGTATCTGATCAAAAACTAGTTCTTCGTGTGATCAAAAAATTAGTTCCCATGTATTTTAGATGATCAAAAATTAGTTCTTCACGTGATCAAAAAATTAGTTCCCATGTAGTTTAGATGATCAAAAACTAGTTCCTGACCTGCTAAAAAATTAGTTCCCATGTATTTTAGACGATCAAAAACTAGTTCCAAGTCACCTTATTATTCCGTAGCTTATAAATAATTAAATTATACTTATTTTCAACTTTTTAAAATTTTTCCTTAAAGTTTAAACATTAATTCATCCTTTAGTATAAAAAAAAGCCTATGGTTGAAAGTTTTATTAGGTTAAAAATAAATTTTAAAGCGGGAAGCTCTCTAAACTGATCAGAAACTAGTTCCTTGGCGGTACTGAACCGTTTTGACTGAAACTTATTGCATTTAGTTTGGCTTCGATCGACTTAAGTCGTGGAGAAAGAATTATCAAATTCGGCCAAGTAGTTTTCAAGTTACACCAAAAAAATAAGAAATCTGCTTCATTATAATACATTGTATGCACGGCCAGGCAAAGGACGGAGTATCAGACGTCCGAAAAGCAGAGCGAGACCAAATATCAACGCGTCGTCTGTCTCGTACCGTTTCTTTCTCGCTTTCAGTTCCTCTGATTCGCTCACGAAGACGAGCCCATAATTTTTAAAATAAACGTAGTTATACCATATGAATAACTAAAAAGTAAAAAATAAAAAAATTAAAATCGACTTAAAAAAATGCCAAAAAATGCACTAGAAAGTAAAAAATAAGTTTTTCCCTTATTTAATCTACGACTCTCAATTTTTTACGAGCCCATATTTTTTAAAATAAACGTGGTTATACAACTTAAATAACTAAAAAGTAAAAAAATAAAAAAAAATAAAACCGACTTAAAAAAAAAATGCGCTAAAAAGTAAAAAATAATTTCGTTCCTTATTTAATCTACGATTCTCAATTTTTTTAAGTCGCCGTCAGATTTACTCAGTGCAATTGATGAGGGGCCGAAATAAAAAAAAAATTAAATTCGTAGATTAAATAAGGAACACAATTATTTTTCCCATTTTAGCGTTTTTTTTTTTTTTAATTTAATTTAATTTAATTTAAGTCGGTTTTAATTTTTTTTATCAGCGCTCTAATTAAACTCTGCCTTGAAGTTGCAGCAGCCTCCGCAGCCGGAACAGAGGTCCCCCCGGGGTCGCCAGAACGCCCCGAAGGTGGACGACGAGAATGACTTTCCTTCGCTGGGATAGGTGGCCTCGCTCATCCACACAGTATCCCACCAATCACCACCACCATCAGTACTACTACCACAGATAAAAATTACCACTAATACTTAAAAAAAAAAAAAAAAAAAAAAAAAAAAAAAAGAACCGATAAAAGATATTGCTATCGAGATTTTTGCGTCAGTGACAACGTTAATCGCATAATACAGTACACCCTTGCAAAATGAGATACGTAATTTTACCTAAAATGATGAAACGAGACGAGATCGCGCGGCGCTTCGACGCGCCCCATACAATATTGGCACGTTGACGTACACGCATATATAAATATATATAAAGAAAAGATACAAAAAAAAAAAGAGACAGAAAAAAGAAACGAAGTCGCATGATACGAACAATATAGAAGATACAACAGATCCTTTTTTGTACTTGTAACAACTATGGTTTGCCGGCGAACTAGTCGCTGCGGGCTGGTTGGCGGGCGAACGGTAATAAGAACCGAGGCTGGATGGATTTCTCGTGGACTAGTTGATGTATCGCGAACATAATTGACAGAGAGACACGGGGCCGAAAGACTTTTCGCGTGGACCAGCGGCAAATATAAATATCAAAAGGGGGAAAGAAATAAATAAATAAAAAAAAAGGAAAGAAGGATATTCATTTTACACGATAATAGTTCGAGGCCGCTTGAAACCGAGCGAGGGCACGCGTAGCTCCGAGACGCGAACAGGCGAACGATCGTAATTCCATCTGCGGCGCGAGCGGGGGTCGAGATCTCTGCCTCGATTTTTAATTCCCGATGCGTCGCGTGTCGAAGGCCTAAGGAGGCTGGCCGTAGCACCGACGTTTCTCAAACACACGTGTATAAATAAACTTGTTAGGCGGCAAATTTTAAACATCCTTTCTGTTTTATAATTTTTATACGGTGTTAGGAGAAGCCTTCCTTGTAATTGACGAGTGGTCGCTCGTCGTGCGTATACAGAGAAACGTAAAAATGGAAATGAAAAAGAAATGAACAGAACATAAGAGACTTTTAAAAAGCGTGTATTTCTATCTAAGATTAATCATCTTCTGATATTAAAAAGTGTCTACTTAGGTATTTGCTAAGTTTGGCTTACATAGAACTATATATATATATATAGAGAGAGAGAATCTTTCCTTTCAATGATGTAACCGGTCTGTAAGAAGTTTAACATTTAAGTAAACATTAGAGAGACATTACACACACGAACACACCGATACACACAGCTTTACGTATATATATATATATATATATATTATATATATATATTTATAAATATATATATAATTGTATAACGAATTTAAAAGAGCGATCGAGGCATGTTTCGAGAGGGACGAATAGAACGAATCCAGTCTTATATAGTTACGTTTATTATGCGTCGATCATCATGTTTCTATATGACCCGCTACATTAGTTATCTTATTGTATTTGTTACATGTAAAACGAACGACACTATACAGCCAAAAAAAAAAAGAATAAGAGGGGTGAAAAAATGAAGAAGAACTCTGAACCCTCTCCACAATGCGAAAAACGTTATAAAGCTGTTTTCAAGCTTAGGTATATGTGTAAATAACATGATATTTACAATAATAAAAATCGTGACCATTCGAGTCACTTTGGACTTGACTACTTAACCAGTCGATTTACAAAAGATAGAGAGAAAAAACGAAACGGGGGGAAAAAAAGATGGTTTTTATTTGTGCGAGTATGTAAAGAGATGCGAGTACAAAAGAGAGAGAGAGAGCGAGAGAAAGAGAGAGAGAGAGAGAGAGAGAGAGAGAGAGAGAGAGAGAGGAGGAAAGCGTGTGTAGCATCCAGCATGGGAGTCTTTTTCCGTTACGAAGGGCGTATGATGAGAAATTGGGCGTCACTGAGAGCTACGGGAAGAGTGAGAAAAAAAAGATATGAGAGGTGCTGTACCCAATAAAGTTATGAGTCAAAATTTCTTTTCGGCCATCTTATTGCTGTCACTTTTAAAGAAACCAATGATCAACACATAAGGATAACGACTTGCAAGACTTCCCATTCGCTTGTCCTCGATTTGTTTAATAATCGCCTGCGTTCGGTCGCGCCGTTTTACGATCGCTGCGTTCCTATTAGGGCTGGGACTATTCGAATATTTGAGTATTCGAATTTTATTATTCGAATAGTTAAGTATTCGAATGTTTTTATTCGAATATTTAAGTATTCGAATGTTATTATTCGAATATTTGAGTATTCGAATGTTATTATTCGAATATTTAAGTATTCGAATGTTATTATTCGAATATTTGAGTATTCGAATGTTATTATTCGAATATTTAAGTATTCGAATGTTATTATTCGAATATTTGAGTATTCGAATGTTATTATTCGAATATTTAAGTATTCGAATGTTATTATTCGAATATTTGAGTATTCGAATGTTATTATTCGAATATTTAAGTATTCGAATGTTATTATTCGAATAGTTAAGTATTCGAATGTTATTATTCGAATATTTAAGTATTCGAACGTTTTTATTCGAATATTTGAGTATTCGAACGTTTTTATTCGAATATTTGAGTATTCGAATGTTATTATTCGAATATTTAAGTATTCGAATACTACTCGAATATTTAAGTATTCGAATATTTAAGTACTCGAATGTTATTATTCGAATAGTTAAGTATTCGAATGTTATTATTCGAATATTTAAGTATTCGAATACTACTCGAATATTTAAGTATTCGAATACTACTCGAATATTTAACTATTCGAATAGTATGGTGTGAATTATAAATCAAGTTATTAGCTTACAAGATTTCACCGTAACAAACTAACGAACTCACAACTGAAATTAAATGAAAGCTAGTAAAAAAAGAACCTAAAGAACTTGATTTATAATTCACACCATACTATTCGAATACAGCAGTATTCGAATACTTAAATATTCGAATAGTATTCGAATACTTGGATATTCGAATTATATTCGCGAAGTAATTGAGCAACTGAAGTATTCGAATATTCGAATACCGAAAAATTCGACAAATAGTCCCAGCCCTATTTAGTTCCTATCACCATCGTAGCGATCTTATCAATCGATCAACTGAATTAACACGCTCCGCGCCACGGGGTGCAGCGGTAAGCTTTTATTCGACAGAAAAAGTGTGTCTGCATCGAGGAGATTTCAGAAAAAGAGCTGAAATTCTAGGGGTTATTCCTATAATTGTTTCCCAAGCTTTTTTTTTAATCACGACCCCCTTTTGTAATATTCAAATAACCTGACTCCTGCATATAAGGTGAAGAAAACACACTAAAAGTAGGTATTTCCGATTATAATTCTAACTTAATAATATTAAAAAAAAAAAAAAAAAAAAAAAAAAAAACGGGGGACCCCCCAGAAAAAACTTCGCGACCCCCTTTTATAATATGCAAATAATTTTGTACATCCATATAAGGCAGAGGTACGCAAAATTTTAATTTAAATAAAATTGGGAATAATGAAATAGGAGTTTAAAAAATTATTCGTCGTGTGTCGCGTAAAGTTGCCTCGGGTTGACGAACGAATGACGAATAATTCCTTCAACTTTTATTCCTTATTCACAATTTTATTTGAATACAAATTTTGCCCATCTTTGATATAAGGTAAGGTAAATTTAATAAGGTAAGGAAAACACTGAAAATAGATTTTTCAGATTACAATTCTAACTTAAAAATATTAAAAAAAAAAAACGTGGCGACCCCTCAGAAAACAATTTCGCGACCCCCTTTTATAATATTCAAGTAACTGTGTACTTGTATATAAGGCAGAGGTGCGCAAAATTTTTATTTAAATAAAATTGGGAATAATGGATAGGAGTTTAAAAAATTATTCGTCGTGTGTCGCGTAAAGTTAACTCGGGTTGACGAACGAATGACGAATAATTCCTTCAACTTTTATTCCTTATTCGAAATTTTATTTGAATACAAATTTTGCCCACCTCTGATATAAGGTAAGAAAAACACTGAAAATAGATTTTTCAAATTAAAATTCTATCTTAAGAATATTAAAAAAAAACCGTGGCGGCCGCTCGGAAAACTTCGCGACGCACCGGTTGTGAATCACTGCTACAATTAAATACCGCAATTCAGTTTTCCCCTCACTTTTCACAGTCTCGAACATCTTAAATCTAGCACAGACACGCGCAGTAATTTAATCAAATAGCGAGTAATTCAGTAATTCACAATTGTTTTACCAAACTACTCAACAAAATTTTATTGTCCACACTCTAAAAATTATTTGCTACTCGACTAAACTACCGGACGTGCCTCAACCAGCCACTAACGCTTTCCGGGCTTTCAAATTTCCCGCCCCAGACGCGTCGGCCATCTCGCTAAAATTCAGATTCAAACAGGCGCACGGCAGATACGTGTTTTACCGTTCGGTAAAAAGTAGGTACGCTCCTGCATCCGTTGGAGGCCGCTGATAGGGTGGCTGGTGCGTGCGCGAGCGATAGAAAAGGAGAGGAGCGCGTTGAGCGAGAGAAGCGTCCAAAGAAGAGACAGTGAACCGTGGGAAAAGCGCGACGAGCGCCGCCGCGTAGCGAGCAAAAGAGAGAGAGAGAGCGATACAGACAGAGAAGAGACGAGCGAAGAAGCGGCGCATGCCGTAGCCACGGCCCCCAACTAGCTCCGAACTCGTGCAGCCTGTCGCTGTCGGTCGAATTTTAATGGCGGCTCGTCCTCTCTGTTTAGTGGTGTTGTTATAAACCGATGGACGTTATCCGCGCCCCTCTGCATGCTGCCGAAGGGATGCACAGGGGGCCCGAGTGAATCTCTCTCGCCCTATCGCGCTGGTGCCCACCGAGCAGCCCGTGGGCAAACGTTCCGGGGCATCAAGGACATGGTTGCACGGACATTCCATCGCGCCTAGTCGTGTTTTACGCTTTGGCTCTACCGTGAGCTGGGGGGGGCGATCGTGGGTGACGAATCCGGGGTGTCCGGTGCGGTTCTGGCTCGGCAATAAGCATCGATATGCGCGCGTGAAGCCCCGTCCCAGGAAGCCAGCGAGGAGGCCACGGGGAGCGGGCCGATGATCGTATCGGGACCAGCACGAATCGAGGCTGCCGTGCTTTTTTCATCCGGGGAGGTAAGTTCTTTTCCATTCCACGTACCCGCCGATCCGCTCGGCCTTTAATCGGGCACACGGCTGCTTTGCGCCACGGACACTTTATTATTGCCACCTGACTAATTCGCCCGCTGTGCGCGTTTATTGCCCAGGCGATTATCGACGGCCAGCGGGATATCCTTGCCTTTCTGCAAAGACACTGGCCTTAGCTGTCAAGCGCGGCTATGCTGCTCGCACTAATGAAGGGCGGTGCGTGGAACGGTGTTACGGGAAAAGCGCGGAGCCATCTGCCCTAGCCTGGCATCGTCCTCGGGATGTTTCACTGCCGAAATCGGTCAGTGATATATTATTTACATCTTTCTGACAGCTTGCTGGCCGATCGCTGGCGCCGCTTACGCTTCGCCACGCGTGGTCGATCGCGAGAGGACAACAACGTGAACTCTCCACTCGAACGCGAGACTTACGCGACACTTACGCGACGCTCGAAAAAAAATTCTATATTTCCCTTAAAATCCCTACTCAAATATTCTCCACCCGAATGATCGAAAACGGAATTAGCGATTTTTCAAATACTTTGAAAATTCGTCGCTTCGAATTTCAATTCCTCCCATTTCTCGCGGAAATTCTTGCGAACTCTTTTTTTTTTTAAAAAACTCACCGTCTTCGCGGAGCGTTTCAGTTTCGTTTCTCGTAGATCTAGGAGAGAAGCTCTCCGATCGAGCCTACCTTGGATTTCGTAAATGTTTCAGAGGTACCAGGCAATAAGCGTCATGTCGGTGCCGGGACGCAGAAACGGCTGGTAGTATCGCGACGATACTGGCCTTGTACCGGCGGCGCTCACCCTTATCGTACCTTCTACGCTTTCCTACCCCAGACTCGTACACGCACAGACGCGCGCGCGTAGCGTGTGCGCGTGTGCCCTGTCGCCTATCGTCCGCGCACCATGAGATTCTTGGGATCCCTATCGTTTCCCACCTCGCCCACCGTGCTACACAGACCGTCCGTTCCATCGATGTCTATTGCGACCTGGTTGCTGGCGATACTGGTAACCGCAGCCACAGACGCCCCAGCCAGCACCGCGCCGCCCGCGCCGGAGAACAGGTCCCTGCACATAGTGACGCAGTTCCCCGCTGGAGATGGCCAGCGGTACGGATTCTACCCTCTAGACCCGAACGCGACGAGAGAGGGCGCCCTCCGATTGAACCACCTGACCATAGACCCCGCCGCCGGACGCCTCTACGCAGGCGCTATTAACAGGCTTCTGCAGCTGGACTCTAATCTGAGGCTGGAGGAATATGTTTCTACCGGTCGGTTGCCAGTTACAGGATTTATATTCCCCCGTAAAATTCTACGAGCTATTCGTCACTGATTCTGTTCGCCCGCAGGACCGAGACTGGATAATCCGCAGTGCCACGCGACGGGCTGCCCCTCCAGAGAGATAGTCACGTCCCTGATGGACAACGTGAACAAGCTGCTGATCGCCGACCTCGAGTCCCAGACGCTGATCGCCTGCGGCTCCCTCCTACAAGGCGCCTGCGAGAAGTACAAAATGTCGAACATATCGATCAAGCCCGAGTTCGTTCCCCACAGCGTAGCCGCGAACGACGAGAGCTCCTCGACCTACGCGTTCATCGGGCCCGAGAGGTACAACGCCTGGGGCCAGACGAACATCCTCTACGTCGGCACCACGTTCACCAACCGCGGGGATTACAGGCACGACGTGCCCGCCATTTCCAGCAGGAACCTGCACAACCTGGAGTTCGCGGAGTACACGTTCAACAAACAGTCGATCGTGTACATCGACGTGAAGTACAGGGACCACTTTCTGGTGAAGTACGTGTACGGCTTCAACGCCAGCGACTACGCGTACTTCGTGCTGGTGCAGAAGAAGTCGTACCTGCCGGAGAAGGAGGAGGACGGGTACACTTCTAGACTGGCTCGCAGCTGCATCAGCGACCCGAATTACGACAGCTACACCGAGGTGACGCTGGAGTGCGTGGTGGACTTGGGGGACGGGAAATCGAAGACCTACAACTTGGTGCAGGATGC
This sequence comes from Andrena hattorfiana, assembly GCA_944738655.2. Lineage (NCBI taxonomy): Eukaryota > Metazoa > Arthropoda > Insecta > Hymenoptera > Andrenidae > Andrena > Andrena hattorfiana. Next base: position 3,388,969 of record OX122895.1, read on the forward strand.
CAAAGTCGCGCCGGCGGGGAGCGACCTCGCCATGCAGCTCGGCATCTCCGTCGGCGATCCCGTCTTCGTCTCCGTGTTCGCGCTGAGCAGGGGCATCACCAACGAGCCGCTGCCGCGCTCGGCGGTTTGTATATACAGTTTGCAAGACATCGAAACCAAGTTCAACGAGAACATACACATGTGCTTTAACGGAAGCACGAAGTACAGGAACATGGGTTACGTTAGTGGACCTATTCAGGACGGGAAGTGTCCCACCGCGGGGGTGAGTCTCGAAGGCGAGGATTGCTTTGGGGAATTTTTGAGATGCTAAGTTTTATGCTTGTTTCCAGACGACGGGGAATATTCTCAACTTCTGCGAAGTCGGATTGAAGATCTCTGGATCGTCGCCCATCGTGGGGCAGGCGATTTTACATTTCCCCGACGAATCCGTTACCTCTGTGACGATATCGAACACGGAGAGCCACACTGTAGCGTTCCTGGGAACGAACGACGGGGATCTGAAGAAGGTTCTACTCTCCGGGACGGAGGCGTTTGTTTACGAGAGCATCGTGATCGATAAGGGCAGCCGCTTGATGCCGGATAGTTTAATTTCGCCGGACGGGGAGCATATTTATGTTTTGTCGGCTTCGAAGATTTCCAAAGTTCAGGTGGAGCATTGCAGCAGCTACACTAATTGCAGCAGCTGCCTCGACGCGAAGGATCCTTATTGCGGGTGGTGCTCGTTGGAGAAGAGGCGAGTGTATATTTTAAGTTCTTTCGTAGCTTCTACTTTCGGTTTCTAGAAGGTTTTTCAACTGTTTCTTTATTTTCAGATGCACGGTGAGAGGGGATTGTCAGAAAGCCAGTCACAGCAGTCCGAGGTGGTTGTCTCTGGGCACCGGACAGCAGTGCATCGACTTCGAGCAGGTCCTTCCGGATCGTATGCCTGTTAATCAGATGACCACCGTTCATCTGACGATCAGGACTCTGCCGGAACTGCCAGCAGGCGCTAATTACAAATGCGTCTTCGGCAACGCGGAGCCTATAGACGCTTTAATGACTGGCTTCGGATTGTCCTGTCCCACGCCGCCAGTCATGGAGAGGCCGAATATCCCGGAAGCGGCCGACCATGTCCTTGTGCCACTCTCGGTGCGCTCCAGCGAGACGAACAAGGACTTTGTGTCCAGAAACTTCGCATTCTTCGACTGCTCCAGGCATACTGTCTGCACGGAGTGCGTGAAGGCGCAGTGGGCTTGCAGCTGGTGCGTGTACGACAACAAGTGCACGCATAATACCAGTTGCCAGGGAATAATCTCGGGAGAGAACGTGAGTGTTTTTGAAGCTGCGTTTGGTACTGGTATCATGTTAAATAGTTTGGAGAAAGGGACCTTTTTGTTGGATCTGTTGACGTTTTTCAAAATTCTCTTTAGAGATGTTTAGGAGACCGCAGGGGCGGATTTGGAGATTTGGTGAACCTAGGGTAATAAGCGTCTGACGCCCTTTCCGCGAAATATTATCAAATATTTTAATTTGAAAGAGTTGAGATGATTTTAGAATTAATTCAATATGGCAACTTATATGTGAGTTATTGGTAGTTTGATGTATGGAAAAGAAGGGAATTGGTTTTAAAGTTGTCGAAAGCCTATGGGTTTAAACTTTTCCCAATTTTTTTCGCTCAAAATTTGACGCTTCCCAAAATTTGAGGCTTCCTAAAATTTGTCGTTTCCCAAAATGTGATGCTTCCCAAAATTTATCACTTCTCAAAATTTGCCGCACCCAAAATTTGAGGCTTCCCAAAATTTGTCGTTTCCCAAAATGTGATGCTTCCCAAAATTTATCACTTCCCAAAATTTGCTGCCCCGAAAATTTGTCGTGCCCCAAAAGTTGCTGCTTCCTAAATCTTATCGCACTCCAAAATTTGATGCTCCCGAAAATTTTCCGTTCTCCAAAATTTACCGCTTCCTAAATTTTATCGCTTTCCAAAATTTGATATTCCCGAAAATTTTTTGTTCCCTCAAAAATTAGTGCTCCCTAAAATTAATCGCTCCCCAAAATTTACCAGTTCTTAAATTTGATCGCATTCCAAAATTTGCTGCTCCCGAAAATTATCCTCTTCCCAAAATTTACCGCTTCCTAAATCTTATCGCATTCCAAAATTTACTGCTTCCTAAATTTTATCGCTTTCCAAAATTTGATATTCCCGAAAATTTTCTGTTCCCTCAAAAATTGGTTCTCCCTAAAATTGATCGTTCCCCAAAATTTACCGCTTCCTAAATTTTATCTCATTCCAAAATTTGCTGCTCCCTAAAATTATCCGCTTCCCAAAATTTACCGCTTCCTAAATCTTATCGCATTCCAAAATTTGATGCTCCCGAAAATTATCCGTTCCCCAAAATTTACCGCTTTCCAAAATTTGATATTCCCGAAAATTTTCTGTTCCCTCAAAAATTGGTGCTCCCTAAAATTAATCGCTCCCCAAAATTTACCAGTTCTTGAATTTGATCGCATTCCAAAATTTGCTGCTCCCGAAAATTATCCTCTTCCCAAAATTTGTTGCTCCCGAAAATTATCCTCTTCCCAAAATTTACCGCTTCCTAAATCTTATCGCATTCCAAAATTTGATGCTCCCGAAAATTATCCGTTCCCCAAAATTTACCGCTTTCCAAAATTTGATATTCCCGAAAATTTTCTGTTCCCTCAAAAATTGGTGCTCCCTAAAATTAATCGCTCCCCAAAATTTACCAGTTCTTGAATTTGATCGCATTCCAAAATTTGCTGCTCCCGAAAATTATCCTCTTCCCAAAATTTGTTGCTCCCGAAAATTATCCTCTTCCCAAAATTTACCGCTTCCTAAATCTTATCGCATTCCAAAATTTGATGCTCCCGAAAATTATCCGTTCCCCAAAATTTACCGCTTTCCAAAATTTGATATTCCCGAAAATTTTCTGTTCCCTCGAAAATTGGTGCTCCCTAAAATTGACCGCTCCCCAAAATTGACCGCTTCCTAAATTTTAACTCATTCCAAAATTTGCTGCTCCCGAAAATTATCCGCTTCCCAAAATTTACCGCTTCCTAAATCTTATCGCATTCCAAAATTTGATGCTCCCGAAAATTTTCCGTTCCCCAAAATTTATCGCTTTCCAAATTTTATCGCTTTCCAAAATTTGTTATTCCCGGAAATTTTCTGTTCCCTCAAAAATTAGTGCAGCCTAAAATTAATCGCTCCCCAAAATTTACCAGTTCTTAAATTTTATCGCATTCCAAAATTTGCTGCTCCCGAAAATTAACCGCTTCCCAAAATTTACCGCTTCCTAAATCTTATCGCATTCCAAAATTTGATGCTCCCGAAAATTTTCCGTTCCCCAAAATTTACCGCTTCCTAAATTTTATCGCTTTCCAAAATTTTCCACTCCCCAAAATTTGTCGTTTCTCAAAATTTATCGCTTCCCAAAATTCGATGCTGCCCAAAATTTGCCGCTCTCTAAACTCGATCGCTCCCCAAACTATACCGCTACCTAAATTCGATCTCTTCCCAAAATTTGATACCCCCAAAATTGCTTGCTCCTCAAAATTTGCCGCCCCAAAATTAGCCTTCCACACCCACTTAGCCCACAAATCTGCCCCTGCATCTTCGCCCATACTACACTTACACTGTAACGTGCCATTCAATTTTTCAAATTTCAACCACCCTACATTCCGCGTACTAAATCTCCCCCTATAATTTCACCCACAACAAATACCCTCCCCGATTACAGAACCAAGTGAACCTAGCCGCGCACGGTGCCCAGTACTGCCCGAGGTTCGTCCAGCGCAAGGAGCCTCTGATGCTGCCGAACAGCGTTCCGAAGGAGATCGTGCTAGAAGTGGAGAACCTTCCGCACCCGCAGGTGGGCCACAGCGGCTTCCAATGCATCGTGACCATCGAGGGCGCGAACCTGAAGGTGCAGGCCCGCGTGGACAGCAGCCGGCTGATAGTCTGCGACAAGACGGTCTACTCGTACGAAGCTCTAAGCGGCGAGTACGAAGCAGAAGTAACAGTGGTGTGGAACATCAACCACCACGTGGACAAGACCACCATCGTCCTCTACAAATGCGAGGTGTTGGGCTCGCACCGCGAGCACGCCGACTGTTCCCTCTGCGTGACGCGTGACCCTCGCTTCGAGTGCACCTGGTGCGGCAACAGCTGCGTGTACCGCCACTCCTGCCTGCACTCTCCGTTCACCGAGTGCCCGAAGCCGCGGATAGACATGATAAAGCCTCTGAGCGGCCCGATCGAGGGCGGCACGCTGGTGACCATCGAAGGCAGCAACCTCGGGCTAAGAGAGAGCGACGTGGAGGGGAAGATACACATCGGCAACACTCCCTGCACCCTAGTAGACTACGAGGTCTCCGTGCGCATCGTCTGCCGCACCGGTCGCCACGAGGCAACCGACACCGCGTCCGTGGTGGTCGGCAACGACGCCGGGTACACGGAGAGCGCGGTGCTCTTCAACTACAAGGACATCAGGCTCTCCGGCGTCCACCCGTCCGTCGGCCCGCAAAGCGGCGGCACCCAGCTCGCCATCACCGGGATGTACTTGAACATCGGCAGCACGATCTCGGCCTACCTAGACGAGCTCCCGTGCCACGTGAACGCGACGCAAGCGAGCAGCACCCGCCTAACCTGCGTCACCAGCAAGTCCGAGCGCGTGCGGAGAATCGACAGACTGACCCTCAGCATAGACGGCGCTAACCGCACTCTGGTCGGCAACCCGTACAATTACACTCACGACCCCACCATCATGGAGATCAAACCTCTGACCAGCTTCGCCTCCGGCGGCCGCATGATCACCGTGCACGGCACCAACCTGGACACCATACAGAAGCCCGAGATGGAGGTCTACTTCGACAACGAGCCGATACCGGTGAACAGAACCGTCTGCGCGGTGCTGAACCCCACGCAGATGGAGTGCCCCAGCCCCAGCGTCGCTAAACGCTTCACGACGCTTCGGCGGAGCAGGCGCGCGACTAGTAGCACCCAGAGCGCGCCTGGTCAATTGAAGTTGAAGGAAACACAGCTGTCTTTGAAGATAGCCTTCATCATGGACAACGTGGAGAGCGTGAGGGACCTGGAGAAGCACTTCCAGAGCCCCAGGAAGCGGCTGACTTACGTGGAGGACCCGAAGTTCCTAGCCTTCCCGCGGAACATTAAATTGTACAAGGGCGACACTCTGGTGATCGAAGGGGAGAACTTGATCCTAGCCAGCGACGAGTCCGACGTGAACGTCACCGTGGGCGCTATGCCCTGCAACGTCACGTCCCTCGCGCTCACTCAGCTGGTGTGCATCCCTCCCGATCAACAGCCCGTCGACACCGACGAGCTCGGTATCAAAACGGAGAACGGATTGCCCATGGTGGTGGTGCGCGTCGGGAGGAGCCTGCGCTTCCCCATCGGCTTCCTTCGCTACGAAGTCATCAAGTCCTACCCGATCCCGCCGGAGGCGATCGCCGGGATCGCCGCTGGCACCTTCAGCCTCGTCTTCCTCTTCGTACTCGTGCTGGTTATATACAGGAGGAAGAGCACGCAGGCCGAGAGGGAGTACAAGAGGATACAGATACAAATGGACACGCTCGAGAGCAACGTCAGGATGGAGTGCAAGCAAGCCTTCGCCGAACTACAAACCGACATGACCGATCTGACCGCGGACCTGGAATCCTCTGGCATACCGACTCTGGACCACAAGAATTATATCATGAAAGTGTTTTTCCCCGGCGTCACCCACCACCCGATACTCAACGACCCGAGGTCCCGCAGCAACGTCTCGAGGACCAACTACGACGCGGCTATGATACAGTTCGAGCAGCTGATCAACAACAAGTACTTCGTGCTCACGTTCATCGAGACGCTGGAGGCCCAGAAGGACTTCAACATCCGGGACAAGGTGAACGTGGCGTCGCTGCTGATGGTGGTTCTGATGGGCAAGATGGAGTACGCCACTGATATTCTGATGAATCTTCTGCTGAGATTGATCGAGAAGGCGGTGAACACCAAGCACCCGCAGCTGATGCTGAGGAGGACCGAGTCCGTGGTGGAGAAGATGCTGACCAACTGGATGGCGCTCTGCATGTACAATTACCTCAAGGACTACGCGGGCTCCTCCCTGTTTCTGCTGTTCAAGGCGATAAAGCACCAGATAGAAAAGGGCCCCGTGGACGTGATGACTTACGACGCTAGGTACTCGTTGTCCGAGGAGAGGCTGCTTCGCGAGCAGATCGAGCACAGCGTGGTGACCCTGCACGTGGTCCAGGATGATCTCGACGAGAAGATTCAGTGCAAGGTCCTGGATTGCGATACTATAAACCAGGTGAAGTCCAAGATACTGGACGCCCTCTACAAGAACACTCCTTTCTCGCTGAAGCCGTCCGTTCACGACGTGGACTTGGAGTGGAGGCACGGCAGGGGCGGTCACTTGACTCTCCAGGACGAAGATCTCACGACGAAGTGCAGCGGGGACTGGAAGAAGATCAATACATTGGCGCACTACGGCGTCAAGGAGTCCGCTGTTATGTCGCTGATCCCTAGACAGAACGACGGCTTCTCCGTCGCTTGCAAGCCTCCCTGCCACAACTGCAAACCGTCGCATTACCACCACCAGCAGCAGCCGGTCCATCACCACTCGCACCACCATCACTTGCACCGGCACGCCAATCACTGTTCGTCCACTCATCTCCCATCCGCGCCGAATCTGAACTTAATCAGCCCTGTTATGTACAATCATTCCGTTAGCGGTCTGTATTTCGAGTCGCAGCACTCGCCGCCGATTATCACGGCCAACGGGGACGTGGAGAGCGGCCACGGGGGTAACCAGCGGTTGTACCACCTGGTCAGGCCTATGGAAGAGAACCATTACCCGCCGGGGATGGGCTTCGCTGGCAGCAAGCACCATCACCCGGAGCGAACGCACAAGGCTATACCTGAGATATTTTTAACGAGACTGCTGTCGACGAAGGGCACCGTGCAGAAGTTCGTCGACGATTTCTTGAACACTATTCTAACGGCGAACGAGGCGCTGCCCAGCGCGGTGAAATGGTTGTTCGATCTGCTTGACGATGCGGCGAAGCAGCATGGGATCGTCGATCCGGAGGTGCCGCACGCTTGGAAGTCGAACAGCCTGCCGCTGAGATTCTGGGTGAATTTTATCAAGAACCCGGATTTCATGTTCGATATTAATAAGTCCACCACGGTCGACTCTAGCCTCTCCGTGATTGCGCAGACGTTTATGGACTCTTGCTCGATGACGGAGCACAGGCTAGGGAAAGATTCTCCTTCTAATAAGCTGCTGTTCGCGAAGGATATACCCCACTATAGGGAGAAGGTGGGGCGGTTTTACACGGATGTACAGAGACTGCCGCAGATCACTGATCAAGAGATGTCCAGTGCCATGCAACAGTTGAGCGCGTCACATGCCAACGAGTTCGACGTGATCGCAGCCCTGAAAGAACTATACATCTATGTCAGCAAGTACTACGAACAAGTAAGTCGGCTTGGAGTAAGGGTACGAAGTGGTGAAGTGGCGGAGTTCGGCATTAGTCGAATACATTTTTATTCCGAATAAAAAATTTATTTGAAATTTTTATTCTAAGATTATTCAAAAATTTTATTCGTAGATTCGAAATTTGTATTCGAAGGTTTGAATCTTTTATTCAAAGATTATTCGAAGATTCTACGAAATTTTTATTCGAAGATTCGACATTTGTATTCGAAGATTCGAAATTTCTATTCAAAGATTATTTGAAGATTGTACGAAATTTTTATTCGAAGATTCGAAATTGTTATTCGAAGATTCGAAATTTTTATTCAAAGATTATTCGAAGATTGTACGAAATTTTTATTCGAAGATTCGAAATTGTTATTCGAAGATTCGAAATTATTATTCGAAGATTCGAAATTTTTAGTAAAAGATTATTCGAAGATTCTATGAAATTTTTATTCGAAAATTCGAAATTGTTATTCGAAGATTATACGATATTTTTATTCGGAGATTTGAAATTTGTATTCGAAAATTCGAAATTTTTATTTTAAGATTATTCAAAAATTTTATTCGAAAATTCGAAATTTTTATTCGAAGACTCGAAATTTTTATTCGAAAATTCAAGATTGTAATTCGAAGATACGAAATTTTTATTCGAAGATTCGAAACTGTTATTTGAAAATTCGAAATTGTTATTCGAAGATTCGAAATTTTTATTCAAAGATTATTCGAAGATTCGAAATTTTTATTCAAAGATTATTCGAAGATTCGAAATTTTTATTCAAAGATTATTCGAAGATTCTACGAAATTTTTATTCAAAGATTATTCGAAGATTCTACGAAATTTTTATTCAAAGATTATTCGAAAATTCTACGAAATTTTTATTCCAAGATTATTCTAAAATTATTCGAAATTTTTATTCGAAAATTCGAAATTATAATTCGTAGATACGAAATTTTTATTTGAAGATTATTCGAAATTTTTATTCGAAAATTCGAAATTGTTATGCGAAGATTCAAAATTTTAATTCAAAGATTATTCGAAGATTCGAAATTGTTATTCGAAGATTCGAAATTTGCATTAAAAAATTATTCGAAAATTCGAAATTATAATTCGTAGATACGAAATTTTTATTTGAAGATTATTCGAAATTTTTATTCGAAAATTCGAAATTGTTATGCGAAGATTCGAAATTGTTATGCGAAGATTCAAAATTTTAATTCAAAGATTATTCGAAGATTCGAAATTGTTATTCGAAGATTCGAAATTTGCATTAAAAAATTATTCGAAAATTCGAAATTATAATTCGTAGATACGAAATTTTTATTTGAAGATTATTCGAAATTTTTATTCGAAAATTCGAAACGGTTATTCGAAAGTTCGAAATTGTTATTCGAAAATTCAACATTTTTATTCGACGATTATTCGAATAAAAATTGTTTCGAAGAGTACTCAAAACTTTTATTCGAAATTTCTATTCGAGAAGTATTCGAGATTTCTATTCAAAATTATTCGAAACTTCTATTCGAACATTATTCGAATAAAAGTTTACTCTAATAATGCCCACCTCCGCTGGCACGTTCCACCGACCTCCACCGCGTTTCTCCCACCTCCGAGGCCCAATGATCGAGCCCCGACGAATACGTTTCAGATCCTAGAGGCCTTGGAGACAGACACAGGCTGTCGAAAGCTACACCTAGCCCACAGGCTAGAGAACGTAGCGTGCACGCTCGAGGGAGAAGAGACAAGCGCCTGCTGACACAACCTCCTCACCGCCATCCCAGGACCCGTCAATCTCTCCAGAAACACTGACTAGTGCCTCCACTTCATTGCATCAGATACACCTCGTTACATATGTACAAATCTACACACCATGTGAATAACACAGCCCGTAAATAACGTGCGACTTCGTTAAGGCTAGTCAGGCGGATAGTTTTACAGGACGAAGTGAAAAAGGACACAGTCCTGGTGCAGCATTTGCGTCTCTAACGGCCGATGCCGTACCGAAATACGCTCGTGCACACGTACAGATGTTAGCGAACGCGCGAGTCGCGGCTCCGATCCTCGAACCCCGACGGTCCGTTTTTATTCATATTGTATATTTCATTTATTTTACTATACACGTATATATACATCCATATATATATATTTGTAATGAATTCTAAGGAGAAGAAGCCTCGGGAGGAAGGAAATACTCGTTTGAGAATCTGCCTGCGATCGGCGTAGCCTCGATCGGCAAGAGATCATTTGTCCCGCGACCTTCGACGACGACGTAACCGAGTCTCGATCGCGCGCGCGTTTAAGGATCCCGGACGCGGACTCGCGCGGATACTTATTAGAACCGGGAGGATCTCGATTCCTTGTTGGCCGGGTGTCTATACGTGTATACTTTAAAATACGGAACACACACATGGATGACGAGAGAAAGGAATCACGTGCGTGAGTTAGAAAGCCATAGTGTCCACCGGACTGTCTGTACAAAAAGGGAGGCGAGAACCGAGAAGGGAAGAGTACGGCAGCGAGTAGTCTGTGATCCGAGCACGAGTGGCTATGCCTACTATCTTCATTACGATATATAATTATTAATATGTTATATATATTATATATATATACACATACAAGAAAACAAAATTATATAAAGCAAAGATCACGCAACATACACCTCCACGGATTGTAGTGAGCTAGTTAGAGAGGGTCTATATTATATGTATCATAAGTTCGAGGGCGAGCAACCCTTTCAGAGAGAGAGAGAGAGAGATAATATTAAATTAAGGCAATTAAACTAACGTTAAAACAAAGGGAAAAAGAATTGAAGAAAATTAAGAATTACGAGAGCAAGCTCGGACTACTCTAGGCCTATCTACGTATATTTCCGTACGTAAAGGAAGTCTTCTTGTTTCTGTTCGTTTCTTTTCTTCCCAATAAGTCTGTTTCTACTTTACAATTTCGTCGGTGATGATGCAAAACCGCGTACGAGCAGTTTGTAAATACCAAGGATCTGAAAAAAGTAGCAAAATTCAGATTTCGCGTCCACGCGCTGTTTCGCTCTTTTTAAAAGTCACACCATTGATGTTAGTATTTATTACAAGGAGTGCTAAAATAGTCCGAAAAAAGTTCGGTCGAAAAAATCCTTTAAAATGGCTGAAATATTAAGCGTCTTCTTTCTCCTGTAAAATCGCAGATCCGCGGTATTTGCAAGCTGCTTGTACGCGGTTTCGCGCTGTCGCCGACGATTTGTGTAATTAAACGTACGAGTGCGAGCGTCGAAGCCACCGTGCGGATCATATAAATGACTTTACGATTACTTTTTACGCCTATTATTGCTCTTACCGTATCGCTAAGTTGTATTATCTCTAGGTACAATTAACTGCCCATTCAACAATGGTTATTATCGTGTATCGTTAAGCGTAAAGTACGTAATAGCCGAGAAAGAGAACGAGAGGGGATCTTTTGTATTGCACCCGCGGCGGAGAATTCGCCGCCCCTTCGGATCAGCCGGGGAAGAGAAGGGGCAGGATTTTTTACGCGCCTGATACTTCTCGATGTTTCGAGGGTTGATTGGCGAATAATCGTAGGGAGGAAGCGCGAGAAGTAAGGGAGAGACTTTGCCGAGACACAACGACGAAAACAGTATTTCCTTGCAATTTACGTACGCCTGCGTTTCAGTTTCGCCGGAAGTCTGATTTGTCAATGCTCGACTTCACGATCGAATTCACTGCCCGATTGCGCACTGCCAACTTCCTCCGCGCGCTTCTCGAGACCGTTAGACCGAGCCGCAAAGCGTACGGATTATTTGACAGTGGTTTTTCGTCCGGGAAGGCTGGGGTCACCGCTCATTCTTGTACTTAATTAAAGCTCTTCTGTGTTTCCAAGCCCCCAGGCTTCCCCGTCGCGGCCCGATGTATTCTCTCTATCGTATCGTATTTATTTATATCGTGACGAACAAATTAACTCGACGGTAAATTGTACGTCAATCTGTCCTATGTGATTTAGCGTATTACTCTCTTCTTTTTTTTTTTACGTACGATGTGTATCACTTGCGTGCCAGACTGCCCGCAAAGGAGCGTACTCCTTTAATGCGTGCTGCGATTCCCTTCGAGACTTTAGACTCCCCCGCTTTCTTTGGGCCGTCTCAGATCCCAGCGGAGAGATTCGCGCGCGGCGCTTGAGAAGCTCGCGAGCGACGCGCTCTCTCAAAGCCATACGTAATAATTTAATTTCCGACTGCAATCTTTCCTGCAAATTAATCGCGGACGCAGAGCGAACGATAACGGAACGGAGGGAGGTAATTGAATCCAAAGCGGCGATGATCTTTGACTGCTTACAAATTCGTTCCGCTACCGTCTCTCGCGACGCTCTTTTGTATTTGTATTTAAGCTACTAAGGCTCTCTTGTATATTGATCTGCGCTTTTGTAAGTAACGGCGGAGGCCGCTCCGCCGAGTATTCTTATTCGTTAATGATACTTTATTTGTACAATGAGTTTGTCGCCCGGGAAATATGATTTTGCTTTTCGTGATTTAAAGGCGGGCGATGTGTAAACGGACGGCTTCTCGATTCGAATGGAAGCCGGGAGGATTGAGATTGAACGAAGACCTGCCGCCCGCTGGAATGCATCGATGACTTCGGATAAGAATATTGTATCCCGCGGACGTTGGAAGAGCGAGGCGGGCCGCGCGCTCTTTCGTGTAAAGAAAAATTTAATGTATAAAACGAGCGATTGAAAACAGTGATTATATTTACAAATGCATCGACTATATTCTTCTTCTACTTTATACATAGAGAATACAGTACACACCGATTATATAGGGAACGTAGAAGACTCATAAAATACGTGTCTTTCCAAACGTTAGAAGAAAATTGTGCGTGCAAGCGGTGGCGTTTTTTTTTTTAAAAATAAATTTGTAAAATAGAATATCTCTCGCGAGTAGTGTTTGCATTAAAAGGAATCTCCTCGTTTTTTCATTGTAAGATACTATCGGATAGTCTTCCTGCATTGGACGTAGCCAGGCGCCTGTAACGGCGATCGTTGGAAAAGATTTTCTCGTTCATTCGAAGTAATATATCCGCTTCTATAAGTCTGATACTCTTTAATCTCACAGTGCAAATATTTCTGTTGAATTAAACTATCGTGCGAACTATGTATCGTATATACACAGTTTAGTTGTAATGGTATTAAAGATTTTCTTTCGATTCCATCGTTAACTGTCGGGCTTTATCGCCGCCGCGAAGTGAGAAATAAATTAGAAGTCCACTCGCAGCGGAGCGGAGAGAAATCTTTTTTCTACTAACGAAGATCTCGTGGCAAATTACACTGGGCGATAAGGTGCGATAGTTTGAACTTTAGCCAATAAGCTGTTGAAAGTATATGCGTGTGTATATTTGAACGAGGATCTGCTGCTTCTCCTTAAATTGTGGATGGAACGCTTTCGCAATTGCCTGTACATACTCCAATTACCATTCTCCAACTCTTCATTCCTGCGTTCATTTAATACTTTTATATTATTCGAGCGAGAGCAGAGAGCCCTCAGGCATTTCGAGAAAGTAATCCTCCGTCGAACGAAGCTGCTGGAATCGCGAAGTGTCCCTGACTCGTATCTGCTGCAAGCACCTTCATTCCCGATTCCGCTAACCGCCACAGGAACTCTCCATCCACGATATAAGGACCGGTACCTCTAAGAGCATGATTCTTCATTCGCATTGTTGTACATAGTCCAGATTGACGTACGCTTACATACGTGCGCACATATTATACAACTCGTCGCTATTATCGAGCAACCCCCCGACAACTGTGTTAGGATACATTTTTTAACGATTCCTTTCGGAGGTTCACGCAGAATACCTTGTACGCTAGTACACCATACATTCGAGCGCAATTCGATGGGAAGTCCCGCGCAGTACGCTGCGCCCTAAAATGTACGCGTGCACATAGAGACAGAAATATCGGGAATTCCCCGCTTCTAAAATGTTCCAAGTACGCGGGCACGAAGTGCGAATATTTGGGTGGAAGCCTGGCGGCTTCTGGGTAGGGCTGGGACTATTTGAATAATTTAATAGTCGAATATTTTGTGAGTATTCGAATGTTATTATTCGAATATTTGAGTATTTGAATATTTGAGTATTTGAATATTTGAGTATTCGAATGTTATTATTCGAATATTTGAGTATTCGAATGTTATTATTTGAATATTTGAGTATTTGAATGTTGAGTATTCGAATGTTATTATTCGAATATTTGAGTATTTGAATGTTGAGTATTCGAATGTTATTATTCGAATATTTGAGTATTCGAATGTTATTATTCGAATATTTGAGTATTCGAATATTTGAGTATTCGAATGTTATTATTCGAATATTTGAGTATTCGAATGTTATTATTCGAATATTTGAATATTCGAATATTTGAGTATTCGAATATTTGAGTATTCAAATCTTTGAGTATTCGAATGTTTGAGTATTCAAATGTTATTATTCGAATATTTGAGTATTCGAATGTTATTATTCGAATATTTGAGTTTTCGAATATTTGAGTATTCGAATGTTTGAGTATTCGAATGTTTGAGTATTCGAATGTTATTATTCGAATATTTGAGTATTTGAATATTTGAGTATTCGAATATTTGAGTATTTGAATATTTGAGTATTCGAATGTTATTATTCGAATATTTGAGTATTCGAATGTTATTATTTGAATATTTGAGTATTTGAATGTTGAGTATTCGAATGTTATTATTCGAATATTTGAGTATTTGAATATTTGAGTATTCAAATATTTGAGTATTCGAATGTTATTATTCGAATATTTGAGTATTCGAATGTTATTATCTGAATATTTGAGTATTCGAATGTTATTATTTGAATATTTAAGTATTCGAATGTTATTATTTGAATATTTAAGTATTCGAATACTACTCGAATATTTCGAATGAATTCGTGATTTATAATTCACACCATACTATTCGAATATGTTAGTATTCGAATACTATTCGAATACTTGGATATTTGAATAATTAAATATTTGAATAGTATTCGAATACTTAGATATTCGAATAATTAAATATTCGAATAGTATTCGAATATTTGGATATTCGAATAATTAAATATTCGAATAGTATTCGAATACTTGGATATTCGAATAGTTAAATATTCGAATAGTATTCGAATAGTTAAATATTCGAATAGTATTCGAATACTTGGATATTCGAATTACATTCGCCAAATAATTGAGCAAATGAAGTATTCGAATACCGACAAATAGTCCCAGCCCAACTTCTGGGTCGCGTTCGAGCGTTTAAATCACCTTATTCACTGAAAGCCGCGGTGTGATCAATTACGAGCTATAATTTACAATTCCTCTTCCTTGGTCTCTTTAAACTTCTCAGAGAATCTCACGGGGCCGGCAGGATTCCCTGGTATTTCTGTACGCTCGACAGTTGACTCCATCCATCCGAGAAAAGCTTGTCAATTCCGCATTCAACGTATGTACTGTATTGTAATTAAACTGAGGAATGTTCAGCGGTTTTACCGAGTCGATTAGTACGTCACGCTTAGTAGTTATAGACGGATCCGAGCGTCGAGTTAAGATTATTCTTTGTTAAGCTTCGGTAACGATGGGGGGATGACTGTTCCCCGGGGCGGCCGAGCAGAAGGCCCATCCGTCGCCGGGGAATCACCGTGTGCTAGATAAGAAGGAGTATGTAAAACGGGCGCGTCTTCGTTCGCGTGAATTCTGAGTGCGTATCCTTTTCCGTCGTCAGGCTACACCGTGCTGTGCACGTACGGTCGGCGAAACGTTCGATTGACTCCTCGGGCCGAGCAGCGCGCAGCCTGTATGATAACGTACTGAAATTTTTAAAGAGGACCGGTGTTAAAGCAGCTCGCACTTTCCACGCACTGCCTCCTTGGATTCGCTGGGTTTCGCCGGCCGTACGTCGACAACGAAGGGGAGGTGTGGGCGATAACTGCTTTACGTGTGACTGAGAGTCGATCGATGTGTGTGCCGCATGCGGGACGAGAGAACGGGCCCTCTGTAAATAGTTTCCAGCCCCTGGCCCCCCCCCCATCTTGCATATAAGTAGGTTTTAAGTGACACTCGAGAACGAAACGACTCTTGCCAAATTTTCAATGGGACGTAGGGACAAACGAATAAGCATTTGGAAAATTGCAAAAATATATTGGTATTATAAATGAACCCGGCGATCGTACCGTCTCTCGGAACACCAGGCACCCTTCGAAGAGCCTCCCACCCGCTTGAATCTGCTCCGGGCGAATCGCTCGGCGCGGAAGGATTCGATGGAAGTACTAGAGTCACGCTGGTACCAAAAAGCTTATATTTCCTCAGCTAAAAATTAGAATAACAAACCACATCGCGCCCACGTTCCGTGCAGGTTTCGTCAGAAATCTACTAAAAAAGATCGCGCGCTCGCACGACGGAATTAAATAATATAAAAGGCAATAGAATTGCCGAGCCTCGCCGTAGAACCGGGCGCCCCGCTCGATATAAAATTGACAGCGTTCGTTCGAAGCTCGCTCGTGCGCTCTTTGGCTCGAAACAGCGCCCCTGTCGATTCCGCTACGCTAACATTAATTATGATCGTCGATTAGTCGTCTCGTAAAGTCGGTTTATAAAATTTCTGCCACGTAAAATGTTGTCGCGGCGCTCGCGCGGGCGGGAATCTCACTCCACGCCCGACTTGATTTTGTACATCAGCGACTTCTCCTGAGACTTCGCCGAGGACAGCGCTGGCGCGGAGGAAGAATTCTTTGAACTCTGCGCGGCGTTTGTGCTTCGTTTCTCTTGCTTCGCCTTCTTCATCATATCTTTCAGCCGCCTGTCCGCGCTTATAATGTGAATGTTCGGCGTCACTTTGCTCGCGCCACCTGTTTGAAAAAGAGATCGTTTTGAGAGGAAGAAACTCTGGGAGTGATGTTCGAGATTCAAGTCGAATTTACTTGAGTTGGACTTCTTCTGCTCTTTGGATTTCGTTTCTATCACTGTCTTTGGTGAGCTCCTTTCTTTCGAGACCTGTGGATCGAGGGGAAACGATTAATCTTTCCTGTAATTCTGTTTGCGCAGGTTCGAGTGTGATTTCAAATACAAATTGTAATGCGAGTGAATACACACACCTGAGACTTCGAGCAGTTCGAGCAATACCACACCAAGCCCGGGACATCTATCTGCGAGTCTACTATGTGGGGAACGTGGCACTCCTGGTGATACAAGGAGTGGCACTCCAGGCACTCCACGAGTCTGTTCCTCGCCCCGACATCCATTCCTTTGCAGATAACGCACGTCAGGTCGTCCTCTAGTATCTCTAGCGCCAGCGTGTTATCGCTCTGCATGATGTCAGGCGGGGTATCTCTCGTAGGTAGATTCACAGGCGAGCTGTTTTTGCTGGACTTGCTCGAGTGCTTGGAAGAGGACCCGGAGCTTTTGCTCTTCTTGCTGCCGCTGCTGCTGCTGTGGTCGCTCAGCACCGGCTCCTCCATCATGTACTGAGAGCCAGAAAATTTTAGAAGCACGAGCTGGCAAAGCGTACGACAACGATGCATAGCGATGGGGTCCGAAGCAGTTCGAAGCGCTTCGAAGCTGTATGTATGACGAAGACTTCGAACCACTTCGAACGTGATTCGAAGCTCGAAAGTCTTGGGAGGTCTTGAAAGTCTTGGAAGTCTTGAAAGTCTTGAATATGAATATCTGGTTGCCAAAAACTAGATAGGTTGATTGGCCGGAGGATTGGTCCGAAACATAGCAAGACTTTGGAAGCAAGACTTTCGAGACTTTCAAGGCTTCCAAGACGATCAAGACTTTCGAGGAAGTGTTTATTTTTATTAAAGACTTTCAAGACGATCGAGACTTTCGATGTAGTTTTTATTTTTATTAAAGACCTTCAAGGCGATCGAGACTTTCAAAACTTCCAAGACTTTCAAGACTCTCAATACTTTTAAGACTCTCGAGACCTTGAAAACTTCCATGACTTTCAAAACTTTGAAAACTTCCAAGACTATCTAGACTCTCAAGACTCTCAAGAGAGTCTCAAGACTTTAAAGACGATCAGGACTTTTGAAATTGTAGTCTTTATTTTTATTAAAGACTTTCAAGACTTTCGAAACTTCCAAGACTAACCCAAGACTTTCAAAACTTCTAAGACTTCCAAGACGATCTAGACTTTCAAGCCTTTCAAAACTTCCAAGACTTTCAACACTCTCAAGACTTTCAAGAGTCTCAAGACTTTCAAGACAATCAGGACTTTCGAAATAGTCTTTATTTTTATTAAAGACTTTCAAGACGATCAAGACTTTCAAAACTTCTAAGACGATCGAGACTTTTAAGAATTTCAAGACTTTAAAGACGATCAGGACTTTTGAAATTGTAGTCTTTATTTTTATTAAAGACTTTCAAGACTTTCGAAACTTCCAAGACTAACCCAAGACTTTCAAAACTTCTAAGACTTCCAAGACGATCTAGACTTTGAAGCCTTTCAAAACTTCTAAGACTTCCAAGACGATCTAGACTTTCAAGCCTTTCAAAACTTCCAAGACTTTCAAGACTCTCAAGACTTTCAAGATACTCAAGACTTTCAAGAGTCTCAAGACTTTCAAGACAATCAGGACTTTCGAAATAGTCTTTATTTTTATTAAAGACTTTCAAGACGATCAAGACTTTCAAAACTTCTAAGACGATCGAGACTTTTAAGAATTTCAAGACTTTCAAGACGATCAAGACTTTCAAAACTTCCAAGACGATCAAGACTTTTAAGAATTTCAAGACTTTCAAGACTGTGAAAACTTCCAAGATTTCCAAGACGATTTAGACTTTCAAGGCTTCCAAGACGATCAAGACTTTCAAGACTTTTAAGACTCTCAAGACTTTCGAAGTAGTTTTTATTTTTATTAAAGACTTTCAAGACTTTTAAGACTCTCAAGACTTTCGAAGTAGTTTTTATTTTTATTAAAGACTTTCAAAACGATCAAGACTTTGAAAACTTTCAAGACTTTGAAAACTTCCATGACTTTCAAGACTTTGAAAACTTCCATGACTTTCAAGACTGAAAACTTCCAAGACGATCTAGACTTTCAAGACTGTCAAGACTTTCAACTCACTCAAGACTTTCAAGACACTCAAGACTTTCAAGAGTCTCCAGACTTTAAAGACGATCAGGACTTTTGAAATTGTAGTCTTTATTTTTATTAAAGACTTACAAGACTTTCAAAACTTCCAAGACGATCAAGACTTTAAAGATTCTCAACACTTTTATGACTCTGCAGACTTTCAAAACTTCCAAGACTAACCCAAGACTTTCAAAACTTCTAAGACTTCCAAGACGATCTAGACTTTCAAGCCTTTCAAAACTTCCAAGACGATCAAGACTTAAAAGAATTTCATGACTTTCAAGACTTTCAAGACTGTGGAAACTTTCAAGATTTCCAAGACGATCTAGTCTTTCAAGGCTTCCAAGACTTTCAAGACAATCAAGACTTTCGAAGTAGTTTTTATTTTTATTAAAGACTTTCAAGACGATTAAGACTTTCAAGACTTTTAAGACTCTCAAGACTTTCGAAGTAGTTTTTATTTTTATTAAAGACTTTCAAGTCTCAAGACGATCAAGTCTTCCAAGACTTTCAAAACTTCCAAGACGATCAAGACTTAAAAGAATTTCATGACTTTCAAGACTTTCAAGACTGTGGAAACTTTCAAGATTTCCAAGACGATCTAGTCTTTCAAGGCTTCCAAGACTTTCAAGACAATCAAGACTTTCGAAGTAGTTTTTATTTTTATTAAAGACTTTCAAGACGATTAAGACTTTCAAGACTTTTAAGACTCTCAAGACTTTCGAAGTAGTTTTTATTTTTATTAAAGACTTTCAAGTCTCAAGACGATCAAGTCTTCCAAGACTTTCAAAACTTCCAAGACGATCAAGACTTTTAAGAATTTCATGACTTTCAAGACTTTCAAGACTGTGAAAACTTCCAAGATTTCCAAGACGATCTAGTCTTTCAAGGCTTCCAAGACTTTTAAGACTCTCAAGACTTTCGAAGTAGTTTTTATTTTTATTAAAGACTTTAAAGACGATTAAGACTTTCAAGACTTTTAAGACTCTCAAGACTTTCGAAGTAGTTTTTACTTTTATTAAAGACTTTCAAGTCTCAAGACGATCAAGTCTTCCAAGACTTTCAAAACTTCCAAGACGATCAAGACTTTTAAGAATTTCATGACTTTCAAGACTTTCAAGACTGTGAAAACTTCCAAGATTTCCAAGACGATCTAGTCTTTCAAGGCTTCCAAGACTTTCAAAACTTGCAACACTTTCAAGACTTTCGAGACTCTTAAGACTTTCAAGACTTACAAGACTCTCAAGATTTTCAAACCTTCAAGACTTCCAAGACTCTTAAGACTTTCCAGACTTTCAAAACCTTCAAGACATTCAAAACTTCCAAGACGATCTAGACTTTCAGGCTTTCAAAACTTCCAAGACTTTCAAGACTCTCAAAACTTCCAAGACTTTCAAAACTTCCAAGACGATCAAGACTTTCAAGGCTTTCAAAACTTCCAAGACTTTCAAGACTCTCAAGACTTCCAGGACTTTCAGGACTCTCAAGACTTTCAAGACTCTCAAAACTCTCAAGACTTTCAATACTTTCAAAACTTCCAAGACTTCCAAGACTCTCAAGACCCTACCAACACTCGTCAAGACTTTCAAGAGTTTTAAGCTTCGAATCGTGTCCAAAATGCTTCCAATTAGTCACCTGACCTACAAAATAAATTCAAAGCTCTTCAAAATACTTCAAATCCGATCACCAACAATGCCCAAAGAGAGAGATCAAGTACCAAACACCTTTTTACATAAATATAATCTATCCTTCACAAGTGCCCCGAACTAACTCCGTAAGTACAACATCTGAATTAATATCTCCCTCATCCAAGCACCTTGGAAACCCATTTTTCCCCTATACAATTACCTTTTTATGCAGCACGTTCGCTAGCATTTTGGAGGGCCCACACTTCTGCTTAATCGCTTCATCCAAAAGCACTCGTAGCTGCTCCGCGGAGTCTTTATTCGTGGAATGCAGGAGGTGCAGGCCCTGCGTGAACTGGGGATCCAGCTCCAACTGCGACATGCTTCAACGGCCTTCGTTTAACCTGCGAATTATAACAATATTAATCGAAGCAGTCGCAAAACCTCGCAGGAACTAGGTTACATTCGCGAATTCCAGCAAGGACCTCAGAAATCCCGTTCGCAAGTGTAAAATTGAATCTCGTGAAAATAAATTCCTCCACATTTTTAACTTAAGGTACAACTACGCATTCACCTATCGTTTCTCGAGTCGCATTTACCTGCGACGCCCGATGCGTAGCGGTTAAGGACGTCGCTGTATTAAATGTATTAACTAAAAGCGTTCCAGCCGTTTGATCGATCAAGAAACATCGGTTGGGTGTTTGCACGTAGAATTTCGATACAATTGCGACGAGTTAGAGGAACTTAAGCTTCCTCCTCTTCATATTCCGAGCAACGCCCAGCTTAAGTACGCGCGATTAAAACGCTCGCGCGTCTCCGTCGTTCTTTAAACATTTTAAAAATACCGCCTCGATGGAATTTCCATTCGAACGAACTAAGGCAAACGTTCCTCGGGTATTCCATCTAAACGAATCTTAACCTTAAAGCGGCCATCATAAATGCTTTTAAATATCCAGGAAGAGCTCCGCATCGTTCTCGAATCCCAGCTATAATTACATAATCCCCCATGCGAGGTATTTCTCCTAACCTCAATCCCAAAAACTTATACGCGCGAAATGGAGCTCGGTATGAACGTTAATCAGACTTTGATTAAAGATCATCTCCCGTTGTAAGTTCGATCGCCGGAGATTAGAGATCGACAGAGTTCATAGATCCGCGATCCTCTCGGCAGTAGTTCCGTGCACTCCGTATACGGAGTTAGAAATTAAAAGCGAAGAAGTTCGAGGCCCCGCGTCCTCTCGCTCACGTCCCTGGCCCACGAAATTTAATTTCGCGCAGGGTTTCGATGCGGGAAATAAAGGCGCCTAGGGAGATATCGCTCGCGCAAATCCGAGCGGCGCAGGGGACACCACAAGATCTCAAGAATGGGGGGGATTGAAGGTATGCAAGCCGAGCGATAAAACTTGCGAAGGAATGAGTGAAAATCCTATCGAAGAAAGACGAAAATAGTAAGGCTGCGGGCGACGCTCGAGACGCCGCGAGAGAGAACTCGGTCGAGAATTTTATCTCCCGACCCTGCGCTCCCTCGCCGCGTCCTTCTCTGCGCGACGGCAGCGCGCATCAACCCCTCCTCCTCACTCTCTCTCTCCCTCTCTCCCTCTCGCGGCGTTGAAACGATGTCCCGAGTGCTGGACGGTCGGTTGGCAGCCGTGCGTAAAAGAAATAAATAATCAAAGCGACCATGAAGTGACAAATAAAGTTGGAGAACAATGCTAGCGAACGGGAACGAGATCTGAGTGCAGCGTGCATCGGCCAGCACCCGGCTTCTATGTCCCGGGGACACGTCTGACGCGGCCCGCAACGTGCGCCCGAACGGCTGCGAGGTTTTTTTGGGCCCGTAGTGCGCGCTACGTGCCCGCCGCGGACACACGGCGCTGACATTTAAGGGATACACTTCGCTCCCGGATATCGGCCACCCTTCGGATCCCGCCGCCGCCAGAGAATCTCCTCCGCCGGCGCTGGTAAACCGCTCAGCCTCTCGGCCGATTAGATGAGCGTCACCGCGAGGGACCGTCGTCCACCAGGAGTTACGCCGTCGCGGAGGTAACAGGGCCCCTTCCCCCACCACCCCCGCCCGCGCGGACATGCCCACCGAGGGAACCGCACCGCGGCCGGTCCTCTAGAGAAATCCCCGACGACCGCGACGAGAAGCCGTCGCGACCCCCCCCCCCCCCTCCCCCTCCCCTCCCCCGAACGTTTGCTAACCTCTACCGAAAACCCGTGCACCGGACGACAGTGGCCATGCGTCCGACCGTCGCACGGCCGGCCAACGTCTGACAGCGATTAGAATCGTCGAACGGCAAGCCTCCTCCAAACATGAAAACCGAAAAGAAGCCCGGCGAACCGACCTGCGTGCCTGCCACTGTCGTCAAGGAGGAGCCCGACACCGACGCCGTCAAGATCAAGGAGGAGGGCGGCGGAGCGAGCAACAACGACGATGCGACTGGCGACGACTCGACGGAGTGCGCGAGGGATCCGTGCCTGGACTCGTCGAACGGCGACGGCGCCCTGCCGGGCGAGAGCCAGAGCAGCGCGGCGAGCCAGCCGATATTGAACTCCGTCAAGCAGGAGGGGGATCACAATAATCCCGCCGACGACTTGCCTGGTACAGGACGGAGACTGTATTTTTCGGTTCGGCTCCGCGGTTCGGCGGATCGGAATCCTAAGCGGCTAACGATGCCTCCGTTGTTCGCAGATTGCAGCGGCAACGCGATCGCCGCGGACGGAATTCAGCCGCTAGTCAGTAATGTGCTCGGCAAACAGATGGGTACCAGCACGGGAAGCGGCGAGGCTCAGTACATGCAGCAGCAGAGTCAGATCTTTGTATTCTCTACGACGCTAGCGAACAAAGGCGCGGACGCCGTGCTGCAGGGGCAGTACCCGTCGATCATCGCCTACCACTGCGCCCAGCCGGGCACCAAGAAGTATCTAGAGGTAGGCCCCCGGAGCGGCGGTAGCTCGTCGGCCCGTTACGCTCGCGCTTACGGATACGAAGAATGTAATGCCGTTATTCTAGAAACATCCGAACAAAGTGAACCAGTTCCGTCAGAATCCCGCCCAATGGTTGAACAATCTGGCGATGATGAAACAGAAGGGTCACCAGGGAGGGGCGAACAATAGCTTTCAAACCGAACAGCCGCCGGATCTGCCGGCCCTGGATCCCAACACTCCGCCGTTCTGGAACGAGCAGCCCAACTTGAGGAACCTGAACGGCGGGAACTCTCTGGGCAACTCGGAGCCGTCTCTGGACGATGCGAGTATAGACGTGCCTTGCCTTGTGCCGAGCTCGCCTGGTAACGCAGGTAATTGTTTATTCCGTCACTGTTTGTTTGTTCGAAATTAGTAGCCGAAGCGCAGAACTTTTGCTACGGCAGAGCGCAGGCTTCTGCGCCCTCGCCAGGGATTTGTTTTTCATCTGCTTGGTCATTAGAAGTATAACCTTTCGTTACAGCGAATCCGCAAGCTCCTAATAGTACCGCAATGGGCCACAGTCCCAATTTACTAGGAGGCACTACCAGCCCGGGCCCAGGCAGCTTGCAACCGTCGCTGCAGGGCGTCAAAGTGCCGGACGAGAATCTGACGCCGCAGCAGAGGCAGCACCGCGAGGTCCAGCTGGCGACTATAAGGAAAATGCAGATGATGCTGTTCCCGGAGCACAAAGAGGAGCCTGGCGGCGCGCTAGACGCGGCGCAAGGGACGGCGGTGTCGTCGTGCCCGGCGACGAACGTCCCCTCGGTAGTGCCGACTCAGTGCCCCACCATGGACTGGCACAAGCTGCAGCATCAGTTTCTCGACGGGAAGAACAAGGTGCGGATCGAGTTGGATCGGAAGCGTACCCGCGAGAGAATTTGAATGTTAAGTCGATTATTGCGCGGGTTACAGGCTAGTGTCGGAAGCCCTGGGACCGGAGTTCCGTTGCGAGGCGCGGGGATGGTCGGAGTGCCGCGGAGCCAAGGACCGCCGCCCCCGTATCATCAAACCACCCGGTCGGCGAGCGTGCCGATCGCGATACAGAGCCCGAATCCGTCCTCGCCGAACAACCCGACCAGCAATCTGTCGTTACCGTCGCCCCGCGCTAGCTCCGCCCTGAACTCGCCGGCTGATTGCAACCGGCAGTTCCAGCTGAGCAACCAGAGAACGGGCCACCTGCCGGGGCAGAGCCCGACCAGCCAGGACTCGCCGAACCCCCAGGTCGGCAACGCGAGCGCCGTGTCGACGACGAGGCTGAACCACAGCAACCCGGGCACGCCTGTCTCGCACTCTCACATGTCCACGCTGAGCCCCAGCGGCGCGAACGCCCAGAAGGACTCCTCGCTGGACTTCGCCGCCGGCCAGCCACCGAACGGTAAGCGAAGCGAGCGGGGCTTTCACTGTACATTGCTGAATTACTGTGTAAACGTTTCACGCATCCGAATAATAACTTTACATCGAATCGCACTCGAGGGACGTTGATGCAACGACTGAGTAACGGAATGGTTATTATAATCGAATGCTTTTTAAAGAAGCTTCGCTGGTTAAGTGTCGCGCGGTTGGATTGACCCTGTTATATGTTACAACATAGTGGATGGTATGTTTTGCCGCACGCTGCAATCCTTAGCCCAGCAGAAGCAGCAGCACGGCGGAGCGGTGAACGCGGCGGGCGTGAAGGAGGCGAATCTGATGCCGGTGCCGAGCCCCCAGCAGATTCAGTACCTGAACACGTTCGAGGGGCAGGAATTGACTATACAGAAGCAGCCGAACACGAGCCTGAAGGACGGCAACTTGTCTGCGTAAGGAATAGCGTTGCTCGATCTCTATCGGTGCTCCGGAGGGCGGGTGTATAATTCTGCGGTTGCCTGTGTGTTTAGAAACACGGCCAGCAATACAGAGATGCCCAACAGGATCTTGTCGGGGAGCCTGGACAGCAGCAATCAATTCCCCGCCAGATCCGAGGGCGCGAGCCCAGTTCAGATGGACAGTATGAACCGCGGCTTCGCGGGCTCTCTGCACAGTCCCCACACTCCCCACACGCCGGGCAACGGCGCCCCGCACACTCCCGTTGATCCTGGCAAGCCTGGGAACAAGTCCAGCGCCAGCGCGCAAAGCAGTCCGGCGCCGCACAATACGAACATGCCGGACAGCATGGGCCCGCCGAGGACGGTTCCGGCGTCGCCTACCACGAAGCCCGACACGTCTCCGCCATCCGTGAAGGATACGCAGCAACAGCAAACACAGTCCCAACAGCAACAGCAGCAGCAGCAGCAACAGCAGTCGCAGCAACAGCCACCGCAACCGCAGCAGCAGCAGCAACAGCCCACAGTATCTAATCCAAGTAACCCCGGAAACCCCAGCGTGGTGTCTCCACTAGTTGGAGGGCCGGGTGGCTCCTTCCCGTGCGGTAGGCCATCCATAAACGTGAGTCAACCTTCAGACAATGTGCCTCTAAATCCCAACAATATCGGAGGTCGACTCGGCAGTCTGACCGCCATGAGTACAAACCACTTCGACCCCATCACTTCCCTGGCCCAGATGAGCCAGCAGCTGACGAACACCGCGGCCAGCAACTCGCTGGGCAACGACGGGCCCATTCACCCCGGCAATCCCGGGATGATGCAGTTCGCCAACCCGCACGGCATGCACATGATGCAGATGGGCGGCGAGATGAACGGCAGCTGCCACATGGGCGGCCCCGCCAGCGAGCCCGGCGAGGTGGGAGGGATGTGCATGGGCCTGGCGGGCCCGCCGACCAGCTACAGCCCCACCACCTCGCACACCGGCAGCCCCGGCGTGCCCAGCAAAATGGGACACCCGATAATGGGCCACGGGATGATGAGCGGCCATCCGGGGAGCGCGGGCGGCGCGTACCCGGGTGGCGATCCGCACGCGCCACCGCCGAGACTGATGGCCGGCCACGTGACCGGGCCCAGCCCGTACAACGGGGCGAACGTGCAAGTGAAGCCGAGCGCGCCGAACACGATACAATACCTGCCGGCCAGGCCCAACGTCGGCCACACGCCCAGGGGCCCGCCGAGCCTGGACTTCCTGCAGCGGTTCACAAATCCCCTGTCCAATCTAGAGTCGAAGATGGGCACACCCTCTGTAAATCTCCAGTACTTCCCGAACGGCTGCGTGCCCAACAGCATGGGCCCGCACGGCGGAATGCCCGCGGCCATGAGCGCCGGGATCCCCGGCATGGGCGGCTCCCCGAGGATGGACGGCCAGTCGATGAGCGCGTCGGTCGGCGTCCACCCGTCCATGAGACCCGTCGGCAACATGAGACCCCAGCCGAACCTGATGCGCATGCAGCACATGGTCGGCGGCGGGGTCTTCCCGGGCGGCTCCATGGACCCAGACAAAGTCTTCCCGCCGGACATGGTGTCGCAAGTCCCCAGCCAGCCGAACCCCGGCATGTACGTCTCCGGCAGCAAAGGCAGCCCCATGGGCCTGGGCCCGCCGCCGGACGCCACGCAGCCGCTGCCGCCCAGCATGGGCGGCGCCACTAGCAACTTCAAGAACAGCCCGTTCGTCGGCAGTGGGCCCAGCATGTCGGACCCGAACTATGCTCAACAATTCCACAACTTCCAGCAGCAACTGTACGCCACAGGCACCAGGGGCAGCGGGCCACCGCATCCGAACCTCCATCCACCGCCCAACTCCCACTCGCATCAGCAGTTCTTCATGCCGAAGTAAAAGCTTCTTCGACCGTGCAGTATCGTGACGGCGATTATTACGATCGTTGGTGGCCTTTCCGCGTCCCTTTCGGCGATTCCATTTTGCCCCGAGGGGGGGAGAGGCTCTTCATTGGTCCGCGACGGTGTCCCGAGAGGGGGTGCGAAGCTTTTTGAGGTTATGATGTTGACGCGATGATTAATTATCGGGGAACACGCGTCGCTGTCTATTCGCGGAATGCTTCGGGGTCTGGGCGCGCGAAGGGACGCTTCTCTCGTTCGATTCTCATTCGCGGACCACGAGGGCAGTAGCTGGAAGAGGTATAATAAGGTCGCAAACTCGGCGGAGCGTTCAACTGAACATATTCGGCGTTACAGAAATCTGAGAAGATCTGAAGCTTCAATTAGGGTTCTTTAAATTCACGACCTCGTTGTACCATTTCCAGCTCCTAAGCATCGATTTCAACGAAACTCAGTACGCAGGTAGCAAACCGGAGATACTTAACTAGCCAATAGTCTATTAGATATTCAACGACAAGAATCGCGCTCTGCTCGATAGTCGTAAAACAGGCCTTTTTTCAAACGCAAATTACAAAGTGACAAATAACAGTAGAGAGAACGTTTTTTTTTATATTTTTTAATCGTTATTCTATGAGCTTTAACACAAAAAAAGAAAAGTCTAAATGTCTCTATGTACATAAAAGTTGTGAGTGAAAACGTAAAGGCGTGTACGCGGTGCACCGTTTGATGGTGAACATAAAATCTCGAAAACCGCTCCAACGATTTGGGTGAAAATTTAATGAGAGACACAGAAAACCATTCTCTACGATGTGTCGAGAGCAGATTTTCGAAAAAAAAAAAATAATAATAATTTTTATGATGAAAATACGATTTTTTTTTTAATTTATCTCGAAAATCTGCTCCCGACACATCGTAAGGAATGGTTTTCTGCATCTCATTAAATTTTCATCCAAATCGTTGGAGCGGTTCTCGAGATTTTACGTTCACCATTAAACGGTGCATCGCGTACACACCTTTACGTTTTTACTCACAACTTTTATGCACATAGACATATTTAGATTTTTCTTTTTTTGTCTGAAAGCTCGTAGAATAACGATTAAAAATATAAAAAAACGTTCTCTCTACTGTTATTTATCATTTCACAATTTGCGTTTGAAAAAAAGGCCTGTTTTAGGGATATCGATGGTAACCTAACCCCTCAAGCGTCTTCGTAACCAGATTCTTTTCGCTATCCTCGACTCGAATTTGTATAGAGACTAGAGTTCCTTAATAATTTAAAGTCCACAGTTACACGCCCCCGTGCCGGAAGCGCCGACTATTTCATAGACTATCCAGTTATCCCCGATTCTATCCGCGAGAATTGAATTGAAATCGCCGCGAGTCGCACGCCCCTCCCCCTCTCTGTAAATCCCCGAAAATCTCGCGTCTACCGAGCCAGGTCCCACCGTCTTCAGAGAGCATGCACCGTTCCCTCGGGTAGATCGAGGATTCCTCTCGCTTCTGTAAATTCGAAAGTTGACGTTACGGAGAAGGTGCCTCGCGCGGTAACCACCGTTCGAACTCGTCTGTAAATAACTAATGTAAAATCCGGTTTCTTCGTAGCGATCGTTATTTCGTCGACCGAGATACACGGGTACCGTGGACGTAGAGAGTCGGAAGTCGCCGGCCCGAGGAGCCCGTGGATCGTAGAGGAGGAATACCGGGCGAGAGGCACGGAGCAGAGAAAAGGAGATTTAACGAAAAAGAAAAGAAAAAAAAATAAGAGAGAAACAGAGGTGGATAACACAATCGTAATTCCCCTCATCCCCCCCCCCCTTCTTCCTTTCACGTTTTATTATTCGACCCACGCGATCGTTCGCGATAGGAGAGCGATCGCGCGATACTTAGGGTCTAAGTATCCCTTCGATGGAGCGACGACGAACGAACGATACGCCGGCGAACACGACTCATCCTTCCTTTTATCACGGGGATACTTAAAGAAGAAAACGCAAGTCAAGCAAGCTCAAATTCATAATTGTACATATATACGATATATATATTATATATATACCTGTTGCAACATACTCCTTAACGATATCGCCCCCTTCGCCCTCTCCTCTCCCCCTTCTCTCTCTCTTTTCTCCTATCCCCAAGTGACCAACTACTGTGCATAATCATAACCCCACCCTCCCTCCCTCGCCCCCCCCCCCCACTTGTAGTTTTACGGATACATTAAGAGAAAGAAGAACTAAGCGACTAAGAAACGATTATGTTGTTGACGAATGATTTTTATTATAAATGAAAAATAAAGATATTTACAAGAAGTCGTGTCGGTATCAGAATTGACCGACGATATATATCTATATATATATATATATATACATATATATCGTTCTTTTTTTATTTTTTTTTTTATTTTTACGTGGGTCACGCGTACTCTCCGATACCTTTTTTGAAACTTTTTTTTTTTTTCTCGACACGGTTAGTCGATCTTCCGTGCCTTAACGACGCTCGATCGCATGCAAGCCGCTCCCAGCTTTTCGCACTCGGATCTGTGATAGTCGAAGCAAGATAAACGGTATCCCTTTTCTCTCTCTTCATTCCGAAGACATCGTATATACATAATCTGTATTCGTTAGGGAATGATTCGTATTCTTTTTTTTTTTTGCGTTTCTTTTAAATACTACACGTTAACATTCATTTAATTGTAGCGTTTACGCGTGGGTGGGGAAAAAAAGAGAAAAAGAGGGTGGCGTCTGTGTGTGTGTGTGTGTGGCAGAGAGCGAGCCAAGAGAGAAAGAAAATTAAGGAAAGAAATGAAAGGAGCGAACAACCGTTGGTCTCTTCGAAGCAGCTTCAGGCAAATAGCATACATGGCTTGTGATAAACGCGGTTAGAAGTTTTAAGATCGCGACGGCGGAGAGCTTATTTCTCGAAGACTTTGGATTAGTTAGAAGTAAGAGTTCTTCTGCGGGACGCTCCGCTATTCGGCGCTCGAACGACCAGCCGCGTAACGTCGTCCCATCGGCTGCGCCGGGAATTGCAGGAATTCTCTCCGTTTTCTTTCTTCGTTTTTTTTTTCTCTCTCTTGTTCCGTTGTTCTCTTTAATGGCGAAACGTTTCTACCTACGCCGAGTGGCTGCTCCCGCGCGGGCCTCCCCGCGCCGCTAATCAATGCAACAATTAGGACGATACCGTCGCGAATAGGTGCCCCAAACGTTTCGCTCCCCGTCGAACGGAGTCGAGGCTGTCGGGCTCGATCGCAAATGTAAAGCTTCTCTCGGTAGCCGATCCCCTTTTGCGATAAACCGCGTATTGTCCGTCACTTTTATCCAAAAGGTGCTCGCTAAAAAAATCACTAAATCCCTTGCGTTGCCTGTGTTCTCACATAGTCGGCAAGCGACAATTCATTCGCGGGATCATCCTCTCACCTGCAAAAGAAACCAGTCTCTTAACAACCGCCTCTCGTCACGATTCCAGGCGGGTCTTTTTTTTTCTCTCTCTCTCTCTCTCTCTCTCCGGCTAACTCTACTCTCGTCCTCTTCGCCGTTCGTACAATGTAACATCTACCGGCTCTAAAATAGCTTCTAGAGGCGCGAAAGCAAGGATATGTATATATATCATTCGTTTAGCTCGATTTCTCACGGTTCGCGGATCAACTTTATACCCGAAACCCAAGTCAAACCTTTCCTTCTGCACGGCTGGTCTCACTGGCTGGATGTGCCCGAGTCCCTCCAGTCGTCTCTGTCTCTGTAAAACGTTACGACTGCGTAAAAAAAAAGACCGTTTCTCAAGACCTTCTCTCTTACTGGCGGCATATTTGCACGATCGCGTCGAATCGTTCAATGGCAACGATACGATTTCTCGGTTAATCTATGGTGAAACAAAAGCTGCTCTCGGAATTGCACGGTTCTTTCATTTTACTTTGTCATTACCTTGATCGCTCTTCCGAGGACGCAGTACTCCCATTTGTACTGAAAATTATTGAGTGTGCAGTATATTCATTATAAAGAGAATGAATCGGGGCGATATTAGTCGGGTGAAAATATACTTTTTCTTCACCGCGAAGTCGTCCCACTCGCTGAGATCGTATTTAGATAGGTCGCCGTCCTCCTCGTCGTCTTCCTCCTCTTCGTCATCCTCCTGAAATTCACGACGCGCCTGATTAATCCTCTTCTCTCCCGTAACAGTCTCGAGTGGGGCTCGGACTATTTGTCGAATTTTTCGGTATTCGAATATTCGAGTACTTTAGCTGATTAATTATTTGGCGAATATAATTCGAATATCCAAGTATTCGAATATTGAAATATTCGAGTAGTATTCGAATACTTAAATATTATTCGAGTAGTATTCGAATACTTAAATATTATTCGAATAGCATTCGAATACTTAAATATTACTCGAATAGCATTCGAATACTTAAATATTACTCGAATAGCATTTGAATGCTTAAATATTACTCGAATAGCATTCGAATACTTAAATATTACTCGAATAGCATTCGAATACTTAAATATTATTCGAAAAGCATTCGAATACTTAAATATTATTCGAATAGCACTCAAATACTTAAATATTACTCGAATAGCTTTCGAATACTTAAATATTATTCGAATAATATTCGAATACTCAAATATTACTCGAATAGCATTCGAATACTCAAATATTACTCGAATAGCATTCGAATACTCAAATATTACTCGAATAGCATTCGAATACTCAAATATTACTCGAATAGCATTCGAATACTCAAATATTACTCGAATAGCATTCGAATACTCAAATATTACTCGAATAGCATTCGAATACTTAAATATTATTCGAATAGCACTCGAATACTTAAATATTACTCGAATAGCATTCGAATACTTAAATATTACTCGAATAGCACTCGAATACTTAAATATTATTCGAATAGCATTCGAATACTTAAATATTACTCGAATAGCATTTGAATGCTTAAATATTACTCGAATAGCATTTGAATGCTTAAATATTACTCGAATAGCATTCGAATACTTAAATATTACTCGAATAGCATTCGAATACTTAAATATTATTCGAAAAGCATTCGAATACTTAAATATTATTCGAATAGCACTCAAATACTTAAATATTACTCGAATAGCTTTCGAATACTTAAATATTATTCGAATAATATTCGAATACTCAAATATTACTCGAATAGCATTCGAATACTCAAATATTACTCGAATAGCATTCGAATACTCAAATATTACTCGAATAGCATTCGAATACTCAAATATTACTCGAATAGCATTCGAATACTCAAATATTACTCGAATAGCATTCGAATACTTAAATATTATTCGAATAGCACTCGAATACTTAAATATTACTCGAATAGCATTCGAATACTTAAATATTACTCGAATAGCACTCGAATACTTAAATATTATTCGAATAGCATTCGAATACTTAAATATTACTCGAATAGCATTTGAATGCTTAAATATTACTCGAATAGCATTTGAATGCTTAAATATTACTCGAATAGCATTCGAATACTTAAATATTACTCGAATAGCATTCGAATACTTAAATATTATTCGAAAAGCATTCGAATACTTAAATATTATTCGAATAGCACTCAAATACTTAAATATTACTCGAATAGCTTTCGAATACTTAAATATTATTCGAATAATATTCGAATACTCAAATATTACTCGAATAGCATTCAAATACTCAAATATTACTCGAATAGCATTCGAATACTCAAATATTACTCGAATAGCATTCGAATACTCAAATATTACTCGAATAGCATTCGAATACTCAAATATTACTCGAATAGCATTCGAATACTTAAATATTATTCGAATAGCACTCGAATACTTAAATATTACTCGAATAGCATTCGAATACTTAAATATTACTCGAATAGCACTCGAATACTTAAATATTATTCGAATAGCATTCGAATACTTAAATATTACTCGAATAGCATTCGAATACTTAAATATTATTCGAAAAGCATTCGAATACTTAAATATTATTCGAATAGCACTCAAATACTTAAATATTACTCGAATAGCTTTCGAATACTTAAATATTATTCGAATAATATTCGAATACTCAAATATTACTCGAATAGCATTCAAATACTCAAATATTACTCGAATAGCATTCGAATACTCAAATATTACTCGAATAGCATTCGAATACTCAAATATTACTCGAATAGCATTCGAATACTCAAATATTACTCGAATAGCATTCGAATACTTAAATATTATTCGAATAGCACTCGAATACTTAAATATTACTCGAATAGCATTCGAATACTTAAATATTACTCGAATAGCACTCGAATACTTAAATATTATTCGAATAGCATTCGAATACTTAAATATTACTCGAATAGCATTCGAATACTTAAATATTATTCGAAAAGCATTCGAATAGCATTCGAATACTCAAATATTACTCGAATAGCATTCGAATACTTAAATATTATTCGAATAGCACTCGAATACTTAAATATTACTCGAATAGCTTTCGAATACTTAAATATTCGAACAATAACATTCGAAAATACTCAAATATTCGAAATCTATTCGCAGCATTAGAATACTTCTAAAATATTCGAATATTAAATTATTCGACTAGTCCCAGCCCTAATCTCAAGACGTATCTCCAACTTCCGTCGCCTTAATAATTACATTTTCACGTTGCTGATTCTCCGGCTCGACCCTCTCGTCCTCGTCTTTGGATTTGTTACGCGGCGGGCTACTGTACCTAGAATCTTTCGAATCGTCGTCCGATCGACTCTCCAGTTTCCGCTTCTTCTTGCGACGCCCGAACTCGTCGTAGTCGTCGTCGTCGTCCCTTCTCTCTTTGTACTCTACCACCCCTCTGTCATTGTACCCTCCGCCGTATCCGGTGCGCTCCTCGATCTCCCCGAACTTCGGCGCGTTGCACATGTTGCACTGCTGCCTGCGGGCCCAATTCACGTTCCCGCACTTGCTGCACTGCCAGTCGTCCGCGCTGCAAACATACAAACACACCTCGGTAACAGATCCACCCGTCCTCTCCGCCTCTCGTCCCCTGTAAATACGCCTGTAAAAAATCGAGCTACCTTGTACGCTATCGTTACTATTAACACCGCCGATCACTAAGGGACTCACCTGAACAATCCCCTACTCTTCTCCGCAGCCGCCTTCCCGATCTCTTGGCCCAACTTTTTCTTCTTAGGACACTCCCCTCTGTCTGTGTAAAACCATCCACCGTTAACAGGTACACACCCACGCTTGTGTATATAACTCCCGAATCGCTTCTAACTCTAACGCAGTAGCGACGGACTTATAAACTGTTGTTTCGAGGAATATTATTAAAAAAATCGTTTCATACGTTACCATATCGAACGTTATATACCTTTTCCGCATCGGTTGCAAGAGTTTCGCCAGGCAAAGTTTACATTGGCGCACCTGCAAGAATAAACGCTACGTTAGCGCGATACTTCTCTCTAGCGGAGCTGCGCTGTTATCGTTCTCCTGCGTCCGCTCGCTCGTCGGAGCAAGGAACGCTTCGATTTTATTCTGTCTTAACGGGGCGGCTTGTCTACGGCATCCAATCGCAATATGTATAAGGGGTCTCGCGCGCAGCGAGTCGAAGGGGATCGGTTGGGGAATAGTTACGTACTGAGAATCGGGGCAAATCCAGTCTCCGTCATTGACACTACGTTGGCTCTCGTCGTCCACCTTACTACTGTCCATCTCGCTGTTCCTGGATCCTGCAAGCGACACTGTGCGACTCCTTTATCCGACTTGCATCTGATATTTAGTTGGAGGTTCGATCGCGGCGTAGCTAACCTTCGCCGCTGACGTTGCTCGCAGCAGCCACGGCCTCTCGACGATCCCTAGGCGAGCGGCATAGCAGGACGCGTTCTACGCGCTACTATTATCGCATTATGTCGCCGAGACCAGTTAACCAGGTTAACGCCAGCCGACTGTCGGGGCTCCCTCGCTCTCGTGGCCAGTGCGAACGTTAACGGCGGAATCGGCGGCGATAAGCCGTAACGTGGCGGACTCCGGCAACTACGGAGACATTTCTTCGCCGCACCACCAGACGGCTACGAACCTCGCCGCACGGCGAGGAGGTTCTATGGAAATTTCGAAACCTGTCCGTGGATGGTCGACCTGTTTCGCGCACATGCGCGACTCCGGGGAATAGAGGTGAGTAAGAAATTGGTTGTTATAAATGTTTGTGTACGAAATTTTTAACTGGAAAACGCGATGACCTTAAAGCAGAGATGGGCAAAAAGTTATTCGAAGTAAAAATTTGTGTACGAAATTTTTAACGGGAAACCGCGAGAGACGGGCAAGAAATTACTTGAAATAGACATTTGTGTACGAAATTTTTAACGGGAAAACGCGATGACCTTAAAGCAGAGATGGGCAAGAAATTGTTTGAAATAAAACTTTGTGTACGAAATTTTTAACGGAAAAACGCGAGGGATGGGCAAACAATTATTTCAAATAAAAATTTGTGTACGAAATTTTTAACGGGAAAACGCGATGACCTTAAAGCAGAGATGGGCAACAAAATTATTTTAAATAAAAATTTGTGTATAAATTTTTAACGGAAAAACGCGATGACCTTAAAGCAGAGATGGGCGGAGAATTATTTGAAATAAAAATTTGTGCACGAATTTTATTGCAAATAATTTTTTGCCCATCTCTGTCGGGGAACCTCGGGGATACGTACAGTGAGTAACGAAGAGATTCGGACACTTTTTAAAATTGCATGACTTTTTTAAAATTAATCCAAACGACTTGAGCTTTTTTGAGAAGCTAGAAGGATTAGTTTGCTAAGTGACGTGTTTCGTCGTTTTGATAAAAAATGCCCTTGTCGGAATAGCAAAAAAAAAATAGTAAATGTTTTTTTAAACTTTTTTGTGAGGCTGTAATGAAAATTCAAAAAAGCCGTTTGTAGATTGAAGTAAGTTGTATACATGCCTAAAATTTCATCATAATCGGTTAACGTTGCTTTGAGCTATAAACGCTTAAATAAAATAAAATAAATAAAATTAAATAAAAATTTCGTACACAAATTTTTATTTCAAATAATTTTTGCCCATCTCTGGAATTAACTCGTAACTTGACGTTCACATTGTCGTATAGTAAAAGCTGGCGAAAAATATTTTCGTAGGTGTATCTAATCAGATAATAATTATTTTAGGTTAATATACAGATCTTAATGATAGCACTTGTAAATCATTGACGTGCCAGCAAAATTTCCGCGTGCCATAGTTTCGCAAATATACTTATTGCGAATTGGGTATCTCACACTGACTCTGCGCCAATGCCAGAAAATGGCTTCGATTGGTTGATTCTTATAGAGCTACTAGCTTTACTACTCGGCTTCGCCCGAAATTTAGGTTCTGATTTTTTATTTATATATTTATATTTTTGTTTATGAAAATAGTCACATTCATTTGCATTAGCAGGGCATAATGAGCTCGGATACATTTCGTGACTCCAGAATTTACCTTACTAACTTACTCAACTCGAATTAATTATTAACCTCCAAAATCGTGTTCCCTCCTAAACATCCGATAAACTATTTAAAAACCCCGCTCGTTCCTAATACCCCCTCCCTTTCTACCCATAATTCCTCTCGCTCTAACAGCTACCTCCTCGCGCCACGCTCCCCTGCCACCAGGAGCGAAAAAGTATCAGACTCGCATAACCAAAGTTAGTAGCACGCCATCTATCCCTACCCTCGCGCACACGCTACCCCCCTCTCTCTCTCTCTCTAACCTCCTCGATCTCCCAGAACTTACATCCTACGTTCCTATTAACTTCCAAGAATTTCCTAGTCCAAATGGCTATGTAGGTAATTCAGGGATCGCTCGAAAAAAATTTCAAGCACCAACGGAATCCATTCTACACATTTCTATTATCAAATTATGAGCAAATAAAATAATTCATAGCGTCTCCTTAACCTCTTCAACCTCACACTCGCAAAGCACATGACTGAATAAATAAAGAAACCTTCGCAGCTTTACATAAATCGATCGACGCAGTTTGGTCATCGAAAGAAATGTTTCCTCTGCCACAGGAGATGCGATTCTCAAGAAGATGTAGTTCCAGAGATTCATACGTAGTATTTAACACCCTGTATTAGTTCGAATCGATACCTACGCAGTATTTCCGAAGACAAGTCGCCACAGCGAGCTGCAGCTCCCACTTCAGTGGAATACTCTTAAAGAGACTTGGATTTATAATCTCGAGCAGTGGGTTTCGAACGTTCTGTGCCTGGATAATGTTTAAATATTATTTTTACATTAACTTAATTTTCTTTTGCTAGTACCTACGCGTACTAAAAAGCATGGTGCTAGTTCGAACCATGACACCACAAGAGTACAAGCTAAACCACGCCAAGTTCAAAATAATCTACAGCTTTCAATCGACGCCCTTCGGGGACTGCTTGCTGGGCATCACGAGCACAGATGGAGCTGTAGCTTACTTGGCATTCGTGGACAAAGAGAAGGAAGAAGCACTGACTGTTTTGAGGAGCGTGTGGCCTCTTACCGATTTAATAGAAGATACCAGCAATATCACTAATTACATCATAAGCAATATCTGCGCAGAGTCCCCGGACGATTCCCTTTCGGTCCTCCTGAAGGGCACAGAGTTCCAAACGTAGGTTTGGGAATCCCTGATGCAAATACCGCGGGCTACAACTACCACTTACGAGCAGGTCGCCATGATTATTGGAAACCCGAAAGCTTCGCGTGCAGTTGGCAACGCTGTGATGAAGAACAATGTCGCGCTGTTGGTACCTTGTCACCGCGTGAGGGGAAAGTCCGGCAGCAATAAATATAAATGGGGAACCACCCGCAAAGAGAAGATTATTGCACACGAGGGCAAACATCCCTGAGCTCTTCGTTGCAATATTATTTATCATACGATATTTTTTTGTATATCAGATGCAGTTTTATATCTTTTTAATATTTTTGTACATGATACATGGTAATTATTGCTTAAAAATCAAATTGACGGCTTAGTGCACGAGTATTTTATGCCCACTTTTAGCGCTTTTGAGAAAAACAGGTTAAAAGAAAAATACTATTTTTGATGAATTTGTGAAGTAGATGTAAATGGGATTTTTGTACAGCGTGAAGAAATTGTGAAGAAAAACTGAAATTTTGAAAAAAGTGGATATAGAATATTTGTGCTCGAAGCTGTCGATATATTTCGCGTGAAAATGTAAGTACACGAATTGGCCGATGTACTACCGCTTTGCGAAATAAATAACTTACCGATATAAAGTATTGTTTATTTTTACACATCAAGAATTAGGGATTACACGAATGCTTAGAAACTTTGCTAAGAATTCGGGACTTAATAGAAAAGAAGTTGGCCGCAGCGAGGCGCTGCAGCTGTTAATGTACAAATTCATGCACGATGTAAATTATATACAATGTACAATGCGTAGTCTCAGGAAACTTTGTAAGTACAAAATTATCATCGTTGCATTCTCACGCTGTAACGATTACAGGAACGGCGCAGCTGAACCGTAGCACTTGCGCAGCAGTGGTAAAATATTTGCTAGCTTTTGCTATTTTACATCGAGTCGAAGTGTATCAGATTGCAAGCAATGGGAAGAAGTGTAAAATGAGACTTCCATCATAAATATTAAAGAGATATAGTAAAATTGGTATAAGCTTGTATAAGTTTTGCATGTACTTCTCAATCAACAAGCCTTCCAGATCCTGAATTCAGGGGCGGTTTGGGTATAGGCTAAGTATTTGGGCTGCAGCTTAGGGCGGCTAATTTTCGGGAGCGACAAATTTTTTGGGTGTGATCAATTTTGAGAAGCGGCAAATTTTGGGGAGCGGTAAATTTGGGGGAGCGATAAATTTTGAGAAGCGACAATTTTTTAGGGGCAATCAATTTTGAGAAGCGACAATTTTTGAGGGGCAATCAATTTTGAGAAGTGGCAAATTTGGGGAGCGATAAATTTTGAGAAGCGGCAAGATTTGTGAACGATAAATTTTGGAGAGCGATAAATTTGGAGAAGCGGCAAAATTTGTGAACGATAAATTTTGGGGAGCGATAAATTTGGAGAAGCGGCAAAATTTGTAAACGATAAATTTTGAGAAGCGACAATTTTTGAGGGGCAATAAATTTTGAAAAATGGAAAAATTTGGGGAGCGATAAATTTGGGAGAGCGGCAAATTTGGAGAGCGATAAATTTGGGAGAGTGGCAAATTTGGGGAGCGATAAATTTTGAGAAGCGGCAAAATTTGTGAACGATAAATTTTGGGGAGCGATAAATTTTGAGAAGCGACAATTTTTGAGGGGCAATAAATTTTGAGAAGTGAAAAAATTTGGGGGAGCGGAAAATTTTGGGGAGTAGCAAATTTGGGAGGGCGATAAATTTGGAAAAGTGGCAAATTTGGGGAGCGATAAATTTTGAGAAGTGGCAAAATTTTGGGGAGTGATAAATTTGGGAGAGTGGCAAATTTCGGGAGCTATAAATTTTGAGAAGTGGCGAAATTTAGGGAGCAATAAATTTTGAGAAGTGGCAAAATTTTGGGGAGTGATAAATTTGGGAGAGTGGCAAATTTGGGGAGCGATAAATTTTGAGAAGCGGCAAAATTTGTGAACGATAAATTTTGGGGAGCGATAAATTTTGAGGCAATAAATTTTGAGAAGTGGAAAAATTTGGGGGAGTAGCAAATTTGGGAGAGTGGCAAATTTCGGGAGCGATAAATTTTGAGAAGCAGCAAAATTTAGGGAGCAATAAATTTTGAGAAGTGGCGAAATTTTGGGGAGTGATAAATTTCGTGGAGCGGTAAATTTGAAAAGCGATAAATTTTGAGAAGCGACAAATTTTGGGAAGCAATAAATTCTGAGAAGCGGCAAAATTTGGGGAGCAATAAATTTTGAGAAGCGGCAAAATTTTGGGGAGTGGCAAATTTGGGGGAGCGATAGATTTTGGGATATTTCGAGGAAAGGGTCGCCGAATCTCGAAAGAAAAAATGAAATGAATTTAATTTGGCATCTGTGAGGCTCGTAATTCTATAATACACGATCTGACTGATAGAAATGGATGCTATCTACATTGTAAATATTACTATACCATTAATACTATACATTATTCGATAAAATAGCAAGTTTACACATACAGATGTATATACACGTACATATAAATGTAAAAAACGAGTTGTAAAGTACCGTCTCGCGCAATACTTGTTTAAAAATATCCTATTTCGGTCACAAGTATGACGTTTATTTATAACAATAGCAAAGACTCCTATTTCCCGAACCACAACTACATACTCGATAACGTGGACTCGCCTTCCTTCGTATAAACCTCAAACTTTCGCGTATTAGAAAATAGATCTTTCGTACGATATTACTTGAAGTCCATACGTACCATAAAATTTCGTTACTAGATACTACAATATGCATTCTGTCAGAAAATAGAGGCATCTTCTTTTAAATACAAATGAAAAGCGAAGCTCCTAGTTACTTATCCTAAGTAACTTAAGTTTCTGTTTCTCGTAGATTATCCTATACAGTGTAGTTAATGCAGTCAGTCTCATCGATCAATTAACAGTAATAATTATGTGCATTTGATGATTCCATTGAATTTTGTATCTTTTATCTCCGTCGCGGGTCTCTCTTGGTAAATCTACTCGCTCTGGTTCGCTACAAAAATATTGCCTGAAGTATATTAAGAAGGTACCCTAGTTTAATGAGTGAAAAATCGAATTCTTTTCGCATTTTTTCAGTGCGCCTGACAAACAAATTTATTTACGAAGGCTTACGCCATCGGCTATAACTCTGTAAATTTTCAATAAAAACGCTCAAAAATATTCCGAGCTTCACCTCGAACACACCTTAATATGCACGCAAAACGACAGACAGTGAAAGCTTATAGTTTTCGTTAAATAAATTCCCGAAAATTGCGTTGGAAACTAGGGTACCCCCAGGTGCGGAAGTATCGTGCGCTAAAGATACAAAATTCAACTCGAATTGAAATTCTATTGTACGGTATAGTATTGCTACGTTTCTGTTTAATGCCATAATTCACCTAACAATTTAATATGACATCGAGGCAAGCACGAAGAATGTATTAAAAATAAATGGATGTTCGATGTTGATCTCTTTGGATTCTCCTAGCGGCTTACAATTTCCAGCTTGCTATTGCTCGTACCTTGCAAGGCAGTGTTTCTTGGAAAACACCAAGTGGTAAGAAAGAGATTTATCTACAAAGATTGCGCGCACCTCCGACGGACAATAGATCGCGGTAGACTTTCTTAATAAAAATAGAATATTCGCTATTGTACATACAATATGTTCGATTAGAAATATTCGGACTCCATTGTTATTCCAATTTTCAGTGGGATCCAGAATGAAAGTTCGAGAGCTCTTTTACAGAAATCAAATTATAGAGTACGAGTTAATTGCGTATGTAATTTGATTTCCTTGCGATAATCGAGCGACTTCACATTCAGACACTATTTCACTAGTTCATTGTTCATGGCAATATTCAAACGTGCGAATAAATACTTCGGAAAATCGTAAGTGCCATTATTAATGTTACCAAATTGTAGATAGCTGCTTCGCTCGACGCCAGGGATGGAATGTTATTCCCCGGTATGCTGTTGGAGCCTGTTATTAGAATGAAATAATAACGAATGACAATGACTGCGGATGAAATAATGTAAATAGCTATTTAGGTGTCGCTTAACATTCACCTGGTATCCTGGACCGTGGGGTCGTAGCTATTCTCATTATTGGATTGTGAGGAACTGGTTTCATTGGCGTTGGCGCGGGACTTGGAGAATTTCCATAACACTGGCCTGAAACAGATATGTTGCGGTCAGTCGAAGCTTGATAACTTGGAAGCCTCTGTAAGTCGGAAGTTTTCTTCGTTCCCTTCCGCGCCGATGTAAACACCTCTACAACTCGAAATGAAATTTCTTTAACTCGAACTATATTCTGCATGTTAAATTATGTATTTCACCTCTACAACTCGAATTTAGAAAAACTCCGACCTCTACTAGTCGAAGTTTACTTTTACGTATGCATTACGAAATTTCGAAGAAAGATCTCAAAATATTGAGGAAAATGTTTTCTCTGCATTTTTTCTGCAATTTTTCGGTATCCGAATATTCGAATACTTCAGTTATTTGGCGAATATAATTCGAATATCCAAGTATCCAAATACTATTCGAATATTTCAGTATTCGAGTGTAATTCGAATATCCAAGTATCCAAATACTATTCGAATACTTCAGTATTCAAATAATATTCGAATATTTCAGTATTCGAATACTATTCGGATATTTCAGTATTCGAATACTATTCGAATATTTCAGTAGTCGAATACTATTCGAATATTTCAGTAGCCGAATAATATTCGAATATTTCAATAGTCGAATACTATTCGAATATTTAAGTATTCGAATACTATTCGGATATTTCAGTATTCGAATACCATTCGAATATTTAAGTATTCGAATACTATTCGGATATTTCAGTATTCGAATACTATTCGAATATTTCAGTAGTCGAATACTATTCGAATATTTCAGTAGCCGAATAATATTCGAATATTTCAATAGTCGAATACTATTCGAATATTTAAGTATTCGAATACTATTCGGATATTTCAGTATTCGAATACCATTCGAATATTTAAGTATTCGAATACTATTCGAATATTTCAGTAGCCGAATAATATTCGAATATTTCAATAGTCGAATACTATTCGAATATTTAAGTATTCGAATACTATTCGGATATTTCAGTATTCGAATACCATTCGAATATTTAAGTATTCGAATACTATTCGGATATTTCAGTATTCGAATACTATTCGGATATTTCAGTATTCGAATACTATTCGAATATTTAAGTATTCGAATACTATTCGGATATTTCAGTATTCGAATACCATTCGAATATTTAAGTATTCGAATACTATTCGGATATTTCAGTATTCGAATACCATTCGAATATTTAAGTATTCGAATACTATTCGGATATTTCAGTATTCGAATACCATTCGGATATTTCAGTATTCGAATACTATTCGAATATTTCAGTATTCGAATACTATTCGACTGATGTATTCGAATAGTATGGTGTGAATTATAAATCAAGTTCTTTAGGTTCTTTTTTTTACAAGCTTTTATTTAGTTTCAGTTATGCGTTCGTTAGTTTGTCAGGATGAAATTGTAAGTCAATTTTGATCCACTTCTACATATCCGATCGACTTGAAACTTTGCACATATACGTAGTTCCGCTGACAATACAATATTTTCCCTAAAAAGCATGAAATACTTTATAGTAAATTTTTTTTTTAAAAACAAGCTTTTATTAAAATGTACTAAAAAGGAACCAATAATTTTGATACCGGCCCAGATGACTACCTGAGAAGAATTCCCTGATATGACTAAAAATAAACGCGTGTAAATATTTAAATATTTAGTATTCGAATACTTAATACTCGAATAGTATTCGAATACTCGATACTCGAATAGTATTCGAATACTTAAAGATTCGAATAGTATTCGAATACGTAAATATTCGAAAAATAACATTCGAATACTCAAATATTCGAGGTTTATTCGTAGCATTCGAATACTTGTAAAATATTCGAATATTAAATTAGTAATAGTCCCAGCCCTAACTCACGATTGAAAATGCTATTGATTTACAATACACTAAAAGACTAGCACGAAGCAAAATCACAATTTTTTTAATATTTAAGAAAGAGTAATATTTCGAGCATAAAACGCGTCTTATAATTATTTTTAAAACTTGGAAACTTTGACCTTTAAAACTTGAATTTGTCTTGCTTTACAGCTTCACAAGTCGAAAAATTAACAGTCGTACAAAGCCTCTATAAGTCGAATTT
Organism: Andrena hattorfiana; assembly: GCA_944738655.2. Lineage (NCBI taxonomy): Eukaryota > Metazoa > Arthropoda > Insecta > Hymenoptera > Andrenidae > Andrena > Andrena hattorfiana. The sequence goes on from OX122895.1 coordinate 3,432,751, forward strand.
TCTTTTGTCGAACCTCTCTCACTCGAAAACTCGATAAGCCGAAACCTCTATAATTCTTAAACATCTTCTAATTATTTTTAATACTTGAAAACTTTCATTTATCTTGCTTCACAGCTTCACAAGTCGAAAAATGAAGTCGTACAAAGCCTCTATAATTCGAATTTTCGTTTGTCGAGCCTCTCTCACTCGAAAACTCGTTAATCCGAAAGCCTCTATAATTCGAAGATCTTTTCCCTTCGCTTGAGATTCTTATAATTCATGCATAAAATTCACCTTTCTTATAAAGTCGCATCCCTTCCTTCTTCGGATCAATGTTTCGAATGCAGTGACCCCCTGCCTCCTTGATATAGATCTCTTCATCGTTTACGATTAAGCCAACGAAGCACTCATTGGTGCCTGTGTCGTTCCTCATGGTGTACGTATACATAACACCCTTTTCTTCCCACTGCCCTAAGCACAAGTACGTTCGCTCTGCAACAGTTTTAGAAAATAAACATTACGCTGAGTTTACATCCCCTTTCGCTTCGCAGAAATCTTCTCGATTCCCTATTCTCACCTTCGTAAAGCTCGCCAGACTCGCAGTCGGTGACTTTGAAATACATTATCTCGCGCGTGTTGCAGTTGCTGCTCAACTCGGCACACATTCCAGACAGATCGGTTATCATTCCCATGTACTGTCCAGTAATCGGGCAGGGTGACTCCACTGCGCGTTCAACTCCTAATGCGAACAGGGGCTACAACTCTTTTCGATGGAATAATAGACGAAGAAACTCGAGTAGCTTCAACTTACGTGCTTGCGTCAACCAAACTGGCTTGTCCAAATTGGGATCGTCGCATAAATAGGGCTGATAACCAGGGCTCAACACCATCCCTGCGAAAGTTCAAAATAAAATTCTAGAATTCTGATCATCGCTCCTCGATTAGTGAATATAACAAGTACCTATCGTAAACTCCAACACATTTTCGCTTCGCTGCCTCATCATCAAGCACAAGTAAGCTGTCTGTTCGCTGGAAACATGCGAGTTAAGCGACGAATTCGTGGAGCGGAGAGTGAATCTTCGCCAACTTAATCTTACCACTGATTCTTCGAGTAAACAATGTAGCGACCAGTCTCCTCGTTAGAGTCCACAGTGATGAAAGTGTAGCTGTTGTAGCCATTCAGGTCAGTAAAAGTCATCGTGCCATTGACGATGAGGGATTCCTCCCACACACCCTGCGCCCACTTTGGGAATCTGAAACAAGAATCACTTCTAAGCAACGCGTGCTTGATCGAGCGCAGTTGGAGGTTCGAAGAGTACTGACGTTGCCACATGCGTCTTCACATAGTACGGCATCTTCTTCTGATTTGGAACTTTGCTTAGTACCAGCGTCTCGTAGCCACTAGTCGAGTTCTCCAGGTTCTGCGTGCAGCTGGAGTCGCTGCTGAATGCCATGTACGTCTTCCCTTTCATGTTGTCAACGTGGTACAGCTGTAGTGTCATCCAAGAAATCGTATTAATGAAATAGCGAACAGTAAGTAGGTTGACGGTGAGATGTTACGCTCGACTCACCCCACATCTGTACTGCGGTCTGCCTTCGCTCGCTGCATCGTTGTCCAGCAGAGCGAAGTAGGTGGACCCATTTGGCCCGGGCCAGTTGCCCAAGCAGTTGAACGTAAGGTTCGCTGTAACGTCAGTTGCATTATACGAGTCAGGGAAGTGGAATGTTAAGCGACAAGGAGCAAGAAGGGAATTACCATGGGACTCGAAGCTGCAGCGATTGAAGTGCAGTCGCAGGACAGATCCATCGGGGCAGTTGTTGAAAGAAGACGAGAAGCTGTTGCACTCGACAGCTCTGTCGGACCCATTATTCACGCTGTACTTGAAATGATACTGGCCAGTGATGGGGCAGTACTCGTTTCTGATGGGAGCGTTCCCAATTTCTTTGGTTCCTACGCAGGCGATAAATGTATAAGTTCCTCGAAGGGATCCTGAGCTCGCTGAGTTTTGAAAGAGCGAAGCGAACACATTCCCCAGGAATGTCTACTAACTGTACAACATGGATGTGGAGTTCAGCGAATCGCAGGAAGCCAGCGCAGTGGATTCGGAGGTGTAACACCTGTTCAGGTCTTCGGAGAAGACTTCGATCAAGTTCCTCGATCTCCTGAGTAAGCGAAAGCAGCGGATGCACTCTCCATCGCCATACCTGGAGCAAATACAAGTCGTTAGGGCTGAGGCTCTGTTACACTCTTCTCGTCTCCACTGGTTAAAGAAATAACTAATCTCCTGCGATCTACCCAAATCAGTTTCTGCCTGGGACACCCGACTCGCTGGCCTGGCGCAGCCAATTACTGTCCAGCTGCCAGGCCGCTGCGTTTAAAACTACATCTAGTAGCTCGTCGATCATGAAACGAGGAGGCAGACAGTGCCTGGAGCCTGGTCTATTTCCATCCCAGACACAGTGCAGACGTCTGGGCATCCCCAAGGGTGCATTAAGTAGGCGTGCACGCCAGCGGACTTCTTTTAATCTGGCTTGCAGGCTGATTGGTACAGTCGCGGTGGAAAGTCGCGGTGGAAAGTCGCGGCGACCGCGGGCGGGGTAAATAAAATATTCGTAACGCTATCAGACGGACCTGTCGATTAGGAGCACGTTATCGCCGACCCTCCTGTGGCAGTAGCCCCACACGGGTATGGCGTTGAACGTGACGTTGATGGTGGAGTATTGAATGGGCCCATTGCTCGTGTCGCCCGCTTCGTTTCCGCTCACCTGCGTCACGAACTCACCCTGAAATTCCGCGGGAAAGTAGCAGCCGACCATAAACTGGGGGTCGTAGCCTTGGAGGCCGTCGCTGGTGATCACAGTCGCATCTGGAAATTAAATGATACACCTCGTTAGCTCGCGTTAGCTGGGATTGATTTAGCAGAAAAGGCGAGGCATTTTTCGGAATTATTATAAATGTACCTGGGCGGGCCTTTGGAATGTTTAGACTGGGAGGGGAAGGGACTTATTATTTTTTTTTTTTTTAAAGAATTATTTTAAATATGAAGGACTTTAGAAATATTTACACTGGGAGGGGAGGGGACTTGTTTTTTTTTAAAAATTATTTTAAATATGGAGGACTTTAGAAATATTTAAACTGGGAGGCGAGGGGACTTAGGAAGAGACTTATTTGTTTTAAGAGAATTATTTTAAATATGAAGGGCCTTAGAAATGTTTAGACTGGGAGGGGAGGGGACTTATTTTTTTTAAAAGAAGTATTTTAAATATGAAGGGCCTTAGAAATGTTTAAACTGGGGAGGGAGGGGACTTGGGAAGGGACTTATTTTTTTTTTAAAGAATTATTTTAAATATGAAGGGCCTTAGAAATGTTTAGACTGGGAGGGGAGAGGACTTGGGAAGGGACTTATTTTTTTTTTTTAAAGAATTATTTTAATTACGAAGGGCCTTAGAAATGTTTAGACTGGGCCGGGAAGGGACTTGGGAAGGGACTTATTTTTTTTTAAAGAATTATTTTAAACACAATGGGCCTTAGAAATGTTTAGACTGGGAGGGGAGAGGACTTGGGAAGGGATTTATTTTTTTTTTTAAAGAATTATTTTAAATATGAAGGGCCTTAGAAATGTTTAGACTGGGAGGGGAGGGGACTTATTTTTTTAAAAAGAATTATTTTAAATATAAAGGGCCTTAGAAATGTTTAGACTGGGAGGGGAGAGGACTTGGGAAGGGACTTATTTTTTTTTTTTTAAAGAATTATTTTAATTACGAAGGGCCTTAGAAATGTTTAGACTGGGCCGGGAAGGCACTTGGGAAGGGACATATTTTTTTTTTACAGAATTAGTTTAATTACGAAGGGCCTTAGAAATGTTTAGACTGGGAGGGGGGAGGACTTGGGAAGGGACTTATTTTTTTTTAAAGAATTATTTTAAACACAATGGGCCTTAGAAATGTTTAGACTGGGAGGGGACTTGGGAAGGGACTTATTTGTTTTAAAAAGAATTATTTTAAATATAAAGGACCTTAGAAATGTTTAGACCTGGGGGGGAGGGGGTGCTTGGAAAAGATTTAGGATTTAGGGGGGGACACCACGGTAATGGCCCGAAAAGTAAAGGTATCTTTGGAAATTTATTAAAAGGAAACTACGTAATGAATCTTTTTTAAACTTGCAGGACTTCTTATTGGATATTTAAGTTACACGAATACATTTTTTTAAATTCATTTAATACAGATTTATAAGCTGTACAGGGCCATTAACTTAGGGCTGCAAAAAACTTCCGCTGACACGGTTGACAGTTTTCCGACGACATAGTTCTTCGGAAATAAAAAAACCAAAAAGTTTTAGAAACCATATGCACATGACTATGACACGACGGGTTCGATTTTGAAAATTTGGAAAAATGACAAAATGGCGAATCTCTGAAAATGGTGAAATTTGATTCCAATAAATTAACTCTTTCGTTGAAAAAGAAATAGAAGGAAACGACCAATCAAAAAAATCTCCCGGCGTGCCACAGCCAACCGCAAATAGTTTCTAAAACATTTTGGTTTGTTGATTTTACAAGCACCGTTTCGTCAGAAAACTGTCATCCAGATTTTTTGCAATGCAAAGTTACTGGTCCTGCACAGCTTGTAAATTCGCTTTAAATAAATTTCAAAAAAGATATTCGTCTAACTTAAATATCCAATAAACAGTCCTGAAAGTTTAAAAAAGATTCATTACGTAGTTTGCTTTAAATAAATTTCCAAAGATACCTTTACTTTGCGGGCCATTACCATGGTGTCTCACCTTGAAAAGGATCAGAGTGTCATAAGGTACTTATATATTGGTACCAAGTTAAAGAAGCGACTCCCGGTGGTCCACTTTCTTCCGAACTGAGCTTGTAAACAAAGAAGCTGGGTCTGATTCTCTAGACTGTTTTAAAATGGCACCAAGTAAATTAAAATCCTTGACGAGTTTAATTGAAAACTAAGCCAAGTTTCCTCAGAAATTACCACGCAGTAAATTCCCACTTAATTTGATAAGAAGAATGCTGATGGAACCTCGCGATTTCGGATACTCTGAGGTCGACGACGAAGGACCTTGTGAAAGATCATTCGCTTTGGGATGATTGATCGTTCAACGCGAGCAGATCGATTCACCGAAGAGAGAAGAACAAAACGAATTCCCAGGAGCGAGTCGAGGGTCGTGTGAACGACCTTAAACCCGCAACGTCCTTTATGATGGAATCCACGATTAATTCGTGCAGTGTCAGTGGCCCCAGGGTGGAGGAACGAGGTCGCAGCGAGCTTCGCATCGATTCCCAGCTAGCGCCTCGAGATCCTGCCAGCTACGCTAGTTTTCAGACACCCTCGGACCTCCACCCACCTCGAGCCAAAGCACCATTTCCTATTCAGAAATATTCAAACACAAAAGCTCCACGCTTATCGAATTCCAGAGACCCATTTATTATTTAAACCACCGCCTAGCCCCAGCGGTATGCAGATCAATGCACCCACTTCCCCGCGATTATCGCCGTGGAAAGGGGAGCAAAACGCCATGGAAAATAAAATCGCGTTCCACCTTACTACCCACGTGTCGCGCGCCCAACGATCCATGAATGGTCATTAACGTCGGCATTAAGTGGTTACGAGGGCAGGTGGCCACGCTGACAGCCTGGACCACCGTGAAATTCTCCTTACAACGTAATACAATCGCTTGCTTATGATGGATTATCCCTTTCGCGTGCCACCAGACACCGCGTCATTAATCGTCGATTATCAGAAAAAGGCAATTAACGCAAATTTAACTTGGTGTCTAAGCCTGTAAGGAGTCACTTGGGACCTTCAAGGGGCCTACATCTTTCATCAGAAAGGGAGGACTTTTTATCTTCAGGGATCCTTTCAGGTGGAACTGTTTGTCTAGTTCAGAATCATGGCTTAATGGCTTCAGAGGATGGATGCTTCAGGCGATGTTTCACTAATGAGTGGACATCTCTATTCCACTTCTTGCGGTGTTGAAGCATAACCGCAGCAGCGCATCTGGAGCTGACGCCCGATGATCCACGACACGAGTCCAATGACCAGTTCCTCCAAAATACAGCGGATTATATAAATTCGGCAGCACCTGTTGCGCCCGATGTCTCCCAGTGTCTCAAAAACAGCTGCGAGGAACGTGTCATCTTCGGTGTCATCTGCCTGACAGAAGGCCCAAATGACTGTATTTACACCTTCAGCATATGTAGATACAAGTTTCTATTCAGTGACGAGCAACTTTTGGAGTAGTGGGCCCAAAAGTGGAAGCCTAAAACTCCACGCGGGCCGTAATATTCAATTTATGGGGTCAGTTTGTTATTTCTGACATAGATTTATAATTGAAATAATCGCGGGCCGGAGATGAATGCTGAAGGGTCAAATGGGCCCTTCCGAATGGGCCCTAGGTCCCATCAGGAGCTCGAGGGTCTAGTAGTAACTCAATATCGTGACGTAACGACCCGAGAGGAGCTTAGCTCCTCGAGCACAATAAGAAGGAATCCCTGAATGACGGCGATCACGTTGGGCCCGGCATTTACCCACCACTGCGTTATGAGTCCCCGACGGTTCTCAGGAACTTGAGACCACCGAGGCTCAGTCCGCGTATAATGCACGGTAGGAGGGCGAAGGAATGCGAGGAACAAGCTGCATTGCTCAGCCATTGCTACCCACCCCCTCCACGCACACGAATTGTCTCATTTCACATCTCCACATGGGAATTCGTCTCGTTGCCACCCTCCCTTCTGTTTGTCTTACTGGCCCCGACTCATTGGGTCAGCTGTGCTCGTCTTTCGGAGGATCGTAGTCCACTTTACCTTCCTCCGGGAAGAAGGGTAGTGTTTGCTAAAATGCAGAGTCCTGGTCCTCTGTTTCAAAGTGACAGTTCAGGGGCCCGGAAAACAGGACCCCGGTTTAGGATCTTAAAGAAATATTAATTTAGAAAATATTATTTTAAATGGCTTTAGATGGTAAGTGACAACTATTGTCAAATTTTAGCTGAAAAATTATTTTCAGGGAATTATTTTAAATGGGACTTGAATTAGATGGCAAGTGACAACAATTGTCAAATTTTGACTGAAAAATTGTTTTCAGAGGATTATTTTAAATGGGACTTGAATTAGATGTTAAATGACAACTATTGCCAAATTTTAGCTGAAAAATTATTTTCATCTGATTATTTTAAATGGCACTTGAATTAGATGGTAAATGATAACTATTGTCAAATTTTGACTGATAAATTATTTTCAGGGAATTATTTTAAAACGGACTTGAATTAGATAGCAAATGACAACTATTGTCAAATTTTGACTGAAAAAATATTTTCATGGAATTATTTTAAATGGCACTTGAATTAGATGTTAAATGACAACTATTGTCAAATTTTGACTGAAAAATTATTTTCAGGGAATTATTTTAAAACGGACTTGAATTAGATGGTAAATGACAACTATTGTCAAATTTTAGCTGAAAAATTTTCATGGAATTATTTTAAATGGCACTTGAATTAGGTGTTAAATGACAACTACTGTCAAATTTTGACTGAAAAATTATTTTCATGTGATTATTTTAAATGGCACTTGAATTAGATGTTAAATGACAACTATTGTCAAATTTTAGCTGAAAAATTTTCAGGCAATTATTTTAAATGACACTTGAATTAGATTGTAAATGACAGCTATTGTCAAGTTTTGTCTAAAAAATTATTTTCAGGGAATTATTTTAAATCGGACTTGAATTAGATGGTAAATGACAACTATTGTCAAATTTTAGCTGAAAAATTTTCATGGAATTATTTTAAATGGCACTTGAATTAGATGTTAAATGACAACAATTGTCAAATTTTGACTGAAAAATTATTTTCAGGGAATTATTTTAAATGGGACTTGAATTAGATGGCAAATGACAACTATTGTCAAATTTTGATTGAAAAATTATTTTCATGTGATTGTTTTAAATGGCACTTGAATTAGATGTTAAATGACAACTATTGTCAAATTTTAGCTGAAAAATTATTTTCATCTGATTATTTTAAATGGCACTTGAATTAGATGTTAAATGACAACTATTGTCAAATTTTGACTGAAAAATTATTTTCATATGATTGTTTTAAATGACACTTGAATTATGTTGTAAATTACAACTATTGTCAAATTTTAGCTGAAAAATTATTTTCATCTGATTATTTTAAATGGCACTTGAATTAGATGTTAAATGACAACTATTGTCAAATTTTGACTGAAAAATTATTTTCATATGATTGTTTTAAATGACACTTGAATTATGTTGTAAATTACAACTATTGTCAAATTTTAGCTGAAAAATTATTTTCATGGAATTATTTTAAATGGCACTTGAATTAGATGTTAAATGACAACTACTGTCAAATTTTGACTGAAAAATTATTTTCATGTGATTATTTTAAACGGCACTTGAATTAGATGTTAAATGACAATTATTGACAAATTTTGACTGAAAAATTATTTTCCTGGAATTATTTTAAATGGCACTTGAATTAGATGTTAAATGACAACTATTGTCAAATTTTGACTGAAAAATTCTTTCATGTGATTATTTTAAATGGCACTTGAATTAGATGGTAAATGACAACTATGGTCAAATTTTAGCTGAAAAATTATTTTCATGGAATTATTTTAAATGGCACTTGAATTAGATGGTAAATGACAACTATTGTCAAATTTTGACTGAAAAAATATTTTCATGGAATTATTTTAAATGGCACTTGAATTAGATGTTAAATGACAACTATTGTCAAAATTTAGCTGAGAAATGAATTTTATTAGGTCAGATGTCCCCAAGGGGCCCTTTTTCACTACGGATTTGTTTCTTCTCAGCATGAAGAAACTTCAATATGATTCTGCTGTGTGAAACGTAGACGCTATTATATTAGGAGGTACTGGAATTACAGAAACGAATTAATGGCACTGTTTTCCTCTGGGTCCTTCAATTCCACCTCCCTCTAAACACGAAAGCAACCCTTATATTTTCTGCAAATTATCGAAGCAGAGTGCCACATCCCCGCATATTCATTTCAAAGTGTCACCAAGCTCGGAATCAAATTTGCACTTGTTTAAATCCTGTCAAGAGGGAAAATTTTTGAAAACCTGGTGCCACTTAGGGTGCTAACGAGGGTGCTTTATCTAAGGAGGCGTATTACACATATCCCCGGCGGGATTAACGCGCGGACAGGTGGAAGAGGTGTAAATGGAGGGCAAAAAGGGCGCAAGGACACGTGGAATCCCAGGAATCCTTGGCGAGCGTCTCGCGTGTCCCCCCTTTCACGTCCTTGCCTAGTAACCGTCAATTATAAATCCCCGACCCCCCGGCCCCGGCTGCTCCACCCTCCCCGAGGAATTCATTTCAAATGCCTGTTCGATGCACCTTCGCGTGACGCGACACACGAGCGGGCCAGCCACCGCCGGGGCGCATGCGCCGGCGATAATGAGCGCGCGCGGCAAGTGCAGCACGCTGTCCGCTATAAATTCTCGCTTATTTATTTCTCGGCCCCGGGACGCGACAAACGGACCCTGGTACCGGCGGCTGCGAGCTTTTTTGCCGCCACCGGGATATAAATATCTCGCGGCTACTGGGAAGCGATTTTCGTCCAGCTAAATCATTCCTTCCTTGACGCGGAGGTGGCTCGAGTGGGCTGGATTAGGCCCGGGCTTAAGTCTGGGTCTAACTTTACAGAAATGTGAAACGGAATTGCGAAGTCGTTCCAGAAGAGAGTTGTTTGTGAAGAAAAAGAGAGAGAGAGGGAGAGAGAGAGAGAGAGAGAGAGAGAGAGAGAGAGAGAGCTATGTGCAAAGGTTCTGGAACGTCCTGTATACATAACAGAATTATTAACAAATTCACGCGCGTGTGGTATGAAATTATGGGAAATAAAGAGAAAATAGTGTTTGGATAAAATCCTAATTTTTTGTGGAAGATAGGCCCTTTTCTGTGCTAGGACCCAGGTGGCAATTGCTCATCGGATCCTCGGTTAAATCCGCCACTGGTTATTTAAATTCGGAGTCCGAGGTGTCACATTGATGGAAGTGTCACTCCATCTGAGGTCCAAGGAATTAGAAGAGGGTTGAACGCTCGGTATAGATTCTAAGCACACGCGAGCGGAGTGCGAATGATAATGCCAGAGAAGTGCCTGCCGGGAAACAGAGGCAGGGGAGTACGTAGTATATTCTTAAACGCGAGAAGACATGGGGCTTCCTGCACTTGTGCATGTGCCACCGTCCAAGTATTTATAGTTTTCGACTTCCCTTGAGGTCTGCGCGACCGGAAACCGGTCGATTATATTTAGAAAAAGGCTCGATTGAACGTGGAATAACAATTCTGCTAGGTGCAACGCTGAGAATCGCGGGCTCCTGCCCGGCTTTTTCCTTGGCTTCGAACGGACCCCCCCGTTTTTCCTTACACACCTCCTTCCATTCTCGGCGTTAGAAACTATGAAAACCCTACGGATATATTAGTTTACTACCATGGATAACTAAATGGTAACATTTAGCGAAATTCTGTAGGCGAAAAAACGAATCTCGGGTGACCGGGATTCGAACCCACGAGCCGCGGGAGGTCCTTTGAATTACTAGTCAGACGCGTTACCAATTCCCCCAAAGTCGACTCCCGATGTGACTCTTTTCCGGACTCTACAAATGCTCAAACTAACGGAGTGGAATTTATGTGCCAATCAAACGCCGATGCACACAAGTCAGAAGCTGAAAACTCACATGTTTCCTTGTCTGCTGATTTAGTGCAAGCTTTGAATTATGCTCTTTTGAAGACTACTGTACGTAGAAGGGAATATCGATGGAATCTACCGTAGAATTATGTTTGGTATTATAAGCATCCTCCTCGAGGCATATGGTCCGATCCTGCCTCCAAGGAGATACAGCGCCAGGACTCGAGCAAGGTCGCTTTTTTGCAGCACGTCGATCTCGAAAAACAAGACTCCAATGGACCACCGGATGTGGGCCATCGCCGATCTTCTTGGTACACAGGCCCAGACGTTTACTGCGCGATTAAAATCTTTTAACGGCTGCCGAGTGGTTCGCTAGCCAGTTGCAATGGGAATTTACAGAACCGTGGATGCTCATCGAGGAAGTGTATAAAAAGTACTCCAGGGATGCATGGTCGCCAATTCAACTTCCCATTCCTGTGCATTTAACCCTTGGAGGGAAATTTGGTCAGTTTCACTGAAACTCGTTTGTGTCTTTAAATAACTAATAACCGCCAATAATAAATAATAATTTCTTAATTTAAACTTTTTATTTCTTAATTCCTTAATTTCCTAATCTCCCAGTTTTTTAATTTTAAAATTTTAAAATTTTTCAATTTTCTAATTTACTTAATTTCTTAATCTTTGAAATTCTCAACTTCTCAATTTCTTGACTTTTTAATTTTTTAATTTTTTAGTTTCTTAATTCCCTAATTTCTTAATTTTTCAATTTTCTAATTTTCTTAATTTCTCGACTTCTCAATATCTTAATTTTCTAATTTCTTAATATTTCTAATTTTGTAATTGCTTAATTTTTCTAAATGTCTAGTTTCATAATTTCTCAATTTTTATTCTTTTTAACTTCTAATTTTTTTTTATTGTAGAAATGTAATAAGTTCTTAAAACAATAAACCAGTAATAATTAAATGAACTGAGTTTTATTCGTGTGTGTTCGTTTCTTATAAATATATGTAATTGAATCAGTTCCATCCAAATTTATTTATCCCTGTAACTTCACAAATTAACTCCTCATTTCTGGCAAATAACTCCTCCGAATCGAATGAACCCTTTATCGAAAAGTAGACACGACTGGGCGAGAAAATAGCGGATGGACATATCCCTACAGTAGGGTCGAAGAAATGAGAGCAGAATTGGGTGCCGCGGTTGAGGCATTCCTTCCTTTCAGATTTCTCGGTGCACACGGCGCGTTACAAATCGCCGAGGCGAGTCCGTACGAAAAAGGAAACCGGAGGCCTCGTTCCTCGTCTCCGTGCGCGATTTTCACCTCGTAGAAGGGCTTCAGAAAGCGTGAAGCCGCGCGTCACGCCTCGTTGCAATCAATCGTCTAGTTATTCAATAGCTGAGAAGAATAGCTGCCCCGCTGGGTCTCGCGCGCTTTGTACGCAAGGGATCCGACGTGGGGGAAGGAAGAGAGACAGGCGCCTTTAGGAAGGTGCCGGGCCGAAGCGATTGAAAAGCGTTAGTTACGAAAGGCGAGGCTGGAAGTGAAACGTTCAAGTTACACATTGGCGAGCATCGACGCAATAGATTGTGATCCCGTCGCGTTATCTTTGCGCGCGCTCGTCGAAAAATGTTGATGAGCGCAAAAACCGACCCATCCCCCGTGGGGGGGGGAGCAATTATAAAGAAACATGTGATCGGGGTGAGACAAGAGTCCCAGCTAATAGCGTGCTTCCGGTTCGCGAAGGTAGGCTAGCTGGCGACGAGGTAACGTGGGCACATGAAAGGTAAAAGCCGAGCCCTAATCGAAATCTGAGCGGAACAGGACTCCAGGTGTAATTAGCCCTTGGTGGATGGTGAAAGATGGAGACGGGGTATTCGTGGAAATTCTGGGTGGATGTTGCAGAAAATTAAATAGGGGGAAATGAATTATTTGTAGGAAACTGGAGGAAAGAGAACAGGGCTCTTTAATTAATGTTGCAATCTCTAATGATTTATTAAGTGAAACATACTTGTATGTTTGTTTGTTAGATGAGGATTTCAAAGCTGAGAAGTACTGTGGGTCTCTGGTGACCCATTACTTGTAATAAATAATTTCTTTGGATGTGTTGAATTTCTCTGTGGAGCAATTCAAAGGGTGAATGCTTCAGTGGAGGATTTTCACGTTGAGTAAACACAGCAAACGAACATTTTTTATTAAAATGAGTAAAGTAATTAATAATAAAAATATCCAAACAATTGTTGCAGCATGCGGGATCAATCGCGTTGCAAACATAATTTTATAATAGCGTTCATTCGATACCCGTTCATTCGTTCTAGCGTTCATTCATTAAGTGCTCATTTATTGGCACGTTTACGGTAGAGAGATTGTAAAAGAATTGTGATGTTTATGGTGAGTAGACGAAGGTATTCCCTATCTTTACTCACACCTTGTACATACATAGCTGCGATAAGCAGATGTTGTCTGGATGAACGTGGAGCATTAGAAACCCTGTCGACAGGATGCTCGCACTTATAATAAGGAGGAAGAAAACCGTCGAGTACTTTCGCCTTCCTTCTCTCGTTAGTACCACGCCGGCAGTCGCGGTCTCGTTAACGAACCACTGCACGGGAATGCGCCCGAAGATAGTATCTTTTTGTGTTATCGAACCCCCTACGTTGCGGACATCCATCCTCGTGCCGATTTCTCAATGGAACATAAATCGATGGGGCGAGTGAAAAGTGTGGAAAGCTATGGAAGGGAGGAGTAGTGATGGATGGAGGAGATCTTGGATCACTAGGATTCTATAGAGCAGAACTGCTAGTGATTCCTTATTCGAAAATTATGTAAGGGAGGAATAGTACTTGTGAGAGTTAGAGCTCCTAGTGATCCCTTACTCGAAAGTTATAGAGGGGAGGATTAGTACTCGTTAGAGCAAAAGTCCTACGGATCTCTTAATCGAAAGCTATGGGCGGGAGGAATAGAACTTGGGAGAGTAATATTTCTAGAGGTCCTTTATTCGAAAGCTATAGAAGGGAAGAATAGTACTCGCGAGAGCAGAAATCCTTCCATAGATTTCGAATAAGCGATCACTAGGAATATTACTTTCTCAAGTTTTATTTCTCTCTTTCATAAATTTCGATTAAGGGATCGCTAGGAGCTCGGCTCTCACGAGTACTAATAATCTTCTATAATTTTCGAGTAAGGGATCACTAGGAGTTTTGCTCTCACGAGTACTAATTCTACCCTCTATAACTTTCTATTAAGGGATCACTAGGAGTTTTGCTCTCACGAGTACTAATCCTCCCCTCTATAACTTTCGAATAAGGGATCACTAGGAATATTACTCTCTCAAAATCTATTCCACCCTTCCATAGCTCTCGATAAAGGGATCACTAGGAGTTTTTCTCTCACGAGTACTAATCCTCCCTTCTATAATTTTGGAATAAGGGATCACTAGGAGTTCTTCTCTCACGAGTACTAATTCTACCCTCTATAACTTTCTATTAAGGGATCACTAGGAGTTTTGCTCTCACGAGTACTAATCCTCCCCTCTATAACTTTCGAATAAGGGATCACTAGGAACATTACTCTCTCAAAATCTATTCTACCCTTCCATAGCTCTCGATAAAGAGATCACTAAGAGTTTTCCTCTCGCGAGTACTAATCCTCCCTTCTATAATTTTTTAATAACGGATCACTAGGAGTTCTTTTCTCACGAGTACTAATCCTCCCCTCTATAACTTTCTATTAAGGGATCACTAGGAGTTTTGCTCTCACGAGTACTAATCCTCCCCTCTATAACTTTCGAATAAGGGATCACTAGGAATATTACTCTCTTAAGTTCTATTCCTCCCCTCCATAGCTTTCGATAAAGGGATCACTAGAAGTTCTGCTCTCACGAGTACTATTCCTCTCTTCCATAATTTTTTAGTAAGAGATCACTAGGAGTTCTGCTCTCACGAGTACTAATCCTCCCCTCTATAACTTTCGAACAAGGGATCACTAGGAATATTACTCTCTCAAAATCTATTCCACCCTTCCATAGCTCTCGATAAAGAGATCACTAGGAGTTTTTCTCTCACGAGTACTAATCCTCCCTTCTATAATTTTGCTATAAGGGATCACTAGGAGTTCTTCTCTCACGAGTACTAATCCTCCCCTCTATAACTTTCTATTAAGGGATCAATAGGAGTTTTGCTCTCACGAGTACTAATCCTCCCCTCTATAACTTTCGAATAAGGGATCACTAGGAATATTACTCTCTCAAAATCTCTTCTACCCTTCCATAGCTCTCGATAAAGAGATCACTAGGAGTTTTTCTCTCACGAGTACTAATCCTCCCCTCTATAACTTTCTATTAAGGGATCACTAGGAGATTTGCTCTCACGAGTACTAATCCTCCCCTCTATAACTTTCGAATATGGGATCACTAGGAATATTACTCTCTTAAGTTCTATTCCTCCCCTCCATAGCTATCGATAAAGGGATCACTAGAAATTCTGCTCTCACGAGTACTATTCCTCTCTTCCATAATTTTTTAGTAAGAGATCACTAGGAGTTCTGCTCTCACGAGTACTATTCCTCCCTTCCATAATTTTTTAGTAAGAGATCACTAGGAGTTCTGCTCCCGTGAGTACTATTCCTCACCTCTATAACTTTCTATTAAGGGATCACTAGGAGTTCTGTTCTCACAAGTACTATTCCCCCTTCCATAATTTTCGAGTAAATTCTCACTAGAAGTTCTGCTCTCGCAGGTACTATTCCTCCCGCCCATAGTTTTCAACCGAAGAAGCCAAAGTCCCCTGCCCCTTCAACTGTTTAGCACTATGCAGTCCCCCCTTCGTGCCCGCGTGGAATCACGCGACGACAAGTGTATACAAACTTGCGAGCGCTCACGGTACCCCATCGCGATTCCCATTTCAATGCAAACGCGGCGGGCGCGAACTTTTGTTTATCGCGCTTCCGCTCCGATCAAAGGGAACGCTCGTGGAAACGAGAACGACCGCAACCGAAAAGACGAGGAGAGCAGCGTCTAAATATAAACGGCCGCCAGGGATTCGTTGAACGTTGGAAAAGAAAAGAGCCATTAAAAGTCACTTACAAAAAACATTATTCCTATTTAGTTACAACACCAAAATGACTTCCTTGCGGTTAACAGAATCGCAGTAATAATGAGATTTCGGGTAACCGAACGAAGACCCCTGCCACCCATCAAAAGATTGCAAACTACAGGTTTTAAGCTGGCCAAATGTGTAGAGGAAGCAACCTTATCGTAAAGTGTTATGCAGCTGACGTATAGTATGCAGCAGGACAGTTCGGCAGGTCCTCGAGTGGCAGAGGAGCATATGTCGCTCACCCGGATATTTCTCAACGCGGTCCTCCAGCATTTTCGATGCTTCTTTCCTCCTTGCCCGGAGCGGGTTTCTCTTCTAGACTCGGGCCAGGTCGCGTGGCGTGTCTCCGTGGACAAGCAGGTGGGACCACGTGTCGTTTCGAGACCAGATGGAAGTGTCCACCTGGTAGCACGCTTCCTGACTTTCTCGATTTTCACTCTCCTACTTCCTATCTGCCCATTCATTTTCTTTGGCATCGATGGAAAAGTGGGTGGAGGTTTAAAACATTTTGCAAGCCCCGGGACACTGGAGGTGCTCCATACCGTGGCCATTTCTACGAGACGAGGCCCAATGACTCACGAAACCCGAAACCAACGTCGGCCAAGCGGGCAAGGATGTCTTCATCTCGCTGTTTTTCCTCCGCCTATAAACCGTCGTGTTTCCCCGTGAATAATCGCCCGGGCACAAAGGAGTATCGCTTCGATACAATAGAACGGAACGCCCACGAGAGAGCAGCGGAACGTATATCCCATAAGTGGAAACAGCCCGGAGGTGTATCCCCTGGTCGTGGAGCAGAGGCTCGAAAAAAGAAATCCGTTGCTCCCTGACAGATGGACCCCAGACTTCATTAAAAACGCAAATTACAGGGAATCCTACAAGGGCACGGCCAAGGAGATCCAAGATGGTGGGACCGTTGCGCCTTCGATCTTCGAGAGGATCACTCCACGTCCATTTTATCGGTAAGAACTGTTTAATGAGGGGGGGACTCGACTAATTGCCAGTGTAATTGCGTCACGAGCCGCATCGAACCAGATGGATCGGCTCGGGAATGTTAATGGACATCCCCTGGGGCTGTTTCCTGCACTTTGCTGTGACTTTCAGGGATGCAGCTGCGGGATCCAACTAGTGTCAGTTATCTTTATGAGTTAGTTAATTAGTCCCGTGGATTCTGACCGATATAATCTGATATCAAAGTCAGTTGCGTCGAACTGCAAGTGTCCAAGGACGCTGAGGTTGAATGAACTCGTAAAGCAGGTCGTTGAACTCTTTTTTCTACTGAATAATTAATTAAATATATTAAATATCAATCATATTGATATTGGAAATTAGTAAATTTAATCAGTTCTTCACGCGGAATAATGGAAAATTAAGAAAAGATAGAGAAATAAAAATCTCCCCCATTGAGAATCGAACCCTAGCCGCTGGGATTTGTAGTTTGAGACACTTGCACCTGCGCTAATGTTACTTTCGATATACTTCTTTCCTAACGAAGTTATATTGCTACGCTACTTTATAAAACTTGATTTCCTGAGTGAACTATTGCTCCCACAGCGATGACGCACAGGACTTTTGTCTTCCTTTCACCAAGACCTACAATCTTCCATCTCAAGATTTTAACATTTACAACCATCTGATATTCTAGAACTCCTATATAACCATCGTTCCCAATATTTCTAGCCGAATTTCGTTGAAGATCTCTAACGCTTTCAAGAGAATAACTGTATTAGGCTCTTCTAGACTTCTGTTACAGCAGCCCAGAAGAAATAACTGTCGCGAGACTTTTGCGCGCCGCTGCGCGCGGCCACAATAGAAACGGCGACGGAGTGATACGGAAGCGTGCAACTAACGTTCGTTGTCAGCTTCGGCCGAGGATCCTCGGGTGTAGAATGCCTCGTGTGCGTCCTATGGAACAGGTATCCACCCCGGTTACATACACAGGCAGTACATAAACATAGTTCGCAGCCCTCTCGAACGGTTACCCGCGGACAGAGGATCTCTACGTGCGCGTGTAACGCAGCACTGTGGCTTGCGTAGGAAACAGAAGAAAGTCGGGAGAACCGTGTCTCTTCATGCTTGGAGAATTCGCGAAGATGATCCGCCGCCTCGAATGTGATACGCACACCTGCCCTCGCGCATAACTCCTCCGCGTCACTTTGCATCGTGGCTTCCATCGGCTCGAATGGTCCCCCGAGGGGCGCGTGTATCTAGCCTTTTAAACGGTACCCTTAGGTGTCTCCAATTAGGAAATCACCTTCGGCTTCTCGCTCACCACTCCCAGGCGTCCCACGTGAGACACTCGCAGTTCCAATCAAGGTGTTCCTACGATCGACCTCGGGAACGTTTGTTTCTCGGGGCCGAGCGAGCCGCCAGGTATCTGAGAGCGCGGAGGAAACGAATCTCTCATGGAGGAAACGGGGAAAGACAGTCAGGTGCCGCGCCCTCGTCGGTTCACCGCGAGTCAAGTTCTCAGCCGATTACTCAGCCGTTTGAAAAAGGAGGGGGAGGGAGTGAAAAAAAAGATGGAGACAAAGAAGGAGCTAAGCGCCCGACCCCGTTCCAAGGGAATTACGTTTTAGAACGTAATCGCGGCGCAAGGAAGAGGTGTCTCCCCGGGAGTGGATCGAGGTTGTCGGGTCGTCACACTCGCTGGCAATGCAACAATGACCATCGGAATGAGCGGTGAGCGAAGGAGCCGACCGGAAGTCTCTTATAATCCGCGAATGCCTGTCTAGGATACGAGTGCCGTGACGAATCGGTGATCTCCGATCGAGGATAGATCCGAGCGTGAGTGAAGGGATAGTTGAAGGTCATTCTTTTTTAAATTGTGGAGCGATTTTGAATCGAAGGTTGGATGAGGATTGTTGTTTGGATGGGAGGGGTAATTTGGGGAATGATGGGGGAATTTTTGTATGGGTTTTCGACCAAGGATCGCGTGTGAGGTCTGGACCAGAGTTGCTTCGAAATTCCTCTGGGTGTGATTATCGGTTTCGACGCGCCCTGGTGGAATGCTTAGGCGAATTTGTCATTGGTGAGGATGACTCGCGTGACCAAGAGGATTTGAGTCTACTTTTGTGCCGTTTGGGGAGAAGTTTTCTAGGAACTGGTGGTGTGGCTCTTGGTTGGCGTCGCGGGGACCTTTTATTAGGGGTAATTGATGAATTTTTTAGGTGAATATGGGAATTTTGGTCGCGTGATTATGACTGCAAAGTTGTGGCTATTAGGGCGTCGAGCGATGGGTGAGTATGAATGGGGTGTTGTTGTTGAGGGTTTTTTTTTTATACCTACTTTTATTTTGAAGAGTCTACTCTTAGGTACCTCTACTCAAATATTTCTACTCTTAGGTATCTCTACTCTTAGGTATTTCTATTTCTAGGTATCTTTATTCTTAGGTATTTCTACTCTTAGGTATCTCTACTCTTAGGTATTTCTATTTCTAGGTATCTTTATTCTTAGGTATTTCTACTCTTAGGTATCTCTACTCAGATATTTCTACTCTTAGGTACCTCTATTTTGAGATATTTCTATTTCTAGGTATCTTTATTTTTAGGTTTTTCGACTCTTAGGTATCTCTACTCTTAGGTATACCTACTCTTAGGTATCTCTACTCTTAGGTAGCTCTCCTCTTAGGTACTTCTACATTTAGGTACCTCTATTCTTAGATATTTCTACTCTTTGGTGTTTCTATTTCTAGGGATTTTTACTCTTAGGTATTTCCATTTCTAGGTATCTTTATTCTTAGGTATTTCTACGCTCAGATATTTCTATTAGGTATCTTTATTTTGAGATATTTCTACTCTTAAGTATCTCTACTCTTAGGTACCTCTATTTTTAGATAGTTTTACTCTTAGGTATCTCTACTCAGATATTTCTATTTCTAGGTATCTTTATTCTTAGGTATTTCTACTCTTTGGTACCTCTACTCTTAGGTGTTTCTATGTCTAGGTATTTTTACTCTTAGGTATTTCTATTTCTAGGTATCTTTATTCTTAGGTATTTCTACTCTTAGGTACCTATATTCTTAGGTATCTCTACTCTTAAGTAGCTCTCCTCTTAGGTACTTCTACTCTTACGTATCTCTATTCTTAGATATTTCTACTCTTAGGTGTTTCTATTTCTAGGTATTTCTACTCTTAGGTACCTCCACTCCTAGATACCTCTATTCCCAAGTATCCCTAGATATCCCTATTCCCAACTACCTCCACTCATATACCCATGACCATTTTCCTTGCCAATATTTTCAATTTTATCCAAATACTTGCACCTTTTCTTCCAAAGAAATTGGATCTATTTAGGTACCTATAACTGGAAAGTATAAAGGTTTTCCCATTTAAAGTAAAACGAGCTCCCCTAGTTCAGCCACCTCTTTCAGAGTCACCATACACCACCCCACGTGTACATATTCTACTCTAATCTAATCAATCCCTGCTTACTTTCGCGGTCACAACCGAAATACACCCGCCCCAGCCTTCATACCCGAAGAAGAAGACCCTTAAAAATTCACTTAGCGTACCATTTATTACTATATCTATCCGGTTACGGGTCATGCTTTTGGTTTGTTGGGGGTCTCCTGTGGTTATTAAGGTTTCGCGCGGAGTCAGCTTACCATAACAACGAGCTTACGGTATGCTGTCCACGCAAAAAGAAACGAATATCCTACATACTAGAGAAAGCAACGCTTCGCCATTCCATTACCACACACCATATTTAATCCGGCTTCCATATTCTCAAAATCAACAGTAAAATCTAAAGAACTACTTTCCCTCAAAGAAAAAACACCACCACTAAAACCTATTACAAAACAAAAAATTGTTCCCTACTAAATAGATATTAGAAGTTCAATAAACCTTCATAAATAAAAAAATTCCCTTTCGAAGTCAAATCACACCGAAGAGGATTCTTAAAATATAAAGTGTGCCTCGCGTTGCGCAAGCGGGAACGCGGCTTTATGCCTCCAAAGGACTGCCAGAGGAAGATTGCGAGTGCGTGGCCACTTATGTCCGTAATACATCCCGTGCGTAAGTTCGCATGCGTATATACTTGCTCATTGTCCAGAATCGCGAGCCATGAAAACCAGTCTCTCACCAGTAGCTCGTGCCGAACTTTCAGCACTCGCTCGCGTGTAGGTACCTGTGTCATTAAACGGAGAACAGGACGAATTGCACAGCCGCGCACTTTCATTTCATCGACCAACTAGGAAACGGAACGTTTGATGACGCTGCAAACTGCTTCGGGAAGGTTTAAAGAATTTTGAAGAAATTTGACCGTGTTTCAAGACATCTGAAACTGTTTGGAGAAGTTTAAAGAAGTTTGAAGAGGTTTCAAGAAATCTGAAGAAATTTTAAACTGTATACAGAAAGTTAAAGGAGTCTGAAGAAATTTGAAACTATTTGGGGAAGTTTAAAGAAGTTTGAAGGTGTTTCAAGAAATTTGAAACTGTTTAGAGAAGTTCACAGAAGTTTGAAGGTGTTTCAAGAAATTTGAAACTGTTTGGAGAAGTTTAAAGAAGTTTGAAGAGGTTTCAAGAAATTTGAAACTGCTTAGAGAAGTTCAAAGAAATTTGAAACTGTTTGGGGAAGTTTAAAGAAGTTTGAAGAGATTTCAAGAAATTTGAAACTATTTGGAGAAGTTTAAAGAAGTTTGAAGGTGTTTCAAGAAATTTGAAACTGTTTGGAGAAGTTTAAAGAAGTTTGAAGAGGTTTCAAGAAATTTGAAGAAATTTTAAACTGTTTGCAGAAAGTCAAAGGAGTCTGAAGAAAATTGAAACTATTTGGAGAAGTTTAAAGAAGTTTGAAGGTGTTTCAAGAAATTTGAAACTGTTTAGAGAAGTTCAAAGAAGTTTGATGGTGTTTCCAGAAATTTTAAACTGTTTAGAGAAGTTCAAAGAAGTTTGAAGGTGTTTCAAGAAATTTGAAGCTGTTTGGAGAAGTCCAAAGAAGTTTGCAACTCGAAAGCTACAACTAGGAAGATAAAAAATTATTCTACTCATTTTCGCTCCTTCCCCACTTCCGCAACCCGATCGAAAACTTCTGGACGATAAAATGTACGCCCACAGGTAAGCCCCGAAACCTGCTCTCATCACAATAGCCCTGTTGATGCGTGCAGTTTCTTTTCAAGCAAGGTTTCTATCGATTGGTCGAGGGGGTCTGGTCTCACTTCCGCGAGGTAATTTACAAAACCCAACGGTACGAATCCAATCCATACATACCTACTCCAACGATCCTGCCACGAAGATCTACCATCCTCCCCGACATAAATGTATCATACGCCCACCCTTCAATTTATCCAGAAGCAGACGACCAATGTCTCCCTTGGCCCATCAATTATTCAGCACCCCTAAAATATCTCCCAAGACACATACGCCTCCAATAACATTAAGGGAAGGTTCCACTCTAAAACTGTCCAAAAATCGATTTCCTTTTATTTCATTTTTCGAACGTTGTAAGAACTTTTCAAATCATTGAGCTCTAAAGAAGGTGCTACAAATCCCACCACCGTTTTGGATGAATTTTTTCACGCTTCCACTTCAACGAAACCCCAGTACCATTTGCAATGACTAATTACAGGAACAAAAAATATATTTCTATAGCTTAAGAAATTATTAATGCAATGCAAAAAGGCTCATTAAATTATCCTTGGTAGTTTTCCTTTAATTAATTCTTCAAGATTACCTCTTTTTATGCGCTCCAAAACTGAATCTCCCTTTAATTTACTAAAATTGTTAAAAATAAAATTGGAGAGCCGTCTATTTTGTGTTTTTCTCAGCTTCAAAAGGGCATGCCACCCGAATTAAAAAAATCCCGACCATAAAGCTCGAGACTACAGCCGCTCGCAAGTTTCAGGCCGTTCCGCGCATAATGGCGAGGAGGAATTCCCCGCGGGTCTGTGGAGGGCCCGCCAGGTGCCTTCCTCGCGTGTCACGCGCCTACGTTATCCCTTTCTTCCCCCGGGCGGGCGCAGAAGGATTGAATGACCAGCCCGCGCAAGGGCCCTCGCCCTCGAAAGGGACGTCGCGGTCGGAAGTGGGTGGCCTGGACCCAGCAGATGTCCACCAGTGTGTCGCAGAATCCGCTATCGCACACGCGCCCTCATTGTCGCGGAACAGGCCAGACAGTTCTTTTTATCGTCGCCCGTGTTCCTGCTTCTAGCATGCACGGGGCCGTTTTTTCGACGGCAGCTTGCCGGCCCCCATTGTCCGAGGGTTTCTTGACTTCTTCCTCGGCCGGCTCGCGTACGCAAGCTGCGAACGATCCCCATTGTTTCTCCGCTATCGATCATTTCTTTTGTGCCAGAGGAGCTGGCAAACGGAGCCTGCTAGCGAGCGGGCAGCGCGCTTATGAGGGCTCGCGTGTCGGATCGATTCGGAGCCTGGGAGGAATGAGGGACTCGCGTCCCGCAGAGATGGGCAAAGTTTTTATTTAAATAAAATTTGGAATAACGAGTAAAAGGTACAAAAGTTATTCGCCATGGGACGAATAAAGTTAACGAAGGAATGACGAATAATTTAATCAAGATTTAGTCGTTATTCGAAATTTTATTTAATAATTTCAAATTTGAGGCATTAATTGTGAGACGAAAAACGGACTAACCAGTGGCGCACTCAGGATTTAATCTCCGGGGGAGTAGGAACGCATAAAAATATTTTTAAGAAAAACGTATTTAATGCAATTCCATTTACTGCAAATTCGAGGAAACTCATCAGGTGATTATAAAAATTTATTTGAAGACTAAAATCCAGGAGTCTTTTTTTTTTAACGAAGCCCCTTCTTTGGGGGGTGTCAGGGCACCTTGCCACCCTCCTTCTGGGACTAACGCACATTTTTTGCGAAATTGAGTTAGTAACAAAAATGTATTCCAATAGACTCAACTTAGTAATCGTATAAAATAGAAGAAATTAATTTTTTCTCAACGCGAGGTTGTCCCTTTTTTTCTCTGAATGCCTCATTTCTTTGCGATATTTTCTGGAAAACGTTGGAAGTATTGCCTCAGGGTCCTAGAGTGTTTGTTACAATGGGAAATAAGTAGAAATAAATTTTTCTTTTTTTTTAGGAGGAATGTATTAATGAGCTTCGTTGATTAATTAATCGACGGGTGGCAAAGACACTAGATTCTTGCGAATGTGTATTTCTGACAGGGTGAGGGAAGGAGGTTGGACCTTTTTGTATCGGTTGTTTCTTCGCGCACTGTTTGGGTCTAAATCAATTTCACAGCGAGGTAAAAAGAAAGGCGAGGTTGGCCGATTCTTCTGCGGTTTCCGAGGAATTCCTCTCGGCTCCTCGGGACAATATCCCTGGAGCTGACTGCGGGTTCCTTATTTTCCGAGCGATCGAACATTTGCGCGGCAAATGGAACGGGCCGGCGAACGGTCTGTGGGAAAAGCACGTCGCGGGGGCTTCGAAGCGGTGTGTCGAAGCCATTGAATGCCGCTTCCACCGAATAGGAAGACGGACAGAGAGAGAGAGAGAGAGAGAGAGAGAGAGAGAGAGAGAATAAAAAATGATTGAATAAGAGTGTGTGCTAGTGATTGATAAAAGGAGAGAGTGAGAGAATGAGTGTATCTTTGAAAATCGAGAGGAGGAATGTTCCTGTGGCGAACCGGTATCGCACTTCGATGCTCGAAACCTTTTGTCAATCGACCCACCGAATAGAACCAGATTCGTAGATATGGGAAGCAGAGTGTCGAAACGATTTTTTTTTATCGTCGTAGGATTCAGGGGACGTCCTCAAATTTCTTACAAAGAATAAAGAGGGAATGAAGTAGCATCGTACGTAATATTTTTTCAACAAAATTTTCAACACGAAATTTTCGCGTTGACTGTTGGTGGCGCGCGAGATTTATATATATATCATCATATCTTCTACAATTATTTATTAATCAGTGTGAAAATGGGTGAAAATCTTCCTTGTATATTAAGGAAAAACTTTGTCGCTGCAAGTTATATGTACCTCAAAATTGCCTCGATACTTTTTAACGGCGATCATTGAAAAACATGGGTTATGTCCAGTGTTTCTTTTTAATTAAATATTATCACATTTTTTAACACAAGAGTTTTCTGCATACATTTTACGGCTTCGCTAGAGTTTTCTGAAGTTATGTTTTAAGTCTCATAACGATCCTTTAATATTTACTCAAGTTATCGCAATTTATGTTTAAAGGAATAATGATTTTGAACGATGAAAAATTTTTTGTTTATAATTTTTAGCTAGAATAGTAATGATTCGATAAACAAATTGTAAATAGAAAAAATGTGTGTCGTGACGAGCTGAACAACACTATATTTTTTAAAATACAGTTAAAATACAGTGTCTAGGGATCTAGTATACACCATTGCCTGAAGAATTCGTTATTTCGTTATCGAAATTTTACTAAGTTCCATATTACGTGCCGTTCCATATTACCTGCCTCTACCCTAAATCTTTAAAAGAATTGTAATTTTAATAAGACTTCATGTGTGTGAAGTTAGCCCCCACTTTGAGAAAAAGTAAAAAATCTTCGTTGCACTTGTTTACACTAATTTTGTACCGCGTTGTACCGTTGAGAGTTTTCAAAAAATTGAGAAGACCAATTTTAAAGATAGCCCCTCCTTTTTGAAAAAAAGATATTCTAATGAGAATGGCAATGACCAGTGCTCCACGCAACAATAAACATGAGATGATACTTTGATGGGGGACAAAAATAAGTCTAGATATAAATATCTCCAATTATTTCCTTATTGCGAGTTACAAAATAAAGTCGAAAAATAGCCGAATCTTCAGGAATTAATTTCACCCCCTCCGAGTGAGTTTGGGCAGCAAAAAAAAATGCGTTGTAATCAGGAGGAAATCCCCTATGTATCCACAAAGTTTCAGAATTTTTTTGAATTTCCGAATTCGGGATCTTCCCTTGTTAGTTCTAGCAGAGGTCTGCCAAGAAGATCCAGCAAGCTTTGTGTACCACCTGTCCCTCGATTAGCCAGTTTATTTTTTATCAGGCTCATTAATCACGGTCCCCGGGCGTATTGCAGTGCAGAGGGCAGGGGAAGTCATCTATCATCGAGCTATCAAAACCACCGTGATAACCTACAGTCGGAGGACTCCTCGTCCCTTCACGACAGCGCCGAGAACGCGTACGCGTGGGTACCTGCGCTTGGATCCATTAGAAGACGAGCAAGAAGGGACGCTGGGGCCATTAGGTGAGGTGAATGGCTGCGTTTTTCAACCACAACAGGGTTACTTTCGTTTTCTGCTTTCGTACGTCCTACCTTCTTCAAGGATTCAAGAAAAGGAGTTGCAGGTTACAGTGTTAGATCCTCCCTCTGCCTAATTCAGCGCAGCTAAATAGTTTCAAGTATTATAATTATTATTAATATTTAATTATGTTCAAAGAAACTTTTATTTTTAACTTCGATTCGCGAAAAGAATTTCAGAGATTTGTTACACGAATATTTTCACGATACTTCGTTTTGCTATGACTTTCTATTAGCAGTGGAATTATTATTATGAATTTTATTATAAATTATATATAATTTGAATTTTATTAGTTCTAGTGTTTTCTTGTTTGTTTATTTTTTTACTAGCTTTTCTTTTCTTTTCTCTCACACTGTTTCTTTGGTAACTTTATTAATTGTGTATTGTAATCTAGAGGGTCTTTAACCGTGGAATAAATAATAATAATAAGTTTTCCTTGACGCACTTCTTTTTTCAATCGACTTTGACATTCCCGGGTGGCTCACACCCAGAGCAATCTTTGAACGACTGGCATCCTCATCCAAAGAATCCAATCGTTATGAGAAAAATCATGGGTCAATTTCAAGGTCTCTAGAATGTATTCGAATTGTATTTTGATTGAAATTTTATCATAGTTTTTGTAAAAAAAATTCTAGATTACCACATGTCGAGAAAGCACGAAGAAAATCTTTAAAAAATGGTAACTTTTACAAATTTCAATATTAGGAGCTAAAAATCTACAGAGTTATTGTTCAGATATAATATTTTCAGTAAAAAATAGTTTCTCAGCCGGCTCTGGAAAACAAATATTTATTTTGCATATAGAAGGTATAGAGAATCAAAATCATCTTCTGGGTGGCTCACACCCAGAGTGTCAGCGAAGGAAAAATAACAATTATACTAGAGAAACAGCTGAGGACTTTCTTTTGGTGGACCATCGACCACCTGCATGGCTGTTGTAACCAAATGTCCAGACTCCAGTTTGAGATTGATGAGTGTAAAAGGAATATCGAAAGCTGCCTCGGCAATTCCTTGTTTTTAGACGGCACTTCTTGGTTCCCTCGATTCCCAAGTTTTTGCTCGAGAAACCCTCGGCGGAATTCCTCCGAGCGTCGGTCAATTTACACCTCGCGGAGGCAGGGTAAAAAAAGGGGGCACTCAGGAAGCCATTAGAGGGGTAGGGAGGGCCGAAAAATGTCCCTTATTCCGGGGACCGACCGCAACGCGGCTTATTTCGGTCGCCTCTAATCACGAAGCGCCGCGGAAAGATGCGGCATGTCGACGGGGCGCGGCCTCGTCCTTTTGCCGGCGATCGTGATCTTTCGAGAGCTGGTAATTACACCCGGGGAACTTGAAGAGCTTGAGGAACTCCGGGCGTCTATCTTGGGCACTTGAATCACGTATCGAGAATTCGGAGCGGATACATTGGTATTAACCCTGTACCCCTCCCTCGGGTTCTCGACTTAACCTTCAGAGCAACGGCTTTTTTAACCCTCGGGTGTCACACCTACTTTTACGAACGTCGTTGTCACGCTGGGTCAATTTGACCCTGTCAATTTTCAATCAGTCGTTATTTAAAAACTATTTGTTAAATTAAGTCTCAAAAATTCGGAGATAATGTTTGAACATTGTAGAATATATGCCCATCGTTGAAAGTTGATATTATAAGTATATAAATATTAAACATTTAAAGACACTTCATGCTTAAAAAAAAAGTTTGAAGCAATAAGAGTTTCGACAAAAAGGTTTTTTGCTTAAAAAACGCAGGGTCAATTTGACCCTGTGTGACAACCGAGGGTTAAAAAGAGTAGTGGTTTTCAGTTTCCAAAAATTATATATATATTTAGCATATACAATAAGCATATAATAGTCCCAGATAGCACACATCGTCTATAAGCCGTCTTTAAGACTTTCAAGACGTCTTAAGGGGGTATTCTACCTAAAAATTCGATTTTTTTTTGATTTTCTAATAGTTTAGGGTTTCGAAAATATGTCCCTAAAATATTAAAGTGAAATTCGAAAAACTCCCAGAGTTATAAGGGCTTAAGGCCGCAGCGTGGCACGTAATCGTTCCCTCGATTCTTGTATCTAAAGAGGCTATGACTGCTAGCAGACGAGAGAGAGCTGCCCAACATGAGTTCTTTGAAGCTGAGGAATGTTTCCTCTGTGGTCCTGGTATAACTGATTAGGGACAAGTTACAGAAATTAGTCGTTATCTACCGTAACTTCAGTCGTATAGGTCGTAACTGCACGAAAAACTTTAAACGCGTTTTTCTCGAAACAATTTTTTAAATCCGGCACACATTTTTATCAAAAACTACTGGACCGATTGAGCTAAAATTTTACACACATTCCAAGTGAACGTGTACCTATAGCCCGAACTAGAATTATACCAATAGTTTTAATACAACCTCCCCCACACCTTGTTTTAGCTCAAGAAAAGTCGAAAAAGTCAAATATAAATTTTTAAACAGCTGCGATTTCGGTAACAATGCCCGGACTTGGTTACTTCTAGTTCGGGCGATAACTACACCCATATAGATTAAAAAAATCTTTGGTACTTTCGTTTCAGATGACTAGGACGACCGCAATTCGTACGCCCGACGGGGCCGGTTTTTTATGACACGACCTGCTCTTCGGCGTGTAACTTGTACAAATTTCAATATAATGCATTCCAAAAATTTGTGTTGATAGCTCGAGCACTACTAAATATGTGTGCAAAACCCCTGCCCTGTAGGTTTGATAGGTTTTCCAGAATTAATTTCCAAATATCACCTTCAAAAATGAGTGTCTAGACTAGAATACCCCCTTAAAGACGGCTTATAGACGATGTGTGCTATCTGGGGTAGGTGCCTCAAAGATCAAGCTACAATATCCAATAGTCATTTGCGTTCTAATTAGTACCAAATATGAAATATAACTTAAAATGTTTTAAGTGGTACGATATAGGCAACCTTCCCCTATGTCAGTCCCAAAAAAGGCTTTGCCGATCCGGAACGGTATACAATTTTTAATATTTTTTTAATTTAAAAAATACAGTACGTCTTGGGGTTTTAATACTGCTGATTACGAATCTGTAGTTGGATTGTAAAAATATTTTATCTACATGGCAGTTTTACTGACCTAAGCGAATAAACAAACACATACCTACAAAAATTCAGAGAACTTTTTTTCAGCGTTACTCAGAGCTAGCGATGTAGAGACGTAGAAAGTTTTTGTGCCTTCTTTTTTTCCTCCACAAAGGGAGGCTCGCTGGAGTGGAAACGAAATCGGAAGGTAGCGATAATAAACCGAGGATCGACAGCGCACGGAACGTCGCTTCGTGCGATACATCGTCACCGAGTATCGAGCATAAAAGACACATTTGCATGTCAATTATCCGCTGCCTACGCGCCGCGCAATATTATGCTTCGATAGACGACGGACAATTCCGGGCAAATATTATCCCCTTGCCACCCACGGCGCCCCACTGCGACTGAATAGGAATTACCATAGACGGTTTTCTATGCGTCTCTACTCCGGCAACTAGCAACATTTTCTACACAATAATGGAGAGAAAAATCATTCCTCGAATTCCGTTTAGATCTAACATTAAAGGGAGGTGCCACTTGGAGGTATAAAAATCATAGGTTTATTTAACGTTTTTTTTTTTATGACCTCAAACGAATGCCATTAATCACAGTATTTAAAAATAAAAAATTGCAAAATAAAACTTATGATTTTCAAGCGTCCAAAATGACACCTTCACTTGAAGATCTGCAAGGTAGAATTTATCGCAGAAGAATCGTTGCGATTAGGGATTGCAATACCGGTAAATCGCGAGAAATACCCTCAAATTTTTACCGGTAATTCGATAAATTATGTATAGCAATGTAGCGCATATATGCATTCGTTAATTCCGCCGATATCTACTCCGGTATCAGTGAAAAAAAGCTTCAATTAATAATAGAGACGAAAACCTCAGGAAGAACCAACTTTAAACCAAAAGAAAACTAAAAATCTGAGTCAAGCCACCAAAGAATAGACGTATTTTCAAGTAGAAAAAGTAAAAAGAAAATATCTACAAATGACATATGATTTCTTAATGACAAAGTTTGGACAAATTATGTTTTTCGCGTGCTTATTTATTAAAAAGAATTGTTAAATAAAAAATATTTAATTATGTATATAATTTAAGATTCTTTTCATTGTTCTCGCGGTTAAGATCCATATTAATAAGTAATCTCAATAGTTATACAAATATATCTATTTTATGTTATATAATTTTATATTTTATGTTTAGAACAGTTTTATTTGCATATATTTTTTATAATGCTCGATTAGAGATCAAAAATTTTTTTTTGTTGTGTTTACTTTTATATTTTCAATACCTTAAAAAATTACCGGTAAATTACCGGTAATTAAAAAAGTCAGTAAATTTGCAATCCCTAGTTGCGATCCCCGTGTAATCAGAATCCCACTCGCACAGGGAAGTGGGTGGGGGCCTCGATTAACGTGTATTAATGTATCACGATCACGTTCACTCGTCGATCGATCGACTCGAGAACGAGCTGATGATGCATCTGCCTTCTGGAAAGACCCTCGGCGCGACAGGTAGATCGTTATCGCGATGGCGAACGAGGAAACGTTTCTTCTAGCGATTGGAAACCCCTCGGCCCCTACTCTCAATATCTTTTTTTTATCCTGTGACTTTAAATCGAAATAAGGTGGTTATACCTAGTGAAGAGACCGAAAAGAGGTGAATTTTATTTTTACAGAACTTTAGAACCACCAGAAAAATTCCAACAACCAGAACAGTGTATCTAAGCAACCAAAATCGAACGTGCAAAGTGTACTTTAACAAAGAAGCTTACAAAAACGAGATACAAAAGTGGATGTAAAGAGAATATTCTAAAGGTGGCTCAGGAGTCCAGAAAGGACCATCGCTGACTGCTCAAAGGCGCCTGCGCGGAATTAGCGAGTGGAAGGGGTTGCAGGTAGCCCCGAGTCTTTTAAATCTGGAAGACGGTGGATTTTAGAGGTCCGAGGGGGTTTCAGAGCGGTTTAGAATCGAGTTTACCATCGATTATCTCGGGGACCAATCTGAGGCTGCGTTTTGGAGCTTCAGGTCCGTCGAAGGACTACAAAAGCGACTCGTTAGGGGCTCGAGGAGGGTGGCGAAGCTCGTTTCAGGGCTCGCCGGGGCTCCAGGGAATGGCACGGAACGCGATCAGAGCATTATCTGCTGTATTTGGACAGAATGCAGGGCGCTTCGAAGAAATCGATGCGCACTTGCTGCCTCGAGGGGACCAACTCTTTAAAATTGAATGTGTTCAACGCTTTAGCGCCGCCACTCTCGTTGAAGGAAAAATGTCCCTTTTTCTTCTCAGCGTTTAAAATAGTTTGAATTTTTATAATGGGTAAACTTTTCGTCTGGGAAAAGTTTTTTTTAACGATTTATATTAATCGAAACCATGTAGCATGCAAAAATATCAATTTTGAGTTTAGGAAGCTATCCGTTGAAAAGTTATTGGACGTAGTTTTGAAGCTTTAAGGGAGCCTGGTGTAAGTAGCTGAAAATCCAGGCTTTTTACGGGAATTTTTTTTAAAGAAAGTATTCAATCGATCTTTTTGAAACTTTCGGGATATTGTATTATCAGATTAAGGTAGATGAAAAAAAAATTTTATTAAAAAAGAGCTGCAAATAACAGAGTTATAAGGGCTTATGTCCAGTCCGTTAGCGACGCAGTAGTTCCCACTGCGGGCAACGTAGCTTCTACTGTATTCATCTAAAACCAAAAATCGAAGAATTTTTGTTTAGGTTAAGAGTGTGCGCACAAATCGTATAAATTAATAACTTAAAAGATGCAAAATTGAATAAATGGTGGCTTCTTGAAAGAAGTTCCAAAAATTTTTACGATTTCTTTTTCAAGAGGCCGCCATTTGTTCAATTTTGCATCTTTTAAGTTATTAATTTATACGATTTGTGCGTACGCTCATAAACTAAACAAAAATTGTTCGATTTTTGGTTTCAGATGAATTAATGTGAACTATCCAAACCTAACCGCGTCCGTCTTTCTAAATACACATTGGAAAAATGAGCACAGTATTTAAATATATAACATATACAAAGACAATTTTTTTCGAAGTCTAAAAAAGGTCTTTTATCACAAAATAAAAATTATATTTATTTTCAAAAATATCACAAGCTTTTTCGCCTCGTAACTTTTCAACGAAAACATTCCCAAACTCAAAACATACAAGTATTTTCCATAAATATAAATTTCGACTAAAAAAAAATCCCCAGAGTTCACCTTTTATATTTTTATATAAGACTTATTTTTTCCAGGGGTAAAAATGCATAACACAAATAAATACAGGGTCCAGGTAGGTCCACACTTCTTCAGTGAATAAAACTACTCTAAACATGTACTGTACTACTTTTTAATCTGATGCAAACAGCTAATTGCGAGTGCAAACAGCGAAACAGTAAAGGAAATATATCACACATGATACCCCGGGTTCTAAAAGCTTAATTAATCTTCAGACGCTGTTATCAGACTGTCATTGTTACCCTAGTAACAACAGGCAGGGACTCTGCTTTCACTCTCAAAGACAAAGTTCATTGCTTCTGGGAGGATTACGCGGTACATTTCAAGAGTTTATGAATACCTGCCTTCGTTCTACATTTATTACGTCACCCGCCTATCGGGCTACGCTGTTCGCAAGATTCTCGCATTGTTGCCTGAGAAAAGTTTCCTCGGTTTTCCCACGTGGCTCTCAATGCTCATGGTCGTCTCTTCTAAAATTAACTACTAATATTCATGGGGCTTGGATTTATTTAGTAAATCCAGCGAGCTCTTTTAATTCTCGCGATATTGAAAAAGATTCAGATAACAATAACTCGTAGTGTTAAAAAGATATTTCTTCAGTACATCATTTTGTTATTAAATACTTTTCTTAATAAAGATTGAGTGCAGTAGATTACGCGGAGTCTACAGAATTTTTCTCTGGAAATATCCATGCGTTTCTGCATTTGGAAATTTGGGCTTGTGAGGCGCAACGCGTGCAATTTTAATTTAGGTGTGCAATTTTAATTTATGTGTGCAATTTTAATTTAGGCGTGCAATTTTAATTCAGGCGTCCAATTTTAATTTAGGTGTGCAATTTTAATTTAGGTGTGCATTTTTAATTTAGGCGTGCCATTTTAATTTAGGCGTGCAATTTTAATTTAGGTGTCCAATTTTAATTTATGTGTGCAATTTTAATTTATGTGTGCAATTTTAATTTATGTGTGCCATTTTAATTTAGGCGTGCAATTTTAATTTAGGTGTCCAATTTTAATTTATGTGTGCAATTTTAATTTATGTGTGCAATTTTAATTTATGTGTGCAATTTTAATTTAGGTGTGCAATTTTAATTTAGATGTGCAATTTTAATTTAGGCGTGCAATTTTAATTTAGGCGTGCAATTTTAATTTGTGTGCAATTTTAATTTATGTGTGCAATTTTAATTTAGGTGTCCAATTTTAATTTAGGTGTGCAATTTTAATTTAGGTGTCCAATTTTAATTTAGGTGTGCAATTTTAATTTAGGTGTGCAATTTTAATTTAGGTGTCCAATTTTAATTTAGGTGTCCAATTTTAATTTAGGTGTCCAATTTTAATTTAGGCGTGCAATTTTAATTTAGGTGTGCAATTTTAATTTATGTGTGCAATTTTAATTTAGGTGTGCAATTTTAATTTAGGTGTCCAATTTTAATTTAGG
Organism: Andrena hattorfiana; assembly: GCA_944738655.2. Classification (NCBI taxonomy): domain Eukaryota; kingdom Metazoa; phylum Arthropoda; class Insecta; order Hymenoptera; family Andrenidae; genus Andrena; species Andrena hattorfiana. The sequence goes on from OX122895.1 coordinate 3,466,468, forward strand.
CGTCCAATTTTAATTTAGGCGTGCAATTTTAATTTCGGCGTGCAATTTTAATTTAGGCGTGCAATTTTAATTTAGGCGTGCAATTTTAATTTAGGTGTGCAATTTTAATTTATGTGTGCAATTTTAATTTAGGTGTGCAATTTTAATTTAGGCGTGCAATTTTAATTTAGGTATGCAATTTTAATTTATGTGTGCAATTTTAATTTAGGTGTGCAATTTTAATTTAGGTGTGCAATTTTAATTTAGGTGTGCAATTTTAATTTCGTCGTGCAATTTTAATTTATGTGTGCAATTTTAATTTAGGTGTGCAATTTTAATTTCGTCGTGCAATTTTAATTTATGTGTGCAATTTTAATTTAGGTGTGCAATTTTAATTTAGGCGTGCAATTTTAATTTAGGTATGCAATTTTAATTTATGTGTGCAATTTTAATTTAGGCGTGCAATTTTAATTTAGGTGTGCAATTTTAATTTATGTGTGCAATTTTAATTTAGGTGTCCAATTTTAATTTAGGTGTCCAATTTTAATTTAGGCGTGCAATTTTAATTTATGTGTGCAATTTTAATTTAGGTGTGCAATTTTTATTTAGGTGTGCATTTTAACGAAATACCTAAGTGAGCCAAAAGTGTTTCTCTCCCGGAGAGGAAATTTTTCAAGACCCACGCTTATGCGACCTTTTTTCGTCCCCAAGATGAATGGAATACTCTCCCAAAGTCCACCGAATTTTGTCGCCTCCCGTGCACTCAGAAATCAGAGGCCCGTTTCACGAGAAGCCAGTCGATGGTTGATGCGCTCTAATCGGTTAATTTTTAAATAAGAATTCGTGGACGCGGCTAAATTAGCCCGCGCAGTGACTCAGGTCGTTCAGGTCAATATACCTGAGGCATGAAGCTCGAATTCCTTTTAGATGACCGATACTGCGAGACGCGATTCGCGAGAAACGCAGCCACGTAATCGGTACGAGCGGCACAGGCGGATCTTTGAAGCGAGCCACCGCTCAGCCTTGTGAAACGTCATGAAAGAATAGTTCAGAGCTCGTGTGACATTGTTGCCCGCGCTATAAATAAAGGCTGTTTGATCAATGGCCAGAAACGCGGCTGTACCATGAATCCAAAGCGAAAGAATGCTCGGGGCACGAATGGGACACTGGAATCGAAACGCTCGCGTGTTGTAGAATAAGAAGTAAGGGTATTCAAGCAGTTGGAGATGGATATTGAGATTGAAAAGCAGATTGTTATGCCTGGTTTTTAAGTTCAGGTGAAGTTTCTTCTGTGAAAATTTTTTCCAACAGATTTTCTCAAAGCTAAAAATATCGTCCAACAACCCTTAATTAAAGAAGGCTCTAAAGAAGGCTCGAAGCTAATTTAATAATAAGGTTTATTACCTTAGGATTTAAATTTCTAATTATTTTATTTCTTCCACTGTTCTCAATTCAATTTTTCTTTCACCACTACTGTTAAAATTAGGTAATATTCGGTCACTAATTATACACCTAAGCCACTTATAATACACCACAAATTAAGAAATAATACACAATATAGAATTACAGTATCCACCTCAAAAGTATTCTCAACATTTTAATCCGCCGATAACGTATCACTAATTGCAAGACATTCATCGAGAGTTCAAGGAAGCTCGCAATAAAGACCTTTGTGATAAGTAGGGTTGCCAACTCTTTTTAATAAAAAAATATAGTACACTGTGAAGAAATATAGCACTTTTCAGAGAAAACTGGTACAAAATCAAACTGCATTAAAACGACATCTTATTTTCTAAATGTATATTTTTGTGCATTTAGTAATTAATTTATTGTCTTTAAAAAAAATGTCAAAGATTTGCACTGAAACTCCAATTTAACATATATAAGGAGCTCATTTTTTATGAAAAAAAAACACCTCACTTGATATTCATTATAGAAAAAATTCTCTCCGTTAAAGTTTAAATTCGCAAACTAAATTTTTTATGAAGCCATAGAATAAAAAAGTTAGTAAAATTGTAGAATTTTATCAATGTATCAGAAACAGTAATGGGAAAAGTGAATTCTCTACGCGTAGAATAAGACGTAATAAATAGCTTAACTTTATTACGTTCATGTATTTTTTTTAAATAAAATCGTATTGTTTGAAAAAAAACCGTTGCAGACTGTGGAATGCCATAACCTGCATGGACATATCGTATTTATTAACAACATATTTATCGTTGAATGACGAATTTTTCCAACTATCTAAAACTAGAATTGTATCTTTGGATTCCACACTAATTATTGATTTTTCGTAATCCCGAAATTTTGCGTTAAGTAAATTATTCGACAATGTCCTTCGAGCTGGAATTTTATCAGCTGGATCCTCTTTAGAGACGTGACCACTTTTGGTCAGATTCATCGAAAGAAATAATATGCTAAAGCTTTATCAATTTCTTCAGAATCTCAATAAAAAATCAAGAATAAAAAAAATTCGGAAAAATATCCTTTGCACACGAAAGATATAAAATTTGCTAAAAAAAATTTTTCACACATTTTCTACATTTTATACAATTATTTACATTTTTACGCGTGCCACGTAATTAGGGCAGCCATCCGTAAAATCACTAATCCAGGACAGAGAGCATTAAAACCCCGGACATTTGCACTTGAAACCCGGACACTATTTCTTATATCAGGTACGATATCTCAAGACAAAAATATCTGTAAATTATAGACTGTAACCGGAATCAAGAAATAAAGATAAAATATTTATGACCAGCGAGCAGCGTCGAAAAATCCGGATCACTACAGAAAATCCCACCGGACGTCCCCGGACGCCGTAAAAAAAAAAAGGACAAATCCGGGGAAACCCGGACGGATGGCAGCCCTACACGTAATAAATTCGATATAACGTAGTAAACCCACCACTGATCAGAAATAAACTATTTTACGTACTGTATCTTTTTCTAACAGTATATAATACACTAAATAAAAATATATTACGATACTACATATTATAATACGATTGGCAATCCTTGTAATTCGCGCGCCGGATTAATTGTAAGTCAGTAAATGTGTCATTGGACGTAGAATATAAGAAATAAAATACTCACTCTGACTGTAGACTGCACTGGCGATGACCAAGAGCGCCAACGTCCCTCTAAGCCTCATATTAGGAAGCTTCTTCCGCCTGGCGCACCACTTGACAACTCACTTTTATTCCCCCGCGACGTTCGAACCGACCGTTCAATTACCGCGGCGCGTAAACAACCGTCTAATTACCGCGGCAGCGGGGGCATTTCCTCTCCCGAAGAGACGGAAGAAAAAAAAAATCGCTCGGAAGGAGCGTAATACTCTGAGGCCGAAAGCTCGGTCGCGAGCACGCCTTTCCACGAGCAGACGTGCCTGCTCTCTTCCTTCCTGCCTCTCTCTCGTTCCGTCCCCGTGAATAGCGCACCGTGAACCGGAGCGTTCCAGCCACTTTCCACGAGAGTTTTACCGAGAAGCGGCGCGACCGAATACCGCTTGATACCGGCTCCCTTCCACGAAAGCTTTATCTGCCCGTCCGGACGCCGGCCCGGGGGATCCCCGTGATCCTGATCGATAATCCCCCCGCGATAAGTGTCGGTCAGGAAGTCCGCCCGGCTAATTTTCTACTCCCCGCAAACGATCGGTGGCTCTGCCGAGCGCTGACAGGCGACCGGCTCAGCTCCCAAGTCAACTTCGGACGCGCAGAGAAGTCGGATCGCTGCGTGCACGTCGGGGGGTTGACGTTGGTTAAGGTCGGTAGACGCCAGCGCCAAAGTGTGAACCCCGAGACGCACCGTGCCGCGGTTCGCGAACGAATGCCACTGAAGTTGCCGCTCTTCCGAATTCCGTGGCCGCATAGGTGTGCGTGCGCGCCTTCTCCCACCGCGCTGCTCGTGAATTTTGTTACCCCCACCAAACGGACTCTCTCGATCGCGCTCCATCTTCCCCCTGGCGTGCAGCATTCGATTAGCAATGGGTCCGATCTAATTTCAAGCTTCTTAAATCCGTAATCGGCCGCGGCATGAAAGACATGAAACTCGAGCGCCCCGAGGGTGGCCGGGAATTTGGAAATTTTTGGCGATACGCGGACCTTGGCGTAACTGATACTCGGCAAATGTGGGGATGCAAAAGGGACTAATTTAAATTGGAATCAGAATTTTTCGGGGGGGGGGGGGTCAAAAAGAGCTTCGTAAAAAGAAAACTGGATTTTACGCTTTAAATAAATTTTTATAACCGCCCAATGAATTTTACTAAAAATATTTTTATCCTCTCAACTCGGCTCGCACAATATTCAATTTTGAGTGCGCCACTGATCAAGGTAGACGCGGGGTTTCACTGCTTTTCGTAGGAAAAAGCGCGAGCAGATAATTAGTTCGCAGCGGCCTGTTTGCACATGCATAGTTAGCTTAATTCCATCCCTACTTCTCCACTGCTCTCGGATCCGGTGTATCCTCACTTCCTTTATCCCCCCCCCCCCCCAACAGTGTCTAGCCGAGCGCGTGTGCGGTCGACGCGTCAATTACATCTGAATCGAAGGCGACGTCTCATCGCAATCGCGACGTAAAAATGCAAGCCCCCCGCGTTTCGACAATTAGTTCGCGTGGGCCGGGGCCATTGCCAATACTCACCAGCGAGATCGTTTGTACAGTCCTCCCTTCCTAGATTTAAAAAAATACGCCTTTAGGTCTTCCCGAGCGATTGTTACCACGGAAAAAGTTCGCTCGATTTTTATTTAAACAGTATAAACACGACCCTCGGCGTGGAGATCTAAATACACGGAAATATAATTTTCGTAGTAGAAATTTTGTGTACGAACTGTATAAGAGAAAGTACACATTTTTTTGTAGTAATTACAAGGGTAGGCGTAGGACTGGAGATTTATGAATGGGTGGCGTGAATGAACGTGCGCGACGCATGCGCGCTGCAGGCCAGATTCCATTCCCATTCCAGCCTCGCTTCTATTCCCATTGCTTTATTCTTTTGCTGGGCTGCGTGGGCACCGGCGACGAGCGCACAACGGCTGTAGAATTTCGTGAGACGGCCTCTGCAGCCCTTATCAAATCGTAAAAGCAAACGGCGGGATGAGAGAGAAATGCGCGCAAGGCCGTTACAAAATATTTGCACAGCTCGCAATCAGTACCGGGCCGTCTCTGTCTTCCGTCACCAAATAAGCCGGCAAACAAAATTCTTTGTAACGGTCTGATGAAACGGAGATACCGCGGCTTTCTCACGTACAGATTCTTTATCTGTCGCAGAACCGCTATGATAGCGTAACGCGACGGTAGTACTGAACGAACCCTTCTGTCACGGGGAATTTTTCATGTTTGTACAACCGTAAAACAACGTCGGTGGAATATTGAAACCTGTGCCTTCGATCGCTTCTGGAAAGTCGAGGTCTAAGAGATTACCATCTTCTTGAACCCGCGCGTCGTTAGTATTCACAGAATTATTCTCGAACCGACAACTTTATCTCCGTTTCGAAAAGTAACGCAGTAGCAGTTTTCGAAGTATCGCCCCTTTGTAATTATTTATAACTTCTCAATGGCGGGAGAGTTTTGAATTTGGAAACTCTAAGGTTCTCAAAGTTATTTCGTTTCGAAGGATTCCTCAGTTTTGTGACAAACGATCTTTTTAAATTATTACAAAAATTATTCTACAAGCTTTAATACGATATTTGATTTACACGACGATCGCTGTAAATCAAGATTCATTTCCTCGCGTGGCACGCTGTTACGGCGACAGAGATTTGAAATGCATGTGACGGTTACAATAGCAGGTTACAACTTGTCGGAACAAGTCGTGACCACTGGGCCTGCCTTTTAAGATTCGCAGCCGACCGCCGAAAGGCGACGGTGCTACTGAATATTGAACACACTGCTCCTTTGGAATGCTATTCTTCGTAGTTGACCGACACAGCGATTATAAAGCTACCGTTTGCCTTATTTACGACGATACCTTCGGCACAGCTTCGAAAGTGAAGCACGTATAACCTCTCAGACGCAGAGGATTTAAATATCAAGAGCACAAATTGTTTCGCAGCGCATCGGACGAAGAAGAGACAAAAGAAAATTGTATTTTACCAACAGTAAAGTAATAAAAAATGTCCCACGAGTGTACTTACCATTTTTCTCGTCTGCTTTCCTTATTTCTACACCCTCGTTCTTCGTTAGCTTCCGTGAAACGCGAGGACTGAATGAAACTTTCTTCCGTGGATGAGGCGTAACCCAAAACCTCATAGTTTTAAGGTTAAAGAACCCTTCCCTGCTTTCGAATATTTCGAAAGTCTATCCTAACCTATTTTTGCAAACTTTCGAAAATACGAATTCTCTAAGCGTTCGTGGTCATGTGATATAAATTATGCGGTATAGAAGGGCTCGTAAGATATCATTGGAGCACGATAACGATCTTAAAGTCTGTCTGAAGTGTGTAGGAAGTTTAAATAAATGAGGCCAATGATTTTTTCTTAAACTAGTAGAGTGCTTTTGTCGATTTCCATAAACACTGCTTTATTAAAGATGGCGGGCACCCCTCCAGATTCTTAAGTTCGTTGTATGGAACAAAACATCGTTTCTGTTAGTCCTTTTCTTTACTTTCACCCCATATACAATTCCCTCAGCGTCCCCCCACGTGTTTTCTAGTAATCACACGAAACATACGATTACTAACTTCAATTTTCCCAACTTAACAACGAAGCAGTTGAAGCTATAATGTTACGATTACAAATCGCGGAAGCTTATTCAATTACGCACAAATAGAGTCGCCGCGTATCGATTAACGATCGATAACGTGCACTTAATTACAAGCCTCCGAAGAGTAAACGCAGAGACCTCTCTGGACCGCCCCTAAGTGGTGCAACAGCTGTTGCATCCGATCGATCTTATCTTAAATTGCTTTAGCGCTCTCTGCAACTCATTTCGTAGATAAGGTAATCAGATTAAGCAGCAGGTTGAACGCGAGGTGGTGCTGGGACCTAATTTTAGCGGTTACTTATTTACCATCTGTTAATTCCCACGGCACCACGCGAACTACTTTTAAACCCGAGATTACCAAACACGTACCTAGTAGATTACACGTGAAAATAAACTGCGTTAGAACGTAAATTACAGGCGAAACTGCTCACAAAGGAACACCGCGAACCCGGACTCCCCGATTCGAACGCAACTTTGTTGGTTTTTAGAGTGACTCAAAACAAGAACAACGGTGTGTTTCATTTAGGCCCTATCACCCTTCAAGTGGGTGAAAACTAACCTCAAAGTCAAATTGGCACTTCCACTTTTTCGCGTATAACTCTCAAAGTATAACAGACAGAAAAAAATGTTTCAAACAAAAGTTTGATGGTGCAATAAGCGCTACAAACTTGAGTTAAAAATTTTTTGAAAATAGTTTTAAAAAAAAGAACCTGCCGGAAAAAAATATATTTTTAAAATTTTGTTAACGCAAGCTTGCAGCGCTTATTGCACCATTAAACTTTTGTTCGAAACATTTTTTTCTGTCTCTCGTACTTTGCCGAGTGCCCATTTGACTTTGAGGTTAGTTTTCACCGCCTTAAAGGGCGATAGGGCCCACATGAAACACACTGTTGCTCTTGTTTTGAGTCACTCTAAAAACCCCAAAAGTTGCGTTCGAATCGGTGAGTCCGGGTTCGCGGTGTTCCCTTGTCAATGACCATGTTACCATGCAAACTTACCGTAGGAATATCGATACAGCATCCTCGCGTTCGAAAAGAAACAAATGCATTTCGAGGAGCAAAGAAATTCAGCTAATACGAAACGCGATACGCACCAATTGCATTTTAATGGGAGGAGGTTCACGGTGAAGAACGCACCGTAATATAACTGTTCATTAAGGAGCTCATCGCCCACGTTAATTGGACAGTTGCTGTCGAAATTGTTAACACGGGCATAAAGCAACCTTGATCGCGGCCGGGCATTCTAATTAATCCGAGTCTCACGTCAATTAGTGGAAAAAATGTTTGGGAACTCTCGCGTCGCGCCATCTTGCTCCGCGCGAGAATTTATGTTTGCTTGTAAAAGCTGCAGAGGGACACAGTACAGTTTATTATTTATCAGCGATGGTTCCCCTCGATTTCTCATTTTACTTCGACGGGGCCTGCACGACCCATTTCCTATTCGCCGTGTTTGCACGTTTTGTGCTCTAGGCAGACGTCGTAACAGCACTTCTCCGATCTACCGCAGTCATCGTCGCTGTGGCACGAGGTCGGTGGCGAGTGCCAATCGTAAGTTCGTGGACAATGGGTTCTCTGCGGCGGGCAATGTTTCTCGGTCTCTTCGTCTTCCGCGAATTTATCCGGCCATGACGAAAACACTGGGGCTTCGTGATTGCTTATCCATAGCAATGGGTAAAAGAAGAAACGACTGGCGTGCTCCATCCAGCCTTCGCTCTTCCCCGTCGGGCAACAATAGTATTGGTGATGGGCGGTCCTGCACCAATATCTGCAAACTTCCCCGTGGCCCTTCCCGCGTACTCGTGCGGGGCAGAGGTTTGCGGAGAGGAACAGGATCGCGAGCAGGCAACGCATTCTGAAACGCTATTATTCTTCGTCGCGACGTTTCTTCGTGTAACGAACAGTTTGCAAGTAGGGCTGCCATTCGTCCGGGTTTCCCCGGATTTGTCCTCTTTTTTTTTACGGCGTCCGGGGACGCCCGGGAGGATTTTCTGTAGTGATCCGGGTTTTTCGACGCTGTTCGTTCATAAAGTCATAAATATTTTATCTTTATTTCGTAATTGCGGTTACAGTCTATAATTTACAGAAACTTTTGTCTTGAGATATCGTATCTAATATAAGAAATAGTTAAAAGTGTCCGGGGTTTCAATGCTCTCTGTCCTAGATTAGTGATTGCACGGATGGCAGCCCCATTTGCAAGTAGTTCAAGGTGGAAGAGTTAGGTGACTCACCCTGTATATAGTTGCAGAATAGTGGAATGAGTTCTGCACTCACGCGTGTCTCGGTTTCCGTCTGCAACCGCCGCTGCCGCGACCAACTCTTATAAGTCGAGGAGACCTTCCTCTAAACTTCCGAGACAATTGTCAATTATCGTATTTCTTCGCGACAGCGCGTTGCTAATCTCCTTTGCTTTACAATATGAGACTTTCCAATGTCCTGTTAGAAATTCCATTTGGCGAGACGTCGAAGCGACGCTGCCCAAAGAATTCAGTGAATAGCGGGAAAAATTGGCAACGACGAAAGGAAACCGCTTTCCGCGCAAACGTAATTGCACGTATGTAAATCACGATCTGTGGTCGCGAAGATAACGATCTTCAGTCTCCTTAAGCATCATTCTAATATTCCTTACAAAATACAATTAGGCAACAGACTTAAAGCTGCATAAACTTTAGAACCCGACAGAAGAAACTTTCCGCAATTTAAACGCATACTCGGCATTCGAAATTCAAACGCTTACGTTCCCAAATGCATCGAATAACGACCAGTGACTACACTATCTCGTCACAATTCGTACAATAAATAATCTCTAAAGCCCAATCACTCTGCAATTAAAGAAACCCAATTAACCACACCATTTCCCAAACGAAAGCCTAATTAACCACCGCAAAATCCTCGCCCAATGGAATCGCTGAACACTAAAAATCCACGTCGCTGATTGGCCCGCGCGACGGCCGGCCGCGACGGCGGCCTTAAGGCGCGTTCCCACGTGACCGCGACGCGTGTTCCGAAAGCGCACGGCGGCCATCACGTCCGCGGACGGCACACAGCGAAGATCAGTCACGGACAGTGCGCGAGGCGTCCTATCACGCGCGTAGTTTCTCGTTGGGCGAGCGAATCAGAAAAATCGGTGGATAGTAGGACAACAGTCGCCCCGCTGCATCGCGATCCCCCCGTATTGCGCAGCGATAAGAATATGCGAGCGTGCCGTTCCGAAGTGCTCCACGGTGCAGGGACGCGAGCAAGCGGCTAGCCGAGCGGTCAGCGCCGAGTGTTGGGTTCCCGTTTCGATCTTTATTTCCCCCCCGCGGTCGTATGAGCGCGCGTACACGAGCGGCCAGTGCGGCGCACTTGGCGCATTAGGATTCGCACGGATACGTGGCCCTCCACCTACATCCGCGAGAAAGAGAGAGAGAAAAAGAAAAGAGGAGAACCTCCTGGTGCGGGGCGCGCAGAGTTTACCCGTGTCCGCCGCGAAGGTCGGCCCCGCGAATCGGTCGGAGAGGGCTCGCCATCCCGGAAGCACGTTTGCTCGGGGGGAAAAGGTTAAAACGTAGAAAGGTGGACCACGATCCCTCGGTCGGGAAGCCTCGGTGTGGTAAAATGGCGGTGATCGGTACTCCGATTGGCGCTAAGTGATAGAAGAGGATACCCGCGTCCGCGTTCACGCTCGCCCGCCGCGGCTCTGTTTTGATCCCACCTCGGGATTACACGTACTGTATCCTCGCTTGGGGGCCGGTCGATTACTCGTGTCACCTCGATTCCTAATTCCGTTTCCTCGCACATCCTCGACTCCCTCCCTCCTCCTCCCCCCCCCACCTCCCCCTTCGCCCTCCCCTACTCCCCTCGTCCGCGAAATTTATATATACGCGCATGTGTGTGCGCGTGTATTGAGGGGGGAAAAAAGAAATAGAGAGAGAGATAAAAAAAATAGTGTACCGTTGAGGAAGAAGCACGGTTATAATCCTCAAGCCGAGGACACGGATCAAGGTGGCGAAGGACCACCGGCGGAAACGGTTCTCGACGGCCGCGATGCCGCATCGCTCCGACCTCGAATTTATCGAAAGGCCGAGGGACAAGGACGACTCTATCGAATCCTCGTCGGCTCATCTATAGGTGAGTTAGCTCTCTCCTCTTCTGCCACGAGTGCACCCCTTCGGGGCCTTTTCGTTAATCTCCCCCCCCCTCCCCTTCCCCCCCACTCCTCTCTAGCCCCCTCCCCCTCTCCTTCCTCTATCAGATGTTACTGGATCGCCAGCATCCAGTTATATCCCTAATGGACCGTAGGATTCCCGGCGCACGTCGACCCTTTGTTGTTATTATTTGCTCCTAGGCCGACTGGGCTCGCTAGGTTAGGCCCGCGTCGACCGATGACTCTGCATGTTAACGAGAGGCCGGATTGTTTTCGTTACCTACCGTCGCCCTGCTCTAACGGTCTCCGAGCCGCCGACAGTGCACAGATGCTCGGGGCCCTCCTCGCGTTCGCCCCGCGACGCTTCCTTCCTCGCTTCTTCCCCTTTTTCCAACCGTTCCCTTTGTTCCGCGTAGCCGTCGACGCGCTTCCTTATATAGGGCCTTTGGAATTAGCGGCCGCGACGTCAGTAAGTTTCCCTCGCGGTTTCGCGGATCTCTCTCTCTCTCTCTCTCTCTCTCTCGGGGGGTTACGGATAGGGGAAAAATTGGCGATGCCCATTGTTACGCGCCTTTGCGAACGCTGCCAATTATCGCGCATCCGTACTTCGATCTTTCTAACCGATAACGGTTGTTTCGCTTCGCTTCGCGCTGCGACGTTTCCCGATGATAAGGCGCCGCGCGAATTATCTCGCCTCGGATTTGGGTTAGGATACACTCGCATTATCTTTCCGAAGCCATATGGAGAATTTTCGGCTTTGTTGTTCGAGACCGGCGGAGGATTGCTAGATTATTCTCGGAGTTTCGAATTAGTCACGGAGAGTTGCGACGCAAGTTCGTTTCGAATGATGAAATCACGGGGAAGCCGCGGAAATTCCTCTCGCGAGACCGAAGCGGACGGGGACCCGCGATGTCTTTCGGGACGCGAGAATATCTCCCGGAACTGTTTATCCGCGAGTAAAGAGACCCCGAAATATTTCGCGAACGAAAGTCCTGCCCGCATCGTTTCTACGGCTTCGAAATCATTCCTCTCCCGAAGTTCGTCCAACCGAGCTCTTCGGTCACTTACGTAAACAAACTGTTTCAGATCTTAAATTTACAAAGGAAGCCTTCAACCTGCCAACATGAAAATCGATAGAAGTAGATTGAAAAAGTGTACTTCCGAGGCGGTAAGCGTTCGAAGTAATCGGATCGACCAGCGTCGCGCTAACAACGACCGCGTTAATTTTCAGCCTGCAGAATGCCAGGCGCTGATAAACAAGCTGCGCTCCTGCTCCCACGCGGAGTTGCTGGAGGAGCTCAAGCAGATAGACGCGTGGACTTTCAGCAAGTGCGAGCTGTTCCACTGGATCGACGTGCTGGACCTCAGCGACAGCATTCTGGAGGAGGCCGCCGCGAGGAGTCCGGACAATCCGTGGGAACTGGCCTGCGACCTCCCTCAGAACAGAGAAGTAAAGCTCGGTCTTAACTACAACGATCGAATCGGCGCTGTACTTATCCCACTTAACTCTGCGTTTCAGGCGAAAGAACTTCTTCTCTGGGTCCTTCATTTCACGACTCTGCTGATCGAACACTCGTTTTCGCGCCACTTGTACAACAGTATGGAGCATCTGATAACGCTGCTCTCCAGCTGCGATATGCACGTCGTCCTCGGGGTGCAGAATCTCCTCTACATGTTCAGCAAACGCAGTAATTTCATTACGCGCCTGAACAGCGACAAGAGGCAGGCTCTGCTGAGCAGGCTCAATCACCTGGCGGAGGTCAGCGTCTCGCAGATTGTTTATTAAACTACTCTAACGAAGCTTTCGAGTGACTTTACGTTCCCTTTGTTTCGCAGAGTTGGGGCGGCAAAGAGAATGGATTCGGCTTAGCGGAGTGCTGTAAAGAATATCCCGACAAGGTAATATCGGAGTCCAGCGAACGAGTTTTATCCGTGGAATGTATTTGGAAAAGATGCTTCGATGTTTCTGGAATTTTTCAGCCGCTCCCAGTGAGCGCCACGACGCTGCACTTCGAGTTCTACGCGGAGAACGCCAACGCGTCGGACGCGTCGAGCACTCCCTCGAGCACCGGCACGAAGAAGCTCGGCCAGACGAATTTTGTAACATATATACACATAGAGAACGTGGACAAACTCGGCAAAACTCCGGCACAAATAATGAACGATTTGTTGAAAGTCTACAACGTCCCTCAAGATCGACAGGTAAATCGAATGATAACAGAAAAGTGATGGAGGCTTATGTAAGGGATCGACTAGCTGGTAGATGGATTATTGTTCCTTTTAAACTGTTTTCAGATGGCGTTATTAACTCACATAAGACTGGCACACAGTTTCTCTGATTACCGAAGGCGACTGCAGTGCGTTCAAGCTCGGCTGCAAGCGTTATCGGTACTTGTATATAGCAACGCGCTCCAAGAGAATGCACATAGTCTGCTGCACGCTGGGCTTTTAGAGGAATTAGTCGAGGTGCTGGAACTTCCATACGCACATCTAGTTGAAATACGCGCCGCAGCGCTGAGGACTCTTACCAGCATCATTCACCTCGACCGGAATCCGCACTTTCCGAAGTAAGTGGGCAGTTTGTAGGGATGGAATATAATTCCGGTGATTATTTAATATTTTTTTAAAGGGATCCCGGGATTGGGTAATGGAAATTTTCAGTTATTAAAATGATTTATTATGCGTTGAAATTGTAGATGTTTCTTTGAAGTAAAGAAACTTTCTTCAGTTAGTCTCGAACGTAAAGTAAAATTAGTTTTAACGATAAAAGCGGTAGAAGAATGGAGAATAATAAAGTCTGAATAAGTAGGTAACGTCTGTAAACTATTGCGAAGATTTTTGGAAATGCGAACGAAGAAATAGCAAAGCAACTAAAGACAAATTGCGATTTGCTACTCGCACGATTTCGAAATAACGGAAAGTGAGAATGTCGTTGTAGGAATTAATATAGTTTAGTTATGTGTGACTTTATATTATTATTTAAATAATTCACTATTATTGTGAAATGACTATGTTTATTTATTCTGTTTATTTTTATATTTTTGAGTTCGTAAAGTAATTCACAGTTTTAAAAAAATGACGAAATTCTCGGGATTATTTATATCGAATCTCGGGATTTCTGGGATTATGCATATCAAATTCTGGGATTTTTGGGATTGTTTATATGAAATCGCGGGCTTTTTGGGAGTACTTATATCAAGTCTAGGGATTTTTGGGATTACATATATCAAATCCTGGGATTTTTGGGATTATTTATATTAAGTCCCGGGATTTTTGGGATTATTTATATCAAATTCCATGATTTTTGGGATTATTTATATCAAATCCTGAGATTTTGGAGCTTATTTATTTGGGATTATGTTTATTTATTCTGTTTATTTTTATATTTTCGAGTTGTTTATAAAGTAATTCACAGTTTTAAACAATCCCGAAATTCTCGGGATTATATATATCAAATCCCGGTATTTTGGGGATTATTTATATAAAATCCCGGGATTTTCGAAATTGTTTATATCAAATCCCGGGATTTTCGAAATTATTTATATCAAATCCCGGTATTTTGGGGATTATTTATATCAAATCCCGAGATTTTTGGGATTATTTATATCAAATCCCGGGATTTTTGGGATTATTCATATAAAATTCCGAGAATTTTGGTATATTTATATCAAAACCCGGGATTTTTGGGATTATTAATATCAAATCCCGGTATTTTGGGGATTATTTATATCAAATCCCGGGATTTTTGGGATTATTTATATCAAGTCTCGGGATTTTTGGGATTACATATATCAAATCCTGGGATTTTTGGGATTATTTATATTAAGTCCCGGGATTTTTGGGATTATTTATATCAAATTCCATGATTTTTGGGATTATTTATATCAAATCCTGAGATTTTGGAGCTTATTTATTTGGGATTATGTTTATTTATTCTGTTTATTTTTATATTTTCGAGTTGTTTATAAAGTAATTCACAGTTTTAAACAATCCCGAAATTCTCGGGATTATATATATCAAATCCCGGTATTTTGGGGATTATTTATATAAAATCCCGGGATTTTCGAAATTGTTTATATCAAATCCCGGGATTTTCGAAATTATTTATATCAAATCCCGGTATTTTGGGGATTATTTATATCAAATCCCGAGATTTTTGGGATTATTTATATCAAATCCCGGGATTTTTGGGATTATTCATATAAAATTCCGAGAATTTTGGTATATTTATATCAAAACCCGGGATTTTTGGGATTATTAATATCAAATCCCGGTATTTTGGGGATTATTTATATCAAATCCCGGGATTTTTGGGATTATTTATATCAAGTCTCGGGATTTTTGGGATTACATATATCAAATCCTGGGATTTTTGGGATTATTTATATTAAGTCCCGGGATTTTTGGGATTATTTATATCAAATTCCATGATTTTTGGGATTATTTATATCAAATCCTGAGATTTTGGAGCTTATTTATTTGGGATTATGTTTATTTATTCTGTTTATTTTTATATTTTTGAGTTGTTTATAAAGTAATTCACAGTTTTAAACAATCCCGAAATTCTCGGGATTATATATATCAAATCCCGGTATTTTGGGGATTATTTATATAAAATCCCGGGATTTTCGAAATTGTTTATATCAAATCCCGGGATTTTCGAAATTATTTATATCAAATCCCGGTATTTTGGGGATTATTTATATCAAATCCCGAGATTTTTGGGATTATTTATATCAAATCCCGGGATTTTTGGGATTATTCATATCAAATTCCGAGAATTTTGGTATATTTATATCAAAACCCGGGATTTTTGGGATTATTAATATCAAATCCCGGTATTTTGGGGATTATTTATATCAAATCCCGGGATTTTTGGGATTATTTATATCAAGTCTCGGGATTTTTGGGATTATTTATATCAAGTCTCGGGATTTTTGGGATTACATATATCAAATCCTGGGATTTTTGGGATTATTTATATCAAATTCCATGATTTTTGGGATTATTTATATCAAATCCTGAGATTTTGGAGCTTATTTATTTGGGATTATGTTTATTTATTCTGTTTATTTTTATATTTTTGAGTTGTTTATAAAGTAATTCACAGTTTTAAACAATCCCGAAATTCTCGGGATTATATATATCAAATCCCGGTATTTTGGGGATTATTTATATCAAATCCCGAGATTTTTGGGATTATTCATATCGAATTCCGGGAATTTTGGGATTATTCATATCAAATCCCGGGATTTTTGGGATTATTTATATCAAATCCCGGGATTTTCGAAATTATTTATATCAAATCCCGGGATTTTCGAAATTATTTATATCAAATCCCGAGATTTTCGAGATTATTTATATCAAATCCCTGAATTTTTGGAATCCAAAAAAAAAAAAAACAGTCGGTATGACGGGATTGTATTCCCTATCCACAGGACAAACCCTCGCCCGTTTCACATTCGCAGGAAAACTATCATCGACAATTCCGCTTTCAGAAAACCTGGCTCGAGGTTAAACATGATAATCGACGTGACCGGCGCCAACTCGTACCACGGATTGTTCCCGGTGTCCATTCGCACCTGTATTACCCAGTTGACTTCGCCACAGACCGACGGCCAGCCGTTTCCTCTGCCACTCGCGACAGCATTATTCAGCTTCCTCTACCACCTGGCTAGCTACGAAGCCGGTGGCGAAGCTCTGGTGAGCTGCGGGATGATGGAGAGTTTATTGAAGATCATGAACTGGCCTGGCAGCGAGCTGGAGCACATAACAGTAAGATCCTCTTACTCTTCGCTAATCGATCACTCCTTCAAAACCACCCCATCGAATTCTTTCTTCACAGTTCGGAACGAGAGCAGTCCGCGTGATCGACTTGATAACGAACATAGACATGCAAGGTTTCCAAGCCCACAACGGCCTGCAGAGCTTCATCAACCGCCTGGACATGGAGGTGAACGTTTGCAGGAAGGAGCAGCCGTTCGAGATAGAGCCGTCTCTCTACCAAGAGAACCCGCCGGCGTCGCGCGAGAGGTCCGTGGAGAGGGACGAGGACACCGCGGAGTCGCGGCGCTCGAACGAGCCCTACGACGAGCGCGAGGAGTCCTCGAACCCGATGGAGTTCTCCGAGGACGAGAACATGAGCTCGAAGGCGGAGGACAAAGCGGAGCAGATGCCCGACTGCGCGGCGGTCAAGAGCGGGAAGACCTGCCTGCCGCAGCGCGCCGCGCTCATGAAGTCGATGCTGAACTTCATAAAGAAGACCATCCAGGACCCGGCGTTCGCCGATAGCATCAGGCACGTGATGGAGGGCACCCTGCCTTCCTCCCTCAAGCACATCATAAGCAACTCCGAGTACTACGGCCCTTCTCTGTTTCTCCTCGCCACGGACGTGGTGACGGTGTACGTTTTCCAAGAGCCCTCGTTGCTGTCCTCCCTGCAGGACAACAGGCTCACCGACGTTGTGCTGCACGCTTTACTCATCAAAGAGGTAAAGTCGCTCGCGATACCGAGTGAAATGCACTCTGCGTCAAAATTAAAGGAACATTATAATTTCTTCAAAATTTTGCTCATTTTCAAACGGCTATATCTTCGCAAAAAATGGTCGAAAAAGGTTTTTAAAATACGCATTTTAACGCTTGAAGCTTCTAGTTTTCGAATCAAGGACTCAATTCTTTTTTCTATGCATTATGATATTGTTTTATCAAGATGAAGCGTAGGAAACGAAGTTTCAGTAAATTTTTGCCTACTTCGAACGTATGCACGGGCCAAAATAATTTTTTTTCGGGAAATCAAATGGGAAGTTCTTATAGAGCAAACGTTTCTCTTTAATTTCGTTTTATTTTGTTTTGCTGTATGATTTTTATTCACCGAGTTATTCGCGATCGAAGCAAAAAAGGTAGTTCTCACTTCGAACACCTATAACTTGCGAACTCACGATCGTAGACAAATATTCGTGATTGTTTCGTAAAGCTAAGAAAGTATCCTTTCCGAACCTTTACCTGCCAATTTAATGAGATTTTTTTTCACTCGTATTAAATCCATTTTAAAATGACCCCAAAAGTTTGATATTTACCATGTTTTACAAAACGCAATGGCACTTCGAAGAAAATTGTGGAATTCACTCCTGCCCAATTTTTTTTCCCCACTTATAAGTTCGCAAGTTATATGTGCCGTTTGAAAATTTTCACCAAAGTTTTCCGGCAATTCTAGCGTTCCATTAATCTTGACGCGGAGTTTAGTATCTAACACAGGGTTCCTCGAATGATTCACTTTCGCGCACAGGTTCCTGCCACTAGAGAAGTTCTAGGATCGTTACCCAACGTGTTCAGCGCGCTGTGCTTAAACGCGCGCGGCCTGGAGGCGTTCGTGAAGCGACGCCCGTTCGAGTGCCTGTTCAAAGTATTACTCTCGCCGGTTTACCTATCGGCGATGAGACGACGTCGGAGCGCGGACCCCCTGGGCGACACAGCCTCGAACCTGGGCAACGCGATGGACGAGCTGATGAGGCATCAGCCGAGCTTGAAAGTCGACGCGATCGCTAGTATTATAAAAGTACGACGCTCTCTTTTCCAGCACCCGACCATTTTCTAACTCCGCTTTTCTCCAGTTATTGGAGGAGCTCTGCGTGCTGGGCTGCGACCCCCGCTACGTGTGCATGCGGGCCGCCAGTAAATCGGACAACTCCCCGTCGAGCTCGACGTCCGGCAACCGACAGTCCTCCGGACAGTCCGTGGGCGTCGGAGTCGGCGTGGGCGACTCCGGCGGGAGAGGAGGCGGCGGAGGCGGGAGCAGCAGCGACGAGGAAGAGGAAGACGAGGAGGAGGCTAGCACCAGCTCCCATCCTCAGCGCGAGGAGCAGCCGTCGCCTTCCCCGGCGCAGCCCGGCCCGCCTCCACAGCCCAGAGAGAAGACCCCCATAGCTTTGGTGGAGTACATACACAACGTGATGAAGTTCGTCGACGCGATCCTCAGCAACAACTCCACGGAGGACCACTGCCGAGAGTTCGTCGCCCAGAAAGGCCTCGTGCCTTTGCTGTCCATCCTAGGCCTGCCGAATCTGCCAGTGGACTACCCGGTCGCACAGGCGGCGCAGGCTGTGGCCACGGTTTGCAAAAGTATCTTGGTAACTCTCCTTAATATCTAGAAACACGCTCGCTAAACCATCGTTCCCGGCAGCTTCGTCTAATCGCGCGATATTATCTTCTTCTTCCCAGAATCTCGCGCACGAGCCGCTGGTCCTGAAAACCGGCTTGTCCCAGTTGAACGAGGTGCTGAATCTACTGAAAGCGCTCCACAGCCACATGAAGACTCCCGGCGGTTCCGTGCTGCTGCACGAGCTCGCCTCCGCGCCGAACCTCGAGACAGCCTTCACCAGCGACACGGCGACTCCTCTGCTGCACGCGATGAACGCCGCGCACGGCTACGTGGTGATGTTCGTGCACGTGTGCCGCACGAGCCAGAGCGAGATCAGGAATCTGTCGATGAACCACTGGGGCTCGGAGCTCGGGCTCACCGTGCTCAAGGGCCTCTCCGAGCTGTACATGTCCCTCGTCTGGGAGAGCACGCTGCTGCTGTCTCTGTGCAGCAAGGACACCATCCCGGCCGGATGCGACTTCGGCAAGGAGGATATGGACAAGCTGGTGCCGCCCGAGTTGAAGAGCGACGGAGAGACTTCCGGCTGGTGCGGCGGAGTGTCCTCGGACATGGGGAGCAATGGAATGACCACGGCGATGGAGGCGCTCAGTACGGATCCGCCTCCCGTGCCCATGGAGGTCGACGATAAACCGAACGTTGGCACGGGCAGAGCCTCGCCTAGCTCGCACCAGCTCAAGTACATCAAGCCCTTGCTGGGGGCGTCGTCTAGGCTCGGCAGGGCGCTCGCCGAGCTCTTCGGATTGCTGGTCAAGCTCTGCATGGGCTCTCCGATGCGGCAACGCAGGGGCCAACAGATTCCTCTCACGCCCGCTCTGCCCTCGCAAGCGGCTAGGAGCGTAGCCACTGCTCTCAATTGCTTGCTCACTCGCGGATTAACTTGGGACATCTTACCGCCGTCGCCGATACCTAAATTCAAGCTTACATTTCTGATTTGCTCCGTCGGCTTCACGTCGCCGATGCTGTTCGATGAAAAGAGGCACCCGTATCATCTTATGCTTCAGAAGTTCGTCAAGCTCGGCGGATTGCACGAGTTTTTTAAGTAAGTTCTCGCTGACTTTGTACGGAGGGAACTGTCGCAACGGAAGATAAGGCGCGTGAAATGTCTTCGCAGCTTTTTTTTTTAGGATTTTATGGGTATTTTGAGTCCATAGTGCGGTAAAACTATTATCTAACGAAGTATAAGTTTCTCGTAGGTCGGTTACTTAATTCTAAATAAAATCGTAGGATCGCTTTGTGTACGTACATTAGGATTGCAAATTTATCGACTTTCTTAGTTACCTGTAATTCGGTAAAAATTTCAGTTAAATCCGGTTTACTGGTAATTGATCGGTAATTTTTTAAGGTATTGAAAATATAAAGGGAACGTTACAAAAATATTTTTTTGAACTCTAATCGAGCAGTATAAGAAATATTGGCAAATAAAACTGTTTTGAACATAAAATATCAAATGACTAGCAAAATACTCCCGCGCTTCGCCGCGGGCCTAAGAGAGATATCGAGGACTCCACGAAAACGCATTTCACCTCTTTTCACCACTTTTGATTAGAGCGGAATCCTGAAATTGTTTTTTTGGCATTTATGTGGGTAATCTTTGAAGAACCAAGTTGATATCTAATCGGACCTAAGAGATATTAAGGGGAATCCGAGAAAATACATTTCACCCCTTTTCACCCCTTTTAGGGATGGAATTTCCAAAAATCCTTCTTTAGTGGGTGCCTACGGATCGAGCCCTCGGCCACTTATTCCCGCCGCGGTGCTATTTCGCAAGCGAGAAGCGCTCGCCCAGTCGCAAACTTACTATTATTTAAAAAGCATTATTTAAAAAAATTAAAAACGTTAGAGCCTTCCTCTCGCCAAGACGAACATAGTGATGTAATACGGGGATCGAAAAAGTTCTGGAACTTTTCAATAGCTTCCATTTAAAACAATGACCACGGAACTTTTTTAAAAAAGTTCTCAGAAGGACCGATAAAATAAAAGTTCTTGAAAATAAAAGTTCTAGTTGGAATGGATCTTTTAAAATATAAGAATAAAAATTTCTCTATAACAGGAACAGATATTTTGTTCACCGATATTAAAAAAGTTCTCAATCGTTGTAACAAATACTAAATACTATTCAATGGATGGTACTACAAGAATATTAAATAATTCATACAGTTAAATTGATATTCCGAACGTGTTATTTATATGTAATACTTACCTACGTAGACGTTTTAGAATCGTTATAATAAAAGTTCCACGAAAACAAGTTATATTAGAACGTTTATTAAAAAAGTTTTCGTAAGACAAAGAAAAGTACTAAATATTAGGTACGAGTTTTATTTAACAATATAATATCATATTCTTCGAATGTTTATTTAATAAAAGGTATAAAAGTCATAATATAATTAATGGTTTCGTAACAAGTATTGAACGGAAAAGAGAACTTCTTCCAAGTACTCCTGATTATTTATTTGTACACTTTTAGGCATCTCGTTTCAAATGTGGGATTTATTAAACCTATTATTGACGTTCCAATACGATGGAATTCTACAACTGCAATATTTTTAGATCCACGGATTTCGAAGTGTTTAAATACTAATATGACTATCATACTATCACGCTGAATTGCAAAGCATAAATAGTATAATGATACGTAGATGTATATTCGTGTATTCTATTACTGAAATATAAACATTATATATTATATTAGAGATTTTCTATGTATTTCGGTTCATGTAAGTTATAAAAAAAATGTTATTTAGGTATTATTCTTGACAAGTTCTCTTTTCCGTTCGATACTTCGTATGAAACCATTAATTACTTATGTTATGATTTTCATACCCTTTATTAAATAAACACACGAAGAATATTATAGTATATTGTTAAATGAAACTAGTACCTAATATTTGAGTACTTTTCTTTATCTTTTGAAAACTTTTTTAATAAATGTTCTAATGTAACTTGTTTCCATGGAACTTTTATTATATAGGTTCTAAAATATCTGTTCCATGAGAACACTTTTTAAAGAAGTTCCCGAAGGTAGCATTTGTTTCAATAAAAATTCCACAGGAACAGATATTTTCTTAATCGAAACAAATAAGTTCTAACAGAATTTTTTAAAAACGAGGGTTCGAGAACTTTTTCGATCCCTGATGTAATACACTTGTGGCTACAGCTCATATTTACTGAGAAACCGCATTTCGAAGTATGCAACTTCAGTTTTATATAATAGTATAGATATAACGCAAAATAGATATATTTGTGTGACTATTGACGTTACTTATTAAGGTAGTCACACCTACTTTTTCGAACGTCGTTGTCACACTGGGTCGATTTGACCCTGTCAATTTTCAATCGGTTGTTATTTAAAAACTATTTGTTAAATTAAGTCTCGGAAATTCTGAGATAATGTTTGAACATTGTAGAATATATGCACATCGTTGAAAGTTGATATTTGAAGTGTCGTCGTGCTTAAAAAAAAGTTTGAAGCAATAAGAGTTTCGGCAAAAAGGTTTTTTGCTTAAAAAAACGCAGGGTCAATTTGACCCAGTGTGACAACCGAGGGTTAATATGGATCTTCACCGCGAAAGCAATGAAGAGAATCTTAACTTATATACATAATTCAATATTTTTTATTTAACAATTCTTTTTAACAAGCACGCAAAAAAACAGTTTGTCCAAACTTTGGTCTCCTGATAAAGCGCTTTTAGATTCTACACTTGTTGCTCGGGTAGTCATCAAGAAACCATTTGCCATTTGTAGATATTTTCTTTTTACTTTTTCTACTTGAAAAGTTACTCTGAGCTAGAAATTCGTAAAGATCGCAAAATAAAGTCGAAAATCGCGGATTTCGCGAATCTCGCGATTTTCGACTTTATTTTGCGATCTTTAATAATTTATAGCTCAGAGCAACTTATCGAGAAATTCCTAAAATCAACGATTTTCGACCTTATTCTGCGATCTTTAATAATTTATAACTCAGAGTAACTTATAACCGCGAAATTCCCGAAATCAACGATTTTCGACCTTATTCTGCGATCTTTAATAATTTATAACTCAGAGCAACGTTAACCGCTTTTGATAAAATTTTAGGCATCCATGCAACTTACTTCGATCTACAAAGTGGATTTATAAATTTTCATTACAGGCTCAGATAAAAGTAGAAAAAAAACCTTTACCATTTCTTTCGCCATTCCGACCAATCGCAACTTTTTCAAAACAACGAATCACGTCACTCGTCAAACTAATCCTTCTAGCTCCTAAAAAAAAAGACCCAAGTCGCTTTGACTAATTTGAAAAAAGTCACGCGATTTTAAAAAGTATCCGAATATAAAACAATTCCGATTAAAATCAATACTTTCGTTTCAACGTGGTAACTTTTCCCCCAAGCTCCCGCAATTCCCTTACTACATTCGCGTCGATGTGTTTGCAGCACTTTCTACTGGGCCCTCTCCGGCGGCGGCCAGTTCCCCCTGTCGGAAGGCCTGGAGCACCCAAACCTGCCTGACGGCACCGGGGAGTTCTTAGACGCTTGGTTGATGCTCCTCGAGAAAATGGTGAACCCCAAAGCCATCCTGGACTCCCCTCACGTCGTCTCCTCCAAGTGCACCGGGATATACAAGGTGTACGAGTTCGACCCGATAAAGTACCTCACGGATATCCACAGCAAAGCCTTCGAAGCTGTTATGCTGATGTGGGGCAAGAAGCCCTTGAAGAACTACGGCACTCGCATGACAGAATCGATCTTGTCGATCCTGCGGCACATCTTGCGCGGAGAGAAGATCATCAAAGAGCGCGTGGAGAAAGAGGAGACCACCGAAGGAGCGGTGAGCGGCAGCACCAGCGGCACCAGCGGGATCGGCAGAGGCGCGGCGATGACCGAGCGCAGGGAAGAGCCGGAAGCCGGCGTGAATCTGGAGCACCTCAGGCAGTTGATGGACATGGGATTCAGCAGAGCTCACTGCATAGAAGCTCTGCTCCACACGCTGACCGTCGAACAGGCCACCGACTACCTTCTCACTAATCCAGCCACGCTGCGCCGATCAGTACGTAGCGATGAATATCCCGCTCTCTAGGTCTTCGAGAAGACGAGATACTAATCGTTTAATCTTCTTTAGGATGTCCCAGCGGACGACGCAGCTGGACAGGGTCACATAATGGATTTGGAGCTGGTGGACGACGATCAAATAATGCACGCCATTGCAATGTCGCTCGGCGAAACCGAGACGCGAAAGGCCTCCGGCCCGGAGGAGCCCACTCGCGAGACTACCATAACAGAGAGTATAGACGAGTTCACGAATAGCGCTCTAGGTCAGTGTTTGAATCTGTTGGATCTCATGCCTGACACCGTGTACAGAATCTGTGATTTATTGGTTACTATCACTAAGAGAAACGGAGACAAATGGCGCGACAGTATGCTGCGACAGCTTATAAAAGAGGTGAGGATCGTCCGTGCGTCTTCGACCTAAGAAAATAGTCCTCTCTTTCTCCTCTAACTCTTCTCCTCTTCTTTCGTTGCAGATTGGCAGTCTAGTAGACGATTTAATTGACATCGCCGAGAGTGAAAACCTGAACGCAGGTGTGCGGTTGGTGGAATGCGAAGACGCGAACAAAGTTGCTGGACGTATTTATCTCTACACTTTGTTCTTCGAGGTACCCTTGCGTGTTGGCTGCTTCGATTTATTTTAGTCGCGTAATTTGTAACGTTTAGTAATGGATTCCTTCGAATCGCGCAGGGAACATTCCAGGAGATGCGAGTGCCATGCGCGCAGATTGTGGAGGAGCGCGCTATACTGGACAAGCTTGTACGCTTGTTGGTTGTATGCGAGGGCCCGCTGACTGCGAATAAAAACAAAGTCGTCGGTAAAGATGGCAAAGAAGCCGGCGCGGAATTCCACGAGACTTCGACGAAGACGCCAAAGTGGCTGGCGCCTTTGCTGCTGCTTATAGATCGCTTGGAGAAAGTGGCGATACTGACTAAGAGGAAGCAACTGATGCACAAGGTAGATATTGTTTGCAGGGTTTTATGTTTTAAATCGGGGGCTTTGCGGGGAGAGGGTTGCAGCTCTATTTTTTTTTAATCTACTTTGGAAAGAAAGAGGTTCTTAGTTCGATGTGTGTGTATTATGTTTGTACGCGAATTTCTCTGTGACTCTTGGTCCGATTTTCGCGAAATTTTTTGCATTTGGTTTAGCTTTAATCTGGTTAGGAAAGGGAGAAAGAATTATTAAAATCGGTTAAGTAGCTTTGAAGTTACACTGGAAATGAGAAACCTGTTTTATTATTAGTGGAAGCTTCTGTTTCTGGCAAACGGTTTTTTTACGAGCCCACATTTTTTTAATAAACGTAGTTATACAATTTTAATAACTAAAAAGTAAAAAATAAAAAATTAAATTCGACTTAAAAAAAATAAAAATTCACTGGAAAGTGAAATAAGTTTTTCCCTTATTTAAACTACGACTGTCAATTTTTTGCGAGCCCATATTTTTTAAAACAAATGTAGTTACACAACTTCAATAACTAAAGAATAAATAAAAAATTAAAACCGACTTCAAAAAAAAAAAATAAATAAAAATGCTCTGGAAAGTAAAAAATAAGTTTTTCCCTTATTTAATCTACGACTCTCAATTTTTTACGAGCCCATATTTTTCAAAATAAACGTAGTTATATAACTTAAATAACTAAAAAGTAAAAAATAATAAAATTAAAACCGACTTCTAAAAAAAAAAAAATGCACTGGAAAGTAAAAAATAAGTTTTTTTCCTTATTTAATCTACGACTCTAAATTTTTTTAAGTCTGTGCCAGATTTTGATTAAAATAAGGAAAAAACTTATTTTTTACATTTTAGTGAATTTTTATTTTTTTGAAGTCGGTTTTATCATTAGAGTATATGTAAAAAAATTCTACATCGTTTGATGCAAATCGCTTCGGGCCTAAGAGATATTAAGAACTCCATGAAAACACATTTCACCCCTTTTCAGCACCCCCGTAGGGTTTGATTAGGGCAAAATCCCGAAATTGGTTTTTAGGCATTTATGAGGCTTTTATCACCTTTCGAAATAAAAAAAAAACGAGTTGATATCTAATCGGGCCTGCGAGATTTTGAGGAATCCGTGAAAATACATTTCACCCCTTTTCACACCCTTTTAGGGAAAAATCCGGAAATGGGTTTTAGGCATTTGTGTGACTAACCTTTCGAAATGAAAACCAATTAATATTTTTATTACAGAATATTTATTCGTCAAAAATAGAAATAAAAACTTTCAAACTCAATAACCATCACTCATCGCGTGAAAATATACATTTCTAAATTAGTGTTCTCTTTGCAATAATTTCATAAACTGTTTTTTCTCGAAGCTTGAATTTACTCGAAGCTTCAATTTACTCGAAGCTTGAATTTACTCGAAGCTTGAATTTACTCGAACCTTGAATTTACTCGAAGCTTGAATTTACTCGAAGCTTGAATTGACTCGAAGTTTAAATTTACTCGAACCTTGAATTTACTCGAACCTTGAATTTACTCTAAACTTGAATTTACTCGAAGCTTGAATTGACTCGAAGTTTAAATTTACTCGAAGCTTGAGTTTACACGAAGCTTGAATTTACTCGAAGCTTGAATTTACTCGAAGCTTGAATTGACTCGAAGTTTAAATTTACTCGAAGCTTGAATTTACTCGAAGCTTGAATTTACTCGAAACTTCAATTTACTCGAAACTTCAATTTACTCGAACCTTGAATTTACTCGAACCTTAAATTTACTCGAAGTTTAAATTTACTCGAAGCTTGAATCTACTCGAAGCTTGAATTTATTCGAAACTTCAATTTACTCGAAACTTGAATTTACTCGAACCTTGAATTTACTCGAAGCTTGAATTGACTCGAAGTTTAAATTTACTCGATGCTTGACTTTACTCGAACCTTGAATTTACTCGAACCTTGAATTGACTCGAAGCTTGAATTTACTCGAAGCTTGAATTTACTCGAAGCTTGAATTGACTCGAAGTTTAAATTTACTCGAAGCTTCAATTTACTCGAAGCTTGAATCTACTTGAAACTACAATTTACTCGAAGCTTGAATTTACTCAAAGCTTGAATTTACTCAAACCTTGAATTTACTCAAACCTTGAATTTACTCAAACCTTGAATTTACTCAAACCTTGAATTTACTCGAAGCTTGAATTGACTCGAAGTTTAAATTTACTCGAAGCTTGAATTGACTCGAAGTTTAAATTTACTCGAAGCTTCAATTTACTCGAAACTTCAATCTACTCGAAACTTCAATTTACTCGAACCTTGAATCTACTCGAACCTTGAATTTACTCAAACCTCGAATTTACTCAAAACTTATAAACACAGAGCTGCACTTGCCTCGCCGCAAAGTCCCCAACCCCACCTCCCCCAAACACACAGAACCCTCCCCCATCGAACACGCTGCTTTCTGCGACCCAGGTGACGAACAGAATGTGGAAGTGGTTCGACCTGAGCACAGGGAAGTGGACGTTGTACTCTCCGATGAACAATCGCATAATCAATTACGCTTACTGGGCGGGCGAGTCGAGCGCGAGGATCTCTTGCAGCCGCCGAAGGTACCTGATCACCTTCTCCTCGATGACGCAAGTGAACGAAGACAGCGACAACCGACGCCCAATAACCATGGGATTCAAGTTAGACAGCGGAGCGGAGGACGGCGGTTTCGGTTCGGACTCCAGCATGGACACGGACGACAGCCCCGTGGAAGACACCGGGAACGCCGTGGTGCAAGGCCTGGACCCGAGCATAGCCCCGAGCATAATCCGCACTTGCGTGAAGCTGCTAGCGATACCAGTGGACCGAGACGCGTTGCACGCCCTGATGAAGGTCTGCCTGCGCCTGACGCGCGACTACAAGAACGCGGAGATATTCGCGCGCAAGGGCGGCGTGAAGCTCCTCCTGGAAATGACCCAGGCGAGCAACTTCATCGGCTGCGTGAACCTCAGCACCCTGCTGATAAGGCACACCTTGGAGGAGCCGCGCACGCTCCGGCTAGCGATGGAGAAGGTGATCCGCACTCGGATCCAAGGCAACATCCCACCGGCGTACAAAGAGATCCTATTCATGACGCGGCAGATCAGCAGCGCGGTCTGCCGCAACCCGGACGTCTACAGAGAGGTCTGCGAGAACATCCTGCGAGTGGACATTAATACGCTGAGGCTGGACGACGTCGACAACAGATTGATCGTGAAGGCTCTGCCCCCGAGCCACTCGCCGGCTCTACCGATGGTCGAGGAAGTCTCCATATCCGTCGTCCGCGATCTCCTCAACGCTCTCATAAAACCCATGCCGATCGTCCCCGACGACGGGACCACCACGCCGACAGGCAGCCCCGAGAAGAAAACCTCCCACGCGTCCAGCTCCGCCGTGGCAGCCACGTCCTCCCGGACCAACGTCCTCAGGACCAGCGCCGCCGCGACGAACAACGACCCCCTGGACGACGACGACCAGGTCTCCCAGATAATCCCGCTGAAGATCTACCCGGACATAGGCAACAACGCGAAGGTCGAGCCGGAGGAGGCGAAGAAGCCTCTGCTGGCGAAGTCCGCGATCCTGAAGATACTCGCGGAGGCTGTCCGCTCCTACGGCGCGGTGGCTGGCTTGATCACCGAGCACGTGTACCGCGCCAGGCAGAGCGAGATGGTAGCGGAAGACACCACAGCCTTGGCCTTTCTGCTGGACAAGCTTCTGCCGATGTTGCCGGAGAATTCCAGCGACAGGCTTTGCAGCAGCATGGCGAGGATGCTGATCGCCGCGATTGCCTCCTGCAACCACTCGCCGGACGTCCAGACGACCCTCGTCACCGAGGTGAAGGCGGCTCTCACCAGGACTCTCGCTCTCCCCGAGTGCTCCGAGAAGCACGCGCAGCTTCAGCTGCTGATCGGATTGATCTCCACGATGATCGACAGCTGCCCGCCGACGCCGCACAACCAGCTGCGCGGCTCCGTGAAGGTGCACCACTACAACAACGTCAACTACATCGTCAGGATCATGCTGAGGAAGGGCATCATCACCGATCTAGCGAAGATCTCGCACAGCTTGGATCTCTCTAGTCCGAATATGGCTGGCACTATTAACGCTGCTTTGAAGCCGCTGGAGACGCTGTCCAGGATCATCAACCAGCCCATGCCCGGGGCTGTTAACAACAAGTTCTCCAAGCCGAAGAACAGGACGGTGCAGGAGGAGCCCATCGGGGAACAGACTGGCACCACCACGTCCGAAGCGACGCACGCGGTCGGCGAGGAGGCGAACGAGGACGCGGAGAACACCGAGCATGATATATCGGTTACTGCCGAGAGTCTAGAGCCCACGTCCGAGAGCCAAGTACACGAGGAGGGCGACGAAGCCGCGTTGGAGGACATCATGGATCAGCTGTTGGAAAGGTAATCATTAAAGAGGTTTTTATAAACGCTGGGCATGCACCGGGAGATGAAAGTGGTGTCTTACTGGCGTGAGAATTTATGCTCGTGTACGGTAGTGGCTAGGGAAATTGAGGAAATTTAATTGGTCGGGGATATTTGGGGATAAATGTGTCGTTACTAAATTTGGAAATGGAGGACGCTTTGGGTAGGGTGTTCCTTGGAATTGGAGGTGCGATAAAATGTTCGGACGCACGCTAATTTTAGTCCTTTTGGTGGATTTTTCTGAACCCTGGCTCGAGAAGCTTAAAGCTACGATGTATTATAAACTTCTTTTTTATTTCTTTTGATCTTCTTTGCCCACCTTTAAAAAATAATCGTTCGCTTGGAACAGAGGTTCCTGGGATGCATAAATATTTTACTGACGTAGTTCAAAGATTGGAGAAATGGAAAAAGATATATAAGACTTATATATCGTTAAGGGGAGGTTCCGGTCTAAAAATCATTTTTTTTTATTCCATTTTTCGAAGGTTCAACCTTTTAAGAATACGTGTTTAAAAGGAGTTGTTGAAATTCGTAAAATTCATGAAGTTATAGGCATTTGAGTAGCGGTAAATGCATGGGTAACACCACTGTTTTTCTCGAAACAGTGTTCTTAAAATCGGTGGAACCTGTATCTCGAAAAGTTATTATCTGATTCGACTAAAACTTTTTTTATTTTATAGAATACACTTCTGATTCGTGGACAAACCAGTAAAAATTAAAAAAATTCAAATTCGTAATTTTAGAAGGCGTTGAAAAGGCGAAAATATAGAAAAAAAAGTGATATCAAACTTCAAGTATCGTTATTTTCTAAAAAAAAGAAGTCATGTATCTCTTTTTTTTTATTTCCCCCGTAGCCAGAAGTATATTCTTTAAAACAAAAAAGTTTCAGTCGAATCGTATAATAACTTTTGGAGATACACCGATCTGGATGATCCCACCGATTTAGATGAAATTTGACTCCTCGACTTTAACGACTCCCCAGTCCCGTCTGCAGTGATTAATTATAAAACAAAAAATATATTTCTATAATTTAAGACATCCCTAATACAATGCAAAAAGTTCCATTAAATTATATATAATAGTTTTCCTTTAATTAATTCCTAAAAATCACCTATTTTTAAACGATTTTATTCAGCTTCGATCCTCTGTTTGTACATTTTTATGGTTCAAATCTGGCAACTCAAATTTAACCCACTTCCGTGGAGCAGGGTATCTCACAGCAAATTCATTTCGACGCTTGATGCTGCATCAAATTGATTCACATTCTTTTACGAAAAATCCTGCTCCACGATTTCACTTAAAGTGAAAAAACACCATCGAAATTGCAGTACAAGAAAATAACAATTTTTTAGTTCTTAGTGCATTTTTAATAAAATCGTTTAACATAAAATTTTTCTTATATATTTTTTATTATAGTCTCTAGACCGAAACCTCCCCTGAAGTATCAATAACTTATCAAAGTTATTTGCTTACACGCAGGGTTGCACATTAAAAAACCATCCGCTTGCAAGAACACAATTTCGTTCGAAACTTTAATCCTCCTGAGCCAGGGTTCAGAGTCGTTTGACCGAGCCGAAATTTTGCGCACGCATTCCCACACCGAAGGGAAATAAATCAGGCTGCGTCTCGGACTGAATTCTTAATTAAAAAAAAAAGAAAAAAAAGAATCCTTACAAGAGACACCTTTCAACGAATCTCTGCCTTTCGTTTGCAATTTCATTGGCCGCTACTGTATATAATACCATTATTCTAGGTGCGTAGAAGCTACTGTACTTATAATCAAGTAGTGTACTATTTTCCAGGGACGGTTCGGCCGTGGCGGAGGAGCCATCCTCTCGGCCGCACAGGCCAATGGACATCGACGACGAGAGCCTCGCGATACGCGACGGGGAAGCCGACTTCGACCCGACACGGGACGCCACAGTAAGAGTAACATCGCTTTTCTAAAATTCCTCTCGGTTCTTAAGAAGCACCTTGTCCCTGAGAAAATTATCCCGCATAGTATAGAAAGAAACCTTTCAATTAAACACTCCGATTAACTGGACGTGAGATTTATACAAGGTGGTTCTAAAGATGCCCTCGATGCTGCGTTACAAAACGAATGTTCGATCTTCCAGGAGGACCTGATGAGCTCCGATTCGGACTCCGACAGCAACCCTTCCGACGACAACGAGGACGAAGTGCAGGATGACGAGGACGAGGAGGAGGAAGAGGAGGACGATGGTGATTATCGAACTTCCAGCGGAAGCACGATTGCTTTTTCGAAAGGGGAACGTTAAATCGAAATTTATGTGGATTAGGCGAGGAGAACGAGGAGGAGGAGGAAGAGGAAGAAGAGGGCTCGTCCAACTACGAGGAGGATGGAATAGAATTCTACGAGGACGTCGGGGAGAGCGGTGTCTTCAGGATGTTCCCATCCGCGGAACGCGATGGCAGCAATGTCGTGATGATTCAGCATAACATCGACAACCAAGACAACGTCAACACTTCCACCCCTGTTAGTTCGCGACCTAGCATCCCGTGGAACACCACGACGTTCCCTCTACCCCTGGGCCTCTTCGAAGACCCTCCCTCGGTCTCTGAAAGCAATGGTAAACTTGGATATATTGACTCTGTTGAGGGGTTTCATTCTGGTTAGCGCGCCGACAAATTCAGCGATCTTCAGGAATTTATTGCGAAGACGGGAATTCTAGTAACGGAATAAAACTTTTTTCTGTTGATTAAACTACATTTCTACAGTAAATAAAAAATATAAGAGTAATAAAATTATTGCTTTTAAAATAGTTTCGAAGGCGATTTTGACGACATGTTTAAAAATTCATGCCTCGCTTGTGCGGGTGATTTCAGCAGTTGGATTTATTTGAAACCAAAGATGCAAATAGATTCTTGATCAGTATGACTGTCGCTATGGCCCGAGCTAGAATAAATGATTTATCTTTAAAATTAACAAAATGGCGGGCAAAATACAAGAATCAATGTATTTCGGCTGTTTTCTTTTCGGTGCTATTTCGATTTTAAAAGTAGGTTAGACTCGACAGAGATACTTGGTTGTAGTACCGGACAGAGGCACAGGTGTGCAGAATAAGCAGTTCAATTTATAAAGCAATCGGTTCGATAGATTTTGAGATCTGAACTGCTCCATGTGAGAAAATGACGTTTCGAGAAAAACGCGTTCAAAGTTTTCGTCTACGGAGGCCGAGCTTCTGCGTTCCCTACAAAATGCCTCTGTAGAAGCTAAAACAAACGGAATTTTTCAATGAAAATTTAACAGTACATTCTTGAGGATATGTACTTTCGAAAAAAAATCGATTTTTTCAAACCGTCTAACCAGAATGACACTTTAACTTCTTCAATAATTCCTACAATTCCTTCAATCACTCTGCTTTGATTTTCTGCTCGTAGTTCCCATTCCCCTTAACTTTTACTATCATGTTTGCTGCTGTTATTATTAC
Organism: Andrena hattorfiana; assembly: GCA_944738655.2. Lineage (NCBI taxonomy): Eukaryota > Metazoa > Arthropoda > Insecta > Hymenoptera > Andrenidae > Andrena > Andrena hattorfiana. The sequence continues at coordinate 3,499,298 of OX122895.1, forward strand.
AAAATTTGTTTATATCTATTTTTTTCACTATCATTAAGTGAAGTTCTTTCGAAAAAGAACGCGATTTTCGGGATTTTTTTGTGGATTATCTAGTGTATACTTTTTACAGCTATTCGTTTATTTTAAAAGTACATATATGGAGAAAGTTTCAGTAATTTTGTCATAGAAAAATGTTAAATAATGAAGGAATAACAGCCATTCTCGCGGAAGCTGTTTTGATGAAGACGCTGGCGGCCGTTTAACGTAACGCCGCGCTATTTCGATGTCTGAATTCTTCGTTTTTCGATAATTAAAAATAGAGTTTTTGTTAAAATAAAAAATCCTTCGTTCATCTACTAGTCTTTGGTTTATAAAAGAAGTTCGTAAAAGTTTACAGTGGTTTCCGAAATATCTTGCTCACCGATATCAATACAGCTTTCGCGAGAAAGGCTGTTATTCGTTCATTTTTTAATGTTTTGCTGTAACAAAATTATTGAAAGCTCCTCCATATATGTACTTTTAAAGTAAACAAATAGTTGTAAAAAATTCTTTTTCGAAAGCTGACTAGGCATAACCCTTTAAGGGGACTAGGCAGTCAGATTGGTCGAAAATCAAGTATTTTTTGCGAATTAATTGCAAGGAGATGAATACAAATTGTGACTAGTACTTTTGGGTAAGGTTTACTAATACTATAAACAGCAAAAGAAAATTATTTGAATATATATATACGTATGTATGACAGCGCTACAGTCGTTCGATGTGTAGGCGTTTTTTCTGGAGCTGCTGTAATTTTGCAGCGATTCTGGCCGTAAAAAATTGAGTTGCGAAATATTCTCTGAACTTGGCACTTTGCTCTGGCCCCCATTCTGCCCCGAACCTATTGAAAAAGAAAAAAAAATCGAAATTATAAAACTGGCTGATGTAAAACAACAAATTTTAAAGAAACCTGATTTTTCGCCAGAGAAAACAGACATTTTATTTCATTTTTTTTTTGGTCAAAATAGGAGTTTCCACAGATATTTGCGTAGGCTCAGGTCGTAACTAGACATGTTTTACATATGCTTAATTTTTTTCAAATCGATTTGCACCTCCGTTTCTTCGCAATCGCTGCAAAACGAAGAGGAAATACGTGATTAAAGTTTCGAAAGTGGAATCTAGTCGTGCTCAACCTTTTCGGCTGTAGAATCCCTAATTTTGCGAATTTTAACATAAACCAAACGGCATTTTACACAGAAAGGCTGGTGCTTTCAAAAACTGCAACAAAAAAGATCGAGTTTCTGACTGCCTAGTCGCCTTAATGGTTCTTTCGCGCATACTTCTCTGCTTTTGTTTCTTTTAATCATTTTTCTTTCGCACTTCCTAATCGTTTGTTCTATGCTTATGTGACTTACTATACTTCTTATAAAAAAGAGTTTATCCCACTAACATACTTAAACAAATATATAATATATTATTTCTTACCAGTAGAAGCTTAAAAAAAAGATTCTTATCCAGGTATAAATTCGCACCCGCTGCTCATACCGCAAAGTGGCCTGGACACGGCCAACGCGAGAGCGCAGAGAGCTCTGCGGCAACGGAGGTACCAGTATCTCCAGCTACCGAACCCTCGAAACCCGAATCCGCCGGTGATATTGCAAAGGTGTCTATTCAATCGCGTAATTTCCGTATCCACGCGAAACAGTTTAATAACATCGAATTCCTGTTTTCTAGACTCTTAGGACCAGTCGCGCAAGCGCTTCCTCTGTCAGCCAGTCAGGTTCTAGCCTCCAGCCTCCGCGACACGCGCGTCGTCTTGATGGACAATGGTCTCGGGATACTGACGAACCAAGAAGAGGAACAAATCGACTACGTGGTTCGTGTGATTCACTGCTAAATCCTCGAGAAGCGTATTACAATATTCCTCGTGTCTCATTCGATCGTTAATCGATTTCAGGATCAATCCGGCTACCTCTTCGGGCCCAGTCTCGCCGCCACGCTGAACAACATCCCAACCGCGCTGCACTGGTGGATCGAAGAGAGCAAATTGTTGGACGGCGATTCCCAGCCAGACTGCTGCGTTGGTAAATATTAGACGAGGGTTTTAAAATTGCCTGGTTAAATTATCTATTAACGTTCTTCCATCCCGCAGGCGTTGTACATAAATTAATCCCCGGCCTGGAGAAGCGAAGGAACGTCGAATTAGCGGAGCGGAAGGAGCGGCGCAAGAAGCAGCACACTTCCGAGAAGAAGGGCGAGAAAGATGGGAAGGAGGAGAAGGATCACCTGAATAACACGGAGTGTATGTTTCGTAGATTATACTCAGCTTCCACGCTTTCGTTCGCGCGTATGCCGACTTGCGACATTTCCTTTGCAGCCAGTTCTTCTACCGTGGTGCCCATGGCGGAGCAGAGATCGACAGCCTCGACGTCTCAGAGGGAGGACGCGAGCAACATTGTCGCCGGATTCGAGACCTCTGTCGAGACCACGCGGCAGGAACGCACGCCGGACGAAGACATAATTGGTACGAGTGCCTTTATCACGGGATAAGCTTACGGGATAAATTTGTACAATAAAGTGGCGTACTTATAAGAAGGAAAAGAAGGAAACAAAATATCGAGTCGTGAAAAAGAAAGAAAAATTAAGCAGTGCGATTTATTTAATCAATGGCGATTTTGCGCAGATTCTTCTTGAAAGTTTGCATGGATACACTTTCTTAATACAGTCACGTTTTAATTACGCTTGTGTTCCACTGAGTTTTTAAAGCCTCTTTTTTATTTCGAACCGTAGACGTGACGGGCGAAATGGAGGTCACGGTGCAAGAAGACGAGGAACGACCGCCGCCGCCTCCGCCGCCCGAGGAACAATCCTCAGAACCCAGGGATCCTCGGATCAGCAGTCGAAACCCGACTTTGGAGCTGGCTGAGACTATCGTTGACTCTATGCTTGGCCCCTGCGCCTCCGAAGCGAGCAGACTGAGTAAGTTCGGGCGCTTTAACGGCGAAAAAGATCGGGATTTTCGGGAATTTTTTTGTGAAAGTTGTGGTGTATGTTTCTTACAACTATTTACTTATTTTGGAAGTGCATATATTCAGCAACACTCGGGAATTTTGTTATAGGAAAATATTCAAAAATGGACGAATAATAGCTACTCTCGCGAAAGCTGTTTTTATAAACGCGCTGCGCGATTTCTCCGAGTTGGATGATCTGAAATAAAAAGTACAGAAGTTCTGTTAACCCCTTGATGCACCAATTAACAAGTCAAAAGCTGTTTTTCTATCAATTTTTTTATTCTCTATGTTATTCTTTCGAGTTCATTCGTTCGCGCGGAAGAAATGGTTTTCTGAAAGTCAACTTAATTCGGGTGAGTGCGTTAAGAGGTTAATATATGAGCTTATCTGGTGCGTGAACGAAGGATTTTTCAAAATATTTCAGACAAAATGGCGGCGTTTTATCGCAGAGTCTTGATTTTTCGATGTTTGAATTCTTCGTTTTTTTTTAATTAAAAATAGAGTTTTCATTAGAAACAAAAATCCTTCGTTCACGCAGCAGATAAACTCATATGCTAACAGAATCTTCTTCACTTTTAGATATGAGATGATTTGCCTCGAAAAAATCGCGTCCACCGCTAAAAAAAATAGCTTCCGGAAGAGAGGCTGTGATTCGTTCATTTTTTAATGTTTTCCTATAACAAAATTACTGAGAATTGCTGAATATATATTCTTTTAAAATAAGTAAATAGTTGTAAAAAATATACATTAGATTTTCCACAAAAAATTCCCGAAAATCACGTTCTTTCTCGCCTGCCAACATGACTCCTCAAGGGGACTAGGCCGTCGAAAAATCGATTTTTTATTGCATTTTCCCAAAGTACTATCTATTCTTAATAAAATGCCGCTTGGTTTATAGTAAAATTCGCAAAATTGTAGATTTGTCAGCTAAAAAGATGAAGCGACAACCCATAGAGTCGCCTTTGCGCAGAAACTTCAAACGCGTTTTTCTCGAATATTTTTCCTCTTCGTTTTTTCCTGATTGCGACCGAATGGAGGTTCAGATCGACTTGGAAAAAATCACAGCATGCGTAAAACATGTCCCACTTCGGCGCAAACCTCTGAAATGGTCCGTAAAAACTCTAGATTTTCATAAAAAAAATTAAGAAGTCACCAGATCTTGGTATCGCACTATCACTGTTTGCGCGCCAAAATCGACGTTTCGACCGCCTAGTCCCCTTAAAACAGTAGCCCACAAGTTACCCCAATACCTAGCACGTTAAACGAGAGTCTGCCAACGTTCTTTTAGTACAACCGGATCGTATTGTTGAAGGATCCACCACCAACGAGCCATCTAGTCGAGCGAACACCTCCATACTCGTTGATTTCACCCAAGAAGGTAACGAAGATTTACTACGCGGCAGCGATTCGTCCGAGTGGATCAGGAGGCTCTTAGCCGACGACAGTCAGCCGACGGTCGAGCGAAAGTAAGCATCCCCTCCCCGAAACACGAAGAAGCACTCATCGAATTTGGTGAATTAATTAATTAAACCTCTGTTATTCAGCGCGAACGTCCTGAATCAAGACCCCACCACCTCGACGTCAGAGGCCGCTAATCCAGAAACTCCGGCTCAGCAGCCGCCGCAACAGCCGCCGCAGCAGGCGCAGCAACAGCCGCCGCAGCAGGCGCAGCAACAGGAGCAGCCGCAGCCGTCGCAGCAGCAGCAATCTCAAGAGCAACAGCTGCCAGACGGCGTCGATCCATCCTTCCTAGCTGCGCTGCCCGAGGACATGCGCGACGAAGTGATAGCCGAGCAGCTGAGGTACTTTCCACGCTCTTCCTCTATCGAATTTAAAAAAAAATAGGACGCAATATTGCTTTATACACTCGCAGACTTCAACGAATCCGAATAAGGGCGCAAGCTGCCGTGATCGAGGAGCTGGCAGGGCCGGTGGAAGTGAACCCCGAGTTCCTAGCCGCCCTGCCGCCGTCCATCCAGGAGGAAGTGCTCGCTCAGCAACGCCTAGAGCAACAGCGACACGCGGCCGCCTCCGCCAACCCCGAGGATCCCGTCGACGCCGCGGCGTTCTTCCAGAACCTGCAGCCTTCCCTTCGACAAGCGGTTAGTGAATTACACGTTGCCTTAAGGGGAGGTTCTGGTCTAGAGCCCAAGAAAATAGGTGATATTTAGGAATTAATTAAAGGAAAACTACTGTATATAATTTAATGGGACTTTTTGCATTGTATTAAGGATGTCTTAAATTATAGAATTATATTTTTTGTTTTATAATTGATCATTGCAGATAGACCTGGGGAGTCGTTAAAGTCAAGGCGTCAAAAAATTGGTCCAAATCGGTGGGACCTGTATCTCCAAAAGTTATTATCCGATTCGACTGAAACCTTTTTTATTTTGAAGATTATTCTTTTGGCTAGGGGGGGGGGGGGACTAAAAAAATACAAAAATGACATTTTTTTTTAGAAAATAACGACAGTTCCAGTTTGAAATCACTTCCCTGTATTTTTCGTCCTTTCATCGCCTTTGAAAATTATAAACTTTCAACTTTTTGTAATTTTTTAGCCCCCCCCCCCTAGCCAGAAGTATATTCTTCAAAATAAAAAAAGTTTCAGTCGAATCGGATAATAACTTTTGAAGATACAGGTCCCACCGTTTTGAGAACACTGTTTCGCGAAAAACGCATTTAAAGTTTTACGTGAGCGCCGGAGTGGACGGTTGTTGCCCATGCATTTGCCGCTACTCAAATGCCTATACCTCCGTGAATTTTACGAATTTCAACAAATCCTTTTAAGTACGCATTCTTAAAAGATTGAACATTCGAAAAATGAAATAAAAAAAAATCGATTTTAAGGGGAGGTTTCGGTCTAAAAATCTTTTTTTTTATTTCATGTTTGGAATTTTCAACCTTTTAGGAATACGTGTTTAAAAGGATTTGTTGAAATTCGTAAAATTCCTGAAGTTATAGGCATTTGAGTAGCGGTAAATGCATGGGTAACGCCACTGTTTTTCTCGAAACAGTGTTCTTAAAATCGGTGGAACCTGTATCTCGAAAAGTTATTATCCGATTCGACTAAAATTTTTTTATTTTAAAGAATACACTTCTGATTCGTGGACAAACCAGTAAAAATTAAAAAAATTACATTTTTGAGAGAATAACAACACTTCAAGCTTGAAATCACTTTTCCATGTATTTTTCGTCCTTTCAACGCCTTAAAAAATGATTAATTTGTCAATTTTTTGTAATTTTTTCAAGTCCCCCCTAGCCAGAAGTATATTCTTCAAAATAAAAAAAGTTTCAGTCGAATCGGATAATAACTTTTGAAGATACAGGTCCCACCGTTTCGAGAACACTGTTTCGCGAAAAACGCATTTAAAGTTTTACGTGAGCGCCGGAGTGGACGGTTGTTGCCCATGCATTTGCCGCTACTCAAATGCCTATACCTCCGTGAATTTTACGAATTTCAACAAATCCTTTTAAGCACGCATTCCTAAAAGATTGAACATTGGAAAAATTAAATAAAAAAAATCGACATTTAGACCAGAACCTCCCCTTAACCCAAGTAAACGTGACTAGCAAGTGTTTATATCCTCTTCGACGATGCACGCAGATCTTGACCGACATGGAAGAGTCGCAGATCTCTGTCCTACCCCCGGATCTCGCCCAGGAAGCGCAGAATCTCAGGCGAGAGTGGGAGGATCGAAACCGACACATCATGCAGGAGAGATTTATCAACCAAGTCAGACAGGGCAGCGCCAGCTTCTCTAGACTCCTCAGAACTTCCAGCAGAGGTGAATACACTTAAATATCATTTTTAAAGTACGCGATTTTAACCACCGTTGAAAATTAATCAGGCAGAGGCGGCGGCCATCGCTACGCCATCCACACGCTGCGGCAGAGAGGACAGTGGGCTCCGTGGAACCCGCGCGGCGACTCCAGCATAACGCACCAAGGCGCCGGCCTGCGTCTCAGAGGCAGACAGCTGTTGGACCACGAGTCGATGGCCTGCCTGCTGGTGTTGCTGTTCGTCGACGAGCCGAAGATCAATACACTGAGGCTTCACAGAGTCATCAGGAACCTCTGCTATCACGGCAGCACGAGGGAGTGGGTGGTGAAGGCTCTGCTGAGCATCATGGAGCGCAGCAACGACGAGAGCAAGGACATCGCCGCGGACTTCGGCGGGAAGTTCAAGAGGAAAAGCCTGGCGTCCGCCACGGACTACTGGTACGCGAAACCTTCTTTTCCCCGGAGGCTATAGAATCGCTGGGCTTGCACACTCTTCTTCTTTCAGCTCCCCGAAGACCGTCGAGCAGAGGAACAACGCGCAATCGTGGTTGAACATCAGCATCGACGCCGCGCTCGGCTGCAGAGCGAACGTCTTTCATATCGTCCGACACGGCGGCAAGAAGTCCGAGAGACAGGGCAGCAGCATCGCCATTCATCCGCAAGCGGCTCCCACGGTGTGCAGGTGAGTTTGAGCTCGATGGAGTGGAGGGTGTGACTTGGAGGTGGCCCGGTGTGTAACTCTCTGATGGTTTCCCTTGTAGACATACGTTGGATCTGTTGATAGCCCTGGCAAAAGGATTCCCTGGTTATTTTGTGCCAATAAAGACCAAGGAGTTCGAGGAGAAGGAGGGTAGCAAGGAGAAGGACCCGACTAGCAAAGAGGACTCCGGCTCGAAGAACAAGTCCGCCTCGAAGCCTGGGAAAAGCGACCAGCCAGATTTCTGGGACATGCTCCTGAAGCTGGACTCGTGCGCCTCGAAGAAGGGCAAGTCCGTCGCCAGGACCCACTCCAGCTCGAACCTGGGCAACGAGCCGGAGAGCAGCACGACCACGTTCGAAGCCTCGGCGTTTGGGCAACTGATCTCGATGCTGAACTGGTCGGTGATCAAGCGCAGCAGTCAGCTGACCGATAAACTGCTCCGGCTGCTGTCGCTCATCTCGATCAGCCTCACGGAAGTCAACTCGTATCGTAGACAGGAGGGCAATGAGAACAAACAGGCGGAGGCGAATAAGGAGCAGAGCGTTGCCGCGCCGGAAGAGCACCTTAGACTCGCTGTGCAAGTGCTGACTAGCAAGAGCTGCTCTGAGGAGGGGCTCGAGGACGCGACTGCTTTGCTGCTCAACTTGTCGCATTGTCCTGATCCCACCAGGCAACTGGTAAGGATATTTAATGGAACTATTATTCGTACAGTAGGGGAATATTGAAATTTCAGGTTTTAAGTTCAGTTTTGGCTGGGAATCCACCTGAAAACTAAGCTAAGCTGTGCTGTGCTAAGTTTTAAAAATTAGCTTCGATACTTCTTTAAACCGGGAATCTATCTGAAAACTAAGCTAAGCTTTGCTATGCTAAGTCTAAAAAAGAATAGCTTCAATACTTCTTTAAACCGGGAATACATCGAAAGCTGAGCTAAACTGTGCTATGCTAAGTTTAAAAAAAATAGCTTCAATACTTCTTTAAACCGGGAATACATCGAAAGCTAAGCTAAACTGTGCTATGCTAAGTTTTTAAAATCAGCTTCAATACTTCTTTAAGCCGAGAATCCACCTGAAAACTATGTTAAGCTGTGCTATGCTAAGTTTTAAAAATTAGCTTCAATAATTCTTTAAGCCGAGAATCCACCTGGAAGCTAAGCTAAGCTTTGCTATGCTAAGTTTTAATAATTAGCTTTAATACTTTTTTAAGCCGAGAATCCACCTCAAAGCTAAGCAAAACTTTGGTATGCTAAATTTTAAAAATTAGCTTCAATACTTCTTTAAACCGGGAATACATCGAAAGCTAAGCTAAGTTGCGCTATGCCAAGTTTTAAAAATTAACTTCAGTACTTCTTTATACCGGGAATCCACTTTAAAGCTAAGCTAAGCTGTGCTGTGCTAAGTTTTCAAAATCAGCTTCAATAATTCTTTAAGCCGAGAATCCACCTCAAAGCTAAGCAGAACTTTGGTATGCTAAATTTTAAAAATTAGCTTCAATACTTCTTTAAACCGGGAATACATCGAAAGCTAAGCTAAGTTGCGCTATGCTAAGTTTTCGAAATCAGCTTCAATACTTCTTTAAACCGGGAATACATCGAAAGCTAAGCTAAGCTGCGCTATGCTAAGTTTTCAAAATCAGCTTCAATACTTCTATAAGGGGACATTCTACTCTCTCGGCCGAAAAATCGAGCACTTTTCGGTGATAGTTTTTATAATAAAATAAACACTGAAGGTTTCCGAATTTCTGGGTGTATATTCTACCACTCTTGAAATACAAGAAAAAATCTTTATTGTTGGTCTATTTCATTTGTTTACATAAATATTTCGCAGTGAAGTTGGCGGCTTCAGAACTGCTGGCGGTTGAAATTTCGGACGACTTGATCATTGGAAATAAAAAAACCAAAGATATTTTTAATTTGCAGGAGTATGGCTATCTCGCTAACCACAAATATCTTAAGATTTGTAATATTTTCCCACATTTTATATCAATTAAATATAGAAAAGAAGTGCCACTTTCGGTATTTTCAACTTTGATCGACTGGCATTTTAATTATTTTGGTAAAAAATTGTTCCTTCGTGGAAAGCAAGATAACCATACTCCTGCGAATTAGAAATATGTTTGGTTTTTTTATTTCCGATGATCCAGTTGTCCGAAATTTCAACCGCCAGCAATTCTGAAGCCGCCAAATTCACTGCGAAATATTTATGTAAACAAATGAAATAAACAAACAACAAAGATTTTTTCCTGTATTTCAAGAGTGGTAGAATATACCCCCAGAAATTCGAAAACGTTAAGTGTTTATTTCATTATAAAAATTATCACCGAAAAGTGGCCGATTTTTCGGCCGAGAGAGTAGAATGTTCACTTAAGCCGGGAATCCACCTCAAAGCTAAGATAAGCTTTGCTATGCTATGTTTTCAAAATTAGTTTTAATACTTCTTTAAGCCGGGAATCCACCAAAAGCTAAGCTAAATTATGCTATGCTATGCTGTGGTAACTTTTAAAAAATTAGCTTCATCCTCATGGAACCGTTTTTCCACCAAAACCTAAGCTAAGCTGTGCTGTTTTTTTTTTTCGGAAGCTAAGGGGTCGTCCTTAAATTACGTAAAGCTTTTTTGAGGGGGAGGAAGTCGCGAATTTCTTACGTTTCCTTACGGAAGGGTTCAGTTAGCGTCTTACGTAATATTTTTTAACCTAATTTTAAATAAATGCAATTTCTATCATTAATTATCTAGAAAAGTAATTTTAGTTTAAATTTCCCGAAACCGAGTTAAGTGAATTAAATAAATATTTAAAAGAATTATAATAACTGGAAAAACGCAGTGAAAGAAATAAATAAATGGCCAAATTATTCTACTCAAACAAAAAGGTTTGAGATTTTGTAAGTTTAAGCGATTGAATGGCTGTATCTCTGCGAAAAATGATCGCAAAAAATAATTTAAAAAACCCATTTTAACGCTTGAAGTTTCTAGTTTTCGAATCAAGAACTCAAATTTTCTTTCATCCATAATCATACTGTTTTATCAAGATGAAGCGCAGGAAACGAAGTTTCAGAAATTTTCGCCTACTTCGAACTTTTGCACGGGCCAAAAAAAATTTTTCCGGTAAACCCAACGAAGAGCTCTTATAGAGCGAACATTTCTCTTCAATTTCGTTTCTTTGAATTTTCTTGTACGATCTTTATTGACCCAGTTATTCGCGATCAAAGCAAAAAAGGTACTTCTCACTTTCACCACCTATAACTTCCGAACTCACGATCGTAGACAAATTTCCACGAGTGTTTTGGAAAGCTAAGAATCTTTCCTTTCAGAACCTTCAGTAGCCAATTTAAGATGCTTTTCTTTATCGTATTAAATCCATTTCAAAATGATCCCAAAAATCGACGAAAATGTTTCGAGTATAATAATTTCCCCAACCTCTATAATTTAAGGACTTACTTAATTTAATCTCGTGCTACTTCGAGCTAACTTATCCCCCTCAAAACAACACACCCCAGTGTAGCTTAGCTCTCTGCGTAAAAAAATTCCATAATATATCGAATCTAATTTTTTAAACCTCCGCATAGCTTCCTGCTGAAATCCCCGACTGTAACCCCAACCGTACGAAAGTATTCTCGATAAACCGGTGGTACATTTCCCGAGAACATCCTATTTCAGATATTAAAGCTACTCATGGAGGGGGCTATAGAACTAGCCAACATGGTCTGCGAGCATATAAACGATTTGATGATGGAGCTGAAGGTCCTAAACCGCGAACTGAGAAGGAATTCCATCGATGAGCAACCATCCACCAGTACCGGAGGCTCGCGAGGAATACTCATGGATAGGTAAGCAACATCCTCCGCGCTAATTATCGAGCACAGAATCGCTACGATATTTTTTACAATATTTTTTCACGCAGGTTTACGAACGAGAGCGTAGTGGTCACCGCGCCGAGCAAGGTGAAAGCTGGAAGTGACCTGCAACTACCATCGATGGCCACCCTCGTCAGCAAAACTTCTAGTCAGGCATTCTTCTTAAGAATACTTAAGGTGATCGTGCAGATAAGAGAGGCTGTGCGGCTGGCGAGTACTAACAAGACAGGTAAAAAGCTAAACTTTATTCTCAAGCTTTATTCATCGTCTATCTCACACCGAGCGTCCTTCTTTCCTAACAGCCAGCCAAACCACGGAAGGTACTGGCGACAGTGGAAGCACGTACACAGCTCCGGAAGCAGGTACTTTATTTCTCGATACTCTCGTGTTAATTGTATCACTAAGCTTGCGATGTCGCGTGTTAAAGTTTCTCGAAGCTACGTATGTTTGTTGGTAGTCCTAATGCGCAAGTTAAGGTCCGCGTAGAAAGTACGAATTCCTGTAGTCTGACTTACGAAGAAGATGGTTGCGACCAGGAAAATTTTGCACACTTTGTAAATGTTAAAATTGTCTGTGGGGTCATTCCACGCGAAGTCGGACACTTTTCGGAGTAACATTCCGGATTTTGGTGCAACTTGGATATGTTGTAGTCTTTAGGGGTATATATATACATATCTCAAAGGATTTTTCGAAATGTCAAAAATGGTGGATGTTACAGCTCTTTGAAATATAGTGTTTACTATTTTTCCAAAACTTATAACTCTCGAACTAATGAACTGATAAAAATGACCTTTCGGGTGCTTACAGTGGAGATATAAGAGTGCCTAATAAAAATTATTTCACTTAATAAAAACGAACGTTTGACCATTTATTTAGCAATTGTTCTTAACAAATGCAATTTTATAGTTGAAGGCACCTTTTTAAAAATTTGGAAGAAATAGGAAGATGAAGCCCAGTTTTTCCTCTTTACGGACACGTTTCGAAAGGCGTGGAGGTTTTAAAATTGGCCAAATGAAAATTCATTGAATGTAACGCTGCGTCAAATCACACCGGCTCGACTGGTCGCTCGGGCCGTGCGGTACACTTTTATATAGGGTATTAATGAGGACCGCTGCAAAGTTTAATACCGTTAATAGTTACTGGAAACTCACTCTCTGTCGATGGCACATATTGTTTGAAACATTTAAGTTGCCATTGTTCAATGGAAACTGGGATTATGTTAAAGGATAATAATTATTTTTTCGTATTTTTGAGCGTCTTTTGTTGTTTTAGACTTTAGCTTTTAAATAAGACACTGTATCTGTATAAATGGATGAAAGTTTCGCGTTCCAGAAATTGTTTTTGCAGATCCACGTCTCTCTAGTAATAATCGTGAATGTTTTTGAAATGATTCTATTGCTCGATAGATTGCAAAAACAATTTCTGGAACGCGAAACTTTCATTCATTTATACCGATACAGTGTCTTATTTAAAAGCTAAAGTCTAAAACAACAAAAGACGCTCAAAAATACGAAAAAATAATTGTTATCCTTTAACATAATCCCATCACATCCCATCCTCTCCCGATGGAAGAATACTCACCACCTTCTCGTGGTTTCCATTGAACAATGGCAACTTAAATGTTTCGAACAATATGTGCCATCGACAGAGAGTGAGCTTCCAGTAACTATTCACGGTATTAAACCTTGCAGCGGTCCTCGTTAATACCCTATATAAAAGTAGCAGGTATAGCCGCTTGGCCGCTGCGAGTACCGCACGGCCCGAGCGACCAGTCGAGCCGGTGTGATTTCACGCAGCGTTACATTCAATTAATTTTCATTTGGCCAATTTTAAAACGTCCACGCCTTTCGAAACGTGTCCGTAAAGAGGAAAAACTGGGCTTCATCTTCCTATTTTTCCCAAATTTTTAAAAAGGTTCCTTCAACTATAAAATTGCGTTTCTTAAGAACAATTGCTAAATAAATGGTCAAATGTTCGTTTTTATTAAGTGAAATAATTTTTATTAGGCGCTCTTATATCTCCACTGTAAGCACCCGAAAGGTCATTTTTATCAGTTCATTAGTTCGAGAGTTATAATTTTTGGAGAAATAGTAAACACTATATTTCAAAGAGCTGTAACATCCAGAATTTTTGACATTTCGAAAAATCCTTTGAGATATGTATATATATACCCCTAAAGACTGCAACATATCCAAGTTGCACCAAAATCCGAAATGTTACTCCGAAAAGTGCCCGACTTCGCGTGGAATGACCCTATGCTGAGCTAGTCGATGGAAGGTGAAGCTGGTCGAGCCTCTGTGATAAGCTGACGAATAATGAGGTTTAATATATTTTTGAAAGGCGACGATAATGCTGACGCTGACGTGCCTATGGATACGACGCAAGCAAACTCGTCTCAGTCTGAAAATGCGAAATCAACTATCGCCTCCGATGGTAAATAACGATCACTAGGCACTCTCCCTTAGTGTTCTACATAGAATTATTGTGTGCAACATTTTTTCTTCATTTCGCCGTAAACGAACCGACGATCATTTCTGTCTACGATCACCAACAAATTGCTACTCAACCTTCGCGGGCTAGAGAGATTTATAATTTAAAGAGTTACGCTTACTCGGGAGGCTAAAAACGCTGTGATTTTGGAGAATTTTTTTCTCAGAGACTAGAAAACTTTATTCAAAAATCTTTGTTTTGTTTGAAAGGTAGGACATTTAGCTATGCCTCTGAATTTTTGCGTTGAAAAATAGTTGGTAATGACAAAGTTATTTACAATCTCCTGAGGATTTGCGGTGACCGCGGTTGCTCGGAAGTGGATTACCTAAAATTCAAAAAAATTTAGTTGATATATTAAATTATCTAGTTCTTGGACGAAGGATTTTTCGAAATATTGATTTAGGACAAAGTGGCAAATGTTAGAACGTAAAATGTCGATTTTTAGCTACACCTCCATTTAATTTTCGTAAATTAAAAAAAAAGCAACAGAGATAAAAATCCTTCGTACAGATAATTTAATATAAAAACTAAATTTTTTGGAATTTTCGATTTTAGATAATTCCGAGCGAAAGTTTTCTAGTTTCCGAGAAATAAAATCCCAAAAACCTCACCTTTTTCAGCCTCCTGACTGAGTTGTAACCCCTTAAAGCGGAAGTGGCCCGATGCAGGGGCAGAGTATTTTCGTTCGTAGAGCTGTTTTGTCAGTATTTTCTTCCTGGAAACTTTATTTTCATGGCAGATCAGTATCGCTACCGAACAGTATCTTACAATAAAGCTATCTTCCTCCACAAGTCCGAGGTGCGCAGCGTTCACGTGCTCGTTTCTTACAGGCGAAGAGAAGCTTCCACTGTTAAGCGAGTGTTTAGTACTGGAACACTTGTGGGAGACACTGAGCGCCTGCCTGCTGGAACTGGAATACACACCGGACCATCACGCAGTCCTAGTTTTACAGGTAAATTCCCCAGTCCTTCGCTTTCTACCCGTCCATACATCATAAAAATCTAAGCACTTTTACTTAAGAAAGTATTCTGGTGTGACGAGGTGTTTTCGTCGCGTTATTTCGGAATTTTTTTACAAAGAACCCATAAGTTTTATTATTATTTAGTTTATTGCTACATGCTTATTGATATTTAAACTATCTTTACAAATTTTGTCAATAGAAAAAAATTAAAATCGAACGCAGTTGACTGCTTTAAAGTAATGGTGAAAAAAAGAAACATGGGGTCACGGTGACCACGATTGGGCTCGTTCTAGTGATCAGAAACAAAAAATGTAAAGAGATTCTTTATTTGTATGCCTCTGGCTATCGTCCCTACCAGAATGATAAAAAAATATTGAAAATTAAGCAAACCGCGGCGGTTTGAAAATTAAGTTTCGATTTTCGCAGATTTTTTCAACTTTAAAGGTCTGTGAAAGTTTAAAAACAAAATGTTTTATCGTAATTCTGGTAGGGACGATAGCCACACGTGTGCTGATAACATATGCAAAACTTGGACCGAGTTGGTCCAGCCGATCTTGAAATATCACGGTCACCGATTCGAAAGACATGCTTTCGAGAAAATCGCGTTTAAAGTTTACTCAACGTTCGAAGCCGAACTAAGCTGCGACCTAGAGAGTAACGGTCTCTTTCTAACTAAATGGTCCATTTTTGAATTCTAAAAGGCACAAAAATGCACAACTCCTCCCCCTTCTCCCCAAAAAGAACAGTCCGCTGAAACTTTGCCGAAATACACTTGCAGGAACAAAACTGTTATGCGTCGTTCGTCCCGTCGTGAGCAGGCCGTATAGATACCTACTTATTCTGCGCCTTGTAGCTCTGCAAATATTACGAATTGGAAAAAAAACCCTTTTGCACACGTATTACCCATATAATTTACCAGTAGAAAATTCAAAAACAATATTTTTTACTCGTCAGACCAGAATACCCCCTTAAAATTAACAATCTAAACCAGAGACAGTAAATATTTCATCAACTCGTTCATTCAGGCCTTCAATAAAAAGACTAATTATTATGCTACCTTTCGTGGTCACATCTTTTTATAATCACAAGTTGGTCACGCGGGGTTCATTTTTTCAGTTACCATTTTCGTATTTTTGAATCTTTTAACTTTTCAGTGATAATCGTACGTTCGTAATACTTATACAATCAAGGTCTAATAGTCTTCTTCTAGAAATGTAAATTTTGATATGATAAAATTTGCAGTCGAAAATAAGCGACCTTCTAATTTTTAAAATTTTTTTTCTTGCGATAAATCCCCTTTGGAAGTCGTAAAGGCGCGATATTTCAACTCGAAAATTATTCTTAGAGTACAATCCACCCCATGTGACCACGAAGAGTTAAATACAGCAAATATACTGCAGCCATTTAAAATAATTCATCGAGCAGAGCAGACTTTAAACTACTAACCAAAAATACACGTTTTCGATAAACAGCTGAATATTTATAACTTCCCGAATTCCCCCATTTTATTTTTAACTGAAAGACACACTTACCAAATCAGTCACTAATTTCCTGTTTCCTTTCGCAGCCCGCAGTAGAGGCGTTCTTCCTGGTGCACTCGTCGTCGAGCACTTCGCGCGAGCGCCAGCTGACCACCAACACGGAGAACCGCGACGTCGTCCCGGACCTGGCGCCGGTTTCCCCGATATATTCGGACAACGAAGGCACGACCCAGCCAGAGGCCACCATCAACACCTCCTGGGACATGACGCCTCCGCCGCAGAAGACCCTGCCGCCGGACCAACTCAAGTTCCTCAAATTCGCCGGTACATAAACGAGTAACCGCTGCGTTGTTACTCTCGCGTCGAGAGGCCTACCATATTTCTTATTTCCTTTACAGAGACGCACAGAACCGTTCTGAACCAGATCCTCCGCCAGACGACCACCCACCTGGCCGACGGGCCGTTCTCCGTGCTGGTAGATCACACGAGGGTGCTCGATTTCGACGTGAAGAGACGGTACTTCCGAGCGGAGCTGGAGCGGATGGACGAAGGCATCAGACGGGAGGAACTGGCGGTGCACGTTCGCAGGAGCCACGTCTTCGAAGACTCCTTCAGGGAGCTGCACAGGCGAAACGCTGTCGAGTGGAAGAATCGGTTCTACATCGTTTTCGAAGGTAGAACGTCGCGCGATAAAAACTGCCCGAGGTGTCTTAGCTTATATTTATTAACGCGAGAGTCAATTCCAGGCGAGGAAGGGCAGGACGCGGGAGGACTGCTCAGAGAGTGGTACGTCATCATCTCCAGGGAAATATTCAACCCCATGTACGCTCTGTTCACCGTGAGCCCCGGCGATAGGGTGACGTACATGATTAACTCGTCTTCCCACTGCAATCCTAATCACTTGTGCTACTACAAGTTCGTTGGTCGCGTCATCGGTGAGTTAAATAATTAAGTAATTAAGATTACACGTCGGGGTTTATTTTGCAAAAGAAGGCTTCATTTTAAAATCTAAATTTTGGGGTATTCGTTGTTTTCTTTCCGTTATAGTTCCAGGGTCCATTTCCATTTTTTTTAGCTTCTTTTTAGTTCCATATGTTGGCGTTTAAATTATTGTCTACTGAGTTTCTGAGGCTTTTTTAGTTTGCGTGGGTTTCTAACGCTGATTTGTCGCGTCTGCAGCTAAGGCCATCTACGACAACAAGCTTCTGGAGTGCTACTTCACTCGGAGCTTTTATAAACATATCTTGGGGATACTGGTGAAGCACACGGACATGGAGAGCGAGGATTATAGCTTTTATAAGGGCCTCGTGTACCTCACGGAGCATAATATCGCCGATCTTGGATACGAATTGACTTTCTCCACCGAGGTACGTTTTATTTATGAATCTATTAATGCATTCGCTTGAGTTCACGGGTTTAAGAAAACGATTTCTTTCCGCGCGAACGAGTTAACTTGGGAGAATTACATAGAGAATATAAAAATTGGTGGGAAAACGATCGCTTTTGACTTGTTAATTGGTGCATTAAGGGCTTAATGCGCAGCAGTGAAGTCTTAGCGTTTTCGGGGCTCTGAGGCGAGCTCCCATATGTGGGAGTCTAAGTTAAATAAAATAAAAAATACACGCGAAGTGAATGGGTATTGAAATAATTAAGTAATTAAGATAACACGTGGGGTCCATTTCAGGAAAAATGGGGCCTCATTTTGAAATCTAAATTGTGGGGTATTCGTTACTTTCTTTCCGTCAGAGTTCGAGGGCCCATTTCCATCTTTTTAGTTTCATATGTTGGCCTTTAAATTATTCTGATTTAAATAAAATCAAAAATACCGCGATAAAACGCGAAGTGAATGAGTATTAAAATAATTCACTAAATAAGATTTTACACGTGGGATTTATTTCGCGAAAAATAGGGCCTCATTTTGAAATCTAAATTGTGGGGTATTCGTTATTTTCTTTCCATCATAGTTCGAGAGTCCATTTACATTTTTTTTAACGTTGTTAGTTTCATATGTTGGCCTTTAAATTATTCTAAATTAAATATAATCAAAAATACCGCGTTACCTCGCGAAGTGAATAAGTATTAAAATAATTAAGTAATTAAGATTACACGTGGGGTCTATTTCGCGAAAAAAGGGCTTCATTTTAAAATCAAAATTTTGGTGTATTCGTTATTTTCTTTTCGTCATAGTTCGAGGACCCATTTCTATTTTTTTTAGCTTTTTTAGTTCCATATGTTGGCCTTTAAATTATTCTAAATTAAATATAATCAAAAATACCGCGTTACCTCGCGAAGTGAATAAGTATTAAAATAATTAAGTAATTAAGATTACAATTGGGGTCCATTTCGCGAAAAATAGGGCCTTATTTTAAAATCAAAATTGTGGTGTATTCGTTATTTTCTTTCCGTCAGAGTTCGAGGGCCCATTTCCATCTTTTTAGTTTCATATATTGGCCTTTAAATTATTCTAAATTAAATAAAATCAAAAATACCGCGTTAACACGCGAAGTGAATGGGTATTAAAATAATTAACTAAATAAGATTACACTTGGGGTCCATTTCGCGAAAAATAGGGCCTCATATTAAAATCAAAATTGTGGTGTATTCGTTATTTTCTTTCCGTCAGAGTTGGGGGATCCATTTCCAATTTTTTTTCTAGCATTTACAATACTTTTCTTTTAATTTTCCAATTTTTCGGGGGCTCCGAAAAAGCTCCGTGGCTCTGAGGCAGCTGCCTCGTTCGCCTCCACGTTAAGACGGCTCAAGAAAATCGCCATAGAAGTGTCTCTCCTTATAACTCTTTCGCTCGCATCCGCAGGTGAACGAATTCGGCGTGAACGATGTGCGAGACTTAATTCCGAATGGGCGCAACATCGTCGTCACCGAGGAAACGAAGTTGGAGTACATTCGGCTCGTTTGTCAGATGAAGATGACTGGAGCCATTCGTAAACAGTAAGTGGAACATATTTAAGGGGTCGTTCTTAAATTACGCGAGGCTTTTGGGGAGGCGATGGGTGGTCACGAATTTCTTACGATTTCTTGCGAAGCTTTTTTATAAACCGTTAAAAGAATTTTAATAAATAAAAAAAATATTATGTAAGGAAGGGGGAGTGGAGGAGGTTGGAATATAAAATCTTACGAATTTTTATATTAGGGGTGTAAGGGGGTAAGAAATCGCCAAAATTACCCTTAGAGTCATTCCGGTTAGCGCGCGGATAAATTCAGCGACTTTCGGAAATTTATTTCGATGAAAAGAATTATAGTAATGGAATAGAACTTTTTTCTATTTATTAAACTACATTTCTACGGTAAATAGAAAATATAAAAGTAATAATATTATTGCTTTTAAAATGCTTTTGAAAGCGGTCTTGATGACGTGTTTAAAAATTCATGCCTCGCTCGTGCAGGCGATTTCAGCTGTTAGACTTATCTGAAACGAAAAATCCAGAGAGATTCTTGATCGGTATGACTGTCGCTATCGCTTCGGGCTAAAATTAGTGATTTATCTTCAAAATTAGCAAAGTATGACGCGCAAAATGCAAGAGAAATGTTTTTCGGCTTTTTTCTTTGCTACTTTCGATTTTAAAAGTAGGTTCGACTCAATGAAAATACTTGGTTGTAGTCCCTGCGAGAGTCATAGGTGTGCAGAATAAGCAGTAAAATTTATAAAGCAATCGGTTCGATAGATTTTGAGATTTTATCTTCGCGATGTGAAAAAACGACGATTTAAGAAAAACACGTTCAAAGTTTTCATCTGTAGATGCCGAGCCTATGCGCTCCCTACAAAATGCCTCTGTGGAAGCTAAAATAATCCGAATTTTTCCGTGAAAATTTAACAGTACATTCTTGACGATTTGTACTTTCGAAAAATGTTAAAAAAAAAAATCAGCGCCTTAAGGGGACAGAAACACTTTCTTTTTAATATATTTGTAAAAAAATGGAAGCAAATCCAGATGTATCCTTTTACGCAATGTTTATTATTATCATAGAGATTGAAAAAAACATGGTATGATATATACAGGTGCTTTAAAAATGACGGTGTTAATTGGTAAATATTTTAACGTTCTTCTGTGGTTTTGCTGTAATATTGGTCTTAAAAAGTGGGGTAATCCAATTTCAAGGTGTGGTTCTTGTTTGTTACATCCGTAGTTTCCCGCGCAACCAATAAAAACTACAATTAAAATAGAATTATTGAATTGGCGGCTGAAAAACTGCGATTATTTCAAGAAAAATTCGGTCATGTTTTTATGGGTTACTAAAAATCCGCGACTTTTATAATTTTTTTATGAAAATCTCGAATTTTGACGGACTATATTATAGGTTGCGCGATAAATGGCACATGTTTTATGCATCCTGCAATTTTTTCAAATCGATCTGAACCTCCGTTCATTCGCAATTAGCAGAAAAATAGATTCGAGAAAAATAGATTGCCGCTTCATCTTTTTAGCTGCCAAATCTACAATTTTGCGAATTTTACTAAACACCAACCAGAATTTTATTGAGAAAAGATAGTACTTTCAGAAAATGCAATAAAAAAATCGATTTTTCGACTCTCTAGTTCCCTGTCTAAGAGGAAAACAAACAAAGATGGTGCGCTACCAAAATCCGCGACTTTTATAATTTTTTTATGCAAATCTCGAATTTTTACGGACCATATCAGAGGTTTGCGCCGAAATGGCACATGTTTTACACATCCTGTAATTTTTTCCAAGTCGATCAGAACCTCCATTCGTTCGCAATCAGGAAAAAACGAAAAGAAAAAAATATTCGAGAAAAACGCGCTTAAAGTTTCTGCGCAAAGGCGACTCTATACTTTGCCGCTTCATCTTTTTAGCTACCAAATCTTCAATTCTGCTAATTTTACTACAAACCAACCAGCATTTTATTCAGAAAAGATAGTACTTTCAGAGAATGCAATAAAAAATCGATTTCTCAACTGCCTAGTTCCCTTAAGGACCTAATTTACACAGCCCTTATTCACCTCTCTCCTCGTTTGCAGATTGAACGCGTTCCTAGAAGGTTTCTACGACATCATCCCAAAGCGACTGATCTCCATATTCAACGAGCAGGAGCTCGAGCTGCTGATTAGCGGGCTGCCGAATGTAGATATCGAAGATCTAAAAGCGAACACCGAGTACCACAAATACAGCGCGACATCGTTACAAGTAACTACACCTCGACACCTCTGTCTTCTCCTCCGCCGTCTGCTTACTAACAAATGAATTTCTCCGCGACCACTTAGATCCAATGGTTCTGGCGAGCGCTGCGCGGTTTCGACCAGGCAGACAGAGCCAAGTTCCTGCAGTTCGTCACCGGAACCTCCAAAGTACCCCTGCAAGGCTTCGCCGCGTTGGAAGGCATGAACGGCGTACAAAAGTTCCAAATTCACCGCGAGGACCGATCCACGGACAGGCTTCCCTCGGCTCACACGTGGTAGGCTTTCGAAAACACTTATCTCTAGCCAGAGCCTTTACAAACGGGCTATAGCCCAGGGGCGCCCGTGATCCAAGGGCGCTTAACAATCAAATATGTCGAAATGCTTTTTTCTCTTCAATTTTGGAGGCAAAAATTTCGTTCGCGGGCATTGCTTTTGTTCGAGTTTGCTTTGGTGGAAACCTGGGGTCGTGATGCGCTGCTTTGCACCGATCGCGAAGAAATCACAACCTCGGGGACTAGGGCGCCAAAATTTTTTAGCCCGGGTCTCTAGCGATAGATCAATAAAAAATTCATTCCCAACTCGTATAAACTCTAACGGAGCTCCTCTACTTCCCCAGTTTCAATCAGCTGGACCTGCCCGTCTACGAGACGTACGACAAGCTCCGCACGAACTTACTCAAAGCGATCCACGAGTGCAGCGAGGGATTCGGTTTCGCCTAAGCGATCGCGAAGGCTCGAGGAGTGTGGCACCTTGCGCCGTATTTCCGTACGGGGAGTCGAGTTAGAGCGAAGACGCGTGCACCGCCGAAGGAGATCAACTCGGAGAGGGACAGGCAAGGGAAAGACACCGGAGGAAAACGGATGGGGACGATTGTAAAAGTACCGCTGGAGAGAATTGGGAACGCTTCGATCTTCGCTCAAGATCTAGTATATATATATATACATAAATGTTTACTCCGCTATATACATATTAAAACTAAAAGGCGTATGTATATATACGTATGATTGATGTAATTACCGATGGATTCGTCGCTAGAGCTGTTTATTTTGTTGAACGATCTTTGACGAGAGAGCGCGAGAGAGAGAGAGTGGGAGACGCGGAGAGAGCTTAGCGATAATTCCCCTCCCCCGATCGGACATGGAAGACTTAATTGGACTTAATTTAGTTAAGGAACCTTCAACGAGAAAATAGAACGGACTTAAGGATTCGGCGCGCGCGTGTAATTCGTCGTTAAGAACATGTCGACGGCGGCTGGCTTCGTAAATATACATGTGTAATATAATAATCGCGTCTGGGAGCTCTTCTGTCGGTACGCGATGGCGAGATGAGAACGGATGAGGGAAAGGAATTTTTGCTGGAGCAAGGGAGACGTCGAAGCGCGCGCGTGCGTGGGTATGGGAGAGAGGGAAATTAATTAAGACCCGATTAGAGACACGCAAGCCTAAATATAGAGAGAGAAAGAGAGAACGAAACATTTCACACGACGTTGTAATCCTCACACGCCCGCAAAAGAAAAGGAAGAAAACAAAAAAATGATAACGTATGGTTGTACACTATTAGTATTAATAATTATATTATCTAATTCTTAATCGATAGTGATTGATCATTAATTAATATCGTTTTAATATTAATCATTCGAGAAATGTGATGTCGAGGGAAAAGGGAGCCGTGTATCTCACACTTTATTTCCCTCTTCTACTACTTCTTCTTCTGTGTCCCGTTGAGGGACAGCGCGACGTCCGCTCGAGACTTCCTTTCTCATCGGATCCTCCACGAAAAAGAAAGAAAAAAGCACTTCCGCTCCGGGGCGAGGCGAGTGGGACATTTTTCCAGGGAACGAGATACGGATGTTTAATTTTTGTAAACACATCGAATGGGACAATATATATATACGTTTGGAGAAGCATAGATATATCCAGCAGGACTCTTTTTCGCGATATCGTTAGGGAACTTTATTGCTTAGAAATTCGCAGAATAAACTAAATGTTGTATTTCTTATAAATCGATTGCGTTCATTTTTTTTTTTCTCTCGCCGAATCTTGCGCCGAAACAGATTCTCTGCGCCCGTTCTTTCCCCGCCTCTTCTGTCATTTGAAAAAGATCTCCTATCGTTCGGAAAGTTCGCTGCAATCCCGAACGGTGTTCCTAAGAACCGAGGGAGGGAATCCATTTATCCTTGACAGACCCGAGATCGAACCTCGCAGAGTTTATTTGAAACAGAGAGAGAGAGAGAGAGAGAGAGAGAGGGAGAGGAGGAGAAAGGCCAGAAAGAGCAGCTTGATTTGCGCGATTGGGAATTTTCACTGGAATTATTTTTTTACATTTCTACCATCTGCGAAAGCGAGAGCGAGAACTTTTCCTCCGCATGTATATACGAACTTTGTACAATGGGCTTATGTGACGAAGTAATAAAATGCGAAGAGAAGCGAAACACGGAGAAGATTGTAAACTACAGGCTGTAATGTATATGTATATATATATCAAAAACTATTTACAATTTATTATGACAAAGTAGAATCGGAAAGCCTTCACTCGTACAACTGAACGGTTAGGGAAATGGTCACGGATCCGCCCCAAGTGGGGCGCGCGGCGCCTGTAGTTGAATTTATCGAAACTGTATCACGGGATTTCGAAGATCTTAGAGTAGCTAGGACGTTCCTATCGTTTCACGGCGTAGCTTTAGGCTTTAGTTCCTCGAAGCACGGTCTAAGGAATATGGAGTTCTTCTTCGCTGGATTATAATACTCGTGACCCTGTAACGTTAATCATTGTTGTAATTAATAAGCAGTTCTCTTTTCAATGTTGAAATACAATCCTGAAGGAAGTGTTGGTTTCAAACGCTAGCGGCAGCGGGAGTTCCCCTAGTAGTGGACAGTTTCTATTAACGCTTAACGGACGAGTCACGTAAATTTACTTTTTTTTTTATTTATTTTTATTACGCTGCGTCAGTTTTTCATTTTTATGCGTATTAAATTTTTTCGTACTTTTTAGTTCTCTTAAAAAATGCTCGGAAACAGAAAGGCGGAGGAAAAAGCAACCCGTCTTGTAAAGTGTTAAGGAAGAAATAATATTAAATCGATCTTTAAAGCTTGCGCACATGCGACTGCAACGCGGGGAAATCTAAATTCTTGTTTATTTTCTAGCCTCTTTACGATTTACGCGGAATAACGGCTCGGTAGCGTTTCAAATATCACAGGTATGGCTGATGTCCGGCGTTAAGGGAACTCCCCCTGTGGCTCTACAATTACGAAGTATATCAATGCCGTGTTATGGTTTTCGGGGGCCCTGAAGCGAGTTCCATATGTTGGTTTTTACATTATTCTAAATTAAATAAAATCAAAAATACCGCGATAACACTCGAAGTGAATGAGTATTAAAATAATTCACTAAATAAGAGTTTTCACGTGGGATCCATTTCGCGAAAAAAGGGCCTCATTTTAAGATCTAAATTTGGGTGTATTCGTTATTTTCTTTCCGTCAGAGTTCGAGGGCCCATTTCCATTTTTTTAAGCTTTTTTTTTAGTTCCATATGTTGGCCTTTAAATTATTCTAAATTAACTAAAATAAAAAATACCACGCTAACACGCGAAGTGAATGAGTATTAAAATAATTAAGTAATTAAGATTACACGTGGGGTTTATTTCACGAAAAAAGGGCCTCATTTGAAAACCTAAATTTTGGTGCATTCGTTATTTTCTTTCCGCCAGAGTTCGAGGGCCCATTTCCATTTTTTTTTTTAGATTTTACAACCCTAGTTTTTTAATTTTCCAATTTTTCGGGGCCCCCGTGAACTTCGCGGCTGCCTTTTTCGCCTCCAAGTTAAGACGGCACTGATGTACATACATTAAGGTGCATTTTCATGCTGACGCTCGACGCTCGTTTTGAGCGTCAAAACCATCGAACGAGCCGAGTCAGAGCGACGAGCGTCAATCGAAAAAGCTAAACCGAGTTTAGCTTTCTCGCTCGATGCTGAAAGTCACGTGGACCGATCACGTGACTGGTTTAAACGCTGAAAACGAGGGTCAGCATGAAAATGCACCTTTAACCTCATTCGAGACTCGCGAGAATTATAAACAATGGGCGAATTCCACTTACGCCCAAATCGCTCGTGAGTTTCATTAGGGCAGGTTTCCCTAAACGCGACTGGACGCGACGTCAAGAATTTCAAAGTGAATTTTCTCAAAAATGAAGCGCGATAAGAAAAAAAGTTACTCTTTCTTTTCGATTTATAGCAAGTAAATAAATCGAGAAAAAGGAATAACATTTTTCGTTATTGCGCTCCATTTTCAAGAAAATCGACTTTGAAACTCTTGACGATGCGTCCAGTCGCGTACGTGAGAACCTAACCTAGCTTAAGGGGTTATGCCTAGTCAGGCGACCGAAAAGAGGCGAATGTTTGTGAATTTTTCTTGAAAAAGCAGAAGCCTATATTTTTAAACCACTTGTTGCACTTAAAAGAGCAACGTTTAAAGAACGTTTGGTAATTTTTTCGTAGAAAAATATTTACGTTTACAATAAAATAAGAATCGACATCCAAGAAACATTAATTTACAACAAAATGGCGGCTATTTAAAACGGAAATCCTGATTTTCTCGCGTGATTTTTGCACGAAGAAATCAGGATTTCAGCTTGAAATAGCCGCCATTTTGTTATAAATTACTGTTTCGGAAATTCCCTCCGTTAATCAGAGGATACATTAATATCCTAACGAAATCTTTTTGTATTTTTTTTTTATTTCAGACAATCTAGTTCCGAACAGCAGTGCTCACCGCAAAACCGAATTTTTAAAAAAGCTTCTTGGATATCTTGCTTCTAATATTTTTCTACGAAAAAATTACCAAGTGTTCTTTAAACGTTGCTCTTTTAAGTGCAAAAAGTTGTGTAAAAATATATGCTTCCGTTTTTTCAAAAAAAATTCACAAACATTCGCCTCTTTTCGGCCGCCTGACTAGGCATAACCCATTAATGAAACTCACGGGCGATTTGGGCGTAAGTGGAATTCGCCCGGTATAATTTCTGGTTCTGAGCACTGCGATTAAAGCAGCGCACGAGTAGTAAACCGACGTTACCTTTGACCAATCGTAAGACACAGCGTACGCAAAGATCTGTCCATTGTGATTGAAGCAGCAGCGCGTGATGGGTTGCTCCATAGCCTCGGAGGACTTCAGTTTGGTCCTCGAGTCCTTGTCCCAGAATCCAAACGTGCCATCGCCTCCTACGGTGGCAACTGTGCCGTGGACTGGATGGAATGCAATGTCGTTAACCTGAAGATACGAAAACAAATTAGTCGAGCGTTTACGCGATCGAAGTCACTTTACATTTAGGCCCGATCCACACTATCGGTGCTGTCTCGATCAAAATCACATCCGTGAGCGTCCACACTATCAAGCCGGGCAGTGGCGCAACAAAAAGAGTAAAAAGGGAAAAGGAACGGAATTATATCAAGCGCCTGAAAGACGAAGAGAAACAAAGTATCGACGAGTCGCGCGCAGGGTTGCCACCTCTCCGGTTTTGGCCCGGAGACTCCAGGTTTCGAAGCAAATCTCCAGGCTCCGATTTTACTGGAAAAATCTCCGGGTTGTAGAAAAAAAATGAGATAATAAGAAAATGTGGTATTATACAATGGTATCAATTTTATAAACAATAAAAGTTATTAATTAAAAAAAACAGATACTTTTAAATATCTGAATTGTTTGAGCTTAAAAGAATTGCACATCTGTTTTCCGGATATTCGGGAACAAAACTTTTTTTTTGCTTTTCCATCCCCGGGTTTATATTTGAATCTCCGGGTTGGAATGTGTGGCACTCCTGGATTTATATGGTGATGAGGTGGCAACCCTGGTCGCGCGTCGTCTGTCTCGGCCCCCCAAAAATAAAATTCAGAGTGCGCCACTGTAACCGGGCGAGTGTGGACGCTCAGGGATGTGAATTTCATCGAGACAAGACCGATAGTGTGGATCTGGCTTTATACTCACCGCGTAAATGTCCTGATACCCGTTAGGTGTTCCGTTCACTCTGTGGCACTTGAAGGTGAAGTTCTCCTTCGCGCTCAAGTTCAAATGGTGAATGGCCACGCGACCCTCAGTGCTGCCAATAGCGAAGCCAGTGGGGACTTTCTTCTTGTCTCTGAAGATCGCGACGCACCGATATTGGTACTTCAGGTTCAGTTCCACTGTTTTGTACTCCCTCGGGCTGCCTTCCAACTGGTAAACTATCAGTCCTCGGCCTGCAGTCCCTACCACCGCCATCGGGTAATCCTATCGAGGTTCAGGGAACATTAGATTAAATTAATTCAAATGAATCCAAATTTTGACCACTCCCACTTTAAATTACCACCCAACTTAAAATTTATTCGAAACTTTATCTTTTCAGGAGGTCGAAAAAAGGGTGGTCTTTGGAAATTTTTTACTCAAAAGCTATAACATATTTCTCAAAAAATCTTTTTTCCTTTTAAGGATTGCATCTAGTACCGTGCATCGTAATTTTTTTATTTAAAAATATTTATCAATAACTTAGTTATTGTCCATCAATCGAAGGTTCTCTAAAAAAAAAAGGCTTCTGCGGTGACCACTGCTGCTCGAAAGTCGATCATCTAAAATAAAAAATTCCAAAGAATTTACTTATTATATTATATTATCTAGTATTTGAACGAAGGATTTTTCGAAATATTGATTTGGGAAAAAATGGCTGATGGTTAAAGTAAAAGTTTCAATTTCTATCATAAATCGTGCCTGATTTTCGTCAATTAAAAGAAAACTAAGCATCGGATAAAAGAAAGCCTTCGTTCAAATACTAGATAATATAATATAATAAGTAAATTCTTTTGAATTTTTTATTTTAGATGATCGACTTTCGAGCAGCAGTGGTCACCGCAGAAGTCTTTTTTTGAGAGAACCTTCGAGTGATGGACAATAACTTAGTTATCGATAAATATTTTTAAATAAAAAAATTACGATGCACGGTACTAGATGCAATCCTTAAAAGGAAAAAAGATTTTTCGAGAAATATGTTATAGCTTTTGAGTAAAAAATTTCCAAAGACCACCCTTTTTTCGGCCTCCTGACTGAGCATGACCCCTTAAACATAATACAAAGCAAAGAGTACTTACAACGTCTGCGCAGTAACATCGTTCGATCAAATTCAGAGTCATCGCTGGCTTGGGGCTCCGCAAATCCCAAAACTGCAATGCATTAGACTTAGTGTTACTGTATTAAGATTTTGTTTGCATAAATCGATAGTTAAACATCGCGACAATATGCTCCCAAAACCGCAAAACGAAATTCGAAAAATTAAAGCGGATGTAGCCGGTTTTGCTGCGGAGCACCGGGCTACCAGAAAACTTTAAATGCGTTTTTCTCGAAACGAGAGTTTCACAATTGGCGGGCAATGTAACTCTAAAAATATTCAATCGATCGACTTGGCCTTGTGCACGGATATTTGTGAACATTTTCTTCACAGAGCCTTGCTATTGGTACAACGATATCGTTTAAATAAATAACTTTTTTACACATTTAAGGCAAAATTTCGTTCGAAAAAGTGAACTTTTTTTTTCAAGAGACCGCCATTTCTTTAATTTTGCATTTTTTCAGTTATGAATTTATACAATTTGTGCGTGCACTCATAAACTAAACAAAAATTGTTGAATTTTTAACCGACTTCAAAAGGAGGAGGATACTCAATTCGTCACGTATATTTTATTATGTTTGTAACATCCGCATAGGTGCACCGATTTCGATGATTTTTTTTTTTATTTGGAAGAGTATGAAGAGCCGGTGGTACCATGTCAATTTTTTTTATTATTATCTAAATACTCTAAAATTATCTAGAATTCCAATTTTAGTATATCTCCGTGCATAACTTTGTAACGCGTGAACGGATTTGAATGATTCCTTCGTTGTTATATGGAGTATGTTTCCCAATTGCTACCACGATAAATGAAATTAAAATAAAAATTAAAAAATAAAAAAACTTAAAAAAAAAACACCGACTTCAAAGGCGCGCTAAAAAGTAAAAAATAATTTTTTCCCTTATTTAATCTACGACTCTCATATTTTTTAAGTCGGCGCCAGATTTACACAGTGCAAATGCCGAGGCGCCGACTTAAAAAATATGAGAGTCGTAGATTAAATAAGGGAAAAAATTATTTTTTTCTTTTTACCGCGCCTTTGAAGTCGGTTTTTTCCTCTTTTACAAAAGTTTAAATAAATAACTTTTTCTCTTATTTAATCTACGAATCTCATATCTTTTTAAGTCGGCGCCAGATTTACACAGTGCAAATGACGAGGCGCCGACTTAAAAAATATGAGAATCGTAGATTAAATAAGGGAAAAAATTATTTTTTTTCTTTTTACCGCGCCTTTGAAGTCGGTTTTTTCCTTTTTTACAAAAGTTTAAATAAATAACTTTTTCTCTTATTTAATCTACGAATCTCATATCTTTTTAAGTCGGCGCCAGATTTACACAGTGCAAATGACGAGGCGCCGACTTAAAAAATATGAGAATCGTAGATTAAATAAGGGAAAAAATTATTTTTCCATTTTACCGCGCCTTTGAAGTCAGCGTTTTTATTGGTTTCAGATGAATACAGTAGACACCGTTGCCCGCCGCGGAAAAATTGCATCACCATCGAGCCAAATAACTATTATTTACCGCTCTTTTTCACTAATTTTTTTTTTATCTACCTAAATCTGACAAACCAATATCCTGAAAGTTTCAAAAATATCGATGAAAAGCTTTCTTAAAAAAAAAAATTCCCGAGAAATGCCTCGATTTTCAGCTAGTTACACCAGGACCCCCCTCAACATTTTACAGACAAGTTGTTTTTCCCCGTCCTCGGTTTCCAGGCATGTTTTACGAGAATTAAAAAATACGAAAAAATTGAATACGCATAAAAATGAAAAACCAACGCAGCGTAATAAAAATTCAAGCGCAACCGTAAATCTACATGCCCCGTCCTTCCCAGGACTTCCCAGTCCGAACGGGAAAACGATTATTTACGTGACCCATCCGTTAAATGTACTACAAGCGACGAACCAAGACGTACTCTTAACGTTTTATCCCACGAGCCCGTCATAAGGCACGAGTACGTGCTGGCCTTGATCCAGTGGCAAGTTCTGACGGGCGCGTCGTGCGCGGCGACTTGAATGCTCTGATTCAAAGCGAGGTCCCAGCATTTCACCGTTTTGTCGCAGGACGCCATGAAGACTTTGGTCCCATCCTGGAAAACGAAATTACCCGTTAATCGAAGCGTTCCGACCAGAACGATCTATCGCGAAAGATCCTGAAACTCGCATCGTGCCAGCAGACATCCAAAACGGGCGCCATCATGGACTGCATAGACTTGGGGACCGTTTTGCCAGACTGCTCGACCTCCCAGCAACGGACGTTGTAGTCCCACGACCCAGCGACCAGGAAGTTTTGTGGGATAGAGGCGGGGCTGAACGCGAGGCTGGATACGGAATCTTCGGGGGGAGAGACGACCTCGAAGTCCTGCATCGGGTTCGAGGAAGAGCTTGTGCCAGTTCGCAAGCCGCCGGTCTGATTGAACATGTTTGGCGGACCTCGCCTGGGCAATTCTTATACGAGAGAATTAAAACGAAATCTCGCACGCTGCGGTTGCGACGAAGGGAGGACCTTCTCAGGCGTGCATTTTATTCGCCCGTCGAGTAATATTAAGGAATACCGCGGGTCTGAAATTGAGGAGGTTAGTTAACATCGAACGTTGTGTTTACGAAAGAATAAATTGTGTTTGAGGGGATGATTGTACTGACCTAAATGGGTTTCGACGTCACTCGGCGTATATGGAAATTGAACGGTCGCTATTTGGGTGAAGAGGTTTTATTTAGCGAGCTGTGGTAACGTCTTCAGTTATTGTTTGTTTGAACCACCGTTGAGGTTATGTTTCGCATGTGGATAAGTGACGCTGTAGCCGCCTAGCGGGGGAATCCGAGAAATGCCGGTAGGGACGTTTTGATCAGAAAATTCGGGGAAGGTGCCACGAGCACAGAATGAGCGAGCAGGTGGCACGGACGCCAAAAGCCCGCCAATTTTTAAATACTCGATTTGGGAGTAGGAGGAAGAGATTTGGAATTTAACGGGGGTTAATTAATTGTGAGGGTAAGGGTGGGAAATATTATGTGGGGAAGTGGTTAAGGGGTTACTTTAAGATTCGAGTTTTTGAAGGATATTAATTAGTGATAGGAAATGCATATTTAATTGGAAAACCAGGGTAGCGACAGGGTGAAATTCCTGCTACGCTTTCTAAATGTCTTAATAAGTAATTAGTATTAGTAAGTAATTAGTAGAATATCGTGCAGGGAGGTTGTCAAAGGTGTGTAATTTAAGACGCCGCTTTAAATGTATGCTAATTAATTGCGGAAATTTGATAATTAATTGGTTTTCCGTAATGGCTCAATTCGTTGCGGAGAAAATTATCTGCAGAATCGCGAGAAATGTTTGTTCATTTATTTGCATTCCGAGGGCGTAGGTCCCTTCTGTGGGCACTGGCGAGCATTATGCTATCTTTTTTTATAACAAATTTTATTATTTATTGCTCGAAAGAGCTGTTGGAAAATTTGAAAATGGGGTAAAACAGAATTCCTTCTAGGCGGGAATTGACGCTGTGCGCCACCTTTCGGAGAATAATTCTACCACAGACCAGGTAGGGTATAAAATTAAAAAGTTAAATAAAAAAATTTTAAAAAGGTAAAACCGACTTCAAAAAAATAAATAAAAATTCTCTAAAAAGTAAAAAATAATTTTTTTCCGTATTTAATCTACGACTCTCATATTTTTTAAGTCGGCGCCTCATCATTTGCACTGCGTAAATCTGGCGCCGACTCAAAAAATCTGAGTCGTGGATTAAATAAGGGGAAAATATTATTTTTTACTTTTTAGTGTGATTTTATGTTTTTGAAGTCGGTTAAATTTTTTTTTAAATTCTTTTATTATCTATTAATCGAAGCATCCTGCAAAATTAATGGATTATTTATTTTCTGATGTTAATTGGTGCATTTTTATATTGTGCATTTACGAAAAATATGCGTTCGAAAGCCACTGTTGGAAATTTTAACTATAAAGTTCGATACGAAAATCAAAAATGTGTTACCTACTTTTTTACCGCTTTTTCAGAAAGTTTTACCTTTTTATTCATTTTAAATTTCTCTTTCTACCAAATTTGCCACTCTGGGCAGTTGCTCTGCTTGCGCCCCTAGATCGAGCCCTTTCGTGGCAACAAAGAAATAAACATACCGAAGTCTTTGGTCATCTTGTCGTTTAAACAATTTATTATTTGCAAAAGCGATATCGTAGAAAAAAGGATGATGTCAAAACGTCAACCTACTATTATATTATTCTAACAGGGAAAACGAGTCTATAATGTACGATTTACAAATTTACAAAGGCGTTAACAACTATACTCTCATTCTCGTGTATCGACAACTATCTCAGCGCTGAACTCTTCACAACATGTGGGTGTATATGCCGAGGCTCTGCTTTAGCTTTAACAGTATAGTACATCTGGCGTCCCCTTGCGTCCGATAGCAATGCTCTCCACATTGTATCCTTCTGCGACAAATAGAAATTCACGTTAACTCTATATTACTGAATTATACGTTCGATCAACTTCCTCGAGTAAGGGGGGAGGCCTAACCAGAACGGTCAAAACAACATGCTTCTTTGCGAATTTTTTCTAGAAAAAACCGATGAACTTTTATTATGAAACATTAGTCTATTGGAAAGAGTACATCTTACGGATATTTCAGTATTTTTTTTTGTAAAAAGTATTGAAAGATTTGCGAGTTATAGGCGATGCCCGAGGCGGCCATTTTTTAGGCGCTTTCAGGTGACAATCGGTAGCTCGGTGCACGATCATCCAAAATTGAAAATTTGATTTTTTTTTTAAATAATATATGAAATTATATAAGTGATATCAGGCCCGAATGTGGAACATTATTTTGAGACAAAATGGCGGCCGTGCAAAGTTGAAGCATCGATATTTGGCAAATGATCGCTCGTTTTTTGAGTGTAAAAAAATCTAGGCAAACAAAACCGGAAAGCTCGCGATAGCGCTTAGATTGTTAACCTTAATATAAGCCTGCAAAGGCTTGTGTAAATCGGTTCATTAATTTTTTAGATATGTGTGTCACTGACTTTGAAAACATGAGTTTGAGGAAAACGCGTTTAAGAGGTTATAACTAGTCAGCAGGCCGAAAAGAGGCGAATGTTTGTGAATTTTTTTTTAAAAAAGCGGAAGCATATATTTTTACAGAACTTTTTGCACTTAAAGGAGCAACATTTAAAGAACATTTGGCCATTTTTTTCGTATAAAAATATTTACGTTTATAATAAAAATACGACATCCGCACATGAGTAAAATATCTCAAAAACTACTGCACCAATCTTTCTGAAATTTTGTGGGCTTATTTTTTATATAAAAATCTACCGAATGCAGGATTCTTTTTTTCAAGGTATAGTTTCGATTTTCGAAAATCAGGATTTCAACTTTAAATAGCCGCCATTTTGTTTTAAATTAGTATTTCAGAAATTTCCCCCGTTAATCAAAGGATACATTAATATATTAACGAAATCTTTTTTGTTTTTTATTTTAGATAATCTGGTTCCGAATGGCAGTGCCCACCGCAAAACCACTTTTTAAAAACGCTTTGTGGATGTTGGTTATAATTTTATAATAAACGTAAATATTTTTCAACAAAAAAATTGCCAAATGTTCTTTAAATGTTCCTCTTTTAAGTGCAACAAGTTCTGTAAAAATATATGCTCCCGCTTTTTCAAAAAAAATTCACAAACATTCGCCTCTTTTCGGCCTCCTGACTAGGGATAACCCCTTAATATTTTGGGTCTGAGTGCAACACCGAAAAGCACCTTTCCTCCATTCCATATAAGAGCAAACCTACGGCCGTACCGATTTGCGACCGATCTGCGCAGCTCCCACGGATCTGACACACGCGATTGGTCGTAGCAATTTCGCGATTGGTCGCGGCAATTTCCCTGCCGGTTTCCTACCAATCAACAGTACATCCCTGCGCGGAACGAGTCCACTCTAAAGTGAAATGCAGTATACCTATTTACACCCGCAGAATTTTCTCAATTTCTAACTGACTTAAAAAAGCAGGTGGTTTTTTCCCTTATTTAATCTACTACTCTCATATTTTTTAAGTCGGCGCCTCATCATTTGCTCTGTATAAATCTGGCGCCGACTTAAAAAATACGAGAGTCGTAGATGAAATAAGGGAAAAAATTATCTTTTACTTTTTAGTGCAATTTTATTTTTTGAAGTCAGTTTTAATTCTTTTTTTTTTATTTTTTTATGGTCGGATTAACTTGACACTTTCAGGGAATATTTTGTTGCACTCGAAGAAAATATAAAAAACGATTTCTCAAAAATTTCTAGGTTAGGCCTCCCGCCTTAACAATGCCACGCATCATAAAACCTTACCACGAACTTAGTGCTGGTATTGAAGTTACCGCACACTATAAGACTGTGCTTCGCTCTTGTCAGAGCGACGCAGAGCCTCTGTTTATCAGAGAGAAAACCAATCCTCTCGCTTCGCACGCACGACAGGATTATGACGTCGCGCTCTTGCCCCTGGAAACTGTCGATCGTGTTCACCTCGCACGTGACCTTCTTCCTGATATCTTCCGGCACCAAAGGCGTTCTGAAAGATCACCGCGCGTCAGTCTACGTACTCCCGCGCGAGTAAGAAACCATGTAAAATTAAAAGCTCACATCTCATCGATTCTCTCTTGTATCGCAGCCTTCTGATTATTATACGGCGTAAGAACGCCGAAGGATATGTTTTCCCAGTCGTCGAGATTGGCGACGGTGAGCATGGTGAGGTACAAGTCGGCTACGAATTTCGCTTCGTTGGTGTTAGTGAAGGTGTCCGTGTCCTGTTTGTTATTCAGGTTCAGAATTCGATAGGCGTGAAACGGAAAGTTTTTGATCTGCGGCGCCGCGTTCTTCAGCCTTCCGCCGTAGAAGAAGTTGTTCGGGAACTGGGCGATTGCCTGCGCCATGCGGTACTGAGTGTCCAACATGACGATTGGACTGTTCGGATGGAACTCGAAGGCATTCTGGGCTCGCGAGAAGATGGACTGATCCAGGCCCAGTTCCTTCGCCCGCGTGCTCAGCACCGTGGCAGGCAATTGGTTGGGATCGCCGACTAGAACCAGGGTGTTCACGCCCAGCATCAACGGTATCAAGCTCTCCGCCTCGCAGCTCTGAGTCGCTTCGTCCACGATGCACACTGATATTCTGTTCTTATTCGGAACGAAGACAGACTCCATTTGGTTGTTGTAACAGGAGTTTAGCGTGCAGGTTATCACGTCCGCGTGCTCGAGAACCCTGTTCTCCGCGGCGCGCTGCAGCTTCATCGTCTCTTTCGAGCTCATTTCGTTCAACGGCCTGCGGTGCCTCAGCAGCTCGTACTTCGTCGAGACGTCCTCCAGCTTCATTCTCAGATGCTTCACGTAAATCTCGTCCAGGTTACGCGTGTTCGACATCTCGCATCTCAGCGCGTTCATCTTGGACAACAGATGCGCCTTCTCTTGCTCGACGCTTTCCGCGGAGCACACGGTGTGATTCGAGTTGATCACCTCCCTCTTCATCTCTCGCCTGGCGAGCTCGGCGATTGAGATATCCTTCACGGACGGGTGCATCGCGTCTGCCCTACCTATCCTCACCATTTTAAATCGCTTCTCCTTCATATTGGATCTGATGGCCAACAGCCGCAAAGTGATCTCGTCGATGGCAGCGTTCGACGGGGCGCACACCAGTATCCTCAAATGCGTCGTGCTAGTCGAGTACCTCTGGCTTCCGTAGAGCACTTGAGTGACAATGTTCGCGATGACCTTCGTTTTACCGGTGCCCGGAGGCCCTTGGACGAAGCACATCTTCGCTAGCTTCTGCACCACCGCCTCCGTCACTTTGCACACAGCCTCCATCTGCCTCTGGTTCAGCTTATCTTTAGTGACCAGCGGCTCTGGCGGGGACGGAAGAGGCAAGTGGTACGTGTCGATCTTCGGGCTGAGGATCAAGCTGACCAGCGGCGACTTGGGAAGGTAGTCCAGAGCCTGCACCAGCCTCAAATCGGAGCGCAAATAAGTCACGCCTCTCAATCGTTGGACCCGATTCACGAGGATATTCGGCTCCAGCGGCTTCGTCTTCATGGTGTACGTTATCACCGTGTGAGGGCTCCTCACGTAGTGCACCAGGTCTTTGTTGTAATGCGTCGTGGGCGTTATCGTAGTCTGGTACATATGGGTGACGTACGCGAACACCCTGTGAAAGGTTTGCCCCTTCGGATGGTTCTTGGCGTACTCCAAGACCACCAGGTCGCCGAAGTTCGGGTGAGCCTGCTTCTGCAGGTCCGCCTTCGTGATTAACACCTCCAGCATCAAGTTCGTCATGTACAGGTTCGGCTCGACCATGTCCTGTTGCACGGACCCTTCGACTATAGAGCACATCACCGTGCGCCGTCTGAAGTCTTGCTCGATGCTCTGGAACTCCTTGGTCAACCTGGACCAGGTCTCCAGCAAGAGGAGCGGGACTGTGATGTTGCAGTACTCGAGGTACGACGAGTAGTGCGTCAGCATCGAGTGCAGGTCTTCGTCTCGCACGACAGGCGGAATTCTGTCCAGACGTTGCTGCTCCTCTAGCCAAACTGGCGACCACGAAAAGATGCGCAGCAGGAATTCGTTTACTTTCATGTTCCCTGTTACTTCTTGGTGGCTCCGCGCTGGCGACTTGTGAGGCATAGGCGCGTCCTTGCCTTGAAGCTTTCTCAGGATATTCGTGTCGTCGATTTCGTACACGTGGACGGTTCTGATGACCGCGGAGAAGGACACTCGCTTCTTTGGCCGCCCAGTGGACGACTTGATGTTCGACTTGCGAGAGGCATGCGGCTCTGTTCGAACGGAAGACGCGGACGGCTCTACTCTGGCTTTGTCTTTCCTCTCGATGTTCAGTACTTCGCTCATCGTTGCCGCCAGTGCGGCATCCTCCGACGCAGCCTCCGCCGCTGGTTTCTCTTCACTCGCGTTGCGTTTCTTTGGTATCCTGCCCAGGCCAGAGAGATTATTAAGCGACGGGCTTTTACAACGCGGAGGCTCTTTCGGCGCGGCTTTGGTCTTCGTTCGTTCAGCCGCGTTCGGCTTCGGCGGGGTAACGTTGCTCGCCACTCTGGACCGACTCGAGCGCTTCGATCTTTCCGCCGCTTCTCCCGCCTTCCTCGCGGAGAGCGTGTCTTCCACGAGCTTATCCGATCGAGTCCTCGCAGACACTTTCGCCTTCGGCTTCGTGGCGATGCGCTTCTTCTCCTGGTTGTTGCTCTCCGACGACGACGGCTTCTTCTCCATGGCCAGCTTCTTCAGCTTCGCCTTTCTGCTGTCCGCTATCTCTTTCTTCATCTCTTTGGTGAGGGGAGCGCCAGAGAAAGACGCGGCGGAAGTGCCGGCTTTAGCTTTGCTAGAAGGAAGAGGGATGTCGGCCCATTTGTTGATCTGCCTGCGGGCCTTCTGCTCCTTCCCGCGCGAGTACTGCTCCAGCTTCTCCTTCTCCCTCATCTCTTTCCTCTCCTTCGCGCTAATCCTCTTCTTAGCAGGCTTAGCAGACGCCTCAGCCTCCACTCTGGTGGAGCTGCGACTCCGCCTTCCGGTCGGCAAATGCGGAGGCTCTACCTCGGGTATTTTCTTCTCCAGCGGCTTCTTCTTTCTCGAGAAAGCGGCTTCCTCCGCCGGGAGGCTGGCGACGGGACCGTCTGCCTCCCGCTCCTTCGAAAACGGTATTCGATTCCTCGGCGACAGCGAACCTTTCTTATCAATGACCGCGCTACTGGCATGATTCGCGATCTTCGTTTTGTCTACGCTAGAGTTCAGTAGGCGCTGTATGTTCGCTTGCCTCGCATCCTGCAACGACGTGTCCTCTTCTTCTTCTTCTTCGTTCTCATTCACGCGCGGCTCAATTTCCTTCTCTTCCTCGTTCAGAGACGTGTCCATGTCCTTCTCTTCTCCATTCACGCTCGCCGGCACTTCCGTCTCTTCTTCATTCACGCGCGGCTCAATTTCCCTCTCCTCCCCATTCGCACGCTCCTCCGTTCCCTTTTCCTCTTTATCCTCCGCGCTGTGCTCATCAGCAATCTCCGAAGCGCGAGCGGCGTCATCGACGTCCATAAATCCCTCGTCCACCACTTCCGTCTTCACACAAACCTCGCTCAGCTGCTGGCTCTGAGACAATCTGCGCAACCAGGTGTTGTCCTCGTCCTCGCTGTCCGACAGCGAGATAACCAGATCGTCCTCGAGCCTGTTCAGCCTCTCGTTCTCCGCTTGCATCGGCTCCTCTTTCTCTTCTTTGACTTCCTGCTTCACCGACGCGTCCACGCCGAAGCCGATATCGAACAGCTGCGAGCAAGGGAAGATATCGTCCTCGCTGTCGCTCAAATTCACGACGTCCACCTCTGAGAACCTCGTCTTCGGCTCCTGCTGCACCTTCTTCAATTTCATCGGAGATATAAGCGGGACCGAGTTCGCGCTTAAATTACACGTCGTCTCCTCCTCGTTGTCCGTTAGCTGCAACTCGTCTTCCATCTTTATCAGAGTGTCTTCGCCCTGTATAAAATTCGGTAGCAGTGGCGCAGCGCTATTCCCCGCTTTACTTAAGTTACTGAAAGATCCGTCGCGTTGTCTCGAGCTCTGCTCCGAGCCGCGAGTTACACTTTCCGCGTTAGTCGCTACTTTCGCGCTGCTCTTTCCTGCTCGAACGTCGTGGGAATCGTAACTCTTTCCCGGGCATTCCACACTCTTCGCGACATTGTTGTAATGGCTGCAACTTGGTTGCGGCTCGCTATTATTATTATAAATCCTTCCCGAGTTCTTCGCACTTTTACCGTTCGGAAGATTCTTTTCCTCGGAAGTTTGTGCGCCTCGGAGTGCGCCTTTGCTCGATCGTTCTGCGTTCTTATTAACGACAGAATTCTTTGCTCTCTTAACACCGTTCGATAGAGGCGACGGCATTTCCTCGGAATCTTCGTCGGACTCTATCCTCGGCTTTGTATCTACAGCGTTATGGTTTACTCTGCCAGTGCTTAATCGCCCATTTGATTCCACACTCTTCGCGACGTTATTGTAATGGCTGCAACTTGGTTGCGGCTCGCTATTATTATTATAAATCTTTCCCTGGTTCTTCGCACTTTTACCGTTCGGAAGATTCTTTTCCTCGGAAGTTTGTGCACCTCGGAGTGCGCTTTTGCTCGATCGTTCTGCGTTCTTATTAACGACAGAATTCCTTGCTCTCTTGACACCATTGCTCACACCGTTCGATAGGGGCCACAGCATTTCCTCGGAATCTTCGTCGGACTCTATCATCGGCTTTGTATCCACAACGTTATGGTTTACTCTGAACATATCAGTATTCGTATGTCTGCCAGTGCTTAATCGCCCATTTGATTCCACACTCGTCGCGACATTATTGTAATTGCTGCAACTTGGTTGCGGCGCGCTGTTATTCAACGAAATGTGAACTATCTCGATTTCGTTCTCATCCGTTTCTTCAGGCTTCCCTGAAATTTTAACCTCGTGAATCACACTTTACGAATTACTGTTATTAAAAAGGACACTGCTAGTGTTCCTTCTCAAGAATTCTTTCTCGAGAATTTCTCGAGAAAATTTATAATTGCTTATTTATTTTTGCAGGAACTTAAGTCTAGGAAATTTATAATAAATTTTGTTAATAACATTAGAACTTATATGAATTACAATAGAAAATCTCAGTAGAGAAGATTCGACATTATTGACTGGTGAAGGTGTTCTTAAATTCCTATTTAACAGTTTAGAAAAATTGTATACCCGTTGAAAAAAGTAACGAGTTTCTTGTAGCTATTAAAGAAGAAATATCGAAAAGAAGAGATAAAACTATTGTACTCTTTATACAATTTCTGCACAGGTAATCCAGAATCTCTTCAAGAAATTCAAAAAACGCGTTTTGTCATTTAATATTTAATAAATAAATTTATGAATATTTTATATTTCTTTTTATTTATACAAGTTTCGTGCAAATTAGACAGGAATGAACAATCAGTTAAAGTTTTCTTATGTTTGTGATAAACGTTGTCAACATTATTCCAAAAATATAAAATTTGTAATATTTCTTTTTCAATTTCTCGAGAATTCTCAAGAAGATTTCCGATTTCTCGAGAAAGAAAAAATATCGAGAAATCAGGAACACTAGACACTGCTATACCTTTCCTAGACGATTCCCGGGAATTCTCGCCCAGTTTCTGAATCTTGCGCGGCACATCCAGCGCCTCGCGATTCTCCTGTCTCCTTTTACGCTTCGTTAAAACATCAGAACTATCAACGTTCGATACAGTCTCCGACGAGGCACTACTGTCCTCATGGTTTGTTTCCGCCACCTGCGGCTGCTAAAATTGTTACAACACGTATGAAGACCCTTTAGTAACTAGGGCTGGGACTATTTGTCGAATATTTCGGTATTCGAATATTCGAATACTTCAGTGGCTCAATTATTTGGCGAATATAATTCGAATATCCAAGTATTCGAATACAATTCGAATATCCAAGTATTCGAATACAATTCGAATATCCAAGTATTCGAATACTATTCGAATACTGGTGTATTTGAATACTGATGTATTCGAATAGTATGGTGTCAATTATAAATCAAGTTCTTTAGGTTCATTTGTCAGGGTGAAATCTTATAAGTTAATTTTGACCCACTTCACACCATACTATCAGAGACCTAAGTATTCGAATAAATCAGTATTCGAATAGATCAGAATTCGAATAGATCAGTATTCGAATAGATCAGAATTCGAATAGATCAGAATTCGAATAGATCAGAATTCGAATAGATCAGAATTCGAATAGATCAGTATTCGAATAGATCAGAATTCCAATAGATCAGTATTCGAATAGATCAGTATTCGAATAGATAAGTATTCGAATAGATCAGTATTCGAATAGATCAGTATTCGAATAGATCAGAATTCGAATAGATCAGAATTCGAATAGATCAGAATTCGAATAGATCAGAATTCGAATAGATCAGAATTCGAATAGATCAGTATTCGAATAGATCAGAATTCCAATAGATCAGTATTCGAATAGATCAGTATTCGAATAGATCAGTATTCGAATAGATCAGAATTCGAATAGATCAGAATTCGAATAGATCAGAATTCGAATAGATCAGAATTCGAATAGATCAGTATTCGAATAGATCAGAATTCCAATAGATCAGTATTCGAATAGATCAGTATTCGAATAGATCAGTATTCGAATAGATCAGTATTCGAATAGATCAGTATTCGAATAGATCAGAATTCGAATAGA
Source organism: Andrena hattorfiana (assembly GCA_944738655.2). Lineage (NCBI taxonomy): Eukaryota > Metazoa > Arthropoda > Insecta > Hymenoptera > Andrenidae > Andrena > Andrena hattorfiana. The sequence goes on from OX122895.1 coordinate 3,541,045, forward strand.
TCAGAATTCGAATAGATCAGTATTCGAATAGATCAGTATTCGAATAGATCAGAATTCCAATAGATCAGTATTCGAAAAGATCAGTATTCGAATAGATCAGTATTCGAATAGATCAGTATTCGAATAGATCAGTATTCGAATAGATCAGTATTCGAATAGATCAGTATTCGAATAGATCAGAATTCCAATAGATCAGTATTCGAAAAGATCAGTATTCGAATAGATCAGTATTCGAATAGATCAGTATTCGAATAGATCAGTATTCGAATAGATCAGTATTCGAATAGATCAGAATTCGAATAGATCAGTATTCGAATAGATCAGTATTCGAATAGATCAGTATTCGAATAGATCAGAATTCCAATAGATCAGTATTCGAAAAGATCAGTATTCGAATAGATCAGTATTCGAATACATCAGTATTCGAATACATCAGTATTCGAATAGATCAGTATTCGAATAGATCAGTATTCGAATAGATCAGTATTCGAATAGATCAGTATTCGAATACATGAGTATTCGAATACATGAGTATTCGAATACATGAGTATTCGAATACATGAGTATTCGAATACATGAGTATTCGAATAGATCAGTATTCGAATAGATCAGTATTCGAATACACCAGTATTCGAATACACCAGTATTCGAATACACCAGTATTCGAATAAATCAGTACTCAAATAGATCAGTATTTGAATAGATCAGTATTTGAATACATCAGTATTCGAATAGATCAGTATTCAAATAGTATTCGAATAATAACATTCATATACTCAAATATTCAAAGTTCATTCGTAGCACTCGAAAACTTGTAAAATATTCGAATATTAAATTATTCGAATAGTCCCACCCCTATTAGTAACCGGTAGATCATTGAAATCATTCAATTCCAGGCGTAAAAATCTTACAACAACGCGCAGCTTGTACGCAAACATAGAGTTGTCCCTAACGTCAACGTCAGGACAACCGACGCCGATGACATCGTCTGGCTGCAGCCTGGTCGTCTGAAACGGCTGTTGACTGACTCCATTTATAAACAGGCCGTTAGCGCTCTGAAAGGCCACAAAGTTTACAGACGTCTACTTTTATAAAATCCACACATTGCGCCGACAAAAATATACCTTCAAGTCTGTAACGTATAATTCATTTTCGCTGCGGAAGAAGGTGCAGTGCACGCGAGACACCAACAGGCTGAGGCACACGATTTCGTTCTCCTTCGCTCTGCCGCATTTATACTGAAAAACGAGACTATTCGATACGCTCTTTGCGTTAAACTGGGAAAGGTGGGTCGAAAGTGAGGATCGTGTCGCTGGACGACGCGCGACGAGGACTCGTAACAAGTGGATAACCGCGTTCGCAAGCGAACGCAAAGAAATTTTCTGAATGACAATCTCGCGCGTACCGTGTGCTGGAGTCTGTCGAGAATTATTGTACCGGGAAGGTTGATCCGTTCCAAGACGAACTGGCAGCTGTCCTGGGCGCTCATTGTCATAGCAGTAAACTCGGGTGCTAACTGGTCGACTGTTCGCATTGTTAACCTATACGCCGGCTACCGCAAATGCATTATTCGCCGAGACTTCACTCGGCGTTCTCTGATACGCGCGGATCTGCACGTAAATCAATTTCCATTTGTACCAGCGTTGCTGCGGCACAGAGAGACCATCGTTCTATTATTTAAGCGCTGGAATGTATAATTCTAGCGGTGGTGAAATATCAAATTCGAACACACGCGTGACGTTTACCGCCTTCCGCAATTGAGATTACGCACGTTGGATCCGCGGGTCCGTTGCCCGGAATGCTGTTGGGGATCCTCGCTAGGTGGAGGCGGCAAGCGAGAGATTCTCGAAAGTGGTTGAGAGCTGCAAGATCAAATTTTGTGGAACTCCCGCGCGTTTAAATGTTCCCGCGCTTTTTATGGCGGGAGTTTTTGAAATGCGCGTCGAGCCACGCTTCGGTTCTGGTTTGAATGTAAAGGGTCGTGATTAATTTACTTGAGGCTTTCCTTGGGAGGGGGATTAATTTTCGATAAATACAAATTGTGTCATTAATTTTTCAGAAAAGTAGTTTTAGTTTAAACTTCTCGAACCAGGTTAAATGAATTATGTAAACCTTTAAATGAATTTTAATAACTGAAAAAGTTCAATGTAGGAAATATTAAGTAAGGAGAGGGGTGAAATGTCAAATCTTACGAATTCTTATTTTGGGGAGGGAGGGGGTAAGGAACAGCCACAATTACTCTTACGTAATTTAAGGACGGCACTTAAGGGGGGGTTCCGGTCTAGAGCTCATAAAAATAGGTGATCTTTAGGAATTAATTAAAGGAAAACTACTATATATAATTTAATAGGACTCTTTGCATTGTATTAAGGCTGTCTTAAGTTATGGAAATATATTTTTTGTTTTGTAATTAATCATTGCAGGCGGCACTGGGGAGTCGTTAAAGTCGAGGCGGCTAGAAATTCATCCAAATCGGTGGGACCTATATTTCCTAAAGTTATTATCCGATTCAACTGAAACTTTTTTTTATTTTGAAGAATATATTTCTGGCTAGGGTGAAACCAGAAAAATTACAAAAATTACATTTTTTTAGAAAATAACGACATTTGAAATTTGAAATCACTTTTTCTCTATATTTTTCGTCGTTTCAAGCCTTTGAAAATTATAAATTTTAAATTTTTTGTAATTTTTTCTGCCCCCCCCCCTATACAGAAGTATATTCTTAAAATAAAAAAAGTTTCAATCGAATCGGACAATAACTCTTGGATATACAGGTCCCACCGATTTTGGGAACACAGTTTCGAGAAAAACGCGTTTAAAGTTTTACAAACGCTTATAATTTCGGGATTTTTGCGAATTTCAACAAATCCTTTTAAACACGTATTCCTAAAAGGTAGAACATTCGAAAAATGAAATAAAAAAAATCGACTTTTAGACCGAAACCTCCCCTTATGGTTACGGATAGCGATAGATTAATGTCGGAAGCTGCAAATATCCAGGAAATTTGTCCCACTTCACGCTTTTGATACTCTAGTTCTGATATAAATCCAGAATCTCGATCTTCATTTGCAAAAAACTTATCTTCCCCGTCCTTGAATTCGTAGAAAAGGGGAACTGATAACATAGATATTCAAAACCATAATTATCAGGGGCGGATTTGATGATTTGGTGCCCCTAGCCAAAAAAAATCATCCAATATTTTAATATAAAAAAATCGAGACAATTTCAAAATTTATTCAATATAGCAACTCACATATGAGTCATTATTTTCGCCGTTGTTTATTTTTTTTTTTTAGTTGTCTCAAGCCTCTGTGTTTAAACTTTTTCCAATTTCTTTCGCCCAAAAATTGTCGCTCCCCAAATAAAGCTAATACAATCTTAATTCGTAATGCAAAATACACCGTGTATTTAAACCGCAAAATATACCCACCACGTGGAACTTTCTTTTAGCCCCTTAAAAAACGAAAAAGAAGATAAAGATTCCACTGATAGAAATTGAACACCCGGTACGTGAAGCATCTCTCAAGTTCTCGAATGACATCGCGGTATCCGAATACGCGGATAACGCGCGATAAGCTGGTGTAAAGGGTCGGATCGTTTGCAACTCTACAAAGTGTTTTCTTGCTTTTGCATTTTCGGGAGGGGAGGGCCGATCGACGTTGCGAAAGAAGGACGACCAGTTTCAGCGTGACGCGTGACGTACAGTTTACTTTCAGTTTCGCCGAGGGGAGAAAAAAAAAAGATAATTAAGTGGCCCACACGATCGAGCCTATTATCTCGGCGAAGCGCAAAATTTACGTTCAAATTGCGCGCGTATAATCGACGAGGTCTGGTCTCAGCGGAGTCTGCACACCAATTTTAAAATTTCGTATCTTTCCTGAATATCCAATTAAAGTTTCCGCGCCCAATTAAACTTATGTTCCCAGGCGTCGTGGATTTAATAATTATTGAATAACTAAATTCCAACCAACGAACATGAATTTATAAGGATTAATGCCAACGCGAAACAAGATGGAAAGACACAAACGTGATAATAACACTCCCTGGCGTTGACTCACTGACTGACGCGGGATTAACGATTCCGTTCCTTTTCAATTCGAACTCACCTTATAATTACGCTGCTCGCTTTTACATCCAACAGATCGCGATAGTAATCGCTTAATTTTATAGCAGCCACAGCTGATCGCAGAAAAACTGTAGAAGAACACAGAAACATTCAATTGCAGATTCAAACTCGTCTTCGCGCGCTTAGATTTCCCGCGGTTTTCAAACCTCGTGGCGCGAAAAGGCGCGTTCTTTCAAACGTTAGTTAGATCTCATTAGCTTAATATTGTAAAGAAATTGTTGAATAATTCCTTCGTAAGCTTTTCACCCGCCATCGCAGTCTCGTCGCATTTTTATAAGCAAGGTGCCTCGAGCAATCGTAAAAAGTAAGCACGAAATTAATTGGCGTCTTTAAAGCGACCGTAATAAAGAAAACATACACAAACGGATTACTAAGCCCCCGCTTACCGGTCTTGCGCAACGTTTCCATCTCGATCGAGGGAGCGAGCAAAGTTCGATCGACACTCCCTCGTCCCATCCGACCTTGATACACGCGGGTATTAAGCAAGACCGCGACCGCCGCCTGAGACAAGAGCAACGCCCAAGGAAAGATAAGGAGGCCTTGCATTACCGATAATAATTTGTTCTCCGCGTAATAAGAGAACCAGGATGGCGCCAAGTAAATCATTTTCACTTTTAACGCGGGGATTCACTGATCCTTGACCGCTTTCGTCCGCGTACCGGGTGACCCAGAAGCACAGGCCTGTAAATAACAAACTCGTTTTATTACATAATAAATCCCGCTCGTCTCATCGACGCTCCAGCGTTTCCTGGTTATTGATTATTAATTTTTCCTCTCGATATAATATCTGGGTTGCGTCCGGTTCGCCTGCTCCAGGGCAGGAGCATTACATCACGCCCCAATTTCAAAAGCTTAAGGTTTCAATAATTCCGCGGCCAGCTTTCGTCCTCCTCCAACGCGCAGTGATTTCCAAAAGGAACGCGAAAGGCGTTCCCTCGGAATCCCCTTTCCTCCTCATTTTTACACGGGGCTCGCTTGACTCGGTGTCAGCGTCGCGCCGGATTTTACACGGGCACATAGTCCACACGACGCGAATATCAATCAAATTCGAGAAGCGCATCGACCCAGTTGCTACTCCTCCACTGTTTTCACTTTCGAACGCCCATGATCCTTCGTCGCTGAAAATTGTATAACACTCCCTAACGATCGCCGGAGGCGCGCTCCCGGAGTCGTTGCAGAAACGTGAAACAATTTACAATAACGCACAATCCTCGATTGTAGGGGAAGGTTGCCTATGTTGGACCACTTTTTTTATTTTTCTCTCCTACATAACACATTGAAGAAAGCAAACAGAAACGGGAAAGAGATCTACATTTTATGTAGATTTTATCTTGTATTTAGTGTGTTGATAAAATATGTGATTAAAATAATATCTAAAGAAAAGTAAACCAATGACTTCGGTCCATTCCAGGCAACCGGTTTCGTAATTTGGACCACCGGTTTGCTACTTTGGACCGCTCCTAAAAATCAATGAATTTAAATATACAATCTAAGAAACACTGATCAGGGCATTGAAAAAATAGAAACAGGAAGCGACAAGCATCTTACGGTGCACGTAGTGCGATAGTACGTTGTTTTGATGGTTTTTTTTTATATTTGTCCCCGCATAACTCCCCAGAATATATTTTTATTGTCATCTAATTAAAATAAAAAATAAAAAAAATAAAAAAATAAAAAATAAAAATAAATAAAAATAGTTAAAAATAAAAAAATTAAAACCGACTTCAGAAAAATAAAATTGCACTGGAAAGTAAAAAATAATTTTTTCCCTTATTTAATCTGCGGTGCTCTCATATTTTTTTAATTCGGTGCCTCGTCATTTACACTGTGCAAATCTGGCGCCGACTTAAAAAATATGAGAGTCGTAGATTAAACAAGGGAAAAAATTTCTTTTTTACTTTTTAGTGCAATTTTATTTTTTTTCAAGTCGGTTTTAATTGTTTTTTAAATTTTTTTAGTACGACTTTAACCATTCGCTACCATAACGTGATGGTCCAATATTAGGCAACTTGTTGGTTACATCAAAAAGACATTTTTTCATTGTTATACTTATACGAATATGGGAAAGTAAGGACATGAAGTTGTAGCTAAGATCGCACACTTTACACTAGTATCATTTAAAATTATAGTACTTACAAGTTGAAGAAAGAAATTCACTTGAAATAGCACGAAAAATAATGATCGCGCACCACGTGTTTCTATATTTCGTCGACGGTGAACGACAAACTAACGAATAACCGTATCGCTGTTCTCACAAGTCCCATCTCCACTTCCTAAATCAATGTAGCCAAAAAAAAACCGCTGCAAATATATTTGTTTAACGAGATATACAAATGGTCCAATCTAGGAGCCAGTCCAATATAGCCAACTCTCCCCTAAATTTATTGTACCAGTCTAGGTAGTATAGAGCTCTGTGTCGCCGAAAAGCAGGCTTACATAACAATCTATAACATCGCAATTATCATCTTTTTCCAGCCGCAGCATCCCACGAAGGCTCGCTAGTAACTTAAGCAATTACGAAACGAGAACTACGAACTAATGAATTCGTGGGTCCCGAAAGTAAGGCGGGTTGCAGGGCAGTCTAAGGGGCCCTCTAATAGCAGCTGGAGAATTTTATTGCGAAATGATTATTGAGCCAGGAGGGGCCCAGGTCATCAAAGCTGTCAGCTCCTACGGCGGAGCTGGTTTCGTCCGAGATTAACCACGTGGATGGATAAAGTAGATCGACCCAGTTTTCGGCTTTGGGCCTTTGTCCATGGGAGGGGTACCGGAACGGCGATTTTGTGAGAAGGGGCCCACGGTGGAAGCACGTGGACATATAAGCAACGAACGCTGCCACTGGCAGGACAGAGTCTTGCACCCCTTCGTTGATACGGCTCCTCAGCGATCAAGGTAACTCCTTTGCGGTGTGACTGCCTGTTGAGAAGTTGTTAGTGACGGACCATTACTCGGGCCCAGCGTCTTTAACGCGGTGCTGTGACACGATAATGCGAATATAAGATCGAGATCTCGAGGTGTAACTGTCGCGCCATTACCCTCGGATTGGCAAATCGAGGGGACTTAAGTAATTTGAGCGAAGAAGTGGTTACCTTTGAGCAGAGGTTACCTTAGAGTTTGCGGGGCCCGGGGCAAAAGGCAAGGTTATTGAGAACATTTAATTCAATAGAAAACAGATAAACTTACGTCTTTACTTCATGTGTCACTTGCTGGAAATCTGTTTTAGAAAAATTGGTACCTTGACCAGTGGCGGGTTTAAGGGAAAAGGCCCAGGTGGCGAACGTTCTGTGGGGAATATTTTTTGGGGTAAATGGAGAGGTAGTTTACTAAAAACGGGAAAAGTGTAGTAGTAGAAAAAAGGGGTGTTTGGATGCATATACCTAATGGTATTTTTTTTTTGAGATGGGGCCCTTGGGGGGCTTCCTGGGCACGGGCCTTGGTAAATCCGCCACTGACCTTGACAATTATACTTAAGGGGTCATGCTCAGTTAGGAGGCCGAAAAAAGGGTGGTCTTTGGAAATTTTTTACTCAAAAGCTATAACACATTTCTCAAAAAATCTTTTTTCCTTTTAAGGATTGCATCTAGTACCGTGCATCGTAATTTTTTTATTTAAAAATATTTATCGATAACTAAGTTATTGTCCATCACTCGAAGGTTCTCTAAAAAAAATAGCTTCTGCGGTGACCACTGCTGCTCGAAAGTCGATCATCTAAAATAAAAAATTCTAAAGAATTTACTTATTATATTATATTATCTAGTATTTGAACGAAGGATTTTTCGAAATATTGATTTGGGAAAAAATGGCTGATGGTTAAAGTAAAAGTTTCAATTTTTATCATAAATCGTGCCTGATTTTTGTCAATTAAAAGAAAACTAAGCATCGGATAAAAAAATCCTTCGTTCAAATACTAGATAATATAATATGATAAGTAAATTCTTTTGAATTTTTTATTTTAGATGATCGACTTTCGAGCAGCAGTGGTCACCGCAGAAGCCTTTTTTTGAGAGAACCTTCGAGTGATGGACAATAACTTAGTTATTGATAAATATTTTTAAATAAAAAAATTACGATGCACGGTACTAGATGCAATCCTTAAAAGGAAAGAAGATTTTTTGAGAAATGTGTTATAGCTTTTGAGTAAAAAATTTCCAAAGATCACAATTTTGTCGGCCTCCTGACTGAGCATAACCCCTTAAGGGGTGGTTCCGGTCTAGAGCCCATAAAAATAGATGATCTTTAGGAATTAATTAAAGGAAAACTATTATATATAATTTAATGGGACCTTTTGCATTGTATTAAGGGTGTCTTAAATTATAGAAATATATTTTTTGTTTTATAATTGATCATTGTAGACAGCACTGGAGAGTCGTTAAAATCGAGGCGTCAAAAAATTCATCCAAATCGGTAGGACTTGTATTTCGAAAAGTTATTATCCGATTCGACTGAAACTTTTTTATTCTGAAGAATATACTTCTGGCTAGGGGTAAACCAGATAAATTACAAAAATGACATTTTTTAGAAAATAACGACACTTGAAGTTTGAAATCACTTTTCCCTATATTTTTCGTCCTTTCAACGCCTTTAAAAATTACAAATTTTCAATTTTTTAAAATTTTTACTGTTTTTCCACGAGCCTGAAGTATATTATTCAAAATAAAAAAGGTTTCAGTCGAATCCGATAATAACTTTTGGAGATACGGGTCCCACCGATTTTGAGAACACTGTTTCGAGAAAAACGTGTTTAAAGTTTCAACGCCTATAACTTCGTGAATTTTACGAATTTCCAAAAATCCTTTTAAACACGTATTCCTAAAAGACTAAACATTCGAAAAATAAAATAAAAAAAATCGATTTTTAGACCGGAACCTCCCCTTAATCCATTTAATTTTTACAAAGTGAAGTCCCTAAGCGCGGGGCCCCGTCTGCCCGGTGCGGCCCTGCCTTTGAGAAAGTCCTTAAAAATTCAGAATTCCTTCTACCAATGAGGAAATACTATCTATTTAATTATATAGATTGCCCGCATAGTCTAGCTTCCAACTTGTAGACCCACCGTTTAATCGTTACCTCGCCCCTTACAGGATGCAACCCGGAATCCTGCTCGTAACCGTGGCGGCGCTGCTGCAGGGCGGCGATGCCAGCCAAGTGTCTATCAGGATGCCGTACCTGAGCCCGGCAGGTGTGACTTACATCAACAACGTGGACCCCCACGGCCTGACTTACGCGTTCCCCGCGAAGGTTGAGGCCCAACACGTCGGCTACGCGGCCGCCCAGGTGCCCGCGGTCGCGGCTTATCCATTCGTCAAGCACGTACCAACCGTCTCCCATGTGCCGGTGACGAAGATCGAGGCGCAGCCTGTCGTTCTCGAGAAACAGTTGGACGTGGTGAAACCGGCTGTTTCCACTCGCAAGTTTGAGGTAAGCCCTTGGCAACTCCTCTGAATTTTGTAAAATTCCATTCCCACCCTATCCTCTGCTTCAGCAGGTTCTTTTGATAGCTGTTAGCTTCTTCCCTTCAGCTCTACATCTCTGCTAGCAAGATGTCTTGAGAATCGATTCTGTTCCCCGTAAATAGGTGCGTCGTCCAGGCATACAGAAGCAATTCTATGACATCGAGGAGCGCGTGGTGGTCCGCCCAGCCGGGTCAGCCGTGGTGGAGCTCGACCAACCGACCTCGAAGGTTCAAAGAGGGCCAGCGGTGATCCAGCCTCTGTACCAGCAGCAGATCTCGCAGGGAATATTCCCACAGGGAATCCCGCAGGGATTATACCCACAGGCCATCTCGCAAGGATTCCCGCAGACGATCGCTCAAGCATTCCCACAAGGATTCCCGCAGGGGATCACTCAAGAATTCCCACAAGGATTCCCGCAGACGATCTCTCAAGAATTCCCACAAGGATTCCCGCAAGGATTCCCTCAGGGAATCCCACAAATCGAGGGGTCAGGGTTAGGCTTCTCCACCATCGCCCCACCAACCGCCTCCTCCACCCCGTCCTCCAGTTCGAGCGGCGAAAGTGTGGTCGTGGAGAACCCGGACTTCCGTAAATTACAGGACCAGGTACTATGCTCCTCTACTTCTCAGTTTCTGGCCCGGAAATGCTCCCCAGAAACCCATGCTCTAGCTATCTTTGCATTAGCTTTAGAAGTCAAAATCACAACCAGGGCTGTCTTAACAAATTTGAGCGCTTTGGGCTAAAAAAATTTGGCCTCCTAGCCCCCAACGGTGCAATTCAGTGATGCCAGAATCGTGGGACGCGGGACCAAACGCTTACCCCCACTATGACCTACCGTCGTCTCCCACTATGCCCTACCGGCGTCCCCCACTTTCTTCCAACCGCACTGTACACAAGCATACTTTTACTCCTGTCCGTGTGAGCTGCCTGTTGGGCTGCCGAGCACACGGACCTGGCATCACTGGTGCAATTTCTTCGCAATCGGTGCAAGGCAGTACAGGTCTCCACCAAGGCAAACACGAACAAAAACAATGCCCGCGAACGAAATTTTTGTCTCCAAAGTTGAAGATAAAAAATCATTTCAACATATTTGATTCTTAAGCGCCCTTGGATCAAGGGCGCCCCTGGGCTATAGCCCATCTAGCTAATGGTAAAGGTGGCTCTGATCACATTCGAGCTTATTAGAATCGAGACTACCAGCGGCCGTAGCCGTGATGGAAAACACAGGTTAGATCACCGAAGTTAAGCATCACGGGGCGGGTACTGAGGAAAGATGGGAGGCCACCTTTTTCACCCGGTGCGCCGCTGCTGCTGGGACTCGAAAGAGAGAGGAGAGAAAACAAGATATATTAATATAGTTCGCTTGGGCAATATAAGCGGATAAGCTTGAAAAACGCCCATCCTGTTTAACAGGAAAAAACAATATACAATACAATACAAGAATCGAGATTATTTCTGTTTACAAGAATCACCGCTATTACTATAGTAGTATATGTCTCTTTACCAATCCTTTGCCACCCAGGATCGCGTCTCCAGCCCCCAACTGAGGACCAGCTTGACAAACGCATCCAACGAGCCAACGCCCTTCATTGCCCACGACCCAACACCTGGCGTGATCCCCAGCCGAAAGTCCAGCCCCGAGGAGGAAAGGAACAACCAGAACAGGCTCCTCGAGCTGCTCACAGCTCGCGGCAACGTTGCTGAGGTAGATTCCCCGGCTCCCCCTATCCCGCAAACAGTCCTACTAACGCGGAAACGCGGTTCCAGGTGGGATTCCCTCGCAGTGGTCTGCCGAAAAGCGATCTGAGCGACATCGGTCGCGGCAGGGCTCGAGTCCTCTCAGCAACCCCGGCTCCAGACAACGCTGAGCCGTCCGACGAGCGAGTTTCCACGAGACGCGTCGTCATCACCAGCCCCATCGAGACCCTCCAGGAGGTGAACCTGGTGGAACCAGCCACGAAGATCGAGAGAGTGTCGGTCCAGCAGCCGACCTTGATCAAAACGGCGCGCCTCGACCACGTCCAGGTCCACGGCTCCGTTCCAGTCGTGGGAAAAGCCCTGGCGCCGACCTTGGCACACGCTGCTGTCCCTGTTTACCAGAAGACCATCTCGCCTGCCTACGAATACTACCATTAAATATTGCCCCCGATCTGTAATTCCTTTTCTACTTTTTCCATACACACTGAGACCTCTGTGCTCGCATTCTTTGTACCATGAAAGATGTTTGTATATATAAAGAGAGAAATCAAGCTGGTTCTTCTGTTCCTTTTCACAGGCCCCGGGCCAGAAAGCTAACGATAAATAACCAAAGGGCGGTATTTTAAAAAAAAATCCTGATTTCTGTGAAAAATAAAAAAGTAGGTATAATTTTTTTAGTGCCAAAAATTTATTTTAGCAAATATTAACTTCGTAATAGTTCGAACGAAAATAATGTATCCCATACATATATCCTACCAATCTCAAGTGGATTAGTCCTCGGGGTTTTTAAAAATCGTGCGCGCCAGATTTGAAAATACAGTTTTGGGAAAAACGTGTTGAAAGTTTTCGGTACCGTTTTTTTTAATTAATTTTTTATAAGGGGTCAGTCCACTGTGAAGTCGTGAAAAATTGTCACTTTTTAGGATTTATTTTTTAGTAAACGGAATGTCCAATGTAAATAATGTTTTGTCTACTTATTAATACACTTATTGAGAGCATAAAAAAATTTATTTTAAATTTTTAACAATTTTTTTTATATACAAATATATATCGCACTGATGTGTGCGCCTTGAAAATGCGATGTAGTGCTGGTGCAGGTGATTCCGGAAGAACGACGCATTCGAAACAAAAAAATCAAAGTGTGCTGCATTCATTATGAGTGTGGTTATCGCCGGAACTAGGGTTATTTTTACTGATAAAAAATTAACAAAATGGCGGAGGTTTGAAGTTGAAGTGTCGAAATACGGCGAATTTTTCAATCATTTTGCCTCGTAAAATGTATGAAATGGTTAATCGAAAAAGGTTTCCGTAGTCCCGGCCATAGCCACTGTTGTGCTGAATAACGTGTAAAAAATTTCAGACTGATTGGTCAAGTAGTTTTTTTGCAATCACCTTCACCAGTTGTAAAAAATGTTGTTTTGAGATAATTGCGTTTAAAGTTTTAAAACAAATTAAAAAAATTCTTTTAAATTTGTTATGTATAATATAAGAGTAGCTTAATAAATATCAAAAAGATTTATGGCATTACATGTTGTATCTACGAAGAAAAAAATCTTTAAAAATAGCTTCATTTTTCAAACCGTCACAGTGGACCCCTTAAATGTTGTGTAAATATATACGAACATAGGCATAAATTTGAAAAGAGAAAATTCTACGATCACAGGGATGCTAAAGGGAGAAGAAGAATGAGCGGAGGGGTGCATATGGTTCTGGAAAAAAAGGAGAAGAAAAGAAGACCAAGATGAAGAAAGAAGTCAAAACGAAACCACAATCTTGAGTCAACAGTCCCAGAAACAATTACACACATAACACATGTAACCCCATTTTGAGGCTAAAAGGCAAAAAATAAATCTATTTACTACATAAAGTTTTCAATTAATATAATTCGAGTTTCCCTTAAAAAAAAAATCCCAAAATATCGCGCTCCTTTTCAGGTTATGTCCAACTATAATCAAACGCCGCTACATTTTCGTTCGCTGCGGATTTCGACTATAGTCCACACATAAAAAAATATATCCTCTAAAAAAAAAAAACAATTTTTGTATTATAAAAAAATTTGAAAATGAAAAACTTTTTTTATTTACATAAAATTGACACTTTTCAAGAATCGTCAAAAAATTTAAACACCCAACCAAAGGGTTGAAGCTGCCACTGCAGATTAGTACCCTATACCTACAACTGCCTACTTCCACCTTTTCGATTTTAATCGCTCCACCATTGTCGCAGAAGAAAACTCCTGCAGATTATGCCCAGAACCGGTTGCATCGGGCAAGGCTGCGCAGTGAAAAAAAGTGCGAATGATGCTCGGGCCCAAGTGCAGGGTCGTGTACAATGTTACGCAACCACCTTTCCCCAGACGCTCTGTCTTCCTCCATGCTATCTTCCGTTGAATTTTATTGCGCATGCATTATTCACAATGGTACAAGAAACGACTTCCTGATGCCGCAGTTCCGACAAGGGTAACCAGTGCCCCTGGGCATCGCCTATAAGGACGCAACATTGACCCAAATACCGCCAGGTATATATCCGTTCCCTTGTCTCCTTTAAACGCCTCGAACGAGAAACTGGAGCACTTTTTAAGAGACTCCAGTCACTTCGATAGAATTTTGGGACTACAGTCGACGACACTAATAGCTATTTTTTAATTAAAAGCATTTGAGAATCTCGCAGTAAGAGGGGTTGCAACTCTATTTTTTATTTTAATATGTGTAAAAAAAGATTCTGCATCTTTTTAGAATCGCAATACGAATGCTCCGGATTTGAAAATTTTTTCCAAAAATAGAAATAAAAATTTAAGAACTCAGTAACTACTACTTATTGCCGTGAAAATGTATATTTTTGAATTAGTGTTCTCGTTTTAATTTTAAGTCAAAGCAATAATTTTGTAAACAGTTTTTTCTAATTTACTCGAATTTGGTAAAGATGCACCCCTTTTTCTGCAAGATGCTCAGTTTTTTTTTTTTAAAGTTTGACGAGCAAATGGCCCTTCAAAGAGCCTAAGAAATTAAAGAACATTTCCGCGAAGAAATTAATATTTCTTTAGCTACTTTCATCAAGGAATTGAAGATTTTTCTCCACCAGGGGATGAAATCACTGAAACCCCAGCGATGGTAATGCTTCAACTACTATTTGGCATATAAATAACAAGAATATTAAGCAGAAATGCAGTAATTGAATCGCCTCGGTGATCCTTCAACTGCTGCTAGCCACCGAATTCTGAGGAATGGTTTCATCAGGTGCCACGAATTTTGGGGGAAACCTGCACGAATTGGAAACGAGAGGAGGGCAGAGGGGAGTTCACTAGCTGCAGAGGAAAAGCAGAGTTTGGAACGGTGGATTGCATAGTATTCGAGAGTGTAGCAGCGGTTTAACCCGGATCCGACTCTCGCCGATGAAACGCGACTACGTGTGGCGCATAAACCGGAAAACTCGGGCTGGGCCGAAAAAAGGTTCGCAAGAACTCGCGTGGGCGGTTCGAAACTACTCGACGATAGAAGCTACGTAACAGTTTAGTGAACTCTCGGCGATTCATAAAAGAAACAGCGAATTCTCTGCGATACTCGAACTTCTCTCTGATATTTACATAATTCTTTAGGCATGGATTTCTGAGAGGAATCCTTCCATTCCACTCTGGTGGAACTCCTGAATCTTTGAAATCTCTGGATCAAGTTTCGAATCTCTGTAAGCCTGATACACTTTGTTACAAAGAAACGGGAAGAGCCACGTGGTAAAATTCCGAGCACAAAGCGAGATTCTTTTCTCTTTTCGGGCACGTACGAGCCTTACACCTACTAAATTTCACGGCAGGCTCGGAGTCGAGGTACGCCAGGACCGCGTTTTAAGAATTCACGCGGCGTTAGAGCGATGAATCAGCCGGTCACCGTGTCTATTGAATTATTCCCTTCAAACGTGAGAAGTGAAACGAGTTTCGGAATCCAGAGTAAACGGTGTGATTTACCGAAGTTCAGGGTACCTGCTTTGAAATCAACGACGGCTGCAGTCTCTTTGAAACGTTCGGAGTCCGTAGCTCGCCATCCTTGCGGCTTCTGTGGTCTACGAGTTTGGGGTCATTGCTTTAAACCTCGCACCAGCTGGTAAAAACGCCTCGGTTGCCTGCGGTTCAAGATACTTGGACAGTCGAGTGGCTTACTTAACACCTTAGCATTTTCCTTCCTACAAGTAACTTTCAGACAACCTTAATATTTGCTTTTCTTAAATACGGGGACCCAGAAATCTCTTCGCAAAGTACTATCACTGTCACGGATCCAGATTCTATGCACAGTGGTATTTTTTATACAGGAATTTGAGAAAATGGGCGACAGGTGGGTGGAGGAAGAGAAACTTAAGGTTCTGAAAATTAATCTTCTTTTGTAGTAATGTTAACGACCCTGAGAGGGATTGTCGCATCGTTCCAATTCAAGAGAGATCCAAAATATCGGACTGCGAGGTAAATAATAGGCAAGCTTCAGCATAGAGAATTCTAGGATATCCAAACTCCATCATAGAGAATTCCAAGATATTCAAACTCCACCAGAAAGAATTTCAGGATATTCGAACTCTATAGAGAATTCCAGGATATACAAACTCCACCATAGAGAATTCAGGATATCCAAGTTCCAGCATAGAGTATCCTAGAGTATTCAAACTCCGCTACAGAGAATTCCAGAATAGTCGAATGTTACCATAGAGAATTCCAGGATATCCAAGCTCTATCACTGAGAATTCCAATCACCATAGCGAATTTTAGAATATTCAAACTTCACTATCGAGAATTCCAGGATATCCAAGCTCCATCATAGAGAATTCTAGAATATCCAAACTCCACTATAGAGAATTCTAAAATATCCAAGCTCCACAATATAAAAATCCAGGATATTCAAACTCCACCAGGAAGAATTTCAGGATATTCGAACTCTATAGAGAATTCCAGGATATACAAACTCCACCATAGAGAATTCAGGATATCCAAGTTCCACCATAGAGTATTCTAGAGTACTCAAACTCCGCTACAGAGAATTCCAGGATAGTCGAACTCTACCATAGAGAATTCCAGGATATCCAAGCTCTATCACTGAGAATTCCAATCACCATAGCGAATTTTAGAATATTCAAACTTCACCATAAAGAATTTTAGAATATCCAAACTCCACTATCGAGAATTCCAGGATATCCAAGCTCCATCATAGAGAATTCTAGAATATCCAAACTCCACTATAGAGAATTCTAAAATATCCAAGCTCTACAATATAAAAATCCAGGATATACAAACTCTACTATAGAGAATTCAGGATATCCAAGTTCCACCGCAGAGAATTTTAGAATATTCAAACTCCACCACAAAGAATTCCAGGATAGTCGAACTCCACTATAGAGAATTCCAAGATATCCTAGTTCCACCATAGAGAATTCTAGAATATTTAAACTCCACCACAGAGAATTCCAGGATAGTCAAACTGTACCATAGAGAATTCCAGGATATTCAAGCTCCATCATTGAGAATTCCAATCACCATAGCGAATTCTAGAATATTCAAACTCCACCATAAAGAATTCTAGAATATCCAAACTCCACTATAGAGAATTCCAGGATATCCAAGCTCCATCATAGAGAATTAAAAAATTTCCAAACTCCACCACAGAGAATTCCAGGATAATCGAACTCTACCATAGAGAATTCCGGGATATCAAAGCTCCATCATTGAGAATTCCAATCACCATAGCGAATTCTAGAATATTCAAACTTCACCATAAAGAATTCTAGAATATCCAAACTCCACTATAGAAAATTCCAGGATATCCAAGCTCCATCATAGAGAATTTTAGAATATCCAAACTCTATCATAGAGAATTCTCGGATATTCGAACTCTACCATAGAAAATTCCAGGATATCCAAGCTCCATCATAGAGAATTCTAGAATATCCAAACTCCACCATAGAGAATTCTAGAATATCCAAGCTCCACAATATAAAAATCCAGAATATACAAACTCTACCATAGAGAATTTCAGGATATTCGAATTCTACCATAGAAAATTCCAGGATATCCAAGCTCCACCATTGAGAATTCCAATCATCATAGCGAATTCTAGAATATTCAAACTCCACCATAAAGAATTCTAGAATATTCAAACTCCACTATAGAGAATTCCAGGATACCCAAGCTCCATCATAGGGAATTCTAGAATATCCAAACTCCACCATAGAGAATTCTAGAATATCCAAGCTCCACAATATAAAAATCCAGAATATACATTACATAGAGAATTTCAGGATATTCGAATTCTACTATAGAAAATTCCAGGATATCCAAGCTCCACCATTGAGAATTCCTATCACCATAGCGAATTCTAGAATATCCAAACTCCACTATAAAGAATTCTAGAACATCCAAACTCCACTATAGAGAATTCTAAGATATCCTAGTTCCACCATAGAGAATTCTAGAATATCCCAACTCCATCATAGAGAATTCTAGAATATTCAAGCTCAATCATATAAAATTCCATGATATCCAAGCTCCATCATATAGAATACCAGGATATCCAATCTCCACCGTAGTAAATTCCAAGTAAATCCAAGCTCCTCCATAAAGAACTCCAAGTAAATCCAAGCTCCACCATACAGAACTCCAACTAAATCCAAGCTCCACCATAGTGGAATTCTATGAACCAATTTCCCCCCACAATTTCCTTCCCTTTCTTTCGTGCTCGCAAGCAGCAACACGTCGATGTTTTCAGCCAGGTAACTCTAGCCGCCGCTATCGAATGATCCCTGGCCCGAACCTCACGGACACCGGTCTCCGTGCCGTTTCTAATCTGCCCAGGCAGCATCCGCTCCCGCGATGGAGCAAGAGGAGGCTGGCCGAGGTGGAAGGTCGCGAACGGACGTGGAACGGAACCGTCGAAGGGATCCATCTACCCTTGAACGCTGCCTCGATGGGGGGAGGCCTCGAGGCCGACGGAACCGAGGACTGAGCAATGACCAAGAGACGTTTTCATGCACAGACCTCGGCGGTGCGCCGGTGGACAGCTATATAAGTGACACTGTAACGGATCCTGGATTCAGTTAGACACGCACACGGCAGATATTAACTAGATCATAGCGAGTGGCGTTATCGAGTGATAGGTGAGTGGAGACGGTGGGCCAACATCGCGGATTAAAGGGGCGCGCTCTCATTCGCAAGCTGTTTTCCAACAATTCTTTGCGGGGCAGGCATTGCTGCGAATGGAGTGAGTGAATTTCCACAAGAAGCTTGTGGAACATCGCTTTCGCAGATTCTCTTCTCAAAGTGTTGGAAAATCGTGGAGTGAGGAGGACCACCTCTGCTTCGCCTGAAAGAAAAATTCCCAGTGAATTCTTGGTTTAATATTAGTGTAGGAGTTGGAAACTTTCAAAATAGCATTTTTTAGGGATGGAAAACGAATATTCTAGAAAAAATCTAGACTTTTTATTCTTGAGAATTTTAGTACTTTGTGTTTAAATATGGGGAAATATGTGTGTCGATATCTGGACTCGTTTGGGCTGATGTGACTTCCACCAACTTCTAAAATATTTCGAGGAAATCGCGTTCAAAGAGTGCTTCGCGAAGTGGCTCTGTTTAAAGTATTTCTATGCTTCAAACTATAAAAAAATCAGAACGAGAATACTCCTAATTGCACAGCAATTAAAATATGATAAAGCTGAGGATCAAGCGACTTCTGGCTCGACGCGAGGTCCGAGGATATCGCGCCGAATGAACGGGAGAGAAAGTTGATTTGCATTAGATTACGCTTTTATCTGTGACTTCCCAGGATAGAAATAAAATAGAGGAACTGCGTAAAGACTCTTATCGCAATTAAGCAGACTTTAGAGAAATTGTATCTGCTTCTTTAAAAACCGTTCAATGGTACCCGCTTTTCCTCGGTTACATAAGGTTTTAGGTAAAAGAGCAACAAAGGAGAGTCCTGTTACGCGATCTGTGATTGTGAAACTGGTATAAGTCGCGTTCATCTGGAAATATAGTATCGATAATGTAAACCAACTGGATAAAGGAATAATTAATTCGCTTCTACCTGTGCCACCTTAAGTTTCTACCACCAAAATTGGGAAGTCCGTTGTTCCGAAAACTGACAATCGCAGGGCTCAATTAAAGTCGATTAAGACTGGTCCGATGCTGAGCTTAAAAGTGTTCGCTTCTTTTCAGAACTTCGTAGAGCTAAGCTTTTCCAAGATGAATGCAATTGCGTTCCTCGCCTTCGTGGGTGTGTGCGCGGCCGCGCCGCAGTATTACCTTCCCTCTCCGCTCGTTTACCCACATCCGGCCAATTTGTTAACTTCGGCGATAGAGGATACGTTGCCCAACGAGTTGCGAAACGATTTTTACAAAAACCCCAGAATCGCCGCTAGACTCGCGCAGGAATCTTGGTTTATTAATAAAGAGATGCAGGTAAAGCTCAGCGCACGAAGTAGTTTCGCCCTTTGCACGCCAAAGCGTTGGAAATTAAACGCAGAACTGTGGAATAAAGAGAGAAGAGAATGAACAGTGTCTCTACACGAATTACAAAAAATTCTTTCATTCTCATAAAGTTTCGTAATTATCAGCACGGCGTTAATTTAAACTTCTACGCGTCTGAGAGGTCTGCTTGGAGTGCAAAGGGTGGACTTACGTTCCACTTCTCATACGCGAATAGAGCGTTTTTATACAGGGTGTTCGACAGCAAATAGTAGAAAATTAAGTGGGCGATTCTAAGTGGCAAAATAGGACGAAAATGAAGAGTAATAAAATTGCGGTGGAGGCTTGGATTTTTAGTTATTAATGTCTAAAGGCCGTCGCGTATTTTATCAAAGCGAAGGAATTAATAATAATTAATTAACCGTCGCTGCGCAATTCTTTATAAACTTTTCTCTTCCCATCACCGCGATCCGCTTCAAAAATTCAAAATTAATAACTACGAAACGAAGCTTCCACCGCAATTTTATAACTCCCCATTTTCTCACGTAGAATTTCCTTTTTTACTACCTGCCATCGAACACCCCCTATAACGCAAGAAATAAAAATTGCAAACGTCTACAAATACTCCCGTAACACCACAGCAATTAGCATGTAACTTGTACAATTAAAAATAAAGGGATGAATCGCACGAGTACCATTAATCGTCACGTTTAATTGTAGGTAGTCGATCGTGAGTCAGATAAAATTCCACGAGAAAAGATATACAGCGTTCTCCACAACGCGGGGCTGTTGCGGAAATAAAGTTAGAATATTAAACCACGCCTAACTGATTAATGATTTCGCTGACCCTCTTATCCTCTCTTACTCCTCTCTGCATCATCAATTCCGTTTTATTCGGGTGTCTATAAAGGTACGAAACATGAACCACGGGCATCGGACGCACGCAAAGTCGCACACGCATACCTGTACACTCTTGAATCTCTCTCGCACACTCCCTCCACTTAAATACATTTGTTCGAAGAAGAGAAACACTGACCCACACAGCGCCACGAAAAACAGTACGCTTACACCGACCATCGAACGACTGGTTCAAGATCCACGCAAGGAAGAGACGAGCGCAAACATCTCGTCCAATAATTTAATTAAGTATGAAAAAGAGACGCAAAAGAGATTCTACGCTCTGTGTTTCTCGAAGGATTCCAAGAAGATGTCCACGATGGACACGTCTTCGCCCATCACGTAACGCGACTTTCTGCGAATGCCTTGGGACTCGTTCGCGTGCACCATACAGTGCATCTTCTCCAAATAATAATCCACTCGGTTCGCATACACTGCGCCCTTGCTTTCGTAGCGCAAGACGTGCGGATAGTAGCTTTCGATCAAGCGATTCAGATAGCGCCCGACGTTCACTTCGCCTCTTATCTCGCGCATCCCCGGCAGCTGCATTATTGGATCGACGCCGTTCTCCTTCCAAATTACCGTGACGTCCAGCTCGACGTCCTGCTCCCTGTTCCCGTACTCCGAGCAGAATGTCGACAGATCGCTGGGAAATTCTGCGACGTTGGAGTGCACGTGCGTAGCCACGAAGACGCTGAGGTACGGCTTGACGAAGCGGAAGAAAGATTCCATGAACCTGATCGGGTGCCTCGGGTCGCAGAATATCACCAGCTTCTGCTTCTCGAACCTCCTAGCGCATTTGCTCGCGCAAAGATTATTCTCAATGTCGTCCGATCGCTGATCTATCAGACTTCGTTTCTGATCTTCGAGCTTCTTCTTCGGCGGAGGAACGCGACTGGTTCTATTCGAAAAATATTTCAGTCGCCTTTACCCTTGGTACCTTAACAAGCACCCTGGTATAAATACCTTAATATAGTTTAGAAAGATATTTACTTGTTTAAGCGACAAATAGGATTGTTATGAACCATTTCCATGTCCACTTTCGGCCCGACTAAGTCTCGTATATTATTCAATCCGTATTTAATCATCGTTGGCCTGCAAAAATACACACTTTTATTGCATGTTTCGAATAAGGCTGGGACTATTTGTCGAACTTTTCGGTATTCGAATATTCGAATACTTCGGTTGCTCAATTATTTGGCGAATATAATTCGAATATCCAAGTATTCGAATGTAATTCGAATATCCAAGTATTCGAATATAATTCGAATATCGAAGTACTCGAATATAATTCGAATATCGAAGCACTCGAATACTATTCGAATATTTAAGCATTCGAATACTGATGTATTCGAATACTACTATGATGTGAATTATAAATCAAGTTCTTTAGGTTCATTTTTTTACGAGCATTTATTTAGTTTCAGTTGTGAGTTCGTTAGTTTCTCAGGGTAAAATCTTGTGAACTAATAACATGATTTATAATTCACACTAATATAAATCGAATAGTATTCGAATACTGAAATATTTGAGTAGTATTCGAATACTTAAATATTCGAATAGTATTCGAATACTGAAATATTTGAGTAGTATTCGAATACTATTCGAATATTCGAATACTTAAATATTTTACAAGTATTCGAATGCTACGAATAAACTTCGAATGTTTGAGTATTCGAATGTTATTATTCGAATATTTAAGTATTCGAATACTTAATTATTATTCGAATATTTAAGTATTCGAATACTTAATTATTATTCGAATATTTAAGTATTCGAATACTTAAGTATTCGAATACTTAATTATTATTCGAATATTTAACTATTCGAATACTTAATTATTATTCGAATATTTAAGTATTCGAATACTTAATTATTATTCGAATACTTAATTATTATTCGAATATTTAAGTATTCGAATACTTAATTATTATTCGAATATTTAACTATTCGAATACTTAATTATTATTCGAATATTTAAGTATTCGAATACTTAATTATTATTCGAATACTTAAGTATTCGAATACTTAATTATTATTCGAATATTTAACTATTCGAATACTTAATTATTATTCGAATATTTAACTATTCGAATACTTAATTTTTATTCGAATATTTAAGTATTCGAATATAATTCGAATATTTAAGTATTCGAATACTTAATTATTATTCGAATATAATTCGAATATTTAAGTATTCGAATACTTAATTATTATTCGAATATTTAAGTATTCGAATACTTAATTATTATTCGAATATTTAAGTATTCGAATACTTAATTATTATTCGAATATAATTCGAATATTTAAGTATTCGAATACTTAATTATTATTCGAATATTTAAGTATTCGAATACTTAATTATTATTCGAATATTTAAGTATTCGAATACTTAATTATTATTCGAATATTTAAGTATTCGAATACTTAAATATTCGAATAATATTCGAATACTTAAATATTCGAATTATATTCGAATACTGAAATATTCGAATAATAACATTTGAATACTCAAACATTCAAAGTTTATTCGTAGCATTCGAATACTTGTAAAATATTCGAATATTAAATTATTCGAATAGTCCCATCCCTAGTTCCGAAGACTTCTACGTCTTCTCACTTACCTTTCTAGCGACAGCCCCCATGCGATGACATGGACATCCTCGGGAAGTCCCATTGGCAGCAGCATTTCCGGTCGGAACATTCCACTGTTGCCGATTTCGATCCACTTGCCCAGGCCGTTATGGAAACAGAAGATCTCCATGCTCGGCTCCGTGTATGGATTGTACGCAGGCTTGAACCGAAGCTGCGTGATGCCGAGTTTCTTGAAAAATTCGTACAGGATCCCTATCAGGTCGCCCAGCGTCAGATTGTAGTCGGCGACTACGCCTTCAACTTGGTGGAACTCTGCGAGGTGCGTGGCGTCCAGGGTTTCGTTGCGGAACACCCGATCGATGCTGAAGTATTTCACTGGCTTGAATTCACCCTGAAATTCATTTCTATAGATTATTAATCCGTTCGGACGCGTTTGGAATAGAAAGCGCGTGGAAAGTAACCTGCTGCATGAGCTTGTAGAGCATTCTAGCGCTGACGGCAGTTGTATGAGTGCGGAGGAGGTTCTTCTGCGCTTCCTCTATCTTCCAATCGTAACGATAGCCGGTGGAACCGTAGCCCCCTTCGCTGTGAATCTTCTTCACCTTCTCCAGGTATTCCATCGGGAAGTTTGAACTGTGAGAAGGATCTAGGATAAAAATTTCGAGTTACAGTGGGTGGCTGAATTATTATACTCGAACAACAAGGTTCGAGATTTGGGAAGTTTAAGCGATCGAATGGCTGCATCTCTGCGAAAAATGGTTGCAAAGAATATTTAAAAAACGCATTTTAACGCTTGAAGTCTCTAGTTTTTTAATCAAGGACTCCAATTTCTTTTTTCATCCATTATGATACTGTATTATCAAAATGAAGCGCGGGAAACGAAGTTTCAGAAATTTTTGACTACTTTGAACGCATGTACAGGCCAAAAGAAATTTTTTCTGGTAAATCCAACGAAGAGCTCTTATAGAGCGAACATTTCTCTTTAATTTCGTTTTGTTTGGTTTTGTTGTATGATTTTTATCGACCGAGTTATTCGCGATAAAATCGAAAAAGGTACTTTTTCACTTTGAACGCCTATAACTTGCGAACTCATGATCGTAGACAAATTTTCATGAGCGTTTTGGAAAGCTAAGAAAGTTTCCTTTCAGAACCTGTAGTTGCTAATTTAAGATTTTTTTTAATCGTATTAAATCCATTTTAAAATGATTCCAGAAAGTGACGAAAATATTTCGAGTATAATAATTTGGCCACCCTTTGTGGAACAGAGGGGATTAATCGAAGTAACGGAATCATTAACACGAATACCGGATATGAAGAAAGTGTCGTGAGCATCTCGAGCTGGATGCTGTTGGGGTTGAAATAGGGCATCGAAGTTCCAGAAAGAACTCTCCACGAAATTGTTCGTCGGCATTTCAGTGAACCTAAGAAATAAATAGCAATTATTAGATAAATATGAAGGAGGGAAGCCACTGTGAAATTTTTTATTTCAGATTTCTCTTTTTGTGCATTTTCGTAATATTTGGTGTCTCAAAAATATACCTGCATAATTTTAAAGTGGATCTGGAAAAGTTCCGAAAACAGCATTTTTCAAACGGGCGGATTAATAACTCGGTCAATTTTTATCGGATTCATTTGAAATTTTCACGGAATATTCTGAGAGAAAAATTCTGAAAATGGCATTTTTCAAACGGACGGATTAATAACTTGGTCAATTTTTATCGGATTCAGTTGAAATTTTCAGGGAATATTCATAATAATATTATCTTCAGTTGAGCTTACAAGTGTTTTGATCGATTAATTCATTTAAAGAACCTGCGGATTTTTTATACCTTTCCTTTCAAAGTTCGCCATTTCTCCAAAAATGAATATTTTTTTAAGTCCATAGTCTTAACTGAAGCTATCGTAATATACTTTAAGAAAACCTTCAAATTTTTCAATTCAGCGCAAACGTTGGAAAGTTACACGACCGCCCGTTTTGTGAATATTTTTGGAGAGCCTAACGTTATCGTATGTTGTATAGGACTGGGACTATTCGAATATTTTACAAGTATTCGAATGCTACGAATAAACATCGAATATTTGAGCATTCGAATGCTACGAATAAACTCCGAATATTTGAGTACTCGAATGTTATTATTCGAATATTTAAGTATTCGAATGCTATTCAAATATTTAAGTATTCAAATACTATTCGAATAATTAAGTATTCGAAAATTTAAGTATTCGAATGCTATTCAAATATTAAAGTATTCAAATACTATTCGAATAATTATATATTCGAAAATTTAAGTATTCGAATGCTATTCAAATATTTAAGTATTCAAATACTATTCGAATAATTATATATTCGAATATTTAAGTATTCGAATGCTATTGAAATATTTAAGTATTCAAATACTATTCGAATAATTAAGTATTCGAATATTTAAGTATTGGAATATTAAAGTATTCGAATGCTATTCAAATATTTAAGTATTCGAATGCTATTCAAATATTTAAGTATTCGAATACTATTCGAATAATTATATATTCGAAAATTTAAGTATTCGAATGCTATTCAAATATTTAACTATTCAAATACTATTCGAATAATTATATATTCGAATATTTAAGTATTCGAATGCTATTGAAATATTTAAGTATTCAAATACTATTCGAATAATTAAGTATTCGAATATTTAAGTATTCGAATATTAAAGTATTCGAAAGCTATTCAAATATTTAAGTATTCGAATGCTATTCAAATATTTAAGTATTCAAATACTATTCGAATAATTAAGTATTCGAATAATACTGATGTATTCGAATAGTATTTGAATACTTAAATATTTGAATAGTATTCGAATAGTATTTGAATACTTAAATATTTGAATAGTATTCGAATACTTGGATATTCGAATAGTATTCGAATATGTGAATATTCGAATTTATTCGCCAAATAATTGAAGTATTCGAATTTATTCGCCAAATAACTGAAGTATTCGAATATTCGAATACCGAAAAATTCAACAAATATTCTCAGCTCTAACGTTGCGGCCACACTACCCAAAATTTTTTCAATCTAGATCCACAAAATATTAGTTAAATATATGTATTTTCAGTTGATAATAAAGATTTCTCGTAAAAAGTTACATTTCATTATAGAAGAATTCCTTAAAAACAGCCTTTATTTTCAACCGTCACAGTGGCTTAAAGAACATAAAGGCTGTGGTCTCTTACGTACCCCATCTCAAGGAAAATCTTCCTGAACTCGGTTCTAACTTTCAACAGCGGATGCAAGTGGCCCGCTTCGAGAGCAACGCCAAGCGCCGAGAAGTTATAAGGTTTAAATTTCTTAGTTCTCCAACTGCCGTTCGCCAGCAACTCGGCGGTCAATTCCGTCTCCGGCTTCTCGACTTTCGTCGTAAAGTTCGCACCCTTTCCCACAAGTGCAGACTTAACGACTCTGTAAATAAAAGAACAATTAATAACAGAAGATTCTCTGCGCCAACGCTTCTACATTAGATTTCCAGCCTACATCTCCTGGATAAGCTTCCTCTTCTTATATTCGCTTCTGAGGTGGTCCGTGAGGTTCGCCAGGTCCTTTAAATGATTCTGCGTTACGTCTGCGATCGAAGACACCTTCTTCTTCGCGACGACCTCGCCGCTGGACTTGTCGATCTCTATCCAGCCAGCCGATAGCGCTTTCGAGAAGCCAACTTTCGCGAACGACACGGACTGCATAATTTCGGACCGAGCGATTCCATCGTCAGGGATGGCGTTGTAAACCGCTGCTTCGTGGCTTCCGTAACTTACGATATGCTGCCCCTCCGACGTCAGCTCCCACGTCTTCTCGCTCACTGGCTTAGTTGTGATTAACTGGAAAAGGATAAAGGGAAGTGTCGGCGCCGCTGTAAATCGGAGACACTACTTCGCGTAAATATTAACGCAACGCGTTAGGGTTATGGTGACGATTTTTGTGAATTTTTTTAAAAATTATTTACGATACGAGGAGTAATAGAAAATATATTTCCGTGAAAAATTACAACTCCTGACAGAGATTTAGTGCTCCACAGGCATTCGAATTGGACCAAATGCAAGAGGTGTTCCGAGTAACTCACGTCGCCGATTGCTTCGAGACTTTTAATCGCCCCAATTATTTTCTGATGATTCTCCTTGAAAACCGCTGCCACGTCCAGAGAGTTCGCTTCTCCGTGCTCGTCCAAGTAGTCCAGGATCCGATCGGTCAGTTGTTTTGCCATGTTTCAAACGCGATTGCTTTGGAACGAGACAGCCGGCGGGAGACCACGTGAACCAAATGCGAAAAAGCATCGCCAGAGTGTTTCACGATTGATCTTTCTGACGTGACGTTTGAAGTTCCCCTTTCCGCTAATAATTATGCGAATGCCCCAGCAAGTGCGTTGGAACTTCGAATTTTGAAACGCGGGCAATCGCGAATCGGCTATCGGTCCCGTGCGGGGAACGCTCATGGGCGTTCAGCGCGTACGCTAACAGCGTGTATTGGACGAAATCCGCACGGGAGATTGTGCATATGGAAGTCTTTTATATATATCTTATATTTAACAGGGTGTATATATTTCGAGGTGAATTAATTTTGTGGGAGTTGTGTAACGTCTACAGTAGTTTTTTAATATTTTATTCATATTAAGAATACAAATTACTTTAGCGGAATAAATCTCGAGGAGTGGGTGGCGCCGATACCGGGCCTACCGTGCTTCACAGGTTTGTACGTGACGGAGAATTCGCCCAAGTAGTGGCCGATCATTTCAGGCTTGATTTCCACCTGATTGAACGTCTTGCCGTTGTAAACGCCGACGATGGAGCCGACCATCTCCGGCACTATGATCATGTTCCGCAGGTGAGTTTTCACGATCTCCGGCTTCTCGTTCGGCGGCGTTTCTTTCTTTGCCTTACGAAGCTTCTTTACGAGCGCCATGGATTTTCGCTTCAAGCCGTGCGAGAACCGCCTGCGGGCGCGGGCGTGCATCAACACCATCAATTGCTCGCTGAAACGAATTTTCGCGTTGGTTAGAATCGCCGCGACAGGTGCCACGGAATTTGCGCGCGAAGATGGACTCACTTCGGCATGTCCAAAAGCTGGTCGAGGTCAACTCCCCGAAAGGTGAACTTTCGGAAAGTCCTCTTCTTCTTCTGGGTTTCCTCTGCCTGAAAAGCATACATGACGTGGTCATTGAGGGGTTATGCTCGCGGACGAACGTCGCGCTTTTCGCGCGTTAATATTGTTCTTGGAAGATGGGGGAATGTGTTGGTGTTCTCTATGATGGATTCGCGTACGTTGCTTATGATAGATGGGAAGGATTTCGCTGGATAAGTTTATGTTATCCGGGAGACGTACCTCGGCCATGTTTTCAGCTGCTGGGAGAAACGACAACAAGAAACGGCAAACCTCCTCCCTCCACGAAATCAAGTTGGGCACTAACTGTGATGTTAGTAGATGGGCAACTTTGATGTTGATTTTTGACGCTAGGGCGACTTGCGCGGGAAGTTCGGAAATTTGAAAATTTAAAAAGATATGGAACTTTGCAGAAATGTAGCTTAAGTGGTGGTAATGACGGAAGTATTCTTTGAGTCGGGAGTAAAATTGTTTGAAGGGTGAAAATACACTCTCAAAGAAATTTGGAGTTTTCATATTATCGGGAAATATTTGCGATTTTACTGTAAAATTATGTACTAAAATTATGTACTTTAGTTTAGTTCAAATTTGGCAACTCTATTGTCACCCACTTCCATCAATCCAATTGTCTTGATACTTTGCAGGCGTGCATAGTTTGGATGATAATATAAAATTATGAAAAAAAAATAAAAAATAATAAATATACAAAAATATGTATAAAAATTTGCAAACACTACCTAGAAACTAGAAAATTAAAAAATATATAAAAAAATTTCTTGTATGTTTCCTGTACATATGTTTGGCCCAAATCTGGCAACTCAATTTTCGTCCACTTCTACCAATCCAATTGTCTTGCAACTTTGCAGATGTGCGTAGTTTGGATGACAATACAATATTTAAAAAAATAAAATATAAAATATATACAAAAATATGTATAAAAAAATCACAAACACTACCTAGAAACTAGAAAATTAAAAAATATATAAAAAAAATTTCTTGTATGCTTCCTGTACATATGTTTGGCCCAAATCTGGCAACTCAATTTTTACCCACTTCCACCAATCCAATTACTTTGAAACTTTTAAGGCGTGTGTAGTTTTGATGATAATACAAAATTACGAAAAAAATCAAAAATAAAAAAATATATAAAAATCCACAAACACTAAAAATCAGAAAATAAAAAATATAAAAAACATTAAGTTAAACGATTTTAAAATGCACTAAAAACTAAAAAATAATTCTTTTCTTGCAATACAATTACGATGTTTATATGTCACTTTAAAGATAATCGCGGGCCCATATATTTCATGACAGGATACGATTCAATTTAATACAGAATCAAACCTCGAAATGAGCGATGAATGAAAAGCGATGAAAAACAAAGGAAAAATCCTGTCCCACAATTTTCTTTAAAGTGAAATATCACCATCATAATTGTAGTACAAGAAAAGAATTACTTTTTAATTAGTTTTTAGTGCATTTTAAAATCATTTAACTTAAAAATTGTTTTTATATATTTTTAATAATATCAAATATCTCTGCGATTCTCTGCTGAATTATCACAAAATACCACAAAACCTTATCAATCTTTTAAATCTCTATAATCAATTCCATTCTAAATTCTTCCCCTTCGTCGAGCCCCAAACGAATAAAATATCCCCGTGAGCGATAAAAGTGAACGAAATTAATCCCCCGAATCGTTTAAAATTCTAAAACCCGTAGAAAAATATTAAAAGACTAGCATACATACCCCCGCTTTTCACCACTCCCTAGGGGTTGGTTAGGAAAAAATCCTGAAATTGCTTTTTATGCATTTGTGTGAATAACCTTTCGAAGTAAAAACCAAATTGATATCTAATCGAGCCTAAGAGCTTTTCAAAAATCCCTCAGGGGTGAAAACATTTCAATTTTCATGTTCCTAGGTTAAACAATTTGAACTGGGCGTTGACGAGTCCGCCCGGACTTCCCCGTTTACATGACCAAATTATTTTCCCGCCAAATTTAAATTTCCCGCTTAAAAGCCATGCGGTATTTTCAGTTCTCAGAAAAACTGCGCCACCGAAGGTGGCGCCACTTCCCGCCCACGTTTTGGTCCCACACATATATAATGCTCTCGGCAGGAGCAGTTTCAATACATTCGGCTCGAACAACACTCGCGAAAATTGGCGAGCTTTGAATACACGAGAAAGCTGCTGTTACATGTAGCGTGTAGCACAGTTTCTCTGTTAAAACTATGAAATACATTCTGGTAACTGGTGGCGTGATAAGTGGGGTCGGCAAAGGTGTGATCGCCAGTTCGTTCGGGACTATACTAAAGCATTGTGGCATTCATGTGACGTCTATCAAGATAGATCCTTACATAAACATAGACGCCGGTACATTCTCTCCTTACGAGCATGGTAGGTCCCGATCTGATTCCCCGCGTCTGCGATCTAACGGCAACGTAATTGCACGTTTCAGGTAATCCCCCTGATAAACTCGGAAATGTTCTATAGCCACGCGGTGTCAGGGAGCCATTTTACACGTGCTGCCGCGCACTTTCACGGTCACGTGTCCCCTTCCCCTCGAACCGCGAATTTTCAAATATCTTTCGAACTCGCTTTCGTCCGAGCCTCTCTCCCTTCCGTGGATACATATCGCCAACGTTTACTTTGCTAATCAATTACTTAATCGGACGATCCTAATAGCATGCCTCGAAAGTTTCTCGATAATTACCACCGCCGTGTAGCGTTCTCTCCTTCCGAATTTACCAAATATAAGAGAAAGAGAGATCGCAACCAGGGTCCGTCGCAATTCTACTCGTATTAGTGTATGTGCCTTGTATGTTTTCAAGGAGAAGTATACGTGTTGGATGACGGTGGGGAAGTAGATTTGGATTTAGGGAATTACGAGCGCTTCCTGGACATCACTCTGCACAAGGACAACAACATTACCACGGGCAAGATCTACCAGCACGTGATCTCGAAGGAAAGGCGCGGCGATTATTTGGGGAAAACCGTTCAAGGCAGGCGAAGCGGATAATATCGGTCGTAACGGCTACTTGGACGCTCGGAGCGATAACGCTTTTGATTTTGATTCCAGTGATACCGCACATAACGAACGCCATTCAAGAATGGGTCGAGAGGGTCGCGAACCACTCTGTGACGCACGACGGTGGCAAGCCAGATGTAATACGATACTTCCGCGTTGCTAATTATAAGAAGAAGCCTCTAAGTTGGTAATTAATCTGGGAATGTCGATTACAGGTCTGCATCGTCGAGCTGGGAGGCACGATAGGGGATATAGAAGGGATGCCGTTCGTGGAAGCGTTCAGGCAGTTCCAGTTTAGAGTGAAGAAGGAGAACTTCTGCTGCGCACACGTCTCCCTAGTGCCGCAAGTAGGAAGCCGTTCATGCTTCGATATTATTCGCGGCGCTATAGGCCTTGACATTGAGTCCGCGCCAAATAGCTGTATTTTTAGTTTCTGGGATGACATAATTCGGTTGTCAAATCGTTTCGAGTATAGCTTAACAGGAAGCTGCTTCGAGGAAGCTTGATCGAAGGTTTTTTGTTGCTAGCCGCGGTCCACGGGCGAGCCGAAAACGAAGCCCACGCAATCCAGCGTGAGGGAACTGCGCGGGTTGGGATTGTCTCCTGATCTGATAGTCTGCAGATCTGAGAATCCTATAGGCGACTCGGTGAAGGAGAAGATTTCGAACTTCTGCCACGTTGCTCCGGAGCAGGTGAAGCTTCTTCGCACGCGTTGCAATTTCTTTCCGGGATTGAAGCCGGGAATCCACTGGGAAGCTAAGCTGTGCTATGCGATGCTGCGCTGCGTTTTAAAAAAATTAGCTTCGATATGTTCTTGTGGTACCGTTTCCGCGAAAAGCTAAGCTAAGATGCAGCTTAGCTTAGCTTCTCGGTGGATTGCCGGATTTATAAGTCGAGCAGGGAGAGATTAATGCGGATTTCTGTAGGTCATCACTATCCACGATCTGTCCTCCATATATCGGGTGCCATTGCTGATGGAGTCTCAAGGTGTTATCGAGTTTCTAAACGAGAGACTGCAATTGAACATCGAGATGCCGCGCCCGCGAATGTTCATGAGGAAGTGGAGGGACCTGGCGGATCGGATCGACCACTTGCGAAACGAAGTGAACATCGCGCTCGTAGGGAAGTACACGAAGCTGGAGGACTCCTACGCGTCGGTCACGAAAGCGCTGCAGCACTCGTGCGTTCAAGTTGGCTACAAGTTGAATCTAACGGTAAAGTATTAAAAGGTCTAGGCAGTCGAAAAATCGATTCTTTATTGCATTTTTCGAAAGTATTCTTTTCTTAATAAAACGCCGCTTGGTTCATAGTAAAATTTGCAAAATTGTTGATTTGGCAGATGAAAATGTGAAGCGGCAACCTATAGTGTCGCCTTTGCTCAGAAACTTTACACGCGTTTTTCTTGAATATTTTTTCCTCTTCGTTTTTTCTTGATTGCGAACGAATGGAGGTTAAGATTAGGGCTGGGACTATTTGTCGAATTTTTCGGTATTCGAATAGTCGAATACTTCAGTTGCTCAATTATTTGGCGAATATAATTCGAATATTTAAGTATTCGAATAGTATTCGAATAGATCAGTATTCGAATATTTAAGTATTCGAATAGATCAGTATTCAAATATTTAAGTATTCGAATAGTATTCGAATATTTAAGTATTCGAATAGTATTCGAATAGATCAGTATTGGAATATTTAAGTATTCGAATATTTAAGTATTCGAATAGTATTCGAATAGTATTCGAATAGATCAGTATTCGAATAGATCAGTATTCGAATATATAAGTATTCGAATAGATCAGTATTCGAATATTTAAGTATTCGAATAGTATTCGAATAGATCAGTATTCGAATAGTATTCGAATAGATCAGTATTCGAATAGTATTCGAATAGATCAGTATTCGAATATTTAAGTATTCGAATAGATCAGTATTCGAATATTTAAGTATTCGAATATTTAAGTATTCGAATAGTATTCGAATAGATCAGTATTCGAATAGTATTCGAATAGATCAGTATTCGAATATTTAAGTATTCGAATAGATCAGTATTCGAATAGATCAGTATTCGAATATTTAAGTATTCGAATAGATCAGTATTCGAATATTTAAGTATTCGAATGGATCAGTATTCGAATATTTAAGTATTCGAATAGATCAGTATTCGAATATTTAAGTATTCGAATAGTATTCGAATAGATCAGTATTCGAATATTTAAGTATTCGAATAGTATTCGAATATTTAAGTATTCGAATAGTATTCGAATAGATCAGTATTCGAATAGATCAGTATTCGAATATTTAAATATTCGAATAGTATTCGAATAGATCAGTATTCGAATATTTAAGTATTCGAATAGATCAGTATTCGAATATTTAAGTATTCGAATATTTAAGTATTCGAATAGATCAGTATTCGAATATTTAAGTATTCGAATAGTATTCGAATACTGAAATATCCGAATAGTATTCGAATAGATCAGTATTCGAATAGTATTCGAATAGATCAGTATTCGAATAGTATTCGAATAATAACATTCGAATACTCAAATATTCGAAGTTTATTCGTAGCATTCGAATACTTGTAAACTATTCGAATATTAAATTATTCGACTAGTCCCAGCCCTAGTTCAGATCGACTTGGAAGAAATTACAGGATGCGTAAAACATGTGCCATTTCGGCGCAAACCTCTGATATGGTCCGTAAAAATTCGAGATTTTCATAAAAAAATTAAGAAGTCACCGGATTTCGATAGCGCACCATCATTGTTTGTTTTTAGCGTTTTTAACTGCCAAATCTACAATTTTGCGGATTTTACTGTAAACCAAGCGGCATTTTATTCAGAAAAGATGGTACTTCCGGAAAATGCAATAAAAATCGATTTCTTAACTGCCTTAGTCCCCTTAAATATAGCTTCTACGACGGAATGTAATGGTAATTGCCGTCATTATTGAATAATTACGATTCTAGTACATAGAGGCTGCGAATCTAGAGCAAAGGACGGAGACAGAGAATCCTGTGTTGTACCACGAAGCGTGGCAGAAACTTTGCAGGAGCAAGTAAGCTACTTTTCCCGCTACTTTCTTCTCGCAATTCCAGTCTTATTACGGTATTCGTGTTTTTCAGCGGTGTGATAGTGCCAGGGGGCTTCGGCAAACGAGGGATGCTCGGGAAAATGGAGGCGTGCAAGTGGTGCCGGACGCAGAACAAACCGTTCCTCGGTATCTGCTTGGGGCTGCAAGTGGCGGTCATCGAATTCGCGAGGAACGTTTTGGGTATGAAGGACGCGAACAGCACGGAGATCGATCCGAATACGGAGTGCCCTGTCGTCATAGACATGCCGGAGCATCATTCCGGGCAAATGGGCGGAACGATGAGATTAGGGAAGAGGCTGACTCGATTCACGGAAGACAATTCCATTATAAGTTAGTAGAAAAGAAGCTATTAAGGGATTTTCGGGAATTTTTTCTGAAGAATCTAATGTATATTTTTTAAAATTATTTGCTTATTTTAAGAGTACATATATTCAGCAACTCTCAGTAATTTTGTTATAGGAAAATATTAAAAAGTGAACGAATAACAGCCACTCTCCGGGAAGCTACTTTTTTTAGCAGTGAGCACGATTTCTCCGAGCCGGATCATCTGAAATCGAAAAGTGAAGAAGATTCTGTTAGCACGCGAGTTTATCTAGTTCGTGAACGAAGGATTTTTGTTTCCGATGCAAACTCTATTTTTAATTCACGAAAAACGAACAATTCAGGCATCGAGAAATCATGATTTTGCGTTAAACGACCGCCAGTTTGTCTGAAATCATTTTTTTTTTTAAAAATCCTTCGTTCACGAATAGATAAATTCATATATTAACAGAATCTTTTTCACTTTCTGATTTCGGATGACCCGGCTCGGAGAAATCGTGCTCACCGCTAAAAAGAACAGCTTCCGCGAGAGTGGCTGTTATTCCTTCAATATTTAATATTTTCCTATAACAAAATCCCCAAGGGTTGCTGAATACTTGTACTTCTAAAATAAGGAAATAGTTGTAAGAAACATACATCACATTTTTCACAAAAAATTCCCGAAAATCTTGAGTATACCGCTCACGTGTTCTTGTTCGCTAAAATCACCGAATTCGTGGATTCGCAGAGCAATTATACGGCAGTAAGGATTCCATCGAGGAGAGGCATAGGCACAGGTACGAAATCAATCCGAAGTACATCGCTGAGTTGGAAGAAGGCGGGCTGAAGTTCGTAGGTAAACTCATCGAACATTCCTTTCTAAATAATACCGTCGCGTAAAAACATCGCGTTCTACATTTGCCTCTTTTCGTTAGGCCACGACGAGGACAACCTGCGCATGGAAATAGCAGAGTTGGTGGGCCACAACTACTACATCGCCACGCAATTTCATCCAGAATATCTGTCGAGGCCGTTGAAACCCGCGCCTCCATTCCTCGGATTAATTCTGGCCAGCGTTGGCAAACTGAAGGGCTACTTGGCCAAGGGTTGCAGACTTTCGCCGTACCAAATTACTTACGACGAATCAGGTAGGCGAATTATTATTTAATCTCCAAGTGGGTCGCGAAGGGATTTTTTTAAAAATATTATTACGTTCGAATTTTATTCTAAAATACCTATTTTCAATGTGTTTTCTCTACCTTCGTAAATTTAAATATGAGAGGGTATCGCGACTCAGAAAAGATTGCGAAACACTGTTACGAATTTGATCGTTCCTTTGTAGATAACGAATGCGAGGCGGAAGCGGACCCGACTCCGCTCAGAAATCACACCCTTACATCCAGCAGCGACGACTACTGAAACATTCACAAGTTCCTCTTGCCCCGAAAATTATTTTAATAACGAGATACTACTCTTTATACGTGTATAGCGGAATGCCGGAAACTTTAAGGAGAAGACCTAGGATAAATCGCTCGAACTCATGTACGATATTGAAATTACAACGTGGTATAGAATTTCACCACAAGACACGCGCGTAAAACAGTTCAGTTACGTTCACGTAAGGCCGGTTTTCTATCAAGCAGACGAAATACTTAAATCGCGTTAGATAAGTAACAGATAAGACTTCGTAGCACTCGAACAATAGCAGTTTTTTTACAGTCACTATTAAAAAACAGTAAATTAAGGGATTCATATCCGTAGAACCAGCCGGGCGATGAATAAATGCCCGAAGGATTTTCTTTTAAGCGCCACTTTTGTTAACCCCGTCTCGAACCACAGCTTGGAATTTTTCTTAGTCCCATTAAAGCCGTCGCGCATTTTGGCGAGTTGGAGAAATGAATAATAACTAATCAATCTCTTTATATCGCCGCGCTTCGCCACAAAGCGCGAGGGCCTTTATTCTCCGAAGCGCGTCATCGCCGGCTGGCGTCTCTTGCCACTATTTTCTTACGGCGTCATTAAACGTACACATAATTTCAATTTCAAGCAAAAGTTTATAATTCTAATACCTACGTACGTTACACACCTTCTGTCACATTTTAATAGCGTTGGTAAACTTAGAAACTTTTTTTTTTTTACATTTCATGTGGAAATACACGATTTCACCTACACTTTTTTTAAACATTCTTTTTTTCCCTCGCACAAGAGCTACCTCAAGGAATCATCGGCACGCAATCGTACTCACGACTTTTACTTTTATTGAGCAGCACATGCGCCCTGCTGAATACAGTATATAAAATATACACTGGCATGTTATAATAAACATTCTTTTTTTTTTCGTTTTCGTATAAAAATGATATATGTACACTCTCACTGTTGCACGTACAGCATCGCGATTATAGGTACTAGTCTAGCGTTAAGTTACAGCGGTGAATTCGGATCATTACAATACGAGGGGGGGGGGGGGGGATATAAACTATCTGTAATACAATAATAAAACAAATGTAAACGAAATAAATATAGAAATAAAAGAGAGAGAGAGATTAAAATGCACTTTGGACGGTAAGCATTACAAATAATACTGAGAACACTTTTTCGCGAAAGGAAAACTTAAGTATTTTACATGCAGACAGGCGACTCTTGCAAATTAAGAAGCTCTTCGTATGTACAATTTTTTTCTTTTTTCGAGTTCGAACATTAGGCACAGACACTTTACGAAAATATGTTGTCGGGTCGATTGGTTAATAGCTCGGCAGCCGATAGAAATAAACATACCGGTGTTACAGCGAATTAAAGAGTACGAGTAGACTATTCACCTTCTCTGAAAAGTGAAGTACAAAATGAACGCGTATCTAGCGTAGTTTTACTATCCTGCAGCGATGTTCCATCTAAATTACAAAAGTACAATAAATACTTATATGCACCCTCACGATCTAATATAACAATCTGCAGCCGCGATTAAAACTCGCTGTTCCGGCGACTTCTTCTTACGTTCAGTAACTTACTAGCGACGCAATGCATTCACCTAGGCATTGGAATAAATCTAGAAAGAACTTTTAATCGGAATACAAAGTGTAACGAGAACTTTTGCTCTAGAAAGTAAAACACTAAAATATTTCCTCCGACGGTATTCAAATAATGATATTACTCTTGTATTTAGTCGCATTCGCGTGATGGATCGATCGTTAGCTCCGATAGTTATTCTTCTTAGCTGTGGTAGTTATAGTCTTTTCGTATGTAAATATCGAGTCAAATATTAATTACATAAAAATTACTTTATAATATACTCAGTGCTTTATCTTCCAAGGAAAATTTCCATTAATTTTGTACCAGTCCGGTATTCTTCGTTATAAGAGATTTGTATATATATATATATATAATTCAGTTAAGTTCAGTAGTCTCCGTAAATATTCTGTACAGAGTATCTCCTAGCCATTAAAAATGCCGGAGCAGTAAAAATGCATCGTCGTATCTAGAGTTGGGCATCATTTGAAAAAATTTTTATTGAGAATAAAAATTCAGAAGGAAAATTTATTCGAAGAAAAATTTAGAAGTAAAATTTATTCGGATAAAAAAATTGTTCGTTATTCTCGAATAACTTCATTTTATTCGCAATTCTTATTCGAGATCATTCAATAAAAATTTATTTGAAGGAAAATTTATTCGGAGAAAGAATTATTCGCAGAAAAAATTATTCGAAAAAAATTATTCGAAGGAGAATTTATTCGAAAAAAAATTATTCGTTATTCTCGAATAACTTCATTTTATTCGCAATTCTTATTCGAGATCATTCAATAAAAATTTATTTGAAGGAAAATTTATTCGGAGAAAGAATTATTCGCAGAAAAAATTATTCGAAGGAAAATTTATTCGAAAAAAATTATTCGAAGGAGAATTTATTCGAAACAAAATTTTATTCGAAGAAAAAATGATTAAAAAAGATAATTTATTCGAAAAAAGATTATTCGTTATTCTCGAATAACTTCATTTTATTCGCAATTCTTATTCGAGATCATTCAATAAAAATTTATTTGAAGGAAAATTTATTCGAAAAAAAATTATTCGAAGGAAACTTTATTCGAAAAAATTTATTCGAAACAAAACTTTATTCGAAGAAAAAATTATAAAAAAAAAAAAATTTATTCGAAAAAAATTATTCGTTATTCTCGAATAACTTCATTTTATTCGCAATTCTTATTCGAGATCATTCGAATAAAGTTTTATTCGAAAAAAATTTATTCAAATAAAAAATTATTCTTTATTCTCGAATAACTTCATTTTATTCGCAATTCTGATTCGACATCATTCGAATAAAAATGTATTCAAAGAAGAATTTAATCGAATAAAGAATTATTCGTTATTCTCGAATAACTTAATTATATTCGAAATTCCTATTCGAAGATCATTAAAAATTTATTCGCATAATTCCCAACTCTGGTCGTATCGTTCCCGCTATGACACCTTTCGTATGACACTTCAAAGTGCACTTACAAGCATAGCTTTACCTATAAATGTATTCTAGAGTCGATACAGGATAGGATTAACTTTATACTCTTAAATGAACCACTCCTTCTTCTTTTGAACTTGATGCCCAGTGGCAGAATGGACCACTGCGGAGTCCGGGTCCAACGCAATCTCGGCACCTTTGTCCTCCTGCGTTAGATACTCGCCTTTATGCCTGGACATGTATCTCCCAATAAGCACTGCCATTATCACCAGCGCAATGAAAATGACGGCGAGCACGCTGCCCAGGATCGCCGTGTCGGTTTCGTTGTACGCGGCTCGCACCTTCTCCTCGTCGACCTGCGGCGGCGGTCGCGTTTCCATGACATCCGGCGGATGCGTGATGGGTTCCACGCCGCAGAAGTCCTCCGTAAGGGGCGTCCCGAACGAGCGAACGTTCGCGGGCCCGTCCTCTTGAAACAGTAACTTCAACGGATAAATATCATCGAACTCGACTCTGGATATACAACCGGCGAATCCCTCCGTCATGGACTCATTCCTCCCGATATACATGTACTGGATGTTATTAAACTGAGCGTCCGCGGAGGTTTTAATATTGAAATTGAAGTCCTTCGGCTCGTAGTTGTCGACCTGCAGCACGAGAGTTGCTCCTGAATTTTTTCTGCCTATCCTAACGTCGTGGTACTGGCCCAGGCCGAAGTGTTTGTTCGGGAAAATCACTTCCTGCCTCTCGAAGCCGAAATCGAACACAACCCGCAAGTGCCCGCTGTTCGAGACCATTATCGTCATATACTCTCCGGAGATATTCGAGAACAGGCCGAGCAGGAATCCCTTGGGATTCGTGGTCGTGAAACCCACTCTGATCTTCTCGACGATCGTCGAGCGCCAGCTGCCCATGAAGTCGTACTTTATGATCGAGCTGGGGCGCATGTTCACGCCGATTTCTGCAAAGAAACATCCGCGTCACGCATTTATCCACGCGTTACAGTTAGGGCTGGGACTATTTGTCGAATTTTTCGGTATTCGAATACTGCAGTTGCTCAATTATTTGGCGAATATAATTCGAATATCCAAGTATTCGAATACTTTTTGAATGTTTAAGTATTTATTTAGTTTTATTTAGATTCACAAGGTTTTGTTTAGTTTCAGTTGTGAGTTCGTCAGTTTGTCAGGGTGAAATCTTGTAAGCTAATAACTTGATTTATAATTCACACAGTATTCGAATATTTCAGTATTCGAATATTTAACTATTCGAATATTTCGATTACTGAAATATTTGAAAACTGAAATATTCGAATGCTTAAATTTTCGATTACTGAAATATTCGAATACTGAAATATTCTAATACTGAAATATTCGAATACTGAAATATTCGAATACTGAAATATTCGAATACTGAAATATTCGAATACTTAAATATTCGGATACTGAAATATTCGAATACTGAAATATTCGAATATTTAAGTATTCGAATACTGAAATATTCGATTACTGAAATATTTGAATACTGAAATATTCGAATACTGAAATATTCGAATGCTTAAATATTCGAATACTGAAATATTCGGATACTGAAATATTCGGATACTGAAATATTCGAATACTGAAATATTCGAATACTTAAATATTCGAATACTGAAATATTCGAATACTTAAATATTCGAATACATCAGTATTCAAATACTTAAATATTCGAATACTGAAATATTCGAATACTGAAATATTCGAATACTGAAATATTCGAATACTTCAATTTTCGATTACTGAAATATTCGAATACTTAAATATTCGAATACTGAAATATTCGAATACTGAAATATTTGAATACTTAAATATTCGAATACATTAATATTCGGATACTGAAATATTCGATTACTGAAATATTCGAATACTGAAATATTCGAATACTAAAATATTCGAATACTTAAATATTCGGATACTGAAATATTCGATTACTGAAATATTCGAATACTGAAATATTCGAATAATAACATTCGAATATTAAATTATTCGAATAGTCCCAGCCCTAGTTACGGTAGACGAAGCAAGTCACGTACCATCCGCGCAAATAGGGCCCTTGAACGCAGTCCACCGACAGTCGCACGAGTATCCATCGTATCTCTCGTGGCAAGTACCATTGTTGAGGCACGGGTTGCTCTCGCACTTGCCCATGCACCCTTCGGAGACCCCGTAGAGGCCTTGCCTCGCGTAGCTTCTCAGGTCCTGCAGCTTGCCGTTCAACAGAAGCGCCCTGATGCAACCCACGTAACCGTCTCTGTAGTCCGTGGCTGCGCCAACCACCAGCTCCGATGTAAGGTGAAGCGCTCGCACCGGCCCCGGAGGCTCTCTAACTTCGTTCTTCAACGCCCCGTCGACTACGATTCCAGCCTCCTTGCGGTTCCTCTCGACTGACACAGAGTGCCACCTGTTGTCGGCTAATCTGTAAGAAGTCTGCACGCTCACGGTGAGCGGGCCGCTGCCGGCTAGATATTGAAACTGGATTTGGTTGCCGCCGTTTATAGAGATCTTTATGTAGTCCGTCGGCCCTCGGCTGTGAATTATCACGGCGTTGTCTACCGTCGTCTTGAACTCGAAGAAGATATCGCCGCTGTGGCCAATATCGAAGGTTGGCAGGTTGATGGTGGCGTCAACCACGCGGAACGTTACTACGTTCTTGAACAAATCTACAACGAAAGCAGATGTCGCTCGGTTCAGTGTCTACCACTGGGAGCAGGGCTTGAAACGATTCCGAAAGTAACTGTTCAAAAATGTTGTATAAAGGCTCTGTTTAAACGGTTATGGAGAATTTTTATTCCAAATAACTGTTATGAAGAATCAAAATTTTTAACTATTATTTGTTTCGGTTACGGTTCCTACTTCCCTCCTCATATCGGTTCCGTAATCGTTATTTTTTCGGTCCTATATCGGTTCCGAAATAGGGCTGGGATTATTTGTCGAATTTTTCGGTATTCGAATACTTTAGTTGCTCAATTATTTGGCGAATGTAATTCGAATATCCAAGTATTCTATTCGTATTACTATTCGAATATTTGAGTATTCGAATACTGAATAGTATTCGAATACTCAAATATTCCAGTAGTATTCGAATATTTAAGTATTCGATTCGAATATTTAAGTATTCGATTCGAATATTTAAGTATTCGATTCGAATATTTAAGTATTCGATTCGAATACTCAAATATTCGAATAGTATGGTGTGAATAGTATTCGAATACTCAAATATTCCAGTAGTATTCGAATATTTAAGTATTCGATTCGAATATTTAAGTATTCGATTCGAATATTTAAGTATTCGATTCGAATACTCAAATATTCGAATAGTATGGTGTGAATAGTATTCGAATACTCAAATATTCGAATAGTATGGTGTGAATAGTATTCGAATACTCAAATATTCGAATAGTATGGTGTGAATAGTATTCGAATACTCAAATATTCGAATAGTATGGTGTGAATAGTATTCGAATACTCAAATATTCGAATAGTATGGTGTGAATAGTATTCGAATACTCAAATATTCGAATAGTATGGTGTGAATAGTATTCGAATACTCAAATATTCCAGTAGTATTCGAATATTTAAGTATTCGATTCGAATATTTAAGTATTCGATTCGAATATTTAAGTATTCGATTCGAATACTCAAATATTCGAATAGTATGGTGTGAATAGTATTCGAATACTCAAATATTCGAATAGTATGGTGTGAATAGTATTCGAATACTCAAATATTCGAATAGTATGGTGTGAATAGTATTCGAATACTCAAATATTCGAATAGTATGGTGTGAATAGTATTCGAATACTCAAATATTCGAATAGTATGGTGTGAATAGTATTCGAATACTCAAATATTCGAAGTGTATTCGTAGCATTCGAATACTTGTAAACTATTCAAATATTAAATTATTCGAATAGTCCCAGCCCTATTCCGAAACAGTCCCAGAATCAATTCTTGTATCGACTTTTCCCTAACTGATATCATTAATTATTGTAGCTGCAGATCACAGTATATGTGTATATTTTCTAAAAAATCCTTATAGAAGCAGGAGAAACTTTTAACTTCCTATTCTGAATAATATAGTGTGTCTGAATATAAAAAATATGTAGCT
Source organism: Andrena hattorfiana (assembly GCA_944738655.2). Lineage (NCBI taxonomy): Eukaryota > Metazoa > Arthropoda > Insecta > Hymenoptera > Andrenidae > Andrena > Andrena hattorfiana. Next base: position 3,584,395 of record OX122895.1, read on the forward strand.
GATTTATTTATTTCAACGCTCTATTAGAAATCAATGATATGTATAAATATTTCTCTTCTTTCTATAAGGATTTTGTAAAACATATGCACACATACAGTAATCCGCAGATATAATAATAAATAATGATATCAATTAAGGAAAAATCGACGCAAGAATTGATTCTAGAACCGTTTCGGAATCGATATAGAACCGGAAAAAATAACGGTTATGTAACCGACCTGAGGAGGGAAATAGGAACCGTAACCGAAACAGATAATAGTTGGAAACTTCGGTTCTTCGTACCAGTTATTCAGAATAAAGGTTCTTCATAACCGTTTGAAGAACCGAAATCGATGTTATAACAGTTTTCAAGCCCCGACTGGGAGGTACATTCGGGATTATATGAAGGTGGAACGTGTTAATGGATGTAACTACGAATCTGTGCGTGAGGATTCATCATCGATGATAGTGATGCATTACTTTTAAATTACAACTAATTTAAATACGAAAATATAAGTCTGCACACCAAAGTTTACGTTAATGGATGTCGTAATCTTACCTGACCTTACCTTGGGGGACAACCAAGGTAAATCAGAACCTTATAAACAATTTAAAATAAATTAAACTTCCTCGTTCACATGCACGTCGATAGGAAAACTTTCCCAACTTACCGTCGCCCTCGCAAATCAGCGGCCCGAGCGAGTAACGGCCCTCCTTCTCATCCACTGGCGTGCCAGTATCGCCGAAGCGCAGCTGCTTCACGGGGAGGTACTCCTTCTCGGTGATATCGCCGTTGTCTTCGAGCGGGCCGTCCAAATCGGAGTCGCAGTTGCACCATTTAGTAGGGTCCACGCAATTCCCAAGTATCCCGCATTCGCACTTCCGCGACCCAGGCAGAGCTCCGCCCCAGTAGTCCATCTTCTGGTTGCTCCTGCTGACCCACCAGGAATTCGGTCGGAAGTAGTCGCCTTGCGGCACTGGATTTACAAAAAGAACAGTCTCAGTGCTGCGTGGTCGAATTTCTCTCGCGATAGTCGAAAGACAATTCACCTGGGGAATTAAACAGCTTCGAGTGTATGCACTCGTAGCTGATCCTTTGCATGCAGTTAGTGGATCGATTCAGGAGGGCTTCGATTTGATCCATGTCGGCGTCGTAGATGATGTCTTGGACGAAGCTGCCCGGCTCTTGGAAACCGTCTACAGGCGTTACGTGCTCGTTGTTGTGCCGCAGAATGGTCCTCACGCGACCGTCCGTGTAGAATTCGCAAACAACGGGGAACGGTTCCAGGGGCCCGCTTCCATCCACGTCTATTTTGATGTCCGCTCGCTGGTTCACGGAATTTATGTTCTTGTACGCCTCGCAGGAGAGAGGGTTCAATGCTGCGGAGTTAGAGACGAGGTGTTACTTTGAGCAGAATAGGAACACTGCCGTGTTAAGGGGGACACCACTGTGAAGGTTGAAAAAATTTCGATTTTTTTTCTTCACTTTCTTAACGTTTAACTCTTCAAAAATACTCTCTGAAAATTTCAAGTTGATATTCGAAGAATCGACGAAGATACAGTGCATTTTGTGAGACGCGTCACGATGCCGTTCCGAGTAAAGTCAAACTTTGAACGCGATTTTCTCGAAACGACATTTTTCTAACTGATCGAATCAATAGCTCTGTCAATTTTTATTCGATCGACTTGAAATTTTGACAGGATCTTTAAAACAAGAGTATCTTCAGTTGCACGTACCGATTTTTTGATCGAAAACATATTTTTTTAAATACGCTCGAAAAACTATCCATTTTTTTTGCGGATTTTCGAAACTTTTTCTTCCCAAGCGCACCATTTTTACAGAAATAATTTTTTTTAAAAATCGGTACGTACAACGGAAACTACACTCATACCGATTATATTAAAAAAAAAAAATTTGATTTCAGAGTTGCCGTTCCAAAGATATCGTTTCGATAAGCGACCTATGTTTTCTTGTGAGGGGTGTAGGAGATTAACTGTATATGGAAATCTATGCATGTTTTTCTATTACTTTTTTTTTTATAGTCTCTTAAGACATTGTACTAAGGGTAGGTAATAACAATTTTATAATAAAACTGTAAGTTATTCCTTAAAAAAATCTTAAGAATGGGCTCATTTTTCCGGCCGTCACAGTGGTGTTCCCCCTTAATTCGAAAGAAGTATCTGCAACTTTCGCGTAAATTGAGTTATTGCTGCCGGGTAAGTTTTTCCGAAACGGTAACTTCGAACTTGAAGGCCACAGGTAAGAAATGATCGCAGCGGATTCCAGTGGAACTCAAAAGAATCGACAGACTCTCCGCTTTAAAATGAGCTTAAAATTTGTGCAAATTTTAAGCATATTTTAGAAAGGACATCAGAGACCGAAATTTTAACCGAATCAAAAACGGCGAAGATGAGTCTTAAAGAGGAAAGATTGATCTTTCTATTGCTTTTTTCATGAACATTCTACGATGATACTTTCGCTTGCCAGAAGCAACTAAAGTAAAAAAACGGTTTTTGCTTCAAAGTTGAATAACTCGGCCAAAAAAAATCGCACAAGAAATTTATTACTCTCTTTTTACACAGGAAAGTAGCCGCTTTCGACTGGTACAAATGGAATTTGTGTAAAAAATTTCATACTCCTCGTAAAAGTTTCGCAAGTTGAAGAATTTTTTTTAAAATTGACCAAGTGCTCTTTATATCGTTATAACTTCGCCCAAAAGCAATGCAGCTAAAATCTGAAAAAACAGCCGAGAGTAGGGATTCTACGCTTTCAAACCATATTTTCAAAATATCTATACGACTATTTTTGCCGGAGTTATGACCATGTGAACTTGCCCCTATTTTTCGAGTTCCTAACGGTGATCCTTTAATTAATACGAGGAGTGTATATGTATGTTAAATAAGAAAACCATGTCTGAATTAAAACCGAAAATATAACAGTTTCTATTATTTCGGACGCATTCGAAATCGACCTCTGATTTTGGGCGCATCTACCAAAGTTTCCTTTGGACTTCATGAAATATTTTACGAGTTCGTCACAAATATTTAGATACCTTTTTATCGAGATTTACACGACGGAATATGGAACTGTAGCTACTGGCGTCTACTTACAAGTGTGGCACACTGCTCCCGTGTAACCCAGGTTGGCACAATCGCAGAAGAATTCATCAGAATTTTGACGACAAACACCGGAATGCTTGCAGGGATTCGGATTGCAACGATCCATCATTTGACAAGCATCGAACACGATTTCGTTCTTACAGCAGTACTCCTCTTCCTTCCAGTCGGTAGGCAGCTTGTAATTACCGTCGATGCTTATCATTCGCATGCAGCCGACGAAGCCGCGACTGCTCTCCACCCCCGTCGTGCCACCGACCAAGTACACCGGCCCGGTGGTCATCTCCAGCATGCGTTTCGTCCTCATAGGCGTCCCGTCGACATTCAAAATGAGGCTGTTCTTCGAAATCGTTAAGATAACGAGGTGCCATTTCCCGTCGTTGAACTTCTCGTCGAAATTATCTAAAGTCACCGGCGGGCTCCCTTTCGTTTGAATGTCGACTTTCAGCTTGCCCTCTTCCAAGAACAACTGAGAATATAAAAATAAAGGGAATGTTAACGCGCTTGACGGAAGTCGGCAAGATTAAATAAAAAATAAAAATACACTGAGAAGTGAAAAAATAAGTTTTTTTCTTATTTAATCTATGACTCTCAATTTTTTTACATCGGCGCCTCGTCAGTCGCACTGTGTAGATCTGGCGCCGAGTTACGAAAATTGAGAGTCATAGATTAAATAAGGAAAACTTATTTATTCACTTTTCAGGGAATTTCAAGTTTTTTTATTTCTTACTTTTTGTAGTTATTTAAGTTAAAAAACTATGGGCAGGCCTACGAAAGGAGCTGTTCGTAAAAAAATCGTTTGCTAGAAACGGAATTCTAGATTTCTTATTTTTTATATAACTTCAAAACTACTGAACCAATTTTCATAATTATTTCTCCGCGATCTAAGTTGATTGAAGCTAAACTGAATGCAATAAGTTTCGCGAGAATCGGTCCAGTAGTCGCGAAGAAATTCGCGGACAAGCAAAGAATGATTTTACAAACCTTAACGAAGCCCGGCGATGTGAACTGGTGATACAAAATGATTCCCTTATCCTCGTACGTTCTAAACGTAAGCGAAACATTCATCGAAGACACTCCTTCGTATCCTTTTAGCCTGGCGTACGATCCTTGGGTTAAAAACGTGACAGGAATAATGGGTGGCTCCGGGCAGCTGTAGAGCGTATTCACTCTGAAGTATCTCAAATTTTCGCCGGTGAGCTCCGTTTCCCTCAAGTCGTGGATGATGCTCGTCGCGTTCAGATAGAAATTCTCTATGCACCCTGTGAAGTTCTGATTAACTACCAGCCCGTCTTGCCTGTTCGGCACACCACCTATGTAAAGCTAGTAAAAATTGTTAAGCATTAATCAACGCTCCATTCTAACACACAGAGTTGGGCAACATGTAATCTAATTACAACTTACAAATTACGGTTAAAATGTAATTGCGTAGTTGATTAGACGTTATTTTCAGTAATCGTTAATTTGGATAGTTGACCACAATTTTGTGCAGAATTTTGACAACTACCTAAATTAACGATTACAGAAAATAATGTGAAATCAACCACACAATTATATTTTAATCGTAATTTGTAAGTTGTAATTAGATTAGATTTTGCCCAACTCTGGTAATAAGTAATACACAGTTTCTGATTACTTACTGCTCTATTCAGATCCAGTCTATAAAACTCTCCTTTTATCCTGCCTTTAATTAATACTCTATCTACAGAGAACGATATGTTCTTCCTGTTGCGCGATATCAGAATATCGTGCCACATATTGTCATCCAGAAGGCTTCCGACAGAAAAGCTGGTCATGATGCCAGAGCCGAGATCGATATTTAATAACATTCTATTGTCTCTCAGTTGTAAAGCTATATAATCTCCCTGCGTCCCGCGAGAATACATCAGCACACCGTCAGCGTTGTTGGTTTTAAATCGAAAGCGTATAAAGTGTCTATCAGTCTCTATCGGTTCTCGCAATAAATCGTATCGCAAGAGGGACGAACCGTTGAAGGAGAGGACATCGGACACTGCGAATGAAAAGGAAATTAGTCAAAGGCTTCGATATTTTAAGGTATTGAAAGTAAGAAGTGTATAATATCTAGTAAATTTCTTTTTGAAATTAACTTTTACTTGATTATGTTAAAATTTCTAGTTGAAAGAGCTAAATTTTGGTAATTTTTTTTAAAATTAATTTCCACTTTAATTGATTACGTTAAAATTTCTAGTTGGAGCAGCCGAATTTTAGTATTTTTTTTTAAGTTAACTTCTTTTTAGTTACCGTTAAAATTTCTAGTTGGAGGAGCTAAATTTTAGTAAATTCAGTTGAAATCAACTTCTACTTTAATTGATTACATTAAAATTTCTAGTTGGAGGAGCTAAATTGTAGTATTTTTTTTAAATTAATTTCCACTTTAATTGAGTACGTTAAAATTTCTAAATGGAGGCGCTAAATTTTAGTAAAAATTTTTAAAATTAACTTTCACTTGATTATGTTAAAATTTCTAGTTGGAGGAGCTAAATTTTAGTAAATTTTTTCAAAATTAATTTCCACTTTAACTGATTACGTTAAAATTTCTATTTGGAGGAGCTAAATTTTAGTATTTTTTTTTTTAAATTAACTTTCACTTGATTACGTTAAAATTTCGAGTTGGAGGAGCTAAATTTTAGTATTTTTTTTTTAATTAACTGCTTTTTAATTAACGTTAAAATTTCGAGTTGGAGGAGCTAAATTTTAGTAATTTTTTTTTAAATTAACTTCTTTTTAATTAACGTTAAAATTTCTAGTTGGAGGAGCTAAATTTTAGTAAATTTTTTTAAAATTAATTTCCACTTTAATTGATTACGTTAAAATTTCGAGTTGGAGGATCTAAATTTTAGTAAATTTTTTTAAATTAACTTTCACTTGATTATGTTAAAATTTCTAGTTGGAGGAGCTAAATTTTAGTAAATTCACTTGAAATCAACTTCTACTTTAATTGATTACGTTAAAATTTCGAGTTGGAGGAGCTAAATTTTAGTATTTTTTTTAAATTAACTTCTTTTTAATGAACGTTAAAACTTCTAGTTGGAGGAGCTAAATTTGAGTAATTTTTTTTTTAAATTAATTTCCACTTTAATTGATTACGTTAAATTTTCTAGTTGAAGGAGCTAAATTTTAGTAAATTTTTTTTTAAATTAACTTTCACTTGATTACATTAAAATTTCTAATTGGAGGAGCTAAATTTTAGGAAAATTTTTTTAAAATTAATTTCCACTTTAATTGATTACGTTAAAATTTCTAATTGGAGGAGCTAAATTTTAGTAAATTTTTTTTTAATTAACTTCCTTTAAATAACCGTTAAAATTTCTAGTTGGCGGAGCTAAATTTTAGTAAATTTTTTAAATTAACTTCCACTTTAATTCCTTACGTTAAATTTTCTAGTTGAAGGAGCTAAATTGTAGTAAATTCATCTGAAATCAACTTCTACTTTAATTGATTACGTTAAAGTATCTCACCAAAACTGCATCCGTACAACTCTAGCCTCAACGATATCCTGTCCCGCCATCGAGTGGGATTTATTCTCACCCACTGTGCAATAATCGGCACTTCGAATTTATTAAGTTTTATAGTATCCCCGTCTACGTTGCCTTTGAACATCTACCGGAGGAAGAAGAAAAATGAAACAGATATACTCTGCATATCAAAATTTAAGTTCGCTGTAATAATCTTTAGAATAATTACAGAAACCTATGTAAATCTTAATCAAATTTTCGAGCGCTAAAGTCTTTGTTAGTCGTACATATTCTCTGTAAATACAACATCGATGTTTGAGAGTTTAACGCGTCGAGAACAGATGAGGATAAATATAAAGTTCATCGATTAAATATCTGGCATGCTCTTGCGTCGAGATGTTAGTGTTGCGTTATTAATTTTCGGTGCAAAAGCATAGAAGCGAATGGTAAACATTCCGTTAAAGATGTCGCATGAAGTGAAAGAAAAGTATAAGAAAACTGACTCGAGCTATAGAATCTTTTTATTAAGAACAGCAGCGAAACGCTTTTCTCTTTCACTTTTATCGTTCGAAGGTGTAGCATCGAAATATAAAGGAAACACTGTAACTCCCTTCATGCCTCCACCAGTAAAAGAAACTATTTCTACCACACAACGTTCCCCACAGAAACTGTACACCTCTCGTAAGAAACCACGTTCTTGCGTTATTCAAAAAATGTTAGAAATGCTTCGAAGTCAGTCAGAATCATTGTCCCTTAGCGCGGGGTATGTAAAACATGTTACGCATCCACAAGATCGCTGCGGGTGTATCAGACTCTCGAGTAGGAAAGTAAGTTGTTTTCAAAGAAGTTCTAGGTTTGTTTTTCTGTTTATAATCAATATCTTCTACTAATACCTCATCCACGCCATCCTGGCTCTCATAACTGGCCCAGGCTTGCCCATCGTCAGAGTATTGGACAATGTACTCTGTCACATACTCGTTAGTATGAGCACGACCACGGGTGCCAATGCTGCGTATCTCATATCTGTCCCCCAGTTCCACAGTAAGGTGTTGGTCATAACTGCTAAGCTCTGGTGACCACGTAGAACCTCCTGCAAAGCCCAGCCCCATGTCCATGTGTAAAAGAAAGAGGGTAGAAGCGAAGCGGGTAAGTAGAAGGAAGAGAGTGTTACGAACGGTTGAACAATCACAACGATAATTGCCCAGCGTTTTATTCTGATGTATGTACACACGTGCCTCGATATTCGCAGCGCATTTACAATGGTATTTAAGTACGAGCTTGTTATTCAGTTTCAAAAACCTTCGGTTTAGAATCTGAGAACGAATCTCTACCAGTGTAAACGCGCTTTCATTTTCATCGCAATGTGTTAAGAATATTCCCATGAATGAAGGAGTGTCTTAAAAGTACAGACTCGTGCAAACCATGCAAGCGGAACCTATTTACGAATGCCTTAATAATATGGGAATCTATGAGGAATTATTCGTTTTTATACTCATGCGAAGGTGCTTCGGAATGTTACGGTGTTAAAACTAGGGCTGGGACTGATCGAATAATTTAATATTCGAATAGTTTATAAGTATTCGAATGCTACGAATAAACTTCGAATATTTGAGTATTCGAATACTATTCGAATACTTAAATATTCGAATAATAACATGCGAATACTTAAATATTCGAATAATAACATTCGAATACTCAAACATTCGAAGTTTATTCGTAGCATTCGAATCCTTGTAAAATATTTAAGTACTCGAATATTTGAGTAGTCGAATGTTATTATTCGAATATTTAAGTATTCGAATACTATTATAAATTATAAATCAAGTTCTTTAGGTTCATTTTTTTACATCAGTACTCGAATAGTATTTGAATACTGAAATATTTGAGTAGTACTCGAATACTTAAATGTTCGAATAGTAATCAGTATTCGAATAGTATTTGAATACTGAAATATTTGAGTAGTATTCGAATACTTAAATGTTCGAATAGTAATCAGTATTCGAATAGTATTTGAATACTGAAATATTTGAGTAGTATTCGAATATTTAAGTATTTGAATGAAATATTTGAATAGAATTCGAATACTTAAATATTTAAGTATTCGAATGAAATATTTGAGTAGTATTCCAATACTTAGATATTCGAATACTACTCAAATATTTCAATATTCAAATACTATTCGATTACTGATGTAAAAAAATGAACCTAAGGAACTTGATTTATAATTTATAATAATATTCGAATACTTAAATATCGAATAATAACATTCGAATACTCAAACATTCGAAGTTTATTCGTAGCATTCGAATACTTGTAAAATATTTAAGTACTCGAATATTTGAGTAGTCGAATGTTATTATTCGAATATTTAAGTATTCGAATACTATTATAAATTATAAATCAAGTTCTTTAGGTTCATTTTTTTACATCAGTACTCGAATAGTATTTGAATACTGAAATATTTGAGTAGTACTCGAATACTTAAATGTTCGAATAGTAATCAGTATTCGAATTGTATTTGAATACGGAAATATTTGAGTAGTATTCAAATACTCATATATTCTAATAGTAATCAGTATTCGAATAGTATTTAAATACTGAAATATTTGAGTAGTATTCGAATATTTAAGTATTTGAATGAAATATTTGAATAGTATTCGAATACTTAAATATTTAAGTATACTTAAATATTTAAGTATTCGAATGAAATATTTGAGTAGTATTCCAATACTTAGATATTCGAATACTACTCAAATATTTCAGTATTCAAATACTATTCGATTACTGATGTAAAAAAAATGAACCTAAAGAACTTGCTTTATAATTCACGCCATACTATTCGAATACACCAGTATTCGAATACTTAAATATTCGAATTATTCGAATACTTGGATATTCGAATTATTCGAATACTTGGATATTCGAATTATATTCGCCAAATAATTGAGTAACTGAAGTATTCGAATACCGAAAAATTCGACAAATAGTCGCAGCCCTAATTGAAACCCGAGCCACGGCTTCTGTAAAGTACTGTAGTGCGGTGAGTTTATATTAGTTACCAGATACATATACCTTCCTAACAAATCCCCTCATGGATTATGGCTACATTAGCACAGACAGTGATTCGAAAGTCGTAGGAGATCTGTTTACCTTAAAATTACCATCTTCTTCTTTGAAATGAACGTAGTCCAGGCCATTCGTACCGTAACTGATACCATATTCCATAACATACTCATTCTGTACTGCTCGGCCCTGGGTCGCCACAGCTGTGATGTTCATTACTTGACCCAGGTCGATTACAAGGTACTGACCAAAGTCTGAGCTGCTAGCCGTCCATGCGTTTCCGCCTACGCCACAACATATACGCATGCATGCAACTCAAAATGAACTTAAGGAAGCGCTCGTACTTAACAAGATAGAAGGTATCAGAGGATTAAACGCTACTGTAACTCTTTTTTTTTTTTATATAAATTAACATAAGATTAGTTCGTGTTGTAACATAATTCTCCGAAGGGATTCGTTTGCAGACAGAGAATGAAGTTGTCTAAGTAGATCTTGTAGTACTTACGTCAAGCTTTGATCGAACTGCTTAAGCGACAAATCTCAGAAGGATTTGAACAGTTTCACTGTCAGAATCGTACCGCGATAGTTTGAAAGCGATAAACTTTGAAGGAATCAGATAAGAGAAGCTACAAAGTTACACGTTATTTTTTAAGTAATCCATTTCCCAAGCAGAGGAACGAGAAAGTGTAACGTCAACAGGTTCGTGTATTGTAAATACTCGATGGCAGTGATACAAAATTACATTTTTTGTGCAAATCACCCTACAGGTCGTAATTTTTCAGAAAACTTGACGATTTTTTTTTAAATTCTTTGCAATTAAATTCTCTATCGATCTGGCCGGTCGGAATTTTAAATTTCGTAGCCGATTTTTTTTTATTTAGCGAAATATGTAGCACTTTTAGGTGATCAGTATCTGTGGGCTTTTTTGCTCGCGGGTTCCGAATTTAAAGTCAGATTTTCGAAATTGAAGAGGGCGAATCTAAATATGTTGAAACGAAATTTTAGAAAATGGACTTAGTCGGAAGAAACTTAGTGCGTGTAGATTTTCGGAGACGCTGAGTACGTGTATGAGGTAATTATTTTAAAGATCAAAATTTTAATTTGTAAAATTTAAAATTGCGGATCGACTTTCGTATTTTTATAAATTTTTAAGCATCTCATAAATGTGTACGTGATTTTGCATATTTAAGCGTGTTCGTTTGTGTTCATACCCGTTCTTAGAGTTGACTTTTCTGACTCAATATTGATGAGCAAGATTTTTAATGTTTGATATCTTTAGAAGACCTGATTTACTTAACGTTTTATCCTAGTTGCCTTTAGAAATCCGATTTTATTACGCGCAATCTTGTTCAAGGAGCAAGATTTGTGCTTCCGGAAGCAAATCTTTGATTTTATATTTGTCTACGTGTCTAAAAATATGAAACATTAAAAATCTTGCTCAGCAATATTGAATCCGAAAAGTCGACATAATGGATTCGATCTCTTCAATTTCGAAAATCTGACATTAAATTCAAAACCAGCGTCCAAAAAAGCCCACAGATACTGATCTCCTAAAACTGCTGTACATTCCGCTAAATATAAAAAAATCAGCAACGAAATTTAAAATTCCGGCCGGGCAGATCGACAGAGAATTTAATTGCGATAAATTTAAAAAAGAGTCGTCAAGTTTACTGAAAACTTACGACCTGTAGGGTGATTTGAACAAAAAATGTGTGCCGTTAAAAACTCGCATCTTTACAAATGTACACGCGTGTAATTACAAATAAGGTAAAATAAAATCCGTGCAAGTATTTCTCATCGATTTATTAAACCCACTGACTAAATCCACATAGAATCGTTAAATCTGTACATCTTTATCCCGACATTAACGATTTATAAATCACACACCTTACAACCCTTATTTAAGGGCGCTCCTCTTTCCCGAAGTATTTCTCCGTGAACCCCGAATCGATTTGAAACAATGGAACAGCATTCGCGAAGAGTTCGTTGCTATTTATCGTTCGAAAGAGATTACCCCGCGCTCGCGGCCTTCCTCGATTCTCTTGCAAAGCTACAGCGACGCAGTGCTCGGAATCCAGCAAGCTTTCCTCGAACAGCCAGTCGTGTTCGGTGCCATTTATGCACAGGACCGTGTCGCTCGTAACAGACTTATCGGTAAGTATCGAATTCGTTTTGAAATCGATTGTCCGGAGATCAATCGTGATGCCAGTGCCTGTGGCTTTCACGTAGCTCTCTTTCAACGCCCAGTGCCTACAAAACATGCTAATCTTCTCCGATTCTAGAGACGGTCTCTTTATCTCCTCCCATTCGGAAGGCGAGAAGTTCCTGCCCATTATGCGAAAGAACTCAGAGACCCGCTTGCCACCGGTGTACTCAAGTTTCATCACGTCTACTCCTAGCTTCACATCCCTCGTCTCGCCAGCCAGTACCGTGTAATCCCCCTGGTGCGACACGTTAAAACTCAAACCCGAGGAAGCGTTCTCCAGAACTGGCTTGTTATTCTCATCCCTCGCGAGCTTGACGCAGTTATAAGGAATGCCTCCGTACTCGCTGGCGAACTTTCTCATCATCAGCCTACCGACGAGGGAAGCCCTAACGTCCTTGCGGAACACAAATCTGCCTAATCTCTCCTTCTCCTCTAGCTGTACACAAGAAATCGCGTGCGCGAAGTCCTCCTCGCTTGGGCTCCACTCCCTCCAATTGAACGCCCAACGAACGCTTTGAAACATTCTCGAAACGTTAACTTTATCCATTAAGCGAACGCGAGAGCTTGTGTTTAAAAAAACTGGGCTACTCTTTAGCGTCCACCTGAAGCAAATAGATAACAGGCATTACTCTTTCGACAATCGTTCGCATTCTTTTGTGTATTTACTAATCTATTATTCCGCGCTGTTCGTTATTTATAATGAAAGAATACAGATAGGAGCCGCGGTTGAAATGAAATCAGATGTACAGAATAACTGTGCGATGAGTCAGTGAGTTTAATTCTCCTACTGCAGATCGGAGCTTCTTTTAATTGGGGCGTGGGCGTTCGCGAGATCAACGCCTGTTTAATCGAGCCTCGGCTTTCTAAATCTCTCGATTCACGGATACTCGTGTAATACACTACCTGTATTGTTATTAAATCGTAAATAGAGATGGAGAGAAGCAGTCTTAACGTAACGAGTACGATCTTCTTTGGGAATGTATACCAAGCAACAAACTACCGAAATATCTTTATACTTTCACAAGAGAAATAAAAAAGGCAGAGTAATACGGGGAAACGTTAATCAACGGAAACCTATAGAGAAGTGCCACATAGAGTTTACAGAGGATTAGGAGGAAGTTTTACCGTTCAGCCTGGCATTGTACGGACCCCTCCCAGGCAACGCCGAAGTGGCTGTTAAATGAGCTTTGTCCAGAAGCGGTTCGTTGCACTCGTCATCTGAAGGAAAATCACGAAGTTATTATCGACGGGACTTGGCGCGGCGTAATGCCTACCGTCGAGTATCAATTAATTATTAATACGCGGGTAGGACGTCTTCGCTTTCTCCGTTCCATGGAAAAGAAGTATCGATTGATTAACGCTAGATTTACGGAACCCGGTTTTCAAATTGGGTTGCGTAAGAAAAATAGGTCTAACTATATTCGCATTAAATGTAACAATTACGTATGCGGAAAGTGTAAATCCAAGATAGAGTTTACGTGTAATATCGAAGACAACGGTAAATAAAAATCTATAGATTTTAAATAGATTTACGAAAAAATTGCATTTTAATATTTTTCGTAAAAAAAGATTTTCGTAAAAAAGTCCGTAAATCTAAATAGTGTTAATTGAATTAGAAAATTTTATGTAACGAACATCGAATAATGTGCGCCTACATTTGCGTTAAATATATATCGAACTTACGCCTATTGCGAAGTGTGTATTAATTTGATTATTTTAGTTGCACGTTGACGGACACGTAGTAGCATTGAAATTTAAGGATCACTCGTTTCTCAGAAGTCTGATGCATGTCCACTACGCCATATTGCGAAGTGGGCTTGGCTGGATTCGATCAGCTCGAAAGAAACGCTCGCGGGCGCAGCGAGGAATAATTATTTTCTTGAGAATTAACGGCGAGAGTGTACTTACAGGCGGCGGTGAATGAATTACTTGCGATAGCAAACACGAGCACAAAACACCTGATAGTACTCATCGTATCATTGCCCTTCTCGAGAGCAACACAGGGAGAACGTAGTCTTGAGCGGGACGCGTCGTTAAACTGTTACTAAATTCCCACCAGTTATACTACTGCTGCACGCACACTGCGAAAGCTAGCCGTGCCCCGCTGAGCTCTGTGCGCGCGGCGTGTAGGTGCGAGTGTGAGTCAGCGGCAGTGACAGTGTAGTTGAATTGAAATCTGAGTCATCGTAGGTTTGAATGAACGTTTGTAATTGTAGGATTTAGAGAAATTGTAAATTTATAATTTGTAGGATAATGTTCAGTCGATAACGTCGGTTGAGTCGGTAAAATAGTGTGTGGGTAAAGTAGGCTGTCTGGGGGCGTTATCGACGGAGGATTAATTACACTCGATTGATAAATAATACGAAAGATAACAAAAGAATATTTGTTATTCTTTGTATACAACCAAATAAGTGTATAGTTAAATGCAGCGACATTTCGTTATTCATGTAAATTATACACGAACCCATGTTCGCAGATATTACTGCGTAAATTGAATTTGATTTGGTGTACTGGTTTCCGCAGTCGGCAAGCAAGCCACGAATTAAAATATTTATCATCGATTAATAATTTCGTTAGGGAGGATAAATCCTCATCGACTTATTTGTGTAAGGATAATTAGAACATAATGTCTGACGAGCCTGAAAATATTGATGAGAAGGAAGAGCAGATTGGAGAAGAGGAAGAGGAGCCCGGACATATAGAGACGGAATTAATTGAGAATCCCAATTATAATGACGATGATTCTGAGGACGATGGCTACGAATACATCCCGAAACGCGAGAGGGAATGGGAAATGGAAGACCAACGATGTTAGACATAACCTCGATTAGAAATATGTTACCGATATGTGAACATAATCACTCTCCTTGTAGCTATTTCTACGGAGACGATAGATTGGGAGAAGGAAGCCAAGAAAACAGTGAATCTCGATACCGAGATACCTAAGGAGAGACGGTTGACCATTTATGAGCTCGATTCCTATGCTTCTTCTGGTCCATCGAAGGAGGATTTTATGAAACTCAGCTTAACCGATGTTACGCCTGATCCGCGAAAGCATATTCGGTACTCTGTTTCGATGGTAAATCAATCCAACGCGCCAAACGTCTATGAGCTTTTCGAATTAGCGCGCGCAATTTGAATACCGAGCGCGCGCAATTTGAATACCGAGCGCGCGCAATTTGAATACCAAGCGCGCGCAATTTGAATTCCAAGTCCTGAACACGGCAATACAGTATAGTAAAAAAGGAAAGCCTAAGAAATCTAGAAAAAGGAACGCTCCGTGAATCCCAGAAGAACTGAGGCTTAGACTAAAAGAATCTGAGGAACGTTTACGACTTCCAGGGTATCCCCGGCATAGCGCGGATAAATCTGTCACCCCTGACGCAGAAGGTGGTCGGTTGCGTGATAGGAGAGAACGTGAGCACCGAGTATCCATGGGTGTACGTGCGAAAGGAAATCATCGAGGACAACATAGACCTGCACGAGGAGAGCAGCGACTTCCTGCCTGTCAGAGATGAAATACGCAGCTTCCCGAATACTAAATTACTCATTGGCTACGTCCCCTCGTTGACCCAGGAGGGCCAGTTCTACATATGCTTGACAGAAGAGGGTCGAAGCGCTATCGTCGATTACATCCAGAAGCAAAGGGAAGAGCACGAGAACCGCGTGAGAACTGCCGTTTACAAACCCCTGGGAGAGTGGCAAGAATTAGGGAGCAGCGCCGAGGTCCAAGCGTCCATCGTCGAGAACACCAGGCCGCTTTTGGAGATCGAGGTAAGAAGCTGCAGAATCTCACCAACAGAATTATCCTCCCACCTTATCCTATCCTCCCCAGGTGCTATCCACCGCAGACTTGCTGAACGCTGAGTTGCAGCTGTCGGACAGGAACGTGGACGATCAGAGGGACGGGTACATCGAGTTGCTACCGTATCGTCAAACATTCGAGAACGTCCATCGAAAGCTGCTGTACAGCGCGACTCAAGTAACGCCACCCCCTCGAGAAACCGGGGTTCAAACAGTCCTCTCGGTGCCGATGAACTGTTGGACCCAGTACTTGTACGAGTACCAGTCCCCAGACGTCTCTAGATTCAACGAAGACGAAAGACAGTCGTTGAGGAGATTCCTTCGTCGCTTCACCGACGAAGTGTGCGACGAGGTGAGCTTCGCGACTGCGCGCAGCCGCACTGGCCTGCGCGCGCACCTCACCGCCGGATTGCCGTGCCTCAGGCGCTCCTCGCTCGAATTTCAAACTTCAATAACTCCGAAACGAAGCTTCCACCGCGATTTCGTTACTCTTCATTTCCCCCTTATTTTGCCACGTAGAATCGGGTAGAGATGGGCAAAAAATTATTTGAAATAAAAATTTCGCACACAAAGCCCATCTCTGGAATCAGGTAATCCGTTTCAATGGAAATACGCAGATGCTGTTGAACGCCACTTGGGATGTCTACAAGAACGATTACAGACATTTGGTGAGGGATCCAAGGGACACGCAGTGGTCGGTGCCGGCGGGCTACAAGGAGCACCTGAGCTTCCACAATGGCACATACGTGGGCGACAAAGTGATCAGCGATCTTTGTTGGCACCCACTGTGGACCGGGGTGGCGTTCGCTGCCTACACGCACTTCTCCAAGAGTCATCGTCATCTGGGGCCGAAACCGCACGACCAGGTCGATAGAATATAAATTCGAATGTAATCGATATGCCGTCGGTCTTCTAAACGCAGGTGCTGAAAGCCGACGCAAGCAACTACGTTCTCGTATGGTCCTTCAACGACAGTTTGTCACCGAAATTGGCCCTGGAGTGTACACGGGAGGTGACAGTGGTGGCTGCCCACCCCATCGATGGCACATTGATCGTCGGCGGTTGCGCCAACGGCCAGTTAAGTGGTAGCCTAACTAGCGAAGCCGGGCACTCCGACGAACGCGAGATTCTCCAACTTACAGGTCGTCCTTTGGCACATCCCTGGGAAGATCGAGCAAATAGAAACGGTCATCGTCAACACTGCTGCCCAGATCAAGTACAAGGTTGCGATAAGGAATCTGAGCATGTGGCTGAAGGAAGTAGTGGGAACGTCTGTCGTCAGGCCGACGGCGATGTCCTCTCTCAAGGACAGCCAGAAAGCAGCGATAACCCAGATAGCCTGGACTTCCTCGTACGATCAGATCGAACCGAATGGTAGAATCACCACCTTGCCAGAAGACACAGCCCTTGAAGACCTAACATCTCAATTTATCACTACGAGCGAGGACGGTACCATCGCATTCTGGGACTTGAAGTTAGTCAATTTCCGGTACTCGACCCTTCGTGGCCACATGGGGTGTATCGCCCTCCAAAAACAATTTTCAAGCACAAATGTCTCGCCTTTATGACTTCCAAAATCACGAAAAAATAAAAATAAAAATATCGCTTTTTTCCTTCCTTCTTGAACTACAAATTTTATCATATTGTGGGATCAGGAACACCCATGCCATAAGAGGGGGCTCGGATTAAGTGGTTAACGCTGCTGATCAACACGCGGGCAATTCGAGTTCAATTCCCGGCACCGTGGATCTATTTTTCCGTGACTCCCGAAAAGAGTAGGAATGGCGACACCTATGATTCCTACATTATCGATATTTACGGTTTAAAAAAAGACTATTACCTAGCGCATGATTGTATAAGTATTACGAATATACAGTTATCACTGAAAAGTTAAAAAAGATTAAAAAATCCGAAAATGGTAACTCAAGAATGATCTGGGAAGCGGTGAACCCCGCGTGACCAATTTGTGATTATAAGGATATGTGACCATGGAGGGTTAAACGCTATCTTATCGATCGTAAGGAGGCAGGAAATCCCAAAGCAGAGTCGCCCGAGAGGGAAAAAGAAGACACAACCGGAGCGACCGGAAGCGCTGAAGACAACCTCGCCGTACAAGCGCCTGGATCGTGCACTCCGGCCGTTTTATATGCTGGTAGTCCACCATCCCGACGACAGTCGCAAACAAGTGATCACCACGCTCAGTATCCGCGCACCGAAGTTCGAAAAGAAACGCCTGGAGGTTCTACCGGTTGCCAATGACATCACTATTAGGAGATTCTACAGAAACGTTATCAAGAAGCCAGACTTTCAAATGGAGGCGAAAATACACATCGGTACCGTGGAAGGTAGACGAGAAACTTGTGATTACCTAGAATTACACGGTCTCGTTCGCCCATATCGACCGATGCAAGTCGGATCTCTACATTACCATCCATCGAGTCACTTGGAGCGCGTGAACGTGGCGACTCTGCGGTCAAAATGCGCGTAGAGCTATGCGCAGTCGCCGTTAGAGGACACACTGACCGCCGAATTGCCTACTTCAGGCGCTCTTTTCCGGAATACTTAAACATTAATAACTAAGGAACCAAGCCTCCATCGCAATTTCCTTACTCTTGATTTTCTTCTTATTTTCTTGCGTAGAATCCACCCATATAATTTTCCACTTTCTTTCACCAACCACCCTCCGTACAAATAAATAACAGGTGACTTTGGCTGCGTGGAATGGGACGGATTCGAGTTCAGCACCGACGTGACCATCAACACCGAGACGTGTCGCTGGACCTGGTGCACCAAGGTGCATGATGGCCCTGTGACCCACGCGAGTAGGTCCAAGTACTACAACAACATCCTGGCCACGGTAGGAGGGAAGATATTCTGTATCTGGAAGGACGATCTTCCCATGCCCCTCACGTGGAAGAAGTGCACAGTTGGGTAGGAATCGAATCCGATGATCCAAAGGCCCGGGTAATTGAGCGAACCTCGCGGAACGCAGGTACACGGTGTGTTGCTGGGGCAGCTCCCGACCCACGACACTTATTTTGGGCCGGATGGACGGCAGCGTGGAGCTCTGGGACTTCATCGTGAAGAGCGAGCAACCGTGCGTGATCCAGAGCCTCTCGGGTCGCATAATCACGGGGATCTACAGTCACGACCTATTCCTGGACCCGCAGTGCGTAGCTTTCTGCGACTTCAACGGTATCCTCAGGCTGTTCCTGGCACCGTTCGTCTTCATCGAATACGACACCACGCAGATCCAATGGATGGAGAATTTCATCCAGCGGCAAAGTGAAAGGGTGAGATCAGAGGCCCGTTAACGACTACCTTTCAGGCGGCCTAGCAGCCGGTGCTGCGAACTCTCGCGTCTTCCAGATATGCAACTGCAAGGATTGGCAGAAGGCGTGGACAAGGGCGAATGCGGAAAGCATCGAGGAGAAGCAGAGGCTGGCGAGGGAAGTGGCCGAAAGGAGACAAATGGAAGAGGCGGAGAGGGACAAAGTTGTGGTAGCGGAAAGGGAAGCGCCTGCCGTGGAAGAGACAAAGATCGCGGTAGCATTCTTATATCCACTGGCCGCGGAGAATAGTTAATGAAATAAAAGGAGGCTTCTCAAGTCTCGAACTACCTCCCCGTCCACCAGAAACCCTGGGAGTTGCTCGAGAGAGCGCAGGAAAGGTGGAAAGCGATGGAGCTGAAGCGTATGCAGCAGGTGATCCTCGAGAAGAAGGGTCTGAGGAAGGACGACCTCGAGAGGCAGCGCGAGCCGATAATGAGGCTGCGGCGGGAGGCGAAACGGAAGAAGCAAAGGCTGCAGGAGACGTTGCAGGCGCGGGATGACATTTTTCAGCACACCATCGCCGCGTTTTTCCCCGAGAGCCAGCAGGAAAGGAAACGAGTTTCCCTTACTCCGGCAATAGCACTTGCCCCTAGGAAAACTTTCGTGAAGGACTCGTTGGCGGAGACTATACTTCAGCAGGAAGTGGAGGTGCTTGTAGAGACAATCTACTTGATACAGTGGCGGTGAAAGGAAAGTTTAGAACTCGTATCTTAAATTAATACTGTCGGATCAGGAATACCCATAAGAGGGGAGCCCGGAATAAGAAACCAGTACGCGGAGGACCCGCAGATCGCGGGCTCGAGTCCTGTCGCCCGAGGCCCTCTTCTTCCGCGGCTCCCATTTGTAGGAGTTGCATAACCTATTCCTACAATACTACGCTTCAAGTATTATCTTAACTCGAATCAATAACATCTCATTTTTAGCAGCGTTCACAGTTTACACTTTCTTTTCACCATCATATCTTCAAGCGACCCCAGGCCTTAGATCTAGACTCCTTATCTTCCAATAATTTCCGCTTATCTTCTTTCTACGAATTGCAAGGACATTGGTCACGCTGACCCAGATGACGAGATCATCTACAATTTCATTGAGACGCAGGCAGAAGTGCTGGACTATCTGCAGAAAAATCCGTTCGAGCATTCGTTCGATTGGAAGAAAGTTCTCAAAGAGGGGAAGTCCAGGAGAGTCTCGATGGATTACAAGTTAAAAAAGCTCAACAACAAGTCAAAGATCGGGCTGACGAGTGGTACCAGCTGGACGTCAGAACGCAGAGATAGCGAACTTAATAATCAGCATAGTGTAAAATCTATCAGGAGATTTTCGAAATAAAGCTAATTATGAAAAATTACGAACTCTGCGAACTTGTAATTCGGTCTCGAGATTTAAGCCGGAGTCCACAATTTATTCTCCATCGTCGTTGACACTGAAACAATCTTCTTGTGCAATATCACATTATGTCGCGCGATTATAATTATTTCGTAAGAATTTTGGAGCAACCTGTTAGTGGGGATGTGAGCGCCAGTCGGTCAACTCGTGCCACCTATAAGCCGAACACTGTCCAGCATCCAGTCAGTCAGTCAGTGTTCTGCGATTCGTCAGCATTCAGCATTCAAGGTCAGCTTTAATAGCAGCTTCACGCTGGACCTCTCTTTTGCGCTTCATTGTTTCATTCCTTATATCGCTGGTTGTTTATTGTGTACTCCGTGTAATAAAGTCCGTCGACAATAATAAATAATACACCCGTAAGTGCGTGCTAAGTTTCCTTTCACTTTCGACGATTCAAGCCAATCAAGGTTGGAGATATCGCCGCGATTTGTGACGCAGTATCTACTGACCTACGCATTGGACAGTTTTCGATATAACTCGTAATCGTGCTGCGTTCTTTATCAATTCTGCTTCCATCTTGTATATATGTATACCGGCGTTCGTAAGTATTGCGGTATTTTTAGAAAATATGATGTTTGGTACAGAGTAAATATTTTTTAATTTTTAAAAATTTCTTGGAGTCCTTTAATAAAATTTGCAACGTTTCTCATTTATTGTTCCACGCAGATTAGGTGCCCTAATACTAGGGTTTATACAAAAACCGGTTTCCACTACTCTCACAAAAGCAGTTTCCGAATTTTCACAGAAAAAACGTAATTAAAATAATAAATATATATTTGTACGTATTTTAGAATTTTTCAGTTTTTTTTTAATATTTATGGAATTACAAAAATATAGCAAAATAAAATACATTCCATCTATACAAAAGCAAATAAGTAAAAAATATTTAAAATAACTAGAATCCGCACACTTTTTTAGTTCATTTAATATTTATGGATCTTCAAAAATATAACACAATAAAATACACTGCATACAAAACCAAATGAAAAAAAAAAAATGAAATAACTAAAATCCGTACAAAATATAAATTAAAAATCTTTACATCATTTAGTATTTTTCATAAAAAAATATGAACTCATGAAGATTAGTTTTACAGTAATCTGTTACTACCTACTACAATATGCCTGCGTCTGAGGCGATTTCAAGTCAAAATTCAATTTTAATTAAATAATTAATTCATTTTACATATTAACTCTAGTATATAAACCCGGTTTTTCAAATGTAAAAACCGGTTTCGGAATTCTACAAATTTATAAAAAAAATGGTTTTTAAACGCGGTTTTTGAAAACTGACAAACCCTACCTAATACTTGTGAACAGTGTATATACAGCTTGTTTTCATCTAGCAGTTAAGATCGGCGATTCTTGGTATTCCACGTAAACGAGAATGCAGTATATTTCGATCCTTCGTTAGATGGAAAATCTTTGTTAAAATCATTGTCCAATCTTGTGTATTTATCCTTCTAGGGTAAACAAGATGAATCGAGTGATTGTACTGCTGTTCGGTGTTCTGGCCGTGGCCGTTGCGGATGTAAGTACACATACGACGCTATTCGAAGGTTTAAAAATTAAATTGAAAATTTGAATTGAAAAAATTCAAATAAACTCTTTCTAATTGTTCCGAGCAGTTATTTCCCTCGCAGCGTTCTGTTTCCGCGAATTTCTTTAACATTACATTTGTATGCAGCAGGAGAATAGGCTGTGCGCGATCGTGCGCCTCGTGCCCCACGATGCGTCGATGGCAAATGTGACAGGAGAATTGAGGATCGTGCAAGACGGGCCGTATGGCCCTTCCCACGTGACAGGCAAGCTGTACGGTCTCAGGGAAGGCTTGCACGGTTTCCATGTGCACGAAAAGGGTGACACGCGGGATGGTTGCACGTCCGCAGGCGCCCACTACAATCCCACGAATGTAAAGGAAACGAAACTAATTTAATTCTCTTTCCTACAACTCCTTCCATACCAACTTTCCAAGATGTCTTGCAGGGGTTCTATTTCAAATTAATCTTGTGGCTTTATCTTTCGAAAATTCACTGAGCTCAGATGCATCACGGTGGGAAAGACGATGAGGAGAGGCACGTAGGCGATTTGGGCAATATCCTAGCGAACGACCAAGGGGAAGCACACGTGGACATCGTGGACTCCATCGTTGCTCTCACTGGGCCGCACGGCATTCTTGGCCGCTCGGTCGTCGTCCATGCCGACGTGGACGATCTGGGAAAAGGCAACCACAAGCTTTCGTTGACCACTGGGAACTCTGGGGGTCGTTTGGCTTGCGGTATCGTAGCCGTTTTGTAAGTTTCTCGTGGCTTTTGTTCACAGGCTGACTCACCGTAAAAAACATATTTCTATTTAATATTACGAATACCGCATGCTGTTGAATCCTTCTCAAAGCACTCTGCGAGAACGAGGAGAAAGATGGTAATAAACTCGACGGGGAAAATAATTTTTTTCAGATAACCGTGAGGTCCTGCGAAGCACGTGGCGATGCATCGACCGAAGAACCTTCCGAAATGAATTCTGCGGTAGTAGAAATAAGATAGTTCTAGCAGATCCCATATTTGATAGATTGGGGTTCAGATAGTACTTAAAGCATGGTATTATTTTACACTTTCTGCTGTTCACTCTACATGTATATGTACATATAAAGTAAAGCTGAGAATCTTGGGGAAAACATGTTTTATTTCAAGTAATAAAATAAAATTTAAAAAATTAAATTAAACCGACTTTAAAATGCCTAAGAAAAGCATAAAATAATTTTTCTTATTACTTTCTTAATAATATAACTAAATATCTATTTATACCTTTTGAGCTCGGCGCCAGTCAGTTAATTAAAAAAAATAAAGATCGGTTATATACTTAGTTCCGTATTCTAATAATCGTTGATAACTTTATACTATATGAAGTTTATTATTATTAATAAATAGTACGCATTAAAGTCAAGCTCGCCGCATACCGTCTTCGTATCATTTCGGTCGCGGCCCGCACCACTACGCCGACACCGATGCGAGATTCGCCGGAAACGCAGGCAGAAGTGCTGGACTATCTGCAGAAAAATCCGTTCGGGCATTCGTTCGATTGGAGGAACGTTATTCGAGAGGGGAAAACCAGGAGATTCGTAATGGATTACAAATTGAAAAAGGTCAACAACAAGTCAAAGATCGGGCTGCCAAGTCGTACCAGCTGGACATCAGAACACAGGGACAGCGAACTTAAGGTGAGGTTCCGGTCTAGAGCCCATCAAAATAGGTGACCTTTTGGAATTAATTAAAGGAAAACTACTACATATAATTTAATGGGACTTTTTGCGTTGTATTAAGGATGTCTTCAGTTATAGAAATATATTTTTTATTTTATAATTAATCATTGCAGACTGTACTGGGGACTCCATCGTGATTGACACTGAATCAGCCCCCTTTGTGCAACGTCACATACTACCGCGCGATTATAATTAATTCGTGACAAATTTGGAGCAACCTGATAGTGGGGATGCTACCGCTAGCCGGTCAACTCTTGTCACCTATAAACTGTAACACTGTGCAGCATCCAGTCAGTCAGTCAGTGTTCTGCCATTCGTGAGCATTTAACATTCAAGGTCAACTTTAATAGCAGCTTCACGCTGAACCTCTCTTTTGGGCTTCATTGTTTCATTCGTTATTGTATCGCTCGTTGTTTATTGTGTACTCCGTGTAATAAAGTCTGTCGACAATAATAAATAACGCGCTCGCAAGTGCGTGCTACGTTTCCTTCCACTTCCGACGTTTCAAGCAATTCAAGCCAATCAAGGTTGGAGGCATCGGGGCGATTCGTAGCGCAGTATCTACTGACCTACGCATTGGACAGTTTTCGATATAACTCGTCATAATCGTGCTGCATTCTTTATCAATTCTGCTTCCATCTAGTATATATGTATACCGGCGTTCGTAAGTATTAGGACACCTGTTGTATTTTCAGAAAATATGATGTTTGGTACAGAGTAAATTTTTTTTAAATTTTGAAAAATTTTTTGAAGTCCTTTAATAAAATTTGCAACGCCTCTCATTTACTTATTGTTCCACGCAGAGTAATTAATATCCTAATACTAGGGTTTATACAAAAACCGACTTTTGAAAAACCAGTTTTCGAATTTTCACAAAAAAGTATAATTAAAATAATAGATGAATATTTGCACTTATTTTAAAAAATTTCAGTTTTTTTAATATTTGTGGAATTACAAAAATATAACAAAATAAAGTATAGGTACTCTTTCTATACAAAAGTCAAGAAGTAAAAAAAATTAAAATTAATTCATTTTAATTAAATAATTAATTCATTTTTACATATTAATTCTAGTATATAAACCCGGGTTTTTCAATATAAAAAACAGTTTCCGAATTCTACAGATTTAAAAAAAAAATGGTTTTTGAAAACCAACAAATCCTACCTAATACTTATGAACAGTGTATGTAGTCTACTTTTGCTAGTAAAAACAAAACGTAGATGCAGCTTGTTTTCATCTGGCAGTTAAGCTCGGTGATTCTTGGTATTCCACGTAGACGAGATTCTAGAAAATTTCGATTCTTCGGTAGATGAAAAATCTTTGTTAAAATCATTGTCCAATCTCATGTATTTATTCTTCTAGGATAATCAAGATGAATCGTGTGATTGTACTGCTGTCCGGTGTTTTGGCCGTGGCCGTTGCAAATGTAAGTGCACATACGCCGCTCTTCGAAAGTTTAAAAATTAAATGAAATCGAATTGAAAATTTGAATTGAAAAAATTCAAAAAAATTCTGTCTACTTCTTCCTCGCAGTTATTTTCCTCGCAACGTTCGGTTTCCGTGAATTTCTTTAACATTACATTTATATGCAGCGGGAGACAATGCTCCGCGCGATCGTGCGTCTGGAGTCTCACGATGCGTCGACCGCAAATGTGACGGGAGAATTGAGGATCGAGCAAGACGGGCCGTATAACCCCCCATCCCATATCACAGGCATGGTGTACGGTCTCAGCGAAGGCTTGCACGGTCTGCATGTGCACGAAAAGGGGGACATACAGGATGGTTGCATGTCCGCAGGCGCCCACTACAATCCCACGAATGTAAAAGAGACGAAATTAATTTAATTACTTTTCCCACAACTTCTTCCAGTACAAACTTTCCAAGTTGTCTCGTAGGAGTTCTATCACTTTCAAGTTAATCCTGTTCATCTATTTCTCGAAAATTCACTGAGCTCAGCCTCCCATTTTCCGTGGAAAGTGCGAGCACAATTTCATAGATGGATTGTTGCTTCTGTTTCCAAAGACGCATCACGGTGGGAAAAACGATGGAGAGAGGCACGTAGGCGATTTGGGCAACATACTAGCGAACAATCAAGGGGAAGCACGCGTGGATATCACGGACTCCCTCATTTCTCTCACTGGGCCGTACAACATCCTTGGTCGCTCGGTGGTCGTCCATTCCAGCGTGGACGATCTGGGAAAAGGCCACTATAAGCTGTCATTGACCACTGGCAACTCTGGGGGTCGTTTGGCTTGCGGTATCGTAGCCGTTTTGTAAGTTTCTCGTGGCATGCTCTTGAATCCTTCTCAAGACACCCTTCGCGAACGAGGAGAAAGATGGCGATAAACTCGACGGGGAAAATAATTCTTTTCAGATAACTGTGAGGTCCTACGAAGCACGTGGCGATGCATCGATCGAAGAACCTTCCGAAATGAACTGTACGTAGTAAAAAGAAGATAGTTCCAGCAGATCCCATATCTAATAGATTGAGGTTAAGATAATACTTAAAGCCTAAGTAGTATTATTTAACACTTTCTGCTGTCCACTCTACATGTATATGTACTATAAAGTAAAGCTGAGAATCTTGAGGAAGACACGTTTTATTTCAAGAAAAAATTAACCGACTGCGCACAGATACCGTTTAAGCGTTGCGAATCAATGAAACTTTATATTTAGTTTCTAGTCCAACCGCTAGTAGCATTGCGATCGATAACGTTGCACGTGACACTTAAGTGGTAATGGACTCCCAGCACCCTAGAAACTTGATAAGTACCGAAAAGTCCATCGGACATTCTGGACATTAATAGTTAGCCAATAAAAGGTCCTTAGTCACTTCAAATATTTGTACTCGAAGGGACACTAATTCCGATCGATTCAAGAAGAACCAACGGTTATATTCAGTCACCATCTTTATTAAAAAACCAGTAGGAACAATAAGGCTTATCAAAATCTAATCAGATTTCAATGGAACAGCATCAGTCCACAGTAAAATTGACCGATGTCGCACTGCTGCTGTCTCATCCTCCATCACCAAAGCCCTAAGCACTTAAAAAAGATTTTGAGGCCCCCTTATACAGGGTAGCCACTTCAACGCAATGTACGATTTCTTAGGTATTTCCGGTAATTTGGCTAAAAAGTGTTTCCAATAAAAGTTTCAAAAGATTTTGAAATTCAGAAAATTTCTATGGCGCTCCTCCCCTCCTCCTGATGCCCTAAGCTTATTTTCTCTTATTGGTTAATGCAGCACTGGGCTTGGTCAGTGTTTCGAACGAAACAATCTCTCAAAAGCCATTCCATCTGATTCACCCCGGTTGCTCTTGCTTCGTCACCGCGCATTCGAACGCGTACTGTGCGTGGCCCTGGTTATCGACCGAGAACTGTAGCTGAGGCATGTCCTGCGTGGTCTGCAGGAACGGCTCGAATTGGGACTGCTGTATGTTCTCCATTTCGGCCTGATGGACTATCCTCGATATTTCGGACTTCACTTTCACCTGCAACGCTGCCGAGAATCCTCTAACGGTCTCCTCCACCGCCACGAAATACTTCGTTAGAGCATCGTTAGGTGGTGCTATGTGATGGTGGCCGTGATCCTGGACGAACGTCTGAGGGGCTATTACGTGAAGCCTCCTTAACGCGCCGGTGGAATTCTGGGTGGACGAGGACGGCGACGGGCAGTTCAGCGGCGTGGAAGGCGGAGAAACGGGTTTCACATTGTTATTCGTCCCGATCTCTTCTACTGGCGCCGGCTCGATCGGTCGATTCAGTTTCCGCCTCTTGCCGACGATGTACGGGTTCAGCTTCTGCTTGCTACCTAGGAACGGGTTCAGGAATCCCATCTCCGCTTCGTACTTCCACGGTTTCATCGCGGTGCTCCCTTCCACGCGCTTTCCACTCCGGTTCTTCAGAGCCTTCGTGTAGAGGTCCCTCAGATAGCTCCACCTTGTCTTGCATCTTTTCGCTGGAAACGATATCCCGATTCTTAAGCTTCTAAGCTGTCGGGATTCACGGATTCCTACGGAGTTATACTTACCCGTCACTCCCAGTTTCGTACCGATAATCTCCCAGATCCTCAGCCGCACGTCTTGGTTACAGTAGTCCGGGGCATCGATGTCGTAGAGCTCCTGGTGCTGCCTCACCATCGTGATCAGCTTCGCGTCGTCCATTCTCTTCTGGGAGAATATCAGGCGCGACCGAAAGTTCGACCTAGGAAACGAGCGCTCGATTCGGTTCGGTCAGCCTCACTGAGCCCTCACCATTCCCTTATGCGAAGTATTTTTAGACCATCTCGTTTCGGTTCGGTTCGGTTCGGAAGCGTTCGGCTCGCTCGGATACGTAACTTCGATTATCAAATGCAATTTCTTATACACCGTTAGGTCACGCGTTTCGCTGACTTTCCAGCCGATAAATGTACTTTATATTAATTACTGCGCGATTGCAATTCGCCTGCGCATCTAACTTTCTTAGTTCACGATTTCTCTTCTGAATTACGAAGCTGGGCTGCTCGCACGAAGTTTGCAATCACTCCGCGTGTACGAAGTTCTTATAACGGAAGTGTAACGACAATAAAGTATATGCGTATGATAATCATCTTATTTACGCTTTAATGTAACCAGTTCGAGGTTTCAATTACCCAGCTTGTTCTGTAAATCTCGCAGAATAATCTAGAATGGTAGGATGGATGTACCAGTAAATGAACACGTACCAGTAAACGGACATTTTTTATTAAAACGAGTACAATAAGTTATTAAAGTAAGCAACTAATTATTTAGAGACTTCTTCTTATTTCTTGCTTCATATCCAAAAAAATCTTTGCAGCACGTGGAATCAATCGCGCCGCAAACATAATTTTATAATAGTGTCCATTCATTAGCCTTAAGTCAAAGAGGAGATATAATACGAGGCGTCACTCGACAAGGACAGAAATAAACTAGGGAAATCACTAGACAACCAATTTAAATGCCCATTCGGCAATGATCGGTAAACTTCGGCAACAATCAGCCAACTGCGGGAAGGTGCATTTAGTCGATTTGAATATCCCGCTCGAATAGACAACCAATTTAAATGCCAAAGTCAACTAAGGACTTCAAAGGTTCCGCCCGGAATGACGCCTCTTATTATAACTCCTCTTTACTTAAGTGTTCATTTACTGGTGCGTTTACCCTAGATCTGTATATTTTATAAATTGACGAGAGAATTTTCCGCAAGCCGTGCTTCTAAATTCTTTTCCCTTTCGAATCGTAATCCAAAGTTCGGTTGAAGATATGTGAAACGCCCTGTAGTCAAATAATAAGGGAAAACTGTTTTACCATCCGAGGTAAGAACAACTAGCGCCACGGTTGCGATTTGAAATCGAATTCTATTCAAACGAATCTGAATTTCGCTCGCTTTTCTAAACGGTAAGAATTTTATTACGATATCCAATTCAGTAAGAACACTTTTACAAACAGAACGCAAATTCAATTCTTAATTAACAATCTGTAATACACTTCGAATTATCCAAACCAATTGTAGCAGTATCAATCCCTACCTAACATTGTTGCCACAAAAATATTTCTCTGACTGCAGTATATACCCTTCCCGGTTCCCATATTCCCGTATACTGACTAAGAAATAAAGAAAAAAAGTTGCCCTTTAAAAACAGCAAGTATCGCAAACATGGACGCGTTTATTTGCAACAAATGTTTCGCCACCGTCAATAGAGGCAAGAAACCATTTTGCTTGACCCAGTGCGGTCACATATTCTGCAACGCGTGCATTCAACAAGGTATATAAACCAGAACTAGTTAACGCGATTCGTTAAGTACTTCGTCTAAAACTACCTCCTACTAAGGAAGAACATCAAATTACTAATCTCCAAACATTTAGCCGAGAAGCAGTGCCCCCAATGCCAGCAGCTGGACGTCTTCTCCGTGGAGCTGCAGCAGCCGTCCCTATCGAGAGTGGAGAACTTCTTCGCTTCGCTCAGCGAGTCGCTGGATTCGTTGACCAAAATATGTGGCTTCCAGAATAATCAAACGAAGATCATACTGCAGCGTTTCAACGAAATCGTGAGGGCCTTCGAACCCCTCGCGCCCGAAAGATAAACCTAATTCCTCGATCGAATTCCAGGACAGGAAGTACGACATGCTGAAGTCCCATTACTACAACCTCTCTCAAAGCGTGAAGCCACTCAAGGACAAGTATCTGAAGCTGAAGGTGGAGAACATGGAGATGCAGAAGAAACTGGCGGCGACGGAAACGCTCAACAGGAAGCTAAACGCGGGCGACATGACTACCCCGATGAATCCTAACGTTAAGAGAAACCAGGCGAGGTACAGAGAAAAAGGAACGTCGCCGATGGTGCAGGAGGCAAAAAGATATCGTCTGTTCGCAGGAATATTCCCAGCTCGGGCATTTCGTCTTACGGGCCCAACTTGTCCAGTCAATCTTTCAGCATCGGAAAGGAACACCAGATGCTGGACGGCTTTCGTATACCCCACTCTGTGCAATCTATGAGCTCCCGTGGAACTTCGGATACGAATTCCACTTACACTTTCAGACATTAGATGGAATTATAATATTCAGAAATATTGTATTAGTTTATTCTTTAGATCTCGCCTAAAATATTTTAAAAAAAAGCGGGGCTTTCGTCTTCAACTCTTAGCTATATATATTATGTTCTCCCATGTTCAAAACAAAATAAAAGTTGAAATTTAAAAACAAATCGTTTCATTTTTAAAACATTATTTGAGGGTTTAGATGCAATAAGGGGACTGGCGCTCGAAAATGGGAAAAATTATTTTTAAAAAATATAGTGTTGTAAAGCTCGTCAAGACACACATTTTTTCTATTTACAGTTTGTTTATAGAATCATTACTATTCGAGCTAAAAATTATAAACAAAAACGTTTTTCATCATCCAAAATCGTAATTTCTTTAAACATAAATTGCGATAATTTGAGTAAATATTAAAGGATCGTTATGAGACTTAAAACATAACTTGAGAAAACCCTAGCGAAGCCGTAAAATGTATGCACAAAACCCTTATGTTAAAAAATGTAATAATATTTAATTAAAACGAAATACTGGACATAACCCATGTTTTTCAACGTTCGCCGTTAAAAAGTATCGAGGCAATTTCGAGGTACTTATAACTTGCAACGACTAAGTTTTTCCTTAATATACAAGGACGATTTTCACCAATTTTCACGCTGATTAATAAATAATTGTGGAAGATATGATGATATATATAAAGATCGATACCAAAATATATTTAGCAGTTTTAGCACTCGCGTTGACTGTTGGTGGCGCGCGAGATTTATATATATCATCATATCTTCTACAATTATTTATTAAACAGTGTGAAAATTGGTGAAAATCTTCCTTGTATATTAAGGAAAAACTTTGTCGCGGCAAGTTATATGTACTTCAAAATTGCCTCGATACTTTTTAACGGCGAACGTTGAAAAACATGGGTTATGTCCAGTATTTCTTTTTAATTAAATGTTATTACATTTTTTAACATAAGGGTTTTGTGCATATGTTTTACGGCTTCGCTAGGGTTTTCTCAAGTTATGTTTTAAGTCTCATACCGATCCCTTAATATTTACTCAAATTATCGCAATTAATGTTTAAAGAAATGATGATTTTGGACGATGAAAAACTTTTTGTTTATAATTTTTAGCTCGAATAGTAATGATTCGATAAACAAACTGTAAATAGAAAAAATGTGTGTCGTGACGAGCTTTACAACACTATATTTTTTAAAATACAGTTTAACAACATTTAATTTCCCAATATTTCTTAACGTTTGGACAATAATTTTTCCCATTTTCCCTGTCCCATGTGCCCTCATTTTAGTTATTTGTTCATTTTTAACCGACTTCTAATACAACAAGTGTTCCTGACTACTCCATATTTTTCTTTCTCGAGAAATCGGAAATTTTCTTGAGAATTCTCGAGAAATTGAAAAAAATATTACAAATTTTATATTTTTGGAATAACGATGACAATATTTATCATAAACACAAGAAAACTTTAACTGATTGTTTATTCTTGTCTAATTTGCACAAAACTTGTATAAATAAAAAAAATAAAATAAAATTCATAAATTTATTTATTCAATACAAAATTTGTGCAAAGCGAAACATTACTTTCTTCTTTTAAAATAGTTTTTTAATCAATTTCTCTTCTTTTTTTGTGATAAATATGGATATTAAATAAAAAAACGCGTATGTATTTTGAATTTTTCGAAGAGTTGTGAGAATTTTTCGAAAAATTGTATAAAGAATACGATAGTTTTGTCTCTTCTTTTCGATATTTATTCTTTAATAGCTACAATAAACTCGTTACTTATTTCAACGAACATACAAATTTTCTAAACTGTTAAACAGGAATTTCAGAGCACCTTCGCCAATCACTAATGCCGAATCTTCTCCACAGAGATTCTCTATTATAACTCATACAGGTTCTAACGCTACTAACAAGATTTATTATAAATTGCAGCTGCGTTTATACGTTCGCGATTTCCTAGACTCAAGTTTCTCGAGCAAAAGAGTATTTCCCGAGAAATAAGAAATAAGCAATTACAAAACTCCTCGCGAACAAATTCTCAAGAAGGAACACTAAACACAAGCTACCTCTAATAATAAGTTATCGACGCCACGTGTCGGTCTAATAAAACAGCCGCATTATTCCGATAACCCAATTTTTCTTTCCCACAACAAACTTATGTAAATCCCTGAACTCGCGCGTTATCGCACGTGGCGTTAGGTTAAAACCGCTCGCGCGAGGCCCCTGCATCGATCCGCTTTCGTTAATGTTAATACCAAATGACATCATGCGGAGATCCGTCGAAAGTAACCGACCCAAAATTTACTTTCGTCGCATCGTTAATAGTAAGTGAACCACGCCTTCCGTATTTTAATCCAGTATCTCCAAGGATTCTCCCTTCTCGATTGCGGAAGGTTCAATGTAAAATCCTGAGGGATTCAGTCTGCTCTGTATGAAAACCTATATTGCAATTTTTAATAGGCGGGAGGACTGGCCGGCACTTCGGTCGACGTAGCGTTGTATCCGCTAGACACGTTGAAGACTCGTCTGCAAGCTAAACAAGGGTTTATTAAGTCCGGGGGATTCTCCGGCCTCTACAAAGGAATCGTTCCTGTACTGATCGGTTCAGCGCCGACTGGTAGATATAGAAACGCGAGACGCGCGTCAAGCGCTTTGTAAATTACGCAGCACCGCGATCGGAAGCGCTTATATTCTTTGTAATATTTCAGCGGCCCTGTTCTTTGTAACGTACGAGGGTATCAAAACTGCGGCGCAACGTAGAGTCCCCGAAAAGTATCACTCTGCGCTTCACATGGCTGCGGCGTCTTCGGCGGAAATGGTAATGTTGGAGAGGTAGTTCGACGGTTGGAGGTCGGGTGAATTCATTTGCATTTGTGGTAAAGGTAGCGTGTCTCATACGAGTGCCGATCGAAGTTGTGAAGCAGAGGAAGCAGGCGTTAATGTTGCACAGGAAGGATATTAGCCTGGCGTTGCTGTATCGTGGCTACTGGAGTACTGTTTCCAGGGACATGCCTTTTAGCTTGATACAGTTCCCGATATGGGAGTATCTTAAGAAAACGTGGAGCTTGAATGTAAATAGAGATGCCCTTCCAGTGGAAAGCGCTGCGTGCGGAGCTGTTGCAGGTTCGGAGATTTGTAATGGTTTTTTGGTTTATTTGGTATATTGTTGATTGGGTGAAAATTCGTAGGTGGTATCGCTGCTACGCTCACTACACCGCTGGACGTTGTGAAGACGAGAATAATGCTCGCTCACAAAAGCACGGAGTCTTCGAACTTGAAAATATCAAGGGTTCTGCAAGATGTATATAGGGAAAGAGGCTTGCGTGGGTAAGATTTTCTTTTTTTTACAGTTAGAAGGGTGGTAATTATTATGGAGGATGTAATTTTAGTAAATTTAGTTGAAATTAACTTCTATTTTAATTGAGGAACTAAATTTTTTGAAGTTGAATACTATTTTAATTCATTTTCTTAAAATTTCTAGTTGGTGGAATTAAATTTTTCGAAAATTTTGTAGAAATTAACTTCTGTTTTAATTGATTACTTTAAATTTTCTAGTTAGAGGAGCTAAATTTTTTGTAAATTTTTTTGAAGTTGAATACTATTTTAATTCATTTTCTTAAAATTTCTAGTTGGCGGAACTAAATTTTCCGAAAATTTTGATGATATTAACTTCTATTTTAATTCATTTTCATAAAATTTCAAGTTGGAGGAGCTAAATTTTTCGTATATTTTGTTGAAATTTAAATCTAATTCAACCCAATACGTAAAAACTTCTAGTTGGAGGAGCTAAATTTTTTGTAAATTTTTTGGAAGTTAAATACTATTTTTATTCATTTTTTTAAAATTTCTACATGGCGGAACTAAATTTTTCGAAAATTTTGATGATATTAACTTCTATTTTAATTCATTTTCATAAAATTTCAAGTTGGAGGAGCTAAATTTTTCGTATATTTTGTTGAAATTTAAATCTAATTCAATCCAATACGTTAAAACTTCTAGTTGGAGGAGCTAAATTGTTTGTAAATTTTTTTGTAGTTAAATACTATTTTAATTCATTTTCTTAACATTTCAAGTTGGAGGAATTAAATTTTTCGAAAATTTTGTTGAAATTAACTTCTATTTTAATTAATTTTCATAAAATTTTAAGTTGGAGGAGCTAAATTTTTCGTATATTTTGTTGAAATTTAAATCTAATTCAATCCAATACGTAAAAACTTCTAGTTGGAGGAGCTAAATATTTTTAAAATTTTTTTGAAGTTAAATACTATTTTAATTCATTTCCTTAAAATTTCTAATTGGAGGCGTTAAATTTTTCGAAAATTTTGTAGAAATTAACTTCTATTTTAACTGATTACGTTCAAATTTCTAGTTGGAGAAATTAAATTTTAGTAAATTTAGTTGAAATTATCTTCTGCTTTAATTGATTACGTTAAAATTTCTGGTTGGAGGAGCTAAATTTTTGTATATTTTGTTGAAATTAAAATCTATTTCAATCTTTTATGTTAAAATTTCTAGTTCGAGGCGCTAAATTTTTTATAAATTTTGTTGAAGTTAAATACTATTTTAATTCATTACCATAACATTTCTAATTGGAGGAACTAAATTTTTTGTAAATTTTGTTGAAGTTAAATAATATTTTAATTCATTTCCTTAAAATTTCTAGTTGGAGGCGCTAAATTTTTCGAAAATTTTGTTGAAATTAACTACTATTAAAATTGATTATATTCAAATTCCTAGTTGGAGGACCGAAATTTCTCGAAAATTTTGTCGAAATTAAATTCTGCGTTAATTGATTAACGTTAAAATTTGTAGATAGAACAGCTAAATTTTTCGTAAATGTAGTTGAAATCGACTTCTATTTTAATTAATTATTTTAAAATTTCTAGTTGGAGGATCAAAATTTTTCGTAAATTATGTATAAATCCACTTCTATTTTAATTGATTACAATAAAATTTCTAGCTGGAGAGGAGAAATTTGTCGTAAATTTTGTAGAAATTAAATTCTACTTTAATTCATACCGTTAAAATTTCCAGATGGACGGGCTAAATTTTTCGAGAATTTTGTTGAAGTTAAATTCTATTTTAACACATTTCCTTAAAATTTCTAATTCGAGGAGCTAAATTTTTCGTAAATTTTTTTTAAATCAACTTCTATTTTAATTCATTACCATAAAATTTCTAGTCCGAGGAGCTAAATTTTAGTAAATTCAGTTGAAATTATCTTCTATTTTAATCGATTACGTTAAAATTTCCAGTTAGAGGATCAAATTTTTTCGTAAATTATGTATAAATTTCCGTATTATTACGGAGGACGTAATTTTAGTAAATTAAGTTGAAATTATCTTCTATTTTAACTGATTACGTTAAAATTTCTAAATCTTACATTTAGAGCTTCGTCAATTTTGCAGACTCTACGCCGGCGTCGGGCCCAGAGTGCTCTGGATAACTTTGGGCGGTTTTATTTTCTTCGGCACTTACGAAGAAGCGAAAAGCATAGTGACAAAGTATATCTTGCGTCCACTAATTTTTCACAAGGGAAGTAACGCGTATTAAGAATGCATGTAAGTATATAAAAAATATATTAAAGATGCGATTAATACAATTCAGTAACAATTACGAGTATGTTACACGAAATTCCTTCGTTCACAGTTACGAAATAACAATATACGAAAATATATTTTACACTTCCTGTCCAACGTTGAACGTTTACAAAAAGTAACGCGAAACTTTCAACGTATAAACGTGTAATATATTAATTGCCTTCAACTAACGCATGAATGTTGCTTAAGAAGAGAAGATATATCATTGCATTCGTCATCTTTAAAGTTTAGATTTTAAGTGGCCCATTAGCTTCTCCAGCTTCATCGCCTTTTGAAGATTACCTTGGATTTTCAATTTCCCAGTCATGAAAGCCGACGTTGGTTTCAATTTCCCTACACAAACGATTATATTATTACTACGAACTTGAATTTCATGTTGAGTTTCTACATCGATATTTACCGGAGAACATTGCGAACAAGTTTTGAGAGTCCATTGTCAAAGTAGCATCTGGCGGTTGACTCGGTTCCCCTTTACCCGTTGCTCCTTTACCGTTTTTAAGATCCACGTACCACGTACCGGTCTCTTCGCCTACAAAATTTATGATAAGAATCATGAAACACTTAAGAAGGGAGGCCTGTTTAGGACGCTAGGAATAAGGTGATTCCTGCGAATTTTTTTCTGAGAAACTGTTAAGCCGATCTTTTCCAAACTTTCAGGGTATTTTAGTTCACATTCAAACAATAAAAACTAATTTTTACGTTACAAAGTGTTCGGTAGAAATGAAGAAACATGAACACGTTCGTTAGGACTCGCGCGCCGGAGTTACAAATTGGTGATTATAATAGCCCCATTTCTTGCCTGAAATAAAAAAACCAAGGATTCTCTTATTTCTAGTATAATTACACTGTCGGTGAACCTAAGACATTGATAAATAAATTGAATTAAATAACTCTTTCTGCATAAATAGTACGAAATATTTTGAGGCAGAATCGCAACTTTTTCTTTGAAATCCCACCAATTTGCGAACTTTGAACTTTTTTTTCATTTGTTAGGTTCATCGACGATGTAATAATACTAGATATAAGAAAATCCTTGGTTTTTTTATTTCAAGGAAGAAACGGAGCCACCATTACGATCGCCAATTTGCAACTCCGGCGCGCGAGTCCCAACGAACGTGTTCATGTATCTCCATTTCTACCGAACACTTCGTAACGTAAAAATTAATTTTTACAGTTCGAATGTGAACTAAAATACCCTGAAAGTTCGAAACAGATCCGCTCAACAGTTTCTCGTAAAAAAAATTATTCCAAGCACCCCAAACAGAGCTCGCTCCTTAATCATTACAGAACATTAACTACCTTTAACATTGAACTGATATACAGCTCCCGTTTTAGTAACCAGATCATTATTCAAATTCGCCTCGATGACAGCAAAAATTCGAGAAATCTTCCCCTCCGGCTTCCCAGCCTCCTGCGCGCTATCAGTCTTCTTTGGCTTTCTATTAATCATTCGGTCTTGTAAAGTCAATTGCGCCAAGTTATCTTCCAAGAAGAAGTCTAGCATCAAATTATCCTTGTTCGCTAGAAAAGCAAAAGCGAATCGTAGCACCCAGAGAAAACCAAACAGCGTATCTGTGCATTCCCAGCTCACCTGGGTTGCACGCGTACTCAGTAAAATCAGTGATCCCTTCGCTCTTCAGTATCTCCTCGTCGCTCATGAACTGTCCAGTAACGGACCTACTGTCTTTACAAATCAAAGCGTAGACAGCGTCTCCCACTATTTCCGGTTTGCGGCTGTGATTGTCGGAGCCAGGCCCAGATAGCATCTCGATCGCAGCCGTGTGAATAGCTTAAACACGAAACCTCGACGTTAGGCTTTTCTGTATTGAACTAAGAAGGCGAAGCGTCGAAGCGAGATTCACCAGTCCTTGGCCAAACAGCGTTGACAGCGATACCGTCCTCTTTAAACTCCTCCGCCATCCCAAGGGCGCACATAGACATGCCATATTTGGATATCGTGTAGGCTACGTGATCCTTAAACCATATCGGCTTCATGCTCAGCGGCGGACTTATATTTACTATGTGCGGGTTGCTGCTCTTCTTTAAGTAGGGCAGACACGCCTTAGACCTTAAAACGATTACACGCTATCGATATGAACTCGGTCGACGGAAGTTATCAGCCGTTGCGTTCTAAAGTATTGTAGGTCAGCGGCGCGATTAATATCTACACACTTACACCAAAAACGTTCCCCTGGCGTTAATGTTGTTCATAAGATCATACTTTTTCATATCCGTCTGTTCCGTGCCTGTCAAAGAAATCGCACTTGCGTTATTTATAACAACATCAATACCGCCGAACTTATTAACAGCATTTTCTACAGCGGAAACTACTTGTGCTTCGTCTCTTACATCAACGACGCACGGCAACGCTTTCCCACCGGCCTGCTCGACTGAAATGCACAGCAACATTAATCGACCGTTCGTTACTCCGACGAAAAAACAAGGTAATTACTTTCTGCAGCTGCGGTGTATATGGTGCCTGGCAATTTCGGGTGCGGCTCGGCGGTCTTGGCCGCGATAATAACGTTCGCCCCGTCTCTGGCCGCCTTCAAGGCGATACTTTTCCCGATGCCCCTCGACGCACCGGTGATAAAAATCGTGCGTCCGGCAAGTTTTCTGCGTGAAATACATATTAAACATCCGCGCCGTATATAATCGTAGCGTAAAGCTCGGGGGACGAAAGGAGACATTTTATATTAATTTAACAGTGGAAGTCTACGTTTATCAATAAAATCTTGGAACCGGATGTTCGGTGATCTAATCTTCGACGCTTGATATTAAGAGCGCAGTGGAAAACAGGCGCATATTGCTGTTTTCTGATTTTAGGGGAGAATAAGTCGAAGGAAAAATTATTTTCGTAAGAAATTCTTTTAAGCGCTAATTGAACTGGATGGTAAATGAGAATTATTAGCAAACGTTTGCTGAGAAATTACTTTTATTAGGTCAGCTTTTGGTACATTTTAGTTTGAATAAATCGTTAGTTCCGGTAGGTAATTTGAATATTTTTTAAATATTTTTTTTTTTAATATTTAGTAAGTAAGAAATAGTAGTAAACTCATAAAAAAAAATTTTAAAAATTAAAGAATTAAAATAAAATTATAATTAAACTCTCAGTTATATTTTTCACTACATTTTTTTTCGCCGCGCGAAGAGAATTCAATGTGATTTCGCTCGGAAAAACTTTCGTGCTATTATATTCGGAACTAATTAATGGTGCAAAAGAACGCAAATTTATGCGTATTTGGCACGTGCCTTTTTTCCACTGAGCCTCTCGATTATAATCTACTAGCTTTACTACTCGGCTTCGCCCGAAATTTAGATTCTGATTTTATAAAAAAAAATGTATTTATTTTTTTCGTGAAATTAGTCGCATTCGTCTGGGTTAGCTAGGTATAATGAGCTCGGACACATTTCGTGACCCCGGAGTTTACCGTTCGAAAGTTTTCAGGCGACAGAGAAGCACGGAAACACTTTTTGCTTTATATATTAAAATGCGGACTCTGGCAAAATTTAGCAAATTGTTCGAATTTGCTACACCATTTTAGTTCAAAGTTTCCTTCTTAACGATGCTAGATAATAGACGTGGAAATGCGATTCTTCTATTTACTTCGACTTCATTAATGCGAAGGATTACGAAAACCAGTTATTCATAAAAACGACTTGCAGGAATGTTTAAGGATGCGTTAAGTTTTTGCATACGTACCCCGTATTGATCATATTGTAAATAGATCGAGCTGTCAAAGGCCGTGAGAAAGCTTGTGCGACTGTCGGGACAGTGAGCGCTGTATTGGAGTGCAGCGACGATGTCGAAATCAAAGAAATGCTCGCGGATATATGTAAACTCGAGATGTGCACTTTGAATAGGTAGGAATAAATATCGAATTATCGTGTCGCTGTGTATAACGGTCCAACGTCCAATTCTGAGGATCTGCTAATTAATGCTGCCTCAAGAATGTCCAATGTCTAACAATATGGCGAGAATTTCACGTGGAAGTTCGATCGACCCGTGCAGGAAAGAATTCTCGCATAAATTCTACCTGGGACTTGAAACAATTTGATAGGATCGAATTTAATCTTATCATAGATATGCTGGGTGGTAGAATAGCGCTCTGTAGATAAAACTTAAGCTTTAGTGAATTCGATCTATTTACGGAATTACTATATAGCTTTTGTATTTTACATTTTTCTCAAACATATAATTAAATTTATCAGCACTAAATACGATTTAATTGCTTTGCGTAGGAAATATATGTTTCCCGAGGAACTAATTTTTATTTAAGTATAAATTTTCTTCGATTTCCGCTTTCATTGCTCGATCGTGATTGTAGCTGATAACTATTTACGAGGGATTTCGAGAATATTTTTGCCTCCGTTTGGAGGTAGAATTCTCTAATTTTCGATCGCAAAGACGAAGGCTGTGAAAATATAAGAAAATATCGCAAGATATTTTTGTCTATTCTGTATTCGTAGTTTGAGGTTATGTTTATAACCTCGCCGGTATCGAAATGTGTGGGATATTCTGCTGCGTTTCACAAAGCCACGAGAATAATGGAACTGCTTCCCACGAGGTATTATTTGAATGCGCAAAATTTGAATTTAGATTAAGGCCACCATTCGTCCGCGATTTCCAGGGACAAACCTCAGAACTCAATTCTGAATTTGAATTCGAAAATTTGTCTTCGATTCTGTATTTCTTAAAGTTACAAAATAATCGACCGAAGCCACGAGTTTGCTATTAAAATCCTACTAATTTGATAATAAAATAACCGAGTCTACGAAAAGTAGAATTTGTCCCCCCTCAAAAAAAAAAAAAAAAAAATCGAGTTCCTGGAAACCCCAAGAAAAAATGGTCCCCTTAATTTAGATCGCTGAGTTATTCAAGTCCCCCTGTTCAATACCTCCACGTGTTACCAGTGGAGCATTTGCAAGGACTTCATCGTCGCCCGCGGCCCCGACGAGGTCGCCGAGAAGTTCGAGCGTTTGACCGAGACTTGGGACGGCCATTTCGCTGCGTCCGTATTATGGATGCAAGGTCCGAGCCCGACTTCGCAACCCGCGGTAGATTCCACTGGCAACATTCTGCTTTGGAACGGAGACGTATTCTCTGGGAATTTGGTAAGCGCTGTACAAAATCCGGGACTTATTGGCCCGATGCCTCGAGCAGATACCAACCGGTCGCTGTTCTTTCAGGCTCAAGATAACGTATGCGACACGGACGTGGTGCTGAACGCTCTGCGATCGTCTTCGAACGTAGCGTCTGTATTTCAAGAGATACAGGGGCCGTACAGCTTCGTTTACTATCAGAAATCCAGCAATCTTTTGTACTTCGGCCGAGATATCATAGGAAGGCATAGCCTGCTCCTAAAGTCGAATACGGACGAGAACGTTTTAACTTTAACATCCGTCGCGAGCAAAGAGATAGCTGGGATCGTAGAGGTCCCTGCAATCGGCATTTTCGTGATGAACCTAGCTAACCCGAGGATAAACCTCGCTTGCTATCCGTGGAGAGAGCCGGACCTGAGATTCACCGACGTGATCGAAGCTTTGGAGACGCACTTGAGCGTGGACATCGACATCAGAGAGACCGTGCTGGAATCGGATACGTACACGAGCCTGCACTTGCACCCTAACGTCGCGGATCTGGAATTCTTTGAGACTTGCCCTTACTTCGAGAGTTCCTACGACACGCTAGCGTATTTGTTAGAGGGTAAAGAAATATACAAACGGGTGGAGCAGTTATCGCAGCTGCTTCACAAAGCCGTGGAAGTTAGAACGAGAAAGCAGTCGAGGTTCTGTAAGAGCTGCGTAAGGCTGGCTTTAAACAGAGAGAACGTTGCTTGCGGCCACGCGAAGGTAGGTATATTATTTTCCGGGGGCCTGGACTCCGCGATTTTGGCGCTAATCGCTGATAAGTATGTGCCGCAAGCGGAATGCATCGATCTGATTAACGTCGCGTTCGAGAGGCCAGTTAACGCGTGCAGGAAAGCTAATACGAACGGTGAGAAGCACAGCGCGCAGCAGCAGTTCGACGTTCCGGATAGGAAGACCGGGAAGCAGACGTTTCTGGAGCTTCTGAAGATCTGCCCGAAGAGGAGATGGAACTTTGTGGAAGTGAACGTTACTCAGGCGGAGCTTCGGAAATACCGTTCCTCGCGGATTTCTAATTTACTGCACCCGCTTTGTACCATTTTGGACGAAAGCTTGGGCTGCGCCGTGTGGTTCGCGAGTCGCGCGAGGGGCACGCTCGCCGCGACCGGGAACGTCTACGAATCGCCGTGCAGGGTGCTTCTGCTAGGCATGGGCGCGGACGAGTTGTTCGGAGGGTACATGAGGCATAGAACGATCTTGAAGCACAAGGGCTGGAACGCCTTGGCTCAGGAACTGAGCATCGAATTGGCTAGGATCTCGGAGAGGAATTTAGGGCGCGACGATCGGATCGTGTCCGATCACGGGAAACAATCCAGGTTACCGTACTTGGATGAGGATATTGTACGGTATGTTCAGCAACTCAAACCGTGGGAGAGGTGCTACCCAACGGACAAAATGCCGTCGGGTTTAGGAGATAAATTACTTCTGAGATTGCTGGCGTGCAAGCTTGGCTTCGAAAATACTGCCAATTTTCCGAAAAGGGCCTTTCAGTTTGGATCTAGGATCGCTAATGGCAGAGAGAATGCCAGGGATATATCGGAGAGGTTATGAATGGCTGGTTTGCGGGATCTGATTTGGCGGGATGGCTTTTAACAAATTTATTATATGGTTAGACATGTATCGGAGTTGTTCGGTACGCGAACTATGGAAGTGCCAAATTTTATTGGCTCTTCAGTTGACGAGAACTGTTTGAAATTAAAATGGGCATTGGGGGGATCGTAATATATGATGCGGAATTATGGTAAACTCTCGCTATGGGCTCATCTCAACTATGCGTTAAGCTTTCGTCACTTTCCCCACCACTTCTTGGAATCCTGCGATCGAGAGGGGACGAAAGAGTCGACACGACAAGCTTGAGAAGCTTTGTCTCGCTTCGTATTTCACGTGCCTACGCTCTGTCTCTCTCTCTCGTGTCATCAGCGGCTTAGAATCGTCGACGCCATGCGTTAAGCGTTCGCCGCGAGCCCATAGCGAGAGCCTACTGTAATGCTTCGTGTGAATGAATTGCGGAAAAAATTTGGTAGTCCGTTCGGAGCATTTTCAGGATACCAGGAAGTGAATCTGCAGCATTTTCTTCGATTGCTGAACCGGTCAATTACAGACTACCTCAAAACATGCCTGCTTTCAGCAAGCCTGTGATACTCTGTGTATGTTACACTTTCTATCGCGTTTCTTGTGCTCGAGCAACGTGCTTGTGCTTTGCGAGCACATTATTTTCAATGCAATTTTTATACGACCTCTTGTAAAATACACGCAAATAAAATACAATATTTGAGTAATACGTTTTATACTATCTGTACG
The DNA here is from genome assembly GCA_944738655.2 of Andrena hattorfiana. NCBI lineage: Eukaryota > Metazoa > Arthropoda > Insecta > Hymenoptera > Andrenidae > Andrena > Andrena hattorfiana. The sequence continues at coordinate 3,627,616 of OX122895.1, forward strand.
TGAACGTTGTATGGCATTACTTTTCTGAGAGACGAGTAATGGAGTCTGCACGTTCAGATGCAATTGCAAAGACATAAATTACTAGCTTTGCTACTCGGCTTCGCCCGAAATTTAGATTCTAATTTCTTTTTTTTTTTTTTTTTGTGAAAATGGATTTCACATTCATCTGGATTAGTCAAGCATAATAAGCTGAGGCACGTTTCGTGATCCCAGAGTTTATCGTTCGAAAGTTTTTAGGCGACAGACGAATACACAAACATGTAGAAGCTTTCTGCTTTGTAGAAAATTGATACTTCATTGAAAAACCAGACTACGTTATAAAGACAGTGTCGTGCTTGTTCTGACTGTCTAAGAGCTGAAAGTAATTAATTATAAGCAACATATTCAATTCATGCATATTCATTTGAATGAATATTCTTCGTAATCGATTAGTTATCAACAAACTGGTTACAAGTATCATTTAGGAACCTTAGTTGAATGTCTATATTTGAGAGGTATTTGTAAAAATGCAGGAATTAACGTTAGAAAATCAATAATCCATTAATTTTCCACGATGCTTCGGTCAATAGGCAAAAAATTATTTCATTTATCGACCTAGCGATGAATCGTATGAACTATCGCCGTGGTCCATTTTGATTAGGAAATTCTGGAAAGTTAACAGGATCACAGAATTGAGAAGGAGGTCGAACGAGGAGTCCCGAGAGGAAGAGAGATAGACAGTGTGCGCGACAAGGACAAAGAAAGATGTTAGAATTGTTTCCGAAAGAAGGAACGCGATGTCAACTTCCGTGGAAAGGGAATTCTGTTTTACCCCGTTTTCAAATTTTCCAACAGTTTTTTTCTAAGCCCTTGAGTAAATCCCTGCGCGATATCTGCAACTGTTCTGTTTATAATTATTTTATTTTTTAATTTAGTTATTTAAAAATTTCACCTTGTCGTTAGTACGTGCTCTGGTTTTCCAATTAAATATGAATTTTCCAGCAATAATTTATGTACTTTAGAATCTTGAAGCTTAAAGTAGACCCTTAACTACTTCCCCATGTAGAATTTACCACCATTATTCTTATAATTAATTAATAATCGTTAAAATCACGAATCCTCTTCCCCTGCTGCCGAATTGGATATTTAAAAATTGGCGGGGTTTTAGAGACCGTGCCACCTCCTCGCTCATTTTGTGCTCCCGTTAACTTTTCTGACTATCGTGACCCAAACGTATCTGGCGGTTAAGTTTTTGTCGGTAAGTTAGCGCGCTATGCGGTAGCCCATAACCTAAAAACGCAAATGAGTGGACGAAATCCACATCGCGTCGAAATAATTGCGTAATGATTCGCAATGCCTTTGCAATTACGATAAATTTCCGAAACACAAATGAATAAATAAAAGAATTGAATATCGTATATAGGTTATCATGAGCGTGGATAAGAGATGAAAAAAATGAAATCAATAAATAGATAAAAGGATGTTTATTAACTTTTAAAATTTACTTCTCTCGACCCACAAATCGAGCATGATTTCCTCCGTATTACAGAGAAACATATATCCCAGTGATTATGAAAGTGGTATAAGTAAAAAATAAAAAAAAAATTGAATTTACCACTTATTTTGCAATTTGAGGTTATGTAACGCAAAGTGATGAATTCAATTTCTTTAACCCCTTAATGCAATTAATAAGTCAAAAGCAGTAGTTTTTCCACCAATTTTTTTATTCTCTGTTATTCTCACGAGTTAACTCGGGCGCGCGGAAAAAAATCGTTTTCTTAAGCCCGACTTAACTCAAGCGTATGCGTTAAGAGGTTAAATTTTTTACCTACTTACACCGCTTTCGTAAACACCGGACATATGCGAAATGTAATTAAGCGATAAATAAAGAGTACAATATTCACTGTACAAGCGTGGAAGTTTATATTTCTCTATACAAAACGAGGGTACTACTGGTGGCACCTTAAAAATGTCCGCATTCGATAGTCGCTACACAATTCATTGCGAATTTCCTGATACAATAAATTCATGTTCACACACTTTCGGAAAATACTTCCCTTTCTCATATAAAACTGTATCTCGTAACTGCCATATTCACTGTATCGCGCCAAAGTAACGCTTCTCTCTACAATTATTCCCTTAAACGCACATATATCTCCTTGCATTTCATTCGATCTTACATATTTCAAGTACAAAGTTGCAAAATACAGATAAATAGCATCAACAAGCACTCATATGCGCGATAGTTCTTTGGATACCAGAGTCGGTTTACAAATCAAGGTTTATCTCTCCAACTCTTCGAAGCGACGCGAAAGGAAAAAAGAAAAGCATTACATATAATTTTGGCGAAAGTAAAGAAGTTATCCGTGTTAGAGAGAAACGAGAAGTAATTAAATCGCAGCGGTATTAAAAGGAACAGAATCGTTTATATACATCGAAGTATATATAATAATAATCTGCCTTAATATAATTTATTTACATAGTTCTTAGCTCGTACCGACACCAGCAGCTCCTAATGCCATCGCAGTTTTATGCGTACGTTGCATAATATATTTAATACACGTACATACAAAAAATATTTAGTATCTACATCGGTCACATAACATTAATAGCTATTTAAGTAATAAATCGGCTCCGTTTCAATTAATACTAAATGACGTTGTTCGAGAAGGATGTATAAAATAGCAAATAGGCACTGGTATTCTGAGACCTTACTTGATTAGCGGAAACCTCCGTGACTGTTTGGTCGTCGTATTTGTACCACCTAGAGAAACAATACGTTTAATTACCCCGAGCCCTCCGAATCGCTCGCACCTGTGCGCGGATACGGAAGGAATTCTTTACTCACTTATTCTGGGCAGCGTTTTTACAAAACGCTGTGTAATGACCACCGTCCATCGTCCCGTAATGATTGGACATCGCGTACAGGCTGTAGCTGTAGCTGCGAATGTTGGAGATCGTAGCGTTGCTATCCAGCACCAGGTACGGTTTCAAATTGAAGCCGGCCAAGGGGAAATCGACAGCGGCGTTGCTCTTCTCGAGCCAGCCGCTGGTCTCGGCGAAGCGATTTAAATGTATCACTATGATGGGCGCCAGCTTGACGAAATCGAATTTCTTCGTGGCGTCCCTGGGCGCCTGGCATTTAGGACACTTCCAGCCGATTACTTTCTGGCTGCTTACGAACTTCTGGATGCAGTCCTAAATTTAAAGCGCGTGGTTTTCACTGGTACCAAGGCGATTACTTGTTTGGTATAGAGGTTTCGATATTAGATAGCGGAACTTACGTTTAACGTACATCGACTGGACTGAGGCAACGATGTTGTTAAGCTGTTGAAAGTTTCGTAGGTGGTGCTACTTTGCTTGCAAGAGTTGCACGTGATGGTAGATCTCAGCTGGCCGAAGAAGAGATCGGATATTATGGATTTCTGAGAGTCCATTGCTTTGTCCCATGCTTTCTCGGCGACGGTCATGTCGGGGGGTGGCTTGCAAGTCTGTAAATGCAGTGTGATTCGATTTTGAGATTTGAGACACAAGTAGGGGAATTGATATGACAAAGTAGCTGCGTAGGATGGCACTGTTACCTTCTTTAGATCGTTATGCATCCAGTCTAACAGGAATGTTAAGAACTCGTGGGAATCCTGCTGCTCGTAACTCTCAAACTGTAATTTGTACTGACCCACGGCGATCTAACAAGTACAACACGGTTTAGGGCATACTACGGCTGGGACTATTCGTCCAATTTCTCGGTATTCGAATATTCGAATCCTTCGGTTGCTCAATTATTTCGCGAATATAATTCGAATATCCAAGTATCCAAATACTATTCGAATACTTAAATATTCTTATAGATATACTTAAGAATTCTTTAGGTTCATTTTTTGACATAATAATATTCGAATACTTAAATACTCGAATAATATCATTAGAATACTCAAATATTCGAAATTTATTCGTAGCATTCGAATACTCAAATATTCGAAGTTTATTCATAGCATTCGAATACTCAAATATTCGAAATTTATTCGTAGCATGCGAATACTCAAATATTCGAAGTTTATTCGTAGTATTCGAATACTCAAATATTCGAAGTTTATTCGTAGTATTCGAATACTCAAATATTCGAAGTTTATTCGTAGTATTCGAATACTTGTAAAATATTCGAAGTTTATTCGTAGTATTCGAATACTCAAATATTCGAAGTTTATTCGTAGTATTCGAATACTTATAAAATATTCGAAGTTTATTCGTAGTATTCGAATAATCAAATATTCGAAGTTTATTCGTAGTATTCGAATACTTGTAAAATATTCGAAGTTTATTCGTAGTATTCGAATACTCAAATATTCGAAGTTTATTCGTAGCATTCGAATACTTGTAAAATATTCGAAGTTTATTCGTAGTATTCGAATACTCAAATATTCGAAGTTTATTCGTAGTATTCGAATACTTGTAAAATATTCGAAGTTTATTCGTAGTATTCGAATACTTGTAAAATATTCGAAGTTTATTCGTAGTATTCGAATACTTGTAAAATATTCGAAGTGTATTCGTAGTATTCGAATACTCAAATATTCGAAGTTTATTCGTAGTATTCGAATACTCAAATATTCGAAGTTTGTAGATTTGGCAGCAAAATACGTCAAACGGCAACCAATAGCGTAGCCTTTGCCCAGAAACTTTAAACGTGTTTTCCTCGAATATTTGTTTCTCTTCATTTTTTCCTGATTGCGAACGAATGGAGGTTCAGATCGACTTGGAAAAAATTACAGGATGTGCAAAACATGTGCCATTTCGACACAAACCTCTGATATGGTCCATAAAAATTCGAGATTTTCATAAAAAAATTAAGAAGTCACTGGATTTTAGTAGCACACCATCATTGTTTGTGCGCTTGAAAATGCAATAAAAAAAATCGATTTTTCGCCTGCCTAGTCCCCTTAACGAAGATCAAGGGAAGCGTACCTTAAGATCGTGAGGAGATATGCTCTTGTACTGGCCCCGCCAGAGCGCTTTGATCACTTGAGCCACCTCTTCCACGACCTGCCCTTGCGTGCTGTTATCGTTACTCGTGTTCAGAGCATCCACGTACAAGTTATCCGTAAAAAATTTAGCTAAATGCGTTGTATTGCTTAAACACTGTATAATACTGTTCATGTAACACGAGTTACCCAAGTTTTTTAACCCTGTGATGCCTGGATGCTGTAACACAAAAATAAATATGCTGAGTGCATCGTACACCTTCAACGGTCTCGCAGAAACTGTGTCCCAAGCATTAGCAAGCCTCCTCTAAAATAGCTCTCGTGCTAGAACGGAGATCGCTTCCTCGAAAAGTCAGATTCATCGAGCAAATCAGCGCGCACAATTAAATAAACAAGACTACAGTTGCAAGGAAACGTATCTTCGACGAGAGTGTCTCTCCACGTTTACGAATTACCTTTCTGAAACAGTGAACGTTAAAATTGGGCGCGAACTTCCTAGCCAAGTTGACCATTTTGCTTCTCCGCTCTACATCGCGACGAAGTCCCGTCGATCAACAAGCACAGAATTCACCCTGACCTATTCCCTTCGCTTCAAGTTCCGTAGTAGCCGCTCGTTAAAGAAGCCGGTGGCGATAGTCGAATAAATACTGACGCATGTACCCGCGCGCGTCGCTTCGAAAAAGCTCGATCGAATTGGATTAAGAAGCCCTACTCGAATAAAATTGTTTCTCTGTGCTCACGTGCGTTTCTGCCGCACGGCAACTTACGCCGCTTCGAAGCGACCTTAAATCCTGCCCCTTCGCCTGACTCCGACGAGACCCGCGATTTTAGACGGGGCACGGAATTCTGTCGCAAAACGTTTTCTGGATGTCGCTCATTACCGTTTAGACTCTATGCGCAGGGGTGTAAAGCAATAATGAAATTTGTCCGTTAGTAATTGCAGCGGGTGTGTGGGAAGCATATGTGTTTAAGAGGACACAGACACTTACAACGCTTCCGTGCACAGGTATCATTCTTTCCTCGCGATTTGCCCAACTCAGGTGGGACAGTTTATTGTCGCTAGCAAGTGTCCCATTTTGATTGTACGCCGGTGCCTGTGGCTTCGATGTTCTGTCCACTTTCGGTGCCTTGCGATCTATCAACTGAGCGATTCATGAAAGGGAACGCATTAAGTGTTACTTTTAACTTCTACGTCGAATGGAATTCGTTTAAAGCGAGAACGCTGGAAAAAGGTGATTTTCGCGAATTCTTTTTAACAAAGAAAAATAAAGTCAACGAGTAATCAATTTCGGCGCGACGAGCTTGAAAATTTTCAATTAAAATCTCTTTATGTATTGTATAAATATATTTTAAAACTAGGGCTGGGACTATTTGTCGAATTTTTCGGTATTCGAATACTATTCGAATATTTAAGTATTCGAATAGTATGGTGTGAATTGTAAAGTAAGTTCTTTAGGTTCATTTGTCAGGGTGAAATTTTGTAAGCTAATTTTGATCCACTTCACACGCTCGATCGGTATTCGAATAGATCAGTATTCGAATAGTATTCGAATAGTATTCGAATAGAGCAGTATTCGAATAGTATTCGAATAGATCAGTATTCGAATAGATCAGTATTCGAATAGATCAGTATTCGAATAGAGCAGTATTCGAATAGTATTCGAATAGATCAATATTCGAATAGATCAGTATTCGGATAGATCAGTATTCGGATAGATCAGTATTCGAATAGTATTCGAATAGAGCAGTATTCGAATAGAGCAGTATTCGAATAGAGCAGTATTCGAATAGATCAGTATTCGAATAGATCAGTATTCGAATAGATCAGTATTCGAATAGTATTCGAATAGAGCAGTATTCGAATAGAGCAGTATTCGAATAGAGCAGTATTCGAATAGAGCAGTATTCGAATAGAGCAGTATTCGAATAGAGCAGTATTCGAATAGATCAGTATTCGAATAGTATTCGAATAGAGCAGTATTCGAATAGAGCAGTATTCGAATAGAGCAGTATTCGAATAGTATTCGAATATAGCAGTATTCGAATAGTATTCGAATAGATCAGTATTCGACTAGTATTCGAATACACCAGTATTCGAATAATATTCGAATAATAACATTCGAATACTCAAATAATAACATTCGAATACTCAAATATTCAAAGTTTATTTGTAGCATTCGAATACTCAAATATTCGAAGTTTATTTGTAGCATTCGAATAGTCCCAGCCCTAATTAAAACACCCCTAAAGTTTTCGAAAGATCGAATTTATTTTTCTTTCTTAAAGAAATTCGCGGGAATCACCTTTTTCCAACGTCCTAAACCAGGTTCGCTCCTTGAGTTAAGAAGCTATCTACCTGTAGCAAATTTGGAAAGTGGTTTAAGTTAAGCAAATTGTTTAAGAAACTCTACCTGCAGCAAATTCGGACTGGAATAGGAGCGCTCCAAGTTGCCGCCCATCGACGCGTTGTCCGTTTTCAAAGGTTCCTTGCGAATATTACTCTCGTTCTCCTTCGTCGGCAACTCTTTATAATCATTCCTCATGGATTTCCTGTTCACAGAAGCACCCAAAGTAGTAGCCAAGCGAATATAATACACCATAGCATTCCACTTTATACTTACTCTTGCAGCTTCTTCCTGTCCGCAGCTATGTGTTTCATGCGCCGTTTGACCATGGCGAGGCTGAAGTCAAGATTCCTCTTCTCAGTCTCATCCGCGCGATTAAACTTGATCTCCGGCATCGTGGAGTATTTATTAAGCTCATCTTCAACGCTGTTGTACTCCGTTTGCTGTCGCGTAAGGTCGAAAGCTGTTAGTGGCTTTACATTAGCTAAAGTAACCAAGCATTATCGTCAGTACCTTCTCTTCCAGTTTCGAGCACAGAGACACCACATTCCCATGGATATACTCCTCCTCGCTGGAACCTTTGCGTTTACCATCGTCCTGTTTATACAAAGCGTGCTCCTGCTCCAGTATCTCTATTTCCAAGCCCTCCTTCGATTTCGCGAGCTCGTTCAGCTGCCCCGTCAGCTTCAGCACCAGCTTAGCCTCGGGGGTGGACGCGTCCAACGAAACCGGCTTGTTGCTTCGATCGATGGTTGGTTTCACAGGCGCGTCGTTCCTCTTCATTATGCTCGACGTTCTTTTATGTTGAGGCTTCGATACGCTGTTGACGTACCGCCTCGAGGCGGCGTTCTGCGTAGGAGGCTTCACTTCCTCGACAGAAGAGTTCGCGAAGTTATTGGACGGCGCCGATGAAACGTCGTTGCTCGAGTCCGCGTCCTCGCGCTTGTAGGTCCTCTTATCGCCGGAGACATTCGCCCTCGATGTAGCTTCGCTTTTATTTGCGGGTCTTAAGCTATTCGCCTTGCTCTCGCGCGATTTAATAATACTATCCCCGTCGTCCGAGTGCACCCATTCGGGGTACTCTATGGTGCCTAGTATCTCGTCGGGGGCGTTATTCGAAGTGGGCTCCGCGACGTTAGGGTTCGTGGTGAACTGCGGGTAACGGACTATCCACTCCGCGTAGCCGCCGTCCAAGATCGTTAACTTCGCGTGCTTTACGCCAGGGTCCCAGTCTTCGAAGATCCTCCTCAACACGTTCAGGTGGCTGGTGGATGTCAGCGTCTTGCTCGACGTGTTCCAATCGAGCAACACCGTCACGTCGACGTACTGCGCTCCCCTCTGTCTGATCAAGGTGAGAGACCTCTTGTCCTTCTGCAGGTATCTTTCGAAGTGCGACGGTAGCACGCTGAAATAAAACGTCTCCCATTAAGCGGGATTAATTGTCGAACGGGCGAGTATCCTTCACTTACCCACACATTATCTCGCTGCTCGGAATGTTGACGCACTTGTCGCACAACATTCTAGACGCCTCGAACTGGGACTTGGGCCTGACATCAATGACCAAGTACCTCCCGTCTGCGCTCTGAATTAATTGGAACAGCTGATCGCAGTTTATTATCTCCTCGTTATCGCCAACCAGCGGGTCCCTGGTCGGCGTTTCCGGCAACTTTATGGGGCCGTCGACCGGAGACATGCAGGTATCGATCCCCGCGTCGTTATCTACGTCCATTCTCTCCACGCTGCCGCTCTTTGCTAACAATTTATCTTTAAGCTGCTTGTACCTCGCGTCTAATCTTCGATTCAAGTCTGCAAGTATTTTTTTTACTTCATTGATCTACAATACAAAGGTTTATATATTTCACTCCCTCGTGATCGGCATTCATAGGTGCAAACGCTCGACTCCTCGAAAGCTCTGAGGTAGGCTCTCGCTACGCCTCGCCTCGGCTCGTTTTATTCTTCCCACGCTTTTCTTACGTAGCTTCACAATTTCACTCACACCGCGCCTCGCCTCGGCGCGACTCCGAGCCGCGGATTCTTCCTCGAGAATATTCCGAGGAAGAGAGACGAGGCGCAGTGAGCTCAGATAACTTCAGGCATGAAAAAACCGAGGCCATGCGAGCCCAGATGCGAGTGCGAACGGAAGTTGCGTCGAGGCGAGGCGTAGTTAGAGCCTACCGTTACACTCGGAATACCTTCATCTTCGAGCGGTAAGTTTAATAAACGCTACACCACTCCCCACCTGATTCGCGCGCATGTTCGGCAAGGAATACTTCTCGTCTTTGTACTCCGGCCTCTTTCTCAGCCATTCGACGCTGTTCGACCACCTCTGCAGCATGATATACTGTTTCTCCTCGTTCCCTCGCATTCTCTCCTCCTCGGCGAGCTCGTACATGGTGGGCAGCCTCTTATAAATGTTAGACGGCTTTATTTTTCCGTAATCGACCTTCGCCTTCAGCAGCAAGTCGTCTACGCTGGTGTACTGCAGGGCTGCCTTGTTAGTCATCTTTACGGCATTCGACGTTCCAGCTCTCAGATTCGATACGTGCGACAAGCGGGCCACTGTCCTGAATCGTTTATCATAACTAGCGAAGCGAAAATAGAATCGTTAGACGTTTGTTGGCTTAAGTAAGTCGCAAGCGAGCTGGATGCTCGAATTGTGTGCTCACGTTTCTGTTGCGAAAGAGTTCCTGCAAAGCCAGTGCGGTCAATTGGGAATGCACATTTTCTCTGAAGGCAGAAATCACAGAAGTGGATTGGCTGTGTTTCTCCCTTTACAGCTCTGTGTGCGGCTTCCGCTAGGGATTAGGAAGTTCCTGGTATTCACAATAATGTACGAAAGGCGACGCAATGCGACATTTCTATTTGTCAATAGAAACGTCGAGCCTCTCTGGGCGCAGTCCGTCGATGAAACTCTTCCTCGAAGTATGGCTCTGCCCGGTTTTACTGCATTCTAGTGTCGTGACGTTTGTGTGAGAATTTTGGGCGCCATCTGTAACGCTCTTGTGTAAAAAGGGGTTTCGAGGAGCTTTCTGCGAGTGTAACTTGATTGTTGCTTCTGGTATTCATCAAACGGGGATTACTTCGACGAAGTGTGGTTTCTCTTTAAGGGTGGAGGGACTAAAGTGCGATGTATATTTAAGGATTTGAAAAAGGATGACGTGGTATTTAAACGGTGATAAAGCGAGTGGGATTGAACGCTATCTGGGGGGTGATTCTGCAAGCTGATGGTGAAACTTTTTACCGGATGATGGTAATGTAGGTAATTTTAAAAATAATTTGTCTTCGGATGGTAATGTAGCTTCGGATGGTAATGTACTTTTAGATGGTAATATACTTGTGTAATAAAAATATTATCAATCGGTAATGTAGATTTAAAATACTGGATCGTTCGCTTTTTGCTAGATTGCAATCATATCTAATTATTTTGGTTTATTCAGACTTAATTAGCTGCTCGATCTAATATGTCGCTTGTAAATATATTCGGGTTGCTGTGCGACAGGGGAACTTGGGGACACTTTAAAAATAAAGAAAGCGTGCAGTTACTGTGGTGGCGGAAAGAAAGGCACATAGACACCTAGAAATATGAGTTTGAACTAACTTAATAGCAGGGATTATATATTACTAGCTTTACTACTCGGCTTCGCTCGAAACTTAGATTAAAAAAAAAAAAAAAAAAAAAAAAAAAAAAAAGTCACATTCATCTGGGTTAGCTAGGCATAATGAACTGGGACTAATTTCGTGACCCCAGAGTAACGCTTGCTGCTTTATATATTAAGATATTACTACTCTGGCTTATTCTAGCAACCCGCAATGTATGGTATATAAATGTAGGGATACAATTCCTCCTAGTGTATCTATCTCATTTCCCTTGCTCTTCAAAGTTAAACTTCCTCTTCGCCACAACAGTTCATGAAACCTTATCCCAACATCTAGCTAACTAAAAATCCACGTTCTGGCAACATTCCACCCTCAGCTGGAATATCAGCGAGCTTCTTATTGCAAAGCGGACAGGTACCCGGCAGCGAAGTGGTTCGCCGTCCAGATACCCCTTGGAACGAGGATGGTATCGATCCAAAACGGGATGGGGATATTCAAAATACGGCACAGCGTGCCCAGGATCGATTGGTTTTCAATGAGAATGGTCGGTGACAAATCGTAGGAAGTTTATCCATTCGGTTGCAAGACAAATTGACGTGGAGGACCCCCTTAGGTACATCGGGCGGCTGACAAACTGGTCAAAGCCCTCTTACAACCCTCTCGGCTGCCAAATTATCGGGCTCCTGTGGACAGTAAGCCCATTTATACTGTCCACCGGCCAAGACGTACTAGGGCCGCGGATAAAGAGACTCGAGCGAAGCGAAAACCTATCCGCAATCGATGGCCAAAACAGTGCTATTAATAAATTTCCCACCCCCTTTACAGAGGGCGACGACTGATGTCCTGCGGGAGGACTATAAATCCCGCACCCTGGTTTTTTTCAATAAATTTCTCAGCGAACAATCCGCCCCAACAACGCTCCGGACCGGGTGGCCTTTACCGGGAGCGAAATAATTCATCCCGCCAGTTTGGATCTTTATAAACGTATTTAGTAGTTTCGAAGGTAACGGTCCTTAACTACGTTTTGATCGCGGAGCCCGTCTCGCGATATACTTTATATAACGCCGTAACACGCTACGGGATTACGTATCTCGTTATTCTCGTCTCGTGCGCGGCTACGTAGCGGTCCGCGTCATTAACCGGGCGCCATCTCTGAAAAGTAAAATCTGAGCCTCTGCTGGCCCAGCAGAAGCGTCGCCCGCATATTCCCATCACGTCCCGCTGAACGAATGCGTGCGCCGATAAAGCAAACTAACATCCGCCAAACAATTCTTCCCGTCGCCCAGCACCTTCAAATCAAAATATCATCTATAACCCACTCGACCCACAACAAAAAAAGAACTTCAATTCCCCTTTTCATTTTAAAGCAACACTACCTTTACCACAGGTGCGGCCGAGCAGTAGTGAATCCCCCACTGCGCATGCGCCAACAGTAATGGCTTCCCACAGCGCATGCGCCGACAGTAATAAACCCCCACCGCGCATGCGCCGACAGTAATGGCTCCCTGCTCCCACGTGAGCACCACTGCGCTACGCAACTGTTATCCTTCATTTCCTCTTCTTGCATCCTCCCTCATGCCTTCACTACCGCCTGATGTACCTGCGCCGGCGATTTTTATTCTCAGAACACCTAGGTGGCCCGAGTGAGAGGAGTGGAGGCGAGATCGAGGAGGTCTGGCGAGCAATATGGCGGAGCGGAATGGAGTGAAACGGATCCAGGCTGCTGTCGGGATGGAGTGAGTACGGTCGACGGTAGTTGGTGGGCTATAATAACGTATAAAGTAATTAAGGACATCGGGCGACAGCAGGAAAAGGGCCATGCGGAGGAACGGTGGGCGGCGTTGGACGGGGGACGGGGGAGGAGGAGGAGGAGGAGGAGGGGTGGTCGGAGGGTGGAAACGGACAGTTTAGGGAATGCGACATTTACATAGTAATTAAATCGCGGGAGCAAGTGGGACCGTTGGGGAAGATACTGGTGCTCGAGCAATTACAGACGCATTAGATTGCGGTAAGCACTTGTTTATGGCCCAGCCCCCCTCCCCCCCCCCCTCCTCCGCCGGAAACCCAGGGCGTCGCTTCACTCCACTCGATTCTGTTCACTCGTTCAACCCAGGCTGGAGTTACAGGCTACGCGTCTCCTCTTTCGATTTTTACTCGCTCCTCTTTCTCCGCCGATTAACTAATTCCCGAGCGAGTCTACCGAACGGCCGTGAAACAAACGGGAGGGAAATTAGTTGGCGTGGTACTGTACTTTGGGCTGGGCTTTGAAGGCATTGTTTTTAGCGTCAGGTGTCTTGTGACACTTGATGGGAGTTTGGTTTTGAAGAATCAAGGAGGCAGGTATTTCTCTAGGGCAGTGGTTCTCAATAGATGAGTGACACATCCTGACTGAAAGGGAGTCGTAGTGGAACGCAGAAGAAAAATTAAAATCCCCTACCGAAGAATAATTGAAAGTTCGGTAATTGCGCGATGGAGTGTCTTTTGAAAAATGTCCCCGGCGTGATCTGTTTCGAGTGGAATCGGCGATCCGCGTCCCCAGCTTTTCGCCGTTCAATTAACTAATTGAAACGATTGTTTGCATTAATTCTGCCCGCCTGGCGCGCAAACCGAATTATATGCAGATGAAATTTTATTTCGTTTAAAAGCTTATTGCAGTGGTCCGTTGCAGAAGTGAAAAAGAGGGGCGCGAAAAGAGGGGGCGGGTCGTTAAGGGTGCGATATTCAATTAGCGACAACGATGACACATAGTTGTCTTCGTTCCGCGCTAAACGAAGCAGAAAGGACCCTTGGGGGGTGGCCAGATGTTAGCGTAGCTCCTCACTGACGAATATTCCTCGAACATTATTCTTTATCCAGAAATGATAGGTCTCGTTTTGAATATTTATTTCAGGACAACCTGTCTATTATTACATGCAGCTTCTTAAATATTTTTTTTTTAAATTTAGGTGTGCTGATTCTTCTGAAGCAACTTGCCCAATTAATGCTACAAATGATTAATAATTAATGGCTCCTCTGTTTTTAGTACCGTCGCGTTGAGAATGAATTTCCTCGGGCGTGGAAAAAGTGGAGGACTGAAATGTTGAGCCCCCTTAGGGATTCGAATCCTGTATTTTGATAGCAAATTGTCCCCGTTAGGATGATCACAGGCGACGTCGCCTGGCGAAGGCTGCTTCAGATTCGCTCGAACTAGTTTTCCTTTTGCCAGTGACTCTGCTTTTCAAACAAATATTTCGATCTGTTTGCGCAAGGGGGAGGGGGGAAGAGGGGCTGTGGAACGATCAAAGAAAGGGGGACGGGGTTATTGTTAGTCTATTTTGTGCCCTACTGGTTGCCGACTGCAGGCTACATTTCTGGCGAGGGAATCGAAGTCAATCGAATGAAAGATTCGCCTGTCGTTGTGACGATTTTCAAACGCCAAATCGTGCAATTTGGTAATCGTGCAAGTTAGACTCTTAAGGACTTCTTTTTCATTGCATATTTTTTTTATTGACCAAAAACAAGTGATAATTTTGATAAAACTTTTAGGTTTCAGACGTCCGGCATTTTGTCCCAAATTAATATTTCGAAAAGTCCTTCGATCAAAGACTAGAGAATTTAATATATTAAATAAATCTTCTCGAATTTTTAATTTCTGATGATCCAGTACCGAGCAACACTGGTTAACCTTTTTCAAAATCCTTTTTTTGAGAAGACCTCGGGGAGATCCGCCACAACCTCGTTATTGATAAACATTTTTAAATAAAATAATTATGAGCTACTCTCTAAAATACACTATTTCAAATGCGAAAATAGTTTTTGGAAAAGTTTTTATAGTTTTTGAGCAAAAAATTCCCAAAAATCTGACTGAGCATGTTTCATTTAGTATGTTTTCATTTTTTTGAATAACTTGATAACTAGGTTTTAAATAAATGTCGTGCTGGTAGCACTGATCCATTCTCAGAACCACCCCAATTCATGAGATATTTAAATAATAACATACAATTCTTCCTAATGAAATTATCTCATTTCTTCCACCGTTCACAGTTTAAATTTCTTCAACCACTACCGTACAACCCAGCCACTCCCTTCGCGTCAATTTCCGCGGTCTACTCTGTGATCAATCACCCAACCACCCTTGGTTGCGGAAAACCAACTTCCTCTAATAAAATCATCACCAGTACCCTCAGAAAAATCCCACACCAGTCATCGACTTTAACACATCTGCGGTATAAGTTGAAGAACCGCCAATATCAATCTTTAATCGTTTTGAATTAAAAAGGGCAAAGCTTTCGCAAAATTTCTATCGCCAATTAGTCACGAGCATAAATTTTGACAATGACCCTTGAACTCACTCACACACATACATCATGGTCCATTTAAATAACGCCCCTAAATATCTCTTCCAATTATAATACAATTTTATCGATAAAATTGCACAATATATATTCTATATGCCATTTGAATGGTCTCAAGGGACCAATATGCTGCAAGAATATTTCTTCACTTTCATTTCAAGCTTACGCCACTATAAATATCCCAACACACTTCAGCATTAGCTACACGATGCATTAAAAAAAAAATATGCAGTAATACACAAAAAGACAATGACCTTGAAAATTAAAAAAAAAAATTACCTCGAGTAAAAAAATATTCTTGCAGCACATTGGTCTCTTGACACCCTCCAAATTCGTCATAAAATATTTCTTGTTCCATCACAACTGAAAGAGATACTTAAATAGGTGGCCCCATTTAATGGACCGCCCTGTAGAATAAAAGCAAGAACAAGAAAGAAGTCTATATTACTTTGCAAAAGAGGATTCCAGCCAAGTAGTCGCGGATTGGACAGGCTACAGTTCTGTCAGAAATGAGGGGTACGCTTCAAAGGCTACTCTGAAACGAGGAGCAGAGAGGGGGGAGGTTTAGTTAACACGATACGGAGCGACAAAGTGGAGGGGGAGGGAGCAGTGGCTCTGTGCTTGACGCTGCCCCGAATGACTTTGCTGGCAACAGTCGAGGGAGAAAGGTGGACGCATAATGGTCGGAGATCAAGAACCATAATAGACCGTGGGGGTATAAGCGACGGGGCACCAACTGACTGACTGACTTATTTGTATTATGGCATTATAGAGGCAACCCTATATCCGGGGCCCGTTCGCCCAGAATCTAGCCGACAGTCACGGAGCAAAGGGACGCCCATGCAGTTGACCTGCGCCGCCTAATTTGACGCTTTAACCTATTGTGCGCGGTCTTTCTATTTCTTTGGGGGGAGGAGGGACAGGGGGGGGGGCTCAGGGTGAAAACGCGAGAGGTCGTTTGTCCTCGGCCGAAAAATGTGGCCAGCAGAGGTGGCTCCCCCTGCTCTCTGTGGCACAATGTCGACGTCACTTCCTCTACGATTGATACCACGAGCTCTATATAGGTAGTTGAGATTATATTCGACGCTGTGAATGGAGGAGGGTGTCGGAGAAGCTCGAGCGCCCGCAATTTGTCTGACTTCGAAGTCAGTACCTTTTTCGTTGTTTATCTTTTATGGGTTCCTGTGGCGCGCGGCGGCGGCGTGTTTTCGCGCCCAGCGAGGTGGACGAGGTTATGGCGCGTTTCTATGGATGTGGAGCAGATTTTGGAAAGCATTAGGAGGGGTGCTGGGAAGGCACTTTTGAGGAGATTTCAGAGACAGAGGAGGTTAGGGAACTTGAGAAGCCTGTGGTACTTAAAGTGTTAAGGGTTGTTCTTTGAGTTATTTTTGAGCGATCGCTTGGGAATTAAGGTGATTGATTTTGATTTTGGTGGGCTGTTGAAGGGACCACCTTGGCTAGGTTAAGAAATTTTTGCATCTTTGGGAATTTATTTCTAAGTGACAAATACACTTTTATCGATAAAAATTTTTCAATGAAAATAGACATCTTTGAATAATATGTAAATTTTTTTTCAAATATCAAAACATTCCGAAAACTTTAAAGGCGGTTTTCTTGAAACCGCTTTTTCCGAAATGTAATTTGAGTAAAACTCTATGGATTTTCATACAATTTTGCACAGATGTTCTTAAATGTATTCTCTATTGTTCGACCGTCATTTTTTTCGATTGGTTGAAAAAGAACAAAGTAGTTACACTTTGAAGCAGATAGCTCATTTTCGTGTGTAAGAAGATGGACTTTATTTACATAAGTCAGGTAAAAATTAAAACGGTCACGCGATAGAGAATACATTTAAGAACATCTGTGCAAAATTGTATAAAAATCCATGAGCCTTACCCCTCCACAAGTCTAACCTCTTAAGACAGGGAAATTTTTTAATAGATAGATGTTTATTTGCCCTTCCCCTCCGGGGATACATCTTACTTTCTTACACTATCTTATCCTAACATAACCTAAAAATGAGAAAAGTATATTACCACATTCAATTATAAAAAATAGTACTTGCGTTATATTCTTCACAATTTGAGCTTCCTTGTTCCCAAATTTGAGATGCCTATATTCCTCCTCTAAATAAAATTTCCGTTCGCGATAAATATCCACGGAGCGTGTTAATAGATAATTAACAACTCCAAGTGTATCGTATCCAGCTTCGCGTCTCTATAAATTAGGAGCTGAGAATTGGCGAGATTTTCTCTTGGATATCGTTGGGCTAACACGAATGTAAAAAGGAGGAGGAACGTATGGCTCGTTTATCATCCTTTAACCCGGCATGCCATTACGTTACACGCATTTTGAATTTCTACATCGGCCGTGAGCGTCATCGGACCGTTTTATTACGCGGAATAAAAGAATAAATTACAGCTTATCGTTCCATTTAAATATGAAACAGAAAATCCGTATTATCTGCAATGCGTATTATCTCTAATAAACCGATACGCTCGGCGCGTAAATATATAACACATACAGGGTGTCTCACTAACCACGACCATCTCTCACCTTCACTGCTATTTAAGCTACACAAAATTATCTAAAAGTGAATCTATAATTCAATGACAATAAAAAAACGTTCCCCCAAAATTTCCCCAAAACCCTTCCCCAACGAACCTAAAATTTAATAATTCAGATGCCCAGTGAGACACCCTGTATATATTTCACAACTTTTGAAGCAAGCCTTCACGGCTACTTCACCGATCGATACCCCGCAATTATCCGGCAGGTAGCGATGCACCGTTCAATCGCCGATTATTCGCGTGTAAATACGTTAGACCACCCGTTATCTTATCACCCCCTTTCAATTATCTACCGCGACAGCAGTCGCGCCTGGATATCATTTCGAAACAGTCCATTATTACAATCCATCACCCAAGTGCGCGTCATAAAACGTCACAGCGATATTAGTTTCTATTTAATCCCCCTCCACCACCCCTCGGTCCAAATTCTAACGGAGGCCCAAGAGCTGGACGTTCCAGCTAGCTTCCCATATCCGCCAAGCGAAAGGCGAAGCTGCACGATCGGGATATCGGTAAACGACAAATACATTGCACGCATCTGCCATCGGGGTTGCCATCGAGGAAGATCTCGCTGGGCCCGACAATAATGATGTCGATCCTCGTTGCGGCGCGTACAGCGCTCCCATCCATCATCGACTGGTTATTATTTAAGCCGCAACTTGACGCCATAAATGCGTCGTTAGAGCTAAGTCGTCGCGCACCGGAACAATGTTCTGCGCGATGACATTGATGCATCGGACCTCATCTTTATCCTGGCCAACGGGCGTCGCTCATTGCGCCCTCCGCGCGGGAGCCGTGGATCCTCCGGCGATCGAACGAGCCGCAGCCTGCTTTCGGCGGATTTCGAGGAACGCGCGGGGTGATACCTTTGAAATTGCACCCTTCCGCTAGCAGACTACCTACACAACGAAGCTACCGGATTGTTTCTCTATATACCGCCGTTTTTCGTCTAATATTATTCGCACGAAAAACCAGCCAGCAATCGATAAATTTAGCAAACGCACCCCCTCGCCGTCGTTCAACCCTGTCCGCAAGGGAAACATTTATCGGAACGAACGCCAGCGACAAAACATCGTTCGAAATCAATTCGATTGAAGGATTGGATAAACAATTAGACCCCCACCTCCGCTTCCTACAATCCCACCCACCCCCCTCCCCATCTACTGCTACCCCGTGGTTTATTAACATTCACGCTAATAGAGCGCGATAAATCGGCGGAAGTGACTCGGCCGCGTTTCCGCGCGCCCAGGCCGGATCGCCCAATGATCGCCGCGGATAGTGTATATTATGCAAATATTTAGCTATTAATGTTTTCTTTATGACGACGGCCGAGTAATTTGTTTCGTAATTAGTATTTCCGGGCGGAAAGAGTTATTCGTTTGGTAATTATCTGCGACCGAGCTGCCGCGGATCGCGACGGCCGCGGACAGTTTTGCATACGATTTTCATTAGTCTATCGGCGGCCGTTAGAGGGTTAATGCGATTGCTCCGAGCCGGGGGATTTGCACGTAGTAATGTCGCGACAGGAAAGTGGCGCGCTTCGCTCGTGATAAAGTCCGGTTCGGCTGGAATTTTGTGGGGGGTCTGGATCCGCGGCTCTGGCGAGGCGAGGGCTTCTGAAAGGGTTAATTTAATGGGCAATGGAATGGGAAAGGGGCAATTTAGGAATTTTTTCAAGAAAAGTGTAACACATGGGGTAAAAAGTCTTTTTGGTATTGATTTAAACATATTTTAAGGCGATGAAAAAAATTGTCTTCTTGTTTTTTTTTCTCTTCTGTGTAATCTTGAATAATTAACTATAACTCTGACAGTGATAAAAAACGGGAATGTATCTACACTTGATTTAGAAATTATTTGTCGAAGAGGGAAGGCTCACCCCTCTTAAAAAAAGATTGTTCCAATTTCAGTGTTTTGCACTGGACACCCATTATTTAGTTTATACGATGAACGTCAAAATTGTGGAACGTAGAGGAGCATCAAAATGGCGACGTCTGTTTTTAATTCATCGTATTTTAGGATGATCTATGCTTAGCTTTTTTCTTAATTTTTCGTGGAGAGTTACTGTTCGAAGCTTGGGAAAGAAGGGTGGATGTGTATTCGCGAGAGTGGAGAGACCGAAACGATGGCCCGCAACGTTAAGTAAGAGAAAATAACGGGGAATGTATGCTCCCCCACCCCCTGATGTAGACGTAAAAATAAACGAGATCGAGAGCGAAATACTGTGTATTTCGCGATAGTCCCGGACTGAAATATGCAAATAAGGGTGTGTAGTAACACGGGGATAAAGAGGGTTGCGCACGTGATTTCCCGGACAATTGGAATCTTTCGGTCTGTGGGCGTCGCGAGGGTGGCTCCCGAATACGTGATTTACCCTGGAATTGCAGGAGGACAGAGGAAAGGAGAGACACCAGTCAGTCAGTCCCCCGATAACACATTTTAGAATCACAGGGAAAGAGGTACCTCACTATCGAGTGTGAATTCACCATTCTTGGCTAAGCAGCAGAATATGTGACCATCGCGAGGGCCATTGGAGCCTCGCGAAGCAATCCACTCGGGGTTCATCAAGAAGCATCCTCGACCCCAATTGCTAACAGTGAGTGTATCATAAAAAACGTCTACCTTGCCATTATCTTGGGGAACTTCTCTGAATTACTTGGTCACAGCCCTCAGAAATGCCCCAGCGGCAGTCATTCTTCGACAATGCCATCGACGTCGTCACCCACACGGAAGAGGGAACAATGAAACATCCTGTATCCTTCCACATCTTCCAAACAACTGTCCACAGCTTCCAAGAGTGACCCTAATGAGCAATATCCCTCTATTACGATGTCACGAGTGTCATGCTCGTAGCAAGAATGTCTCAAATTAAAGAGAACTCCCCAAATTTCACGAAGAAACAGTCGAAGGAGTGTTCCTCTTTCACCAAGAAGCAGTCGAAGAAGTGTTCCCCAAATTGCGCCCACATATGTAGTAGAATCCCTGACAAACGAGGAGCCACCACCTAATCGTTCGGCTCGCGATAATCGTCGGTGGGGAATTTCAGGTGACAAACGACGGACGCATGCAAACGCGGAGAAAGGAGGTGCTCGAGAGCTAGTCGAACGTCAGAGGACGGATCTCTGGTACCCGTGTGAATGGGCCGACATAATGTTCCGAACGTGTTCCCCTGCGCCGACGAATGAGTGATAGACGGAGAAAGGGCCAGCGCCTTAAGCCTGTTTGCCCGCGCTGCACGGCGTCGAGGCAGCTGCGACTACCGGGGCCCCTCCGCCCGGGGCCACCAACAATGGCCGGCTGTCGTATTTGGACAGTATTAGCGTTAAATTTGGTCAATGAAATCGTTTCACAGGCCCCGTCACGTTCCACGATTTCCCGGAACGATGGAACGCCAGGAACGCGGGCCGAGCATCGAACTCGGCAGCCTACTCTCGACTCCGCAAGGATCGTGAAACGTCGCTCGGCCGCTTTTCGTCTCTGGCCCCCCCCCCCCCCCCCCCATTATCAATCATCCATTCAGTCCTGCCCCCCTCTTCTCCCTCTCTATTTCCGGCTTAGCCTCTAATCGCTCGAGTCACAGAATAGCAGGTAGCCCAACACTTTCGCCCGCCACCCACCCCAGGCCCCGTAATTGTAATTAGGCTATTATATCGGGGATAGAATTTTGTTTCTCGTTTTGGAGACAGCATTCTGTGGGACGCTGCACGCCGGGACGGTCGGCTTTGTCAGCGGCCAAACGATTCTTTCGACGGCCGTTGGAAGATGTCGTTGCTTGGCGAGCTTAAGCCGCGTTCTCAATGGGAGATCGTCTCTCTCGGGATCGGGGCTACTAGACGCGATGATGATCGGTTTTTAATGGCCACTGGTCGAGGCTGCTCTTTAAAGAGGACGACGCTGCGAGTACGAGCGCTGCTAGAGTGTATCGGGTTTGGTTAGGCGACGATCGGGAGTAAGTGACAG
This sequence comes from Andrena hattorfiana, assembly GCA_944738655.2. Taxonomy (NCBI): domain Eukaryota; kingdom Metazoa; phylum Arthropoda; class Insecta; order Hymenoptera; family Andrenidae; genus Andrena; species Andrena hattorfiana. The sequence goes on from OX122895.1 coordinate 3,649,377, forward strand.
TTTTGAGGTTATAGATTCTGGCGGTTTCAGGCAGATTGGTTCGTGATTAGCGGTGAAATCGAAAGAGGGGTGAGTCTTCGCGGAGGAATGTGTTAAATAGCTGGAATGAAGGAATGGGGAGACGCTGTCCGCGAGTTGCATCTCAAAGGCGCTGTGAGGTTCCTCGAGATTGATTTCCACGAAAACGAGAACTACACTTTGGAATTCTGTTTGATTATTATTAACAGAAATCCAGGGTAATGGTTCGCAATTCCGACGCAGATGATCTCCAAGTGAAATACAGGCCCTCCGATCCTCTTCATCGACTTTCATTAATACCGTCCCAGCTCCGCAGTCGTTCATTCCATTCTACATCATTGCCTCCTGCGGAACGTTCCCATTAAACCCGCTTCTGTGAGCGCTGGAACGTCTCAATTCTTCTATTTCAATCTCCCTAGTAGCCTGCCTCCTCTAATTGAAACCCTTTGCAATCAGCGAAACCGGCCATAAATACGAATCACCGGTTCCCGTCTCCCCTCCCCTCTTGCCGGACGATGTAAACGGGCGCAATTATGCGATTTAAATGCGCAAAGTATTTTCATACGATCACCCCCAGATCGTCACGCAACGTCAAAAGTAAAATCGACCGATGGAGGGGGGTCAGGGCAGAAAGTGGCCAACTATGGTTCTTCCATCATCTGCTATGGATGACAGGGATTACAGGGTGCACGATCGGCTGCATGGCTAATATAATGCAATCATCGGCGTGTAATGATTCGAGCGGACAATGCGCAGCCGCCTAGGGGGTGTCCCGCGTGGAATGACTTCTTCACTAAACGGCCACGATTCTTCCGCTCGCCTTTTTCCCGTCGCGCGTGACACCGTACTCTCGTTAATAAAAGCCGATGACGCGTGAAATTAGCCAGCATTTATCACCCCATTGCTGCTGCCCCCCCCCCCCCTCTCCGCCCCAGAGGTTCGCTCAATTATCGGTTTATGTGCCGTGAAACGAAACGAAACGAGGAATTAGGGAAACCACGCTTCGGACTCTTGGGAATCGGGCTCAGGTGATGGAATGATTCTTAAGGGGGCACACTTCCAGGGGCCTTCTTTTCAGAGCCTTAAACGGAGACTCTGGGAAATGAATTTCTGCTCGCCCCATTTTTTTTTATCACATTTAGTTGGGTACAATGTACATTTTGTTGCATAGTTTTTTTGTAGATACTTGGATATACCGAGGGATAAGCTTTTGAATTAGATTTGCATCTGAGCATAGGGAAATAGTACTGATAAGAGAAGATTATTAACCAGGGTTAATCAAATTCCAGCTCAGCTATTTTAAATTTCCATCGTTAACTGTCCTCGAAGGGACCTCCTAATTTTTAAAGGCAAACAAAGGATCTCCGTCCTTTAACAGTTCATTCCGAGCATGAGTCGCGATCAAAGAGCCATTTGCATCGTTGCAAACGCGCCGTAACGTCCATTTGTATCTTGTAATTGGAGAAAAATGGCGTCCCAGCGCCACCAGGGGGCATAATCTGCAGACGAGGCGGCAAACGTAGAACATAAATTTGTCGTTAAGAAACTAGACCCCCCGCCCCTACCCATCGTTCGGTTTTATCTCCTTTCTATGGAAAGTCATTACGACGCAGGTTCCTCTCCGCCTCCTCCTTCGTCCCTTGCGAACAGGCCGGTATGTCCGAGCAGCTTCGCTTCCTGTTTAGAGTGAAGTTATTACCCACGGGAGTTTCTGGATCGCCCACTAAAATTGCGCGAATTTATACGTCGTCGGACGACCTTCTCAGCTCTATTGCCCCGTGATCAAACGGCAATAAAGCTCCCGAATTCAGTGATTAAACAGCGTGTCGATTAATCGAGTGTCCGGCGGGGGCCGGGTATCTTCGGATTGAAACGGTTAACAAATCCCAATTAGCGGTCATTTGCAGGGGACCGGCCTCGTTAGCGGTGCAATTTAATCGCTGACGATTGAAGGCTCACGATAACTCAAAGTGGCGACGAGGTCTGTAGTCAGGAAGCGTTGAGTCTTCTTCCGGAAAATGTGGAGTATGTGGAAGAGGCCTTTGAAGGAAATTGGGAAATTCGTGGACTTAGTTTAAGTCGTAGTTGTCGTGCGGACGATTTTTTTCAATTAATCGATCGCAAAGGAACATTCATAACCTCAAAATTCTGATTCTAATGAGACCTCGCGTGAATGCGAAGCATATTAATGGAACTCTTTTTCTGCCCAAGTTAATTATGCAATTTAAACTTTATTTTGGCTCACGAGTGATAAAGTTTGAGGCAGTGGTTCTCAAAGTGTGCCAGTAGGGAATGAGTGTATCTAATTTTTTGCCACCTGCCGAAAATAATAAGCCCCGCATCGGCCGTGAAACAGAAGTGGTTTTATTTGAACAGAGAGGATCGACAGATTATTTTCCGTAATTGGACGCCGTAAAACCCGGCCATATGCCGCGTTTTCATAAAACGCTGAGCCGAGCTTTTATCAGCGTATCATCGTCTCCATCATTATATCGATGTGCCTCTATCGACCGTCTGAAAAAAGGGGAATATGAAAGCGTGATTCAGGGTCCGACGGATTCCGCGACGACTTGGATTAATTAACTTTCCTACCCCCTCCTGCTCTTGCAGAGATTCCTCTCCATCGCGAGGATAAATCAAAATTAAGTTTGCGCGAAGGACGCGTCACTACCACTCGCGTTTTTTCGCCGTAGCGGGATCAGGAGAGTTTAAAGGAAGCTAAAGGGGAATTTTCAACGAACGGAGATTCCACTTTTTTTCCCCCCGGCGCTTCGTGTTTCGAGCGACAGGAACGCTGGCGATAAATATCAGCGGGAATGGTAGTTTGAGGAGGATCGATAGGGAAAGTTTAGTGTCCCATGATTCGCGAAAGGATGTCCCTCTGTATATAACCTTACACTTTCGGCATACATATGTATCGCCGTCCCCTGCCGGCGATCCCTTTTCCGAAATATTTGTCCGTGAGTTGCGGGGGTGTGGCGCGAGATTGAGAAGAGCAGGCCGGAGTTTCGAATGGCTACGAGGTGATCACGAGACGCGTAATCGCGAGTCGAATATCAATTCCTCGAGTCCAGGCGGGAAGCCTTGCGGACTATCCCCCTTGATTGTTGTTGCTGTTGTTGTCGGGAGGTTGGGCGCATCTGGCACCGCTCCCCCCCTGTTAGGTCTAATTTTTCATGTGGGCTTCGATGGCCCTCGAAACGTTTCAGCGGTGTCCTTTTAACCGTGAACGAGGACAGGATTTATTTCTATATTAGCCCGAGTGCTTGCCGGGGAAATGAACATCGCTTTATATAAAGACGGATTTAACACCGGACGCTGGGTCAAACTTGACCCATGATTCATTCTATTTATGATTTAAGATTTTTATATTTGTTAAGAAGTAATGTTAATGTGTGCTAGACTATTGAAATCTCGAATAATCGATTTTTTTTATTAGTATTAATTCTGAAAGTGTCATCCTTTGTGAACATTTGCAACAAAGTTTCATGAGGAAATTACTGAGTTACGGCCTCGCAGAACGGTATTGGCGTAGGAGACTTAACTTTGAAGCTGTTTATCTCGAAATTACATTTTTAAACACCGCGTACATCATAACTCTTGAACGAATGAATATTTGCACTTGAAATTTTAATTGAAAATGTAGAATTACTTCTCCCATAGCATGGAATTTCCGCGTCAATATTGGATGTTTGTAAAAGTTTTTTTAAACGATTAAAGACGATTTCTTTTTCCGTAAAAATGTGGGGAAAGAATTGATTCGTGTGTAACTTTCAGAATTTTTATTTAAATTCGCCAGTAACATTCTATGCTGTAGATTTTCATGTAGAAATTAGGGGAGACCGGGGCAAAGTGAGATGAAAAAAGTTTGAAGTCGAATAAAATTTTTCTTTTTCAATAAAAATATGTGGAAATAGATTTATAATATAATTTGAATATTTCTATTGATACATGACTAGTAGCAATACTTAAAATAAACTTAAAGTATATTAAAATTCAACTTGAAAAGAAAATGCCAAAACGACCACTTTACCCCATATATGGGGTAAAGTGAGCTGAAATAAAATACGAGTTTTAATGAAGGATATAATTATAAAATTAACTTTATTAGAACTCTTAAACTATTTTTTTTAAAAATATATTTCATTAATACAAGTTTAACGTTAATACTTTGTACTTTGTAACTTTGTACTTTGTGTATACACATTTTCTTCTGAAAATGAGTTTTTAAATGAACTTTGTTTACATGAACAGTCTGACATATTATTACTAAAACAAATACATACATAATTATTAATAAAATACGTACTTATACTATCTAAATATCTTTTCTTTGCAGCTCAGTTTACCCCGGTCACTTTGCCCCGAATGTGTACTCAGTGGAAAATTAATTATTTCATAATGTTAGGATTACTGTTTTCTCAAACGCGTGAACACGTGTGTTTATAAGCTTGTTATAAACACGCAGAAAAAATTGGAGTTAAAATAACACATATAAGACTCATTTATCCAAAAAGCTAAATTGAAAGGGAAACCAATTGGAAGTCTCTAAAACTTCATTTTTAATTTCTTAAATGAATTTCTGTTTTTCGATATCTGAATGTGCATAATGATCATTGTGGTATTACACACATTTATTACGTCACCAAAATTTGTAAATATATTCTATTGTTAAAGAATAAATTAAGAAAGCTCATTTTACCCCGAGGTTCACTTTGCCCCGGTCTCCCCTACTCACCCCAAAGCATTTTGCTTTCAGATTATTAGATCTCATACTACGGACAATTTTTTTTTTTTTGGCAATTACTCGGAAACGGGTCCACAATAAACTGTGAAAAGTACGGGTACAATGATTGCTTGGTACCTAAGCAATCCGACACAAAAGAAACCATCGATTTTACGTGTTCCAATAGTCCTGTACCCCCTCAAAGTAAATAGTAAATTTCATCCGCCAAGTTGGACGACGTTGAAAGATCGATAATTGGGAGAAGAACGTTGTAGCCGCATCATTTTCCAGAAACGTTCAGAGAATCGATCCTCCGGCTACTTTGAATGGAATATCGAGTTCGCGGGGATTCCATAATAATTCAAGCCTCGTCGGGAGCAAGGAACGGGATAAGTTGATTTAATGTGGCGCTACGAGGAAAGAAACGGAATGAAATCACGGGGCCGGAGTTAATTAAACTTACAAAACAGCTAGAGTAGACCGTGCCGTCCCCCCAGCGGCGATAAACCGTCTCGGAGCATCGAGACGTTCGCCGTTGAATCGTTAAGATTCCACTCGCCTGGAAAGCATCGTTGCTCCCCCGAATAAACTGCATCGCGGAAAACATCCTGTGATCCTCCCTCCTCCCGCGGGCGTTTAACCTCCTCGGGGGGAGTGAAATTCCCCGTTTTAAATCAGGGAGGAACAGGCGTGTAAGCGCTCCAACTCAGGAGCGGGGAAAAAGGATTTGGGTTATATTCGTGGAGAGTAAAGTAAACGAGTATTTCAAGCCCTAAAAAGTTCAAAATTTACTATATAACATTACCCTGAAGATTCTAGAAAGAAAATTGTATTAGCTATGGGTCAAAATGGACCCAACTCTTTATACAGTTCTTCTTGAAAAAGGATGTTTCCACTAAAAAGTGTTTGATCTCAAAATTCATATCCCTTGGATTGGGAGTTGCCCAGGATACGAGCTCGGCACCGAAAGCTCAGTGGCCATTAAATTACGCAAGCATCGAAAAATACGAGTTCCCAAGTTGCTCCTGACCAGCGGTGTAAGTAGCGCGGCCCCTGTATTTCCGCCGCGTCTGCCCGCTAATTGATTTAGACCACTAGCTGCGCAGAGCCAGCAAGCCGCTATGAATTCGTACGAAGTTACAGGGAGGCGATATCGATTCGATATCACTCGCATCGGCTGGCATACGTCCGACGAGCGAAGTCGACGGAAGGAAGAGGCGAACCGAGAGAATGGCCGTCGAAGAGTGGCATAAATTATTCATCCCGTTCGAAAGGAGCGAAAGGATCATTAGATTGGTCGAACGCCAGCCAGACCTAACCCACCCCCTCCCTCTGTGCCTGCAGCGCGGGAGGGAGGGAGGTAAGTTCATCCTCGACATTAGTTACGTCATGCCGGAGGCGATGGCTCTGCCGGGCCTGTGCAGCCGAATTCGTCGGTTGACACGTGCATCGCCATACGCGGAGGACGCGGTGGAACAAGCCAAATGGACCATCGGAAGCAAATAACTCGATTTGCTGGGTCTACGCGTACTTGACTGGCTGGGAAGCCAGCCTGGACGACGGCGACGGGGGTGCGCGAAGAGACGGCGAAGAGTGGAGGAAGGACGCGGGGGTGGTCGCAGTGGGTTGAAAGGGAACGGACATGGGGCAGAGGGGGTCGGAAGGAAGCAAGGAGGCAAGGAAGTTATCGAGGCGGTAGTGTCACCATAGTCATACAGAGGTGCCCAGTTGTCGAGCAAACTAGCGGAGCCAGTCAGCCAAACAGCTCAGGCCAGCCAGCTAGCCAGCCAACCAGCCAGCCAGTAAGCGAACCGGCGAGTTCTTGTTTTATTCAGTCGGGATCATAAATTACGAATTTAAACACACAATGAAAGACGCTTAACAAGAAGCTAACGCGAGATTGAGAGGCCCCGCCCGAAACACCTCTTCTTCCAGTCCAGCCGCAAACCCGGACCAATCCGGCGGCAGAACCGCCCTCAGGGGTTCTACCGAGCCAACGTCTCCGCGCCAATCGGCGCGCGCCTACGACAGGCAACCCGCTGTGGTGGACCTATCCCGTGACTGCCCCCCTCGTCTAGATCGCCGCGTACCACCATGCCGGGAGCGAGTCGCCAGACCAGCAGGCGGAATCGCTGCTCCCCGATGCACCCCAGTCGCACACCACTTGCCGAGCGGAGCTAGCTCCGATAGCCCCCCTTTAAATCAGTGGACGATCGCGGTTCCCCATCGATCTCCGATCCCCTGGACACCGTCGTCCTCTTCCTGGGTCCCCCTGCTCGCGTCACGTCAGCCCCTCGCGGTTACCTCGCGGTGCCCGGAGTTCGCCGGATATCGATCAACGGGCACGTCGCAAGCGGCACGGTTCGGTGTGCAAGGCTGTACGCGGAGCACGCTTGGTCTTCTTTCGAAGAGATCAGGGGATAGTCAGGATGGATCGAGAGGATAGTGAGCGGCGAGCCGCGCGGGGTTAGCAGTGACGTTATTTTCTGTTGACCAGTGAGGATGTCTCGTGTGTATCAGTGACCAAGTGACTGGGATACCTAGAGGGTGTTGAGGGATAGGTACCTAATTGGCGATTGCCTGAGGACGTGAGTACCCTGAGGGAGAGCGTCCAGGTGACCAGGCGTGAGGACCACCGGCAAGATTTTCCATTCATTGCCGAACTATGCGTGGTGCGAGATGGTGTGTTCTCTGACCAACAATAACAACAACAGCAAGACCTGCAACGACACAGGTGAGCCCTGCTCGGACTCGCAGTCGAGGTCCAGTCCCGAGGCCGGCGCGCAGGCAGGCGAGAACATGTCGTCGCTGAGCGACGCTCACAGGAGGAACAGCCACCTGGAGGGCGACAGGAGCTCGTCAGCGGGCTCCTCGTTGGGCTCGTGCTCCCCGCCGCCGGCAACCAGCCACTCGCCGCCGCCGCGGCCGCCCTGGATCCACGACTTCCACGCAGCCCCACATGTTCTCCAGTTCCTGAACCTGAGCGCGGCTGGCGGCAGCATGCTGGCCAGCCAGCCCCTGGCCGCTCTGCACTCCATGGCGGAGAGGAGCCATCATCAGCAGCACCAGCAGCACCAGCAGCAGCAGCAGCACCAGCAACAGCACCATCAGCAGCAACAGCAGGCCGGTATACAGCTGCCCAGGATCAGCGTGCCACTGTCCACTATAACCCAGGGACAGTCATCGCCGACTGGTAGCGGAAAGCACAGTCCGGCCACGTCCATCACTTCCGTCGGTAGCAATCCGCATGGCATCGACTCTATACTGTCGCGGCCAGCGGCCACACACCCTCAGGCGCCGGTATCCGCGACCCACGCCGCGCTACAGCCGACGCCGCATCCTCAGCACATGACGACCCCTCGATACGCGATGCACGCGGGATTCACCGCGTCCTCTGGTTCGTATCGATGCTTCCTTTGGATTCTTCAGGGATGTCGAGTGAATGGGATCGGGTGTCTTGGATGGAAGGAACTGGGGTGGTGTAATTTGGCTTGCAGTTGAGGCTGGGTGTGAAGAGATGCTTGAGGCACAGGATACCTTTGCGCAGGATACTGCTTGGTAGCTTTCGTTTCTCTAGGCTTTTGTCTTGGGGTTCGCGGAGTATGTAGAATGCTCCTAGGTAGTGGTTAAGGGAAACTTTAAATTCTGAGAGAAATAAAAGTAAGATGGAATGAGAACTAGGCCAGTAATTCCTACTAAGTCTAGTGTCAAGTTAGATAGGCAGATGTGCGAAGATGTGAGCTTCACACTTTCTTCTGACCGTCACTGTACTTTGGGTTGCAGGTGGGTAGGGTGTAAAGAGATGCTTGAGGTACGAGATAGAGTTAGTCATAGGTACACGCTTTCTTTTATCCACATTTCTGTCTTAGGATCTGAAATGTATGTAATTTTTGCACGAGCTTGATTCTTGATACAAGTGAACCACTGTCTTCCCCTGTTCCTTCCACCTAGAATGCTTCAAAGTCACCCGAGAGGTGTGCAAAGTGTGATCCTCGAGGTGCCCTAAGTGAATCTGTTCTGGTCCTCGGAGAAAAAGGGTTTAAGTGCACCACTATTTTCATCTTCTATGGCTCTGATGAGCTCAGCGAAGGTACTCCTTTCGTTTAACTGTATTGAAGTGTCTAGGAATTGCCAGACACTTCTACTTACCCAGTGCTTGTCAGAGATGGCTATAATTGGATCCTATCGTTTCTTCAATCTAGAGAACATGGGAAACTTAGACAGGAAATTAGCATAAGCTAAAGTAAACGTTGCTCGAATGACGTAATTATAAGATAGAAAGGTGGGATCACAAATTATCATATATTATATGCAGACATTCAGAAGGTCTACTTTCAATCTATACACACTTTAAAAAAATTCAAATATGACCTAATCCATCGATAAAATTCTCCTATCCTTCACTAGAATATTTAATAGCTCCACTGTAATGTATTATATTATCTGGGGCCTTAACCATGTACATTGATTCCTTCACAACTTGAACAATCGTGACTTGCTATCATTTTTCACTCCCAAAGCAAAATACATTGCGACTTCGAAAATAATGGGATCCATGACTGAGAATACCTGAATTTTGTCACAAATCTTCTCATCATCCCCCAAATATTCCGCTTTAATACTCTTCAAGAATTTCTCTCAAGATCCAAAAGAGATACCAATAAAAGTTTTGTGCATCTAACTTCACAAAATAATTTACACCAAACCCAGAAATCAAATAAGACTCCTCCAACACTCTGTAGCATCCAGTATTTCCATTCAGAAAGTGGAATAAAGTCGCCAGCAGGACTTAAATACTACCCATCGTTCAAGGATTCTAATTGGAACTGGAGATCGATCGTGCAAACTGGCCTAACCGAATTAGATAAGCGCGTAGACTCGCGTGCTACCGAAGTTAGCGTATTTCGGGTTAACCACCTGACGACGGTGGCCGACTTGCTGCTGGGGGTCCTGATCCATGTAAAGGCACCGCCAACTTTGCATAGGATCGAACATCCCCCTCCATCCCTCATCCTGCCCCATCTGCCAATACTAAAGATCGCGTTGCAAACCGAACGTCGTAGGACGGAACGTTGGGTCCTCCGCTATAAAAACCAGGGATCATCCCCAGCGCTCTTAAGAATAGCAAAATGGCGGGGATAGAGGTGAAATTGATCCGTTCCACTTTCAATTTTAACACGAAGATACAGTAGTGGCGAAGAAAAAATTTAAACTGCGAAGGGTGATAAAAATAAGATACTTCCATCAGAAGGAATTATATCTCAAGATTTGTAACCCATAAATTAGGGGTGTTAATTTTAAACGAGTGGTAATAATTATTAGAGATTAATATTTAGCAGAATTTTGTATATTATTAGTGATGTTAAAAAAAAATTAAAATTCATATTTCCATACGTTAATAATTAATAATTAGATTTCACCAAATAATAATTCCCAAATAATTAAGAAGAAATAATTCCCAAATAATAATTAGGTTTCAAGTGCCTCAGCTTTTCAATTAGTGGCAGATAAATCCTGAAATATAATTCTGCCCCATGAAGCAATTTTATTTTCCTCACCCCCCACAGTTTAAACATCAAATTCACCACCACGATAGTGCCATCGCGAATAATACGAATACTATACACAGTGGCAAGTTTCCTTTCTGTATAATAATATAATAATAATAGTCTCACTCGCCATTTTGCGAGCGCGAGAGCCAGAGGGTGTCCGCCGACACCGAAGGGTTCATTCTACGCCTATTATTAATGATATTACGGGACATACGGAGGATTATAAATTTAAGAGCACGAGCCATCGAGTGCGCGGCACAGAAACGCTAAATACATTTTATGGACGAAGGGAGGCACGTGACCGGGGTTCATGAGTTCATGAATTAGTCTGAGAACGATGTGGCGAAGGTCAGGTTCTAAGGACCCTCGGATTACCGCATCTGCTTATTTATTTATTAGAAACTTTTATTAAATTCTCATTATTTAACCGCGCGGCGAATCACAGCGCGGCGGCCGTCGGACATCATTCGCGTCCTTGGGGACCGTTCGCCGAAGCACCGGACTGCTCAAAATCCTTTCAACGATTTCTAACCGATTTAAGGACACCGGAGTCTCTATAAATTAAAGCAGTGGTAATAAACGATTAACCATGGAGAATTTTCTGATTTTCGAAGTCCAGGGTGTCGCTTGGTAATTTGGAAAATTGAATTAGTGCGCGGCGGGGGTAGTTTGAGAAAAGAAGTCGCTCAGAAGTTACAGTCGGGGAGAATGAAATCTTCGACATCGGGTTTAACCGTGGGGTGGGAATGGAGGATCTTAAAGAATCTTCCGGCGAGGAGCGCGCCCTCTTTAAACTATAGCCGGGACCATTATCGCGAATTATGGGAACGATCCTCGAAGATATTTGAACGTCCGCCACGGACAAAAGCAGCACAGCAGCCGGTTATAAATCGCGGGAGATTCTTTCGGGACCCCTCTCGGTAGCTTTTACGGGTGCCACGCCGAAGATTTCTTCCTTTATTGCAAGGAAAACAATCTTATAGCGCCTACTGTGCGCGCTCGCACCACTCTGCTACCCGAGTTCTGTATATCATTTCCCAGAACGCTCGAAAAATGGGATGGCTCTTCGGGATCTTGATTTTTCGAGTGGCACTTTCAGGAGGATTTTATAGCAGCAACAACAAATTTCCTAGCAGAATTTACTGCAAGTATAATATTTATCGCGTCACTGGAATTTACGTGGCACAGAACATTTTTATAGCAATATGATCTTTGCAATAATATTCTCCTAGTTACTAATAATAACAGAGGTACATATAAACATGCAATAATATTTCCGGGACCTACTGTATACAGTAGGGATCGAGAAAGAAGACTTTTCCGAATAACTTTTCTAATTGCAAGACTCAAAAGTGGCTACATTAACGGTGCTTCCGAAGTAAGGAACACCCTGAGGAAGCTTCATGAAGTGTTCTGGTGGAGCTCTGGCCCAGAAACGTGCACGTAATGACTCGAAATCGGGTGCTTCAGATTCTGGCCAAGCTCGCGGAGTATTCGCAGAGTACATACGTGCTATAAAGGAAGCAGTCTTTGGGAATCAGTGCATTTTCGTTTTCCTAAAACAGGGGGGCTCTCAGTTTCCTTAATAAATCCGAACTTACATGGAATACCAATCGCTCCTCCTGAAGAATTTCCATTCTGGTTACACTTCGGCTAAGTTCGCTGTGGAGAGTAGGGTAAACTTTGACAGACGAATTTTTAAGAGACATTTCGGGTTCCAGAGAAATTGTTCTTCTTTTGCATTTGGTGTGAGCTGGAGACTCAGAAAAATTCTCGGTCCGCCGGACCAATGTGCCGAGAGATTCCAGCTCCACGAAACACTGTGCGAGCTTAATATTTCCATGTTTTTTGGTTGGAGACGGGTGGAACAGTGAGTTGAAGTCTGTAGCCTTCAGAAATGAGAGGAACAGTGATACCGAATTAGTATCCTTCAGGTCCTTAAGCTAGTTTCACTATACTCGAGCCCGGGGAACTGTTATTAATTCCCTAGACCGATGCAAGTCTGTACAATGGAAAACTCGGGGAACTATTAGCTAATGCTGAACTAGTTGTGTGAGTAATAGACAGACATTCGCCTGGAACGATATCTCTCCCCAATTGGGATTCTTCTGCAAAGTGCCATTTCGAAATTCTGATGTACAATTTTGAGATTTTGAGGCTCCGAAAAGATGAGGGCGAGGATTTAACTGTGACACTTATTCAATGGCTTTGATATTCAGAAAATGGTGGACCTCCAGCAACCCCTTTTTCAAAATTCCAAAATCTCCCCCGTCAACGGTAAATCGACATGAAAGTCCCGAACCAAAGGAGTAATTGAGTCGCGCTTATCTAAATCACAATTACGCCCCGGAGCACCCATATAAACGGTGGTAAATAATTTTACACTCAATTGGTAATGGGTTCTCCGCCACCCCTCGCGCTACTAAAGCACCCGGCCGCGCTTATCTGGGCAAAAACATTCTCCCAAATCTAATAACGTTCCTCTCCGCCGCGATATAAGCTGCTCCGAGTATGCTTTTCACGATGCACGCCGTATAAACATGCATATCCCGCCCCCGAGCAGGGAAATGGGCGAGCAATGCATGTCGCGCAATACGGAGCGCGCAGGTTCGATACGCATCCCTCTGTTCATTCAGCCTCCTCTCGGCCACCACGGTCGCTGTATCCTACAATTCGTGGCGAATTCATCCCCTTCTCGCCCCTGAATACGAAAGCCTGCAATCCTCCTTTATAGAAGTCGATCCCGGCTCAATAATTCCGTCTAAATTCCGCGCCACCCCTGCTCTAAAATACCCTGCAACTACTTTGCTTTAACGCACCAGGTACATAATCGAAAAACAGCAACGGTCCGCTTAAAATTTCGCGTTCTGCTGTGCAGTACTGGTCGGCAGAAAGTTTGAACTGCGAGGGGCGACGAAAACGAGGCATTTCCATCGGGCAGAATTATATCTCAAAATTTATATCCCAAAAATTGGGGGTGCCTCAAACAGTATTCAATTTTTTATACAGACATAATATTATAAAAATATGTTTCTTTATTCTCAAACTTTCTTCTCACCACCATTGTACTACAAAGTCCACAAACTCTGTTATTCAGTGGTTCCCCCAAAATCTTACGCCCCTTTGAACCATCCTAGTGGTTCGAACGTCTCCAAGTTTCACCCCCCACTGATGCCCGCCTCCACATCCGGAGAATATTTCTTCCCGATCGTCAGCGTCGTGGGAGCCAGATTTTTTTATGTCTACATGGGGCGAATCGTAAATGGCCCCTCTTTGAGAAGGGGTTCAATTAAAGTTCGAGGACCATTCGATCACTTTCCTGGTTACGACACATCGGCGTCCTCGGGCCAGCGAATATTTTTGTTGATGAGCATGCAGGTTCACTCGTTTACGAGCCAATAAATTTTATCTGATTCCAAGGTAGCGCGGACAAAAGGGGTAACGATCGTATCGCCGCGTCTTTCCATTCCCGTTCCCTTGGCCCCCGGCCGCCCTAAAAACGGGAATAACGCTTTTATTGTGCGGTGGACGCGGTCCGACGCGCTCCTCCTCGCGGCACAAAAGACAGCCAACGATGTCGTTGGCCTGCGGGATTTTATAAACCGAATGTAAACCCCTGCTTGAGATCTGGCGGACGTTGAAATTGGCAATTAGTAAAAAGTAGCCGGATTGCTACTGGATGATTGTAAAGGTAGCCCAGGATTAATTGGCGATCTTCCGCGGGGGGTGCCGGGGTTTTACTAGGGAGCATTCAGTGGTTTGAATAATTATTATTGACGGGGTTTAATGTGCAGAGTATGAAATGAAATTATAACATTCTGTATCGAGTAATTAAGCGCGAAGATTCGGTGTGCAGCTGTTGTTACACTTAATCTTAATTATCTGAATCTATGTGTATATCAGAAAAGGAGATTATAGGAAACAAGATTCAAGGGCTTTGCAAGAAGAAAAGAAAACTGGATTTTATTCCTTAAGGGGGAGGCTTGCCTAAAAATTTTCGAAAAATCGATTTTTATATTTTCTTGAAGTACATCTTGCAAATATTCCTGGAAAGTGTCGAGTTAATCCGACCAAAATTGACAAAATTATACGCGTGTAATTAGGTAGGAGTTCTTCAAAACTTTAAACGCGTTTCCCTCAAAATCATGTTTTCAAAGTCGCTGATTCATGTAACTAAAAAATTAATGAACCGATTTACCCGAGGCTTTGCAGGCTTATTTTAGAGTTAAAAATCTAAGCGCTATCGGGAGCTTTTCCTTTTTTTCCATAGACTTTTTTTACACTGGAAAATGAGTGATCCTTTGCCAAATATCCATGCTTCAACTTTGCAGAGTCGCCATTTTATCTCAAAATAATTTTTCCAAAATGGGATCCGATAGTGCCTAGATAATTTCATATATTATCTACAAAATTTCGAATTTCCAATTTCGGATGATCCCGCACCGAGCTACGGTTCTCACCGCAAATCACCTAAAAAAAAAAGAACATCTCGGGCATCGCCTATAACTCACAAACCTTTCAATATTTTTTACCACAAAAAATACTGAAATATCTCTAAGACGTACTCTTTCCAATAGACTAATGTTTAATAATAAAAGTTTATCGGTTTTTCTACAAAAAAATTCCCAAGGAAGCCTGTTATTTTGACCGTTCAAGGTAGTCCTCCCCCTTAAGTAAATTTCTCTAATGAATTTCATTGAGTTTGTATTAAAAATATTTTTATCCTCCACTGGTGTATATCTATAGTGAAATAAGGGTGGTAATGGTTGAATTAATGGGGTAGTTTCTAATACCAAGCGCGATAGAATGGTCCCTAAAGTAGGATCCCAAAACCTGGTTCCGTGGATAGATTAGAGGAGTTTTTGCGGGGGTACACGGAAACTTGAGCCACGCTCGGACGGTTGCGTGGCCACAGGCGTCGCGTTGCGGTTTGCCTGTTGGCGATAGAGGATCTCGTGAAAGGTGTCGTGAACTGTGAAGGGTGTTATCGATGGCTCTCCCTCCTAAATCCTTCAGCAGCATCCCTTACACATCAAAGGAGCGCAGGTACATTCGTTTAAATTCGGGAAGGAGACATCGATAACCCAAATGTAACCCCTGCTTCTCCTAGCCACCCTGTAAATACCACCCCCACGTTTTACACATTTGTCCCGAGCATAAACGTCCACGGTCCGCTGCGCGACAAAGACACCTCTATACCAGTAAACATTGCGCTATCGGCGACAAGGAGCGCTGTAATCGAGCAGGGCTAAAGTGCGATGGAGAATGGAAGATACAGAGAACAAACAGACGAGGAGAATAGAATATAGGTGCACGCGTATGCTGACGATGTGTTTGCTTTGAATGCAGGTATCGGACAATTTCAACAAAGAACGGAGCCACGGCATCCCGCTGTCTATTGGCCAGGTCTTCAGGGATTAGTCAGTGATCCCCTCGCATGGCGGGCAAGACTGCACACACGTGAGTGTTCCTTTTCGATCTGTACATACGTATATTTCACGTTCCAGCTTGGAAACGAGCTTTTGCTATAACATTCGAGCGTAGCTTGCCAATGCGCGACGAAGGAGACTAGAATATATTTGCTTCTCCTTAGTCGCCCCTTTTTGGGGTCACCAGTAGCGAAAAACGGGGAAATGATTGTCAATTGTGGTCACAGATTCTGTTATAGATCTATCATAGTGTACTCTGCAACTGTAAAACGTGAATACTTAGGGAATGCAAGCTGGTTTGCTTCGGGGACCAGTTGGGGATCTTGATAAAATTGTACTTAATGGGAAAAGATGTTAGGGGATTAAACTCAGGTTAATCAGAAATCTTTATCAGGATATCCCTGCTAAAGAGTGACCCAAAAAATCACTTCTTTGTGGTCCCACGATTTTGGAACTGAATTTTATGCCAAACGACACCTTATGATGAGAGATCACACGAAATTTTCAAGTTAAGGTGACAATTAGTTTTTGAGACATGGGAAAGATCATTTTATAACTTTTTACGTTACAAATATTAGACCAAAGTTTTATGAAAATTAGAATATTTTTAGACATACGGTCTGCCATATTAAATCGGCTATTGTAAATTTTGAAAATCTAAGTGCAAATTCGTTGTTAGCAGCTAGCCAAACCCCTGGGAATAATTGTTTAAATTATCGAACTGACATAGAAATTCATACATGGGCTGAAGCGTTAACAAATTTTCACTTCTTTGACCTCCCATATCTTAGAAACTAATTATCACCATAATTTGAAAATTTCATCATAAAGTATCGTTTGGCATAAAATTTAGTTCCAAAATCGTGGGACCAAAAAGAGGCGAAAAAAGCCTCGTTTTTGGGTTACTCTTTCACTGAACCGAGGATTGTACATGTGGTTCAAGCTAAGTGTCAAGTAGCTTTAAGATCGGTGCATATCGTACGTACATTTGACCATTTTTAGCAACCCTAATTGAGACCTAAAAGTGGGATAAATGTGGACACTTGCGTAGTTCACAGTACAGGTTGCTACGAAAATTTGAGATTATTCAGTGAGCAGATGGTATCGCTTTCACCAAGAAAATCGGATGTTTATCTGCTTTTTTTAATGAAGAGGGTCGAAACAGAAGCACGCTGGGAAGGGTCTCCAAATTGACGTCGAATGATAGGATCCAAAACACTGATCCGTAGGAACTAGGGAAGACGAGGTATTTTTTTGCCCAAGGATATTTCGTTTCCCTCGATGCTATACGTATCTGTCAGCTGTGCGGTGTTTGTTCTCGCGACAAGGAAGATCGTGTGCGATCGGACTGAAAAAAGCACGGGGAGCCGCTAAATGCTATTCTAAGGGATCACTGAAAACAACGGGGAAGCTGGCTGAAACAAGCGTCACCCGGGAGGAATCTGAGAAAACAGCTTTTTTCCTACGCGCGTGAGAAGAGGCGGTCGACAGGCGGGGGACTTTAAAAGAGCTGCTCGGACTAGAAACAGTATCGTTGCCCAGTGTGGGAAGTTAAATAAAGGCACCAAACCTGACATCACGAAAAATAGGTGAAACTGTGACAGCACCTCCCAATTCCGCCGCGAGAGGGCATTTTGACCGAGCACGCTTTCTCGCAAGTGCTCGCTCAACTAACGATTTGTATATGTACTAGTTTTTTCCTACCTTCTAATATCCCCGCGTCTGAAGGCTTACCGATGAGTCCACTACCAGCCCAGAACGAAGTGGAACCTTTCATACAATCTTCCAACAAGCTCCTTCAGGCCTCGCCAAAAAACTATGATGCAACCCTGATTAGGATCCATAAGATCCAGATCAAAAAGAACACCAAATTCCAGCAGATCCACGTCTCTTCTAAAAATCCCCAAACTGAGATCGTGTTCGAGAAACCACCTGCACGAGACTCTCCGAAGGTTTTCACAAGTCACCCATTCCCAGGAAGTGGCGGAAGGGTCACTAGTACCGCCCGACACTTCCGCAGAGGAAGCCAAGTCTGGCAGCGTCGGTCGCATAACTTCGGCCCCAGCGATTTGTAAAAGCGATTAAGGGCGCCGCAAGGCAAAAAAAAATCACAAACAAAGTGAAAGAACACGTGACGGCGGAGAGAGCACATCCCCCTTTCGGGAGCATACATCAGCTCGAAGCGGGGTGGCACATGTGCCGGGCCAGGCCACGCACGCACACCGAGCATCCCCCCTCTAGGAGGTAGACAGAAAGAGAGAGAGAGAGACTCGAAGGGAGCCCGGGCCCGAGAAGGGTGGCGAGATAGGATACCACGGTATGTAAGTACGTAGGAACGCGCGTGGAAGGGCGTGGACGAGCAAGGGTGCGCGTTGTTTCCAGCCTCGTCGGCAACGAATGTCACTGTGGGACGAATAAAGAGGGTAGCGCGGTGGTCCGCTGCGGATACGGAATATCATATTCAATATCAACCCTCGTATCCCCCTCAACTGCTGCTGCCGCAGCCTCGCCAAACCCTCCCCCTCCCTGACCCCCCTGCTTTCCACACTCACGTGAATAACTCTGGCAATATTTTAACTGCGGCATCACGGTGTGTATCCCCGTTCCTAGCCGGCTCGGCTTCAGTCGCGCCCCCCTCCGCGCACCGTGACCCGACTTACGGCCGAGGAGTGCAGGATGTTATGCTTTATATGCGGAGTTGTAGCGGCGATCGGGGGCTGCATGGGACCCGCGAGGCAGCCCGGAACGACCGTCGCGGGACCAGTCTCTCTTTTTCTATGTTTCGGTAGTGTTTATTCGGAGGATTGCCGGGATGGGCCGAGGCGGTATCAGTTTCACCTTCCTGGGGGGTGCGGAAGGGAGCTGGTCCGCGCCCGGGTTCTTTCCCTTTACGGATTGTTGCCGGTATTTATGGAGGATGAATTCAACCGGGGTCGACCATGCTTTCGCTGGAGAGTCGCGGTGCGATTGCTCTGTTATGGGGTGAAATACTGCTTCCGGGTTATTAAGCGGCATTAGGAGGCGCGGGGGTGTTCTGTGAGGCGAGTGAAGGGGGTCCGGGAAGATGGTGGGAGGATTAGAGGTGACAGTGGGATGCAAGGTGGATTGGGGATAGGTAGTTGGGTGCTGGTGGTGAGGATGGAACCCTGGGTGGAGGTTGGTTGGGGAAGATGAAGGTAGAGCTGGGAGATTTACTCAACTTCTAATTCTAGCTTCATCTTTCTAACCCAGGCCTAGCCAGCTATGGAACTTAGTTGAGGAAGATGAAGGTAGAGTTGGGAGACACTTGTCCTCAACTTATGATTTCTCTCACCATCTTTCTAATCCAGACCTAGCTCTCTATAGAATTTAATTGACGAAGATGAAGGTAGAGTTGGGAGACACTTGTCCTCAACTTCTAATTCTAGCTTCAACTTTCTAGCCGAGACCTAGCTCTCTATGGAATTTAGTTGACGAAGATGAAGGTAGAGTTGGGAGACACTTGTCCTCAACTTCTAATTCTAGCTTCAACTTTCTAGCCGAGACCTAGCTCTCTATGGAATTTAGTTGACGAAGATGAAGGTAGAGTTGGGAGACACTTGTCCTCAACTTATGATTTCTCTCACCATCTTTCTAATCCAGACCTAGCTCTCTATAGAATTTAATTGACGAAGATGAAGGTAGAGTTGGGAGACACTTGTCCTCAACTTCTAATTCTAGCTTCATCTTTCTAGCCGAGACCTAGCTCTCTATGGAATTTAGTTGACGAAGATGAAGGTAGAGTTGGGAGACACTTGTCCTCAATTTATGATTTCTCTCACCATCTTTCTAATCCAGACCTAGCCCTCTATAGAACTTAGTTGACAAAGATGAAGGCAGAGTTGGGAGACACTTGTCCTCAACTTATAATTCTCTCGTCATCTTCCTAGCCTAGCCCTAGCCCTCTATGGAACTTAGTTGAGGAAGAGGAAGGTAGAATTAGGAGTTGAGGACAAGTATCTCCTACATAATTCCATCTCCAACTTCCTCAACAATACCTCCACATTATAAAGCAACTCTTTGCTCCATCTAAACTTAGGTACAAGTACCTCATCCTACCAACCTCAGAAAACTAAGTAAAAATAGTAGCAAGCCAAGGAAAATGAAAGAAATCCATGCACCTTTCGTGACAACGTAAAAGGTCCCACTTACAAAATTCGAGTGGAGTAAAAGAGAAGCGCAGGGAGAGTAGGTGCGTGGACGAAAAGCAACGGAGCACGCGGTCAGACGCATCTACGCGCGGCACATGGAGAGCAAAGGGGGAGGGGGCTGAAAGGAGGGTAAGGGAGGCGTGGGGTCGTCACAACAGTATGGGTTGTGGGACTTTAATTTAATAAAGCAATTTGTAACGGAATACGGAACGAGGCAATAATGGCCAGTCGGCGGGGAGGGTTCTAATGAGCTGCTTACCGCACTTCCACCCTCTGCCTCGGCGGAGGTGCACGTTTCGCGCGATATCCCCTATTCATCTACTTAGAGGAGCTGCGTAAACTCGCGGGCAACTTTGCCACGGTTAGCTCGCCGTTTTTGCTGAAATTTGTGCACGTCAGTCCCCGGGATTTCAGATCTGTCACCTGAGAGTCGAATGAATCACGGCGTAATGGGGCACTCGTGTATCAAAATACGAACGGGAATTTCGAGGGAATTGGAAGACGGACACGTTTCATCGCGCAGCTGTCATGGAAATTAATTTTCAAGCGTCTTAAAATCTTAAAACTCACATAAATGGTAGCACTAAGATTCATCTCGAATAACGGACCTTGGGTCAATTTTGACCCACTTCACGAATCCCCAGTACCATTCCCAGGAGAAAATAAGGATTTTCACAAGTAGCAATACTAGATTCCGACAGCAAAGCTTCATCCCTGAAGTGTGCATCAATTTTCAACCTACCCCTGCCTAAGGGTTAAAAGGCGGTGTAGTAATTTCCCGAACGGTTGACCTGCTTTACGAGCAGCACCCTTTATCGCGCCTCTTTTCCCCGGTACATCGCCCGCGAACATCTTCGCCCGCGATAATGCCACCCCGATTTCACCCCCTATCACGCGCCATTCTATTCAGCCGCCGTATCTGTCCGTGGATCGCGTCCATCCCCCTCTGCATGTTGAACACGGGGATCAGCAATCGGCGAGGACAACGATAACAAAGTCCGCCTATTCCAACGACGCTAAACTCACGTGCCTGCCACGTGCCGGCCGCCGTCCGTGCGCCATGATTGCGGTACATCGCGCGTGTTTAACCCCTGAACGCGTCATTCCGTCCAATTAAACTGTAATCCACCCTGCAGCCTCCAAACGATCGCTCTAGGAAAGACTCTCCTCGCGTGTCAAGCTTCTGGTACCGACGAAGCATTACGCACAGGGGGATGACAAACAGCAACAATCGTCTAGGAAGGATGTCCGTCGAGTGGGTCGGCTTATTCGGACTCTGTAAATGTTCTTAACGAACGGCTGGACCGTTAATGAAGAGGAACGTCAGCGGAGTCGATTATGCGAGGATGTAACGACGCCGCAAAAGGGCTGCCGTCGGATAATTGCACGGTTTTTAATAGAGGCGTGGTGCGCGCAACATTTTTGGTGTGTAACGAGATGTAAATTTATGGCGTAATTATCGATAGGGTATGTAAATCGTCGGTGGGAGCGTGACAGCCAGCGCAGAAGAAGAATGACGGAAAATTGATGAAGATTAATTACCGATGACGGGGGCGGGGGTGGGATACGGCACACTGTGCCCCGACGATTATCGAATAAGTTTCGCGATAACGATGATAACGCTGTAAAACGGCGGAATGGACACGGGTTGCAGTTGCGGTAGTACATTTTGGCAGGCGCGAAAGTGTTTCGAAGATTTTTCGTGTGGTGAGCCGGGGAGGGGGGTGGTGACCATTTCCCCCCACACCACAGAGTCTCTTTTCTCTAGTGGAACCTGAAATTTTATTCTAAACGTCCACAGAATGTCAAATTAACCCTCGCGTGACGAATGCGGGGGGCCGTTTAGACCCAGCTTAAATATATGGTAGTTACTATTAGCATTACTTCTTGAAGAAAATAAGGATTCTAGGTCAGATTCTAATACTACAGCTGCTTCTGAGGTATGTGGGTCAAAATGGACCCCGCGTCCGTCGCGAAAGGGTTGAAAGATCATGTGCCGGATGTAAGGTGGTCGTGTTTCCTGTCTAGGATGACTAGAGATAACGGTGGAGGCGATGTTATTAGAACGAGGAAAGATAGGGAATCCCTGGAAAATATCGATGTTACAGTGTCGCAACAGCTGGGTTGTCAGCAGACGATGACAGGCTCGGGCGGGGCTGGGGAGCACGACGGCGGTAAGAAGAAGCACACGAGGCCGACGTTCAGTGGCCAGCAAATCTTCGCCCTCGAGAAAACGTTCGAGCAAACGAAATACCTCGCGGGACCGGAGCGGGCCAAATTGGCGTACGCCCTGGGGATGTCGGAGTCGCAAGTCAAGGTAAACCGTCCTCCCTTAACAGATTCCGGGCGATTACCGAGCGATAGTGAGGATTACAGGAGGAACTAAACGGAGGGGGCGGAGCCAACGCGGTGGGCGGTGCTTAACTTCGCGCATGCGCGTGGAAGACCTCACTGTCGCTCGGCACACCCAGCTACTGCGCGTCTTTTGTTCCCTTATCTACAGTGGTGGTCAGAAGAAAGTTTGAAACTCGTGTTTACATGTCTGCGGAATTAAGTAGTGCCTATCGCTGGGATATTCTGAGACCACTACTGTACGCCACTCCCATTTCGCCCACCAGAAATAGAACTACACGCGTAATCCGAAGTGGCAGTTCCTCCGCGAGTCCCAGGTCCTATTCAAATACCGCGGGTTGCTCGACAGACTTGTCAGAGGCCGCGGAAAAAGAGTAACAAATTCGTAGGAGGCTTAAGCCGCGAGGAAACCGTGTCATCGGGGCTGTCGGCTTTCGTTAAGGGTGCCGCGCGTAATTTTAAAACGCATTTGTTTCGGCTGAGGCAGGCTTACTCCATCAACGCCTGGCGGTGCGCACCTAACGAGGCCCGGGGCGTGTAAAAAGTTCGAAGGATAAAAGAAGGTGACAAAACAGCCGGAGACGTGTCAAGCTTCGCGGCACCTGCGTCACCCCGTCCCTCCCTCCGCGGCATCCACCCTCGTGGCGTCTTCCACGGGAGGAAGACACGGGAGCGTAGGTGACGACGGCTAACGCGTCGCTACCGCGGAGGTATCACTCGTACGTCCTCCACCTGCCCCTTTTTCATCCGCGGCACCCCCTGTCTATCCGCCTATTTCTCTCTATCTTTTCCCTCCTCGTCCTCCTTCCATAGCCCACCCCACCCCCTCGCGTTACCTATCCCCCCACCTCCCCGCGGATGAGGGGCAGCCGCCACCTCCTACAACCGAGTCCTCCACTTTTACTCCCGCCTTCTGGGGTGCTACATCTGTAGTACCCGTGCTCGAAAGCCTCCTCCGTCCTCCCTGTTCGCCATCTTCGACCCTCGCCAGCCGGCTGGCTTCCCATTTCGAAGCCCTCAACCCCTGCCGCGGCCTCTTCTGTCCCTGTTGCCCTCGCCCTCCGCGCGCTCGCCCTGTCTCTCGCCCTCTCCGCCGTCGGGACGGGCGTCGATGTAGCGCTGTCATTGGCTCGTTCTACGCCGCCATATTTACATTTTTATTGAAAGCTACAAGTCTGTGTCGGTGAGTGATGGCAGGGGGATGAGCGCTAGCGCCACCCCACCCCCCAGCGTCCCTCCTCTGCCCCGCGGAACACTCGGAGGGTTGAACGACGGGGGATACCGACGGGGAAAGAGACAGCGAGGCGCGGGGAGGGTTAGCATTCAATTACCTCGGATTTCCTCGGCAAGAGGCGATTCACCTCCGCGTATATGCCATCTTCGAGGGTGAGATTGCCACCCCCGCCCTCCCCCTTCCCTCCTTCCCGCCCACCCTTCAACCCCGTCGGCCAGGATTCCGACGCGACCACCGCGTTTCCCGAAATATTACGACGATATATACCCGCCCGCTGATTCAGAGGCATCGATTACTGTACACGGGAGCCTGTTGTTTCGTTTGCAAGCACGGTGATTGTTTGAATTTCGCGGGCCTCGAAGTGTCGGCCGCGCGGGACCGGAGATTGGGCGTGGGGACTTGGTGGGGGAGGTATTCGGGAATTTTCTTTGGGTGAGATTTTGGGTAGGTATTCTGGATTTTGAGTACTTTGGACTTGGGGTATTTTGGACTTGGGGTACTTTGGACTCGGATGGGTACTTTCAACTAAAGGTACTTTGGATTCAGAATTCTTTGGACTTGGGGTATTTTGCGTTTAGTGTACTTTGGATTTGAAGTACTTTGGACTTGAGATACTTTCGACTTGATATACTTTAAACTTGGGGTACTTTAGTCTTGGGATACTATAGACTTGACGTACTTTAGACTTGAGATACTTTAGACTTGGGATACTTAGGACTTGGGATTCTTTGGATTTAGAATACTTTGGACTTGGGTGGGTACTTTGAACTAAAGGTACTTTAAATGTGGGATACTTTGGACTTGTGTGAGTACTTTGGACTTGGAATGCTTTAGATTTGACATTCTTTGAATTTGAGATTGAGAAAATTTACGATGTGGATAGTAAAATTGTCCATTTGAAGCTTTGAGTATTGAAAGGAATTTTGTAGGTGGTAACATTGGCGAATACCGTGCTCCCACAGAATCCTCAGATTTAGTTGAAAAATGGGGTACTATCGTCTTCTGCTTAGACCTCAGTCTGTTCCCATCTCTAGATATAGCGTCGAAAAAGTCCCTCACCGTGAACTTTGCTCATTTCCCACCCTGTTACGATCACGTGCGGAGTATTACATTCTTACTTCCTACTTTGTTGCTTCTATGTCAGATAACAGGAATTTATTGAGCTATGTCACTCTGAAGTGCATCAGGAAATCTAACTCAACATATGTAGAATATTTTTTAAAAATTCTTTCATCTCTTCTCTCTAAAGAAACACTTCTAAACAATTTCAAACAATCTATACCAAGTGCTTTAATAATATAAAAAAATGAAAGAGAGTTTAAAACTCACATTTCTACATTTTACGAAACTGAATACTAAGCTTTAATTATTATATTTGTTAGTATCATTAGCTTATTCTGCTTCTGATATTAAGATATAATCCTGTTTGACAAAACTATCCTACTTCTATTCCCACTCTGAGTTTAAACTTTCCTTCGCCCACTCCTGTATCTCCAAAGAAATCCCCAACGCGCGCGACACGTCTGACTAATCGCGCATTGAAATCCCTTGGAGCCTAAAAATGACTCATCAGTGACTCCGTATTTATTCCCAATAAACATCCGCCACTGAACACTCAGACCCAATGAATCGCACGTATGAAAATTTATACCGTGTTTTAGGAAATTGTTTGTTTAATTTATTTCGTTAAAATAATATAATTCGGTGTGCCAATATCGAGCAACTTCTGCCTCATTTATCGACACGTCGTTGCAGCAAAGCTCGTTCCGAACGTGGATTTATGAAGTGAATTTCCCAAAGAAACTTGCGTGAAAATGAATAAATAACCTGATTTATCGAAACTCTCATATCCCAGCTTATTCCATCAGAATCCTCGCGATTCCCAGTGGAGGATTGCTCGTTAAGTAATTTGCGCAACAGCTTCGCTCGCGTAGCTCGCGGGAATGTTTAAAAATCGAGCTCCTTGCGGGGCCCATGGATCGGCCTGTATACAAAATCGATATCCTCCGGGGTTCGTGGTTTTACATCCGAGATTTATCATTTTTTCAGTATCGGAAAAGGATTAGTGCGGCATATAGGGATTCGCTAGTTCCGCCCAACGAAGATATATGCGTTCTGTCATTCCACATTTCCAGATTTATCACTTTTTCGTTTTCGAAATGCGCGCACCGCCTCGCCTTCCTCTCCGCTTTTATTTTTTTTTCTACCCAAGCGCCGGACACACGTTAAACTTCCGCCCAATATTCCGCGGTGTAAAATGTCAATATTAATACATCGTTATGCAAAAGATTAATCGAGGCGGTGTCGTTGGTTACACGCGCGTGCGTTTCACTAAATCTGCTCCCTTACTTAAGTCCAATGAATTCTATGATATTAACACTAACTTCGTAGAAAACTTTGAAGCGGTATCCATGAATCAACACATTTTTATTCAAGCTTTCCTTCAACCAGGATTCGCCTGCAGACTCTTTTCTGTTTTGAGAAACAGTGACGGTAAAGAGGACCCACTGAACCCATTTTGTAGCACTGATTTGATTCGAAATTTAAAATTCAAATTTAAAAATATTCAATTTTTAGTATAAACTTAAGAAAAATTAATTTTGAAAAAGAAGGGATTTTCTCAAGCCAGGGGAGGACTTTTAACAAAACCGGTTTTCGAATTCCAGTATTAAAAAAAAATAAACGGTTAACCGGTTCTCGAATTTAAAAAAAAAGAAACGGTTCAACCAGTTCTCGAATTTAAAAAAGGAAAAAACGGTTCTCGAATTTAAAAAAAAAAGAAGAAAAATAAAACAGTAAAATATTATGCTTATCTTAAAAATTTTCAGTTTATTTAATATTCATGGAATTACAAAAATAAAAGAAAAAATATATGTACTCTATCTACGCAAAACCAATTAAGAAGAAATTAAAGTAACTAAAATTCGCACCAAATATAAATTATAATAATATGAACTCATGAAGATTAATTTTACAGTAAACTTTTACTACAATATACCTGTGCCCGAGGCGATTTCAATTAAAAATCTTACCTTTTTTAATTAAATAATTACTTAGACTTCATGTTTACACATTAATTCTAGTATCTAAACCCGGTTTTTTAAAAAAATAAATTTTTTAAATTCTTCAACTTTACATCTCCGTGGCAACCCGATTTCCGCGTTCTCACCCCGTTCCCCAACTCTGCATCCTCTCGTGCGATGAGTGTTTCGCGAAATATCGTGAACGACGCCGCAGCCAATCATCGTTAGAGCGCGGCAGCTCGAGCCGGCTCCAGATCTATTAAGACTATTACGCGGATCACCGTTCGAATTGCCAGCGATATCCGGCGGCATGATTTAGTTAGCCGCCACGCTCGGCGGAGCGTCGCGCAAAGTGCAGCGACGGGGTCAGCTGCGCTGTGGTAGGGGTGGGTGTCACGGTGCTCCCGGACTTTGGCAAACGAGCCGGTGCCCACCCTCCCGAGCTATTAGAATCTAATACAGCAAAGTGAACGTCGGAGCGTTCGCGAGTTAAAGAGCGTGACACCCACCCCTCGCGCGGCTCGTAGGCGCGTATCAAGCGCGTGTATCAGCCGGGGTGCGCGCGTGGGGGTGAAGCCGAACCCCGGAGAGATGGGGTAACAAGTTGAAGTGCTCGGCAATGGAGAGACGAGAGGAGAGACAGAAGGGTGGAGGGGCTGCGGAGGGTGCGGTGGTGGATGTAAACGGCGGAGGAGGGGGGGGGGGGAGGTATGGCGGGGCTGGGGGATAAATAGCGGAGGGTAGAACTCGAACGGAAGGAACGGGCTTAGATGGTGTTTACGCAGCGGTGGTGGTAGTAAAGTGGTGGCCTCCGCTGCCACCCTCTTGCCACCCCTTCCACATCCAGCGGACCCGGGGGTAGGCCGCCTGGAGGGGTGGAGTTGTTTACGGCGGAGTAATCTGCTCGTCGACGGATACCAATATCGATGACGTCAATTAGTACGAGCGAAAGCCTCCTACCCGCTTTTCCTCCGCCATGTATCATCATGGTGGTGTATGTACGTACGCCGGTGGCGGCGCGGCGTGGCGTGGCGTGGCGTGATAAATCACGGCAGCAGGCGGCGTGTGTTCCCTTCATTCACCTCCCACAACCTCGTACCCTCGGAATTGGCCCACATGTACTTGACTCCATAATGCCCGATTCCACGGCAGCTCGATTACAACCTCCAGACTTTATTTCGCGCGCCTACCGCCTTGCCGGCCCTATACCGAACCGCCTATACCGAACCTTCCTACTTCTCGACAGCCCGAGCCTCGGGGTTAGGTCACAGCCGCAGGTGCCTGCTTTCGGGAAAGATTTTTACCGCGGGGTTTGTTATAACTCGGGGGGGGGGGGCTGGCCACCGCGACCTATTCTTCCTATTACGTTTTATGCCGCGCGTAATTGCCACGGATCAATGCCGATATTTCTTCGGTATCACGCTCCCTTCGACGGGATCGGTCGAACGTGTTCGTAGCTGGCTCGTTTTAGAAACTGGGATATTGGGACTTTCTAGTGGCCGGGGCTCTTTGATCTCGAGTTTACGAGGGTTGTCAATGTTTTCGCGCTGATATCGCTCGGGTTTCCGAAACGAAGAATTTCGGAAGGATTCTCGAGTCTGAGCTTTTCCAATGAACATTCTACTGAAGACACTTTGATAGCGCATGATAAATAGAGCGACGCCGGGAGGCGTTGCTGATTATTCCTCGATGCTATCTTTCCCGCAGTCATAAACGCTTGTCCAATTTTCCCG
This sequence comes from Andrena hattorfiana, assembly GCA_944738655.2. Classification (NCBI taxonomy): domain Eukaryota; kingdom Metazoa; phylum Arthropoda; class Insecta; order Hymenoptera; family Andrenidae; genus Andrena; species Andrena hattorfiana. The sequence continues at coordinate 3,677,613 of OX122895.1, forward strand.
GCGCGTAAAAGGTAGAGGGGGGGGGGAGGGGGCGTCGGGACGGAGGCTAAAAATCCGACTGATCAAATCGGGCTTCTATGAAGGGGACGAAGTAATCCTCGTAACACCCTCGAGTGTTTCCTTGATCAAATTTGATGAATGTATCCGTATCACTGTACACACGTATTAATATTCCCCTCCGCATAATTCATTCAGCCTGCAGAGATCAGTGCTCGGCGCTTAGGAAACAAAGGAGGACACGCATCGCAGATGGGATCAATAAGATTTGTCTCCGGGACGGCTCGAACCGGGCGAGGGGGATTATTTAATTGACTTTCGGCTCTTTTCACACCCCCCAGCCCCCTAAGAGGCGTTCGAGTATAAGTTACTCGGTTAACAGTAGTTTAGAGTTTACAATAGGTCTCAGTGTAGGAATGAAAATAGCGGGAAGGTGTCACCGGATTTCAGGATTCTTTCCATATAGTATATCACGAATAGCGCAGATACACTTGCTCTATAATCGTTACCTAGTTGCCGAATTTTCGGTAGCGTTGCGGAAACCGAGGTGTAGATCTCGGTATAGGAATGAAAATAGCGGGAAGGTGTTACCGAAATTCAGGATTCTTTTCATGTAGTATATCACGAATAGAGCAGATACACTTGCTCTATAATCGTTACCTAGTTGCCGAATTTTCGGTAGCGTTGCGGAAGCCGAGTGATAGATCTCGATGTAGGAAGATAGTCGGCTGACCGACGTAATCCGCGTGCCACGACGTGATCACAATTTTATAAATCAATCGGTCCAAAGTAATTCCTCGTAATATTACAAAGTGCTCGGAGCAGAATGTTTCTTCAAATAATAAGTAATGCGATCCGCGAGAATGGCAGAGGGTAGTAGTTGGCTGTTGGCGATAATGCGCTCCTCTGTATTCCGTTCTCGTGCCCGCTTCCCCATATCGATATGTTTCCTCGCCCTCCACACCCACCCCCTTTCGCCCATCCACCCCCCGCGACCGACCATTTGGCTTCACTCGAAGATCAAATGGCTTCACCGATTCGCGTTATCCCCAATATTCTATTTTTATTTCGGAATCAAATTTCGCCAGGGAGGGCAAATTTTACGACCCCTCCCCCCCCCTCTCTCTCTCTCTTACCGCACGCAGGAGGTGGGAGGGATAAAAACCACCCTTCTTGGAATTCACTTTTAGATCGCCTTGTGTCTTGATTTCGCCCCTGCCCCGTCGAATGAATATCGATAATGGCACCGTGGTACCTCTGTTCCGGCGATATCGTCCACCGTATCGCACATTCCGAAATTTTACCCCCTTCCGCTTTGCGTTTCGTCTTCCACCCTCGCGAGATTTAGAGGCCTGAAGAGAATTTTTCGAACGTTCCTTCGGTTCACGATTTCAACGGGATAGTGTTGCTTTTATGGGAACTTTCATTTCGGATATCTGAACGCCCCTTTTCGGTACAGGCAGTATTAAACGGTAGCGTCTACCAGGCGCATCAATGTTTGGCCCGACGCGACAGTGGCGTGTAATACGCGAAATGTTGGTTGGCGGCCTGTCCAGCGGCGCTCCCTGCATGGATAAATGCACTATTTGCGTGCATCAAACCGGGGATCAACATACATTTTGTTGTTGGCGCTGGGACAACCGACAGACGTGACGTTGCAAGTTTGCGAATAACTGCGATACTGGTTTGTGCGCTGGGAGCTGCTAGATCGAGGAGTTGGAGGATGCACCGTGGCAGAGAAACGAGGGCATATTATAGGAGGTCCTTTTGGAAGAGGTACCTAGTTTTTAGGTACCTGTTGATTAAAAGCTTAATTATTAGATATGTAACTTAGTTGGGTATCTAGTGTGATTAGATGTCTAGTGAGTAGGTACCTAGTGATTGAGTGCCTAGTGACCTGGTACCTAGTGATTCGATGCCTAGTGGACGCGTGTCTCGTTATCACGCCCCTAGTGACCAGGTGCCTAGCTGACATATTTCTAGTGGCCAGGAACCTAGTTGCAAGATGCCTAGTTGTCACGTCCCTAGTTGTCAGGTGCCTAGTTGTCGTGTGCATAGTGGAGAGTTGCCTAGTGATCAGGTGCCTAGTGGCCAGGTGACTAGTGATCAGGTGCCTAGTGATGAAGATCTAAATTTTCAAACCTCAGGACTATATCACTGTCACCACGAATAATTTAGAGTAAAAGTTGCATCATTAACCCACAACATATTTTTATTTCTCACAACATATACTTGAATGAATCTGAATGGACAAATAGGCGGAAAAATTAGGGGAAAGTTAAGCTGTTAAATAAATAAAAAATCCGTCCGGGTGGAATACACGTAACGCAAGCGTACTATTAATTATTTCAAAGCTCAGAAAAGGAAAGTCAGACGACTTCGATGATCCCGCGATGACGGTTCCCCAGGAGGCCATGGTTGCATCGACCTATCCCGAAACGCGGTGCTCGGCTCCGTTTCCCGCGTACACGAATTGCTCGTCCGACCTTAAAAATTTATCGACGTGTCAATGAAACGGTTACCATTTGAATGATAAGCGGGCTCAATGACGCGGAAGGCGACCGAGTGGATGCCACACACACGGCTTTCCACGGATCATTAAACATCGCGCTCGTCCTCCGCTGATTTTCAGTTTTCTACTCTTCCCGAATTCCTCGTGACACGATTCTGAATCCATTACGAAACACACTGCAACCCCCCGAATCAAGTGCATTAATGTGGAACTTTATCGGTCCTTTCAAAATGACGATAAGCTGCATCTAACATCGCGACTGCGGAGATACTTTCACGGATTCTGATTCTTCGTAAAAAAACACGTCGATAATGTGATGTACCATTTTTTTAACCGACTTACCATTTTCGAGAAAAAACACTTCAAAGATCGCTGCGCTGCGGAGCGCGCAACGAATTCGAAGTCGATTTTCTCAAAAACGAAGCGTCGTAGGAAAAAAATTTATTTCACCATTTTGTTGTAGTTTTTATAGTATTATCGATGTAATATGATGGAATTATTAATACGCCATTGGTAAAGCGCAGATTTTGAGGGGAAGAGATAAAATTGCGCGGTAGATCGACGCTATTAGTGAATGAAAAGTTGAATCGGTTATTTAGCTGCAATAACGACGTTAATTTCGGAAACGTTATAGATCGGCTACGCATGATGGGTGCACCGCCACCCGCGGCCGACCGCATTCGATATAAACACTCTCATTTGGTAATATATCTCATTAAGGCCTCATTGATCCACCTCTCGATAAATTTATCCGGTAGTTTAGAATGATATGCGAACGGCGCTTTACCGATAAAAACCTGACGCAGTTGGTTTACTGCGGTGGATTCGACGGCACCGTAAATTCATAGAAAAGTGAATGAAATTGTCCATTAACCGACGCTTCGATCACGCGATAATAAACTAGAGCTACTGTTCCATTAATTAACACTTTGAATAATTTTTTATTATTTTTATTTATTCACTTATCACGGGTATTAACTTTTTCGTACAGTATAATGAAATGAAACGTCACAAGTAGAGGACGGACAAATAAGATAACATTATTATAAATATTAAGGTACAAATAGCGCAGAAGACAACAGAGATGAAATAACAAGTATAAATATTACAACTTAAGTTAGTTCCTGAATAATCTACTAAATTCAAGAATTCTTTCAAATTTCGTGCTAAACTAATTTGGAATACAAGAAACCCTTGTACAAAGTTTAAAATCAAATTACCACATAGTTATCGAGAAATTGTTAATTAAAGTTGATGCATTTTAACACAGTGGCATATGGCAGAATCAAAAAAAGAGGGTTATAGTTTCAGTTTTTCTTCTGAAATAGGAAAACCAAATTCAAGAAGTGTACCAAAATTGTCACAAAAGTACATCGGAATGTCAGGAAATGATTTTATTAATTTCTGCAAAACTGACCACTTAGTTTTTTAATAAATGCCCGTAAAAAAATAAGTTTATGTGCAAATTTTTGAGAAACTACGTAGAGCAGTCAACGTGACAACCTGAATCACTACGCTATCGAATTTAATATTCTATTTTCGTGTTACAATTATTTATATTAACATTGATCTTTTTAAAACATATATACATGATGTTAAGAATTATTATTATTTCTATAGTATCGTGCTACTTTATATTTATCATTTATTACCCAACTCTAATTTGACTAACATAGTTGGCTAAGAAATATCTTAAATAAACAAAAAAATATAGACGCGAGAACTCGTCAAAAACGTCCACAGCGCGCAAGTCTCTCGGCGTGTTTTCGCGCCGGCGCCAGGCGACGAGTTAAGAGCCAGAGCTTACAGCGAGCATCCTGAGAATTAATTCGATATAGGCAGCAATTTCTAATGGACCATTTAGTCAAGTGAAACTCTGACGTCCCATTTAATTCCACGCGGAACATCCACTTTGATCACATTTCCCATTTTGCCTCCCTCGGAATGACGGTCGCGTCCAATCGACAGAGGAGAGGGATAGGAGCGGTAATAAGAGCAGACAAGCAGCAAAGCGGAATAATGGTGGAGGAAAGCAGGGCGAAGACAGGGAAAAGTCGAGTATAGGAGGCAGCACGAAGGGAGATGTGACAGGGTGGAAAATGTGGAAATGGGAGAAGCTCTTTAGCTATCAATCTATGGAGCAGCGTCCTCTCGGGCTGCCAATGCCTGGAAGAGAGTGTCACGTTCTAGAGCAGCCTTCGCCGAACTTCTAACGCTCAGGGCAGTCTCTTATAAGCTTCGGATGGGAAGATAATCCCCTGCTTTTGCATAGAAACGAGCTGCAGCCTTCCTTCTCAACTACCAATCTCTTGAGCAGCCTCTTCTAAGCTCCCGATGCTCGGAATACTGCATTCCTGCCTCCTGCTATTCAGAAGTCTCCTCTCTCAAGTTTCCAACACACCCCCAAGTTCTTAAATCTTTCAAAAATTCTCAGTCACCATTTTTGGATTCACTAATCAACCAAATTTAAATCAGGTCTAGCTTTCATCCCTGTTAAATCTCCACTCAAAATGGACTCCAAGATGGACTCCAAGGGGCATCCAAGATTTTTTAAAAAAAAAATCAGCTCTGGGTTGCACCCCAACCCTCCCAACTTCGAAACGCGTGTCCATGCAAATTCCGCGATTTCGCTCGCGCTATCAAGATGTGAGTCACGCCCGTAATCTTTCGCATGGTAAATTATCCGCCAATATCAACGCGATCAGATACTACCGCGGTATTATCTGTTACCAGATGGGGAGGGGGTGAACGGATAGCCGAGGAGAGAACACTCGGCGGTGTTCGTGGGGGCGAGAAGGAGCAAGGAGAGCGTCAGAGAAACAGGGCGGAGGGTGGAAAGCAGAGGGAACCAGCGTACGTCATGGGAAGAGAGAGATGGGGAGAGATTGGCACTCCACCCCCTCCGGAGTAAGGGCTTTGCGCAGTTATAAATGCGGTTTTGTATCTAGCTTTACAGGACAAAGTAATGGGCTTAGATAATCCTGATTTAATAAATCGAACAGTTGCGAGGTATAACCTCGGGGGCCACCCTCCCCCTTCGACCCCCCCCCTCCCTTGGAATCGTTTACAACGCGTGCGTGACTAACGCGTTCAAAAACAAGATGAATGAGTCCGATGGTAGGATCCTCCTTCCCATTTACATTTCACCACTATATTTCTTGCCGAGAAAAAATCCCCGAAAATACCAATCGAAATCTCTGCGACTGTTACTCGCTAAACGAAATCCTCCGAGGATTTGCCGGCGGGTTGCTATGGTGCCAGGGGTAGCCATGTGCAATCGTGCTCCTCTTTCAGCGAATGATACGAGTATCTTGGATGATTTCTCTTTTATCGACTTTGCAGATTGGAGATATTGTTTTTTGGGTTTATTGAAATTCAGAAAATTATGCAGCTTTGTGCGCGAGTAGAGTAGTTGGTGGGTAAGACAAAACTATTTTTTATTTGTGCCGTAGTGCGGTTTTGGGGGGGTGAAATCACCCCTTGAAGAAAATGCAGAATTTTCTTTTTCGTGGAATATTTCGAGATCGGTGAGAGATATCGAAAAGAAGTTTCAACAAGAGTTGCATATATTTTTTATGTCTATAAATTTGTGTAAAAGTAATTATCGAATTAAGGATTGGTGGTGGGCGTAAGTTGAATAATATGGATTTTTTGATAATTATTTTACGCAGTTTTGTAGATATAAAAAAGAGATGCAACTTTTATTTATACTGTTTTTTTATATCTCTTGCCGTTTTCGGGATATTTCACGATAAAGAAAACTCTGCATTTTTACAAGAGGTGATTTTCAAGGGTTGAAAAAAATAATTTTCTTACGCGGACGAACTACTCTACTTGCACATAGAGTTGCATAATTTTCTGAATTTCTCTAACTTCCCTAGTGATTTCTATGTATTTTTTGATCGACGACTGTACTGTCGATCAAGAGTGGATCGTTTAATCGGCCGTTCTAATGTTAAACGTTCAATTTGAGGGCGTGCACCGCGCAGAGATTTTAATGGGTTATTATCGGTTACTTGCGTCACGTTTTGGCCCCATTACGGTCTATTAAATTAGAGGTAATTCCTGGTTAAACAGTGCGCCGCCATAATGTTATCCGAAAATGCTGCTACGCCCTCCGGGGAATCGTTCTCGAAGAAATATACCCAATACAAAGATCCTCCGTCGAGATTGATCGATCGTCACCGTCCAATTTAAACAATAACCGCGCGCATATAAATTGTGAAGCTTGATGCTCGAAAATGCGACGAGGGCCAATGAAGATAAAGTTCCAAAACTGTTGCTCGGCCATAAACCGCGTGCCACGGAATCGCGTTGCAGTAAAGCCGACCATAAATGAAAGTCGAACGTTTGATCTCGAAATGAAGCACGATCTTCAATCCCAGTGGCCCTAGTAGCATCGCCAAGTATCAAGCACACCACTGTCCTCACGGGCTGCGTAATAAAGATTTCCCCCTGACCCCTCTGCTCCCCCCTCTCCCTCCTTTTTTCACAGCGCCTCTGCCGGTTTTATCGAAGGGCGATAAAAGGTTCGACCGATGACCCGTGATCAACATATCGCGCGGTGAAATCGCGCGGACGAATTATTAAGTCCAGCTCCGCCGAGGGACATTTCTCCCCGACACCCCTTATCTAGCAAGTGTGTCCTTTGGCCCTTCGTTCCTGAGATTTTCAGGATTTCAATTCACCGAAGTGAAGAGAATCTCGGGCTCTCGCGAAAATAAAATACCAACTGCTAGGGGAAAAAAATTCCCTAGGTTCCATTGGTTACCTTTCTACTTACAGTGCCAACTATGGCATTTGCAATGGATCCTGGGAACGTCCTTCTGATAGAATCCACCTGACCGGCCGGCGGGGAGGGGATGGCGGTGAACAAGAACAGAGGGAAGGTCCGTTGTAAACGGGAATCGACGTTTCAGCGCTCGCCGAGGTCCGCAACGACGACAGTCAATCTCCCCAGATTGTCTGGGCTTCCTTTCTCTCCGTTATCTTAATTCCTCCAGTGTTTTAATTTTCATCCGAACAGCCATTAACTTTTACGGCTGGCCGTTTACTTTTTAATTCGTTTACCGCCTAGCGCCGGCCGCTTATATCTTTAATTTAAGCTCTCGACTTGGCGGCCATTGAACAAGCCTGCGGATTGGCGGGAGAAAAGAGGGGCGGCCGGAGGGAGGGTTGCGAGGGTGGCGGACAGGGGAGGGTGGAGTTTAGCGGGGTCACGCGGCGGCTGGCATGGATAGAGGGTGGTTTGTGGGTGCAATCGGTACGCTCAAGTCCCGCGCTCCCCTGACGCCCGTTACGTTAATTAAATACATTGTTGTGGGGACACGGACTCCTGCCGCGTATTTCCAGCCTTTATAGGATGTATACGGGACCACCTTCGAGTCGCCTTCCTCCCAAGCCCTCCACCTCCTTCGAGGTGTATATACTTCGTTAATCCCGCCGCCTTTCTCCACTCGACTGTACCTCCATTTTGATTGGCTCGAATAATAAGTCCGTTCTTATTTCGAGGATGTACCACTGGTGGGTATGTTCCTTTCCTTCTTCCACTACCTGCTTAGTAATGCCTTTGTGTTGGGGAAGTGGATGTACCAAGCAATAGTGACGTGGGGATGATTGAATAGGAATTTTTTTTGTAATGCCTCCTCCTTTTAATTCCTTGTACAAGTATCACTACTTCTGTGCAGTGGCGCAGTCGGGATTTAATTTTGGGGGAGCCGAGTTGGGCGGATAAAATTCAATAAAATTCATTAGGGGATTATAAAAATTTATTTGAAGACTAAAATCCAGTTTTCTTTTTTTTTACAAAGTCTCCTTTTTCGGGGGTACCAGGAGCTCTTGGCATCCCTTTGGGTGAGCCAATGCTTCTTTGTATAAAGAAGCTAATTAAATCCCACCCTTTTAAGATTGTAATGGCAACCAGTGTGGAGCGCAAGGTGCGCCGGTTGCCGTGCTACCAGGGTCACCCAGCTTGTCCTTCTAATTAAGAATCGCCGCGGCAGATCGCGATGGACAGGCTTTTAGGAAGGCTGATGTTTCTGTTTGCAGGTGTGGTTCCAGAACAGGAGGACAAAATGGCGGAAAAAGCACGCGGCCGAGATGGCGACCGCGAAGAGGAGGCAGGAGGAGGTGGAGGGTGTCGTCGCCGAGGGCGAAGATGGATGTAGCGACACGGAGGCCGATGGGAACAGCGAGACTGCGGCGAAGAGGCTTAGAAGGGAGCTCGAGCAACAATACAGGCATTAAGGAGTGTAAAAAAAAATATAACGTACTCGAAGTAACGAAAGAAAAAGACGTTCGCTAGGTTACAGACTCCTACAGTAGAGAAATGTGACGGCAGAGGGGGATTTTCGTTCCCTCTGCTTGCTTCTACTGCGTCGCGTAGTTGCGAGAGAGATACGGAGAACATCGACAACCCAGTGATTTAGAACGATTTTTCATTACCCTTGAGAGACACTGTGTCTTAAAGTGATAAGCTTCATCCAGCTTCCCAATGTAATTGTTTATAAAATTATAAAAGACCATTGCCCTCCAATTTGGGAGATGATCCCAGAATAGTATACCATACTTGTCGGCCATTAAAGTCGACCGCAGCGCCGCTAAGACTGACAGGCAGAGGAGATACTCGTGGTCCCTCGATTATTGCACCGACTCGCGCGCGACGGACGCGCAGATGTCGAGGGTCGAGGCATTGTGCTGCTGAAACGCATTAATTCGAGATGTTATTGGGGAAACCAAAGATTAAGGGTTATTAGGAAGAAGGTATACATTTTTCGTTTATAATTTAATTTAAAAAATCCGAGGCAGAATTTTTCTGTCTTCGTAGAGTATTTGATTAATTTAAATTAATGAGCTTTCATGGCACAATGTCGAGACTGCTGTTCCCACAGACCTACTAGCTACCTATTCTCATTTCCAGACGCTTGAAATATATTTTTCTTCCTTCCTTGGATTACCCGCGCAATTTTTAAATGTTTATAAAAGTCTATCGCCATTTGTATATATTTGTACACGCGTAACGAAGAGTCGACTGTGCCATCTGTCTCGACGTGCAGTAAAGCTTGCATGAAGAATTGCTGCGATATAGTACGACACTCGAAAACAGTGATAAATAATGAAATTATTTGTGGGATCGTAATGTTGCAGAGGAATATGCAGAGTGTGTTTTAAGGCAAGAGAGCTATTTCTTTCTCGTAGGTAACAATCGTAAAAATTAATAACAAAATTCCATTCCACTTATCACTGATTTACTACCAGGTATATTAGCGAATCCTGTTTTGTCGATCTAGTCATGTGTATATCGAACAATTAACTTATTCTACGGTTACTTTAATTAATTTAGACGCTTTTAAACAATCTTAGTGTCACTAAGACACAATTGTCCCTAGTTGCATTTAATGAAAATTAAAAGTGTAGTGAAATGAGATTCGCTGAAGCATCCTGTATTTTGTGAAAGTAAGTAGTAATTCTCTTAAGGATACCTTGCCTTAAAATTCGCAAATTCGTTGAAATCCCTCATCGAGCCAATCCTGCAAGTAATTGCTTTTAATAAAATGAAAAAACACCGATAATCCAGTACTCAGTTAAACAGCACGATTGTATAATAAATGCATGCTATCAGGTTAACCCTCGACCAACGGATACAGGGTCCATTTTGACCCAACTAAAAGCACAGGTTAACGTAACCTAAAAAAAATTAGGAATTCAGGCTACGAGTTGAAACTTTGCAATGCGAACTTAACCTAAAAATTCAGTAAACAAAACTCTATCACGGGTCAAAATGGACCCCGTGTCCACTATCGGCGGTCGATCCATCCGCCAGCGAAGTGTCAGAAGCATTCGAAGGCTTTAAAAGCTCGAAATAAACAAAGAACGCCTAACAAAGACAGAGGACGAGGTATTTAACGCGACGATACCCCATCGCCCAGCTGTCTATTTACGTCCCAGTGAATTACGCCAATGGATATAAGCGGATCGAAGTGGATTTTGTATATTCTGTAGATACGATAAACGTGAATGTGATACTTAACATATTTAGTAAGGCTCCGACATAGATGTACGGGACGATTTTAACATAAATCGCGAAACTCCGGTAGCCTATCGTCTTCCCGCGAATCTCGCGCAATTAGGAGGGCAAGAACATCCGCCTCTTGATTGCCCAGCAGCCTCATAACACCTTACTTTCCCTTTCCAGCTATTGAAATTAAATTAAAATTCGGCCGCCAGAGCTACTAAACTGGCGCTCTAAGCGCAGCCGCGTTTTAAGTCCCAACTTTTGTACAGAAGCTGTAAAAAGTTACTTCTTGGTTCCTTTTCAAATTAAATTTCCTCGGTCTCTCGGACAATATACTTTCGATCCTCCAGAAAATACCGTATGCCAATGCAAGTGTCGAAGCTCGAGAATTAAGTGAGCAAGGTGCTTTGGATTTTGGAGCGAAGAGGTTAGGTTACCGGAGCTCCAGCCGTCTATTTTAGAATCATCCTCATGTAGGTACTCCCTAGTAAGCTAAACCTGAGGAACGCAATGATAGGAACGTAGATGTACCACGTATAAATATGTCTAATCGAAGGAAGCGCGGGCGTAAAGGACACTAGCATCGAATGCTGTATTCAGAGATTTCGAAAGCCTGCCTTGGAGTTTTCTCGCGACCACCCTTTTCTCTGTAACGATCTGCGTGCCTGTGTACGATCGACGCGCTTTCCGAGCGAATTGCCGTCGAGTCCGCCGCGGAGGAACGCCTAGGAACACGCGCCCAGCTATATTCGACTACATTCAGCATTACTCTGTACAGTACTTAGGTAAATCGCTAAGCGAAAGGTAGAGACAATCTGTATAAAGTATTGTATAAATTATACATACGTGTTATCTATCGCTTGTGTATTATATCTCCAATTTAATAAATGGAATACGTATTATGGTAATTATGAAACCACCTTGTGTACGTTATTTCAGAACACCCTGTGGGACCTGGGAGTGCTTCTATCGGGGGATGAAAGATCAGTGAAGCAGCAGGCGCATCGGAATCGTATTTTCTTTTTATAAAAAGCATAGAAGTAGAAGTAGAAGATTATACATATAAGCGGGGAAGGTTATGGTGGCAGGTTTCTATTGTTGTCATAGGTTATGTTGCTACATAGTCGCTTTCTGTTAATTGTCCCTAGACACGGGCAGCGCGCGCGGGGAAATCGAAGACGAAAGTCATCAAGCCCGTCAGGGTTAGGCTATTGATAACGACATGCAGGGGTCGTAATGAACGATGTAGCAGTGCGTTGCAGTGGGCGCATCAATCATGGCGGAGGACACTTGAATGACGTAATTTTTAACGCATCGACCACCGATAAATCCGTACGTCCTAACCACAAATATTGCTAAGAACCAGGAAACTTATTTATCGACGCAGACATTTCTATTCGAACACTTACACAAAAGGAATACAGTAACCTCAAAAAAGGAGATCTACACCTGCAAGCCTAATTGAAAGAAATCTAAATCAAGAGCGAAATAACAGTTAGGAGGAAATAAAGTTCGCAAGCTCATTAGTCGCCACCGATGGAGCAATAATAATAATGCAGAGCGGTGGGGGTACCACGAGCGCAATAAACCGTGCAAAGCACAGGCTGGCAGTAGTACAGGGCTCTCCTCCTCCGCGGGGGGACTCCCGGAATTTTCGTAACCGGTATCGATTTCAAATATACGCACCGGTGATTAATGTTACGAGAGTTTTCGCGAGTCATAAAGTTAGCATTCGAAGGTAGAGAGAAAGAACGTTCTTATGGCTGTTCGACTCTCGACCGCCCCTTCTCCTCCTCCCCCCCCCCTCCTCCCTGTCACCAACCCCCTAGTAGACGCGAAACGGAAATCCCGGAAGGCATCGACGCTGTAAATTTATCGCGGTGTTAAGCCGTTAATATTTGCCGTCGCCGGCTTTAAATCAATGGAAAATATTCTAATTGGAATATGAAAAAAGTTGGCGCGGCCCCCGCCGCCGTGACAGAGGGTGCCAACAGCGCTAAAAGGGAGAGAGAAGTCGCGCATTACAGGATAGAATATAAATTGTCTTAACGAGATCGGGGGCAAGAGAAATGGCAAAAAGTTTCCGAGCGGATGCCGTTCGCGCGATGCCCGTGTATATTGACCTATAGATTCCAACCCCCCCCCCTCCAGCCCTGCCCCTCTCCCGCTACTTGGCTAACTACAAAGCAAGTTTACTAATTTCCCGAATCGCCCTGAGAACGCGTGTGTCGAGGCCCCCCCACTCGCCAGTGGCCCCCCGTTCGTCGCGTCCCATTAATATCGCACGATCCATTAACATCTCGTGAATGGAACGTCAAGGAACGCCGCTCAACATACGCGTACCACTGTACTGGTAATTACGCGGATCAAGTTAAGGGCATGGAATTGATAAGTGGAGATTTTTGGGTCGTTTTAAGCAGTGGTGTTTGAATATTTCGTTCACCTGCGGATGTGGGCTTTGGAAGGTGAGATATAAGTGTAAGTGGACCAGGTCTTGAGGCCCCTGAGAGAAGAAAAACCACAACCCAAAGCAATATATGTAAGAAATTGCTCCTTGAGGTGGGGTCTAACCGGAGCTGTAGACTTGAATGAAGAGAAAGGGTTTGGGTCATGTATTAAGGCCCCAAAGAAAGTAACAGCCACTCCCAAAAGTAATGCAAGGAACAATTCCTTGAAATGTGGTCTAACTGGAGCTGTGGAGTTGAAGAAAAAAACAAAAAAACGTTTGGGTCAGGTATTAAGGCCCCAAAGAAAATAACAGCCACCCACAAAAGTAATGCAAGAAACAATTCCCTGAGATGTGGTCCAACTGGTGCTGTAGAGTTGGAAAAAAAATAAAAAAACGTTTGGGTCAGGTATTAAGGCCCCAAAGAAAGTAACAGCCACTCCCAAAAGTGATGCAAGAAACAATTCCTTGAGATGTGGTCCAACTGGAGCTGTGGACTTGAAAGAAAAGGAAGGGTATCGGGTCAGGTATTAAGGCCCCAAAGAAAGTAACAACTATCTCCCAAAGTAATATAAGAAACAATTCCTCGCGGTGTGGTCTAACTGGGGCTATAGACTTGAAAGAAGAGAAAGGGTTTGGGCCAGGTCTTGAGGCCCCAAAGAAAGCAACAACTATCTCCCAAACTAATGTAAGAAACAATTCCTTGAGATGTGGTCTAACTGGAGCTGTAGAGTTGAAAAAAAAAACAAAAAACGTTTGGGTCAGGTATTAAGGCCCCAAAGAAAGTAACAACTATCTCCCAAAGTAATATAAGAAACAATCCCTCGCGGTGTGGTCTAACTGGGGCTATAGACTTGAAAGAAGAGAAAGGGTTTGGGCCAGGTCTTGAGGCCCCAAAGAAAGCAACAACTATCTCCCAAACTAATGTAAGAAACAATTCCTTGAGATGTGGTGTAACTGGAGCTGTAGAGTTGAAAAAAAAACAAAAAACGTTTGGGTCAGGTATTAAGGCCCCAAAGAAAGTAACAGCCACCCCCAAACTAATGCAAGAAGCAGTTCCTCGACGCGTTCCTCATCTAGAGTCGAAAGCAAACGAAAATCGTCTGCGCCAGGTATGTTCATTTTTCACCCGCGCATCAACCCGCGATCATCCCCCTCCAGAAAGAAGCACCACCCCCGGAGGACCGCTTCACCAGCGTGAACCGATGACAAGCAAAGTGTCCACTATCTATGGAGCATTAAGGGATGACTGCTGGAATCGCGAGGATTTTCAAGAACGCGGCACGCGCGCCCGTAAAAGCGCGCGTTATCGTACGATTTCGAGATCGACCGATCGCGATCCCGACTGCCAATAATTCCTCCCCGGTAACCGGGCTGTCGCGAAATCCCCAGGTTTTACCCGGAATACCGCATTGATTAACTTATCTAATCTAATTTAAATGCGAGGGGCGCTGGGAAGGGTGGGGGGGGGGATTGTCTCGCTTCCGTTCCCAGCTCCCTGAGCTAAGGGGTTCGGGGGGGTGTTGGACGATCGAGTGGAGGCTGTAAGGGATGAGAGCCTTGTGGTGTGCGGCCGATCTGCTGCAGAGAGAGGAAGGCTACAGGGGGCATTAAGCGCGATAGTGAAGGCGAGGAACGAGGCAACGAGAAAAATGGGGATCCCGGGGTGGATGTAAGGGTGGAGTGGGTGCTCGAATCCGTGACGCAAGAGGGAGAGGCTGGGAGCTGCGTCTGGCGAGGAAAAGGGAAGAAGACGTCGATGGGGTTGCTGGCAGACAGAGACCCGGATGGAATGAAGAGGGGGAGAGAGAGAGAGAGAGAGAGAGAGAGAGAGTGGTCGCACGAGATAATGAGAGAAGCGAGGGTGAAACAAAATGAAGCGATCTAGCGTGGGCGGGTCGTAGGAGCAGTAATACGAACAGGGTTCCGCCGTGTTGAGTAAGGCGAGTTAGGGCATACAAACCGCTGTGTAACGTATCAAATCGAGTGCTGAATCCGGGATTAAATCGGCGAGAACGGTACAAGGGGGCGGAGGGGTTGAACGACATCCGCGGGGGCCGCGCGAAGAAGACCTGCACGAGGGTGGATCCGCGTAGGTACAGTTTTGACTAACGCTAACGTCCGTGAGAATGGGACGCGGATCCTTAACTGGATCCGTTTAATTTGATTGCGAGGGAACGGGGCAGGGGGGTAGGCGAAACTCAGCGGGAATGTATCGTCGATTTTCTGCAACAGTGACGCATCTAAAAAATTATTAAATGCGAGATATCTGCGAAAATGAACTATTTTTAGTCGAAGGAGCGTTTACTTATACTCGCCACTAGAGAGCGCTCTATGTCACCATTCGAATCAGGACCGTTTCTAAATTTAAACCGATTTCCTGGAAGCTTTGTTTCTTAGAAATTTTTTACTTGTGACTTTTTTAGCAAACCGACAATGCTCTTTTGGAATTTAATATCTAAAAAGGGCTGTTTTTAATTTTAAACCGATTTCCTGGAAACCTTGTTTCTTAGAAACTTTTTATTTGTGACTTTTCTAGCAAACCGACAATGCTCTTTTCGAATTTAATATCTGCTGATTTGGGTATTTTCTAGGAAAAGTAACTTTAGGTAAAAAAAGATGGGGGTTGGTTTTCCACTAGTGACGTGGATAAAGGAAATGTTATTTTCTTTTTGCTAACAGCTCGTAACAGATCGCCTGAATAATTCGAGCCAGTGATATATGCCCCTAAGTAGTATAACGTATGATTGGCAGTACAATAATAACGGCGATTACGACAATATTGAAGCAACGGCTGACTTTGTTACGGACATAAATGGGGGATTCACCCCCCTGTCCATGGACACCCTAACCACCCTTAACTCACTGCATCAGCTTCGCAAATTGAAGGAGTGTGGCATTATTTCCATTCTACCGATCGCCTTTTTCCAACTTATTACCAACATACAGTGTGTCTCAAAAACAACAATCTAATATTCAACTCAGCTTTAATCATTAAGCACACAACAGACATTAAAGAAGTTTAAAAAAATATACATCCCTCAACTTTATCATTCAACTTGCAGCTTCGCAATAGTGTAATATACAGGGTGTCCCACAAGTCAGGATTAAATACTTCATCTCATAATTCGAAATGGTATTAACCGAGATAGCCAGCAAAATCGAAACTAGGAAGAAACTAAGTACGCTCGCAGCCACCCTCGCCCTCCCCCCCCCCCCTAACACACAGCTCGCCGTTCTTCCCTTCTCTATTTATCATCCGACTACTCATCTGCTGACTTGTTATTAAATTAATCCTTCGTTTAGTCAAATTGATGCATCGATATCATAGAGCAGTCATAACTCACTGGCACCCTTTCCGCCGCGATTAGTACACACGCAGCCGTTTTCACGCGCCACCCCTGATTCGAGCCGTACCAAAAACGTAGAGAGGGGGTAGCCTACTCTGCAATTCCCTATTTGCGCCGATGCAGACTCCGCGCTATTTATTTACATCGTTACTTATCATTTCAACCACTCTCGCGTCACGGTGACGTCACTGTAACAAATGCGTTGCACCATCACCCCCTGCCACCCGAAACGCGACCACCTTCGTTCGATAGATATCGATGATAAGCCGCGTCGATGACTCCTTCTCCCCGATTAGACTCCCAATTAATCTCCGCGCCACGCGACCCACTCCCGGTAGCCACATGCGTCCAATCGTAAATGAAAACGCCAGCCTTAATCTCCGGGAAAAAAGGAATTCCACGGGAAATTGTATGCAAAAAGAGGGACACGGGCCGGACCTCTAGTAACGAACACGCTAGGCGGCTTCGTTATCGAAAAGTTTGACTCGATCAATCACGGAACGACAGGAAGCGAGCGGCGAGATCAGCGCGCGTAATTAGTATACGCGATAGAGACGTTGATGGTCGCTGGAAGCTTTATTTTCTTTTTCTTTTTTTTTCCCCCCTCCCCCACCCCTTCTCCAAATTTCCTACGCGGTCGGGCGGGGTGACGCGCGAGGGGGGCAAGGGCGGTTTTCAATTTGAATCGCGATTAATCTGACCGAATAATCTTACCGTATATTCCGGGGCGGCTCGGTCCTCCGATATTCGTTTGAGGGCATTTTTTAAAACTAAAACGCCCCACTTTATCGTGGCGGCGGGCAATTAATAATAACAGCGCAATCGGCCCGTATCTTTTATAACCTTTCGGGGTATAAATCGCGAAATTCTGGAATTATCAGGCGGGCCAGGAATGAAAGGCTATTTCCGTCGCGCGGAATCACGGGCAATATTTTACGCGGGGATTGGGGTTGAGCGCGGGACACATCGACGTTTGATATTTTTATGCAGTGGCGCCACCGCGGGGAGATTTACGAGGCAGATATGCGATCACAAAATGTCCGGCACTAAATCAAACATGTTGCATCGGAAAACATCAGAAATTATTATTGGGACTTTTATGGGATCGACGGGAGAGAAAGGAGGGCCGCGATGTAACGCGACGCGCCGTTTCATTGGGAGTATCTTCCCTGGGAAATCTATCGCGGAATAAATTCTGATATATACACAATATTATATATTAGATTTCTTTGCTGCGTCGTAATCTTTATTTCGGGGGAGAGAAAAATTCTGTGGCTACATCCATGGAACAGCGAGGGAGCGCGAAATTTCTGGCGATGATGAATTAAGTGGAAATGGCGGGATTGGAATTTTGAAATAAGGGGGAGTATTTTGTCTATGTAGTAAGTTTATTGAGATCTGCGTCGTGTAGTTATTAGTTTGGATATTTTATTGAATATATTCTGTCGCAATTTCGATATTGGGATGTCGGGGATTAATATGTAGCAATTAGTGAAATTATGAGGATTAGTAGAATTTGAATTGAAGTGGAATCGATACTAGCCGCGCCCTCTACTTGCAGGATATTTAGAGGTACTTGAATTAACTCCTACTTTACTTAACTCGCGTACTGAATTAACGAATGTAGGTAAGGTAGTACGAGCTGTTAGTGTTGGATAGTGTAAAAGTAGGATTGTTAAACAGTAATTATAGGTGTATAGTTTTTGACATAGAGTGCGGGTCGAATCCATTCTGTACCTGTCGGTACGTCAGGATCGTGGAAATCTCAATCGGTAACAGAAAGGGTAACGAACTCTGCAGAGATTCAGTTCAAATGTATTTATTCTTTTCCTTACAATAGTCACATAAGAAACTTATCTTAGATACTTATCAATTGAAAACTATTTTTATGTAAGCTTGCGAGAGAAATGGACAGAAGATGTTCGTAATTAGAATACGTAATTGTCTCGACGCCTGAAAGTCAGGTGGCTCAATGAAACGACAGCCGTTTTAATACTACTAATGAAGGAACACAAGCTTCCCTTCCCTCGGTCCTCCCCTCGCTGCGCAGGCCCTTTCATCCTTTATCCTTAGAAGAAATAAAGGCGAAGTCGTAACAGCGGGATGATTAATATCCAGCTGACAGTTTGTGAAACGGGCAGCCAATAAACGGGATAAAAATACTGGTGAAAAATAGCGCGCTCATTAGGGGTACAGTGACATCTGCGACTGCTTGCGTCGAAAGTCTTCGAGCGGCGTAGAAAAGGGGGACAAGGAGGGGGAGGACAGGTTTATTAAAGTAATGGCGGATCATTTTAATATTCGAATAGGAGCGGGCGCTGCATTCGCTGTCCTGCGAAGTATAATAACTCTTCTCGAGGGCATTGTCTCTGCTCTTTTACAATCTCTGTACTTGAAGGCGCGCCTTAAGCTGGCGGAGGTGCGTAGTTTAAGGGTAAATGGCTATGAATTGCAGTTGCAATTCAATTATTTGGTGAGTAATTACTGCAAAAGGTTCAGTGATTTTATGTATTTTTGTAGTACGTGGAGGCACGGGAGAGTTATGGAATAGTTGTAAATTGTTTAATTGTTTGGTGTAAATTGTTTAAATACTGTATACTCTACTCTACACACTACGCAACAGACAACACCTGTTACAAAATTTTGCAAGCTGTTTTTAAGCTTCCCGCGAAAAAGCGAGAAAATTAAAAGTGGCAAAGGCCAAACTTTTTCCACTTTATATATGTATAAAATTTCATTCCAAATTTGGAATAGGTAGAGGACGAAAAGGACAATAAATAATACTATTTTATCACTTAGCTGCATTTTATTGAAATAAGTGAAATATGATACAGTGAAGTCTTACAAATGCATTCGTAATATATCAGATACGTATTATGTCGAAAATATAATAATATTCCTGTACTATTTTTACTCCATTGGAGCATCATTATATGTAATTCCTTTACCATTACGATACTTCACACTTCATCCTTTACACTTACCATACAATTACTATACAATACTTACACTACTCACACACTACTTCCACACCATTCTTACACTTCAGCAACACACAACACGCAACACACAACACACAACACACAACACGCAACACACATAATAGTTAATAAGTTTGCATACTGGTTTTAAGCTTGCCGCGAAAACCCAACAAAGTTGCAAGGTCAAATTTTTTGCAACAATGTTGCAAATAAAAATGTGCTGTTCGCGAATCAAAGGCCCGCTTTGCAACACTGTTGCGTTTTCGCGAGCCTCAATAAAGTTGCAAACCGAAATTTCGCTTTCCGCGAAAAATGCACAAAGTTGCAAAACGGATTTTATGTCTCGAGCACCCCAATTTCATTTGCAACATTGTTGCAAAAAATTTGTCCTTTGCAACTTTGTTGCATTTTCGCGAGCCTCAACAAAGTTGCAAACCGAAATTTCGCTTTCCGCGAAAAATGCACAAAGTTGCAAACCGGAATTTTATGTCTCGAACACCCCAATTTCATTTGCAACATTGTTGCAAAAATTTGTCCTTTGCAACTTTGTTGCATTTTCGCGGGAAGCTAACTTACCTGATAACTTACCTGAATACTTACCACATTGTGCCCATATTGTAAGACGACTACTTGGTACTTAAGAGCAGTGTATGACTATTGTGAAGCGTAAAGTGCAATGTATGGAGAGTGTGATGTATGAAGTGTAATTGTGTGGTATGTGATATGTAATGTGTAGTGTGTGAAGTATGATGTGCGATGTATGACGTATGGAGTGTGAAGTGTAACGTGTACGTTCAACCACCCAGGTGAAATGCTATTCGATTTTATTAATATCTAGTTTTTTTTTTAATGAAATTAATTCATATATAGGTATTATGGGAAAAAATTAAGGGATTTGTATTGTCATTAATGAGCAATTATTTTGTAGGTATGCATTTAAAATTTAATTTCATTTAAGATAATTTAACAAATTATTTAATTAGTTGAAAAATTTTAAATGATAAATTACTAAAATGAGTGATTTAGGGAGCCGCCACTTTTAGTAACTTACCTATAGATGGCGGGCAGCATCAAATCCCTGTGGCGTTATCAGCTCCGAGTGGAATTCCATCGCGACCCTCCTAGCGGTTAGAATTCAAAGTAAATAAGTATGGTAAAAATTGCTACGAAAAACGGAAATGTGAATCAATCTGGATTCACACTGTGAATCAGGTAGTAAAAATGGCCACAAGTATTCACTTGCAAACCAGGACAATTGAAGAGTCCTTGTAGAAACCACTGTAAGTGCCAAAAATCAAATTTTTCTGAAGAGAGAAAAAAATTTCCTGACTTTAAATTATTTACGAAATTTCATTTGTTTTGATCGCGAAGTATGCTTAAATATACAATAATCCAAATGCATCACAAAATGTGTCTAATACGCAGTGGCGGATTTAACAGGGCGACTGATGAGCAGTTTCCCCCTGCATAGGAGGCCCCCGCAGGGCCCTATGACCAAAAAAAAAATTTTGATTAGGTATAGGTATCCAACCACTACATTTTTTTCGCACTACTAAATTTAGCCCGTTTTTTAGTAAACTACCTCCTCATTTTCCCCCCAAAAATGGGCCCCACCTGAGCCCTTTTTCTTAAATCCGCCATTGGTAATAGGTCTATAGAAGTCTGTAGAAGCCTTAAGACGTTTGCAGAAGTCTTAGGAATAGCATTATAAATGTAGCAACACAGTTGCAATAATGCAATAACGCGTATGAATACCACAAATATCGCGTGGAAAATCTGAAAAAAATAATGTCTACCAATAATGTTGGTAGGTATAGCGTGGGAATGGTGTCATCCTAGATTTAGACTATAATTATAATCATTACGTACAAGTATCTTCATTGCATTACTCACATCGCATAAATATAGACATGTGCGGAAGCGCGCATGCAAAAGAATTAGCGTTTGATTAGAATCACAGAACAAGGAGAACGAGATTTTATTTTTAAAACAGACACACGTTCCAGCCACTTGAGCAGGTAATTCTAGCCAGTAGATGACGGGGATAAGGAGGTAGAGGACGAGCAATTGATCACCGAGAAATGCTCGCTTGACAGATGACACACGGTGACCAGTAATCGTTCAGAATATATTTACAAGAGCAGTACAAAGAATAACGCGATATTACACGTACATATTTGTTTACGTACACTAACAAGTAATTGGTAAGCAGGTGAACAGTTTAATTGTTAATCGAGGCACGTGACAATAAGGCATTTCTACAGAGGACAGATACGATCGTATACATATAAGATATCGATCTCTCTCCCGCGGTCCTTCCCGACCGCGGAGAGTTCGTAAAGCTTTGTAACGGAATCATGAAACCCATACCGTGTATCTTTTCTAAAAAATAACAATAAACGTCTATATGCAAAGCATTCCACTATTATTTATTACCTTGAAACTATTTATTTCATTTAAAAAAAAAAAAAAAAAAAAAAAAAAATGTAATCCATCGTTTCTGATACTTCCAAACTTCAAGATCCAGGGGCGGATTTGCATGTAGGCTAAGTGGGAGGCAATTTACTTAACACGCGAATTAAATATTAAACATAAAATTATTTAATAGAAAGGGCCACTTTTTTATTTTATTTATTTTGACCGGGCGATCTTTAAACACAGAAGCTTGAGTCAATTTAAAAAATAATTCACTTCTGTTCCATGTAGCAAATTAGCAATAACTCAAACGTGAGTTGACATTAAATTAATTTTAAAATTGTCGCGACCCTTTTAAATTAAAATATTTGATAGTATTCACGGAAAGTGCGACAGGTGCTTGTCAGCCGAAGGGCGCCAATCCCCAAATCCGCCCCTGTTGAGATCATTGGTGTTCTCCCAAAAAATAGACAAACTGCCGATTTATATGAAATATGAAAGATCGAGAGTTTTTCCTCGCGGAGTAAAAGGTGACTCGAATGCCCAAGGTGGGCGAATGGAATACAATGCACAGAATACCTAAGTAGTTATCAAAATCGTTTCCGAATATCGTTGGAAATTTAATCTAACACGCCCCGGATCGATGAGAAGTGTGCCCCCGTTGTCCACGCTCATCTTACATGTCTACAATCGTATGAATTACATTTTAGTGGACGTCACAATGAAAGTTGTGTGTTAGTACTCGGTGCAAAGTGTGTGTTACCGCATCTCTGTGTGTGTTTTTTCGTTTACACCGATTATAATATACCACGTTGCCGATAAATGTGCATACACGGTAGAAATATCTCTACAAAACGTTACAGAGGCTCGTGCAGAGCGTCCGAAGGATGCACGATCGAGCGACATAGATCCACCGATTGGGAGCACGGACACCAAATTAAACGAACTTCGTAGAATCCCGATAAAACGAAAGGAGATCGTACAATAAATTAACGGGCACTCCAGCGACAACGGTAGCGGCGGTCCTGGCCTCTGCCGTCGACTAATAAAAACACCAGTCCCCGTGGGTCCGCGGGGACGCGACAATTGTGGTCCGTCGAAAGAATCTCCACCGGATTTTATAAAAAAATCCTACACCTCGAAGCTCGTTGACACACTAAAGGAAGAAACTGCCCACAGAAACGACAGACCGTTCGCATGCGCGCGTCTCGTGGGTACAGCCGGGAACATCGAACAACAAACTTGTGAAATGTACATTGTAAACAGGTGAAGACGTTCACGAAGTGGACAGCCACGGAGAATAAACGGAGAACACGTCCACAGAGCAGAGAAGGGGGGTGCTCACGGTGGACGTAAGCACCCAGTGTTTAACTCGCTATAGACCCCACATATTCGGACGTGTACGAGCGCCCGAAGTACCGCCTCGCGAGCTCTAATCGGGAGAGACCTGCCGTGGTATTCCAAACACGCGTCATCGTTAACAAAATACTCGCCCCCCTCCCCCCTTCCTTCGGCAAAAATGGCACGCCGCGCCAGAGTCGTACACGTCCAATATGGCGACAGAGACACACAGGTTCACACAACAATACATACGTACTCGGTCTACCCGTATGTGTACATTGTTTTTTCGGATCACACTCGTGAAATGTCTGTTTTATTGCCCCTGTGACCGTTTCGAGAGCGTGACATTCGCCTCCGTCTACGGAGCTGCGAAGTTTAAGTACACTAAGGTGGTAGTTACGGATTATAACCTTGTCAGGAATATATATTACCTCTGCGTCGCGATGAAAGTTGCCTTTTTTTTAAAATAGTGTCCTTCTGGTAAGATTAGCTTAAACGGACATTTCACCTGTGACGGACCCAATGTTTCAGAGAAGACAAGGGGATAGGTAGTTCTGTGTAAGTACATCAGTTGCTGCGTTACAGGAAATGAACAACGCCATCTTGGTCGCGCACATACCTCTCGAACATCGTAGCCTCTACCGAAGAGACTCGGTTACGTATTAACACACGTTCGAGTAGCTCTTGACGAGGCGTCGTTTCGTTAACAGTCAACGGTTAGAAAAATAGCGGAGTCTCGTCGTCTTTGTACACCAACATTGTATATATATTCCTCGTACTTCGAAATGAGAGAACATAAGATCGCTCGGCGCGTGATGTTCGTGGGTAGAGGGGATGAATCGTTTCTTTTCAGGTTTCTCGTAAAGCGGGATAATTATTTTCGTGACGGTGTTGTATATATCGGCCGTGTGTCCCTTTAAAAATGTAAGTGACTTAGAAGTACATTTTTTAAAAGGACACCGAGCGAGTGGGATCACTGTTCAAACATCTGAACAACGTTTAAAGTAAAGTAATTATTTATGGACGAAACTGTAGGTGTTGGAATAACCCTGTTTAGGCACGTGCGAACGCCACGATGAAAATTATTACAGAGACCTTCGCGTTACGTGTAAGTGATTCCAGGTGGAGCCATTAGGGACAATAAGTGACCTCGAAGTGTCCTTGAAGCCTCCTGATACTTCAGTCTTTCTTACGTTAAGCCTTTAAGCTTCTATTTTAATATCGATATGCTTGATTATTTTTCTGACTTTTCTACAAAGCATAATGACTTGCATTAACGAGGTTTCGTTGAATTTTGAACGACCTCGATAGCGGAGCTGGGCATTAACTAAATAAAATGTTATTTAAATAACGGATCGAATAAAAGTTACTTTAAGTATAGATTATTTGACGAATAAAGTTAATCTTTTCACTCGACAAAAATTTTTTGTAACTCTTATTCGTCGCTCAAAATTTCGATTTAAATCAAATTCTTGCCCATCTCTGCTTGAAACGCCTCGGGAAAGTTCGCACGTGCCCGGTCGAGAATTTAAATAAAATACCGCCAAATATAAAAACCAAGTAAAATGTATTCTATGGGAAACATCATTATCATTATGCTTGATATACACTGAAATATAACCACAATGCGTGTTTTACAATGCTCCGTGTCTGTGTCTATGTCCGTGTGTGTTCGTGATGTGCACAGATCTGTACGAAATAATTGCTGAATTACCGCTAAGCTCCGACAATTATCATACTGACCGGGTAAATAGGCGACAAACGGCGCGTATGCTCGTTATGATCAGTAAGAATAATAATAAAAAATAATAATAATCGTAGTAGTAGTAATAGTAGTAGTAATAGCAATAATAGTAATAGTGGTGGTAGTGGTGGTGGTGGTAGTAGTAACGGTAGTAGTAAAATAGTTATGATAATGATCACAATGATGATGATGATGATGATGACGATGGTAATTATAGTGTATTGACAATCATATAATATTTAACAATGATCAGATATGTCGAGCACCAAAGAAATACATATATTCAAACGAAACGCATTTAAATCGGGCAATTGCGAATACTTCAAAAAGGATATTTTTTTTTTAGACAAAAAAATGGGACCAACTGATTCTAACCTCTACAATAACTTTCACAGAGCTCTGGCGATTATCCGCGATTTAAATGAAAATTAAACAACTGATTACTAACAAGCTTCTAATTAAAAACTTGGGAGGATGCTTCCAGGCACTGAGTTGTTGGTTCACTAGATTCCCCCAAAACTAGTAACAATGTCTCCCCACTACTGCCCTCGTTCGATCCTAAACAAGCTATCTAACCAAACGGTGATGAATAAGATCGTAATCAAGCGGAGCGACGAAAGAAGTGACTCGCACGTGCCCGATTCCACGCGACAATCGCTGTTATCACACTACTCAGCCGCGAATATTGTATCGTATCTCACATGAATGAAGAACAAAACGAGAAAGAGTACTCTTCGCTACTTGAGGTGTTCACGCGATCGTTGAACGTAACCTATAACAATTTCTCGCGGCCATGTTCCGCCTGCAATCTGGGGGGAATTGATCGATCGTTGAAGCGATTAATTCTCTCCAGACTGTATTAAACGAGGTAGCAACGAAAGCCTAGGTCTTCGGTACTGCAAAAAATCTCGAGCGCATATCGAAGAACTACTCGAGAAGAACGGAAGAAGAAGAAGAAGAAGAACAGAACGAAGGAAAATGAAGAGACATAGTAAAATAAAATAAATGATAGAATTAACCGATAAAAGTCGTTTCGTCTCTCTTGATTGGTGATTCACGATGGCACTATACAAATTACGAAATTACTTTCCATATATCTGTCTCTCTCGCAACATTTTTTTTTATCGTCTACTTAAACGCACAACTATATAATATTTTTTTATATATATTTATATGTATACGCCATAATATTATAATTATCCTAAGCACGTTACGGCGGTTAAAGACTTTTTTTCCTTTCATCGTTATACGTACAGAGCGTGGTTCTCTCTCTCTCACGCTCTCTCATCCTTTCTCTCTATATTAAAACCTTTTCTTCTTCTTTTTTTTTTATACAACACTTTTATACGATATCGTTCCATCGGATAACCCGCTCGAACGCTCGAACGTGGGACGTTCTTCACTTTATCTCCTCCTTTTTTTTTTTCTTTTTAACAGTACAACGCGTAAACGTTTCATATATATTTATATATCGTACAAATAACAGTAGTTCGCTACGCAAGTAATGTTTAAAAAGGTAATGTTATTAAGAACCATTCGCCTCGGTCCCGTCGCCAATTTCGAAACTGCCCGATCTGGCGAGACAAAAATAAAAAAGAAATAGAAGAGAACCGCGGAACGGGAATTCGCTCGAATTTCTCCCTCAAAACCCAGAAGCCTTCACCCCCTGATTTTTTCTTCATTCCTCTCGCTACCCTCTCACCAACCCCCCGATTCGTCTATTTACAAAAAAAGAGCGCAACATCGATCGAGCAGTCTCGAGAAGCATACGAACGATGGTTAACAATAAAATGGCAATACGGTTGACGTTAGTTTCTTTTCTTATCATTTTCTCTTCCCCACCTTTTCTTAAAAATGTGATGCTACGTGCCTGCTTTACAGATATGTTCATCGGTACTTTTAAACTTACTTCTTACGTATATTTATGTGTTCATGTGTATATATATATATGTAAATATATATATCCATATATTTAGACGTATATATACATTCATTCCCTTTCCTCAATTCATCCCTCCATTTAATTTGCGGTGACAACAGTTGTGGCTAGTACATTTATATAACTCTTTAGTATCTTTTTTCTTCTTTTATTTATAGTCGATTCGCTACACCCTTATAGTGATCTGATACTTGTGCCGTGCATTACGATTCGATTTTCTATGTATATATATATATATTTTTTTATATTAGATCGGTTTCTTTCGTCCGAGCCGATAACATCAAAATTCGGATACTCGATTCGATCACGTTCGCTCCCTCGGGCGTTCCTTGTCGAGCGGGTGAATTTAGTCTTCGAAGGAGTTTGAAATTTGAGGGTGGCGGTACATTTCCAAAGTGCTCCGTTAGTTTTTAAAAAAAATTAAATTCTCTGCCCCCAGACGGGCGACTATTCAAACGAAATTCTTCGAATGGAGCAGAAGTCGCAGCAGGCTCTATTTAAAAATCGCCCCATCTCGCCGAGGTCCGATTGCACTTCGAAATAAATCGACAGACATTCGAAACGTAAAGGTCGTTTAAAAAACATTGATTCCCAACAGTTCACGATAATTCGTTCGAAAGGCACGAAAGGTTACTAAAGATACTTTTTACAAGGCTTTAGAATTACTCTACTCTAGAACATCGAGGATACCAAATCATTCCTGCGTATCGAGATACTTCAAGCAGATCACGAGCGGTGTCTGCCGCCACGGAGATCATTCGAGCGCGTTCCGTTCTTCCGTTCGCGTGGCGCTTCGAAGGTTCGAGCTTCCCGAGTATTCAACCCCGCCGGGATTCTTCGCGAGAGTATTATCGAGCGGCGACGAACAGAGGCGGGCCGAGGGAGAGAAAGCCGAGGGAATCGGGTTGCGAGTATCCGCTTGAAATTCGCGCGATGTCCGATAAAAACGCCCGATAACGATCCTGTCCAACAACTTCGCTCCCGGTACAAAAAGCTCTACCTTTGTTTCTTCTACGTTATATCCGCGTGTACATTGCGCATACATTGTTCATTTTTTTTTTTTTTCTTCTAACGATGGTCCTCTCATTCACAGCGTTCCAACAACGTCGAATAGTCTCTGAGGTTTCAACTACGATAATCGCCCTGTTTGCGCGTCGAGCAGCTCGCGAGCGCCTCGCCGCGGCGACCGGCGGCTCGATCTCCGCGAAATGAATTTCAAGCCATCCGAGGCCCGGCTGGCCCCTCTGCCGGGCCCTAAGAAACATATAACCGTCAATAAATAGACAAACAATCTCTAATTAACATCACTAATGAGACCAGTAACAAGTCGACGACGTTAACACAGATTACATATTGCAAATCGTTTAACAAGGACCCCGGCAGGGCTGCTCGGGCCGTTCCCGTCGAGCGTGGTCGCGCAACCGGCGAGGCGCTCGCCCGCGATATTTCCTCCTCCCTCTGTGACAAACTTACGCATACTTCATATTAAAAATATACATTAAAATGTACGCACGACGTGCACGGTCAGCGTGCACGGTTCAACAAGTTCCCTATCGTTAGACGCAACGCTGCGCGCAGCTCGTCTCTCGCGGCTTACGGTAAAGTAGATCGGCAAGCGGTTGCGCGACCCTTGCGATCCATCGAGAATCCTATTTCGCTTAATCAGACCGGGCGCCGGTGGATCGAGACTTCTCTCTCGGACAGCTTTCCCGCGAGGGCTGCGCTCGAGCAGCAATTAGACGGAAGGCTGACCGGGCGCGGCGAAAGAATATTACATGCTTCGTGAGACTGTACAAACGAGCGCGCGGTTCATATCGGATTCTGGATTTTGTGCACCGCGGAGAAACCGAGTCGTCGCACGTTGCCGATCAGAAGCTCGAGACTCGCGCCTCGAGGTGCATTGTAAGTGGAAGCTTAGCTTCGTTATGACCGCTTCAGTGAAACAGAGGAGCGACGATGCGTAATGAGAGGCGAGAACGTATTGGAAGCTTGTAATTAGAGGGTTGACGGAGAGATTCTAGGGCGGTCATCGAGAAGAAGTTAATATTATGAAAAGCTCCGCGCGTCGACTATCGAGTGTCAGGCAGAAGTATTTAATTTATGAAACGGCGGTTTCGAGTCTCTAATCGGCAAGGTGCTCCGGTGTACATCAGAGATTAATTGTGCCAGAATCGTTCGCGAGAGCTCCGGTATCGGTTCCGCCAGTTCGTACAGATATGAAAATGCAAAATCTACGGTGTTACGAAAATGCAAAAATTTTGTGCAAACAGCTGCCATTATACGAAACAACGAAGCACATAACGGTGACGTTGAGAACTCTGTCGAGAAACGGTCGTGCAATGTTAGGTAACTGATAATATAATTAACAGTAATTATATTATTCAACGATCCACCTGTCGCGGCTAAGAAGTATCTGGGATCGATGTAAAGTATCGCAGATTATCTTTCAAGGATTTAACTCACGCATGTACACTTAAGTTCAGAGAGAGAGATATATATATATATATATCGTTATATATATATATAATATCAGTTCAAATACAATAACTTTTTGCGTCGATAGGAAAATGTTTAATAACTAGTGGAGACATATATATATATACTTTTTTAATACATTAAATCTTACTTTTTTTCGTTATGAAAAATAACAATTTCTTTATACTTTTTTTTTCTTTGATAAAAAAGTGTGTTGGCTAAGAGATTGCACTTTGTGATCATCTTAAAAATTTGTGATTAATCATTAGTGACTATACATTATATCTTATGTTTCGCACACCGATTGTTCATACAGTCATCAGATACGTTTCTAATATACGTTAGTAAAGAACAAATTAGTATCGAAGATTATACGACTCCTCTTTCATATCCTTCCTTCTTTTTTTTTTTGTTTGTTTAACGTACGTATATATATATAATCTTCGGTTACAATATAATAAAGACTGACCTTGCCAGGTATTCGGTCCGCCGAGGGCACGGTCGCAAGCCCACGACCCCGTCAATTGCGGGCGCGAGTGCTCTCGCGCCTCGTTTCGTGTCACGCGATTTCCCTTTTTTTTTTTCTAACCCGTGCCTGATCCCTCGCGAGCCGGGGCCCCTCGGCGGATCGTGTTGCGCGAACAACCGTGGGCAAGTCACCCGAAAGGAGGGCCACAAATGGTGCCAGGCACTATTTATTCATATACCGTCTGTGTAATCCATTAATAATTACGTTAATTACAGTAATGTACCAAATACGACTCTTGAGAGCAGCTCACGCCAGGATGCATCCTGAGACTGAGTAAAGCATAGGCTGAGACCATCCCCCGAAGCGATTTAACCAGGAAGAAGACACAAGCTTCTGTTCCTTTTTTTTTTTCTTGCTTGTATTCCTCGCAATTGCAACCCCGTCGCGCCCAATAGAGATTAGCGGATTCTGTCATAGAGCATTGCAACGTGCGCCGTCGACCGTCACTTTAAACCTTCGAAACGATAAATCTGCTTAAGCGAGCCCTGGTAGCCTTTAACGAACGGAGCCCCCTCGTTGTGTACGATTTAGGCTTTGAGGGTTGCAAAGCTCTCTTCCTCTCCCGTTAGTTCCCCTCTTCGTTTTCGATCTTTCATATCAAATGTGCAAAATACTTGTGGAAAATGTATAATAACGCACGGCGCGTACGTGTACGTTTTTTTTTTTCTTCCGTTGTTCCCTTCCTCGTTAATAATCAACACTATATAACATGCCTATCTCGCGTATAATATTCATACATCTCGCCTATCACCTCGTAATAATTCAAATATATTAATTTCCGATCGTATTTCCCCCTCCACAGAATATCGCAATTATCTTTGAGTACAGCAGCCGATTATCCGTTCGTCGTTTCCACTGGCGGACATAGACCGTTAATTAGTTCGCTAAAAAGTACACCCCCGCTTATTTTTAAACACAAACTTTCGCTCGATCGAACCGTCAAAACGAATATAAAAATTGCGCGCGCGATCGTTATCTATAATAAAACTCGCGCGACTCCCCGCGATTAGTTTGCGAAGAAGAGGGGAGACACGGCCCCCCCGAAAAGCAAGGAAAGCGGGTATAGCATGCGATTTACGAGAATTCGAGTAGGATAAAAATTTCTATCACTATAATCGAATATCATTATTCTCTGACTAGGCATTCGATTTAAAAAAAAAAAAAGAAATATAGAAAAAAAAAAGAAAGAAATTACGTTCATTGCCTCCGGCACTCTTTGTAATAATAATAAAGCATCAATTAACGGATTATGCCGCGGATTTGTCTACCTACCATAACGCACGAAAAAAAAAGAAGAAAAAACAAGTAACAAAGTACAATTACTGGTAAATCTCTACCGTATAAATCATCGGACGTTCGCAAGCTCTTTGAAGAATTCGGTTTGCCGCTGCGCCCGTCCCGGAAAACACATTCCCCTCCGGCCCGATCCAGCATGTACCCTCCCCAAACACACCGCCGACCCCTAACCTCCTTCCCAAAGGAATAACTCCTCGCCGTAGCGACGAGTGTCAAAGACACAATGCCATATATCACGAAGAGAATGACAATGAATTAATGACATATATGTACAAACAACTTCGTATTATATACATGAAAATATATATATGTATCCATCATATATATATAATATAATATATATATATACGTATATATATGTGTGTGTGTATATATATATACGCGTAACGCTTCAACATTATGGCACCGTATTTAATCGTCGAGAAAAAAAAAAACAAACGCATTTTCTGTTGGGCATCGATATACGAACGAACATCCGCTACTATCTCTCCTCCCTCCTCTCAAAATCCAACCCCTCCTCTCCCCTTTCCCGCCCCCGGATTCGGCGCGAGTGACCGCGGGCGGCAGTCCACCGCGCGAGGCACCGAACCCGAGCGGCCCAAAGAACCGTCCGCAACGAGTCTCCGCGAGCTCGCGAGTCCTGGAACAGTTTTCACAAGCACTATACGCCGTTTAGTTGTACGTTGGAGTTGCGTGAAACGACCGAGCGTGACAGCACGACGGACATTAAGTCGCCCAGCCCTCGGTGATCCTGGAGCGCTTCATCAGCGGCCCGTTCTCGTAATCGGAGCTGCCGCCGCCGTTCCCACCGGCGGCCGAGTGGCTGGTCCTGATGTCAGCCACCGCGCCGCTGCCCGGGGACGGTAAGTTCGTCGGCGTTATGCTCCCCGAGTGGGACGGCGGCGGATTACTGCCGGGCCTGCTGGACACTAGATTCAACGACTGCGGGCCGGGATGAGGTACGTGGTGGGGCGGCGGCGCGCCGGTGCTCGACGACGGGCCGACGTTCAGCGTTGCGTGGTGGAGGCTGCTGGCGTTGCTGGGCCCGCTGCTGTTGGACCCGCTGTTCCCGCCGTGGGGGTCCCGCGGCGGGCTGATCGGCTCGCTCTTTATCTTCACCGGCAGAGGCGACGTCGCCGGCGGCGGGGTGCTGCTCGACACGGCTAGGTGAGGAAGACCACTGGAACCAGAGAGCGGGGAGGATGAGAGGCTTGGTTGAAGTAGCTTTTGCGGGGAGTTTTGTTAACCCTTCGGCGTGGTAGGCCGAGCAGGACTTCGAATAGGAAAACTGTGCGCAACGTCGGTATGAGGAGGAGGCTGTCTTGGGAGCAGGGGTTAAGGATTCCACCACTGCAACTCATTAAGCCTTCACGCTGAAGGGTTCAATTGTCAGAAGCTGATGAGTTTAGCGGACGAGGTGTGCGCGGGTTCTGAATATTGGGTATTGCTCAGAAAGCGTGGAAGCTTAAGTTTAAGCGAGGATGGGAAGGTAGAGAGTTTAGAGACAGCCAAAACGGGGAGAAAGACTATAGAACTCCTGTGGATGATAGTGGGTGCTAGGGATGGGTTTCTCGAAGCGTTGAAACCTTGAGACTTAAGACAGTTTCGAGCTTCGAGAATTTAGAAATCAGCTCTTCGGACTCAGCCTTAGTGGATGCTTTTAGCTTCAGCTTTAACGTTTAAAGTTTCTCCATATACCAACCGGGCACATAGTCTCCTTTTGTAACAGTAATTACGAAATATAATTTACCTGATGCTGGACATGGTGGCTGCCGAATACATTGACAAGTCATCAACGTACCTCTGATGAGACCATGCTAGACTCCCAAGGTCCGAGGAATAATCCGCTGGCCCGAAGCTGGAGTATCCAGCTGGGACTGATGGCGTTTGTAGTGCTACCACCGGTGTGTTCAATGCAGATTGTGCATGGCCACCCTGTGCGTCATGGAAACAAAGGAAACGCATTAAAAAAAATCATGTTCCAATAATGGGGAAGATGACGAGAAATTCGACGCAGAGGGCGCCACTAGCGTATGCACCAAACTAAAATTTTAATATATAAAGCAGAAGGTGTTTGTGTGTTTGTCTTTCGAACGGTAAACTCTGGGATCACGAAATGTGTCCCAGCTCATTATGCCTAGTTAATTCAGATGAATGTGACTATTTACACAAAAAAATCAGAATCTAAATTTCGGGCGAAGCCGAGTAGTAAAGCTAGTGTTATAATATTCGAAGTTGAGTTTATTTAATTTCTTTTGAGATTTGCTGACCTGGGCCTCTGCCCGGAAGGCCCCATCCTCAAAAGAAATTATGATTTTATCCAAACTGTATTATTTTCCTGTACTACTACACTTAGCCTGTTTTTAGTAAACTACCTCTTCATTTTCTCGAAAAATGGGCCCCTGCTCAGAAGGCCCCTCGGGGCCCTATATTCAAAAAAGGAAGATTATGATTTTACCTAAGCACCATACGTATCTTTTTCTGTGCTACTACGCTTAGTTCGTTTTTAGTAAACGACCTTTTCATTTTCCCGAAAAATGGGCCCCTGCTCAGAAGGCCCAGAAAGGCCCTATCTTCAAAAAAAGAAAATCATGATTTTACTTAAGAGCCATACATATCTTTTTCTGTACTACTACACTTAGCTCGTTTTTAGTAAACTACCTCTTCATTTTCCCGAAAAATGGGCCCTTCCTCAGAAGGCCCAGAAAGGCCCTATCTTCAAAAAAAAAAAAGAAAATCACGATTTTATCTAAGCACCATATCTTTTTCTGTACTACTACACTCAGTCCATTTTTAGTAAATTATCCGTTCATTTCCCCGAAAAATGGGCCCCTGCCCAGAAGCCCCAGAAAGACCCTATCTTCAAAAAAAAAAAAAAAGAAAATCATGATTTTATTTAAGCACCATATCTTTTTCTGCACTACTACGCTCAGCCCATTTTTAGTAAACTACCTCTTCATTTTCAAGAAAAATGGGCCCTTGCTCAGAAGGCCCAGAAAGACCCTATTTTCAAAAAAAGAAAATTACGATTTTATCTAAGCACCATATCTTTTTCTACACTACTACGCTCAGCCCATTTTTAGTAAATTATCCGTTCATTTCCCCGAAAAATGGGCCCTGCCCAGAAGGCCCAGAAAGGCCCTATCTTCAAAAAAGAAAATCATGATTTTATCTAAACACCATATCTTTTTCTGCACTACTACGCTCAGCCCATTTTTAGTAAACTACCTATTCATTTTCCCGAAAAATGGGCCCTTACTCAGAAGGCCCAGAAAGGCCCTATCTTCAAAAAAAAAAGAAATTCACGATTTTATCTAAGCACCATATCTTTTTCTACACTACTACACTCAGTCAATTTTTAGTAAATTATCCGTTCATTTCCCCGAAAAATGGGCCCTGCCCAGAAGGCCCAGAAAGGCCCCATCTTCAAAAAAAAAAAAGAAAATCATGATTTTATCTAAGCACCATATCTTTTTCCACACTACTACACTCAGTCCATTTTTAGTAAACTACCTCCTCATTTTCAAGAAAAAAAATGGGCCCCTCAGAACGACTGCCACCTGGGCCTTTTCCCTTAAACCCGTCGCTGATCTCAAGTGTTTAAACGTTTATGGCGGGAGGGCTTACTTACGTCGTAACTAGTGTCTTCGGAGAGAGGCTGCGTAAGGGGTGTTGGAATAACTACTCGCAGATTAGTCCTGTGAGGATGGGGTGGTGGAGGTGGAGGCGGAGGTTGCGGCGAATGCCTAGACGGATTGCTGCCTTTGTTTGCGCTGCCTCCTCCGACTCCTAGCGCCGGCGAGGGCCCTGGACTAGGCGAGCCTCCCAGTGGTGATGCTGACGGCGGGTATCCGTTGCTCATCTCCAACATCCCTCCTGGTGGATACACTGCAACGCGAATCGTCCCAATGAGAACCAACAACTTCTGGCGAGGATTAATAAATATGTTTATTAGCGAGCGCCTTACCTGAGTCTGTTTCAGAAGATGATGGTCGCGGAGAAATGCTGGTGTGTGCCATTTGAGGACTAGATCCAAGTAGAGATTCGCCATAACTGTTCACTGGTACGGATACAGGTAGAGTGTAATTAGACTGTCCCATTGCCTGAAATTCCAGCAAATCAAGGACCACGCTGTTAATACTGATTAAGAAAAAAAGCATAAGTAGGTAGGAATTCTAGAGTGTCTACTCGTTTTTCAACGCCATCTTCGGGAATTTATTCAACAAAAACTATAAGTTTATACTGTCTGGCGTTTTGCACGTATGTTAAGGTATGTTTGAAGTGATACTCAGAATTTTTTCGAGCTTTTTTATCGCATAGCTTTTTTTAAAAAAAATCTTTTTGTCGGACGATGGAGTGGGGACTGTTATAGTCATCCAAAAGGGAAAAATTAAGATTTATTTTCTTTATTATGATTCTCGCTATGGAATCACGATCGAGTTTCTATCTATAAAGAATTAATTTTAATTTTTTAATTAAACTAATTAAATTAATTAAACAGAACGAAAATAATTAAATTTTTAGGAAAAATTGAATATTTTTTTGAAAATTTTGTCAGTCTGCTAATTTTTACTGTCAGGGGGCCCCATAAGGGATCGGCGAAGCTGATTAGAATTTCTTTTAAGTTCCTGCGAGTCTTGGCTACCTTCTGAATGGTACTAGGAAGAAGCAAGAGACACATGATTCCTTGTGTAACTCCGGGAGCTGGGTTTGAAGAGCACAGCGTTTGCCGCAATAATTATGAATGTTATATTAACAATTACAAGACGCAGTTCGCAAACGAATTACGTCAAATGCTGATTAACGTCTCGCGCCTAGGTATGTGACGTAGCGGCTGGGCGACCCGGCGTTTCGCGAATTCGCCGTTCGCCACGCGATAGTAAATTAAACGGAGCGAATTAAATCGAACCGCACCGCTGACAAACTGTGCGTCCGATGACGTTTGATAGCGGACTTGTTAAAAGCTAATAAATTGTAACCACGACGCACTGACGAATTGCTCTTAGTCATGTGAAAACTGTGAACCAGAGGTTCCCAAAGTGGCTACTGGTTTCATCGATGAAAACTGGAAGATCTTCTCCAAATTTTCCAAAATTCTACACTTTGGCAACCACTTAATATTTCGATCGGGGAAATAAAATACGAAGTCTGCTTTCCCAAAATTCCTCAGCAAAGACAATTAAGTAACGAATATGGTGATTTCTTCGCGTTCTTTGGCCACTCAAATTTATTCAAGCATCTTCCATTGGAAACGAGAATGTTTCAATTAGGGGTGCGAAGCTGATTTTTAAATTCTTGAAAGTAAGATCCGGAAATTTTTGAGGCTTCAAAAGTTGAAGCGCTGATTCTGTTTTGCGAGTATTTTGCTGCAAGAACTGAAGTGAAGAAAATTTTGGCACAAATCTGGATTGGGTATAGTTAAACAAAATATAAACAAAATTCTTTAGTCATTGATTTTTCACTTTTCCTTATCGGGGTTTCGAGAGTTTCTCGAAAGAACGAAAAATCACGAAAAAGGGCAGAGTTTTGAATTCTCTAAACTCGAGAGTTTCTCGAAAAAAGGAAAAATCACTAAAAAGGGCAGAGTTTTGAATTCTCTAAACTCGAGAGTTTCTCGAAAAAAGGAAAAATCACTAAAAAGGGCAGAGTTTTGAATTCTCTAAACTCGAGAGTTTCTCGAAAAAAGGAAAAATCACGAAAAAGGGCAGAGTTTTGAATTCTCTAAACTCGAGAGTTTCTCGAAAAAAGGAAAAATCACGAAAAAGGGCAGAGTTTTGAATTCTCTAAACTCGAGAGTTTTTCGAAAGAAGGAAAAATCACGAAAAAGGGCAGAGTTTTGAATTCTCTAAACTCGAGAGTTTCTCGAAAGAAGAAAAAATCACGAAAAAAGGGCAGAGTTTTGAATTCTCTAAACTCGAGAGTTTCTCGAAAAAAGGAAAAATCACGAAAAAAGGCAGAGTTTTGAATTCTCTAAACTCGAGAGTTTCTCGAAAGAAGGAAAAATCACGAAAAAGGGCAGAGTTTTGAATTCTCTAAACTCGAGAGTTTCTCGAAAAAAGGAAAAATCACGAAAAAGGGCAGAGTTTTGAATTCTCTAAACTCGAGAGTTTCTCGAAAGAAGGAAAAATCACGAAAAAGGACAGAGTTTTGAATTCTCTAAACTCGAGAGTTTTTCGAAAGAAGGAAAAATCACGAAAAAGGACAGAGTTTTGAATTCTCTAAACTCGAGAGTTTTTCGAAAGAAGGAAAAATCACGAAAAAGGGCAGAGTTTTGAATTCTCTAAACTGAAGAGTTTCTCGAAAGAAGGAAAAATCACGAAAAAGGGCAGAGTTTTGAATTCTCTAAACTCGAAAGTTTCTTGGGTTTCGAGGGGTTTTGAAGTCTCAACGCTTCGAGAAACCTGTGAGTTCACTCATTGCGGCCGTTCCGAAGAAAAATTCCAAGTTCGTGGCACTGGTCACTGACGACCTCCAATCCCAATCAACATGTTAAATATCCTCCTCACACAGAAATCCCTAGTTGAGTAGACAGATGACAGGCGACCAATATAAGTGTATACAGTAGAGGCCATAAAAATTGCACCACCTTAAAAACACCAACGTCTTTGATTCAATTCCCTCGTGGCAATGAATACTAACTCGACAGTAAACGGTACTTTTAATTTTTCTATACTCTACCAAGGTGATTAATTACTTTATAGAGCCTCCACAGGCTTTGATAACTTCTTTACAACGTGTACCAGTTTTTCAAAGAAATCACTAATAAGTTCTGAAGGAGTTACATACCCTTGACAGGTCAGAAAATAGTGCCACTTTTATAATTTTTTTTTTCATATAAAGGAACGTGATATTTAAAAATCAAGATATACACCTCGTTCTGTATAAACTAAGCTGTATCCTACTAATTTAATAAATACGAAAGTGTTTTTGGATCTTACTCAATCACGTCGCCACTACTTTTCATCTCAATTTTTTTTAATCGATCTGAACGAAATTTTGCATAATTACTTTCTAGAACCCTGCGGAAAAAATAGGCTACCATGAAATCTGGACATCGCAACCCTCCTCCTTTAATTCACCCTCTTGACACTCCGCGATAATCGAAGTTTTACCTGTGCAACGTCGGGTACTTTAACCCTTCGTTGACACTCTGGGTGTGAGCCACCCATAAGCTGATTTTGCGTTGATTGAATTTTGTGTGAATTACTTTTTTTCCAAAGCCAACTTACGAACTATTTTTTCTCTGAAAATATTACATCTGAACAATATCTCTGTAGATTTTTAGCTTCCAATATTGAAATTCGTAAAAGTTACAATTTTTTGAAAATTTTCTTCGCGTTTTCTCGACATATGGTAATCTACATTTTATCTACCAGAACTGTGATGAAATTTCAGTGAAAAAAACTATTGGAATACATTCTGCAGACCATGAAATTGATCCATGATTTTTTTCATGACGATTGCATTCTTCATATGAGAATGGCAGTCGTTCAAAAATTATTTTGGGCCACTGTGTGAGCCACCCAGGTATGTTAAAGTTGATCGAAAAAAGAGGTGTATTAACGAAGGGTTAAGCCAGTAAATTTATAAATGTATAAATTTACTGTATTTTCCAAGAGTGCTGCAATTTTATTTCCCAACTACTGTACACCATTATTCCAAAGTGGATCAGTCTCAGATGAACCTACCA
This sequence comes from Andrena hattorfiana, assembly GCA_944738655.2. Taxonomy (NCBI): domain Eukaryota; kingdom Metazoa; phylum Arthropoda; class Insecta; order Hymenoptera; family Andrenidae; genus Andrena; species Andrena hattorfiana. Next base: position 3,716,342 of record OX122895.1, read on the forward strand.
ACGATTCTAAAGAAACTCCTAATCCTCCAAACAGTCTCACCCCGAATGGGGCCCCAATGACCGCGCAGTCGGGACAATGTATGGCCAAGATACTCACCCGAGTGCCGTTGTGCTGGTGCCTCTGCATCATCAGCTGGAACTCCTCGTCGATCTTGGTGTATTTGGCTTCGGTGCGCGGGGTGAGATTGTACTCGATCGCGTCGGGCTCCGGGCTTTCTGGGGACATGGCACCCTTATGTTCCTTCTTGTTGAGTGCCTGCAAGTGTCAGCAGACAGGTTCACGTGACCACACCGCCCGAGGGCACTCAACCTTCGCATGCACGTTAATTTAAACGCTAACCAGAGCCTGGCCTGCCTCGTTTTCGCGATCGTCATTGACCATTCCCTTTTCTGTGTGCCTTACTCGTTCGCGTGCACTTCCCAGTGCGCTCTGCGTACGCGAAATCGCGTAACACAGCTGCCCGATGACACTTTTCTATTCCAACCGCGCGATACTCTTATCAGTGCCGGATTTAAAGAAAATTGCCCGGGTGGCAAAAGTCTCGAGAGGCCATTTCTCGGGAAAATGAAGAGGTAGTTTGAGAAGAAAAAAATAGAAAAATAAATATAGTATTTGGCTAAAATTGTAATTTCTTTTTTTAAAAAAAAAAAGGGTCTTCTGGGCAGGGGCCCAACTTCTCATTAGCACCCGTTAAATCCGCCACTGGCCCTCGTGTCTCTAGATATATATCCGAGCTGCTCAAAGCAACCCTAAAAGTCATATGTTTTGGGGAGAATTTTGCTTCGATGGACAATCATGTGTTTCTTTAGATTTAGGACTTGACTGGGCTCTGCACATCAATGATGCGAGGACAGTGAGTGGGAGTTGGAGCATCAGCTCGGGTTTAATTTTGGCGATTGAGTGCTGAGTGCTAGCAGAACGAACTAGCGCTCGAAAATGGGAAAAATTACTGTCCAAACGCTAAGGAATATTGAAGAATTAAAGGTTGTTAAACTGTATTTTAAAAAATATAGTGTTGTAAAGCTCGTCACGACACACATTTTTTCTATTTACAGTTTGTTTATCGAATCATTACTATTCGAGCTAAAAATTGTAAATAAAAAATTTTTCATCGTCCAAAATCATTATTTCTTTAAACATAAATTGCGATAACTTGAATACATATTAAGGGATCGTTATGAGATTTAAAACATAACTTCAGAAAACTCTAGCGAAGCCGTAAAATGTATGCACAAAACCCTTATGTTAAAAAATGTAATAATATTTAATTAAAAAGAAATACTGGACATAACCCATGTTTTTCAACGTTCGCCGTTAAAAAGTATCGAGGCAATTTTGAGGTACATATAACTTGCAGCGACAAAGTTTTTCCTTAATATACAAGGAAGATTTTCACCAATTTTCACACTGTTTAATAAATAATTGTAGAAGATATAAAGATATATATAAATCTCGCGCGCCACCAACAGCCAACGCGAGTGCTAAAACTGCTAAATAGCGCGTTATACGTGGCTGCTGACTATTGGTGGCGCGCGAGATTTATATATATCATCATATCTTCTACAATAATTTATTAATCAGTGTGAAAATTGGTGGAAATCTTCCTTGTATATTAAGGAAAAACTTTGTCGTTGCAAGTTATATGTACCTCAAAATTGCCTCGATACTTTTTAACGGCGAACGTTGAAAAACATGGGTTATGTCCAGTATTTCTTTTTAATTAAATATTATTATATTTTATAACATAAGGGTTTTGTGCATACATTTTCCGGCTTCGCTAGAGTTTTCTGAAGTTATGTTTTAAATCTCATAACGATCCATTAATACGTACTCAAGTTATCGCAATTTATGTTTAAAGAAATAATGATTTTGGACGATGAAAATTTTTTTATTTATAATTTTTAACTCGAATAGTAATGATTCGATAAACAAACTGTAAATAGAAAAAGTGTTTCTCGTGACGAGCTTTACAACACTATATTTTTTAAAATTCAGTTTAATAACATTTAATTTTCCAATATTTCTTAGCGTTCGGACAATAATTTTTCCCATTTTTGAGCGCTAGTCCCTTTATTGCATCCGAGCCCTCGATTGTTGACTGGGGAGGCAGCTTCCGGATTTGATAGATTATTAATTGACGCTTTTTGGGGACAAAGGGGAGTAACCCTTTTTCTCGTGCACTTTGAAGTGATCCTCCGATTGTTTTGAGCAGCACCTATTCTCCCAGTCCACGATCGCTCCGATTATCGAAAAACCGAACGAGTTCATTCTACGTGTAGAACACGTTTGAAAACCTGCTTCGGCGCTTTTCTTTTCTCATTTTCTTTTCCTTCACTCACCGCGGCGAGGCAAATAACGTGACGAGATTTAGTATAATCAATTCCCCTGATCGTTCGCAGACATTTTTAGAGAAAACCGTGCACTCGCATCGCGCGCAAAATGGACCTCCTTACAGTGAAAAATTGGGGTACGTTTGTGGGCGTGTGCGTTGTATCTACAGGGTGGTCCACGAAAAATACACTGATTCAATACCAGAACACCGTATTTAGAATAAAACTTCAAAAATTACAATGCTTCTGTAATCAGGAAAAGAATATTTCTATATCCTTCTTTTCAAAATAAAATACTAATTATTTTGAGATGGCAAAAAGAGTAGCTTTTCTATTTTTCTTTGCCACATTTTTCCCCACAACGTAGGGTGAAGGGAATCCTTCACAGAATTGGACATTAAATAGATGAAAAATTCTTTAAATAATGCATCAAATAAAAGTTATTTTCACTTTAGATTATTTGACGAATAAAGTTAATTTTTTAATTCCACGAGAATTTATTCGTAAATTGATTTAAATACAAAATTTTGACCGTCTCTGATCCCTTATTAATGGACCATCCTGTACACAAAGTATAAGCCACGTCGAAGGAATCGACTGAAAAAGGAGCGCGCAGGAAGCAGCCTGTACATTTGCTACACATGCTCGTGTAATTTCGATGATCGACAACTGAAAAAGTTAATAACCAGTGAGGGGATACCGGGACGGGGAATTTTTCACTGTGAAATCTCTCATTTAACCGGTATACGCGATACGCCTTCCGGCTGATCCCGGCACATCCACCTTACGAGGCGCGCAAAAATCCGGGGAACTTTCAACATTCCTCGGAGTCGCTAGGCTCCTTGCGAACTCTTAAGCTACCGCCGTTGCCTAAAGTGGTGGGCTTTTCTTGGGACAGGAGAGCAGTTTGGTAACTTGCCAGCCGCTTTCCAACTACTAACAATAAGTTACTCACAGCTCTAAGTTATTGCACTTTCGAAGAGGGACGGGGAATTTGGAAAATTGCAATAAATTTTCAAGCTAGTGTGGCTACTCAAAGTGATGACTTGTTACACTTCTTGGAGAGGGACGAGGAATTTGGAAAATTGCAATAAATTTTCAAGCTGGTGTAGGTTCTCAAAGGTGACTTTGTTATAATTTTTAGGAGGGAATGAAGAAGTCAGAAATTTGTTAGAAATTTTCGAGCTACTGTGGTTACTCAAAATTGTGACTTTTTATACTTTTTGGAGAGGGACGAGGAATTTGAAATATTGCAATTAATTTTCAAGCTAGTGTGGTTTCTCAAAAGTGACTTATTATAATTTTTAGGAAGGGATGAAGAAGTTAGAAATTTGTTACAAATTTTCAAGCTACTGTGGTTACTCAAAATTGTGACTTTTTATACTTTTTGGAGAGGGACGAGAAATTTGGAAAATTGCAATAAAGTTTCAAACTAGTGTACGTTCTCAAAGGTGACTTGTTATAATTTTTAGGAAGGGATGAAGAAGTCAGAAATGTGTTAGAAATTTTCAAGCTACCGTGGCTACTGAAAATGGTAACTTATACTTTTTGGAGGGGGCAAGGAATTTGGAAAATTGCAATAAATTTTCAAGCTAGTGTGGTTTCTCAAAAGTGACTTGTTAGAGTTTTTAGGGACGGATGAAGAAGTTAGAAATTCGTTAAAAAATTTTAAGCTACTGTGTTTACTTAAAATGGTAACTTCTTATATTTTTCGAAGAGTGGCGAGAAATTTGGAAAATGGCAATAAAATTTCAAGCTACTGCGTGACTTGTAATAATTTTTAGGAAGGAATGAAGAAGTTAGAAATTCGTTACAAATTTTCAAGCTACCATGATCACTCAAAATTTTGACTTCTTCTACTTTTTGGAGAGGGTCGCGGAATTTGAAAAACTACAATAAATTTTCAAGCTATTGTAGTTACTCAAAAACTTCTCACACTTTTTAAGTAGGGACGAAGAAGATAGAAATTTGTTACAAATTTTCCAGCCACTGTAGTTACTCAAAATAGTAACTTCTTACACTTTTCAAGAAGGGGTGAAGCCATTAGAAATTTATTACAAATATTCAAGCTACCACGGTTACTCAAAACAGTAACTTCTTATACTTTTTATAGAAGGACGAGGAATTTGAAAAACGGCAATAAACTTTCAAGCTACTGTGATTACTCAAAATGGCAACTTCTAATACTTTTCAAGTAGATAGCCAGGAATTTGAAAAATAGCACTAAACTTCCAAGCCACAGTGATTCCCAAAGTGCCAACTTATTACACTTATTCAAAAGTTAGAAATTTCTTCCAAATTACCAAGCCCCTACAGTGCCATCCTACACACTCTAGAAAGTACCAACAAATTTCACAAATCCGCTCCAAACTCTCAACGTGCCTTTCCCCATCCCCAAAGAAGAACCAAATAATTCCAAATCTTTTTTTACCCCGCCCCGGAATTTCGAGGCACAATGCGAAAACTGCGAGCGCACGTTCCCCGAAGGGGGATGTCGAATTCGGGAACTAGCGTGGCCAACACGACCTTGACGATTACTGAGGAGAAATCGGCTCACCTCGATGATATTCTTGTTGGTGAGGGACTCGTGGGGTTCGTTGTACTCGGTGTACTTGAGAAGAACCTTGTCCATGTCGGTGCTCGCATACTGATACAGCTTGTTGCTGGAGCTGAAGATAATCAGGGCGATCTCGCAGTCGCACAGCACCGACAGCTCGTACGCTTTCTTCATCACCCCGAATTTCCTCTTGTTGAAGGTCACCTGTTGGTACAAGCCCGAAAATTTCCACATGTTTCCATCCCGCCATTCATCGCCACGGAACGATAACGCATCGACCTATCCCGTCGATAAAAATTAATTTGCTTATCACTATGCCGAAGTGGCGCGTCAACACTACCGATAGAATACCGCTTATAAAAAGTTTCGAGCGCCTCGGAGTCGTGATTAAATCGTGAGAATATTTCAGACTGGCCTAAAGACTAATCGACCGAGCCTCGGAACCGATTTCCGATCTATCATCCCCTCGCGATATCGACAGGAGCAGGTTTCGAGAGAAGTCGCCGCGAAGAGGCACCCGCGACGCGGGATATCGATCCGCGACTATCGCTGGGTTAAAAAGTCATGAGGCAGAGGTAAATGGGGGGGGGGTAAAATACAAAGACCTCTGGTACCATTCAACTATAGCCCTGGTCATGGCGCGCTAAGGTCTATTCGCAGAGGCCAAAGGAGACGCGGCGAGCGAAACGATTATATCATTCTTTTTATAACAGGGAATAGTGTCTCTCGGCTGCGATCTAAGCCTCCCTTTTCCTCCCCATCGAAATGGCTATCGTTGGGAAATCCACGCCGGTTACCTGACGATTCCGTTCGTCCGTGATGCGCGAAATTTGAATCTTCTTCCGACCCATTTTTGCACGGCGTTGTGGAGAAGGGACAGCTCTTCGGAACCACTGGATGGAATATTAAAAGCACTGCAACATAAAAAGGAGGAATAAAAATTGCCAGACTGTCGGTGTTTCTTTTAAAAATATTTTGATCATTTCTTGTCAATCGGTATTAAATTCTCGGAGGGTGATGAAAATCGCTGGGAAGTATTTTGATTCGCTAAGATCAAGGAATTCGGGGTATTTATTTTTACTGGCCTAGTTGCGGGGGCGCGCGCTACTAGTAAAAGTTGGGCAGAAATTAGAAACGCTGGCGCGCGGAATGCTCCCGGCGGTGGTGCCGATAAATTTCAACTTTAAATATCGCTATCGCCGCGGGAATTGAAGAACTTTTGCCGGCCGGCCGACGCGGGAACAAAAGGGCGCGGATTCGAACGACTGTGCCGAGGGGAAAGGCGGGGGACGGTCCATAGAAAAGTGGGATACGAAGCTGTGGCAGCACGCAACGCGACAGAACTGGACCACACGTTGAAGCCTAATGGCGGAACGCATAAAGCACGTGTCGCTGCCTCGGTGTATCGATTATAACGTCGTCGGGCGAACGTAGGCCGGGCAAGTTGGATGTGCGACACGTTGAATTCGTTGATGGAAAAACGAGAGACCGGCCCCCATTCAGGCCATCCTCTCCCTGCACGGTGAAATTCATTTATCTCCGCGGAAATTGATTCCACCCGCCGGGGCGCAGGATTTTATGCGATTGAACGGGAGACGGGGTGGCGGGTGGACTTTCAAATATAATTTAATCATTTTAATAATAAGGAAAAATAATTTTGCGATTTTAATAATGATGAGAAATAATTCTGGAATTTTAATAATAATTGAGAGTAGGTAATTTAAGATTTTGAATAGTAATGAAGAATAATTTCAGAGTTTGAATAATAATTAAGCGTGATTTAAGGATTTTAATAATAATGAAAAATATTTTAGTAATTTTAATAATAATGAGAAATAATTTTGTAATTTTAATAATAATTATGTGTAGGTAATTTAAGATTTTGAATAGTAATGAAGAATAATTTCAGAATTTGAATAATAATTAAGCGTGATTTAAGAATTTTAATAATAATGAGAAATAATTTAGTCATTTTAATAATAATGAGAAGTAATTTAATAACTTTAATAATAACGAGAAATAATTTAGTAAATTTAATAATACTGAAAACTAATTTAATAATTTTAATAATATTGAAAACTAATTTAAGAATTTTAATAACATTGAAAACTAATTTAAGAATTTTAATAATAATGAAATATAATTTAATAACTTTAAAAATAATGAGAAAGGATTTAGTAATTCTAATAATAACGAAAACTAATTTAATAATTTTAGTAATAATGAAAACGAATTTAATAATTTTGAGAATAACGAAAAATAATTTAATAATTTTTAATGTTTCTATTTTTTTATCACCTCTGCGTAGACGAAATTACAGGAGTAGTGACTTCTTATTATTTTGAGGGAGGGATGAAGAATTTTAAAATTTACTATGAATTTTGATATTCGTGATTGTGCCAATTTAGGGATTTAAATGAAATTTGTATATATTTTTTATTATCCGCGTGAAACAAAGGGGATGTTTCCAAGGTTTTCCAAAGAGCAACAAATGCAAAATAAATTAATGAGCCTGACGTAACGCCCGTCCCACAGTTTCGGTATTACGAAAATGACGGCGATAAGCAACGCAACGAGATAAAACGAAACGTTTCCATCCTCGTTGCTTATTACTAAATCGTGGTGCAGATAGCGGCGATGACTCAATTTTCATTAATCCTAATCGACTCGCGACGATAACGTCTCCGCGGATTTCCCTAGGAAATTCTGCTCGTTAAACGCGGCCTCTTTGGTAGAAGGAATACTAATCGATCGATAAATTGGATAGAAAGAAATTCGTCGCATAAGAATTTTAAATTTTACTACAACAGCAACACTTTATAATAATAAAAAAAAAAAACAGCATCCATTATGAGCCATCGGTAGCAATAATCTAATTTCCAAGCTCCCAGGAAAATTGAAGAGGCACAAGGCGGAAGTAAATAATTACGACGTTACTGCAATTAGTGCAACATAAGCGCGCAATAAACGATCGATCGCTTTCCATTTTATCGTCGATAATTAACGTACGTAATAATCGACTTTGTCGTCCCTCCACCAGCCCTCCAACTGCACATGTCGAATTACGTTGCATAAGGTACCTTCCAATCAATGATAACGATAAGAAAAACCTGCACACTCGTTCGTTATAATTTTGCAGAAATTATAAAACGACAAATACCCCTACAGAATCTAGCTCCAATGCAGTTTATACCAAACCCCGCCTTCCACTCGTTTATTACAATAAATTAAACGTCGAGAATTATTATCATCGCACTCGGTGTACCGATCGGAGTCCAGGTAGCTCGGAGTGCCACTATACGCATCATTGTAATCGATAGTAGCTGCACACGTCGGGGGTGATCATTGATAAAGTTTGGTGCGCGCGATGTCAGCGACAGATGAGTAGGAAAAGTCGAATTACCCTTGCACCGTTCGCGGTTAGGTGTAATGTGTCCCGATTACGAGGAGGCTCCTATAGTTGCGCAGCTTTATCTATCACCAGGCGGAGTGAGGGATATCGATAAGCGATCTCGCGGGCGGGCTGAAATTTTAATCCCTTATCCGCGCCCATTCAGGTCAAGATGTCGATAAAAATGGCCCCGATTCCAAAGCTCCATTCATAAATCAGAGCGATAATAGCCGCGCGGAGTTTCGGGGGGGAATTTCGGCACGCGGGTTTCCGAATTACGGCAGGAGTGGCTCCTAGTGGCGGAGGTGGCCCCTAGTGCTCCGGCAGGCCTGGCGAAAACATTGGCTTCAACTTCGTTCTAATTCTAAGCTCCATCAACTATATTTACCGAAGCCCCCCTTTCATTCATTCCGAGCACGCGATCTCCCGCTATATGAATTAACGCGCGTTTCACGGGCAAACGTTATTTTTGTCGCGGCTATCTTGTGCATCGCGAGATTACGCCGCTTCACCGATCGCAATTACATCGCGGGCCGCGAATTCCGCAAAAGTTTCGCGGCCAGAGTCGACGGGACCCGCGCGGCTGTCGACCGTCGCGCACGCGTCACTGAGGCGGCTACTAGTGGCCAGGGATCGAGCAATTATATATTATCGTTCGTCTTTTACACATTCACGGCTCGCCGCGTGCGAAGGAAATAGAACCGGAATTATTCGCGAGAATTATCAGCGGTACTATGAAGTAAACAATTCGGATAAAGGTGTTCGTTAGTTGAATTTGTGGGTAAATACTCTAGTGGTGATTATCCATAGCAGCGTTTGCTAATTAAATTGTGCTACGAGACTCTTTTAAGTTGACTGATTCTTCGTTTCAAATTTTGCGGAGGTATGCTTCTTGGTTGATGAGTTACAGATTTTTTAATATTTAAATGTTATTGGAAGATAGATTTTCGCGGACCTCGATCTTTGGTTCGTAGTGGAAGGAAAGAAAGGTTTGCGCGAAAAGCGACAGAAAGCAGCTGGTTGCTTTCTTTGCTGGTGACAATAGGGAGAGCTCGTGGAGAACTGGAGGAAGAGGTTGCCGCTCGAACTGTCCTCCGATCGAATTCGGTTTATTATACAAGAGCGTAGAACGCGCGGCGAGGGTCAGCGACCACCGCGTGTTTTTCTATACACGCTGTATTTCACGTCGAATGTCTTCGTTGCAGACTTCTAGGCTGGTTTTAAGCGAGGCTATTGTATTCAGCAAATTACAAGGAGAAATTACTGTTTAGCTATTATAGGTTCAAGATAAATAAATTTCCAATCAATTTCGAGAAATCCGCTGCGACCGATATACTGGTTACGAATTTATAAGCATATATCAATCTATTTCAGGGTAGAGATTTTAATTGCACCGCAAAAAGGGGAAAAGATGTATATAACTGAATTAATTGTATCGTAAGTTGGTGGTGTAATAAAAACATAATATTATTATTATTATAATCGTTGGATCGTGTTTCTAGATTTATAAGAAGATACGTAGTTTCTTTTATGTACCTGTGGTATTAAGGGTCTGCCATGAAGTCGATTAGAATCTAACTTATTAATCTGTTACTGTATGCAGGAAAAGAAAAGTATGTTTGGAATGCAGAAGAAGAAAGAAAAAACTATCCCCCTGACCACTCTGGAAACGCGCAATCAATAATCTGATATTTCTTTTTAAAGATGGTCGTGTATCTATCAGGTGTTCTTAGTTGCTCGGGAAAATCAATTTTCTTCCTATTAGAGAAAACCCTATTTTATTCATATCGACATTTCTAAATCAGATGATTTCGGAATATAGCACACATCTACCACTCGATGTCATTCATTAATTTACTACTTTTTCGAATGTAATTAATTATACACCAAAGTTACAAACAACATACTATAATAATTAATTTTTATAGTAATTAATAATATCTTCTTTTATTAAAATGCGAAAAACTTGGAGGAGGGGAGTTTTAGAGAGAACGCCCATTTATAAATGGAAATTCGTCAAATCACAAGTTCCGAAAAAACGGTCACCCATCCCAAGAACCGAACATCGTCTAAGGATATTGCACCTTAAAGATCGAAGGAGAAAGGGTTCTTTCCACGACCCACCTATTACTACAACTTATGAAATCGTTACTCCTTTATATACCACTCAAGTATAATGCTACTAACTCTAATATTATTGCCACCGCAATTCTAGCAAGATATTTAAACGAACCAGTGTGAAATGCTACTAACTCCGAATCATAAAAGAACTACATCAACTTGATGTACTACTTTCAATACGAGCGCTGACAGAGGCCTTGATAAGACAGACTTTATCACAAAACATAATACAGAGACAAAATAAAAGATTCTATCAAACACATCCAATCCCTTAAATTTTTCTTTCGCAACACAGCTCCTCGAAACTTAACCAAAGGCCTCCCCCAAAGCGCGGCACATTTAAACCCAGCCGAAATAATTCAACAGCTCGAATATTCCTCAAAACTACAACTAACAAAACAGCTTCGACGAACAATGAATGAAAGAAAAAAAAAAAGGAAAGATCGTACTGAGTAACTCACCAACTCGATACGAATTCGATCAGTCGAGCATGTCGACCTCCGTTCGCCAATCGATCGATCTTCTAGCGCGCACTGAATCGATATCAAAACAAAGATGGCGAGGATCGCGCAGCACTCTTCACAGATGTTATCACAACTTAATCGGCGGCTGTTGTTCAGGGCACTTTGCCCGCGCGACGCCCGGTAATCCACAAAACGTGTTTAATGAAAATATCTACGACCTCGCGCCGGCCTCTGGTACTCTAGATCGGCACGGCGGGCTTCCTGCGGTGTGTGTTTGTCGGCGAATCCACTAGCTCTCGGCAAACGTTGAACCAGAGAGATCCTTGCAACAGCCTCCCCATCGGTCACAGAACAGTTTGCTTCGTAACAGCCACGTTTTTCAACCTTTCCATTTGCCGCCGGCAGGCATCTAATTTTCATTCGCGTATGCACACGCCGGAACCAAACGTTCGTACGCGCGCCGCACACCGCCGCACGGCTCTGGATATCTGTGTACACCGTACGTACGCCGCGCACGGCAGCGACCGAGCGAGAAAATACAATTACGAAGAGGTTAGCCTAGTCAAAGGAGCGAGCAGAGGAGAGCTGGTTCTCCAGAACGGACGTCAATGGTCCCGCGATCGATATCTCCCCCACTGGCGCCCCCCCTCCCCCCCTCTGGCGGGGTACAACTTTTAAGATCAAAACAAAACTCCTCGAGGCGGCTAGGAAGCTAACACCCGCCCGGGGAGCTTTTTTGGCACGAATGGAAACTTGCACTCGGTCCCTCTGAATCAACACGCGTCACTTCGCACGCCGCTATTTCATCCGCTCGTCAAACGCATCGACCAAAAAGCCCCACTCTCTCCGCGTTATGTATTTCGATCCGCGGGGCAGCGTGGACCACTTCCTTTTTATCACGATCCTCTTCTTCGCCGTCTGCCTTCCTTGCGTTCCTCTCCCTCTTGCCCCCGTGGCCGGGTATCGGTCACTCTGCGCGGTCCGCGCGCACTTCACGTGTGCCACAAGAAAAACCGTCGAACGAGAGATCCTTCCAAGGATCCGGCGAACCTCGGGCGGGCTCCCCACCCCGAGTGATTACGGTTAGCTAGGTTAGAATATCCTTGGACTGACTAGAAACGATGACTAGAAGACGCGCACGTAATTCCCTTAAAGTATCTCTCACGTGCGGCGAGCCGTCGATTCGCCACTGGCTCTGCCGTGCAGGATTCAAATTTAGAAGCGTCGTGTCGGGACGGTAAAAAAGCGGGCCGCGCGCCTCGACCAGTTCGCGGTCGAGCCTGAAATAAAGATTTGAGGAAGTCGCGTGGAGAGCACGGCGAGGCGAGGGAGAGAGAGAGAGGCGCGGTGGCTCACTGAGCGAGAGAAAGAGAGTGAAAGGAACGGAACGACCGGAGGAGAGGGGAGGCCTGGCCGTGTTGCACATACCAGTCGGTCCACCTCGCCTCTGAAGTTCGCCTCGGCACGCCGAGCGAACGTCGACGAGCCTCGGCCGTTCATTGGCCAATGACGCCACCGACGTCAGACGGCGCCAAGCCAATTGCGTCGCGCGCTACGGCACCGGCGCATGCGCGCCGCTACCACGCGGAACGGTCGCACTGACATTCCAGCTTCGACCGCGCTTTGAACGTCGCTCTCGATTTCGTGTAACAACGCGAATCGTTAATTATCGTCGTGCCCCTGTAAATCTTACAGCGGATCCTCGGGGAGAATTTCCCGTGGCGGTTCTGCCGCTCGACGGGGGGACACTGTTCGTTCAAGGCTGGGAGGTTAAACGCGCTCAGATTTTCCTCGAAAAATCAGACGTAATTCGATGAGGGATTCTCGGAGCTGAATACTTTACTTGGTTATGGGCGTTTCTTGGGAGAGGTTTAAAGTCCCACGTGACTGTAATTATTGGTACGAGTGAAGTATGGGGAATGATTGAAATAAATCTAGATAGGGAATAGAATACTTGGTACTTTGGAGGTTAGAATGTGTGAATGTATATTTAATTTTTCTTCGCGAGATTCAAGCTAGCAAATGATCTGTTATCTTAATGCCTCGTCGAGTCTGTCTACCACAGTTTTCTTCAATAAAGATATGCCGATGAATGGATCGCCCGGGGATTAGAAATAATTATCGAAATGCTACGAGTCATTCATAAACTGGCAGCGAGCCGTGCGTGGAACGGCGACACAGTCAATGCAGATTGTATCCGTAAAAAGTTTAGATGGCCACGCGTGGAGGTGGTATCTTTACACTTTATTAATATTTCGCCGGCTAGAAATAACAGCCGGTTAAAGAACGTAACCAACGTTTTATACTATGTCACTCCATTACCCAAAGTGTACATCGGGAGGATGAAAATAACGATCACGTTATAGACCGTGCTCGCTTCCTGAACTGCGATTATCGAACGAGGCGAGTCTCGAAGCCGATCGCTCTCGATTTCCGATTTAAATTTGAAAAATGGCACTTCGCCCGACGCTTTCCAAAAACGAATACTGGGGCAACCGTTATTTTTATTCAATTAAACGGTGTAATTAATTTAATAGAGTGTATTTCGAGTACTTCTGTATACATTGACTAATTGTTTCTTCAAGCATTCGTCACAGAAGTGATATTTGACTTGAACGTGACGAAATGTGACATCAGCTGTTCGGCTATTAAATATCCATTTGAACAAATGCATAATTAAATTGGAGGGTTCTCAACCACAGCCTACTTGTTAACTTCAGATCAATGTGCGAGTCGACACGATTCTATGCACAGCGAAAACGTTATTTTTACGTGGCAATAGAGCTCGATGCAAGTGCACACGTACGTCTTATAGTCCCTACGTACAAAGTCACAGCTGAACCATCAACCCACACGCACAGCAGGCTTGTTTACCGCATTGTAATCCGCTGTAAGCACCGCCTGAGCTTTTTAATCCCATGAATTTTACCATTACGCGCAATTCACGAGTCCCAGACCTAACTAAATCATCGGACAAGTGGTATTTTTGTGTAAAATAAAGCCAGTGGTTACTCAAAAACATGTGGATATCCACACATTGTAATATATATCAAAAATCGAGTCAGCTATGTAGCTGAAGGCTGAACTTATCGAAGCTACCACACGTGGAAATCTGTAAGCGGCAGAGTCCCCGGGCACCCCGGCGGCTCTGAAGCCGATGAAATAGCGCATGCAACGCGAGGCAGCAACAAAAGGAAAAGAAGCGAGACGCGCGAGAAGAGCAACGGGGGCAGGCGGTTTCATTAGAAAATTATTGGAACGCGAAGCTGTCACCAGGTGGACGGTCCGTCGGATGAGCGAGGGTTGAAATATCGTCGGACGTCAAAACGTCAGCGTCGCGGGGACCGCGTGGAAAAGACTAACGAGGTATCTGATCCATTAAGGGAGGGCGGGCGATCGGGTTCCCTCGCGGGCTTCCAGTGGCAAATTGAAGGAGAAACGGACAAACGGGAGAAGAATGAGAAACGTGGGAGGGTTGGCTGGGCGGCGGGGGGAGGGCGGGGGAGGGGGGGGGGGGGCAAGAAGCCGAACGTCCTGTCGAATCATCCGACTGTCGAAAAAAAGCTCTCACGACGGCGCGGAGGAGGCCAGGATGGCCGATACCTGTCGATATTTAACGAATTATCCCAGGTGCGGGTAAATATAAATCTACTCCAGGTCGGATCGTATGTATTATGCATGAGCTGCAATGTAGCTGTCCCCCTACAGAGGTCGGATAACCTAACCCGTCGAGAGAGAGAGAGGGGGGGGGGGAGAGAGAGAAGCAAGTGTTCAATATATCCTAGCCTATCGATCTCGTCGACCGAGCGCGAAAAGACGCGAGAAACGGGACATAGATAAGTAATTAATATTCCTCGGATACGGGCTAATCGAGGCGTTCAGCCGGGGCCCATCTCTTCTCGGTGCATTCGTAGGGCCGACCCTGAGGAAGTGGCGCGCAAATCGTCACGCCAATAGTCTATGGGTGTCTGTGCGAAGGTGTAGGCTCGACGCGCAAGGTTTTTCTTTGGAGGGAGGTTTTGGGGGTAGCTTTGATAACCGGGGCATTATTGGGACTTATTTTGGGGACAGCTTGAGGACTTCATTGCGGAGTAGTGTAATTTGTGTTTTGAGCGATATTAGGACCTGGGTCAGCGATGGGATCAGAGGGCATTTTTGGGACTACTTGGGGAGGTTGGGACTTACTTGGGGACTTAATTTGATAGGGTGCTGTTACTTGGTTTTTGGGACGGTTGAGGAGCTGTGTTTGGGTTTCCCTTTTTAGAGGGGATTCTGGTGGGGGTTTTGATAAGTGAGGCATTATTGGGACTTATTTTTGGGACAGCTTGGGGAATTCATTGCGGAGTAGTGTAATTTGTGTTTTGAGCGATATTAGGACCTGGGTCAGCGATGGGATCAGAGGGCATTTTTGGGACTACTTGGGGAGTTTGGGACTTACTTGGGGACTTAATTTGATAGGGTTCTGTTACTTGGTTTTTGGGACGGTTGAGGAGCTGTGTTTGGGTTTCCCTTTTTAGAGGGGATTCTAGTGGGGGTTTTGATAAGTGGGGCATTATTGGGCCTCATTTTTGGGACAGCTTGAGGACTTCATTGCGGAGTAGTGTAATTTGTGTTTTGAGCGATATTAGGATCTGGGTCAGCGTTGGGATCATTGGAGGTATTTTTGGGACTACTTCGAGAGTTTGGGACTTACTTGGGGACTTCATTAGGGGAAGGGGGGCTGTAACTAGTTTTTCTGAGGATATGGGGATCTGTGGTTGAGTCTGGCTTAGCAATGAGATCACTGGGAGTCATCTTGTTGACTACTTGTGGACTTTGGGACCGTTTGGGACCGCTTGGAGACTTCATTCTAACAGTACTGCAACTCATTTTTGGCGATACAAGCAATAATCGAGTCATTCTTGGGCAGTGGTGGATTTAACAGGGCGGCTGACGAGCAGTTGCCACCTGGGCCCATGCCGAGAAGGCCCCATCTCCAAAAAAAAATTATGATTAGGGATAGGTATCCAAACACTATATTTTTTTTCGTACTATAACACTTGATCCGTTTTTTATAAACTACCTCTTCATCGTCCCGAAAAAATAGGCTCCTGAGAACGTTTGTCACCTGAGCCTTTCTTCTTAAATCCGCCACTGTTCTTGGGACTACTTACGCACCCCATTGTAGGAGTACTCTAGCTCTGTTCTGGAGGGATATTAGGATCTCTAATCTTGGCTACAGTTACGGCTTGATAGGGAGACCGCTATACCATCTACACCAGGCTCCCCATTATCCGTTATCTGATCAAGTTGCTCGAGGTTACAGGATTGACTCGCTCCAAGTCAAAGGAGCTACGCAAACACGGGATAAATGGCCCAGCCAAGTCAAACGTTCGATTCAACGCGGAGACACCGTTGTCGATCGTCAGAGTTTCGGATGACATGCCCGCTTGTTTCACCGTGGAAACCCATTATGCAGCAGAATCTAGCTACCGTGCCTGCAACAATGGCAGATGTCAAATTGTCGGATGACCTCCCCAGTTCAATGGTTGAGGGAGTAGAGAGAGAGAAAGGGGGGATGGATGTAAGCCACTTTTGTCAAGACACAACGGATACATTATGCATTCTAGACCGCGCGGGTTTACGCGAGATGCTTCCGAGTCGGTTTGCATCACAAAAATACCGCCGGTTGGATATGCCTCGAACGTCTCGCGCAGAAGGCATCGAGGAATCTCCAATTCCGAAGGATGCGTTTCCTCCAGCCGGCCGAAAAATAAATAGCCTTCCCCGCTACCCAGAATCCCCTAACCCAGGCCATCCAACGACTCCAGTTCACGTTAATAAAACCACTCCGCCGCATCGAGCACGGCAACCCGAAGCTCCAGTAAAATACTCCCAGCAACCTTCGACTCGCGGAGTCCTAACGTTCCCTCGCTCCCTCCCAGC
The DNA here is from genome assembly GCA_944738655.2 of Andrena hattorfiana. Taxonomy (NCBI): domain Eukaryota; kingdom Metazoa; phylum Arthropoda; class Insecta; order Hymenoptera; family Andrenidae; genus Andrena; species Andrena hattorfiana. The sequence goes on from OX122895.1 coordinate 3,733,131, forward strand.
GCCGCGGCTGGAGTCCCCGCGCTCGCGCGCGTGGCCCCCGGGGCCCCAGCGTCCGCGGGGCTCGCCTGCCCGCCGCCACGGACTGCTCCTCCCCGTCGCGCGTCGGAACCGTCTAAAAACGCTTCCCGAAAAGCCGGGCACCGCCGTTATCGATCGCTCGGCGACCCGATGCGATAAGAGGCGGGCCGAGTTATCGGCGAAACGTCAGGGCGGCCGGATCGCGGGGATAATCGGCTCGCTGAAACGTGGTTAATCATAATGCCGATTACCCCCGCGAAATAGTTACAGGGACCGACGTCTATTTCCGTTTCGCGAGCGAAACCGTCGGCGTCCCTGTCCTGCCGCCCCCGGTGCGATTCTATTTCGCGAGATGCGACTGCTCGCGATCGACCGGGTCACACGGTTAACCGTCGTTCACCCGATAATGAAGATGGACTTCCCTAGATTTTCCCGAAGAATTTAATATCAGCCTGCCACCGGCGACGGCGCGCGCGCGCGTCGAACGAACCCGTTGGGTTCCTTGGACCTACCAACCGAAAGGATATTTCCGCCGAAAATCCCGCGTCTGAATAATTCCAGCTGGCCCATAATTTATTGAAAATCCTCAGCTTCGGGGGGAGCGGCATCGCGGCTCGTTTTGAACTTCGTAAAAATGGAAGGACACCGTAATTCCAGGGACCCGATGAAAAATGTAAGATGATCGGAAATATCTCTTGGTCGATCGACGGGTGAGCCAGTTGGTGGCGCGAGGGGTCGAAGCGCGGGGAGCCGGTGAATAAAATACGAGCCCGAAATTTCGGGGTTGATGGAATTCGGTGAAAGAGTCGCGCGCTTATATTTAGAGGGGCTAATTAAGCTGGGGAATCGCTCTGAGAAAATGGGGATCCTGTGTCGCGGTTGAAGATTTTCGACGGCGCGGCAGTCCGCTCACTTCCGGCGGGGGAAGGAGGATCGATGGGAGAGCCACGCGCGCTCGCCTCGGCGAAGAACGGAGAAGCTAGAGCTGGTATGATGGAGTAATAAGAATCTGCCCTTCGGTAGAGGCACCCTTAAAAGAGCTACCGATCTCCAAAATACTAGCTGCCTCCGAGGCATGTAACTCCGCGAAAACTTCTATAATACATATCACGGCGTTATCGATCTCCTCCGCGTCCTCATCTGCCCCTTTCACTTGAACGTTAAACGCAGAAAACGTGTCTAATAGAATCGATTATGATACTATAAATAGAGGAGAGATGGCTGGTGTCGTATTAGGGCAGAGGTGGAGGCTTTCGGCTTTCGTGGAGTAATTGGGATCGACGAGATCGGTGTCTCCTCCGAATTTGCTTCGGAACCGGTATGAGAGGCAGCCCCGGCGCCGGTGTATATACACCGCGGGTGATGTAACGACGTTCGATCGTGTCGCAGAGACGGAGAGCCCAGTGGGAAAAAAAGCACGCGCTTCGGAGAAAGCTCGGGAGAGAAAAAGCGAGGGAAAAGGGAACGGTCAACTAGACACACGGATACCTTAGAGCACTGTAAAAGGGATGTCGGCCCTCGTGATCTCCTTTTGCTCGACGGTGCGAAGGAAAAACAATGCACGTAACAAATACCTTTGGAGAGGCGCGATCGATAGCGATATCGGGACACCATGGTGCTGCCGAGGCGCTGGGACCGTTCCCGGCCTCCAATTTCTAAACAATTCACCCGAAATCGCAAAGTTTCTGCTGGCAGCTATGTTCTACGGAAATTATAAGCGTGCTTCGCTAGGCAGGGCTTGTTTGAAGGGTAGGACAAAGTAGCCGAATGTGAGACCCTGGCTTATCTCCGCTACGGAACTCTGGAATGTCGTAGCGATGATATTTCTTTATTAACTAGCCTTGTTTTTCTTGTTCTGTCCGCACAGTGGCGTTGTAATTAATTAAGGGGGCTAAGTAGGCAGTTAGATCGCTCGGAGATCAAGTTTTTTTTTGTGAATTAAGTACAAGGAGATGAATAGAAATTGAGACTAGTAATTTTGGGGAATTTTTATCTTAATATATAAGGCAGAAAGCTTCTATATGTCTGTGGGTTTGTCTGTCGAAAACTTTCTGTGGAAAACTTTCCAACGATAAACTCTGGGATCGCGAAATGTGCCTCAGCTTATTATGCCTGACTAATTCAGATGAATGTGACCATTTTCACAAAAAAAACTAAAGAATTTTTTTTATAAAATAAAACCTAGTTAATACTATAAACTGTAAGGATTTTTTTTTATAATATGTACCTACATTTATATGACGGCGCTATAGTCGTCTGATGTGTGGGTTTTTTTTTCTGTGATTTTGACCTGATTGTGAAAAAATCGAGGTTCGGATCCACTTGAAATTTTTACAGAATATTCCAAGTATATTCCTCTCTGGAGTGTACCTCAACATTAAAGTGTAAAAGCTCTAGTTTCTGAGATAAAAAATGGCCTTCTGTGCACCCCGAAAATCGACATTTATCGTATAATAGTCTTCTCCTAGTTGCGAGTTTAATAATTTTTGTTTAATTCCTTTAAGGTCCCCTTCGATATTACGGATTCTAGGAGAAACGTTGTATCTTTATTTTTAAGCTCCACATCAGGGCAAAACTAAATACACTTTTCCTAAAACACTCTCTGTCTACATATCTATTTGTAAAATAGATAAAAAAATATTTTTGCACTCTACCTGATAGTAATAAGCATTTTGTAAAAGGAAAACTCTGTGCTTGCTTTCATCTCCTTGAAATTAATTCGCAAACAGTACTTGATTTTCGAGTGATTCGACTGCCTATATAGTCCCCAGAGTTGAGCAAAATGTAATCTAATTACGAATTACAAATTACACATTATTTTCTGTAATCGTTAATTTAGGTAATTAACCACAATTTTGTCAACTACCACAACTACCTAAATTAACAGTTACAGACAATAATATGTAATCAATTACACAAATACATTTTAATCGTAATTTGTAATTTGTAATTAGGTTACATTTTATCCAACTCTGATAGTCCCCCTCAGTAAAAATCATACACATTTTTAAAATGTGGCCCCATAGGGAGTGAGGCACCAGACCCTAGCAAAGAATGGTGAAAAAAGAGATGAACGTCTGGGCACCTAAAATATTAACAAGCCACCCACAAGTCCCAAAGAATGGTAAAAGTACAATTAGAGGGTTCAGAAGCCAATCAGTGTAACTCCATAATCATTAAAACCGAGACTCACACTGTACATTCCCTGAAAAATTTTGCCTACTAATTCCTTACCGCCATTTATTTAAATCTAGTGTGCCTTAATTGCTTTATCACTCGAAAGTTGAAACAACAAAGAAGCTTTTGAACTACACGACTCATTTTCCGGGACACTTGGACTTCCTTAATAATAATTCCCTGCAAGCATGATGTGAAAATTATGAATATACAGTGGGTGGCTAAATTATTATACTCAAACAAAAAGGTTTATATTTTGTAAGTTTAAGAGATGGGATAAAATAGATGTCTCGTTTTTAATGTTATAATAGTATTTTTTAACACTAGTATATGTATTTAAAAATGCAAATTAAATATATTTATATAGGTTTAAGACTATGTTGTACGAAAAATACAATTACTCAATTTAGTGACTCCACCTTTAGCTTTTATGACAGCTTGGATTCGGCGTGGTATGCTACTTCCTGCAGTTTCAGAATGTTGTGCCATACTCTGATGATATTTTATATTATTTCCGTCTTATCCGTAACAATTTTATCCCCTCCCTTTTGAAAACAAATGAGACTCATATGTTGAAAAATTACTCACAATATTGAATATTGCCAGATGTTGTAGCTAATCAATAAATGAAAAAACAATAACATTCATGCATTGCTACTTTAATTCCAGCCACGACTTTCCCAGATTTCGAGGAAAATTTTTAAAGTATAATTATTTGGCCACCCCCTCTAAATTGCCCCCCGAAAGTTCCCAGATTCTCTCAATTTGCGTTCTCCTTTCCTCCTCGGATCCCTCCCTCCCCACTCCATCGCCCACTGCTCCCACATCCCTAGTTCGATATCTAATAAAACTAACACCCCGACCAAAAGCGCATCGCAAGGAACCCTTCCGCAGAAAATACCTCCTGTCCCAACAAACTCCGAAACGCGCGCGAGCTCCCGCGAGCGCGAGACCCGTCAGAGCCGGTGTCGCACGGGTGGCGGGGTTCCAGGGGCGCTCGCGGCCAGACGCCGGTGGAAGAAAGTAAGTAAGTAGCTTCCCTGGGGGGGGGGGGGGGGGGGGGGGAAGGGCCCGAGGAAAACGCCAGGTGGCCACCAAACCTCCTCGACTCGTTCAAGCTTCTCGCCCGACGTTGCCAGTCGGCCGACGGCTGTGCCCGTCCCCTCCGTCAACGACGTTCGAGGTCCAGGCGGCGTGTCTGTTGCCGTATACCGGATATCCGCTCGTCCTGCCGCCGCCAAGAAACATCTTGTTCCGACGCTGGAAAATCTCCGCTCTCCTCGCCTCTCCCTCTCTCTCTCTCTCTCTCCTCCCTCCCATCCACGCGCGCCCCGTATAAAATATATGAACACGTGTCACGAACCTTCCGAGCCAGACCCTCGATAAGCCACCAAGGGCTCCTCTCTCCCCCCCTCCCCCTCCCACGGTCTTCGTCACCCGCTCCCCCCACCCGGGTTCCGCCGTCGAACCGTGCCAATAGGGGAGAGCCTTCTCGAATTTCTCCGTACGCCGAGCGGGACCGATTATTCGTCGGGCAATGATTTCGCCTCGGCCCGTAACGAAGGCAGAAGGTGCCATTTAACCGAGGCACGTGCGATCTGCGCACTTGGCACGCGACCAAACGGCCGAGAATGAGACCGAACCGCGGAGGTGACGTCAGCGGGTGACTCGTCGGCCGGGTTGGAGAGGGAGGCGGGTGGACTGTCTTCGTCGCGTTTCGGGTGCACGATGGACAGACACACCATGGGAGCAACAGGTACAGTCGATCGTTTAATCCTGTACGGAAACCAAGCCCCGGCTGGGGAGAAACTTTGGGTGATCGTTCGGGGGCTTCGGGTTTGCTGGAATTCGCGAGGTTCTTCTTTGTCGGGAAGCAAGAGCGACTGCAGACTTTTTTACAGGAGGCGGCAACTTTGAGGTGACGGTGAACGAAAATATATATAGTAATGGAAAACGAGTAGCTCGCTTGATTTTTTTGAACTCGTTTTGTAGCGCCAATTTAATTCAAAATTTAAATCAGCTATTTAGAAATATTCAATTGTTTAAAAATAAGCGATCTTTTTTTAAAAGAAAGGGTGAGGTGACTGCCCTTTTTGCAACCTAATCCAGACGCCCACGTCGGGAGGGTTTGAAGCTGGTCTCTTTGAGATGCCGGGAGAGGCTTGTAAATCTGCTTTCCAGGGCGAGGTGTGATGTATTGTGCGTATATAGATGGGGTGTATTGTGCGTGGCTTTAATGCAGAGATGGGTGAAGTTTTTATTTAAATAAAATTTCGAATAACGAATGAATGCAAAAAAGATTGTAGTGTAGAGTAATAAAGTCAAGTGTAAAATCATGAAAATCTTAATATATAAAGCAGACAGTGTTTGTGTGTTTGTCTATCGCCTAAAAACTTTCGAACGATAAACTCTGGGATTAGGAAATGAATCTCAGCCAGACTAATTGCCAAATGAATGTGGCAATTCTCATAAAAAAATTTTTTTTATATAAAATCGGAATCTAAATTTCGGGCGAAGCGGAGTAGTAATGCTGGTGTTGAATATACCTAGTAGCTGCGCAACGAATGCGCGTAAATTATATAGATTTTCACGAGCAGCCAATCGGGGTAGATGATTGTGCCTTGTAGGAGTATCGGGGAGAAGAGCGAACATTTTTGATTAATTATAATGCAGACCCCAGGAGGTGACCCCGCGTTTTTTGTTACTTTGTCGAGAATTAACTAAATAGCAGGTGTTTTCATTTTTTCAATCAATAAAATTTTTACTAATTGGTTTAGAGTCCACAATAAAAAAAAATGATGTTGAAAAAATCGATGGTCAACCCCTAATAATTGTCATAATGAATTCGCGTTTTAATATTTTTTATGAATAAAATTTTTCCTAATTGGTTTAGAGTCCACAATAAAAAAAAAATGTTGGAAAAATCGATGGTCAACCCCTAATAATTGTCATAATGAATGCGCGTTTTAATATTTTTTATGAATAAATTTTTTACTAATTGGTTTAGAGTCCACAATAAAAAAAAATGATGTTGAAAGAATCGATGGTCAACCCCTAATAATTGTCATAATGAATGCGCGTTTTAATATTTTTTATCAAGAAAATTTTTACTAATTGGTTTAGAGTCCACAATAAAAAAAATGATGTTGAAAAAAATCGATGGTCAACCCCGAATAATTGTCATAATAAATGCGCGTCGAAATTTGTATTGCAATCGGACCATTAGAACTTGCAGTTGTTGCACGGCTAACATATTTTCACGACTCTGTAATTGATTTTATTACTTCACAATGTGCTATAATAAAGTTCCGTTTCGCACGTTGATTGAATTTTTACTTTCCTCACAATTCGAATCCCAAAATTGCCTTTTTTATCTTTCACACATATCTACCCCCTTAAGAGTAATAAAATGAAAAACTTCCTTTTCAATTAACCACAAAGAACAAACAAAAGAAACCTTTCCAAAAAGTCTCTTTAATAATCCATCTGTAACGTCATACATAATGCATATTTTTGATTAAACAAACATGTTTTTTTAAAGCTCATAATGTTAACAAGCTATGTGTCAAAGAACAAGTCTCAGCTTCAATTTATTTCTTTGTAATTAAGGAGACTAAGTAGGCAGCCGTTGCCCGAGAAAGAAACACTTTCTTTTCTATTTGTAAAAATATAACAGCAAATCTAGATGTATCCTAATGCTTCTTAATACCGTTAAGGAACTAGTTCTTGATCAGGCACTAATTTTTTATCAGTTCATGAAATAAATCGTTCTTTTCAGTTTATGTGAATAAATAATTGTTTGAAATAATTACTAACATAAAAATGAATAATTCAAAAATATATGTGTTGTCTGTGAAAACAGTTAGTATTGTTAGTTTTTGTGAAAATAAGTGTGTAAGGTAGTTCTTACTGTTCGAAGTAAGAGATCACCATCGACGCCACAGTCGATTTCTTTGCTGGTTGTTGCGGTATTAAAGGTTATTATCATACATTTTGCTTACGATAGTTTACTTTACAATGTAGCGAAAGAATTTTAGTATTATATGTACCATTTTGCTTTAAAAGTTAGTGATCATTATTTAGTTCCATTTTTTTCTCGTGGAACGAATTGTTGATCACCTGAATAAAAATTAGGTTAGGACACTGTAGAATTATAAAAAAAATTAAATTTAAATGGTATAATACTAAAAATAAGTTTATTTGGTACTTTCTTTTTAATTAGTATTAGTATCTGATCAAATATTAGTTCCTTACCTGATAAGAAACTAGTTCCCATGTATTTTAGATGATCAAAAACTAGTTCCAAGTCATCTTATTATTCCGTAGCTTATAAATAATTAAATTATACTTATTTTCAACTTTCTAAAATTTTCCCTTAAAGTGTAAACATCAATTCATATTTTATTATAAAAAAGTCTATGGTTTAAACTTTTATTAGGTTAAAAATAAATATTAAAGCGGGAAGCCCTCTAAACTGATCAGAAACTAGTTTGTAGAGTTTGAAAAAAGATTATTCAGAAAGGATAGAACTTTCAGAAAATACAATAAAAAAAATCGATTCTTCGACTGCCTAGTCCCCTTAAATGAAGAAGAAATGCTTAATTTTCGATAATAACGACTGCCTAACACCCTTAACTTAATTACGCAGAAAATATAAGTTTCAATCTTTCCTCTCACCACCCCTATACTCTCATAAGCGCGCGATCTCCTTTGATCAGACTAACCAGAATAAAATGCCCCAAAGAGAATAGTCGTTGTTCATTTTTCCCAGATAACGTCCTTTATCCAAACACCCACTATCCAACCCCCTCGCTGCCAGCCGGCAAAGCACAACTCTTGCCGCGCTGCTTTCCCGTGGAAACTTTCCCGTGGGCGAGTGCGTCTTTGAAAAAGAAAAAAAAAAAGGGGTAAACGACGATCAACTATAACAGTTTCAAGGTGGGTCGAGCGGACGTGCCGACGGAGGAGAGCGAATTGATCCTCATTCACCCTTCGCGCGGGCAAAGTTACCCTGAAATAACTCTTGCGGATTATGCGAGGTGAAAGGAGATAAAACGCGCGTGAAAGAGGCTAGTGAAAGTGCGAAGCTAATTTAACGTGTAAACTACTCTTGGCCTTTAGAGTCGCCCTGCAACCCTCCATCGATCCTCCGAGCGGCATCGATACGCAGCGCGGATCTCGCCGCTCGCGATTCGGATGGCCGAGGTAGGCGGCGGTGTCGCGGTTGCGTTCGCGGTGGATGGAATTTGGACGGCGATCAAGGTGAGCGCAGAGGGCAGAAGAACGAATATGACGCGATCAAGATCGCTGCTTCGGCTGGTCCACATACGTGCACTGGGTCACGAAACCGTGGACGCTCGACTTCTCGGCGAAATCATTTGAATATGCACTGCTCGATTGATTCTGGTGGCTTTAATGTGTAGGGGGAATTTTACCGTGAAAGTAAAACTCTCTTTTTATTCCATTTTTGATATTTTCTTGGGGGAAGCAACTGTACAAATTTTTCTGTCGAAATTTGGTTCTTATCTTTATCCGGGATATAGATCAAATAAAAGTTAATTAAGAATCATTTTGGCGTTTTTATTTCTGATGAGCAGGAAGACTTGTTTTTTTAGCGAATAAGTTCAAACGCTTTTGAATTATTTTTCTCTAATTAAATTGGTAAACATTGGTAAATATTTTAACCAAATTGTGACGCAAAACGTTGTATAGCTAAATTATAAAAAAAAGGACTAAAAATTGTGTAAAAAACGAGTTTTACTTACAGTGGAATACTTCCTTAGGTAAAATGGTGCGCGTGAAATTGCCATTTCGAGGAGGAACTATTTTATTTATTTTATTTTATTTCGAGCTTCTGTGACACTTCACGAGTCGGGAGCGAGCGTCAACAATAAAATTGTTGTCGAATCCTCCGTGGCAATTTCATATGCACCAACACAATATTTATTGCGTCACTCTGAAATTTACCACGTGCAATTTTCATAGCGATATAATTGCTAAAGTGAGTCGTGGTTAACTTATTTTTGGCAAAACAGTGAGCTACATATTTCTGCAATAATATACCTCTAGCATTAATAATTAGAGAGATATAAATGATAACTTGTTTAATATTCGAGTGAAGCAATAAATACTTTCAGTACACCATTAAATATTCTCACACTTCACTACTTTGCATTCGCTTCTCAAATTTAATATTCCTACGATATTTCGTGAATGACTTCGTCCTAAATTTTTATTTAAATAAAATTTCGAATAACGAATAGAAGTTGAAAAAAATTATTCTTCATTCTTTCGTTAACCCGAGTTAAGTTTAATAATTTATTAACATTTACTCGTTCCTCCAAATTTGATTTAAATAAAAATTTAGGACGAAGCCATATTCACGAAATATCGTAGAAATATTAAATTTGCAATATCTTCCAAGCAGAAGTATCTAAAAAGTTACAAACACCGCAGTGATAATTGCTACAGAATACTATCTTCACAGTATTTTCAGCGATAATTCTCAGCCGAGTGTGTCACAACCAAAAGATTCAAAGGATTCTAATAGCCTTAGTTTTTCGAACATGGACGCCGAATGTTTGACCAGTGGTGAAGGCAGAGGATCTCAGTTGCATTAATTGAGAATTCGTGCGATATAATCGACCCCGCCACGTGACGACATGGCAGCCCGAGCGAATAACTTACGTGCCGGTGTGACTAACGCGATGATGCTGTTGGCAAGAAACTCAAATCGAGCCTTGACGAACAGTCACTCAACTCTCTGAACTAGTGCAAATATTTCCTACGCATTAAACTCCCCTCGGCTAAAATCTTCCACGTAACCAATCTCACTGATCCCTTACAACTAAGTCACAACAAACAATAGGTTAATAAAAACAACACTGGTTAAACAGCAAGACACTAGTGCAAGCAATGTCAGGGTTTTCCTAATCGTGGCTCGTCGAGGATGCTCCTTCCAAGAATAAAAACTGCGCACAGTGGTGATAAGAGGAAAGTTTAAAGGATCACAGAAGTCAGATCTACCTTAAGCCGAATACCAAAGTACCAATTTCAAACTTCCTCCGACCACCACTGCAAGCAGGGGCCATTTCAGTGGCACGTGTAGCCCCACCGATCCAACGTGCGATCTTCCATTACGCGTCCAGAGTGAAACAGTGGGTTGAAAGAAAATTCCTCGAACCTAACATCTCCTCCACCCCAAAATCAGCTTTCCACTTTCCCACGTTACAAGTCCACCTTGCCAATCACTCCCCACCACAATTGCCGCGTGAAAGCCCTGAAGCCGTGAGACACAGAAGCGGGCTAGCGCGCGTCCGCAGCCGAAGGAACTTACTCCAAGTGGCGGTGAGGAGCCATGGCCCCCATAGAGAGCCTCTAGGAAGCCGATCTATCGATCCCGGCGAGTGTCCGGCGCTCAGGAGGCTCGCCTCGGAAGGTCGGAAGCAGAGGGCACGGGCGCGTGGCGTCGACTAAAAGCTTGGAAGGATCGCGAATCGATCGGAAAAGGCTGGGGTCGAGGTCCGTTTTTAGCCGTGGGCCTAGAGGCGCGGCCGCGCGAAACACGGCCCGGGTTAGCGGAAGGCTGGTCCAGGTCGCCGTCGGCGAGGACCCCGCCGGCGGGGGCGAGCGTATTAACAAAGGCCGCGGCGAAAAGATCCCAGAAATATATATCCGCGCGCACGGCGGGGAAATAAACTGCGGGCAAGAGGGCTAGGCCCGAGGGTGCCTTCTAAAAGAAGGCTCCGGGGCAGCGGTACTCCGGGAACGAAACCGGCATAGCGATGCGGAGTTATAAGAAGAGCGGTGAAGCGATCCGGTCGGCTAGTCGCTGAAAGAGTTTTGCCGCCGAGCCACGAGAAGAGGAAAGGAGCGTGTCCGCGCGGGCATCTACGGGCAAGCGACGTCCGAGAGAGCCCGCGCGCCGGAGAGGAGCCAGGCCGCGGAGCAGGACTTACCTCTGCTGTTTTTAGAACTCCACTCCCAGAACTGCGCTGGGTCGAGCCGAGCCAAAACCAAAATACCACCGACACGGCTTTTCTGCGATGGTCTTTGTGAGCCCGACCAACCAGCGGCTCTTTCCGCGCCGCGTCCAACCGGAGGAAACCGCGCGGCGGACCTAACCTGACCGACGCCCCGGCCGAGAGCGTCCACGACCACGACGACCGCGCGCCGGCGGCCGCGGGGCCGAGCCGCTAGAAAAACGCCCGAGCACGGCTGAGCGATTATCGCGCCCGGCACCTGGCCGGGGACACCTTCGCGGCGGCTGCCGTCGGTCCAGGGGGGCCCCCGAGGCACGGTGGACCCGCGCGCACCATGGCTTTGCCGCCGGCACCGTGGTCCGGGGCCTGCCCGCCGGGCAGGGAGAGGACCAGTGCTACTGAGGACATGGATCGCTGCTAGATGGATGATAGGGGTACGAGATAGGCATGATTCCCGTCGCTGGTGGTGTACTCAGTGTCGTGCCCGAAGGATCTCATTCGGAGGAGGTAGTAACAGGCTTTCGGCAGTGATCTGTGCTGTGAAACGAGCTGTGCGCTTTTATGGAGTACCGGTTGTAGGTTTGCTTAAGCAGAGGCTTCGGTCTAGAGCACATGGAAATAGGTGATCTTTAGGAATTAATTAAAGGAAAACTACTGGAGATAATTTAATGGGACTTTTTGCATTGTATTAAGGATGTCTTAAATTGTAGAAATATATTTTTTGTTTTATAATTCATCACTGTAGACGGCGCTGCGGAGTCGTTAAAGTCGAGGCGTCAAAAAATTCATCCAAATCGGTAGGACCTGTATCTCCAAAAGTTATTATCCGATTCGACTGAAACTTTTGTAGTTTGAAGAATATACTTCTGGGTAGGGGAAAACCAGAAAAAATTACAAAAATTACATTTTTTAGAAAATAATGACACTTGAAGGTTGAAATCACTTTTTCCTTATATTTTTCGTCCTTTCAATGTCTTTAAAAATGATTAATTTTGTATTTTTTTTGTATTTTTTTTCTGGGTTTCTCCTAGCCAGAAGTACATTCTTCAAAATAAAAAAAGTTTCAATCGAATCGGATAATAACTTTTGGAGATACATGCCCCACCGATTTTGAGAACACTGTTTCGAGAATAATGCGTTTAAAGTTTTACGTGAGTGCCGAGTGGCCGGTTGTTACCCATACATTTTCCGCTACTCAAATGCCTGTAACTTCCGGAATTTTACGAATTTCAACAAATCCTTTAAAACACGTATTCCTAAAAGGTTGAACATTCGAAAAATGAAATAAAAAAATCGATTTTTAGACCAAAACCTTCCGTTAAGAAGATTAGGCAGTCGAATCGCTGGAAATCGAATACTTTTTTGCGAATTAATTGCAAGGCGATAAAAACAAATTGTGTCTCCTACTTTTGGGTAATGTTTATCAATACTATAAACTGTAAAAAAATTTTTTTTGATGATATATATGGATACATGACGCCGCTATACTGCCCTCCTTAGTTAAACTGTCCTATCTACCATTTTTTCATTTTTTGAGATATGTTGAACTATTCAAAATTCCATTCCACACGTCTTTTACCTTTTAAGTAAAGTTAGAAAACTCTTCGTGCCTCGTAAAGATTTATAAACAGTCTAATGTATTCAACCTAACTTCTTTATAAATGGTTCAAATATCCTATCTAAAATAATTAATTAATTGGTACGTTAATAATACATTACCTACCGGTATACCTATTACAAAAAATTATATTAGACCGTTACGAAATAATGATAACATGTTTTAATTTGAATGAGAAAGATAAGGACGATGCAAAGTAAATGATAAAACTTCAGTTTTCTTGGTTGTTTCAAAATGCTAGATAGGACATTTTAACTAAAGAGGGAAGTATAGTCGTCCAATGTGTAGGTGTTTTTCTGTCGTTTTGCAGTGATTGCAAAAAAACAGAGGTTCGGATCGACTTGAGAAAATTACAGGATGTAAAAAACATGTGCCATTTCCCGCGAAACCTCTGACATGACCCGTAAAAATTCGAGAATTTCATAAAAAAATTAAGAAGTCGCGGATTTTTAGTAGCACACAAACACGACCGAATTTTTCTTGAAATAATCCCAGTTTTTCGGCCACCAGTTTTATAATTTTCCTTTAATTCTAGTTTTCATTGGTTCCGCGGGAAACTACGGATGTAACAAACAAGAATCTCACCTTGAGGAACGTTAAAATGTTTACTAGTCAGCACCGCGATTTCTAAAGCACATGTATATTTCATACCCACTTTTTTGCAATCTCTACGATAATAATAACTGTTGGGTAAAAGAATGCATCTGGATTTGCTTTCATTTTCTTGCAAATACGTTAAAAAGAAAGAGTTTCTTTCACGGAAAACGAGTGCCTAGTCCTTTTAAGGGGGAGCCTAGAGTAACTAGCTCGAGGCGTTTCGGGAATTTTTTTGGAAGGAAGTATTTAATAGATATTTCTAAAAATTTCGGGATATTGTACTGCCAAATTAAGGTAAATAGAAAAAAAAGAATTATTAAAAAAGAATGGCAAATAGCAGAGTTATAAGGGCTTATATTCCGCGGCGGACAACTTAGCATCTACTGTATTAATCAAAAACCAAACATTCAAAAAATTTTGTTTAGTTTATGAGTGCAGGACGAACTGTTCGTAAAAAAAAAAAATGGAAAATTGGTCATGGTGGAAAAAGGTCACTTTTTTCGAACAAAAATTATCCTCAAATATGCAAAGTTCTACGAGGAAAATGTTCACAAATATTTATGCACAAGGCCAGGTCGGTCGATTGAATATTTTTTCGAGTTACATTGTCCGTTAATTGCAAAACTGTCGTTTCGGGAAAATCGCGTTTAAAGTTTTCTAGTAACCTCTGCGTCACCTATTGTTCCGTAGCAAAACTGGCTATAAACACTTTAATTTTTCAAATTTCCTTCCGCGGCTTTGGGAGCATTTTTATTGATGTTCAACAATTTATTTAAAAAAAAAAAACGATTTTTTCAACCCTGTACACCAGACTCCCGTTAAGTATTGGGACACCCGCTGTATTTGCAACCAACGTGATGGAGTACTTTTCAAAATCCCAAATGAAATAAAATTTGGTAGACTTCTCCGGAAATTGAAGTGTCCTTGGAAAAACACTGTAGGTGCCAAAAATCAAATTCTACAATACAGCATTACCATCAGCACGTAGGAATATTTTCTAATAAACATTTTTTTTTAATAATAGGGCTTACAGTGTTTTCTACAATTATTGCACGCAGAGTAGGTGTTCTAATATTTATGAACGCAGTGTGTGTTGCTCAGGGTGATACGAGTGTCGCGATGGGAGTTAGTTTCTTGCAGAGATGGGCAAACAATTATTTAAAATAAAAATTTCGTACACAAATTTTTATTTCAAATAATTTTTTGTCCATTTCTGTTTTTTTTTTGTCGGTTTCTCTGGGTGTGTTCTGGAATCGTTGAGATCGAGGCTGTAGATGTGAAATGGGTGTCGTGGGTTTAGGAAATGGTGGCTGGGGCTCCTCTCCTTGCTTCGTAAAAGGATTGACTGGCAAATCGAATTCTCGAGAGTTTGGGTACTACTCGACGAAGTGGACGTTTTTTAAGTCTTTAGGAGGATGCGTTTCGCTTACCTTTCTATCGCATGTAGGAGCCAAGATACAGGGTCGGTGTTGCGCACGCGATGACGGTCCTTAAACACAGGAAAAACACGATGCATTCGTAAGGCGTGTTGCAGGTTTATTATAAAATTAAATATCCACTGGACGGTACAATTAATTTTCTACCTCGTCCACGGATTCTCTAACTAAACATTTCAACCTGAAACTATTCCCCACCCCACCTATAACAAGTAATCAATTGAAAAGTAATGAGGAAAAAAAGAAAACGTCGCAAAATCATTAAATTTTAACAAAATAGTCGGATTTTCAGGGGGCAATTTCACCTTCTTAGAGAGAAATAGAGCAGCAAATAAAAATTACGGTGGAATCAGGAGGAAGTCCCCTGCATACTCACAAAGTTTCAGAATTTTTTGAATATCCCGGCTCGGGATTTTCCCTTGTAAGAGTATCGTGCCTACATTTTCCAAACTAAAATAAAGAGTGACCCAAGAAATCGCCTCGTGTTGGTCCCACGATTTTGGAACTGAATTTTATGCCAAACCATACCTTATGATGATTGCTAACAACGAATTTGTACTCCGGCACGATAATATAATGATATTTTAAATAATTATGTTTAAAACATTGTTCAACTTAGAATATTTTAATTATCTGTATATTCTAGATTACACTTATATATTCTTTACTTTTGTGTACGTATTCTTTTTTAAGTTATATATCAGTGAATGGTACGAAAATCCTTCAAGTGGGCACAAATGGTACATCTACGCTACATCTTTAACGAATTTTCACTTCTTTCACCTCTCATATCTCACAAACTAATTGTCACCTCGCTTGAAAATTTCGTGTCATTGATGTCTCATCACAAGGTATCGTGTGGCATAAAATTGAGTTCTAAAATCGTGGGACCAAAAAAAATTAAAAAAATTTAAAGAACCCGACTGCTTAAAAAGCGAACTAAAATGACAAAAATAATAATAAGATGACGATTTAAATTAACTCAATTACCTGCAGTCGGAGTCCTTAAATCTTTTGATTTAAAGTTAATTTAAATTGTCATCCTATTATTATTTTTGTCATTTTAGTTCGCCTTTTAAGCAGTCGGGTTCTTTAAATTTTTTAATTTTTTTATTTTTTACTTTTTTGAAAATTATATATCCTACGACATTCGGAAGGTCAAGACAATTCTAAAGACACCTCATTTGTCCAAATCGGTGTATCCATATAGACTCTAGAGCGTAACATGGACATACAAACATAGGCTGATAAACACAATACTAAAAACTCTTTCAAACTCTCTTTAAAAAAATCGTCCCCTAAAAATCTTCCTCCACCAAAACAGCCAAACGCGCCTCCCCTTCAGCTCCGGCAGCATCCGCAGGGCAGGAGTTCGGCTCTCCCACTTTGCGGGTTAATTGAAATTTGAAAATGACGCCGCCCGATAGGAATATCAAGCCGAGCGGGAGCGGCGGCCGGGCGTTAGTTTATTTAAACCCGGGGCCCGATATAAATCAGATATCGGGGATGGCAGGACGAGTGACGTGACATAATGCAATTCGTGTCCGTTTCCTCGCCGGCTGTGTCTCGTTGTAAGCTCACCGATCACCTCGGAACCTGTCGCAACGTCCACGTTTCCATAATTACCGCGGGCAATGGGATCAAGCCCCATCTAGCCGAGCCAGTCACGCCGGAAGATTTGCCTGAATTCTTTATGCCATCTCACCTCACCCCCTCTCCCCCTGTCCCTTACTGTATTCGGATTTAATCGGGTTAACGGAGCATGGAAGTGACTCCAAAATAGCGATCGTTATTAATTTAAGTCACTCTTAATACGGAGCCGTGCAGCCATCAGGAAAATCGTTATCCATCGCTGCTTTCCACAAGCAGCAAGAGGGTTGGCGGGGGAGAGGGTTGGAAATTTTATTCGCCGAGGACTGACAGAGTTCGAAAGTTCACGATGTAGGTTCGGTGACGCACGGTGACAGTTTTCTCCGGAGAGAATTCACATCCGGACTTTTCAGGGGTTGGAGGGGTGGATATAGGGGTGGCTAAGGAAGTAG